>CM062819.1:1380394415-1381740492 GCA_031772625.1 Pinus tabuliformis | reverse complement strand
CCTCCATCTTCTTCATTCAACCTGTAAACCCATTTATTCTACAATGATTTTTTACCTGCAGGCAACCTGACTAAGTTTCAAGTCTAGTTATGTGGTAAGGAGTCCATCTCTTCTTTCGTTTCTTGCTCCCACTTCTTCATAGTTTCTACCTGCACTGCTTCTTCATAACATTTTGGTTCACTAGAATCAGTCAACAATACATAATATAATTGAGAGTATTGTTCAGGGGGTCTACTTATCCTAGTAGATATTCTAACACCACTTTCAGGTGTTTGAGGTGCTTGTTGCTGTTGTGGTTGTTGTTGTTGTTCTGGTTGTTGATCATTATGATTTTCAGGCACCTTCACTTTTTCTGTGATGTCATCAAGAACTGTGTATTCTCTGTTTTATTTTTCGTGTTTCTTTGCCTGCATCTGATCCTTATACAAAACCTTTTCATTGAACATGACATCTATGCTCCTAATGATTTTGTGTTTTTCATAATCATAAAATAGATAACCAAAATCATTAGCACCATATCCAATAAAGGTACATTTCTTTAATTTTGCCTCAAGCTTTGTTCCATTTTCTTTATTAATGTGGACAAAGGCTTCACAACCAAAAGTCCTTAAAAATGAGTAGTTTACCTTTTTACCTGTCCATGCCTCCTCTAGAATACCACCATCCAAGGAACTTAAAGGCCCTCTGTTTATTAGATAAACAACATTATCTATAGTGTCTGCCCAAAATTGTAAAGGCAATTCTGCATGCAATCTCATGCACCTTGCACTCTCCATGATTGTCCTATTCATCCTTTCTGACACACCATTTTCTTATGGTGTTCCTGGAACTGTCTTCTCTCTGCGAATTCCATTCTATGAACAGTACCTATAGAACTCTTTGCTGCAATATTCACCTCCATTTTCTAATCTAAGACACTTCAACCTTTTTCCTGTCTCATTTTCAACCAAACCTTTCCATTTCTTGAAAGTATCAAATACAATAGATTTATTTTGAATACAATAAATCCATTTTTTTTTTCTGGTTGCATCATCAATAAAAGTAACATAATAATGAGAGCCACCGAGAGATGACACCTGAGCAGGTCCCCATACATCTATATGCACAAGCTCTAATTTTTCGCTCTTCTTTTCTTTCCCAACTCTGAGGAATGCGACTCTCTTTGTTTTCGATAAACACAATTCTCACAAAATTTTAAATCAACATGCTCCTAGCCTGGCAACAAATTTCTTGAGTGAAGAATCTACGTCCCCTTCTCACTCATGTGCCCAAGCCTATGATGCCTCAATGTCGTATCTTCTCCTATAGAGGTTAAAGCATTAACATAATTAGAGATACCATTGCATAAATACAATGTACCAACCTTTTCTCCTTTTTCTATTACCAGGGCTCCTTTAGTGACCTTCCAGGTTTTATCTATAAAAATAGTCACACAGCCTTCACCTCCCAATTGCCCTGTTGAAATCAGATTTTTCTTTAGATCTAGAACATGCCTTACCTCCTTCAATGGCCATTGATTTCCATTATGTTGTTTTATGAAAACTATACCCATTCCAATGATTTTACAGGGTTTATCATCACCCAATCGAACTTGTCCAAAATCTCCTTGAACATAATCATGAAAATGTTTCATATCAGGTGTGGCATGGAATGAGGCCCTTGAATCTACCACCCAAGCATCAATAATATTTTCTAATGAAAAAATCAAAGCATCTTGCAACACATCACCTGTCACATTCGCTTCATGATTGTTTTCTTGTTGCACGTCTTCTTCTTTTCCCTTTCTAGACTTGCAATATTTCTTCAAGTGTCCTTTCTTCCCACATTTCCAGCACACTATCCCAGATCTAAACTTGGATCTACCTTTCCTTGACTTACTGCGATATCCCAAGCTCTTTCCTCTTTCCATTTTTCTTCCCCTAATCTTTGCAGTCAAAGCATTACCTGATGTCTCACCAAAGCTTTTCCATCGTATTTCCTCTCTAAGGATTTCACCAACAACATCATCAAACTTTAAAGTACTAGATCTAGAGACAGAGTTACTAATGGCCATAACTAAATCATTCCAACTTTCTGGCAATGAGCACAGAAATAACAAAGCCTAACTTCATCATCAAAAGTTACCCCTATAGAACTTAACTGACTGGTAATTTTATTAAATTAATTTAAATTATCAACAACAAATCCACCTTCTGACATCTTCATATTAAATAAACACTTCATAAGAAATACCTTATTTGAGGCCGAGGGTTTTTCATATAGTTTGTCCAATGCCAACATTAAACCCTTTTTTGTTGTTTCCTTTGAAATATTAAAGGCTATGATGCTGCAAGGCACAACCATATTGTTCCAAGTGCATTTCTATTGAGAATATCCCATTCTGTGTCTGTCATACTCGTCAGCTTCTTTGTCTTTCCACTCAATGGTAGTTAGAGATCTTTCTGATACATATAATCTTCCATCTGCATCTTCCATAGCTAGTAGTTTTGGCCATTAAATTTTTCGACCCTAAACCTACTATCTTCCACAATTACTCCCACTCTAACCATGAACCCTTCTCTCCTGCGAGTTTATCAGCCAAATAGACCTTTGTCTTTGATACCAGTTGTTAGAAAATTATATATTACATAGCAATGGAACACATAAAATATTGTAGAAATATAAACACAAAAAACACATAAAACAAGAGAGATACAGATATACGTGGTTCACCTAATTTGGGCTACATCCATGGAGAAACAGTGAGTCCTTCCTTTTATATTATCTGGAAAACTTAAGAGATACAACCTACAGCAGATCCATTGTAATTCCCTCTTCACTCTCACACAATCTCCTCTCTCTTTCTCACTTAGAATACATATCTACATAGATGCAATACAATTCCCTCATATATAGTGAGGGGTTGCCTTCTAGGGAAAAAAATCCTAAATTAAACATAACTTCTACTGTCATATCTCTGCCTAATGAACAACCAAGATTGACTACAAAATCACAACATTTTATAAAGCAATTTTACATCTATTTTTAGCTTCGGGGGCACTGCCCCTGATCCCCCACTAGGGGGGCTCCAAATAATGGTTGTTGCCCTCCCCCTAGACTCCCCTAGTGGCATACATTTTACGGGCAGCGTTTCTGCCACATTATGAACTAGGGTCCAATGCAACGATACCTCTGAATAAAGAAGATAATCAGGCTCCACACTCAACAGGATGCTCTATTTGACTCAGGATCGCAGGAGAATCTCATTGCAACAGAGTTGGTCAAGAATTAGGGGTTTGAATTTTGTGAACACCCATACCCATATCCATTAGGATGGGTAAATAAGGATGCAGAGTTGAAGGTAAAAAAACATTGCAAAATTAGATTTGCTATTAGTGTTGATTTTATTGATGAAGTAGATCTGGATGTGGTTCCCCATGATGTATGCAGAGTCGTGTTTAGGATTCCATACATGTACATGCGTGATGCAATATTAATGAGGATATTTAACCAATACCAACTCATCAAGGATGGAAAACTGTTCATCATCAACGTGCAGAAAGGAAAGTTGAAAATTTCACTGATAAGTGACAACCAAGCAAAGAAATTGATCAGTTCGAACAAGAAGTATGTTTTATTGTTTTTAAGAGAAAGTCTAAAGAGGAGTCAATAAGAGGTAAGGTATCCATGGAGGGGTGTACTAAGAAACAAAAACAACAATTGGAGGAGTTGTTACAAGAATACAAGGATGTGTTCCGAGAGCCTAAAGGGTTACCACATAAGAGAACAGTGGAGGATGAGATCAAGTTATTTCCAGATCACATTGCCAAAAATTGGGTTGTATTGGAAGTTTGTTATAGAAGCAAGTGAGGTGAAGAAACAGTTGCAGCAGGTGCAAGAATAGGGTGTCATGCGACCAAGTACATCACCATGTGGGTCACCCATCATCATTATGCCAAATAAGGATGGGACTTGATAGATGTGTATAAATCACAGGGCATTGAATAAAATCAAGCTCAAGAACAGATACCCCAAGGGAATTTTTGGGGCTTAGAGCCCAGATTTTGGTCCAATTTTGTAATTCCAATGTAAAAACTCTGCATTTTGTGGGCGTGAAGTGCATAGTTTGTTAAAGTCATAGGGTTGTCTGCCCTTATTTTGATAATGTAATGTCGACTGTAGAAGATCTACCCATGGTCAGTGGACCATGGGATTGTATAAATAGAGTGAATCTCTAAGTAGTTAAGGCATCAATCGATGGATGGAAAATGATAAATAATTGAGTCATATCTAAAGTGTAGGTATAAGTTTTGGGTCATAGCATAGGTAGAGGATCTGCAGCTAAGTGCGTAGAGGCCTAGTAGTCCACAGCTGAGTGCACGGACCCCTGTAGCTGGGTGCACAGGGTGAGTCGAGTCTGTAATCAATTAGAAGTATTGATAAATAGAAGTTTCCATCAGTTCTACATCTTTATTTCCTATTTATGCATCTGTTATATTGGGTATGAATTTCACTTCTAATTCTTTTATGATGCGTGATTGTGTATAAATGTATTAGCTAAGTGAATGCAAGTTATAATATCTGTTTACGCAAAGATAATCAATATTTGTTAATAAGATAAGTAAGATACTTAGTCTAGTTCAGGAAGTAGGGTAGTTCGCTACCTTAGCAGTGCAAAAGGACTTTAGCCCCTAGTTAGGGCGCGCGAAAGTCGAATCTAATAGATCACGAAGGTACTAAATGTTAGAATAAAGCATGAAGTGACCGGCGCAAAGGCAGGTCTAGTTGGACAAAACTGACATCAGTGCCATCTCAAGGGTGTGGAAATTTGGTTCCAGCATCCCCCATACTGCTTCGGGTGAGACTTCAGTCCGCGCTCCACGGACTGATGCCGAAAGGGCCATTAGTGTAGGGATTTGTTTGGCTAAATAACTCTGAACCTAGGTCAGGCCCCCATAAGCCAACAAATGGTTCCATTGTCGGGACCAAAATCTGCATAGAGATGTCTGATGTCGTATCATTGGAATCCAACTAAGAAGGAAATTGAAGGCTGGTTGGATAGAAGAATTCACAAGTTCACGGCACAGGAGAACAGAAACTCGCGACTATCAAAAGAAGAGTGGTTAGATAGATACATGTATATAAAATCCACGAAATCTTTTTCTCGTCCTTCCCTACTAATCTATACGAGTGGATCACGAAGATAGCAGATAACCAAGGAAGGTGGAAGCTTGATGGTCCTATTGTGTGTACACCAGAGCTAGTGCGAAGGTTGGAAGCATCAGAGGATACAATTGTGCATGTTGTTGATCATTGGCTTGATTGTATTATAGGAGGATTTGTTAATGAGTTCATGGTTGACACCTTAGTCAGCTATAGTGAGGTAGAGCGATGCTTTCTCAAAGGACCATGAGGTAAGTATGTAAAATATTTAAATACTTAGATTAAAATGTTGTTGTGCGAAAAGCGGGTTATGCAGTTACCTTGATGTTTGGAGCTATGTGAAGTGGAAAGGTTTACAGGAATGAAGGAAATAAGGGTCCATAAAATAGCCCCTTGATTTTTCCTCTGTGAGGGGACGAGGAAGAGCTCACAAAGGTCTCTCCGTGAAGTGTTATTCATTTGATAAGGCAAAGAATTCCGCGAACACCACCTCTACCCACACCACCACCGGCTTCACCACCATCACCTCCATCTCCACCCGTACCAACTCCACCACCACCACTGTGATACAGTATGGCAAACACAGTGAAGTTTCCTGTGTTCAAAGGTTTGGGAAATGAAGATCTGTACCAATTCTGGTTCATTGTAAGGGTTGTATGGGAAGTGCAAGGTGTTACAGATGGCCATATAAAGAAAGTGAAACTGGTTAGAGCCCTGTAGGATCGCGCGCTGACCTGGTATATTAAGTACTCCAATGATAACCTAAATGTGAGAGTCGTGGATATCCAAACAACACTAACTAGAGAATCTAACAGGCCTAAGTCTAAAGCATAGTCGATTGTGAGATCCAAAGAGATCACGATGTTACCAGGTGAGACTCCTTGGGAACTAGATCACAGATTGAAATGTATGATCCATGAAGGCAATATGAATCTGACAAATGGATAGCATCGTGAGTGGTTTGTAGCTTCACTACTACCACATTTAAGGAGTAAGCTATCACAACAGAAGATAAAAAATCAGGTAGAAGCTTTGGATATTTCCATGAGGCTTCATGAGACCCCGATGTAGGATCCTAACCTAGGATTTCAGCAGATCCACATGCAACTGAAGAATCTGTGCCTTGAGATGCAGAGTCTAAAACAGGACAGGATGGGTCGACCAGAAGTGCGCAAAGAAGTGTGGTGTGTAAAATGCAAGAGTCAGGGTCATGACAAAGACCACTACTTGGTCTTTACAAATTACCTCACAAGAGGAGGACTGATGCCTCTAAGTCTGGAAGCTTAAGCAGGACTTACGCAGTGCCTGCTTTGTGGTGCGAGATCTGTCAAATAGCCAGAAAAAATGCCACGTACAATTGTCACATGTTACAAAAGTATACACAAACTTCGCAACAGTTGTTCTGAAACTTTTGTAGGCCAGTGGGACATGATGAGTGTACATGTAGGAGTTATGAATTGATGATGGATAGAATTCCCACCTACAGAGTTCAAGCTGAAACGCGGCCCCTTGACCAAAATGCATGAATGGCGCAAACAAGATTTCAGGGGTGTAGATGAGGCCGAGGCAGAGGAGGACGTGGTAGAGGTTGTGGACAATTGATTTGCTACAATTGCAGAGGGCCAAGACACTATGTCCATGATTTCACAAATCCAATGCACCTGTCGTGCAAGTATTTCACGTTCTTTGATCATGAGATAGAATATTGTCCTACGTTGATAGCTAGGATACGTGACAAAGGAGCGTTATTGATTCCCGCGACTCAAAACCTGAAGATGATGAGGTATGAGCCATGCGAGGAAGATCCGAACGTAAACATTGTGCTCTGAAGTGGAATCATGACGAGAGATGACAAGGGGAAATAGCCAGAAGATAGTACTTGGGTTCGCAAAGCTCCGACGAAAGAATCCGAGTTTGATTTGGAGCGTACTCGAGAAACCTTCATGGAAGCTAAGAAGAGCTTCACTGATGCCTTCACTTCAGGAAGCCAAGATAAACCAGAGCCGAAAATGGACCCATCCTTGCTCACAACTTTCTTGGAAACCTGTATGAAGTTACTGTGCGACAGTAAGGTTGTGAATGGGCTACAGGAGCTCATTAACAGATGCGTTGGGACTGCGCCAGGAGAACCACACATAGTTCGCAAAATCAAAAAACATAAGACAAGGACGGGGCGAGAAATGAGACTAACTACGCAGATCGAAGAATATGAGATGGACCAAGTAATTATGGATTTGGGATCAGACATGAATGTTCTACCAAAACTGACATGGGAGAAAATGGGGAGACCTGCGCTACAATGGTCTCCAATTCAGTGAAGGATGGTGAACCAGTAGAAAATAATACCATGGGGCGATTGCAGGGAATAATTGTGGATATTGAGGAAGTGAGTGCACTAGCGGATTTTGAAGTAATAGATATCGTTGATGACAGCAATACCTACCTCGCGATCTTGGGAATTGACTGGGCCACTGATATGAATGGGGTAATTAACCTAAAGAAGCGAAAAATGATCTTTGAGAAAATGTCACTGCACGTAATTGTACCCCTGGACCCTGCTAAAGGATCGTGCTATACAGAGCCAGTCCGTGACTATGAAAGTGATGATGATCTGGACTGTATCTATAAGATAATAGCGCGAGACCAAGACTGGGTGAATCCCACCATAGATGCACAGATTACATGGGAGCGTGAGAGCTCCTACACTTCGAATTTTGATGAAGAAACAAAACGATGGCAGAATCGATTACATGGGGTAACGACAATAAATTGCAATATGATGACCAGGTCACTCCACTGCGTGTCAACAGAAGTAAGAGATCTACCTACTTATGATGGTGTAAATGAGGTAGATACCTTCTTGGATGCATTTGAAAGGGAGGTAATGGAAAACAACGTTTCCAGGCCTTGGACTAGGTATTGCGCACTACGCCCACGAGATGGTGGGGTACGCACAAAGGAAGCTTTGACGACTGGCCGGAATGTAGGAAAATGATGCAAACACGATTTGGGAAGCCTAAGATGTGACTGACAAACAAGTATGATGGACAGGATGACTCGCACGCACATCTGGCCAAGTGGACATAGACATATGGAGAAAAGCCACAACTTGAGTGGGTGCCCTTGTTCAGTCATACCCTAGATTTTATACCGATGAACTGGTATATAGAAACAGAGCTCTACCATAGGACAGGTGAATGGGATATCCTATGTGAAGGGTTCATGATGACATTTAGTTTTGAAGACAGGTTTGATGGTATTGAAGAAGCACTACAAGAAGTAAAAGCAGCCATCTTTAGGATTCTGCAAGATCCTTTAGACCTGGCGCAACCTAAATGGGCTACTCAGTTGAGTTGCATGCTAGAATGTTATAATGTAATTGCTAAAGAAGAGGATGAAGATCCACGAAAAATTAACATTCCAGAGATGAAAGGCCACTGCGAGGTTCAAGGACCACAGATTGAGAACCCTGACATAATCGGGTCAGTGAAGACTAAGCAGGTGAATAATGGTACGGAGGCAGAGCCCAAATTCACGAAGATCGGAGACTACTGGGATGACGTGATAGTGGATAAGGTCATTGAATTACTCCACGAATATCATGACATAATCTCGACGAATTTTACGGATTTGAAAGGAATAATCGGAGATTTAGGGGTAATGAAGATCACGTTAAAACCTAACGCGAATCCAGTTAAGCAGAGGTCGTACCGCTTAAATTCGAAATACAAGGAGAAGGTCCGTGTAGAACTAGACAAATGCTCACAACAGGCATCATTGAGCTTGTGGAAGAATCTGATTGGGTAAGCCCGATGGTGGTGCAAGAGAAGAAGCAAAAGGACAAGATAAGGATATGTGTGGATCTCAGAAAATTGAATGACGCTTGTGTGCATGATCCCTTCCCAACTCCGTTCACAGATGAAGTGTTGGAAAATGTAGGTGGTCAGGCAGCATATTCTTTCACTGATGGGTTCTCAGGGTACCACTAGATTAAAATCACATTAGAGGATAGGAGTAAGACAAACTTCGCGACTTAGTGGGGTTGTTTTCAATATACTTTCATGCCGTTTGGATTGAAAAATGCGTCGGCCATCTTTTCACATGTGGTTGTTGTGGCATTCAAGGAATATGTTCATAAGTTCTTGGAGGTCTATTTTGATGACTAGACTATATTTGGGTTAGTTAAGTACCATGTAGCAAGCTTGTGCTTGATGCTAGATACATGCCGAAGATACCAAATCACGCTCAACCTCAAGAAGTGTGTGTTTCTTGTTCCTTTTGGGAACCTATTGGGGCACATGGTTTGCAAACAAGGGCTGATGGTAGACCCCGTCAAGATTGCGGTGATTCTGAACTTGGAAGTGCCAAGAAGTGTGAAATAGTTGTGCGCTACTTTGGGACATATGAGGTATTACAGAAAGTTTATCAAAGGCTATGCCCAGATCACCGTGCCGATGGAAAAATTGTTGAAGAAGGATGTCACATTCTGTTGGAACAATGACTGTAAGAAAAGCCTGGATATTGTTATGAAACCAACTCACAAAAAGATAGAAAAGATAGATCAACGCCTTAGAATTAAACCTCTTCGAAGGGGCAACCTCCTTTACATTATACAAATGAATAATTCTTGGATGATACAAATGACAAGACATCCTTTCTATATATAGGAGTCTAAGGGGTCATAACATAATCAGAGCCAACATAACAATAATAATGCAAGGGAACAATAATAACAATAGTGGGCTTCTATGGGGCACAATAGTAACAATATGGGGACTACATGGGTACAACAATATAATAAGGGGGTTGTACTAATAACAATAAGGGGTTACACTATTAGTATAGGGGCCTAACATGCCCCTCCCCTTCAAAAAGTGTTGTCCTCAATGCTTGAGTAGTTCTTGATGCTTCTGTATAAAATTCTTGTCCTCCTATGTGGAATATTCAGCGGGTAAGTTCTTCCACTTGATGAGATACTCTGAAATTGATCATGTCGTAGTTGTTGGGTTCTTGTTTCTATGACTGCTCCAAGTTCCAATATGATTTTTCCTTCCTCTTCAAGTTCTGGTAATATTGTTTGAATTGGGATCTTTTGCAAATTTTGAATGAGTGGCCACACTTCTTCGTCCTTCTTCCATTCATCCCTTACTTCATTTATCCAATCTGGTTAGATAATAGAAATAGCACAAAACAATTCTTCCACATCCTCATCCTTTCTTGAGAGTGCATCTGCAACAAAATTTTGCTTCCCTTTTCTATAGATGATCTCAAAGTCATAACCCAACATATTTGTGACCCATTTTTTCTGTTCTTCTAAAGATAATATTTGTTCTAAAATGTATTTAAGACTATCATGATCCATTTTTACCTTGAAATATCTTCCCATTGGGTAAGGTCGCCATTTATTAAGTGCATGTAGTATTTCCAACATTTCCTTCTCATAAATAACTTGCTTGAGATGTAGCCATAAAAATACACAATCACCTACATAAAAACATTTTTCACTGTGATGTTGATCTAACCGTTGTTTCATTTGAATCTGCACAAAAGTGGCGGCCTTTAAAAGTTGGAGAACTTGTTGTTGATGCTCGATGTGATCTTTCACTGCTTGAACCTTTTCTTCTTGATATGTCCTTCTATATTTAGAGTTTGAAGACTAGTAATTTCTTCCAATGCTTTACAAGATATGGTCGGATTCGTTTCTTGATGCTCGATGTGATCTTTCACTTCTTGAGCATTTTTCTTCTTGATATGTCCTTCTATCTTGATAGTTTGAGGAGTGGTAATTCCATCGAATGCATTACAAGATATGGTTTGATTCATTTCTTCTTTCTCGATGTGATCTTTCACTTCTTGAACCTTTTTCTTCTTGATATGTCCTTCTATCTAGAGAGTTTAAGGCATGGTAATTCTTGCCAATGCTTTACAAGATATGGTAAGATTCATTTCTTCTTTCTCTGGGGTTGGTTCCTAGTGTATATCCTCTTCTTTTGATGTTTCTTGATCCTTTTTTTCCTCCTCTTCATAATCTATGTAAAATAATTTATTCTCAACACACTTATGACCTTTAGTGCATTTGCTATCACAATTGTAACAAAGCCCTTTTTCTCTTTTTTCTTCCAATTGTCATGGTGTCACCCTTGTAGGTTGTGGAAGGCTAGGAGAAACAACACCTCCATGTTTATAGTTGTGAGGGGTAGAATTCATTGTTTCCATAATTTTCGTTTCCACTTTTCTTGCCAACCTGAATGCCTTCTCCAATGAATCAGGTTCCCAAGAATGAACCTCATGTTGAATGTTATCCTTTAAAATCCCTATGGAGACATCAATCCTCTGCTTCTCTGCAATATCATTTTCCCTTATATTCAATTTTTGAAAGTCCTCAATGTGCTCTTCCATTGGACACTTTTGTTTGAGATTTATGAATTGGCTAAAGAAGGTGTTTCTCTTTGTATCCTCATAATGTGCTATCATTTCCTCCATGAAAATTAACCACGTGACAAGTGGTTTACGAGAACAAAGCCCTTTATACCATAAAAATTGATTCGGTTCTAAATAATTAGATGCAATACATACCTTTTGTAACAGTGGTACACCATGTAGATCAAAATATTTCTCCATCTGTAGTATCCAATTTACCGGATCCTTGCCATCAAACTTCCTCATCTCGCTTTTTCTTGATTTTAGGAGCTCGATCTTGAAACGATTGTAACTTTGTAATTTCGGATCTTCCAGTTCTAAAATCGTGACCTGTAGTAGTCCTCTATGTCCTCTTTCCAATGCCACTAGTCTGATCGAAATTGGATTCTCCTAAAAAGATTTATGCACAATCTCCCAAGATGACTTGATTATATACCTTTTCAGAAGAGCAAAATTGTATGAAGTGCCACATGTCACTTTTTTGACCTTAGTATCTAAGAAATATACACAAGAAGCTACAGTCTATTCTCTTTCTGAAAATTCTTACGAAATTTCAATCTAATGCTAAAAAAAAAGTTATGACAATTTTCCCCAGGTCACCTGTTTGGAATGTAATTCGGGAGTCTGCAAAAAGGCCAACCTCCTCAGATGATATCTCTAAAAAATATTGTGTGGAAAGCCTTGAAATTAAAACCTGAGGTTCAGAATGATTTCAACCCAAATGGATTGTTTTTTAGCATCTGAAAAGTAGCAGAAAAAAAAAAAAAAAAAAAGAGTTATAGCGCAAATGCCACAATAACCTGTTTGCAACAGCGAAACCCTAGAATCCAAAGCTCTGATACCAAATGTTATGAAACCAGCTCACAAAAAGATATAAAAGATATATCAACACCTTAGAATTTAGCCTCTTCGATGGGGAAACCTCCTTTACATTACAAAAATGAATAATTCTTGGATGATACAAATGACAAGACCTCCTTCCTATATATAGGAGTCTAATGGGTCATAATATAATGAGAGCCAACATAACAATAATAATGTAAGGGCACAATAATAACAATAGTGGGCTTATATGAGGCACAATAGTAACAATATGGGGACTACATGGGTACAACAATATAATAAGGGGGTTGTACTAATAATAATAAGGGGTTACACTAGTAGCATAGGGGCCTAACAGATATATTGAAAGAAAAGATGGTTACTGCGCCAATTTTTGTCTTCCCAAACTAGAAAAAAGAGTTTCATATCTATTATCACTCATATTTTCCTTGAAGTTGTAAGAAGAAAGAAAGGGGTCCGAGGTAACCACAAACCAACTTTTAAGTATAGAATATAGCCAATCTATACTCAGAGAGGGCTCTCCCTTTATGATTTAGCTTTGTTTAATAAGATATTAGGCTAGGTATGAAAGCTTGGGGGTTTTGATTTTGATTGGTGGTCGAATTCAGAAACAGATGGGTAAAATAGAGTATTTCAGGCCATTGGGAAACGAAGTAAACTTAAGATGGCTTAACTGGATTGGGTTGATTCAACAAAGGAGGGCTTCAAAGGGCAAGATAGAAAAACAAGAGACAAATAGTAACTTGAAAGGGAGGAAGGGCAGTTAAGAATCCTTCAAAAAGTTTCAAGCGGAGGGAAAGTGGGTGATCACTAATAAAAAGCAGTTAAGAATTTCTTACTAAATAACCACGATGATAAAATAAGAAACAAGGAGCAACTAAGAATTCCCTGTCTATGATAGTTTAGATGAAAACATCAAGAACATAAACGATTTTAAAAACAGAATGCAATAAAGCACTTTCTGAAATATACTTTTTTGTTTATAATTTAGAAATGAAACACATGTGCAATATTAAACCAGAAAAAATTAAAACATGGGATATAGAATACTTATTTGTCCAGTGTTTGACACATGAATCCTGTGAAAGTCCTTTGCTTTATTACTGCTTCCAGCCAGCCATACAAGAGTTGTCCAATCAGCACTTCTTTTCCAAAATAATAAGTTTACAAAAATGTCTAAGAATCCACCCTAAGTACTCCGAATGAGGAAGTACTTATACAAAAATTTACAACAAAATATCTCTTAACCGAGAGAGATATATTCTAGGAAAGCTAAATATATTTTACATAAAAGTAGAGACAGATGGTCTCGAAGATAGAAACTGAAAGTGAGCTGCTGACTTGTTGTCCCTGTTTTTGTGAATGAGCTGGAGGCAGGCCCTATGATTGAGCATCTTGTTGTCTAGCTTATAATTCTGTGTTGGTTGCTTGCTTTTGACTTTTTACTGATACTCTTTAACATGTTCTGATACACTTTACCTACTTTATCCTCATTCATTTTCTTTTACCAAAATTGACCATGGTAAATACTTCACTTTACTTTTTACCAAGGTAAATCATAAAATGTCTGTCATATCTCTCCACCAATCATCCCTTGGTATCTTGGTCCTTTGTAGCTTCTTGAAGATTTCATCAGCCTCAGTGTATTTTACAAAATTGGGCTGAATAGGAAACAAGTGTTTCAATTCATGCTCAACATAGAAAAGGTTCTCCAAGCTGTCATAGAGAACTCTGCTTGTAGGTAATGCTTTGGGTGGTGATGAACTAGCAGAGGAAATGGCTCAGTTGTTTGCATATTAATACAATTTTTCAACATAATCCTCATGCCTCATTAACTTATCATTGATCACTAAAGGACTTGGAAGTCCTTTACTCTGTAAAATGCCAAAATTTTCCATAAATTCATCTATGTCCTCCTGCATGTTCTGACATTTTCTTTCTAGGTTATGCATTAGAGACCTTTTGGTCAAAACTCTTTTGATTTCAAGGATGGTCCTAGTTCTATCTTCAATATTCAGTTGTTCTAATTTATGCTTGGTCCTGTTGTTCAAAAAGTTTATCAGCATGATAGCTTCTTCAAGCTTCCCTCCTAGCTCTTCCTTGGTTTTTTGAATTTCTTGGAAAGCAACTTTCACCAGTTCAATCTGTTCAAAAATGATCTGTATTGATGAGCAAACATCATTTATTGATTGAGTGATGTTGGTCCACTGAATTTTTTTAATATCTGTTAAAGGCTTTTCAAAGGTGAGATCTTTTTCCAGCATTTTACTTGTTGAAATAAGCCTTTATTTTTCCTCACTTCTTCAACAAAATTGATCTTTGAAACATCATATTTTTGCTCCAAGGTGACAAATTTTTCCTTTACTTTTTGGAGCTCGGAAACTTGGAGTTTCATCTCCTCCATGGACTTAATCAATTCTACAATGCTCTATCCTAAAGTTCTTACCTGTGCTATACCTATTGTTGTACCTGTTGCCTGAATAGTTTCAGCTGTAACTAGAGGGATATTTGGTGCAAGAACTGTTGCAAGTGTAGAAGGGACTGTAGTGGAAACCACTGGTACTACATTTTGAGGCTGAGAGGTCGACTCACTCTGCCTACTCTTTAGTGATTTTTCTAATTCTTGCTCAGTCTCCTTCAATTGTTCATTTAGCTTGAGGACTAGGTCCATAAGCTCTTCTTCGGCTTTCTTTTCAATAACTTCAGCAGTCTGTGGATGCATCAGTGGTGGCAGTTTCAGCTGCTTTCTTAGGGCAGCTATATCTTCATTTTTCTTTTTTATCAGGGCCTCTGCAGCTTTTACATATTTTGGGTTATGACCCAATCCAATAATCAACTCCTCCAATGATTTAATTCTATTGTCTTTTGCTTGTGAGGAGGCTCTTTCTAACTGTAGTTGAGTAGTAGTATTATTCAGTGAGTTTTCTAACCTGTGTGCCATCATGGCCTTACTTGTTAAGGTGGAATACACCATTTCCCTTGTCTGCTTGTGAAATTCTATTTTATCTATGGGGTGAATGTCCTTGGCCAAGACCTCAAAATCAATTTTGAGGTAGTCTGCAATTGTCTGGGGCTGTTGTACTTTAGGCTTAAAAAAGCTCATCTACATCTTGCCTTCCTTGATGTCATAAGCTGACATCAACCTAGTTTGATTGGTAGGAACCATTTTCAAATATTGGGTGTAAGTTTGGGCCTTTAACTGTTCATTTTTGGCCTTTATTTCCTTGAATTTTTCTTTGATGTCCAAGGAATTGTTAGATGAAGGCCTGAATGATGAAATTTCAGTACTTT
Organism: Pinus tabuliformis; assembly: GCA_031772625.1. Taxonomy (NCBI): domain Eukaryota; kingdom Viridiplantae; phylum Streptophyta; class Pinopsida; order Pinales; family Pinaceae; genus Pinus; species Pinus tabuliformis. The sequence goes on along the minus strand of CM062819.1, from coordinate 1,381,724,796 downwards.
TTGTCTTTCCAGCTCCTGTCTTTGTGAACTAGAAGGTGTCCCACCTACTGGGAATGTATGAAGGTTGTCTCTACCTTATTTCCTCAAACTCCCCGTGGTTTCTTCAACAAACTCTTCTTCTGAATGAGGATTTAGCCTGTGCCTCTTAGCACCAGGCTGGTCTGAAGGACCACTGGCAGGGGTAGCTACTTCCCTGTCTCTTTTTAAACTCTTTTCCTCATTCAGAGGAGTCTGTAAAACTGGGGGATCTTCCATGTTAACTTGAGTTGGATGGGTCTGTGTTTGAGCCTATTCTTGAGAGATTTCAGGTTGCTTTGACATGCTTGATTGCCCTGTTACTGGAGTACTAATCCCTTTTTCTTTTTCCTATGATGATTTTGCAAGTGGTTCACTTGTTTCCTGTGAGTGCATTTGAGAAGTATCTGTTGTTGAGGCACTAGTGCCTGGTTTTGGCTTTTGATAATTCCCAACGGGTACCTGTTCACAAGAGTCTAGGTCAAATGTTTTTTCTAGGTCTTTCATTACATTTTATACATTGACCTGATCACTATCCATCTCTACAAGAGTCCCTTCCCTCCATTCACCCATGTTTGCATATTTCTCAATTCTTGGGATTCTGTGATGAAAATAAGGTGATAACCTATTTTTCATTCTCCTATCGCAGATGGAACTATGGGGGTCATATTTCCAACCAAAGTTCTTGTTTAGTTTCATGTGGTCTTCTAGGATTTGTTCTGCTGCTTTGCCTGCTTCTCTATTGTTGCAGACAAATGGGCCTAGGTGATCCTTGATTCTCAACTGTGCTTTCTTCTTGGCCTTGGTAAAGTGAATCTGATCTGAGTTTATCATTTGTCTGTAATACTCCAATGCAAACAACCTCATTGGAACATATTTTGGTAGCTTGAATGGGGGAAGCTCACAACCATATATCCTAATCTCTATGTGATTCTGGTATAGGTACCAGTCACCTACCTTGTACTGTTTTGATAGTTGAAGGATCCTTTTGATTTCATCACTTATCCTAGGAGGAGGATTTCCTGTCAGCGTGGTGGTCACCGGGTGGAGAAACTGGTCAATGAAGTCATTATATGAATAAGGGAAATCAAAAGAATGGTGGAAGATAGAAGTCAAAAATATGACTGATCTTGGATTTCCCTTTGTATCAAGCTTATTCATGGAAAATGGGAGTTTTTGCAAACTCATAATAGAGAATGAGGTGATATATGAAGGTTGAGTACTTGAATACTTTCTCATTCTCTAGCCTCAATAACTAGTCATGGATTTTATCAACAATAAATGCAACATATTTGTATTTGACTGTAGGGGACTAACCAGGGGTAATGATGGACATCAATACTAGGGTTAATTCATCTACATATTCACTAGTATTGAATCCCATGGCTGCAGCTATCATGTCAACTATTTTTTTGCCTGTCTCTATGAAGAAAACTAACATATAAGGAGGAGGATCTTTTGGTTGATGCTGCTTATCCATGAAGGTCTGGCAATTGCGACTGAGCTCAGATTGGGACAATTTAGATGATTTTTCAAGCAAATCTCCAAGTGAAATGGGGGTGAGGGCTTGACCAGGATGAAACTGAAGCATCTCATTGATTGAGTCTGCAGTAATTGTGAAAATGATAGTTTGATTTGGGGACATGACTACTCTGAAGTTGGGATCATAGTTGGCGTGAAACTGATGAATAATGTCAGGAAAAATGTGTACAATGGGGAGAAAATACATTGGGAGATTGGATTCCCGGAGTCCTATGGCATCATAGCCATTCAAGAAATTATCTCGGCATTGGCAAAATACTTTCAAGTGGTCTTTGTCAGTATTCAAGTCTTTAGATAGTCCAAATCATGGTGAGGGGTAGTTATAGGTGCTACACTGAGGGCCACGGGGGTTTCCATTCTGGTTCTTGTGTATTTAGATAGAAAACTGAGGTTTTTATGAGAAATTTATGAAAACAAGGGTTTGGGAAACTTGAATTATGATAAAATTTGGGTTTTTCAGTTCTAATTACAGAGGAAAGCAGATATTCACAGGGTTTCTTGACGGGAATTGGTAAATACCTATTTTTAGAGTCAGGCAATGGATTGCAGGTACAGTGGGTTTGAATGGCGGACTTGGAGCGGCGTCGAATTGCAAGCCTGAGGGTGGTTGACGGTTGGGTGCACGAACTGGTTGACCTCGACATTCAGTTTGCATGGATGTACGCTTTCGCAGAATAGGACGACAAACTGATTTCTTTTGTTTTTTATACAAAGTCAAAAATTTGGTAGGTTTCGGGATTTTGGACAGGTGGCATCAACGGGAAATGATTTGATGTTTTGTCGTTAGCAGGAGGCGGTAAGCGGTTTTCATCACACCACTAATGGAGGGGAGGCGGTATTTGGGCTCGACCAAGCGATTCCATACGATGAGCGACGCATGGCAATGGTATTGTTTGCAAAACTACTCGTGATCGCGTACTAACGTTCGGTCGCGGAGGGCTGTGTGATATGCACGACAACCATTGGATCTGAGGGATCTGATCGGACGGCTATCGGGGAGGTGAGGTGATGGCAAGTTAACGGAGGGTGGGCCCGACATAATTTAAAGTTTTAATTACATCGGGGGCGATGTGATTGGCCGGAAAAGTTATTAATTAACCGTGGGGGTTAATTAATCCTTATATTAACATGGCAGGGTCGGGGTTCTTAATTAGTTACAGATTAACTAATTAATCCCAATTAAGAGTGTATTATGGTTATATTTAACCAAAGGGCGGGATATATAAAATTTGGGGTTTTTTGTATAGTTATAGTAATACAGGACTGGGTAATTTTTATAGGGGAATTACATTAACATAAGTTAGTAGTTAATATGATCAAATGAAATGGAAAAAGCGCTAAGTCAAAACATTTTCATGTGTATATTTAAAACTTAGGCTAAGTGCAGATGAGGGTTTTTATGTAAAATGGTGTATTTTCCCTAAGTAAAATAGGACTTTACTTAGGAAAAGATTTATTAAGGGAATGAATGATTTTATGAAGGGGTGAATATTGATGAAGGGGTTTTAAGTGTTTAGGCATTAAAAATTATTGGGCCGAGGGTCCGGTCCCTCCAAAAGTCAGAGAAATGCTCTAAGCCCCCCTAACTTGATAAATACCTTGGCACTTAGGGGAAATTAGTGAAAATTTAGGGGAAATGAGAAGGGAAGTTAATTATTTTTTACTTTTCTTGCTTGATGTGCCTTCCATGAGATACATGCCTTGTGATGAAAGTAAAAGATTTACACATTTAGACTCATCATTCACCACATATTATTCTGCAACCATCATCTACTTACCCTACCTACTTTAACCTAGCATTTTCACTTCTTTATTAGGGTGCACTTAGATTGGCAAACCCTTATCAAACTTTATTTTCTTTTACATATAGATATATATATATATATATATATATATATATATATATATATATATAATTCTAACTTATTACATCCAAGGGCTCAGATTAAACTGTTGAGCTCCTTTTTTCACTCTACCTATCTACTTATCTGCCAAGATTAAACAGTTTGGTCAGATTTTATTCTCTATCTCTATAAACATGAAATTAAAATATGAATTAGCCAAGCTTAAACTGTTTAACTATTCATGAATTGTGGCATAAGTGACAAACTACACACAATTTTTATTATACATAAGTAAAAAATTAGTGGCATTTATACTTGCACACTTTCCTGGGCTTTCTTTTTGTTGCGGTTCATTTTCTTTCATTTTTTTGACTATCTTTTTATTCTTTTCACCCTTTGATTTTTCTTTTAGGGTATACCCTCTTTACAATTTTTTAATTTTTTTGATTTTTTACAAATATGGAAAACCTTTGCAACAAGTAAAGGTATGAACATATTACAAAGCTAAACCAAGTCAATCATGAAATATGACACCTATTGGTATAGGGGCATAATAGTGGCTCCACTTGGGGATGGCTTTCCTGGTGGAAAGTCAAGAACAGTAGATCAGTGGCCTCTTAATGACTTTGATTGTGCTCTGCTATGAATCTTGTTTTGCTTGCTGCTTTATTGTATGTATGACAATGATCCTTCTGAAGCTTAGGGCCTTCTCTTTGGGCTTCAACTCCAAAAATTTACTGTCCAATCAACACTCTGACATTACAAATGATATAGTATGTATATTCAAAACATGGTAATATTAGTAATTTGGATCAAAGTAATGCTTTAACATCTGACCATTGACTGGTCCTTCTTCTGCTTCTGTACCATCTAACTCTTTAAGAAAATATGCATTGTTTCCTTTGAAAGCATAGATGATGTATGGTCCTTTCCATAGGAAGTCAAACTTCCCATGTTTCCCCTTGTCCTCTCTTCTGGAATCCCATCTTAACACTTTATCCCCAAGGTAGAAATCCTCTGCCTTGGTTCTTCTATCAAATATCCTCTTAAGCTTCTCATGCAACACTTGGGATCTTTGGTACAACTCCTCCTTGGTCTGCTGTAAATTGAAAGTATGCTCTATCCTTCTTTGAATATCATTAGGTTCCACTTGAGATTCTTGGAGTATTTTCATGACAGGAACTCCTAGTGATGAAGGAAAAACAAACTCCATGCCATATACTAATTCATAAGGATTGGTTCCAATGGATTTTTTGGTTGTAAGCATGTCTGCCCACAGTGCATTGATGAATTTTTTATTCCAAGTTTTCTTATTTTCTTCCAACAATTTTTTGATGAAATTTACTAGACTTTTGTTGGAAGATTCTACCAATCCATTCCCTTAAGGGTAGTAGGCAGTAGAATGACCCAATGTAATGTGATAGTTATTACAGAAATTAATCATTTTCTTTGACTTGAAGGCTGCAGCATTATCAGTAATGATTTTTAAGGGGCAACCAAACCTGGACAATATATTGGTTTCAAGGAAACCTATGATCACTGTGTCATTAGCTTGTCTGGAAGGAATGGCCTCCATCCATTTAGTGAAATAGTCTGTGGCAGTGAGTATCCATTTGTGTTGGCCTGAAGAGGAAGGATGGATTTCTCTAATGAAGTCAAGACCCCATTTTTGAAAAGGTTTCGTGGTGGAAATGGGTTTTAGGGGTAAAGGTAACAGCTTTCCCTTGCCTTCAAAGATTTGACATTTATGGAAAGAAGTTACAAATTTCTTCACATCAGCAAACAAGGTTGGCCAATAGAATCCAGGCCTTAGGATTTTGTCTGCAATTGACTTCCAATAAAGGTGTCCACCACAGTCTCTTGCATGAAATTCTTGGAGAGCCTTGTCAACTTCATCTTTTAGTAAACAATTCAATAAAATTCCTTCACAATTTTTCCAAAAAAGAGTATTATCTAAGATACAAAACTTTGAAGCTTTCATTTTTAAAAACCGATTCTTGGTTCTGGATAACCCTGGAGGATCCTACAGGTTTTGTAAAACATAAAGTACATTAGCATACCAAGGTGAGTCTGAAAAGGCCTGGCTGATTTGTGGAGTCGCCATCTCCTGCTTGTTATCCAGTTCATTTATGTTAAGGGCTTGACAATTAGTTTCTGCCATGAGTTTGGCCAATCCCTAACCTATTATTAGTTTTGTAGGTTTTATCTCAATATCATATTCTAAGATGGTAGCTATCCATTTTCCTCTTTTGCCCTCAATTCAATCCTGAGCTAGGATGTCTTTGACAACTGCATTAGGAACATAAGCTATCACATGAGAGTATAATATGTAGACTTTGAAGTCTTTAATGGATTTTACCAGTGCAAAAGCTTGTTTCTCCATTATTTTTTATTTTAATGATGCATCTTTGAGCACTTTGCTAAAAAAGGATATAGGTTTTTCAGATCCTTGATCATCCTTTTGTAATAAAACTATAGCTATGGTGTGCTCTGTTGCAAAATAAAAAATGATGAAGTCCCTATCGAATTGTGGACTGGTGAGGACCATTGTTTTGGTTAAGGCCATTTTAATTTCTTCAAATGATTGCTTGGCCTCTACTGTCCATTTAATACTTGAATCCTTTTTTAGCATGTTATTCAGTAATCTAATGAGTTCTGCTAAGTTAGAAATGAATCTTCTTAAAAATTTTATCTTCCCTAGGAAAGCTTGGAGTTCTTTAATACTTCTTGGATGAGGTATCTGTAGATAGATTCTATCCTAAAAGGATCAATTCGAATGCCATCTTTGGAAATGATGTGACCTAAAAGTTTACCTTCCTCCAGACCGAACAAGGACTTCTTTGGATTCAAATAAATACCATATTTTCTGCATTTTAAGAAAACTTGTCTAAGATGGTCCAAGTGTTGTTGATTTGATTTAGGAAAAAACAATTAGATCATCTAGATATATAATAAGAAAATCATGAATTTCTTTGGCAAAGGCAATGTCCATTACCCTTTGGAAGGTTTCTCCTACGTTTTTTAGTCCAAATGGAATTTTGATGTACATAAAACTGCCCCATGGTGTTGTAAAAGAAATTTTCTCTTGGTCATCAGAATGAACCAAAATTTGATTATATCCTGAAAACCCATCTAAAAGTGAAATTCTAGAATAACCCACTACCCTTTGCAAAATATGATCCATTTTGGGTAAAGGATAGTTATCTTTAAGAGAGACCTTATTCACATTTCTCAAATCAACACATAACCTTATTTCCCCAATTTTCTTCCTAGTAGGCACCAAGTTAGACACCCACTCTGAAAATCTAATAGGGGCGATAATCCCTACTTCATACATGTGTTTAATTTCTTTTTCAATCAATGGAAATAACACAGGGTTAATTCTTCTGAGTTTTTGCTTAAAGGGCTTTTGATTTTCTTTCAGAGGTATAGTATGTTGAATAATAGAGGTGTCATAGGACTTTAAATCCTCGTAACTCCAGGAAAAGACATCCTGTAATTCCCTCATAAGTTCAACATATTTTAACTTCTGATTAGGAGGTAAATATTTTGACAGTTTTATCATTTTTGGATTATCCTGAGTACCTAGGTTATATTCTTCAATATCTTCTTTTAATGGTTCCATCTTAGGTTCTTGGGAATGTCATTGGAATCAAATAGATCTTCTAGAGGAGTCAATCCTTTTGGTAGATGATTGTCCTTTAGGTTGATAACCTCTGTTTCTTCTTCAATTATTTCTTCTAGATCCATTTGTTTCAGGTCTTGAACATCTTTTTGTGTGAATTTTGTGGGATGAAGCATGTTTATTGAACTTTCCTCTAAAATGTTTGTTTCTACCTCATCTTTTTTATTAGAACTAATTAATGTATCAACATCTATGTTACTATTAGAAAACTCTTCATCTAAAGTTAAAAATTTATTGATCTGCTCATCACTATCAAAAACCTGCCAATTCTTCAGATTATCAGGGATGGCTGGTCTATGCATAATTTCAGCAGTAAACTAATGATTAGGTTGGAAAGGTAATTTGCAGGTGCTAGCAAACATAGCCAAGCTATGGGCTTGCATGTTGTGTTTTTGAGGAATAGTTGCAAGCTGAGTTTCCAGAAAAGTGTTGAGAATTTCTATGACTGTTCCTCTATAATATCCTAATCTAGGGTCCCTATTTAAGTATTTTCCTTTAATCTATTTGATTATCAATTCTGAATCTCCTATGATAGACACTCTGATTTCTCCTAATCTTTTAACAAGTTTAAGACCCAGTAAGAGAGCCTCATATTCTGTCATATTGTTGGTGCACTTAAAATTTAGTCTGTAGGCATGGCCTTCAACATGATCATTTTTTAAATTGTACACCCAAACTCCTGCTCCTGCCCCTAGTTTATTAACTGAGCCATCAAATTCTAAATGCCAAAGTATTTCATGCTCATAATTGGTGTTTGGGGTAGTAGGAATTTGTTTAACAATGGGATTTGGTTTTTCATTCTCATCTGATTTTTCTTTGTTATCTGATATTTCCTGAATATGAACACTTAATTTTCCTTTTTTAATTTCTTTTGGTTCTGCTGCTAAAACTTCTAAAGTGTTGGAAGGATGGGTTTCTGCATTGTAAAGAATGAATGAGTCCATATGAGAGTGTATTGAGTAAATGGGGAAATTTTGGGGTCTTTCTTGACTACTTACTACATATTTCATGAGTGTTTCTCTGTATAGCTTCTTTTGCTGTCCAAAAACTGATATAATAGCATATGACATATCCAATTGACGAAATCCATGAAGCTTAGCACCCCAGGATCTAGATAATAACATACCATATTTTGGTGGTATATTTTCTACCACTATATCCATTAAGATTGTTTTTGTAGGGTATTGAACCAATGATACACACAAGTCTTTTATCAATCCTAAACATCTCACCTGACTAGAATCAAAAGAAAATAAATCTTTGTATGGTCTAGTGATGTCTAGGTCTAGCTTTTCCATTACAGACTTGGGCATTAAATTATGAGATGCACCAAAGTCAAACATGGCATTGTGAAGAATCTTATCATGTATATTTAAGCTCACATAGAAGGGAGGAATTCCTCCTTCTAATGGTTTTCCATTCACTTCTGGGCCAAAGATTAATTCGGGTTGGTCATCAAAAAGATTAACTGAGTCTTCAGTTCCAGTAATTTTCAGTGATTTATTTATTTGAGTTCGGTAAGCATCATGTTTAGCTAATTCAGATAATGGGACAATAATTTTCAGCTTACCTACTTCAGTTTCCAGATTAAAGGGTTTTTCTATTTGTGCTTTTGGATTTTGAACAACAGTATTCTCTCTGTTTTCTGTGTTTTCTGTGTTTTTCTCCTTTTTAGGAGTGGAATTAGGATTTGTTGATTCCCCTAAATCAACCTCTAGTGGTTCCTCCACAATTCCTTTAGAAGGAAGGGGAGTGGAAGGCTGTTTTTTTCTTGGTTGATTGTCAGAGACATCTTCAATTATGGGGTTAGAAGGATTAGGGTCTGATCTAGAAAGAATATGTACAGGTGTGGTGATTGTCTTACCTTTTTTGGGCTGATTTGGAACCTTTTGCTTGTTTGCTTCAGGGACATCAATTCTCCTACTTCTTAGGTTGTATTGCTTGTGAACCTCAAAGATGGTTGTGTCATAACCTTCCCTAAAGTCAAATGACTCCCCTGATTGAGTTTGAAATTGTTTAAGTATGTGAGCCTCTTGATCCTCTTGGGTCAAGAAAACTTCTCCTTCATTACCAAGTCCCATTAGATTAATTTGAGTATCTTCTTGTGGTTCTTCAGAGTTGGAAGCTTCTACATAATTCTCCTGGAAAGGGGGTCTGATGTTTTGGTCAGGACCATTCTTCCCAGTGTTCGGGTTTTGGTTCTTCCTGAAATTAGGATTTCTCCCTGTGTTGGTTTGTTGACCATCCCAAGGAGCTTTCCTTTCAATTGTTTCCACTCTATCTCCTAGTCTATCCATCCCTTTAATTATGGCATCTAGCTTTTGTTCGAAGGGTGAGGCTTCTTCCTTTAATGGTATTCTCCTTTCACTCCTAGCCTTGGTTCTTTTAGATATCAAATTGGCTTCAACACTGACTGCTATGCTTTGCATGTCTTCCAAAGTACGAGGGGCTCATTCTCTCAACTAGAAATCCATGTAAGAATCAAATCCATTTGGGAATTTGATTAAGGTTAAATCAGGTGGGGGTATAAGATTTTGAGGTATGGCATTATAGACACCATTGAATCTAGTGCAATAATCCTGCACAGTTTCTTGTGTTCCTCTATTTAGGTTTTCGTATTCAGATAGAATCTGAAGAGGGTCTTTCTTTTTATCCCATCAGTTCAGGAATTGTCTATAGAGAGTTGCTAGACTGTCTATACTATTTGCTGGTAAACATCTAAACCAGGTTCTAACTTCCCCATATAAACTCTGAACAAATATTCTCATTTGTACATCAGCAGTATCTATTTCATAAATTTCAAAGTAATCAGTCATATTTTTGGTGTGTTGTTGGGTTGTATAGGTACTAGTGCCATCAAAAGAAGTGATTTTACTATGGTAATCCTGGGGCATGGCACCTAAGTTTGTTGGTTGTACTAGGGGGGTAAATCTATTTTCCATGGTTGTAGGTAATGACGAAACAACAGCTGGGGTTGGAATAACAAAGGGTGTTTGAGTTGTGGATGGAGTGTTGGAGGTGATGGTTTTTTGTGGAGTGGTTTGGGGTTGAGATGTATGAGGAAAAGATGATGAACTAGCAGAAACAGTAGTGATTACAGAGGGATTAGGGGTTCCTTCAGTGGTAAGATCAGATTGTGGTGAGTTCTACAAATATATATCAATTGAAAAATTGGCTGCTTGGAGCTCTAATTCTCAGATGAACTTTGGGTCTTGAACTAGGTCAACTAATTCAGAATCAGATGAAGTCCTAAACAAAGAGGTTTCAAAGTATTTATCAAAGAGTTCATCTTCAAGGTAAATCCAACTAACAGGACAGGATGATGATCTGAAGGTGGGTTGAGGACTAACAGAACTTTCTTGTCTCCTAAGAATTCTGGGAATCAGATTGGGGTTCTCAAACACTTATGGTGGGTTGGGATCAGGATTAGCTCTAGTGTAACGAGTCCTTTCTGAAGCCAGGTTTTTGGATTATGTTTTTGATTTTCTTAACTGATATCAAACAAACAACTTCAATGATTTCTTCAAGATGCTTTAGATTCAGGGTTTAAACTTTCTTAAAGATTTATTATGACTGAGGAATTTTCTTCCCCGGTGGAGTCACCACTATGTTATCACCCAAATTTTCCTTGAAGTTGTCAGAACAAGGAAAGGTGTCTGAGGTAACCACAAACCAAATTTTAAGTACAGAATCTAGACAATTTGTACTCGGAGAGGGCTCTTTCTTTATGATTTAGCTTTGTTTAATAAGATATTAGGCTAGGTATGAAAGCTTGGGGGTTTTTATTTTGATTGTTGGTGGAATTCAGGAATAGATGGGTAAAACAGAGTATTTCAGGCCATTGGGAAATGGAGTCAACTTAAGATGGCTTAACTGGATTGGGTTGATTCAACAAAGGAGGGCTTCAAATGGAAACATAGCAAATAAAGAGACAAATGGTAACATGAAAGAGTGGAATGGCCTTGAAAGGGAGGAAGGGCAGCTAAGAATCCTTCAACAAATTTCAAGGGGAGGGAAAGTGGGTGATCACTAATAAAAAGCAGTTAAGAATTTCTTACTAAATGACCACGATGATAAACTAAGAAACAAGGAGCAACTAAGAATTCCCTGTCTATGATAGTTTAGATGAAAACATCAAGAACATAAACGATTTTAAAAACAGAAGGCAATAAAGCACTTTCTGAAATATACTTTTTCGTTTATAATTTAGAAATGAAACACATGTGAAATATTAAACCAAAAAACATTAAAACATGGGATATAGAATACTTATTTGTCTAGTGTTTGACACATGAATCCTGTGAAAGTCCTTTGCTTTATTACTGCTTCCAACCAGCCATACAAGAGTTGTCCAATCAGGGCTTGTTTTCCAAAATAACAAGTTTACAGAAATGTATAAGAATCCACTCTAAGTACTCCGAATGAGGAAGTACTTATACAAAAATTTGCAAAAAAATATCTCGTAACTCAGAGAGATATATTCTAGGAAAGCTAGATATATTTTACATAAAAGTAGATATAGATGGTCTCGAAGATAGAAACTAAAAGTGAGTTGCTGACTTGTTGTCCCTATTTTTGTGAATGAGTTAGAGGTAGGCCCTATGTTCGAGCATCTTGCTGTCTAGCTTGTAATCCTGTGTTGGCTGCCTGCTTTTGACTTTTTACTGATACTCTTTAACCTATTCTGATACACTTTACCTGCTTTATCCTCATTCATCTTCTTTTACCAAAATTGACCATGGTAAATACTTCACTTTACTTTTTACCAAGGTAAATAATAAAATGTCTATCATCTCTCCACCAATCATCCCTTAGTATCCTGGTCCTTTGTAGCTTCCTGAATATTTCATTAGCCTTAGTGTATTTTATAAAATTGGGCTGAATAGGAAACAAGTGTTTCAATTCATGCTCAACATAGAAAAGGCTTTCCAAGATGTCATGGAGAACTCTGCCTGTAGGTAATGTTTTGGGTGCTGATGAAATAGCAGAGGAACTGGCTTGGTTGTTTGCATACTGATACAGTTTGTCGACATAATCCTCATGCCTCATTAACTTATCATTGATCACTAAAGGACTTGGAAGTCCTTTACTCTGTAAAATCCCAAACTTTTCCATAAATTCATCTATGTCCTCCTGCATGTTCTGACATTTTCTTTCTAGGTTCTGCATTAGAGACCTTTTGGTCAAAACTTTTTTGATTTCAAGGATGGCCCCAGTTCTATCTTTAATATTCAGTTGTTCTAATTGATGCCTAGTCCTACTGTTCAGAAAGTTTATCAGCCTAATAAATTCTTTAGGCTTCCGTCCTAGCTCTTCCTTGGTTTTTTGAATTTCTTGAAGAGCAAATTTCACCAGTTCAATCTGTTCAAAAATGATCTATATTGATGATCAAACATAATTTATTGATTGAGTGATGTTGGTCCACAGAAATTTTTTAATATCTGTTAAAGGCTTTTCAAAGGTGAGATCTTTTTCCAGTGTTTTTACTTGTTGAGCTAAGCCTTTATTTTTCCTCACTTCTTCAACAAAATTGATCTTTTAAACATCATATTTTTGCTCCAAGGTGACAAATTTTTCCTTTACTTTTTGGAGCTCAGAAAATTGGAGTTTCATCTCCTCCATGGACTTAATCAATTCTTCAGTGCTCTGTCCTGAATTTCCTACCTGTGCTATACCTATTGCTGTACCTGTTTCCTGAATAGTTTCAGCTGTAACTAGAGGGATATTAAGTGAAAGAACTGTTGCAAGTGTAGAAGGGACAACAGTGGAAACCACTGGTACTACATTTTGAGGCTGAGAGGTCGACTCACTTTGCCTGCTCTTTAGTGATTTTTCTAATTCTTGCTCAATCTCTTTTAATTGTTCATTTAGCTTGAGGACTAGGTCCATAAGCTCTTCTTCGACTTTCTTTTCAATAACTTCAACAGTTTGTGGATGCATCAGTGGTGGTAGTTTCAGCTGCTTTCTTAGGGCAGCTATACCTTCATTTTTCTTTTTTATCAGGGCCTCTAAAGCTTTTACATCTTTTGGGTTATGACCCAATCCAATAATCAACTCCTCCAATGATTTAATTCTATTGTCTTTTGCCTGTGAGGAGGCTCTTTCTAACTGTAGCTGAGCAGTAGTATTATTCAGTGAGTTTTCTAACCTATGTGCCATCATGGCCTTACTTGTCAAGGTGGAATACACCATTTCCCTTGTCTGCTTGTGCAATTCTATTTGATCTATGGGGTGAATGTCCTTGGCCAAGACCTCAAAATCAGTTTTGAGGTAGTCTGCAATTGTCTAGGGCTGTTGTACTTTAGGCTTAAAAAATCTCATCTGCATCTTGCCTTCCTTGATGTCATAAGCTAACATCAACCTAGTTTTATTGGTAGGAACCATTTTCAAATATTGGGTGTAAGTTTGGGCCTTTAACTATTCAGTTTTAGCCTTAATTTCCTTGAATTTTTCTTTGATGTCCAAGGACTTGTTAGATGAAGGCCTGGACGATGAAATTTCAGTACTTTTCTATCTTTCCAGCTCCTGTATTTGTGAACTAGAAGGTGTCCCACCTGCTGGGAATGTATGCTGGCCGTCTCCACCTTCTTTCCTCAAACTCCCCGTGTTTTCTTCAACAAAATCTTCTTCTGAATGAGGATTTAGCTTGTGCCTCTTAGCACTAGGCCGGTCTGAAGGACCACTGATAGGGGTAGCTACTTCCATGTCTCTTTTTAAACTCTTTTCCTCATTCAGAGGAGTCTATAAAACTGGGGGATCTTCCATGTTAACTTCAGTTGGATGGGTATGTGTTTGAGCCTGTTCTTGAGAGATTTCAGGTTGCTTTGACATGCTTGATTGCCCTGTTGCTGGAGTATTGGTCCCTTGTTCTATTTCATGTGATGATTCTACAAGTGGTGCACTTGTTTCCTGTGAGTGCCTTTGAGAAGTATCTGCTGTTAAGGCACTAGTCCCTGGTGTTGGATTTTGAGAAGTTCCAACTGCTACCTGTTCACAAGAGTCCAGGTCAAGTGTTTTTTCTAGGTCTTTCATTACATTTTCTACATTGACCTGATCACTATCCATATCTACAAGAGTCCCTTCCCTCCATTCATCCATGTTTGCATATTGCTTAATTTATGGGATTCTGTGATGAAAATAAGGCAATAACCTATTTTTAATTCTCCTATCACAGATGAAATTATGGGGGTCATATTTCCAACCAAAGTTGTTGTTTAGTTTCATGTGGTCTTCTAGGATTTGTTCTGCTACTTTGCTTGCTTCTCTATTGTTGCGGACAAATGGGCCTAGGTGATCCTTGATTTTCAATTGTGCTTTCTTCCTGGCCTTGGTAAAGTGAATCTGATCTGAGTTTATCATTTGTCTGTAATACTCCAATGCAGAACAAGGTGGTGCGGACCCGCAGACAACATCAACCTAGCTAAAACGTCCACGACCAAGAGAGCAGGTAGGGTCGTGAAAGAAAACAAAGACCTCAAAGACATCTTTCGACCCTATCACCCTTACTGAAGGGGACTTACACGATATTGGTGAAATGGTGAGGGTGTCACTGAGGAGGCCCTCCAGTAGTTTGAGGAGCAACACGAGTTGGTATTGGGGGCTCTTTGAACATAGATACACGAGTTGCAGGTGTGAACTCCACAGGCTGGCACAGTGTCAACCAGCCTCATAGTCAACACTTCAACGGCTGAGGAAATGTTGCGTGCCAAGATGACCAACACAATAGTGCTACCAGATGGAGCACTCATTACAGAGAATGATGCCAACATGCCTATAGTTAGCAACTTGAAAGGGGTCGGGTTAAACATGGTTGCGCTCCCTCGGGAGACGCTCTATCTTTTGCAGGATGGAGTCACCGCAAAACTTCGAGCCAGGGAGAGTCGCGCATCAACATTGAGTAGTTGAGCCTGCAATGCAACGAGGCCATGGAGTAGGAAAAACAGATAGTGCAGGTTGTGGAGTAAGCCTACGATATGGTCTCGGAGTTGGCCATCCAAGCAGGGGAACCGGTGGAGGTGCACGTACATAAGTTAGCCACAGGGGTGCGTGACGCCAAAGCAGAAATGGCCAGGATTTAGCTAAAGCTAAACCTTCAAATAGTAGAACTACAGTTGAATGTTTAGCCTTCAATTCTGCCGGAGGTCAAAGAACAACGCACCATTGTGATCACAACAACAATGGAAACAGTTGACAGTGCAGTGACATACTACATGAAGCTATTCGAGCAGTCATTCGAGGTCCTCACCACCATGAAGGAGGACTTGAACATAGAGCACCTAGAGACATAGGCACATGAGTTGCAACAGAAGTACAACAAGGTAAAAGGGACCACGCAGACGGTTGCCCTTACATAGAGGCTTGTGAGGATGCAACAGGCTAATGCGCTCAAGGAACAGGTGGATGTCGTTCAGCATAAAGAAGCAGCATTGAAAGCGTGTCTATAGCCATGGATCGATGAGGCATATACAATTGTAGCATCCATTGAAGCAAATATCATGCAACTACAAGCAACTCAGGAAAGGATTCAAGGTAGCAGTTCCACGATAGTTGTCACCGAACAGCACGTGGAGGAAGTCCAACAGGCAGTCGCTCAGTGCACTGCCGAACTTGCAGCAATTCAAACAGAGCTGGGAGGTATTTGCGCTAAGATCTTTGCACCTACAGAGTGACTCGAGGGTGAGTCATGACATTTGTGTTGGGGCCCTGTTGGGCACGGGATCCCCCAAGGGAAGTTTTGGGGCTTAGAGCCCAAATTTTGGTTTGATTTTGTAATTTCAATGTAAAGACTCCACATTTTTTGGGCGTAGAGTGCATAGTTTGTTAAAGAGTCATAGGGTTGTCCACCCTTATTTTGATAATGTAATGTTGGCTGTAGAAGATCTAATAGAGCAAAGCTCTAAGAAGTTAAGGCATCAATCGATGGATGGACAATGATGAAGAATTGAGTCATATCTGAAGTCTAAGTCTAAGTTTTGGGTCGTATCGTAGGTAGAGGCTTTACATCTAAGTGCGCAGAGGCCTAGTAGTCCGCAGCTGAGTGCGCAGGGCGAGTCAAGTCTGTAATCAGTTGGAAGTATTAATAAAGAGAAGTTTTTATCAATTCTGCATCTTTATTTCCTGTTTATATATCTTTTATATTGGGTACGAATTTCACTTCTAATGCTTCTATGATGCACATTTGTGTATAACTGTATTATCTAAGTGAACGCAACTTAGAATATCTATTTAAGATAATCAAGATCTATTAATAAGATAAGTAAGATACTTAGTCTAGTTCGAGAAATAGCGTAGTTCACTTCCTTAACAGTGCGAAAGGACTTTAGCCTCTGTTTAGGGCTGCGCGAAAGTCAAATCTAACAGATCGTGGAGGTACTGAAGGTTAGAACATAGTGTGAAGTGACCTGCACGAAGGCAGGTATAGTTGGACTAAACCAACATCATTTCCATCTCAAGGGTGCAAAAACTTGGTTCCAACATCCCCCCATACTGCGTCGGGTGAGACTTCAGTCTGTGCTCCGCAAACTAATGCCGAAAGGGCTAGTAGTGTAGGGATTTGTTTAGCTAGATAACTTTGAACCTAGATCAGGCCCCCATAAGAAAACAGTTTTGAGAGCCTAAAGGGTTACCGCATAAGAGAAAAGTGGAGCACGAGATCAAGTTATTTCCATATCACATTGCTAAAAATTGGGTTGTATTGGAAGTTTGTTATAGAAGCAAGTGAGGTGGAGAAAGAGTTGGAGCAACTATTGGAATAGGGTGTCATTTGATCGAGTACATCACCATGTGGGTCACCCATCATCGTTGTGCCAAAGAAGGATGGGACTTGACAGATGTGTATAAATTACAGGGCGTTGAATAAAATCAAGCTCAAGAACAGATACCCCCTGTCCAAGATATATGCTCCACTAAATCAGTTACAACAAGCAAAGTATTTCACCAAGTTGAACCTGAAGTTTGGATATCACCAGTTTTGATTCAAAGAACAAATACATGGAATATCACCTTCAAAACTAGGCAAGCTTTGTATGAGTGGTTAGTTATGCCATTTGGCCTATGTAATGCACCAGCTACGTTTATGAGATTAATGAATGATATATTGTGTCATTTTATAGATTCATTTGCTATTGTCTATTTGGATGATTTAATAGTATATAGTGCTACCTGGGAGGAACATATTTCACATTTGATGCAGGTGCTGGAAACATTGAAGAAGCACCAGTTGCTAGAAAATATCAAGAAGTGTGAGTTTGCGCAATAGTCTTTGTTGTATATGGGATATGTGATGGGTGGAGGATAGATAAATATAGATCCTTCCAAGATGGAGGCCATCATGAAATGATCAATGCCTACTAAATAATATGAGGTTAGGAGTTTCATTGGGGAAGCACAGTACCTGAGGAAATCCATAGCCTCATTTTCAGTGGTAGCAGCGACGCTCCACACCATAACAACAAGTGGAAAGAGTTTTTAGTGGGGAAAAGGTCAATAGAAGGTTTTCGGGGAGCTAAAGAAGAAGATCATTCAAGCACTAGTTCTAGAATTACCAAACTTGTAGCGTCCTTTTAAGTGGAGACAGATGTGAGTGGGTATGCTATGGCAGTTTTCTTGATGCAAGGAGGAAAGCTCGTTTGCTACCATTCTAAATTATTTCATGGGGCGGTTCTTAACTACCCTACATATGATAAGGAGCTCTATGCCGTGGTGCAAGATGTGAATAAGTGGAAGCACTATCTAATGGGAAAGGAGACAATAATGCATAGAGATTACCAGTTTTTACAGTACTTGCAGGCCCAGAGTAAGCTGCAACAGACTAGGCATTACAAGTGGATGGTGTTTTTACAGCAATTTCATTTGGTGATCAAGTATAAGAGGGGAAGCACAAACAATTTGGTCAATATGATTTCAAGGCCACCCACGTCAAAGATTACAACTTTGGGGACTCTTATGCACATGGAGCCATTCACCATGATGTATATAAAGAGGAATATTCAGAATATGGGGACTTCAAGGAGGTGTATCAGTAGTTATAGAGCTAGAGTCATGTGCACAATGGCAAAAGTGCCATTGGCTACCATCTCCAAGATGGGTTACTCTACATGTTGGATAAGTTATGTGTTCCTAAATGTGAGTGTTTGTAGCTGATCAAAGATGCTCACACCTCCAAGGTTGTAGGGCACTTTGGTGTAGGGAAGACCGTGGCTAACTTACAAAGGTATGGGTATTGATATAAGATGCAAGATTAGGTAGCTAGGTTCATAAGAGGATGCATGCTTTGTTGTACCAGCAAGCCTAGCAACAAGAAACAAGGTTTGTATCATCCCTTACCTATACCTACTCATCCTTGGAAAAGAATTTCCATGGAATTTATGGGAGGTTTACCGACAAACAAGAAGGGACATCACTACCTATTCATGGTAGTTGACAGGTTCAACAAGATATGTTTTCTAATGACTTGTAAAAATACCATTAGCGAAAAAGAAGAGGAAAACTTATTCTTTGGACAAGTCTAGGTGCACTTTGGAATATTAAGGAGCATCATTTCAGACAGGGACACAAGATTTCTAAGTGTATATTGGACTACGTTGTGGGAGAATATGGACACAAATTTGAAGATATCTACAACATTCCATCTATAGACATATGGGAAGACAGAAGTAGTCAACAGGACTTTGGTGTAGCTTTTGAGGAGATACACCTAAAAGCATCCGAAGACCTAGGATGAAAATATGGTATATATACATCACTCTTATAACATAGCAGTCCACACTTCTACAAGAAAGTCCCCATTTGAGACTTGTTTTGGATATTTTCCACCTTCACCTTTGGATATTGCATATGGGCAGCAAGGAGGAGTGAGGGAAGATCTTACTATAGATGCTTTGAGGACTGAAAATTTTATAGAGAAGATCAGTAAGATCCATCTATAGGTACAAGAAACACTGCAAAAGTCACAGGAGAAGTATAAGGCCAGACATGATCAACACAAAATAGAGAAGTCATTCAAGGTGGGAGACAAAGTATGGTTACAGTTGAACAAGGAGAGGTTGCAGGGACCTAGTAAGAAAATCAAGGCTTTCAGATATGGTCCCTTTGAGATATTGGAAAAGGTGGGTGATAATTCCTATCGACTCTGTTTACCACCATACATGTGCATTTACTCAATTGTGAAAGTCGAGAATTTGAAACTCTACGAGCCTTCCATGCTAGATCAAGAAGAGGAACAGGTCCTACCTTTTGTGGATGATTTGGAACCATACGATCAAGAAGAGTTGACTAAAGATATAGTTTTGAAAAAGAGTTCCATAACTACGAGACAGGGGCAACATGACCTTTGGCAGATTGGGTTGAAGGGACAACTTCTAAGCAAAGCTAAATGGTACACCAGAGAGAAGGCGGAGGAAAAATTTCCTCACCTCATTCAATAAAAGATTTTGGGGACCAAAATCATCTCAAAATTGGGAGGTGTGTTCCAAATTGGATCATTATATTGTTTTTCATCCATCTCAATGCATTTGGAGTTGAAAAAGAGGAGGAATCATCTCATGGGACCATTTTTACCAACGGAACCCAGTTTGGTGAAACGAGGTATAAAACCTTATGGGAGCATTTTGAGGCATCAATCGATATTTTTTGGGGATAAAAATTTTATGCCTTTGTACAGTTTCTTTTCATGCTATTCTACACACAGGTACCTTTCCAACAGTGCAAGAAGCGTGTCACTCGGAGTCTGTATGCAAACGTTATGCCATTCCAAAGTTGACCTTTCTGTTTTCACACATATAGTTCAGGAGGATGTCACGTCAAGCCCCATTATTCATAGAAAAGGGGATAGCCACGTGCTTTTGATGTAAAATAATCTAGAAGATTATAGTTTGTAACTCTAGTTAAGAGTTGATGTAGTCAAACTTAACCACTAGTAGGCTATCGGGTTGTGTTATAACAGGGCCACTAAGAGGAAGAGGCATTCCATTTTTTCAAGAGCATTTTTTTCCATAGATGAGCAAAGATATCCAGGAGAGTAAGGAGGCAGAGCACATAGAGAGGATATGTGGAATGTGGCAGCCCACGAGCCATAAACATTACTTCTTTGTACCTTCATCCATATTTCTAGACAAAGAAAGAGAGCGAAGCAACCTCACCTTCCAGCTAGGTTTTCCCCTGAAAGGGTTTACCAGAGCGAATGTCTTGCGTCTTATGTGTGTGTGTGATTATTTTTTCGTTGTCTACTTTCCTACATAATTTCCATTCACATGCATGTAATAAATAAAATCTACAGATCTAGAAATAAAATAAAACTGTAATAGTGTAAAATTTGAGTATTTTAATATATTATTATCAGTTTTTTGTATTCAAGCTTTTGTGATCCATAATGAATTAAACAAACTCTTTCAGTACAAATCACATGAGAGAATTTTTTTGCGACGCGTTTCAAACCAACAAGTGTGGTTCATCATCAGGACCACATGAAGAGGCGCAAAGGCTTAAATAGAGAGCAATGTCGAGACATAATTTCCTCTGTGTCTCTTCATTTTGTCCTGATGATGAACCACACTTGTTGGTTCAAAACACATTGACAAAAAATTCTCTCATGTGATTTGTACTGAAATACTTTGTTTAATATATTATCAGATTTGTTGTGATGGACCGTCCAGTGGAATATCCACGGCAGTTTACAGATCAAATACTCAGATTTCTCTCTTCTCCAGGAACACAAAACAACTTTTCACTCTCTGCTCCTATTTGGCCTTCTTCAACCATGCACATAGCCCCAACTCATTCTCGCATTTCTCTAACACTTTATCTCTACACACTTGCTTATCCTTAGCCTTTATGTAAACAAACCTTAGGATCATACATGCTCTCACATACTACAAAGAACTCAACCTCCTAATTTTCAATTTAATGACCTCACTATTCCTTCATCCTACTGCATCTTATGTCGCTTCCCTCTTTAGCTAGTTTCTCTCTGACTGATGCACTTACACAACCACAATTTTCTCAACACACACATGGCTCGAGACAATACTTTAGTATAACTCTTTATATTTTCCTCTAGACCATCCTTCAGTTCATTACACTATCTCAACCAACTGGTTTCTTTCTCTCAATCTCTATACTTTAATGGGACCTGCTTAACCCATTAATAGCATCACCAACTATTTCTAAGACTAATCCCATATTTTATGGATTTTTCAACTGATTTATTCATCTAGGACTAGAGAAATGGGCTTCATTATCGCTTCTACAACTCCAAGAGACACTTCAACTTACTTTTCTACAAATATATTTAGTTATTTACTTAATTCTTGCAGTTGGTAAGCTAGGTGATTTGTTCTAGTCTCAGGGTGTTCAATTCACTCATTTAATTTCTATCAATCATGCCTTACATTTCTCTTTCTCCTACTGAGCTTCCCTTTTTCATTACGCAAGCTCCATTACTTCTTGCAATCTCCTCCAGTTGTTACCTGCCACTCACCATCATCAAATCGGAACCCCCATTAACATGATTCTCCATTATCTAGTTACACAACCAAATGTTTTGATTCCTAATTGAACTCAACATCAAATTCTAAATGTCTTTTCTCATAAGGATTTTAACACCTTTTCCATGTGACCGCAATGCTGACTAGATTCTTTCTTATTCTGTTAGTCGAGTCCACACCTTTTCATTTTTGTTCTTTGAGCAAATCATCATGACCTCTAAACTTCCAAACTAACTCTTGTTTGGGTCCCATTGCCTCAACTATAATATAATTATGAGAATTCTATAACATAGGTGTTGGAAATAATACTGAGAGGGGAGGTGAATCGGTATTATCAGATCAATAAAACTTTTTCAATGCTCAGAAACATATACGCTACTTCAGTTAAGTGAACCAGCGTGTACACGCTACTGTGTCTAAAGAAACCAGCGTATAACCATAAATCTTATAATTCAGTTAGTTTATCTTCAGTTGAATGCATCAGGACATTATTCATCATATTAAGAGTAAACAGATGCAGTATAACAGAACAGATCATCACACAAAAGCCACACACATGAACACCATGATATAAGGTGGAAACCCAATGTGGGTGAAAACCACCTGCTGCAAGTTGTCTCTATCTTTCTTTAATAAGAACTTCAATTTACAATCTTTTGTACTGGTGCAGCCTTATACCAGTACGCAGGCTACAACCTGCAGAAGGCTTCAACCTTCTCTCGTTCTCCAAACTTCCTTGGAAGGGAGCTCCAACCCCCTTTGCTCTTGTACTAGCTAAGATACTAATACGTAGGTGTTGGCCTACAATCTTCTTTCCTTCAAGTACCACTTTTCATCAATTTTCAGACTGGATACTCCTGAAACACAACATTACAATCTGAAGACCATGATTCATTCACAAACCATTGAAGCATAAAACTAGCATCATCAATCTTTGAATCACTGAACCACTGAAACCCTGTCAAACCCGGTCACCAGAATACAGAGCAGACTACAGAACTCTGCAATAACAGTCAGACCCAGCTGCAACCCAAAAATCAAGCTCCAAAAGATATACGCTACTACAATGAAGGCAACCCGCGTATACACGCGGTTTTACCGAAGACAACCTGCGTACAAATCTAAAAATAATTTTTCATAGCATGCAGCTGTACCAGATTTCAGTTATACCCAGAACATAACATTGCGTCAGTATGCAGATCTAGAAATTCGCATAATCAACCATATAAAGATAGTTCATTTCAAACCATTTGATCCCGATCTCTCCTTAGATCTTGTTCTCCATCAACCGATGAGATTCTCTCCTTAGCTCAGATCAAGCAATATATCATCAACCAATAACCTGCATACTGGATCTAATACTTCATCAAATATTCAACACTTTTCAGATGCACTTGCCTAATGATTTCCTTCTCCTTATATAGCCTTAGGCCTTGTTCAATACCAAGAGCCAAAACCATAGAAATCCAATACCATCATCCTCAAAACTAGGGATCAACACGTCCGTCGAGACACCAAGGTCCAAAACCATAGGCACAACTTCCAAGGAATAACCGCCGTGGACCAAAGATAAGTTTTCCACATACACGCGCTTTTACTGAAGCCAACCTGCGTGTACACGCGACTTGGTATATAGCGAACCTGCGTATACGCGACTTGGTATATAGTGAACCTGCTTGTATACGCGACTTGGTATATAGTGAACCAGCGTGTATATATTTTTCTTCATACTTGTAGACTGATCGTCAATTCCTTGCTGCTATCCTTCTGCACTATGATTTGTTATCAGTGTGATTTGCCATCAAGGACAATACTTGTCTCATAATGCCAACAATCTCCCCCTTTGGACTTGATGGCAACAACACCAAATCAAATCACTCTCCCCCTTTTTCATCAAGGGCAAAGGGCTGTGCTCCCCCTGAGTACATGTTGATATCTTTGCTTGGCTGTGCTAAAACATGCTCCCCCTGACTGTAGGTAAGATCTGCAAAAGATGTTCTTCAAAAGAACCAAGACTTATACACTATAAGGGACCTTCCTATCACCAAAAGACTCAATCCATACTCCCAACCAAGAGGGGATACATCAGAAACAACCAATTATATTACATCATTCATCCCAGGCATAGTGGGGAAACCAACATAGGCCGTTACATGACCTTGACACCATAAAAGAGATAGAAGAGATACATGACATAGAGACAACAAATCTAGACCAAGACTTATGAAAGTCACAAGCAGCATCTGATACACATCTTTTAGATCAGCAACCAAGATTTCCTTCTGAGCTCCTTCTCCTGAAACCAACAACAGTTGTGAACTAGAACCAAAAGCATCTAAATGCCAACAATGCTTTATGAGATTTTAATCTGCTCCCCCTGAACCTGTGCCTGCTGCTCCCCCTGAACCTGTGCCTGAAGAATTCTGGCATACCCATCTCAGACCTTTTCCGACCAGAGTCTGCCCTTGCTGTTCAGAACTCCATATACGCGACTTCTCCTGCAGAAAACGGCGTATGCACGCGGATATGCTTTCTGCAACACGCGTACACCGTACACGCGACTTTCCCAGCATAAATCGGCGTATATACGCAGATATCCCTTACGTAACTTGCGTATACCAAATTTTCTGTAGAACAGATAAGCTTCAACAGCAGGATGAAGCATCAACTACTCCCAGCTTTTGTCTGAGATATTCAAAAGTTTCCCTGGGCAGTGGTTTTGTGAGAATATCAGCAACTTGTTCCTTAGAAGGAACATACTCCAACTTGACCTTCTGCTCAAGCACTTGTTCCCGAAGAAAATGGTACTTGATTGGTATGTGCTTGGTCTTTGAGTGCATGACTGGATTCTTTGAAATGCTGATTGCACTTGTATTATCACATAAGATAGAGACTGGTGAAGTGCAAGTGATTTGAAAATCCTGCAAGGTCTGCATCATCCAAAGAAGTTGTGTGCAACAAGATGCCGCAGCCACATCTTCTGCTTCAGCTGTAGATAAGGCAATCGAACTCTGTTCCTTGCTGAACCAAGATACTAATCTGGAGCCCATAAAGAATGCACCACCACTTGTGCTCTTCCTGTCATCCACGCTTCCGGCCCAATCTGCATCTGTATAAGCATGAAGTGTGAGATCTGTATCTCTAGGATACCATAATCCATAATTTTGTGTCCCTTGAAGATATTTGAAGATTCTCTTCACTGCCTGAAGATGAGTCTCCTTTGGATTTTCCTGAAATCTCCCAACTATTCCGACTGCATGCATGATGTCTGGTCGGGTACCTGTCAAATAAAGCAAACTCCCAATCATGGATCTATAAGTTGGTTGATGAACTGCTGCTGATTCATCATTTGCACTAAGGCTGCAACCTGTCACCATGGGTGTACATACTGGCTTTGAATCTTCCATGCCATACTTCTTCAAGATCTGCTTGAGGTACTTGGTTTGAGACAAGAAGATGCCTCCTTCATTTTGTTGGATTTGCAATCCAAGAAAGTATGTCAATTCTCCAAGTAGTGACATTTCAAATTCTTTCTGCATAACCAAGGCAAAGTTTTGACTCATAGTCTCTTCATTGCTGCCAAAGATAATATCATCTACATAAACAACAAGTATTAGAAATTTGTTATTTTCAATTTTTATATAGAGATTGCTATCTGCTGATCCTTTTGAAAAGCCTTGTTGGTGAAGATATTTGTCCAATCGATAGTACCAAGCCCTTGGAGCTTGTTTGAGACCATAGAGAGCCTTTTTTAATTTGCATTCAAGGTTTGGATCATTCCCAAGAATGAAACCATCTGGCTGCTCAATATATACTTCTTCTTCTAAGTCTCCATTCAGAAAGGCTGATTTCACATCCATTTGAAATACCTTGAAGTTTTGAAAGCTTGAGAGAGCAAGGAACATTTGGATGGCCTCAAGTCTTGCAACAGGAGCAAAGGTCTCTTCAAAATCTATCCCTTCTTGCTGCGCATACCCTTTACAAACAAGTCTGGCCTTGTTTCTAATTACTTCTCCATTTTCATTCAATTTATTCTTGAAGACCCATTTTGTCCCTATGACATTCTTATCTTTTGGTCTAGGAACCAGTTCCCAAGTGTTATTCTTTTCGATCTGCTCAAGTTCTTCATCCATTGCTTTGACCCAACATTCATCCTTGCATGCCTCTTTCACATTTTGTGGTTCAGTGGAAGAGAGTAATGCCAAATAGCTTGAAGCTTCTGCAATTCTTCTTCTTGTTTGTATTCCTGCTTCTTTCCGCCCCACAATCTGAGATTCTGGATGATTCTTTTGAACATATCTGGATGGAGTCTTCTCTTCTATTCTTGCCTGCTCCTCTGGTTCTTCTTGAGGTTCTTCTTCTTCATCATTCTTCCTTTGAGTGTAGCCTTCATCTTCTTCAATGTCTTCATGATGAACTTGCCTAGGAATATATCCCTTCTCATCAACCACTACATCAATGCTGTCAACAATTCTGCCAAGTCTTTTATTGTAGCACTTGTATGCTTTGCTATATGGAGAATAACCAAGAAGAATGCCTTCATCTGCTCTTGGTTCAAGTTTGCCAAGTTGCTCATCAGTATTCTTAATATAACATTTGCTCCCAAATATTTTGAAGTGTTTCACCGAAGGAGTCTCACCACTCCAGAGCTCATGAGGTGTTTGAGTGTTGTTTACTCGGACATTTGTTTTGTTAAGAATAATAACCACAGCATGTGCAGCTTCACCCCAGAAAGTTGCGGGAGTACCTGATTCATCAAGCATAGCACGAGCCATTTGTTGGATTGTTCTGTTCATTCTTTCCACCACCCCATTTTGCTGAGGAGTTCTAGCTGTAGAGAATTCTCTTCTTATCCCATGTTCTTCACAGAAATCGAAAAATTCGTTTGAGGTAAACTCCCCACCTCTGTCAGATCTGAGGCACTTAATTTTGTGTCCTGATTCATTTTCAACCAAGGATTTGAAGGATTTGAATTTTTCAAATGCTTCATCTTTGTGCTTCATAAGTCCTAACCAGACAAACCTGGAGAAATCGTCAATGAATAATATCAAGTATTCTTCTCCTCGAGGTGTTCTTTTTCTGAATGGACCACATGTATCTGTATGTACTAGCTCAAGAGGCATGCTAGCTGATCCTTCCTTCTCTGGAAAGTTAGTTCTGGTTTGCTTTCCAAACTGACAAGATTTGCATATAGTGTTGTCTGGAATTTTGATATCTGGAAGACCACGAACTGCCTGATATTTGCATGCTTTCCTTATCTGTGAAAAGCTTAGATGCCCCAACCTTCGATGCCATAGCCAGTGTTCATCATCCTTGCTCAAATAGCATTGTTGTGGTCCTTCTTCAAATATGTATAGATTATTTGGAGTCCTTCTTCCTTTGATCACTGTTTTACCTGTATCAAGATCACGAACACAACATCCATTTGATCTAAATATTACCTCTGTTCCTTGGTCGCACATCTGACTGACACTCAGAAGATTATGCTTCAATCCATCAACATACAAAACATTTCCAGCTTTGACCTTCTCTTTCAATGGAGCCACACCTTTTCCTTTTATGGCTGCAGAGATATCGTTTCCAAAGGAAACTTTCTTCCCCTTTTCTAATGTGGTATATGACTCAAGCTTTTCTTTGTCCCCTGTCATATGCTTTGAACATCCGCTGTCAATGTACCATAGACTTTCTTGACCTTCTGCATAAAAGGCTATCCCACATCTTTCTGGTTGTGGTTCCTTTATTCTCCATGTTCTGACATTTGAGTTTTGCTCCTTCTGAATTGTCTTCCGGAACCTGCTCCTGCATTCAGAGTCTTCATGACCAAATTTATTACAGATAGAGCATTCAACTTCATTTTCAAGAACCGAAAAGTTGTTATAAGTCCTTTTCATGGTTTCAGTCATTCTCCCTTGCTTTTGAGCTTCTCTAGTCATGATTGTCTTGTATGCAACACATTGAGCTGCTTTGTGACCGAAGTTATGGCAAGAAAAGCATTGGCCATTAAAGAAACTTCTGCGATAATCAGATCTATCATCCAACCGATTGTAGCTTCTATTTATTCTTGGAGCAAATTGGGAAGATTTTACCTGTGGCTGATTGTAGCTTCTGTTTGTCCTTAAGGCAGTTTGTCCCCAAATTTCTTGATGGTCTTTATTTGTTCTTGAGGTAAACTGTCCCTGATTCACCTGATTACTTTTATTTGGCCTTTGCTCGCTTTTCCTTGCTGCATCAAGATAACTTTTAGAGGTAGAGGCTTGAGATGTTTCTCCATTATATCCAAGACCTGTCTTGATCAGAGGGGATCGCTGCACATTGATAATCTCATCCAAGGTTTCAGATCCTTTAACAAATTTAAGATTAATAGCTTTTGTTTTCTCAATCTCTTTTCTAAGACCAACAATTTCACCTTCTAGTTTTTCAAGATGTTTTTCCTTTTCATCAATTTGAAATTGTAGAGTATCAATGATCATATTCTTTTCTTCTATACATCTCTTGAGTCTAGTAATTTCATCATAAAGGTTATCCACATCTATAGCATCCATATAATCATCATCTTCAAATGCCATTAACAACTTATATTCATTACCTCGTTCATCTTCATCACTATTTGATAGACCATCACTATCTTCATGAGTGTAATAGCTTTTCTTATTTGCACTTTGTTTCTTGTTCCATCTAGCAGGTTCCTTTCCTTTATCCTTATAAGGACATTTTGCAGCATAATGACCTACTCTTCCACAAGCAAAGCATTTAAAAGGTAACTTACCTCTGAACCTTCCAGAACCCCTTTGAAGATTTCTGACAAAATTTGATTCTTCTTTCTCTTTTTCTGGGACGTGGCTTGCTTCATAATAATCTTCTTTGCCTGATGCCTTGAAAGCAACTTCTCTTCTGTCTGATGGACCTCCCTTTCTCATTTCATAAGCAGTTAGAATTCCATGTAGCTGAGACATAGTAAGAATTCGTAGATTTTCCTTTTCTTCTATTGCAGATACTTTAGATTCAAACTTGGGGGACAATGATCTTAGAACCTTTTCAACCACTATCGCCTCTTTTATTTCTTCACCCAAATTTTTCATACAATTAACCCGAAGAAAATAGTTAGCCACACTTTCATCATTATACATCTTGAGAGTCTCATACTGAATCCTGAGAGTTTGAAGTTTAGCACGCTTTACCTGTTCATCACCTTCATAGCTCGTGACAATTTTGTCCCATATCTCTTTTGCGGATTTGTAGTGCATTACCTTCATGAATTCTGTTTGGGATATACATCCTAATAGGGTACTGACTGCTTTCGCATTTGTTTCATACTTCTTTTTCTCAGCTGCATCTGTAGGAGTAGCTGAAGGAAAAGCGTAGCCTGTTTCTACGATGTCCCAAACTTCTGTACCAAGAGATTGAAGATAGGCAGTAACTCTTACCTTCCAATAATTGAAGTTTGTCCCATCAAAAACCGGTGGCCTGATTGATGCTTCTCTCTCGTAGTTGCTCATGATGAACGATCTACCTTCAAGCGATCAAGCTTCTCTGAAGGACCTGGCTCTGATACCAATTGTTGGAAATAATACTGAGAGGGGGGGTGAATCAGTATTATCAGATCAATAAAACTTTTTCAATGCTCAAAAACATATACGCTACTTCAGTTAAGTGAACCAGCGTGTACACGCTATTGTGTCTAAAGAAACCAACGTATAACCATAAATCTTATAATTCAGTTAGTTTATCTTCAGTTGAATGCATCAGGACATTATTCATCATATTAAGAGTAAACAGATGTAGTATAACAGAACAGATCATCACACAAAAGCCACACACATGAACACCATGATATAAGGTGGAAACCCAATGTGGGTGAAAACCACCTGCTGCAAGTTGTCTCTATCTTTCTTTAATAAGAACTTCAATTTACAATCTTTTGTACTGGTGCAGCCTTATACCAGTACGCAGGCTACAACCTGCAGAAGGCTTCAACCTTCTCTCGTTCTCCAAACTTCCTTGGAAGGGAGCTCCAACCCCCTTTGCTCTTGTACTAGCTAAGATACTAGTACGTAGGTGTTGGCCTACAATCTTCTTTCCTTCAGGTACCACTTTCATCAATTTTCAGACTGGATACTCCTGAAACACAACATTACAATCTGAAGACCATGATTCATTCACAAATCATTGAAGCATAAAACTAGCATCATCAATCTTTGAATCACTGAACCACTGAAACCCTGTCAAACCCGGTCACCAGAATACAGAGCAGACTACAGAACTCTGCAATAACAGTCAGACCCAGCTGCAACCCAAAAATCAAGCTCCAAAAGATATACGCTACTACAATGAAGGCAACCCGCGTATACACGCGGTTTTACCGAAGACAACCTGCGTACAGATCTAAAAATAATTTTTCATAGCATGTAGCTGTACCAGAGTTCAGTTATACCCAGAACATAACATTGCGTCAGTATGCAGATCTAGAAATTCGCATAATCAACCATATAAAGATAGTTCATTTCAAACCATTTGATCCCGATCTCTCCTTAGATCTTGTTCTCCATCAACCGATGAGATTCTCTCCTTAGCTCAGATCAAGCAATATATCATCAACCAATAACCTGCATACTGGATCTAATACTTCATCAGATATTCAACACTTTTCAGATGCACTTGCCTAATGATTTCCTTCTCCTTATATAGCCTTAGGCCTTGTTCAATACCAAGAGCCAAAACCATAGAAATCCAATACCATCATCCTCAAAACTAGGGATCAACACGTCCGTCGAGACACCAAGGTCCAAAACCATAGGCACAACTTCCAAGGAATAACCGCCGTGGACCAAAGATAAGTTTTCCACATACACGCACTTTTACTGAAGCCAACCTGCGTGTACACGCGACTTGGTATATAGCGAACCTGCGTATACGCGACTTGGTATATAGTGAACCTGCTTGTATACGTGACTTGGTATATAGTGAACCAGCGTGTATATATTTTTCTTCATACTTGTAGACTGATCATCAATTCCTTGCTGCTATCCTTCTGCACTATGATTTGTTATTAGTGTGATTTGCCATCAAGGACAATACTTGTCTCATAATGCCAACAATAGGGAATCTTCTCTTACCAATAACTTGCATGAGTCCCAATGTAATGCCATATCATCAACTGATGTTACCTCTTCCTTCATGATGACATCAACTTGCCACATGACACTCTATGAGTGGTTCCATGTTTCAAATGGATTTGGCCCACTTGGCCATCCAAAAATTTCATATGTTCCTACCACATGTCACTTGTCTAGTATGCCATGTCATCAACTTACAAAAGTCAACACCACCTCATTGAACACATCATTCTTCCGAGTCATCACTTTGTATGAATACGAAAATTTCAGATTCATGCCTTTCCTTGTGATCACATTTGAGCAGAGTGTTCCAAGCACCCAAGCTCCCAAAAAACCAACTGACCCTAGCATACTAACTGGCCTAAACATATGAAATTCCATGAACTAATGATGACACTAAATATTGAATTGTTGAACTATCGATCTTGATAAAATCACCAAACTTTCCCGAACAACCAAACTTTCTTAAAAAATTTAAGTACCCCGAACATGTAACACCCTCGTCCCACATCTACCCAATAAACTGGCAAGCCAAGATAAACTTGTGATAAGAGGCCACTAAGATATGATTCGACCTCCTAACTCACTTTAAGGAAGAGGAACCAACGAAAACACACCATACAAACATCCAACATCATCAACAAAACCCTCAGAGGACAAGTCATCCACTCAGACAGCATGTCCTTGGCCCTCACTATTGTTTTAGGTCTCTTAGGCCATAGTCACTCTCATGCTATGGGCAAGGGAGCGACCAACAACCTAAAGTCACTCTCAAAGGCTTTCCTGCTAGTTATTGTGGACCAAAATTTCCAGTGTTGTGCCAACAACCCTAAGATTTAAGCCATTTTTTCAGGGTCAGAGCCCATGTCACTACCTAGAATATATCCATCTCTTCAAATCAGTAATAAAACATGGAAATGACAGTAATAAAGAAAATACTTGTTCAAGACCCTGAATGGACCCCTACTAGCCATGATAGGCATTTCATCAAACATATTGCAAATGTGTAATCTATAGGTGTAATTCAAAGGTCTGAGCATAGGGTGCTCATACTTAGATGATAATCACTAAGAACCATTGATGCCTCAACGCATCAACTTTCATTCCATCCATTATGTCATATATACATTGATCATTCAATTATAGGTGAAGCATGATGAGAGCCACACATGGTTGCTGTCATAAAACACATACATAACCAGCATAATAGAAACAGAAAATACTCATGAAAGTACAGTCATATAGACCACATATAATCCATAAAAATTCTCATATAAATACGAGGATAAATAACCATTCATTAATGATGCAAAATCCAAAATCGGGATGGGACTTCTACGTTCCACTTGATCGCAGAATGGCTGAGCCAAATCTCTCTTCAACCATTCACCATCGTACCATATTCCAAGCTTGAATGTGAGATCTCATAGAACACATCAATCAAAACTCATCAAGGGCTTCTAGAGGCCATCCACCTCAACCCATCAAACAGTGATTACACCTCATGGCCGAACATCACAAAACCATCATTAGTGTTAGAGCCTAGATTTGTCTCAGCCTGAAAAGACAAGGTTCTAGGTCCACATCAAACCACGCTCAGCCTCGTAGCTAGCCCTACGAGGACAAGAGAGGGCTCTCTTCGGGTCGATCTCTGCAAAAGATAATAGATGGGGCTTGAGATGACTGATTTAGAAACTAATTTTAGGCTAGGTATTAAGTGCAAAGGATTTGATTTTAGTTTTTGAGGGTTTTGTGTTGGAAACAGGGAAAGGAAAATTGGGCTCGAGGATGAGGCACAGCTTCTGCAGAGTTCTGATTGGGGAAAGGAAGGCAATCGTTTTGATGCTTTAAAGCAAGTGAGATGGATAGATCAGACTGGTGAGGAGCTAAGGAGAGCAAGAGAGTCTCAAGAATTCTCCTTAAACTGATGAAAACATAGAAATTTAAACAATTTCAAAGGCAGAGCATAGTAATGGATTCCACCTTAATCACTCATTTGCTCAAATTCAGAAGAAAAGAGAGGAAAATGATATACATAACACTAATGAACTTACAATTACTCAGAGAAGAACACCATCAAAACATAAAACCACATGGATCCCAAACAGTGCTGCAAAACCCTGGTCTTTCCTTAGCCAAAAATGCAGAGATAGAATGTACAATAGAGTGTCAAGCAATCCCAAGTGTCCATCCTTGAAAATGACTTAGGAATTACATGATATAGACTAGCCCAACCCATTACCTTGCCTCTAGGGGTCGAGCTCATCATTCTAGGAGCTGTTTGAACTAATTCTAAACAAGGAACTTGAATCTAGGTAGTCAAACAACTTACCCCTATATGCTAGGAAACTGATTCGTTCATTAAATTTTCACTTTTTAGTGAATGAATCCTATAGAACAAGTAAATAAGTGCCAAAATTACATCATGTTTATCTAATTACATCAAGATAGATCAAAAATTACATCACAAAGCAAAACTAGTCAAACTGGCTGAATTCCTGAGCTGGAAGGTGAAAAATTGAGCAAAAATCCTCTATGCACCGCGCCAAAATCTGTATGCGTCGCGCCACTTTGAGGTTGAGTTTGAGGCACTTCCTGAAGTTCAAATTGAGCCCAAGTGTGCTTGTTGGAAATCCCTGCCTGTCTACGTTCCAACCCAAGAGGAATTTCTGAATTTGGTGCCCATTTTACCTTCCAAAACTTCAATCTCCCAAGATTGCTTCCTGTGTGTCAAAATAGGGGCCGTGAGGTCATTTTTTGAGTGTTTTTTACCTCCTGGGGACTCAAAACTTGCCCAAAATTATTGGCCATGCACCAGAAATCATGATTTTTCATGCCAAATCCAAAAATATAAAAAAAATTTAGTTTGGATCTCCCTAGCAAAAGCACGCGCCAGGTGGCACGGCGCACAGGGTAGGCGCGATGCATTGGGCTTGGGGCGCGGCACATAGAGCCTGTGCGTAGTGTTTTTTTAAGGAGACTTTTGGAGGCATTCTGGTG
The DNA here is from genome assembly GCA_031772625.1 of Pinus tabuliformis. Lineage (NCBI taxonomy): Eukaryota > Viridiplantae > Streptophyta > Pinopsida > Pinales > Pinaceae > Pinus > Pinus tabuliformis. The sequence goes on along the minus strand of CM062819.1, from coordinate 1,381,691,114 downwards.
TCCAAATTGGGCGCAGGATAGCTTGTTGGAAATTTCTTTTAGTCTACTTTCTAACCCAACTATAATTTTTCAATTTGGAGTTTATTTGCCCTGTCAAAAATCAAATCTCCAAATACTAGTCAAAATGTGTCAAATGAGGCTGCCTCAAGGCAGAGTGCTGTTGCAGTCAACTTTTGAATGCCTTGCTAAACTTCAAATGGAGCTCATGATAGCTCATTGGAAATATATTTGTGTCTAGTTATCATTTGACTCATCAAGCAAGTCATTTGGCCAACAAATCTAGGAAAAAGCTTGATTTTCCCAAGGTCACTTTAGAGGTGCATCAATTCTCCCGAGGCGATTGTATTTTTGACATTTCTCTAAAACCATGACACCTGTGTAAAAAGTGAAGGAGTTTTTTCTTCCTTGGCTTGTTTTGGATAAAAACCTCTCTCATTTTTTCCAGATTCATCTTTTATTGCTTAGAAACATTAATGGATTAAAACCTACCCCGATGTGCGGAACAAGAGATTTGTCGAAATTAAGCGAAATGAAGGGGATAGGGAGCTTCTAAATTCTTGAGGAAATTTTGGGAAGTAGGTAGGGATGTTAGGAAGTAGGGGAAAGTGTAATCTCAGCAATTGAATGAGGGGAAGGGGTACAAAAGGGCAAAACACAGGCCTAGCCTTGAAAATTGCTAAGTTGTAGTAAGAAACTAGGGTTTGTGCAAAAATGAGGAATTTGGGGGATCTCAGTGATGGGAAGTGTTTAATAAGGTACATTAAGGATAGGGGAAGGTGTAGGAACATCAGGATACAATTTTTGTTGATGATTTGACTGTCCAAGAGAAATTGCCTTCAAAACCCTAGGAGAGGGAAATGGCCTTACCTAGGCGCGACTGAAGCATGAAAAAGGTGTAAAATGACCCATTGGAACCTGACATGATGATGAAAACCCTCTGAATGATGGTAGACTCAGCTGAATAGTGACATAGACCGACATTTGGACAACTTTGAAAGGAATGAAAGCAAACCCTAGACCTAATGCCTAGTGACCAAATTTTACTTGAAGACTCACTGAAATGATAAAATTTGACCTTGAAACCTTAAAATCACTTTGTAAGAGCATGTTTGATCACTGGAGGAAGGCTGGAAAGACTGACACTAACAATTATATTGGTCTCCATCCAAGCCTTACAGGGCTTCCAGAGCATTTATTCCAACCAAGATTTCCAGGACTAGAGACTCAACCCACAGTTGTCGTCGAGCTTCCAACGCATTTTCCAACCAAGGCTTCCAGGACTAGTAACTCAACCCACCAAGGGATTCCAGAGTGTTTTTCCAACCAATGCTTCTAAGACTAGTAACTCAACCCAAGTTGTTATAGGGCTTCCAAAGCGTTTTTCCAACCAAAGCTTCTAGGAACTAATAACTCAACCCAAGCTACGGAAAAATAAGAACCAACCAAAAACAAACAATGAAAATAAACCCACAATCACCATGGATATCCAAGAAATGGCAAGGCTAGGAAATCCACTGTCAATCTATGCAATCCTCCATGCCAATTATAGATCATGACAAAAAATCCACATGCATATGCCATGCATGCCAAAACTAGTGAATAAATCATACATGCAACTCGGTACCTACAAGAAAATATGATGTAGTTGTTGATCCCGATGCCTCCTTGCACTTTCCTACTTTTCCCGTTCTTTCTTGCTCTAAGAATACAAGTAGGCCACACCCTCCAAGAGTGCTTCAAGAAAACTCTGAGTGTCCAAGAGTATGAGAGAGAAAATAATGAGAGAGAGCTCCAACACTGAACTGACAAAAGGTTACCAACTGATACTAAAAAGCCTTTTTATTGATGAGGCCTCTATTTTCTTCATTTTCCATTATTTTCCTTCATTTTCCTTCTCACATGCAACCTGTGACCTTTCACCTCCTTTTTCTCCTAATTTCCATTAAGTGAATGTACCAAAAATGCCATTTTTCCTTTCCAAAGCCTTAGCCATTGACTTTCCAATTTCCTTAGCCATAAACAACCAAATGAACACCCCATAGGATGTCTTGCCCAACATTATGCTTGGAATAAGTGTCCAATCATTTGTGGTTATTGTCTTTTTTTTACTTTTAGTACACAGAATTTTCACCATGGCTGTTACAGAACAACTGCGAGGTTCTACCCTTTTGTTGTTCACATATTTTTTTCCTTTCAATAAGCCCAAACTTATTGCCTTAGTTATTGCCCAAATTCAACCTGCCTTATCTTCTCAACCCTTGGGGGATTTCATAAGTGCCATATACCATTGTAAAGGTCTCTATGAGGATTATCTATCCATGCATTTTGCAGGGGCACTCGACTTGATTTTATATAGACATTTCACCTTAAAGGAACCAATCAATGACCCACACATCCACTAGTTACATTTATGATGTTTATAAGGATTCCTTACTTATCCTATTATTGTGATGGTTTTCAGCTGAAGATCACACATACCATTTGGATCCTTCCCTTGACATAAAAGTGTACACAACACTTTTCCCAACCATTCTCCTATTCAATTCCAACATAACCATTGCAATAATATCCTTTGGCATAATCATCTTATCAATGCATTGAGGTTGACATCAATGCCAATACAGCACTGTCAATTCCCACTATAACAATGCTAGAAATTTCCCCCTTTGTGCCAAAGAAGTATGGGACTTGACGAATGTGTATAGATTACATGGCGTTGAATAAAATCAAGCCCAATAACAGATACCCCCTGCCCAAGATATATGATCTACTATATCAGTTACAACAAACAAAGTATTTCACCAAGTTGGACCTGAAGTCTGGATATCACCAAGTTCGATTCAAAGAAGAACCTACATGGAATATCACCTTCAAAACCAAGCAAGGTTTGTATGATTGGTTAGTTATGCCATTTGGCCTATGTAATGCACGAGCTACATTTATGAGATTAATGAATGATATATTGTGTCATTTTATAGATTCATTTGTTATTGTCTATTTGGATGATTTAATAGTATATAGTGCTACCTGGGAGGAACATATTTCATATTTGACACAAGTGCTAGCAACATTGAAGAAGCACCAGTTGCTAGCAAATACCAATAAGTGTGAGTTTGCGCAACAATCTTTGGTGTATATGGGGTATGTGATCGGTGGAGGAGAGATAAATATAGATCCTTCCAAGATGGAGGCCATCATGAAATGGTCAGTGCCTACTAAAGTTTCTGAGGTCAGGAGTTTCATTGGGGCACCACAGTACCTGAGAAAATCCATAACCTCATTTTCGGTGGCAGCAGCACCGCTCCACACCATAACAACAAGTGGAAGGAGTTTCTAGTGGGGAAAAGGTTAGTAGAAGGTTTTCGAGGAACTAAAGAAGAAGATCATTCAAGCACCAGTTGTGGCATTACCAAACTTGCAACATCACTTTGAAGTGGATACATATGCGAGTGGGTATGCTATGGAAGTTGTCTTGATGCAAGGAGGAAAGCTCATTTGCTACCATTTTGAATTATTTCATGGGGTAGTTCTTAACTACCCTACCTACGATAAGGATCTCTATTCCATGGTGCAAGATGTCAATAAGTGGAAGCATTATCTAATGGGAAAGGAGACAATAATCCACATAGATCACCAACTGTTACAGTACTTGCAAGCCCAGAGTAATCTCCAACAAACCAAGCATTACAAGTGGATGGGGTTTTTACAGCAGTTTCATTTGGTGATCAAGTATAAGAAGGGAAGCACAACAAGTTGGTCAATATGATTTCAGGGCCACCCACATCAAAGATTACAACTTTGGGGACTCTTATGCACATGGATCCATTCACCCATGATGCATATAAAGAGGCATATTTAGAATATGAGTCAGAGTCATGTGCACGATGGTGACAACACCATTCACTACCATCTCCAAGATGGGTTACTCTACATGTTGGATAAGTTATGTGTTCCTAAAGGTGAGTGTTTGTAGCTAATTAGAGAGGCTCGCACCTCCAAGGTTGTAGGGCACTTTGGTGTAGGGAAGATTGTGGCTAACTTATAGAGGTATGTGTATTGATCCAAGATGCAAGAGTAGGAAGCTAGGTTCATAAGAGGATGCATGCTTTGTTGTACAAGCAAGCCTAGCAACAGGAAACAAGGTTTATATCATCCATTACCTATACCTACTCATCCTTGGGAAAGCATTTCCATTGAATTTATGGAAGTTTTATCGACAACTAGGAAGGGACATGACTACCTATTCGTGGGAGTTGACAGGTTCAACAAGATATGTTTTCTAATGACTTGTAAAAATGCCATCAACAAACAAGAAGCAATAAACTTGTTCTTTGGATAGGTCTGGGTGCACTTTGGAATACTAAGGAGAAGATGGACACAAAGTTGAAGAGATCTACAGCATTCCATCTATAGACAGATAGGCAGACAAAAGTAGTCAACAGGGCTTTGGTGTAGCTTCTGAGGGGATACAACCAAAAGCATTTGAAGACCTGGGATGAAAATCTGGTATATATACATCACTCTTATAATAGAGCAGTCCACACTTCTACAGGAAAGTCCCCATTTGAGACTTGTTTTGGATATTTTCCACCTTCACCTTTGGATATTGCATATGGTCAGCAAGGAAGAGTGAGGGAAGATATTACTGTAGATGCTTTAAGGGCTGAAAATTTTATAGAGAATATCAGGAAGATCCATCTACAAGTACAAGAAACACTACAAAACTCAGAGGAGAAGTATAAGGCTAGGCATGATCAACACAAAACAGAGAAGTCATTCAAGGTGGGAGACAAATTATGGTTACAATTGAACAAAGAGAGGTTGCAGGGACCTACAAGAAAATCAAGGCTTTTAGATATGGTCCCTTTGAAATATTGGAAAAGGTGGGTGATAATTCCTATCAACTCATTTTACCACCATATATGTGCATTTACTCAGTTGTGAAAGTAGAGAATTTGAAACTCTATGAGCCTTCCATGCTAGATTGGGAAGATGAACATGCCCTACCTTTTGTGGATGATTTGGTACCATACGCTCAGGCAGATTTAACTAAAGATAGAATTTTTCATAAGAGGTCTAGAACTATGAGACAGAGACAGCATGACCTTTGGTAGATTGGGTTGAAGGGACAACTTCAAAGCAAAGCTAAATCGTACACCAGAGAGAAGGTGGAGGAAGAATTTCCTCACCTCATTTAGTAAAAGCTTTTGGGGAAAAAATCCTCTCAAAATGGGGAGGTGTGATCCAAATTGTATCATTATATTGTTTTTCGTCCATTTCGATGCATTTGGAGTCAAAAAAGAGGAGGAATCAGCTCATGGGACTATTTTTACCGGCAGAACCCAGTTTGGCCAAATGGGGTCTAAAACCTTTTGGGAGCATTTTGAGGCATCAAATGATGTTTTTTGGGGATACAACTTTACTACCTTTGTGCAATTTCTTTTCATATTATTCTACACACAGGTACCTTTCCAATGGCGCAAGAAGCGTGTCAATTAGAGTCTGTATGCAAAAGTTATGCCACTCATAAGTTGACCTTCTTGTTTTCACACCTATAGTTTGGGAGGATGTCTTGTTAACCCCCATTATTCATGGAAAATGGGATAGCCACATTTTTTTGATGTAAAATAATCTAGAAGAGTCTAGTTTGTAACTCTAGTGAAGAGTTGATGTAGTCAAACTTAACCACTAGTAGGCTATCGGGTTGTGTTATAACAGGGCCGCTAGGAGGAAGAGGCATTCCATTATTTGAGAGAATTTTGTTCCATAGCTAAGCAAAGATAGCCAGGAGAGATAGGAGGTAGACACACAGAGAGGATCTATGGACTGTAGTAGCCCATGGGCCACAGATATTACTTCTTTGTACCTGCATTGATATTTCTAGACAAAGAAACAAAGTGAAGCAACCTCACCTTCCAACTGGTTTTTCTCCCTAAAGGGTTTACTAGAGAGAATATACTGTGTCTTATGTGTGTGTGATTCTTTTTTTTTCTCTACTTTCCTACATAATTTCCATTCGCATGCATGCACTAATTACAGTAAAATCTACAGATCTAGAAATTAAATAAAACTGTAATAGTGTAAAATTTGAGTATTTTAATATATTATTATCATATTTGTTGTGATGGACCATCCTATGGAATATTCGTGACATTTTACGGATCAAATACTCAGCTTTATCTCTTCTCCAGGAACACAAAACAACTTTTCACTCTTGGCTCCTATTTGGCCTTCTTCAACCATGCTATCCCAACTCGTTCTCACATTTCTCTGACACTTTATCTCTACACACCTGCTTATCCTTAGTCTTTATCTAAAAAAAATTAGGAGCATACTCGCTCTCACATTCTACAAAGCACACAACCTCCTAATTTTCACTATAATGACCTCACTATTCCTTCTTCCTATTGCATCTTATGTTGCTTCCCTCTTCAGCTAGTTTCTCTCTGACCGATGCACTTACACAACCACAATTTTCTCATTGGCTTGAGAAAATTCGTCATTAATTAGGTCATGGCTCAAGACAATACTTTAGTATAACTCTTTATATTGTCCTCAAGACCAACCTTCAGTTCAATACACTATCTCAATTGACTGGTTTCTTTCTCTCAATCTCTATACTTTAATGGGACTTGCTTAACCCATTAATAGCATCACCAACTATTTCTAAGACTAACCCCATATTTGATGGATTTTTCAATTGATTTATTCATTTAAGACTAGAGAAATGGGCTTCATTACCACTTCAAAAGTTCAAGGAGACACTTCAACTTACTTTTATGCAAATATATTTATTTATTTACTTAATTCTTGCAATTGGTAAGCTAGGTGCTCTGTTCTAGTCTCGGGGTGTTCAATTCATTCATTTAATTTCTATAAGTCATGCCTTACATTTCTCTTTCTCCTCATAAGTTTCCCTTTTTCATTACGTATGCTCCATTACTTCTTGCAATCTCCTCCGGCCATTATTTGTCACTCACCATCATCAAATTAGAACCCCTATTAACATGATTCTCTATTATCTAGTTACACAACCAAATATTTTGATTCCTTATTGAACTCAACATAAAATTCTAAATGTCTTTGCTCCTAAATATTTTAGCACGTTTTCCATGTGATCGCAATGGTGACCAGATTATTGCTTATTCTCTTAGCTGAGTCCACACTTTCTCATTTTTGTTCTTCGAGCAAATCATCCCTACCTCTAAACTTCAAACTAACTCTTTTTTGGGTCCCATTTCCCCGACTATAATAGAATTATGAGAATTATATAACATAGGGAATCTTCTTTTACCACTAACTTGCACGAGTCCCAATGTAATGCCATATCATCAACTGATGATACCTCTTCCTTCATGATGACATCAACTTGCCACATGACACTCTATGAGTGGTGCCATGTGTCACATGGATTTGGCCCACTTGGCCATCCAAAAATTTCATATGTTCTTGCCACGTGTCACTTGTCTAGTATGTCATGTCTTCAACTTACATAAGTTAGCACCACCTCATTGAACACATCATTCTTCCAAGTCATCACTTTGTATGAATAGGAAAATTTCAGATTCATGTCTTTCCTTATGATCACATTTGAGAAGAATGTTCCAAGCACCCAAGCTCCCAAAAAACCAACTGACCCAAGCATACTAATTGGCCCAAACAGATGAAATTCCCTGAACTGATGATGACCCTGAATACCGAATTGTTGAACTATTGATCTTGCTTGAATAACCAAACTTTCCTGAACAACCAAACTTTCTTGAACAATTTAAGTACCCCGAACATGTAACACCCTCCTCCCACATCTACCCAAGCAACCAACAAGCCAACATAAACATGTGATAAAAGGCCACTAAGATATGATTTGACCTCCTAAGTCACATAAAGGAAGTGGAACCGACAGAAACACACCATACAGACATCCAACATCATCAACAGAACCCTCAGAGGACAAGTCAGCCACTCAGACAGTCTATCCTTGGGTCCCTATTTTAGGTCTCTTGGGCCATAGTTGCTCTCATTCTATGGGAAAGGGAGCAACCAGCAACCTAAAGTCGCTCTCATAGGCTTACCTGCTAGTTGCTGTGGACCAGAATTGCCAGTGTTGTGCGAGTGACCCCGAGATTTAAGCCATTTTTGCAGGCTCAGAGCCCAGGTCACTGCCTTGAATTGATCCATCTCTTCAAATCAGTAATATAACATGGAAATGACAATACTAAAGAAAATACTTATTCAAGACCTTGACTGGACCCCTACTATCCATGATAGGCATTTTGTCAAACATATTGCAAATGTGTAATCTACATGTGTAATTCACAGTTCTAAGCATAGGGGTCCCATACTTAGTTGATAATCACTAAGAACCATTGATGCCTCAATGCATCAACTGCCATTCCATCCATTAGGTCATAGATACATTTATCATTCAATTATAAGTAAAAACATGATGAGAAACACGCATGGGTACTGTCATAAAACACATACATAACCAACATAATAGCAATAGAAAATACTCATGAAAGTACAGTCATATAGACCACATATAATCCATAAAAATTCTCATAGAAATGCGAGGAGAAATAACCATTCATTAATGATTCAAAATCCAAACCCGGGATGGGACTTCTATGTTCCACCCAACCATATAATGGCTGAGCCAAATCTCTCTTCAACCATTCACCCTCGTACCATATTCCAAGCATGAATGTGGGATCTCATAGAACACATCAATCAAAACTCATCCAGGGCTTCCAGAGGCCATCCACCTCAACCCATCAAACAGTGATTCCACCTCAGGGTTAGACATCACAAAACCATCATTAGATTGGTATCCATCCAAGCCCTCTAGGGCTTCCAGAGTGTTTGTTCCAACCAAGGTTTCCAGGACTAGTGACTCAACCCACAATTTTCGTCGGGCTTCTAGAGAATTTTTCCAACCAAACCTTCCAAGTCTAGTAACTCAACCCACCAAGGGCTTCCAAAGCATTTTTCCAACCAAGGCTTCTAAGACTAGTAACTCAACCCAAGTTGTTACAGGGCTTCCAAAGCGTTTTTCCAACCAGCGCTTCTAGGAACTAATAATGCAACCAAAGCTAAGGAAACATGAGAACCAACCAAAAAAATCAATGAAAATAAACCCACAATCACCATGGATATCCAGGAAATGGCAAGGATAGGAAATCCACTGCCAATCCAGGCAATCCTCCATGTCAATAATAGATCATGACCAAAAATCCACATGCATATCCCATGCATGCCAAAACTAGTGAATAAATCATACATGCAACTCGGTACCTACAAGAAAATATGATGTAGTTGTTGATCCTGATGCCTCCTTGCGCTTTCCTACTTTTCCTTTTCTTTCTTGCTCCAAGAATCCAAGTAGGCCACACCCTGCAAGAGTGCTTCAAGAAAACTCTAAGTGTCCAAGAGTATGAGAGAGAAAATAATCAGAGAGAGCTCCAACACTGAACTGACAAATGTTACTAACTGATCCTCAAAAGCCTTTTTATGGATGAGACCTCTATTTTCTTCATTTTCCATTATTTTCCTTCATTTTCCTCCTCACATGCAACCTGTGACCTTTCACCTCCCTTTTCTCCTAATTTCCATTAAATAAATGTGCCAAAAATGCCATTTTTCCTTTCCAAAGCCTCATCCATTGCCTTTGCCAATTTCCCTAGCCATAAACAACCAAATGAACACCCCATAGGATGTCTTACCCAACATTATTCTTGGAATAAGTATCCCATCATCCGTGGTTATTGTTTTTTTTTTTACTTTTATTACATGGATTTTTCACCAGGCCTGTTACAAAACAACTGCGAAGTTTGACCCTTTTGTCATTCACTTCTTTTTTGCCTTTCAATAAACCCAAATTTCTTGCCTTAGTTATTGCCCAACTTCAATCTACCTTATCTTCTCAACCCTTGGGGGATTTCCTTAGTGCCATATACCATTGTAAAGGTCTCTATGAGGACTATCTATCCATTCATTTTGTAGGGGAACTTGACTTTATTTTCTATAGACATTTCACCTTAAAGGAACCAATCAATGACCCACACGTCCACTAGTCACATTTATGATGTTTCTAAGGATTCCTTACTTATCCTACTATTGTGATGGTTTTCAACTAAAGACCACACATACCATTTTGATCCTTCCCATGACATAAAAGTGTACACAACACTTTGCCCAAGAATTCTCCCATTCAATGCCAACATAACCATGTCAATAATATCCTTTGGCACAATCATCTTATCCATGCATTGAGGTTGACATCAATGCCAATACAACACTGCCAATTGCCACTATAACAATGCCAGAAATCACCCCCTTTGGCATTGATGGAAATATCCCATAAGAAAAAGTTATGATTGATGTCTCTCTCTTTATCCAGGCTTTGACATCAATGGAAAAGGGTTTATATTTCTCTCTTGTGATGCTCACTCTCCTTATGAGTAACCAATTTTTTCTCATTCTCTCCCTATTACACTACTAATCTCCCAATATCACAGTGCTTGAGCATTAATGGAAAAAAGAAACACATTGTTTTTCTCCTTCTCCTTTCTCGTTAGTAGCCATGATCTCTCTCCTTTCTTGAGGCACTTGAAGGCTTCCATCCAATCTTAGCTACAACCAAAAATATTTTCAAACTTGGCCAAATACGCTTTGAAAACAAGCATTAGTAGAACAACCTATTGATATTGGATTTTCCTTTTATTTCTCCAAGGAAGAAAAAAATCCCCCCTCTAACATCGATGACAAGGGATAATAATTCCTACTACGTCAAGAAAAATGTCCTTGTGGATTCTTGTAGTTTTTTATCGTCTCTAGAGTACTAGATATATTTTATATACTCCTCCTGAAGACGTACTATCTCTCTTAATTGTTTACCTAATCTTTGACATTCTATGGCTACTAACTTTTCTCGTGAGGGCACAAAAGATAATAACTCCCATGTTCCAATGTATCTTTGTACCAATCCAAACTGCAAATGATATTGTTGTTTCTTCTAAAACCAATTTTTAATGATGCACTTTTTTTGTCAATTTTCCTCAGTTGTTTTTGCTTTAGTGACTACTCACACTTCTTCTAAGCATGATAGTTGTCGTCTTCTCTCCCCTTGAGATCAGGATACTCCAACTAGAGACTATTGCTTATGTAACACTTGTACCAATGGTTTGACACCAACTGCATAAAGATCTAAGAAAATTCCCATGATTTCTCCTCAAAAGGAGATTTCCAAAATAAAAAAGGTTACTCCAACTGGAGCACAAACTATCAATTGAGATAGAGATCCCAATTGATAACTGAGTATCATGCCAATCTATACCAAATTTTTACATTGACTTATGATTTTTAGGCATAATCAAATCTATTACTTAAATGAAATAAAAGTACATCATATAAGATAAGCAGAACTTTCATTTCCTAAGCAATCAATTGTTCCTCAAACCAATGAATAATCCTTGATTTTGTTGATTGTGTAGCTCCCCATGAGCTTATGTACTCTCCTTTCCAGTCTCTTTCCACTTTCCTTCTTTGATATTGTTGAAAGACTAATCCTGCAGCCTTGATTTCAACTTTATTCCCTTTTAGCATGAAATTCATCTGTTACAAGTCATATTCAATAATTATTCTCTTCCTTATGTACTCCCCCTTGAAGCTTTGTTGACTGCATTGTTCTTTCTCCTGCAATGTTGATATATAGAAATAAACGAATTCATCTTTGTTACAAAGGGAATCAATATTACCTCTAACATTCAGATACACCTCTATGTTTATTTCTTCTTGATGCCTACATCTGACATTGGATTAACTTGAAGCCATCTTCTTCTTTCTAATGAAGAGGAACTATGCATCTACTCCCCCTAAGTAAATTATCCTCCTTCTTCTTCCACACGTTGGTAGGATGAGTCTCTATAGGAGCCTTACCTTTTACCTTCTCATCCAGGCTCCTCTGAGTGGTTCCTTCTATTGTTTGGAATATCTTAAGAGGCTAGCCAACTTACTCCACTCTTTTTCCACATGACCTCAGCCACCTCAATCTTTATGCGATCAGGCATTCTTTACTTGGACACATAAGGTTAGGATACATTTCTCTATTCTTTCCTCTTTCTTCCTCCATATCTTCTTGTTTACCTTTTTCTTGATTTACAAGGAAGGATTAATTGGATTGTTTCTCCTTTTACTTTCTTGGAGTCTACACTTGTTGCAATTGATATTTTCATTGGGGTTCACCATGGAAATCCGAGAATAATATCTTTTAATTCTCCTTTAGTTTTATTTCAAGGAGAAATCACATCTTTGGTGATTCATTTTTCCTCTTAGCACACTTCCTTTACATTAAGCACTAAAATCAAACTCATCTTCTCCTGCCATCTCATTTATTCTCTACTTCAATGGCTAAGTTGCTTCTTTTTGTTGCACGTTATGTGAGGGAGGTCGTGTCTTATCATATTAGCAATTTCTACCTTATGCCCAAAATTTCGACAATTGTAACATTCAAAATGATATGAAAAAGGGGTAAAATAATTTTTACTTCTAACAATATTCTTACCATGCCTTCTATTGCTACTACCATGTTAGCTCCTTGAGAGATTATGAACTCTCGTATGGCTGCCACTCGACATGTTCTAATTTCTTACACACCATATGCATTCTATGGATTTACACCCATGATTTTTGCAAGAAAAACAATAGCAATTGAACCAACTTTTATACATACTAGTATTTTTCCTTTGAGGTAGAAAGGACCTCAACTAGTTCTTCACTCATCCACTGTGACTGTTTGAATTTCTACCTCTAGTAATTATTTGCTACTACAATGTCTTTTGGATGTCATGCATATTCATTTGATGTTGTTGTTTAATTTGTTGTTATTGTTTTCCAACATTTTCTTTAGCATTGTTGTTATTGGATCCTTTATCTTTCTCAAGGTGGCTCACTAACTTTTTGATCTTTTCTTTCTTATATCTTTATTCTTCTTTGAAGCCCAAACCAGTCTTGATAAGAAGAGATCTTTAGTTGAAAAGGGTGTATTCCAATGCCTTTGTACTCTTCTAGAGCTTAAAATATTGAGATAGTTTATCATTAGCATTATCTAAATCATGTCTCAGCGAGACTACTTCATCTTCTAGTCTCTCTCAGTAAGCTTCTCTCGCATTCAACCAATTGGTCAACAACTCATTGAGTTTGTTGACTTCTCTTCATTGAGCATTTAGATAACAAAGTAACCTATCGAATGAGAACTGTAACCTCAAAATGAGAAATCTAGCAAAAACCCTGAAAAACATGGAAAAACAGTTCAAAAATGAAAAGTGTGTTTGCTGGAATGCCTTTATTTTTTAGCAAGGTAAATTTTCAACATTTTCTAAAAATGGCACTGAAAACCAATTTTTAAACATGAAAAAGCAGTTTCAAAATGAAAAGTGTGATGCTAGAACGTATTTTTTTGGGGGGGGTAAATTTTCAACATTTTTTAGCAACAGTGTTAAAGATAAATATCATGACTCTGAAAAACCTTAAAATTCCAACAATTTTCCGGCATGACATTAAAAATAAAATATCACATCTCTGAAAAGCCTTAAAATTCCAATAATTTTTTAGTCATGGCACTAAAGATAAAATACTTATAATTGTTTTCAACCATAGCATTAAAGATAAAATATCATGACTCAGAAAAACTTTAAAATTTTGTCAATTTTTGAACAATGGAATTAAAACTAAATATCAAGACCACAAAAAACTTTACGTTTTCAATATATTTCAACCATGGCATTATGGAAAAATTATAAGACTAAAAAAACTTTAAAAATGAACACCTAAAAAAAAGAATTATTATACCAAGAGTAATTCGTTTTTTAAATGCTAAAGTATAGCTATTTTAAAATATTAGCCTAAAACAACTTAACACATTGGAATAAAAAATTAAAAATAAACTATCAAATTGACTAACAATGTAGACAAACTCAACCCATTGTAATGAACTTAAAAATCAAACATGAAATTAACACATTATGGGGGCGAATTTGATCCATTATAACAAAAAATTTGAAATAAACTGTCAAATTGACACATAATGGGGTCGGGTCGCTAGTCGAGAATCGACACGAACCCTACAAAAAAAAATAAAAACAAAAACAGAAACAAAACAAAACAAAATAATAAATAAATAGATAAATATAAAAAATGAAAAATACAGAATAAAACAAAAATTAAAATAATGAAAAAAATAAAACTAAAACAAACAAACAAAAAATACAAAACGAAAAGCTAAAAAAAATAATAATAAATAAAAAACTATATTGAAACAAAAAAACCTTAAAAAATGAAAAATGACCCCATATATATATATTTGTGTGTGTGTGTGTGTGAGAGAGAGAGAGATAAAAATTTAAAAACTCAAAAAAAAAAAAAAAACAAAAAACAAAAATCAAAAAATTATAATTTAATTAAAAAATTAAAAATTAAATGAAAAAGAAAAAACCTAAAGAAAATATTTAATTTCTAATAAAAATTAAGTTAAAGCAATTTTTTGAAATATATTAAAAAACATAGAAACAATTAAAAAAACAAAAAACATTAAAAGTTAAAAATCTAAAAACAAAAATTAAATAATAATAATAATAATACACATTATAAAAATTTATATATAAAAAAACATAGTTTATACTAAAAAAAATTATAAAAAAAATAAAAATACATTAAGAGCGCCCTTGACCTCTAGCTGGCGAAGGACCAATTCTTGGAATCAGCATTTGCGAGCTAGGGATTGAATGGTCGCCACAGGGCCATTGAAGGGGTGTTCAACACCTACCCTATGGCAACCCTCCACTAGCCAGGGGCCAAGGGCTGCAATTGAATGATTTTATTTTTAATGATTTTTTTTTAATTTCTTTTTTCTTTAATTTTAAATCATTTTTAATGGTTTTTTCATAATTTTATTTTAATGTTTGTTTTAGTAAATTGTTTTTATGTTTTTCGTTTTTTATTTTTATTTTTATTTTTTCATTTCAATTTTTTTTTTTTTTTTTATGTTTTTCTGTTCCTTTTTTCTTTTTTAAATTGTAATGTATTTTTTTCCTTTTAATGTTATTTTTATTTTTATTTATGTTTTTTTTAATGTGTTTTTTTTAAATTTTATTATATTTTTATTGTTATTGTTATTTTTCTTTATTTTTTTAATTGTAGGTTTAAATTTGTATTTTATTTTTACATTTTTTTCGTTATTTTTACTTAAAATTTTATGTGAATCATTATTTTTTTGGGGAAATAAATAAATACTTCGAATGTCATTATTTTTGGATATAAAATTCTTAAAATTTGCCAATTTTTCAACTTTTAAAATTCAATTTCTTTATAAAATTCGTTTATTTAACATGTCATTTTTAGTGAAAATGTTCTGAAATATGTATTTTGTTAATTTTATATATATATATATATGTGTGTGTGTGTGTGTGTGTGTGTGTGTGTGCAAAATATGTATTTTTTGTTGAGTATTTAAATTTATTATTTTTTAGTGACAATTATTTTATGTGTATTGAAGTATTAATTAAGGATATATAGATGTATAAAAAATCTTAACTCCGAAATATTTTTTTTTCATTTTACCAAAAAAAAAAACTTAAAATTTTCAATATAAAATAAACATTGCAAAAAAAAAAACAAAAAACACAAGTTTGGAAAACCCTTAAAAAACAAATATCTTAGGACGAAAAATAAGAAGAGGAATAAGACAACTTGGAAAATGGTTAAATAATCAACATTTAAAAAACAAATTGTGCATACTTAGGACATAAGAAAATTTAAAGTGTTAAAAATATGCTTAAAAAAAGGTTGATGCTACTTTCAAAATCTGCATGAAAATCACCAACATTTTAAAAATTTATCCATACTTAATATATCAAAAAATTTAAAGTGTCAAAAATAAACCCCCCAAAAAAGGGGTCGATGTTGCATCGACACTTTTCAAAATTGGCATGAAAATCACTAATGTTTTAAAAAAAATATGCATACTTGATATAAAAATAAAAAATAAAAAATAAAGTGTCAAAAATATGCTTGAAAAATGGTGTATTCTGAATCAACACTTTTCAAAATCGGATGATTTTTTGCAACTCTAAAAAAGTGAGAACTCAATATAGTTCTTGTTTGATAGGTTACTGTGTTAGATCAACAATTGTTCTGCCTAAATCATCATTTTGAAGTTCGTATTCTTGCAATTTCTCCTTATGATTTTGATTTGTCTCTGAAAGCTCCTTGATCTCTTCTAGAGCAAAGAGGAGCTTATTTCTAAAATATATCCTTCCACCTTAACAGAGGTATTGACAGATCCATAACCAAGATCTATTTCACTATAGGGGTTGCACTCATTTTCTTCGTGGAGTGTTCTTTCCTCTTTTTGAGAGGTATCCTCATCTTCTATCAATACAAATGTAGGTCTTTCTTCACAACTGCTATATGTATATCTCTCATTTTTTTCAAACAATACATTTGAACATATAGAAGATAAAAGACTTATTCCTTTACATTTATGACAGAAGAATAGCTTTCCTTCTAAACTGCATGACCTATCATCTAATTCTTTGGGGCAATGAGTAGCAACATGCACATTGGGGGTGGGGTCTTCAATCTTCTAAGCATCTTTCCTTTGGGACACCTTCTTCTTTTACTTCCTTCTTTTCTTCTCTTTATCTCCAGCAAAGGAATTCTTGCAAGAGGATCTTCTTTAAGATCTGACTCATTACACAAGTAGTAAGGATATTTTATCTTCTCTGGTGTCTCTTTACATTCTCCTCCATACATACATTCCAGTTTTTCCATCATCTCTCTTGCAAACTCACAATGTATCACCTTATCTAAATGTGGCTTTCATAGCCCTTTCATAATAATCTTCTTGGATTCTGTATTATACTCATTCTTTAATCCATATTCTATAGACAAGCAAACATCCAATTCGACTTCCATTAAATAAGCTTCCATTCTAAACTTCTAGAGAACATAATATAATCCATTCAAGAAGGGTGCTCCTTCTAGTGTTAGCCAATCTTGAGTAGCCATGTTTCCTTTCGATCTACCTTCTAACAGTTAAGTTGTTCCTAAAGGAACTTGCTCTACTACCAATTGTTGGAAGAAATAATAATATTGAGAAGGGGGGGAGGGGTGAATTAGTATTAGGATAATTTTACAATTATTGTCAATTTATAATTTATGTTTTACTCGGCAACCATTTATGTGTGTAACCATTAGAAACTTATGTAAGTAGTAAATTAAAACATTCGATGAACATCACAGCAACACCATGAGTAGCAAACACATGAGACGTGGATATTTAACGTGGAAACCCATAAATGGAAAAACTACAAATATTCTTTTATTGTGATGTAAATCTAAAGCCACTACTTAGATTACATAATGTTTTTCATGAGCACCCACTTAAAGGAAGCACCAACTCCCTTATGTGTTTTGTTAGCACCCACTAGTAGGAAGCACCAATTCCCTCCTTGGTAGATATCTTATCAGTTTAGAACAAGCACCCACTTGCAGGAGGCACTAACCTGTTGTACGTGTTTCCCATAGGCATTCCTTGGCTACAAAAACTATGCCAGGAAACCAACTCAACCAACGTTTAGGTTCAAGATATTCGTTGAACCAGAGGGAGCTCCCTTAGTTGTTACGCGGACTTGTTTAACATTGTTCACCTATCACTGAACAACATCCTTTCAAGCACAATGACCAGATTTTTGGCTTTAATTTGGGGTGGTTGGTGATCAATGACGATCCTTATTCATGATTAAGGGCCTCTCTCATAGGGTCCCTTCTCAAAGTGTCAGCTACTACCCTAACAGAATGACTTAGTCTTTCAAAGATTATGATAGAAGAATGTAAGGAGATGTTAATAATTGAGAAATCAGACTAACTACTCAAAAAATAGGGAAATTTGGATGCATGTACAAGATTTCTATAGCCCAACAAAAAATATTCAGGAGAAGATAGAAGGACAAACAATAAAATCAGTTCAAAGGAGAGCTAACTCAGACCGACATTCCAATATACTAATCTCTTTAAATGATTATTAATTTGCAGGGGATTTCAGAGAGATTGAAACTCAATCTATTCTTACCCGGATCTTCTATAATACTTTGAACATGTGCAGAAAACAAGTTGTAGAAACACTAGAAAGACATACTAGGAAACACAAAATTCTGTCAAAACTGGAGTCAGAAGGTTTTCATTAGAAACCCTATAATAGAAGTTATTGCAAAGTGAAGAGCCTTGGCATCAAAAGCCCACCTTGTTTGTTACAAATGAAATAATATATATAGGAAAGATCTCTCTTGACTGTTTCTACTTTTCTGAAATAAAAATCTCAATAATGTATCAAAATAAATAATATCTCTTGATTTGTTGCTGAAAATCTGGAATTGTTGCAAGTCTTCTGCCTTCAATTTTGGAAATTGTTTATTGACACTAATTTTCCTCCTTAAGATTTGGATCTGATGCTTTGATATTCCAGCACTGCCTTAAAATGATCAATACAATCTCTATCCAATCTGCACTTATTTCTAATGAATTCCATGATTGCTGGAATTGTTTTAGGTAAGGTTGGACTTTTTCTTGAAAATTGAATCTGCCTGGTGATGACCTTTGACTTCCATTTCCTCACTAACCACTTTGTTCTTCATCTCTTTCCTCTATATTTATAGAAATAATTGTGGTCCATTCAATAAATTACTGATAGCAATTTATCAAATACCATCCTAAGGTGAGTTCTTATGACACAAATTACACACTCAAGCCTAAAGTATGCGGAGGAAAAACATGAACATTGTTGGCTTGATATCTATGCAGATGGACCCCAATTAATAAATGACAAAAATGACCTGATGAAAAATATTCTTGAAATGATCGCAACCAATATAATCCCCATCATCTATAATAAATCTCACAGAGCATGCTAAAGTTTATCGCTAAGATTTATGTTGCACTGGACCCTTTTGTCTTGATTTTGTCTTCTTTCCATTTTTGGAATGACACCTATCAGTATGGTCACCAACTGAAATTTTAATTAGGGACCCTTGACTCAAATTCTTTCAATACAATTGAATACTTCAACCTCTTCTCAAATGAATTGAGTTTATTGTCTCCTTATTCTTCTCTCTAGTGTTCTGAGACTTCCTATAATGCCTCATAAATACTTGCAGACTTGAACTGAAGGAATGTATTCAATTCTCCCTTCCTTCTAGACTGTACCAATCTGAATTTTTTTTTGTGCTCACCCCATCATGAAATATATACAATACATCAAAGCCAAGCACATCCAATTGAGTAGAGGATTTCTCCACTTCATTTCCTTGATATAATTCAAGAGAACAATATGTGCACTTCTCAACACAAACATGGTTACTCATACAAGGGTGGTAAGAGGAATAGCCTTTCTCTAGAATACATTTCCCAAAGCATATAGAACATTTACAACCACACATAGAGAGCCCCTGCTTCAATTATGCTAGGGCTCAAATTGCCTCTAGTTGCAACTTTTGTATATCATTATTTCCAGAAATTTTTGCAGTGTTGCTGCAAAGCCACTTCTAAACATTATCATTCGATGTAGATTCATCTAGAGTTGCAAGCTCAAGACCTGTGCCCTACAAATCAATGCATCTTGCTTTAACATCATAAACCAAATTCGAGTGAAGGATATCAACCTTCATAGCAACATGTTCGAAATATACAAGGGACCAACCCTTCGCTGCTATCTGGGCTATAACAAGTTTCAAATCCCTCAAGAAGGCATGGCCACTCTCATAACTATGTTCCAGATATTCCTCTACAGCCAAAGCTATATTGCAAGGTGAAACATCAACCATGCTTCCTTGATGCGAACAAGTACATTGAAAAAAAAAAAAAAACTCTTATTTCTCAAAAAAAGTTTTGATTCTTCATCCTTTATCCACTTCAATGCCTCCACCTCCATCTTGACCTTGTCAAAATATAATCGATAACCTTTTTTTCTATTGTCATCCTCCACTGGATTTATGTCATCATCAGTCACCATATCTCCAGGCTTCAGGTAGTCAACATGAACCAAATTGGCCATACCTGCAGAAGAAACAACATAATTTGCCTCTCGATTAATATCTGCAAAAAAATCATAGCAATTGTCTTCCAAAAATACTGTTACGGCCTATCACAACTGCTCTCTTTCCCCATGTGTACACTTGGTTAATCATTACCTTGGACCAATTTCAAACAACATGAATTTGAATGGATGCTCTGCGGCTTTTGCAGTTCCCACACCAAATTGTGATGGGTTAAATTTCTTTACATCATTTCCCTGCAACGATGGATCATGGTGGATTGCAAGGATGGGAAGTAGAGGGCCAGTGCCTACAGGAATTGAGAGGTTTCCAAGCTCCATTAGTTTGTGTGTCTGTCGTTCTCATGGCAAAGATAGATGATGTGCATCTGAATCATGGCCACACACGATCATATGGCCACTTTAACCCTTCGATGTTATTGAAACCACCAGAGGATTCTGGAGTGGGTCTCAAACGGTAAATGGTTTTGGACCTGGGGGGTCCGAAATCCTCCCACTGATGCCACATAGTATCAAAATGGTTTTGGAAAAACAAGATTTCGGACCCCCCCAGTTGTTAAAGCTCGGATGACCTTGGGGGGTCCAAAATGAAATGACAACCTTTGATCTTTATGTGCTAGTTTTTTACCATTGAAAAGTGATCGATATTTATCCCATGTACTTAGCATATTATTTAATGTGGTGCCCAATGAATAATTAACTTTGGAATATAACTTGGAGATTGGATGTTTGGTCTAATAATTTTAACAAAAAGTTTTAATAATAAATAAATAAAATTTATAAAAATATATATAATATTTCTATAGATTTTACATTCATTAAAACTTTTATTAAAATATCATCATTTACAAACAACAATTTTATAATTGTTTCAAAAGAATGGGCCAAGAACAACCAATAAATTCCACTGAAAATTAATTTTCGATGTACCAAAATATGTTACAACATCGACTCTAATGGGGATTGCTTCCCCCTGTGGGATGCAGAGAACTAGTAGACCGGTTTCCTTTAGTGTTGGGCATGGATTCATACCATAAAACCATCAACCACTGATATGCCATCTTATGTATAAATATAACCAATCCCCATGGATCAGTGTTGTCATTTGAATACTCTTTTACTACACATTGCAACCTGCAACTGTGAAATGCAACCATATGCCTGCACTAATTCAGATACTCTTTCATAGTGAAATATGAAAACTGAAAATTTCTAAAGACTGAAAATATAATTTTATCTGTCATATATTCTTCAAATCACACCACTCATAAATAATGAAACGTTGATCTACTGCATATTGAAACTCAAAATATCTATTCAATCCCCACACCTCTATCTAACTAAAATGAAAAATTTACACTGTTAGGCATAATCTGCTTTCCAATGTCACCAAGTGCAAAGTGGATTTATTAATAAACTAGGTTGCCAACAGTTGAAAATCTGAAGAATATATACAATATGAACATAAAATCCCATGTGAAACTTATACTCACAGGTGTACTTTAAAAGTTGCGTCCTCCGTAGAAATTTAAGATTTCTGACCATGGCTGAGAGGGAGAGACATATACTGTTGAAGTATCAATGAACCTTGCATAGCAGTAAAGGCAGCTGAATTTTTGAAACGCTGGGACCGGTTACCCAGTGGAATCGCCATATGACAAAGTGGAGTCGCTAGGTGAAATAAATACAACTAATAATAAATGCGTACTCCTTGTTCAACAACAAGGAATAGATATCATCTTTATCGTTCTCCAAGGAAAAATATCTACGTTACTTCGCTCCCAGGAAACAACACCAAATGTTGTACATGTTTCCTTAGGCAGTCCTTGGATGCAAAACATTAGGGGAATTTTAAGGTATAAAATGAACCTCTTATGAAAAATGTACAACCAAAATAAACTTTATAAGAACCAATAGGATTCAAGATGATGATGTCAACCATGGGGGATGATTCACCATTTGTGGAGTAAAAAAGTAAAAAGATTAAAAAATAATAAAACTACTTTTGCAACTTGTATTTCTAACTTATCTCCCTAAGGTTTTACTCAAATTTCGAGTGGGAGTACTCATTGGATGCAAAATCTAATTCCTCATCCAAGGACTACCCATGTTGCATACTTTCGATGGACCCTACTACATGAAAAATGAGAAATACATGAAAAAACGTGATTGCAAACACGTTTTTCATGTATTTCCCATTTTTCATGTAGCAAGGTCCATCAAAACTATGCAACATGTGTACTCCTTGGATGAGGAATCAAATTCTTCATCCAACAAGTACTGCAGCTTGAAATTTGAGTAAACCCATAGGGAGATAAGTCAAAAATACAAGTTGAAAAAACAATGTTTTCTTTTTCCCCTCTAAAATTTGATGATGTAATCTAATCTTATTTTATTATTTCCACTATTATTTTATAATTTCCTTAGGAGGCCCATTTTAGACCTCAAAACTCCCCTAATGACTACATCGGGAAACCAACTCAACTAGTGTTTACGTTCAAGCTGGCCCTTGAACCATAGGGGTCTCCCTCAGTTGTTACGAGGCTTTGTTTAATGTTGTTCACCTGTCACTAAACAGAAGCCTTTGAAGCACAGTGGCCAGATTTATAGTTTTAATTGGGAGTGGTTGGCGATCAATGAAAATCCCTATTCATGATTAAAGGTCTCTCTCACAGGGTCCCTTCTCAAAGTGTCAGCTTCTAGCGTAACAGGAATGACTTGGCCTTTCAAGGATTATGACAGAAGAATGTAAGGAGATTCCTAATAATTGAGCAATCAGGTTGACTACTCAATGACTATGGAAATTTGAATGCATGTAGAAGATTTCTACATCCCAACAAAACACATTCAGGAGAAGATAGAAGGACAAAAAATTAAATCATTTCAAAGGAGAGCTAACTCAGACAGACAGTCCAATATACTAATCTCTTTAAATGATTATTAATTTGCAGGGGATTTCAGAGAGGTTGAAACTCAATCTATTCTTACCTAGATATTCTATAATACTTTGAACATGTGCAAAAAACAAGTTGTGGAAACACTAGAAAGACATACTAGAAAACACAAAATTCAGTCAAACTGGAGCTGGAAGGCTTTCATTAGAAATCCTATAATAGAAGCTATTACAAAGTGAAGAGTTGTGGCATCAAAATCCCACCCTATTTATTACAAATGAAATAATATATATAGACAAGATCTCTCTTAACCGTTTCTACTTTTCTGGAATAAAAATCTCAATAATGTATCAAAATAAATAATATCTCTTGATTAGTTGTCGGAAATCTGGAACTGTTGCAAGTCATTTCCCTTCAATTCTGGAAATTGTTTTATTGGCACTAATTTTCCTCCTTAAGATTTGGATTTGATCCTTTGATATTCCATCACTGCCTTAAAATGCTTAATACAATCTCCATCCAATCTGCACTTATTTCTAATGAATTCCATGATTGCTGGAATTGATTTAGATAAGGCTAGTTTGGATCTTATCCTTTCATATTCCATCACTGGCTTAAAATTCTCAATACAATCTCTATCCAATCTATACTTATTTCTAATTAATTCCATGATTTCTGGAATTGATTTAGGTAAGGCTGGTCCTTTTCTTGAAAACTGAATATTCCTGGTGATGACCTTTGACTTCCATTTCCTCACTAACCACTTCATTCTTCCTCTATTCCCTCTATATTTATAGCACGAATTGTGGTGCATTCAATAAATTATTGATAGAAATTTATCAAATACCATCCTAAGGCGAGTTCTTATGACTCAAAATACACACTCAATTCTAAAGTATGCGAAGGAAAAACATGAACATTGTTGGCTTGATATCTGTGCAGATGGACCCCAATTAATCAATGACAAAAATGACCTGATGAAAAATATTCTTTAAATGATCATAGAAAATATAATGCCCATCATATGTAATAAATCTCATATAGCATGCTAAAGTTTCTCACTAAGATTTATGTTGCACTCGACCCTTTTGTATTGATTTTTTCTTCTTTCCATTTTTGGAATGGCACCTATCAGTATGGTCATCAACTGAAAATTGAACTAGGGACCCTTGACTCGAATGATTTCAATACAATTGAATAATTCAACCTCTTCTAAAATGAATTGAGTTTATTGTCTCCTTATTCTTCTTTGTAGTGTGTTGATACTTCCTATGATGCTTCATAAATACTTGTAGACTTGAGCTGAGGGAAGATATTCAATTATCCCTTCCTTCTAGACTGTAACAATCTGAAAAAACAAAACAAAACCAAAAAAAAAAAATTGCTCACCCTATCATGAAATATATACAATACATCAAAGCCAAGCATATCAAATTGAGTAGAGGATTTCTCCACTTCATTTCCTTGATCTAATTCAAGAGAACAATATGTGCACTTATCAACACAAACATGGTTACTCATACAATGGTGGTAAGAGGAATGGATTTTCTCAAGAATACATTTCCCAAAACATACAAAACATTTACAACCACACACAGAAATCCCCTGCTTCAATTATGCTAGGGATAAAATTGCCTCCAGCTACAACTTTTGTATATCATTATTGCCAGAAATTTCTGCAGTGTCGCTACAAAGCCACTTCTGAACATTCTCATTCGATGTAGATTCATCTAGAGCTGCAAGCTCAAGACCTGTGCCCTACAAATCAATGGATCTTTCTTTAATAGCAGAAACCAAATTTGAGTGAAGGATATGAACCTTCATAGTAACACATTCGAAATCTACAGGGGACCAGCCCTTCGGTGCTATTTGGGCTATAACAAGTTTTGAATCCCTCAAGAAGGCACGACCACTCTCATAACTATGTTCCATATCTTCCTCTACAACCAAAGCTATATCACAATATGAAACATCAACCATGATTCCCTTGATGCGAATAAGTATATTGAAAAAAAATAAAAAAATAAAAAAATTATATATATATATATATATATATATATATATATATATATATATATATATATATCTTGTTAAAATATAATCGGTAACCTATTTTGTTATTGTGAACCTCCTACTGATTTATGCCATCATCAATCACCACAGCTCCAAGCTTCATGCAGTCACCATGAACCAAATTGGCCATACCTGCGGTAGAAACAACAATATATGCCTCCCGAGTAATATCTGCAAAAAACATAGCAACTGTCTTCCAACAATATTGGTACGGCCTATCACAACTACTCTCTTTCCCCACGTGTACACTTGGTTCATTATTACCTTGTACAAATTTCAAACGACATGAGTTTGAATGGATGCTCTGCGGCTTTTGCAGTTCCCACACCAAATCGTGATGGGTTAAATTCCTTTAGATCATTTCCCCACAACGATGGATCATGGTGGATTGCAAGGATGGGTAGTAGAGGGCTAGTGCCTACAGGAATTGAGAGGTTTCCAAGCTCCATTAGTTTGTGTATCTATTGTTCTCGTGGCAAAGATAGATGTTATGCATCTGAATCATGGCCACATAGGATCGTATGGCCACTTTAACCCTGCGCTATTATTGAAACCACCAACGGATTCTGGAGGTGGTCTCAAACGATAAATGGTTTTGAACATGGGGGGGCCAACTCCTCCCGCTGATGCCACATATTATCAAAATGGTTTTGGAAAAACAACATTTCGGACCCCCCCCCCACAACTATTAAAGCTCAGATGAACTTGGGGGGTCCGAAATGAAATGACAACCTTTGATCTTTATGTGCTAATTTTTTACCATTGAAAAGTGATTGATATTTATCCCATGTACTTAGCATATTATTTAATGCGCTTCCCAATGAATAATGAACTTTGGCATATAACTTGGAGATGGGATGTTTGGTCTAATAATTTTAACAAAAAGTTTTAATAATAAATAGATAAAATTTATAAAAATATATATAATATTTCAATATATTGTACATTCATTAAAACTTTTATTAAATTATCATCATTTACAAACAACAATTTTATAATTGTTTCAAAAGAATGGGCCAAGAACAACCAATAAATTCCACTGAAAAATAATTTTTGGTGTACCAAAATATGTTGCAACATAACCCCCAAGTTATTCTTCAGACACCCACTTAGATGGAAGCATTGAATTCCTATTGTGCAAGCACCAACATGTTGAACCTGCAAACAACACTTTCATAGGATTTTTAGGTTGGATCCACAAGTGATTTGTTCACAAAGAACTTGCTACTCATATATCTAGCTCTCGCTCAACCCGATACCTAGCCTCAATCAACTCAGTACCCTACAAGCTCTTGCAATCCTTACAGAATCTTTCAACAACTAAATATCTTCACAAGAACCAAATGTTCCTCTTATGTAGCCTCCACTAGACTCATCTGAAACACTCATCATCCTCTCTTCTATAGGAACACACATAAACTTGTCACTCTTGTCTCTTATCTGACCTTTTCAGCCACACACATGACCTCATCTCATTATCATATTTATCTAGCACTCTATCTCTGCACAACCTTATGCTTCGTCTCTATTTGAACAAACCTTAGGAGTAGATTCACTCTCACATTCTACACAACACAAAACCTCCTAATTTTCAATATACTAACCACCCTTTTCGTTCCTCCAATTGCATCTTATGTAGCTTCCCTCTTCAACTACATTCTCCTTAACTGTTACACTTACACAGCCGCAATTTTCTCAATACACACATGGCTTGAGAAAATTTGTCATTAATTGTCTCATGGAGTGAGATGATACTTCAATATAACTCTTTATCTCATCCTCAAGACTTTCCTTCAATTCATTGCACTATCTCAACCAACTTTTTGCTTTCTCTTAGTCTTAATACTTCAATGGGGCCTGCTTAACCCATTAATAGGATCATTGGCCATTTCTCATATTGATCCCATATTTCATGGATTTTGTGTTTGATTTATTCATTAGGAATAGAGAATGGACTTCATTACCTCTTTTGTGGCTCAAGGAGACACTTCAACTTACTTTTCTACAAATACCTTTAGTTTTTTATTTAATTTTTGCAGTCGGTAAGCTAGGCATTATGTTCTAGTCTCAGAATGTTCAGTCCATACATTCAATTTATATCATTTTCACCTTACATTTCTCTCTCTCCTCCTAAGTTTCCATTTTTCATCACACAAGCTCCATTACTTATTTCAATCTCTAGGTCATTATCTGTCACTTATCATCATCAAATTGGAACCCTTATTTATGTGGTTCTCCACTATCTAGTTATGCAACAAAATATTTTTGTTCATAACTAAACTCAATGCCAAATTTTAACTGTCTTCAATCCTATAGATTTTAGCACATTTTCCATGCAATTGAAATGGTGACCAGGTTCTTTATAATTGATAGGCTTGTGCTCTTAGTCGAGTCCAAACCTTTTCATTGTTATGCTTTCAACAAATCATCCTAACCTCCGAACTTCCAAACTAACTCTTATTTAGGTTCCATTGCCCCAACTTTAATAGAATTATGATAATTCTAAAACACAGGGAATCGTCTCCAAACACCACCAATTGGCACAACTCCCAATGTAATGTCACATCGTTAATTGACAATACCTCTTATGTCATGATGACGTCAACTTGCCACTTGGAACTCTATGAGTGGTGCCATGTGTCACATGGATTTGGCCCACTTGACCATCTAAAAAGTTCATATCTTTATGCCAAAAGTCACTTGTCCAGTATGCCATGTCATCACCTTAGTCGAGTTAGAACCACCTTGCTAAACACGTCATTCCTCCAAGTCATCACTATGTATGGATAGTAGAATGTCCCAAGCACTTGAGCTCCCAAAAAATCGACTAACCCAAACATACTGACAAACCCAAATAGTTGAAATGTCCTAAACTGATGACACATCCAAATGCTGAATTGGAAAATAGTTTATCTTGCTTGAATCATTCAAAATTCTCGAATAGCCAAACTTTCCTTAACAACCAAACTTACATGAATAGTTGAAGTACCTTGAATATATGTGTGGTTCGACCCTTTTGCCACACACTTCTTGTTTTCCTTTCAATAAGCCCAAAATTCTTGCCTTAGTTACTACCCAACTTCATCCTTCCTTAACTTTTCAACCATTGGGATATTTCCTAATTTCCATATATCATTAGAAATTTCTCTTTGAGGACTATCCATTCATACACTTTGTTGGGGAACTCAACTTGATTTTTTGTAGGCAATTTTCCTTGAACGACCAGTCAATGACCCACCATCAACCACTCACATTTATGATGTTCCTAAGGATTCCTTACTTATCCTGCTATTATGACGGTTTTCAACTGAAGATCACACATACAGTTGGATGCTTCCCTTGACATAAAATTATGCACAACAATTTTCCCAAGCAATCTCCCATTCAATGCCAACATAACCATGTCAGCAATATCCCTTGGAAGAGTCATCTTATCCATGCATTGAATTTGACATCAATGCCAACACAACATTGCCAATTGTCACCATAACAATGACAACAGTCGCCCTATACCAAGATAGGAATTTGGCCATTTATACTAGTTTCTCCTCATTTAAATCAACATCCTTGCTATTAATATAGATCTTTATTCCAAATAAGTTGTTGATTTTCCCTTTAAAATCATTTTTTTCCTTTCTATGTTTGGTTCCCTTTTTTTCACCCTTGATTTAATAGATGATCACCCATTATGGACATGATTAACCCTAATTTTGGTTTGTGTGTGTGTGTGTGTGTGTGTGTCATTTTCATGATCTAATAAGGTGAATATGATTAAGCCATTTATATGGCTCTCATTAAAAATTTGTTAATAAAATCCTTTTATCCTCAAACTAACATTCTCCTATATAAATAAGAGATTAGGAGCAGAGAGAAAGGTACTTGATTATGGAAATCATGTGATATAAACTCTCTTTCATTGTGAATTTTCAAAGTTTTCTAGGGTGACTATAAATATTGCTTAGACATTATATGAGACATGTAGTCATATGGTCTCAATGAAGTTAGTGGAAAGAAGGCCCTTCATTGGTGAGGAGTTAATCATCAAACATGTGCTAGATATAGATATGTATAATATTTTCAATAACATTGAAGATACATACTCTTCTACCCCACCCTGACACCATATCATGTGTTTACTACATGAATATTGAATTTTTAGTAAGACTAATAATTTTCATTTTGAGTTGGTAGATTCAAATTGCTTTCCATAGTTGATTTTGTGCTTGTTATTAGTACGTAGTTATTTGATTATTCTAGTGGATGTATTTGTGTATACCCTTCGGAATGTGGATCAAATAAATCACTCCTCTTTGGGGGGTCCAAAATAGGAATCCAAGAAATGAGTTCTAATCATCACCATTAGCGTGGTTTTATTCCTCTTCTTCACTACCTACATTCGCAATTCAAAAGTATTTGAGCTCTACTAAGAGGGGGGGTGAATCAGTAGTGTGATCTATATATTATTTTTTTCTGTTATTACTTCAATTACTAAATCACACATATATGCACCAGCAACACATTAGATTATCCATGTAACCATGAGAGAAACAATAATCAACACGTCAAAGGCACATCACATCAATCACACATGAGACACAAGATTTTTGGTGGAAACCCTTCTAGGAGAAAAGCCACCCTTGTTGTTCTTGCTCTGCTCTCAATCTCTATTATTCAAACAATTTGTCTTTTACATAGCTTTTTGACTCCCATCAGCATGGAGACTTGACCTCATATACAAAATTCCAACACCCATTAGCTAGGAGACTTGATACTACTGATGATCTCGGAAGACTCTATTCTCTATGGATCTATGGGCTACCATCTATTGAAATCCACCACGATCAATCAATCCTCTCCCAACTCTGATTAGACTATCCAACTAACATTGGATTGAGAAACTGTTTCCTTTCATTGAAGCTTTGATATCACTACTCCTCCTCCATGAAGTCACTTCTCCTCAACACTATGTGGACCTCATTTCATTTATTTTCAAACTAGATCCCAAGACACTATGCCCAAAAATAAATTAGCTCTGCACACATGCTCGCAGCAGCAAGATCTCATCATCAAATAAAAGATAAACAATTAAAAATTATGGCCACATAAAATCTTAATACAATTATATTCTCACAAAAGAATAATGTTGCATAATAAAAATAACATCATGAGATACTATGGTTATGTTCAAAATTCATCAACAACTCCTTCATACAACAAGTGTGAGAACCATCAACATAAACACTACCCAGCAGCATACAACACTTCTGCAAACGATCTCTACTCTAGCAGCTTCAATTCTAATCAATTTTGTAGCATTCTTTAGATCCACACACTATTCAGTCAATAACACTCATATATTGAATAATCTAGGCTCTACACAAGGTCGAAATCATCAACACACTATGAAGCCTTCTCCAATACACTCTCATACATCATCAATCAATACTCAACTCCAAGATCAAGTATATAAAACTTGTA
This sequence comes from Pinus tabuliformis, assembly GCA_031772625.1. Classification (NCBI taxonomy): domain Eukaryota; kingdom Viridiplantae; phylum Streptophyta; class Pinopsida; order Pinales; family Pinaceae; genus Pinus; species Pinus tabuliformis. The sequence continues at coordinate 1,381,660,565 of CM062819.1, read as the reverse complement.
GGGAGAAATTGAGCTTGGGGCTAGGATCAAAGGTGCAAAAAAAGGACCAAATCAATCCACTAACACCACAACTTGTGCACTAAATTCATTCACATCATGATATGACCTTTTCAAAACATTTCTAACTTTTTCAAACAATTTTGGAAGCCACTAGGAAATTCCAATCTAATTTCCTTCCAAACAATGTGAGGAAGGTAGAGAAAATATCATCAAATCCCTCAATCACATGCATGAAACTATCTCCATGTGATTGGGACCTACATCCTCTCCCATAGGCTTGCCTCCATGTGATTGGAGCCTTCCAATCACTCCCATGGGCTTGGCTCCATGCAACTGCGGCTAAGGAAGAGGTAAAAATTTAGTCCTTCAGCTTAGAACTGTTTCCATCAGTTAGATCCTCTTCTCCAGCATTTGTACTAGCCTCTAGACCTCTGACATGGCCTTTGACACATCTGTAAGTGGATTAAGCATGCCTCCCAGGTGTCACTGTCGAATTGACCAAGAAGGCCAATAAACAAGGTTGGGAAGTGTGCCAACAAGTCTTCCCAATCAACGCCATCATTTGCAACAAATTTGAACATACCTGCAAACCTTTGTAGCAACATCATGAAGTCATCACATCACTACTACAAGTCATCCTCATAATCATATACATGAATACCTAATGAATACCTAGTTGATAACTCAACTAGTGTGCCATGAACCATCTCTATCACATGTAGATCTGCATGATCAACAAGTAGTAGCTTCCTCTACCTATAGCAACACCATCCAACTATCTTGTAGCATCAACAAACCATAATGACATATCTATCAATGCACATGCCAATTCCTCTAATACTATCATGCTACCATCAAGCTCCATCAATGCCAACACAATCATCCCAATGTCAACTCAACTAGCAGCATCATAACCATGTTGACATCAATGCCAATACTATAATGCCAACATTGGTAGTTTAGATGTTTGATCTATATATTGCAAGCCAACCAACAATTATGGATGGTTTCTACATTCTTATGTGAAAAAAAAAATCCCACAAAAAAGAGAGTGTAATATTGTATGTATATACAACATATAACCTACATTGGAGAATTTTTTTTAGCAATCTACATATCCTTAGAAGGTTTTGGTGGTCATGTGATTTCAACTCCAGAGATGTCCTTCCATACTGAAGTAGTATCATGAATTGAGCCATCTAAAGAACATGTATTCTCAAAGAAGATAACATCCTTCTCTAGATATGGATCATATATCATTAAAATCATTGGTAAATCAATGTCTTGAAATGACCATAAGTGAGCAAACACTCCTCTACTTTCTCTTTTTAACCATTGGTGATTTTAGTGTTCAAATTCATAATATATATCATAGCACCCAATGTGTCACTTTTTCTTAATGATACATGCATCCATAAAGGAGATGAAACAATTATTAATATATGCATGAGATATAGTACCTATGTAATCACAACATGCTCAGAATATTGAAGCTCACAAAATACATATATCATTTTCATTCAAAAGGGAATTTTTTCCACATATGTGTGAAAAAATTCTAGACCATTAAACATAGGCTCCCCATTTGACTAAGAAAATTGTGTTTCTTCCTTCTACTTAAATGTTTAATATCCTCCAAGCTAACCTATTGGTGTCATTGTCTTAGATGTATATATTCTCTTAGAATTTACAATTGGAATCTCCTACTACATTTTTATAAGGATGATTCATGTTTAGGAGGAAAACCATTGATTAGTCAGAAATTTTATTTCCTAGGTGATTACACCACCTATCCTTTATTCAAATTCCATAATATTTTCATCCATGATATATTTCTATTACAAAAGTTGCAATTTTATTGTATATAAAATATGTTAGACCCAAAAAGGAAAACGGCACCAAATTATGTTTAAAACATGTCGACAAAAATACCATGAACCACACTCGTTGGTTCGAAATGTGTCAACAAAAATACTATAATGTGATTTCCGCCGAAAAATCTTCTCATTAAACTTGATATGGATCATAGAATCTTAAATTCAACAAATAAAATAATAATTATAAACAAATCAATGCGCATGCTTAACAGAGAAAATTCTTAGGCTTTATAGTAATGTGTGGTGTACACACATTGTTGTACAACAGAAAAGACATATATGCCAAGTTTAGTATTGATTTATCTTATACACGTACATCTTCCCCTACTTGCTTCAATTCAGCAATCATTTATTGGAATTCAAATATCCATTTTCTTTAATTTCTCTAAGAGAAAACATAAGATGTTATCTCTTCATTGAAAGTTAACCATGGGGAGGTATTGTTCTTTATCACTACCATTGACCGAACAAGAGATTTGGTGTTTTGGAGTGAATACTAGTTAACACCATCCATGGCTATGCTTAAATTAATGTTTTGTATTTCACCCTTAAATATACTAGGCAATGTATCCTTTATATACTTCATGGCTATTGAATACATTGGGATACAAATAAATCCTACAAAATCCCTTGTGAAAATTCCATGTAATAAAAGAAAATAAAGGCACAAATAATAACCACAGTTGATGGGACACTTATTCCAAGCTAAATGTTGGGCAAGAAATCCTAGTGTGGGTGTTCATTTGGTTTATTATGGCTAAGGAAATTGGCAAAGACAATGGCTAAGGCTTTGGAAAATCAAAATGGCATTTTTTTTCACATTTATTTATGAAAATAATGGAAATAAAGAAAATATAGGCCTCATTCATAAAAAGGCTTATGAGGATCAGTTGGTAACCTTTTGTCAGTTGAGTTTTGGAGCTCTCTAGGTATTATATCTCTCTGTCTGTCTCTCTCTCGCTCTTGGACAAATAGTTTCTTGGATCATTTTTGCATTGGAACAAGAAAGGAAAATAAGGCAAGAGGAAACAAAGATCAAACAGGGAAAGGCAGGATCAAGAAGCTACAACAAGATTCATTGCAGGTATCGATTTGCATGTGTATTTTCCTTACTAGATTTGGCTCCTTACTAGATTTGGCATGCAAGTTATTATATGTGGTTCTTTGTTGTTGTGGCATGGGTTTTTCCAGGTGTAATAGTGTTTTTAAGCCTACCCTTGCCATTTCCAGATAGCCATGGTGTGATGGGGTTCTCATGTTTTGGTTGAGATGGATTATTGGATGGATTTGAAGTTGAGTAGGGTTGATCTCTAAATGATAGAGAACATGGCCTAGTGGTCCCTGAATTGGACTATGGATCATGGTAAAGCCACTGGCCTAGTTACCCTTGAGCTAGACTGTGGGTTGTGGTAAAGCCAGGATTATGTTGCCTCGGTGGGCCTAGGAATCATTACCATTGAATAGTATGATATACGGTAAATCCAAGAGGTGGTTTGCTCTTCATTGGGCCTAGTAATCCTAGGTCTGGGATATGCGGTAAAGCCTGGAGAGTGGGTCTCGGTTTAGGGCCTAATGATCTAGGTTTGGATTGTGGTAAAGCATGAGACACTAAAAGACATGAAAATTCCTTATGGTGTAGGTGGATAAATCCAGTGGCATCCATGCTTGTTTGGCCTAGTGATTGGGTGGGGATCATAGTAAAGCTTGCTATGATGTGTTCATTATGTTGGCCTACTAATATGGGATGGATTATGGTAAAGCTTGGTTTCTATTGATGAGGGTGAGGTGGTGTAGCCTCGTTATGCCCTGGTTGGTTCTTTTGGTTTGAGTTCCACATTCATGCTTGGAATATGGCATAGGGGTGAATGGATGAAGAGAGATTTGGCTCAGCCATTCTTTGGTCGGGTGGAACATGGAAGACCCATCCCGGGTTTGGTTTTTGCATCATTAATGAAGTTTTATTCTCCTTGTATCTCTATGAGCATTTTGACGGATTATATGTCATATATATGTTGTACTTTCATGATTATTTCTATTGTTATTATGTTTGTTATATGTGTGTTTTATGACAGCAGTTATGTATGGATCTCAACATGTTTTTACTTGTAAATGAATGGATAATGTATCTATGGCCTAATATATGATAATGAAGCAAATGGCATGAGGGAACAATGGTTCATAGCGATACTCAGATAAGTATGAGATCCCTACACTTAATTCTGTTGTTTACACTTGTAGGTTACATGTTGGTGATATGTTTGACGAAATGCATGTCATGGCTAGTAGGGATCTGATTAAAATCTTGTTAAACTTATTGCTTTTGCATCATTGTTTCCCTATTTTTTTATTGTTCCTAAGTTATCATTCCATTCTGGGCAGTGACCTGGGCTCTGGTCCTAAAAAGTGGCTCAAATCATTAGGAGAATTTTGAGGTCTAAAATGATCCTCCTAAGGAAATTATAAAATAATAGTGGAAATAATAAAATATGATTGTATTACATCATCAAATTTTAGAGGGAAAAAATAAAAACTATTTTTTCAACTCGTATTTTCAACTTACCTCCCTATGGGTTTACTCAAATTTCGAGTGGCAACACTCATTGGATGCATGATTTGATTCCTCATCCAAGGAGTACCCATGTTGCATACTTTTTATGGACCTTTCTACATGAAAAATGAGAAAGAGATGAAAAACGTGATTGCAATCACATCTTTTCATGTATTTCTCATTTTCTGTGTAGCAAGGTCCATCGAAAGTATGCAACATGGGTACTCCTTGGATAAGAAATTAAATTTTGTATCTAACATGTAATCCTGCTCGAAATTTGAGTAAAACCTTAGGGAGATAAGTTGAAAATATGAGTTGAAAAAATAGTTTTATTATTTTATTTTTATTTTATTTTTACTTTTTTACTCCAAAAATGGTGAATCATCCCCCATGGTTGACATCATCATCTTGAATCCTATTGGTTCTTATAAAGTTTATTTTGGTTGTACATTTTTCTTAGGAGGTCCATTTTAAACCTCAAAAATCCCCTAATGCCCAAAGTCATTGGCATAGCACTAACAAATTTAGTCTTTGGTCGCTGGGAAGCAAGCTTGTGAGAATGACTTTGGGTTTTTGGACGCTCTCTTGCCTATAACATGAGACCGACTAAGGCCTAAGATGTCCATAACATCAGTGGGACCCAGGGATAGGATGTTTGAGTGGCTAACATGTCTCCTGAGGGTTCTGTTGCTGATGTGGATAGGTTGGTTGATGTGTTCCATTGATTCCACTTCCTTAAGGTCACATAAGAGGTCGAATCCAATCATAGTAGCCTCTAGTTGCATGTTTACCCGATTGGAATGGTTACTTGGGTAGATGTGGGAGGAGGGTGTTACAAAGTCATATCAAAGCATTTTTCACCCCTCAAACTAGATGGGCGGTGTAATCTAGTAATTCATGCATGTCAGTTGCATGTGCATCTCCTACACTTGCATTCCATGTGCTTGTTACATTTGCTTGATGATTGATTATGATTGAAGTATGGTTCTCATGAGGAACTTGATTTGATTTTGTGGAATGCATCGTCATGGGTATATGACTGGTTTCATATGGTTACATGTCGCTTGACTACATCCATTTATATCAAGTGCATTCTTGAATGTTTTGATTACATATACTAGTATTGTAGGTTGATTACAAGAATTTATCGCTTATGCTAAACTACATTTGTCTATGTGTATGTGTAGTTGATTTGGAATTACTTATGCATGTTTATGGTTGCATGTGGAAATGTGTACAATGGAGTAATGGTTGTTGTCATGGATGAGTTCATAGCATGCATTGTTGATATGGCCTTGCATTGATGACTAGACGCTAGCTAGAATGATGTTTATACGTTTATGCACTTACTTGTCATATGTCTATATGATGTTATGATTATGTTATACATGTATCATGCTGATTTAATGATCTTGTAGATGAGGTATCCTCCCCAAATTATACTAAGGTATGTTGATTTATTGTGATTTGGTTTATCTGACATATTATGCATTGTAGGAAAGAGATCAAATGGCTAGCAAGGTGGTAGACTACATAGAATATCCCTATGAATTAGATGAGGAGCATGGTGTGGGGCACTCTTCTGATTTGGCAAAGACACTGAGAAGCTTAAAGGAAGAGATAAGGATTTTTAAGGCAGATAATGACCGGATCATACAGGCATAAGAGAAACAAGCAGAGGTTAATGCCATACTTCTTTAGAGTTTGTCATAATTGCAGCGACAAGGGTTGCTTTGGATTAGCCATGGATATGAGGATAGAACTAATGGGGCATATGGCAGTAGGTTTCTTGGTAAACACAGGTTGGATATATATGATACAATGAGAGATGGTAGGTTGTTGGACACTCCGGATAGGAGGAGCGATGAGTGTAGGTATTATTCTAGCTATGGTTCTGATAGACATCATGATTGTCATCGCTATCACCCTTACAGGAGGAATGATAGGGGATACTTACCATATGAGTTTAAGAAAGAAAATCCACCTATTTTTGTTGGAGATATGAAGAAACTAGAAGATGCAGAGGCTTGGATACTTGGGATGAACAAATTCTTTGAGTTGCATAATTACACAGATAACATGAATGCAGAGTAGCAACATTTACCTTGAAAGGTAAATCATACATCTAGTGGGAAGATGTTAAGCGGGTCAGAGACATCAGGACAGATGACTTGAGTTGGCGGGAGTTCAAGAGGCTTTTTACGCAGAAGTACTTCTCAGAAAGGTACTACGATAGTAAGGCCAAAGAATTCTATGAATTAAATATGAGACCAATGATAGATGAAGAGTACACGACCAAGTTTTTGGAGCTATTGAGGTATGTATCATATCTTACTAATGAGAAGTTTAAATTTCAACAATTTGTAAGTGGTTTTCCATTAGCATTTAGAGATCGGACTCAGTATGATGAGCCTCGATCACTTGAGGATTTTTTTGGGAAATTGAACCATTGCTATGAACGATCAAAGCGTAAGAATGAATATCGGGAAGGATAGAAGGGAAAAGACAAAGGTAAAGGTAAATGGAAGCCTAAGAGGATAAGGCCTCAGCATGCAGATGAGAAAGAGAATGTGGCGCCATAAAAGAGATTTAATGTAGCTAGACAAGGACATGAGTCGCAGTAGCACCATAGAGGCGTTGGTACCAGTCGATTAACGTGTTGGACATATGGTGATGCAGGTGGATATTGGTGGCCACCTACCAATCCCAGTTGGACCCCCACCACTGTTTCTTTTTTGGTTGTGTTATATTCTTTCCATGACTAGCCCACGTAATTGACCAGGGGGTTAGAAGGGGGGCGGAGCCCCCCTTTCATTGCGCCAATTGCGTAGCGGGGGGAGTCATAAGGGGTTGGAGGGGTGCAGGTGAATTTTGGTTTTGGACCCTATGTTAGGTTGGTCGGACCTACCTATGGTTTTGTGCATGATTTTCACACATGGTTTTGGACGCGATGGTTTTCGGTTCATGGTTTTGGACGTGATGGTTTCCAGTTCATGGTTTTGGACGCAATTGTTTTCGGACTATGGTATTGGATGCTTCAGCATGTATAAATATGTATTGTAACATTGAAAGGAACATAATGAAAAATCAAGCTGGTAGTCCCGGTTTTGGGATCCAGGGGAAAATCTCTGTGTATATGTGTTTTATGTGTTATGCTCTCGCATTGTTTATTTTCAGTGTTTTAGAATTCGTATGCTGGTAATTTTTGTACGGGGTTAAAACCTACATTTGGTATCAAAACTGTTTTGGCTTCAAGGGGACGCTTTTGTTGCTGAGGGGTTTCAATCGAGCCTGTGGTAGACCCTGTTCAGTGGGAGATCTACGGGATCGATTCTAGTGGTGAAAGAAGATGGCGAGCAGTGGAAATATAGAGATCGAGAAATTTAATGGTTAGATTTTTGAGTTGTGGAAACTCAAGATGGAGGATCTATTGGTGGATAAAGATCATTGGATCATGGTAGATTCGGGTACTAAACCAACGTGAGTGTCTGATGAAGAATGGAAGAAGTTGGATTGGAAGGCAAAGAGAATAATACGATTGTGTGTCTCAAATTCAGTATTGCTAAATGTATCAGGGGAAGCTATGGTGAAGGCATTGTGGGACAAGTTAGGGACTTCGTACCAATCTAAGTCTCTGGTGAATAAACTGTTCCTGCAGAAAAAGTTGTATAACATGAGGATGAAAGATGGAGACTCAGTGACAGAGAATCTGAACGCATTTAATATTGTGGTAAGTCAGAAATTATCTGTTGATATTAAAATTTCAGATGAAGATAAGTGCATCAATTTGTTGTGTTATCTACTAGATTTATGGGATAGTCTGGTTATTGCAATAGGTAGCAATACAACTACCTTGCAATTTGATGAAATAGTCTCATCCTTGCTGAAGGAGGATATGAGACAGAAAAATATGGAGAGCTAGAATGGTGATGCCTTGCCTGTACGAGGATGGTCCCAGAATAGAAACAAAAATAAGTCATCGAGTGGGAGATCTAAATCTAGAGGGAGATATAAATCTCTAGGAAAACTTGTAAACGTGGTGTGCTGGAAATGCGGAAAGGAAGGGCACTACAAAAGGGACTGTAAATCTAAAGCTCCTAACAAAGGAAAGGGATCTGATGATTCTCCTTATACAAAGGCGAAAACCACCTCAGATGAAGGTGGAGATGTGTACTTGGCTTCTTCAAGTACACATGTAGATCATGAGGCATGGTTGATTGACTTAGGTGCATCCTTTCACTTCACTCCCCATAGAGAGTGGTTCTACGAGTATGAGAAATACGATGGTGGTGATGTCTTCTTAGGGGATGATAGGAAGGCTAGAATCATTGGTCGCAGAAAAGTAAAGTTGAAGTTGCAAGGTGGAAGGGTTAGAACACTTCCGGGTGTTCTGCATATTCCTACATTGGCCAGAAATCTGATTTCTGTAAGCAAGCTGGATGATGCAGGTGTAAAAAAAGTGTTTGAGAAGGATACCTACAAGATGGTTCGGGGAGCACTGGTATTGATGCGGGGAGTTCCGATTAGAACTCTGTACAAGCTACAAGGTAGCACTGTTGATAATGGGTGCAACAGTTCTATGGTTCCTTAAAGTGGAGTAGAAAATTTGGTGGTCTCTGGAGAGAATACCATGTTGTGGCATCAAAGGCTTGGACATACTAGAGAGAAGGGCCTTTGAATACTTCATGGTAAAGGTATGGTAGAAGGTATGAGTAATAGCTCTCTGGATTTTGATTTCTATGAAAATTGTGTATATGGGAAGCAGAATCAGGTGAGTTTCCCCTCTGGTGGTAAGAGGGCAAAACAAATATTAGATCTTGTGCACAGTGATGTGTTTGGACCTGTGAAGGTTCCATCACTGGGTAAGTATATGTACTATGTATCATTTATAAATAACTTCTCAAGGAATACATGGATATATTTCCTTAAGAAGAAATCTGAAGTCTTTGATAGGTTTAAAGAATTTAAGGCTTTGGTGGAAAACCAGACAGAGAAGAAGATAAAAGTTCTTAGGACAGATAACAGTGGAGAGTTTTGCAGTAAGGATTTTTGAAGAATTATGTAAGAAGTGTGGTATATCACGGCAGAATACTACTCCATATACACCTCAGCAAAATGGAGTTGCAAAAAGAATGAACAAGACGTTGATGGAAAGGGAAAGAAGCATGCTCAGTGGTGCTAGGTTAGGACAGGAATTCTGGACAGAGGTGGTGGAGACAGCATGTTACCTGGTCAACATATCACCTTTATCAATGTTGGAGGATAAGACTCCACAAGAGGTATGGACTGGTAAGAAGCCATGTCTTTCACATCTGAGGGTATTTGGATATGATGCATATGTACATGTTCCAAAGGAGAAATGAACCAAGTTAGATAGTAAATCTGAAAAGTGCATCTTTATTGGGTATAAGGATGGTTTAAAGGGTTATAAGCTTTGGAACCCAGTAACTAGGAAGGTAGTGTACAGCTGAGATGTGGTGTTCAGAGAGGTAAAATATGTTATTAAACATGAAGTCCAACCAAAGGAACCTGACAAGATAGAGTTTGAGCTAAAGGAGGAAGAATCAGACTCTACAGCAAAGGAGGAATCAAAAGATGAAGAGCCAAAAACTTCAGGTGTGAGAATATCAGTTCGAGAAAGAAGGCAACCAGAAAGGTATAGTCCATCTGCTTTTTGTTCAAATTTTTCTTTATCTATTACTTATGATGATCCTAGAACTATGAAGGAAGCAGTAGATCCAAAGGATGGAAAACTCTAGAAAGAGGCCATGGTTGATGAAATGGCATATTTACACAAAAATGAGGCTTGGGATCTGGTGGAGTTTCCAGCTGGAAGGAAACCCATTGGCAGCAAATGGGTGTTCAAGAAGAAGACGAATGTAGAAGGAAAGGTGGAGAAATACAAAGCTCGGTTGGTAGCAAAAGATTTCCCATGTGCCGGGAATTGATTTTGGTGATATTTTTTCTCTTGTTTCCAAGGTAGCTTCTATTAGATTACTTTTATATGTTGTTGCTGCTTTTGATTTTGAGGTAGAACATATGGATGTGAAGACAACATTTCTTCATGGGGATATGGAAGAGAAGATCTACATGAAGTAACCTGAAGGATTTGTGGTGAAGGGTAAGAAATAATTGGTATGCAAGTTAAAGAAGTCTTTATATGGGTTAAAATAGTCACCAAGGATGTGGTATCAGAAATTTGATACATTTATACGGGGACTTGGCTTCACCAGAAGCAAACCATATCACTGTGTTTATTTTAAATTAATTGGTGACCGTGTTATTTATCTGGTCTTGTATGTGGATGATATGTTGTTGGTTGGAAATGACAAAGAAATTATCCGGGATTTGAAGACCCATTTGTCCTCCAAATTCGACATGAAAGATCTTGGTATTGCAAACTATATTTTGGGCATGGAAATTAAAAGAGATCAGACAAAGAGGAAGCTCTGGTTAAGCCAGAGGGAGTATGTCGAGATAATACTACAAACATTTAATATGAAGGATAGTAAACCGGTGAAGGTTCCTATTCCTATAGGTGTAAAGTTATCTGTTGAACAGTCTCCCAAGACACAAGAAGAGGAAGAGGACATGTCCCGTGTTCCATATGCAAGTGCAGTCGATAGCCTAATGTATGTGATGGTCTGTACTAGACTAGACATTACACATGCAGTGGGAGTATTGAGAAGGTTTATGTCAAAGCCAAGGAAGGAGCACTGGACAACAGTGAAGCGGGTTTTCAGGTATTTTCGTGGCACTAGTGATTATGGTTTCTGTTACCAAGGAAGACCAGGATTGGGCAGAGTGTTGGATATTCATGGCTTTGTTGATGCAGACTGGGCATGAGATCTGGATAAAAGAAGATCTACAAGTGGGTATGTGTTTAACCTATTTGGAGGTGTAGTTAGTTGGATGAGTAAGAAACCATCTGTAGTGGCACTATCAACTACAGAGGTAGAATACATGGCAGCCACTCATGCAAGCAAGGAAGCAATTTGGTTGTAGAGATTGTGTCCATGTATGGGGTTAGTACAGGGAGCTATAAGGATAGACTGTGACAGCCAAAGTGCAATTTTCTTAGCAAAGAACCCTGCATATTATTCAAAGACAAAGCACATTGATGTTCAGTATCACTTTGTGAGGGATATGATACAAGACAAAAAGGTGTTGCTTGTAAAGGTGGACACTTTGAAGAATATTGCAGATGCATTGACAAAATCTGTGAGCTCTGAGAAGTTCTCTTGGTGTAGAGAAACAATGGGCATTGCAGGGTTGGATAAATGACTAAGCTCTCTTATGGCCCCCTGTGGAAAGAAAACAACAAGTGGGAGAATGTTGGGATTTGTTATATTCTTTCCATGACTAGCCCATGTAGTGGACCAGGGGGTTAGAAGGGGGGTGGAGCCCCCACTTCGTTGTGCCGGTTGTGTAGTGGGGCGAGTCACAAGGGGTTTGAGGGGTGCAGGTAAATTTTGGTTTTGGACCCTATGTTAGGTTGGGCAGACCTACCTATGGTTTTGTGCATGATTTTCGCACATGTTTTTGGACGCAATGGTTTTTGGTCCATGGTATTGGATGCTTTGGCATGTATAAATATGTATTGTAACATTGAAAGGAACATAATGAAAAATCAAGCTGGTAGTCCCAGTTTTGGGATCCAGGGAAAAATCTCTGTGTATATGTGTTTTATGTGTTATGCTCTCGCATTGTTTATTTTCTGTGTTTTAGAATTCATATGCAGCTAATTTTTGTATCGGGTTAAAACCTACATTTCTTTCAGTTTTTCAGTTTCCTTAATTGTAGCACAGTTTACTATTTTTAGCAGTTTTTCGGGTCCTAAACTTCCAGAGCTATTTTGAGGCCCTAAACGACATTTTTTTGGAAATCAACCGCTAGCAGTTTTGTGTTTAAAATCATCGTTTCTAACGTAGTCCTCGAAGAAATCTTTCCAACGGATTATCATGAGTGTCAAACGGAGATAATATGACCAAGTCATGACCTCAGGAAGTTGGCTCCAACTCACCCTAATGGGGCCCATAAACTCTTGGTGTTACATCTCCTTGGGTTAGGGTTTTGGTTGTTTAGGCTTTTCTCTTATTGTTAATAATAAAAATTCCCTTGAGCCTCATTGTAATGCAGTTCAGAGGCATGTAGCCACCACATCTCTTCTCAGATATAAGCTACAATCGCCCTAGCTAGTTTATTTCCATTTCTGTTTGTAAGCATATTTCAATATTTTACAGTAATGAAATGAAGTATTATTTCTACTGCATCTTTGTGTTTATGGTTATCTCTATAATTTGTTTTGTTCCTATTAAAATCCAGATCAGTGGTATCAAAGCGGTCTTCTCTTTCTATGTTTTTCTTTGCATGTCCCCAATGAGGTCGGGATATAAGGAGTTAGGACTTGAACTAGTCGAACCTTTGCAAGACCAACCTTGCAAATCCCGACGGCCTCCCATGGCGGATGAAAATAAAGACGAGGGGGCAAGAGATCCTATCAAAATATTGCCCGAAGAAGCCCTCGAGCGACAAAGGAACGTGGTGATGGACAACTTTTCCCAGATCCTTAAGTGGTTGCCCAGGGGCGACACATCTACTTCCAGCAACTACTCTGGAAGTGCCACACCCTTTAAGGTACAAGTTAACTTTGACATTCCCATATTTGAGGGTCAGATAGATGCAAATGCTATAGATAAATGGTTAAATCTGCTAGAAGGGTATTTTTTTGTTCATGATTTTTCCGGTCGAGAAAAGATTACTTTCGCTCTTCTCAAAGCCGCCCCCCACATCATGGAATGGTAGGAAACCTTCTGTGAGCAAAAGGATGAAAGCACGACCTCTTTGTTTTCAGCCGCACCCACTTTGAATTCATTCCAGGATGCCATCAAGGAGTAGTACTACCCTTTCGGAAGCTATGAGGATCAATACATAAAGTGGACCACGCTGCAGCAGGGAAGGGCTAAGATATGCCAAAGTTTACCAATATTTTACATACCCTTCACACAAAGTTGGGTATCAAGGATTTGAAGCAGCATTTGGTACTCAAATACCACGGTTGCCTACACAGGTACATCCAGGACGAAATAGAATTCCTGAACATCTCCTCACTTGGCATGGCATACTGATATTCCGTCAAGATCGAGCAAAAGTTTAAATAGTAGAATCGAGACTTTGGATCTACAAATCCGAAGCAAGAGAAAGGCGCCCCCAAATTGTTGAACAAAGGACAAAGCCAAGGTGGGGTGGGTGAGGAAAACCTACCAAAGCCACAAGCAAAGAACAACACTATGAAGCCGAACAAGGACACGGGAAATTGGTTTGAGTTCCATAAGAGCTCCACTCACAACATAAGTGAGTGTCGAGCAAATCGGTCACTGGTGGCCAAGTTAAAGTCTTCGGAATCATATGCATGTTCCGACTCTGAGTCAGAACCCGATAAGGGGAATGACAAAGGGAAGCAAATTATCGATGCAGAACCCAACGCCACCATTTCCACCATGAAGATCTAGAAGGAGGAACCCGAAGATCCAGAAGGAGGAACCCGAAGATCTAGAGGAGGAGTGATCTTCCACTCCTAGATGTGGGTAAAGGGCTCCCCACTACAGTTCATTGTCGACAATGGGAGCTAAAAGAACCTCATTTCGGCAAAGGCCATGAAGTAGTTGGGCTTACCAACCACAGCACATCCTCAACTGTACACCATCGGGTGGCTTCACTAAGGATGGGATCTTCGCGTGAGCCAGCAGTGTCGTCTTCCATACAACATCAAGCCCTTCACGGATAAGGTATTGTGTGACATTTCTCCCCTTGATGTTTGTGATGTATTATTAGGCCAACCATACTTATGGAAGCGACATGTTGTGTATGAGTCAAGGCCTTGTTCTATTATTGTTACTTTGGGAAATAAGTTGTATAGGATACCGGAGGTAGCACCACCTACCACCATCTCTTTGGTTACTGCAAAACAATGTAGTAAGATCGTTTCCAAAACTGAGAAATTTATTTTCCTGGTGATATGCCCTCAAGGAAATAAGAAGATGGTGGCCACGACTTCCAGACAGGGCCCCTCCGCATGACAACAACAGATGGACAAGGTCATGGAGGAGTACGAGGACATCTTCACCTCCCCACAAGGATTCCTCTACACTGTCAAGTCGAGCACTCCATTGATCTGACCCCAGGCGCGTCGTTGCCCAATGGACCAATATTTCAACGCTTCATTTTGGAGAACAATGAAATCAAGAGGCAGATTCAAGAGCTACTGCAGAAAGGTCACATCTGATTGAGTTCATCGCCCTATGGGAGCCCGATTGTGTTGGTACAAAAGAAGGATGGGACTTGGAGACTCTGTATTGACTATCGAGCACTGAACAATATCACTATCTGAAATAGGTACTCAATCCTATGAATTGACAACCTTCTGGATCAACTGAAGGGGGGCAAAATATTTCAGCAAGATCGATTTGAAGTTAGGATATCACCAGACACCAATCGAACCCTCCGATTTGTGGAAGACTGCCTTCAAAGCCAAGGAGGGCCTTTTCGAATGGTTGGTTATGCCTTTCGGGTTGACGAATGCTACTGCAATCTTCATGAGGCTAATGGATGACATCTTGTTGCCATTCACCAACTCATTTGTAGTGGTATACTTTGATGACATCCTCATCTTCCGCTAGAGTTGGGAAGAGCACCTCCACCACATCTGGTAGGCTCTCCAAACACTGTGGCAACACACGTTATGTGCCAATTTGGAGAAATGCACTTTTGGAATGACCCAAGTTTAGTATCTGGGATATATTATTGATCTGATAATCACCCTATGAGTGACCTCAGTTGAAGATTTATTAAACAAAAGGTATTACAGACTCATGTGCTGGTGTGTGTGTTCTGAGTTATTGAAACAACGAATCGATCAGATTGCCAATACACAGAAAATAAATGGAAAGACAGCAGAGAAATACAGTAAGCAACACAAAGACACAAACAATTTTTAATAAGGAGTTCACCCTATTGATGAGCCCCAATTTTTGGTACAATTTGGGCTCATATTGGCCTACTTACCTTGTTCAACCATTCATCTTTTATCACTTATGCATTCATTTCTTAGTATATTCGTGTTGTTTGTAGGAAGAAGGGCAGACATTATATCTATGTGGCTAATACATGATGATTTCAGGTTTTTGGCATTAAAGAGAGCAAAAGACCATGCAAATGGAGACAAGGAGACAGCAAAGGTGACATTGCGGGTTCATAGGGAGGTTGTCCACAGTCTTGATGACCTTCCTCGTGATTTTCACCTTAACTCCGAGCTCCAACAGCTGTCCCCACCGAGCTTAAAGGCAGCCAACACGTTCTACAGGATCAGCAGTTTACAGCAGTTTGACTTTCAGTTGGACAGCCAAGCTCCATGAATGGAGGAAGCCAGCTTGATCTTAATTGTGTATAAATATGAAGGTCGTAGCCTTTGATCGGAGCTTTTTGAACTTTTGGACTGATATTGTAATTTCTGAGCACAGCTCGGTGTTTGTTTTTGTAAGCCAGTTTTGGCATGACATTAGACTTTTGATTATGAATAAAGGCAAGCATATTTGGATCTAATTCTGAGCTTTTAAGGGAGCTATAGCTCTCAGGTTAGGGCCCAACCTGAGAGCAATAGATCTCCTCTTCTTGTAGTATTATTTGCCTTTCTTTCCAGCACGTTGTTTCTTTGTTTTGAGATGCATTTCAAGAACACAATCTGCTGATTTGATTTCTTTAATGAGATTCAGTAGGATTAGCTTATGGTTGAATCACTTTCAGTTGCTTAGATCAGAATAGGAGGTTTGTAGTTCACTGGAGCTCCAAGAAAAGGTTGTTAGTGCCTTCAATGCCATCTCTGTTTAGGGATTGGGGTGCAGTCTATACCAACCACCAAAAAAAACGCAGTCTTTTTCCACTTTTATGCAAGCTGCAACACAGTCGTTTTAACCGTGGATCCTTCCATGCATTTCGATCTTGAGCCATACTTCTTCATTACAATTCCATGCACGACTTTTCTTCATGATTTACATTGCTGTTCATTGGTTTAATAGCACAGGTAGCACAGGTTAATGGATTCTCGTTTTTGGTGCAAGACATAAGCAATTTGTTTTATTTACACTGCTCAATATCATTCCACTTCCTTCTTCTTCTTCTTCTTAACCACGCCTAAATCCACCTACTCGACCTCTGTTCAGCTCGTTCACCTTCCAACTCTTCCATTGCCCACGTAGCTCCATCTTTTTGACCTTTCGTTGTTTCCATCCTTCTATTCACCAACCAACTCCGTGCACTCTCTCTCCATCTTATTTCTCTGCCCCTGAGTCATCAAAAGCTCCATCTCCACCTTACCTATCCACCCATACCGCTCCATCACCTCACCATCACCCAAAACTCCCACGGTAGAACATCCTGTAGAAGTTAGCAGATTTCCTGTAGAATTCCTTAGTTTCCTGTAGGATCCCCTGCAGACATCCTGTAGAAGCCTGCAAACTTGGTTGCCGAGCACCTGAACGTTGTAGACTTCTGTGGACTGATGCTAGGGACCCTCTGGGACCTCTCCTAGCCCTCCTGACCTTTCCCAAGCTTTCTCTCCCTTCGCACCACCTCTGCACAGCCAAACCCTAATAAGAAACAAATTCATAATCACTCCATCCACTTAAGCAAAAATACAAAAACAATGTTCTTTTTCATGGAAGTAGTTTGAGTTCATGCATTTCACATCATTAGAAGTAATGGCATCATTTTTAGACATTTGCACTCTCACTATTGCACCATAGAGGTTAAACTAGTCAGATTAGGGTTTACTAGGGTTTCCATGCTTTGGTTGGCTTTCAGTTCATTTTTGCAAAGTAGATCAATTTCCCTTGAGATAGCCTTCATCCATCATTTAGAAAGCTTCTTCTGAGAGCATATAGAAGTTGGCTTGAGCCCTAGCGGACTTGTGCCAGCTGACCAAGTGACAGCTGCGACAAGAGCTAGTACTTGTGCATACAGCACCGTCGCTTCCAAGTTTGTACGAACTACCGGGTTGATAAAATTAGAGATAGGAAGCCCCAGGAGTTGTAGCATTATTGCTACAATACTGGAGCCCACCATCTTTTTGGCGCCGTTGCCGGGGAAGCGTCAGAGTATTAGTAATTGTTGCTTTTCTTCTATTTTCTTACTCTTGCCTTCTGCTAAGTAGTTTATTTCATTTCCATTCTGCAAAAGTAGCATAGACATTTCCTGCTTTCATAGATTAGCATTTCCTGCTTTCATAGATTAGCATTTCATTTCTGCAAGCGTAGACTAGTGTTTCAATTCTGCAAGCGTAGACTAGCATTTCCATTCCTGCAATTTCATTTGAGCAAAGTAGATTAGTTCTTTCCTGCTTTCAGTTTAATTCTGCATCTTTATAGTTAGTTGTAGATCAATATGTTTCAGTTTTGCAGGTACCAAGGAAAAAAGCAAAAACAATCAAAAAAAGAAAGTCTTTTCCATTTCATGCCTCGTAGGAACCGAGATAAATCAGGCAAATTCCTACCCAACACCCCCACCACATCACTGAGTCACCCTTCTCTCTTCTTTGGTGACAGTGATCCAGAAGAACCTATAGGTGAACATCTCGAGATATACGAAGATCTTATAGTAGAAGAAGAGTTAGAGACCACTCCATCTGAAGCTATGGCTGACAATAGAAGAGAAGATGAGAGAATAGAAGGTGCCTTCCCCATCCGAGAGACCAATGGAGAGATGAAAATGAAGAACATTAGCCCCTTCGCCTTACCTCACTTCCATGGGCTGACTACTGAAGATCCTGATACCTTCCTGTTTGAGTTTGCTGTCCTTTGTAGAACCTATGACTATACTGAAGATGAGCAAAAGCTGAAACTCTTCCCTTCAACTCTTAAGGATGCAGCATTACGCTGGTTCATGGGCTTACCTGGGAATAGTATCACAACTTGGGCTCAGATGCAGCAAGCTTTCAATACCAAGTACAGGGATTATTGTAGGTCTAAGGAAACCAAGGGAGAAATCTTTCGGATGACCATGGGAAATGATGAGTCCTTAGAGGATTATGAGGAGAGGTTCCAACTTAGCTATAAGCGGGCCAGGTGCACACTTGACCCTGAATCCCTCAAGTTGGTCCTGCTCCGAGGAGTCCCTGAAGACCTCTTAGATACCCTTCACATGTTAGCTGGGGGGACATTTACCAACTGCCTTACGAGGACATCAAGACTGTGTTTAGAAACCACTCCAGGGTAGCTCGGAAACGAGGTAGAGGAAACCTCCTCTCAACTAGTGTCCCTTTCTCCAAACATGAGCTTGCAAATCAATTAGAAGATCTCAAAAGTGAGGTGAGACAGACCATTGCCATGCAGCTGGACACATTCAGGATCCAGTAGAAGAAAGAAGAAGCTGAGAGAGCCTTGGCTGTCTTCTGCCCTAGGTGCACAAGGAGACACCCTAAGAACGAATGCCCATTGCATTCGGTTGAAGTATGTTTCGTTTGTGAGGAGGACCATCCCACAAATCAGTGTCCAACCTTACCTGGGTTTAAAGCCATGTACCAAGGGACAGAAGCTCCCACTGAACCTCTTTATTACCTCAACCAAAGGAGGCCACAAGGATCTAGACCTTATCAGCAGGGGATGCAAGGGGCACCTCAAGCTTATTACAGCCCCAACCAATCGACTCCTATGCCTTCCTGGGGTCCCCATGCTCATCCTTCCTGGTCCATGCCTCCTCCATGGTCTTATCCACCTCAGTACCCTACTCAACCTACTTCTCATTCATATCATTCACATGCCCAGCCACAACCTTAGTGGAATACACCTCAGTTGGGGTGGAGGCCCCAGTACAATACTCCTCCCGCCATTTTGCCTCCACCACCAGTTCAACCTCAGCCATTACCTCCTGCTCCTCCAAGGCAACCTCAAATGCCTGCTCAACCGAACCCAAACCCCAACAATAGACAGGCCCAGCAGGTATACACTGGGGAAACCTCATGCCCTACCTATGCTGTGGAGATCCAGGAGATCAATCTTCGATCTGGAAAGACTCTACCAGATCGCCAACCTCCTCCCCCAGAGGATGAGGAAGATAAACAGGAAAGTGAACCAAAGGCTATTCCACCCTTTCCTGAGAGACTGACAGCCACCACACAACCCAACCCAGAGGAGGATGAGCTTCTGGGTGAGCTCAAGCAGTTGTGTGTAAAAATACCACTTCTCCAAGCCATCAAGGATGTGCCAATATACAACAAACTGGTTAAGGAAAAGTGTTTCAAACACCCAGGCAGGCGGAAGAAAGATGCTTCAACCATCAATGTCATAGGACAACTGTCTGACCTTATGCTAGGACAAGTCATCTGCCCAAAGTACCTAGATCCTGGAAGTCCTGTAGTAGATGTCCACATCAATGGCACCATCATACCTCACACCTTGATTGATCTGGGGGCTGCCATTAATGTGATGACCAGGGACGCCATGCTCAAACTCAATCTTCAGGGTTCCTTGAGGAAGACCTCGACAGTACTGCAATTAGCAGATCGCTCCACTGTGACTCCCGAAGGGATTGTGGAGGATGTCTTGGTCTCTATCGACTCTTGGGAATACCCTGCAGATTTCTTGGTTCTGCAACCCAAGGAAAAGCTTACTGGATACCCTCTCATTTTGGGAAGGCCTTGGTTAGCCACTGCAGATGCTTACATAAGTTGCTGTGCAGGAAATATGACCATCAAAAATGGTCCTATGTCCAAACAGCTAGTCCTATACCCTCCTGCCCAACCCTCCTTAGAGCATGACTTACCACTCTGGTTAGAAGAAGGAGAGGAAGACGAGGTGTACTCAGCACCTCTGTGCACCCTAGATACCACCAGAAGAGACCCCCCAACCGAGGATGACTTGATTGAGGCCTTGATCCAGAATCCACCTTCCAGTCCACTATCCTTAGAGAAATTGGTGGAGGATGCCCAAGCTAGCACCTTAGTGGATCTTTTTACAACCAACCCTGTCACTCCCAGAGTCAAGAATGTGGAGTTCGACCCTGAGAGAACGTTGAAGCTCAGCTCCTCCCTATCTCCTTCCCAGGAAAAGGAGCTGTGTAGCCTGTTGGCCAGTCACCTAGATGCTTTTGCTTGGAGCTATAAGGAGATGAAAGGAGTCCATCCTTCAGTTTGTACCCATCACATATACATCAAAGAGGATTGTAAGCCGGTTAGGCAACCCCAGAGGAGAATGAATCCAACCCTTAAGGACATTGTCAAGGAAGAATTGCAAAAACTGTTGGATGTCGGATTCATCTACCCCATCTCAGATAGTGAATGGGTGTCCCCTCTGGTGTTGGTTCCCAAGAAAAATGGGAAATGGAGAATCTGTGTGGACTACCGAGAACTGAACAAAGCTACCAAGAAAGACCATTTCCCTCTACCTTTCATAGATCAAGTGTTGGATGGACTGGCAGGAAAGAAGTTCTTCTCTTTCCTGGATGGGTTTAGCGGGTACAACCAAATCCAAATCATCCCGGAAGACCAAGATAAGACCACCTTCACTTGCCCTTGGGGTACCTTTGCCTACCGAGTCCTTCCCTTTGGGCTATGCAATGCTCCTGCTACCTTCCAGAGAGCTGTTTTGAGCATCTTTTCAGAGCTGGTCCATGATGCAGTGGAAATCTATATGGATGACTTCACTCCTTATGGGGCCAACTTTCAGGAAGCATTGTCCAATCTGGGAAAAGTCCTAACCAAATGCATTGAGAAGAACTTGTCCCTTAGTCCTGAAAAATGTGAATTCCTAATGACTGAAGGGACCGTGCTAGGCCATACCATTTCTTGCCAAGAGTTGCAGGTGGATCCTAACAAAATTGCTCTCATCAAGAAGGTTCCACCTCCTCAAAAGGTAAGGGATGTTCAGAGTTTCTTGGGATTAGCAGGATATTACCAGAGATTCATTAAAGATTTCAGCAAGCTAGCCTCGCCATTGTTTGTCCTGTTGGCAAAAGATGTGGAGTTTAAATGGACTGAAGATTGTCAGAGGGCTTTAAATGAATTGAAGGACAAGTTGGTGTCAGCCCCAATCCTAAGAGGTCCAAACTGGGCCCTACCTTTCCACATCCACACTGATGCCTCGAACAAAGCCATAGGTGCAGCTTTAGGACAAGTTGAGCAAAAACTTCCATATGCCATTTACTTTGTTAGCAAAAACTTGTCCAAAGCTGAGCTGAATTACACTGTAACCGAGAAAGAATTCTTGGCTGTGGTCCATGCACTGAACAAGTTCCGACATTATATTACTGGCTATCAAACCTTTGTACATACAGACCATGCTGCAATTAGATATTTAATGAATAAACCAGATGTGAATGCTCGTATTATTAGATGGTTACTTTTATTGCAGCAGTTTGATTTGACCATTGTTGACAAACCAGGTAGAGAAAATGTTGTTGCTGACTTTTTATCTAGATTGGATTTGTCTGCAGATGAGGATGGAACGGTGGATGACTAGATGCCTGATGAACATCTGTTTGCTATTTCAGTACTCTCTCCATGGTTTGCTGATATAGCAAACTACCTTGTTTCAGCACAGTTCCCTCCGCACCTATCTTCAAGAGAGAAGAGCAGAATCATCAGAAAAAGTGCCTCATTTACTTGGATCGGGGACAATCTGTTCAAGCTTGGCCCCGATCAGATCTTAAGGCATTGTGTAAGGGAGGAGGAAGTCTTTGATATCCTCCTCACTTGTCATGATGGGCCTTGTGGAGGACATTTTGCAGCAAAGAGAACTGCCTTCAAAATCCTGCAGGCAGGCTACTATTGGCCCACACTTCATCAAGATGTCAGAAGATATGTCAGCCAGTGTGACCAATGCCAAAGAATGGGGAAACCGACCCAAAGGGATGAGATGCCTCTCCAACCTCAAGTGACTCTTGAGCCATTTGAGAAGTGGGGTATGGACTTTGTGGGCCCAATCAACCCTCCTTCGAGGCAAAGGTATTACATCATTGTGTGCACTGACTACCTGACAAAGTGGGCAGAGACCAAAGCAATCAAAGCAGCAACAGAAGAAAAGGTGGCCGAGTTCCTAAGAGAAAACATCTTCTATAAGTTTGGCTATCCAAGAGAGCTGGTCACTGATCAAGGGAGCCAGTTCACCTCCAACCTGGTTGAAGATCTACTAGCTCATCACAAGATCAAGCATAGGACTTCCACCCCCTATCACCCTCAAGCAAATGGGCAGGTGGAAGTCACCAATAGAGCATTAGAAGGGATCTTGACTAAGGTGGTGAGCAGCAACATAAAGGACTGGGCAGATCGCCTGGTTGAAGCCACATGGGCTTACAACACCACTTGGAAGACCACCACCAGCTTCACACATTATGAGCTGGTCTATGGGAAGAAAGCTTTGCTGTCCATTGAGTTTGAATACAACACTTTGAGGATGGCAGCTCAGCTGGACCTAGATCTCAGCCATGCACAACAAGAAAGGTTATTGCAGCTGAATGGACTGGACGAGCACCGAATGGACTGGACGAGCACCGAATGCAGGCCCTCCTTCACTCAGAAGTGGTTCAACTTCAGAGAAAGGTGTGGCATGACCAACATCTCCATGACAAGCAATTTCAGCTGGGAGATTGGGCTTTGTTGTATGACTCCAGATACAAAAATTTCAAGGGAAAGATGAGAACAAGATGGCTAGGGCCATATTCAGTGGAAAAATGTCATGACAATGGATCTGTTCTTATTCGAACCATTGATGAGGAAGCCATCCCCATGCTTGTCAATGGGCATCGATTGAAGATCTACAGGAAGCCTCCCTCAAGACAAGAGTTCATCAAAACTATGGAGAAGGCAGTGTTGGTCATAGAGAAGGGTTCTGCCTCTGCTTTGGGCATACCTCGAAGAATCTATAAAAAAAAAAAAAAAATAATAATAATAATAAAGATCCTTGGGTGAAAACCTTTCTAAGGCGCCCAAGGCAGGTGGTAGGGGTGAAAACCTCATTGAGGCGCCCCTATTGTCTTTTCAAAAAAAAAGAGATTGGAAAAAGATCCTTGAGTGAAAACCTCTTTGAGGCGCTTAAGGCAGATGGCAAGGGTGAAAACCTCAATGAGGCGCCCCTGTTATATTTCAAAAAAAAAAAAAAAAAAAACACAAGAAAAAAACAAGGTCAGCAGATTCATTATGTAAAATTGCATGCAGGTGTTCTATGGAGGAGAGGAAGCCTCTCAACTCAAATCCAAGGGTCCTCATCATGCAGTAGGGACACCTCACCAGCACCTCCTCCAAGAATACTCATTTTCTCCAAGGTATGTGCAATTTTATTACAGCTTGAGTCTTCTACAGGAAGACGCAGATTTTCTACAGGAAGATGCAGAGTTTCTACAGGAAAATGCAGAGTTTCTACAGGAAGATGCAGATTTTCTACAGGAAGGTGCAGACTCTATACAGAAACGCAACCTTTCTACAGGAAGCTCTGTATTTCTACAGGAAACTTCCTGTAGAAGCTCAGAATGGGCCAGAATTCATTTCATGAGGAGATCTAACGGCTAAGGATCAGTTTGGACGCATGCAAGCCACTGTTGTCACCCTTGCACATTGCTGTTATCTTGTTCCACCATCCTTGTCGACATGCAACAAAGTTACCTGCACCAGCAAAGCAGATCGATGAGTCTCGAGAAAAAGCAAATTGTAAATGGAAAAAAACGCTAGAGATCTCACACCATGTGCATCCCAGTCATCCAGAAGCTCCGGGAGCGTGATCGTGAGGCCATCCATCGTCGTGCAGCATGCACCCAAGGAGGAAGAACTGTTCCAAGACATCCCGCGGGAGTCCTGTAACAGTTAAGCCTGCTAGAGTGGATACCATTCACAGCGCAGGCCATATGCAATGAAACGTGGGCGCATGCAACTAAAGCATCCCATCCATCGTCGGCAGCTCGTGAACATGGACCTCCGGGCCTGTGTAAGTTTGCCAGCAGCAGGTAAATCGACTCATCAGCGTCCAAAGAACCGAAACATCGTGTGCAGCCACGCAGGTAAGTGTCTCGACCCTTCCTTCCATCAGATTGCATGAATGTTACTTTGATTGATTGCTAAGTGTAAAGGTGAATGGGTTGAGCGGCCGTATGGCCATTTGGCCGGCCACGTCGGCCAGTTAATGGTCTAGTTGGATGCGAGGGTGGCGGCCATGACAAAAAGAATGGGCAGCACGCACGTGAGAGCAATCCTGTCGAAACAAAAACGAGTTTAACAGAAGAGGCGGCGGCAGATCTGCGGGAATTGATGCGGCAGCAAGTGAACGCGCAGTTGAATGATGGGGTGACGTCACCCAACGGTCCGGCGGGGACAGCTCACCCCCGCGCCATGGATTCCGCCGAATTCAAAATCTAATCGGCTAGATTGCACTCATGCATTTATCAACCACCGTTTTGAACTCGAGCGGCTATCCTGATCCTTCTACAGTTTGATACGCTGAGCCTTTGGTTATCAGAACGATTGAGAAGCACACCCAAGGTGCAGACCGACTGCAGTCTCTCCCGAAAATCGCGCGCTCCATTCTACAGGAACGCTGTCATTCTACAGGAACGCTGTCATCCTACAGGAACGCAGTTTCTACAGGAAAGCGGGTGCCTCACATAAAAAGGTGGCCAATTAAAAAGGTAACCCTGAACTCTTCATGAAACTGGTTATTAAAGGTGGCAGAATTGTCGTCCACAGTCTGGTCATAGAAAAATGGTGAAATTGTTGTTTGTTGTGCCTATACTGTCATTCTACAGGATGTCAGGGTAATTAAACTGTGTTAAGTTCCTCAGGGATAAGTTTTGTGGATTATTTGCATGACATTCTACACTCTGTCTCAGTAAGCCAAATTTCTTCCACAATCACCACCTCTATTTAAGGAAGCTGTTTTATCATGCCGGGTGGGTTTATTAGACGAGAACCCACTGATTCAACCAAGTTGAGGGAAAACCAGGAAGTGGTGGAGCTCTTCACACGGGTTCAATGGATATCTTTTTGTGACAAATTGCAGGGTTACGATGATGAAGTGGCAGAAGAATTTTTGCAGGCTCTGAAGCCGAAATCCAAGACACTGGCCACAGTGAACTTCAGGGGTCTAAGCCTCAAGCTCACCCCGCAATATATCAGTCGAATTACTGAACTTCCAATGGGTTTGCCATGGGATAAGGAAGAAAGGAAGTTGAGCCAGCAGGCCAAGAAAGAATTCTTCCCACCTGAGGAGGAATTCTCGGAGGACAAAAATGGGGTGCGAAGAACCAGCTTGCTGCCACCATGGAATGAATTCAGCCTGCAAATCATGAAGTATATAACCTGTGAAGGTCGTTTTAGCATCGTGTACGCATATCACTTTCGGTTGCTCACTGAATTGAGGCACCGGATTGACCTTCCTGTAGAACAGAAACTGAGCATTCCTTATTTCCTACTACAGTCCCTAATTGAATGTGCCACAAAATTAAAAGAAGGCATACCAGATCAGGTAGCCCACCATGGGTTGATCAAACTTCTTGTGGAGGATGCGCTTCATTCATATAAGGTTCCCCTCTCGTGGGAATCATTCCGGAATTTGACAAGAGATGGAGACATAAGGATGTTGATTGAAGAAACGGGTTCCTCCAGCAGTGAGGAAAAAGAAGCAGTGGCCGAGGGAAAGAAAGAAAAAGGCCAGAAGACCCTGACCACAGTGCAGAAGAAAGAACAAAAGAAGAAGCATGAGGAAAAGGATGACAAAGAAAAAGGTGACACACCCATCTTGTCAGCAAGAGAAAAGAGGTTGAAGAGCAGAACGGACAAAGCTGAGGTGGTCCACATCAGCCCAAGTACCTCATCAGCACCTGCAACCAAACCAAAAAGCAAAACCCATGCAGCAAAGCAAGCAAAGGTGGTGACACCCGTGTCTACAGGAAAGCAGAAACAGGCTTCTACAGGAAGCCCGAAAACAGAGACAGGGGCTTCTACAGGAAGCCCGAAATTGGCAAAAGGGGCTTCTACAGGAAGCCCGAAAATCATTGAAAAAGAGGCTTCTACAGGAAGCCCAAAATTGGTAAAGAAAGGGTCTTCTACAGAAGGCCCAGAAGTGGGTAAAGCAGGGTCTTCTACAGGAAGCCCGAAATCAGAAAAGAAGGGGCCCTCTATAGGGAGCCCTAAGAAAGCAAAACACAAGAAAGAGAAGGCTGGCATTCTCGAAAAGGAGGCAGCAGCTGCGCTGGCCGCCCTCAGTACACCTCCAAAGCCGAAGGAGAACAGAGAGAGGGAGATCCCTCTACCTTTTGAAGCCAGGAGAAGTAAGAGAATAAACACAGGCAAGCCGCAGCCTCCACCCAGCAGCCAAACCATTTTAGGGGGTGTCCCTACTTCACCCAGTGAAAGATCCCCCTCTAAAACATTGGCCACCCCCGAGAGGGGAAGCCCAAAAATAACTTCCTGGACACGAAGGATAGGCCAATCGACTTCCGAAGCCCGGCTCAAGGAAACAGGAAAGGGGGAGGAAGCGCCACCCTCGTCACCGCCAGGGGCAGAAGAGGCAGGGCCACCAAGAACAAGAAAGGAAGAGCATGCTCCGGGCCCTAGTTCTCGGCCAAGGATAAGGAGCTGGAGCAAAGTTGCTCAAGGATGAGCAAATATTTTAGCTGGGGGGTGATGATGAGCCCCAATTTTTGGTACAATTTGGGCTCATATTGGCCTACTTACCTTGTTCAACCATTCATCTTTTATCACTTATGCATTCATTTCTTAGTATATTCGTGTTGTTTGTAGGAAGAAGGGTAGACATTATATCTATGTGGCTAATACATGATGATTTCAGGTTTTTGGCATTAAAGAGAGCAAAAGACCACGCAAATGGAGACAAGGAGACATCAAAGGTGACATTGTGGGTTCATAGGGAGGTTGTCCACAGTCTTGATGACCTTCCTCGTGATTTTCACCTTAACTCCGAGCTCCAACAGCTCTCCCCACCGAGCTTAAAGGCAGCCAACACGTTCTACAGGATCAGTAGTTTACAGCAGTTTGACTTTCAGTTGGACAGCCAAGCTCCACGAATGGAGGAAGCCAGCTTGATCTTCATTGTGTATAAATATGAAGGCCGTAGCCTTTGATAGGAGCCTTTTGAACTTTTGGACTGATATTGTAATTTCTGAGCATAGCTCGGTGTTTGTTTTTGTAAGCCAGTTTTGGCATGACATTAGACTTTTGATTATGAATAAAGGCAAGCAGATTTGGATCTAATTCTGAGATTTTAAGGGAGCTATAGCTCTCAGGTTAGGGCCCAACCTGAGAGCAATAGATCTCCTCTTCTTGTAGTATTATTTTCCTTTCTTTCCAGCACGTTGTTTCTTTGTTTTGAGATGCATTTCAAGAACACAGTCTGCTGATTTGATTTCTTTAATGAGATTGAGTAGGATTAGCTTATGGTTGAATCACTTTCAGTTGCTTAGATCAGAATAGGAGGTTTGTAATTCACTGGAGCTCCAAGAAAAGGTTGTTAGTGCCTTCACTGCCATCTCTGTTTAGGGATTGGGGTGCAGTCTATACCAACCACCAAAAAAAACGCAGTCTTTTTCCACTTTTATGCAAGCTGCAACACAGTCGTTTTAATCGTGGATCCTTCCATGCATTTCGCTCTTGAGCCATACTTCTTCATTACAATTCCATGCACGACTTTTCTTCATGATTTACATTGCTGTTCATTGGTTTAATAGCACAGGTAGCACAGGTTAATGGATTCTCGTTTTTGGTGCAAGACATAAGCAATTTGTTTTATTTACACTGCTCAATATCATTCCACTTCCTTCTTATTCTTCTTAACCATGCCTAAATCCACCTACTCAACCTCTGTTCAGCTCGTTCACCTTCCAACTCTTCCATTGCCCACGTAGCTCCATCTTTTTGACCTTTCGTTGTTTCCATCCTTCTATTCACCAACCAACTCCGTGCACTCTCTCTCCATCTTATTTCTCTGCCCCTGAGTCATCAAAAGCTCCATCTCCACCTTACCTATCCACCCATACCGCTCCATCACCTCACCATCACCCAAAACTCCCACGGTAGAACATCCTGTAGAAGTTAGCAGATTTCCTGTAGAATTCCTTAGTTTCTTGTAGGATCCCCTGCAGACATCCTGTAGAAGCCTGCAAACTTGGTTACCGAGCACCTGAACGTTGTAGACTTCTGTGGACTGATGTTAGGGACCCTCTGGGACCTCTCCTAGCCCTCCTGACCTTTCCCAAGCTTTCTCTCCCTTCGCACCACCTCTGCACAGCCAAACCCTAATAAGAAACAAATTCATAATCACTCCATCCACTTAAGCAAAAATACAAAAACAATGTTCTTTTTCATGGAAGTAGTTTGAGTTCATGCATTTCACATCATTAGAAGTAATGGCATCATTTTTAGACATTTGCACTCTCACTATTGCACCATAGAGGTTAAACTAGTCAGATTAGGGTTTACTAGGGTTTCCATGCTTTGGTTGGCTTTCAGTTCATTTTTGCAAAGTAGATCAATTTCCCTTGAGATAGCCTTCGTCCATCATTTAGAAAGCTTCTTCTGAGAGCATATAGAAGTTGGCTTGAGCCCTAGCGGACTTGTGCCAGCTGACCAAGTGACAGCTGCGACAAGAGCTAGTACTTGTGCATACAACACCGTCGCTTCCAAGTTTGTACGAACTACCGGGTTGATAAAATTAGAGATAGGAAGCCCCAGGAGTTGTAGCATTATTGCTACAATACTGCAGCCCACCACCTATTCTCCAGGGCTACGTCTCCGGTCCAGCTTCAGTGGTGGCCTTGTTTTATTGTGTCTTTCAGCAGAGAAATTACAATGCAGGGACTCAATATGAGTTCTCCTGAAGCAGATTTTGCTTGGCAGGGTGGTTCTTGGATTCCCCAAGCCACTTGGAGTACATAGACACTTGTTCTTCCTACCAGTTCTGTGACCCTCGGTCTACAGTGAAAAGAGCCAACTGTGATGCTCAATCCAGACAGATTCCTCTATGGGAAGGCTTGATTCTTCAAGCTCTCTGGTGCTCGATGCTGCCTATGGTAAGCTTGGCCCTTTGTCTCCTCTGCTTGGCTTTACTGCTCTCTGTGCTCAGTCCTCCTCTCAGTGTTCACTGTTCACTGTCTCTCTCGGTCGCTTGGACTCTTCGCTCTCTCTTTCTTGATCTCCTTTGGCTGTCTTTGTTCATGGCCTTAGCCATTCAACCTCTATGCCTGCTCAGTTCCTCTCCCGCCTATGTCGATTCACCTACCACCTGTGTGCTTGGAGTTCCCTGTTCAGCGTCAGCATGAACGCTTGAGAAGTAGCCATGCATCTCCATCGGAACAGTGCCAGCTTGTTCATCGATTCGTTTCTTTCTCCACCATGGCGGTCAACGGATTCCAAATCCACTTAAATAATGGCTTAATTCCCTGTCGATTTCGCTTCTGTCTATCGGGCGCAATCTCAGCCGTCCAATCTGGGCTCCTCCAGATCCAACGTCATACGCACGCCGAGCGCGGTTGACTTGCTCGACCGATAACGTGCGATCACAGCGGTTTTTCTCTCACCTTCGCTGCCACGCGTCGATCGCTGAGTGGGATCGCTTCGCTCTCCTCCAAAACCTCTTACCGTTCAAGGGCACCCCGATCAAACCGCTGGTTTCCAGGTTGTGGGTCCCACCTTCGTACGATGGCACTTTTCGTTTCTCCGCCCACGGTCCTCTAGCTCCCAATGTGACAGAGTGCTTAAGGCTCTACCATTTCAGCCCTATTCACCCAACGATGCGTGATTAGCGCTAGGCGCTAATCACACATTGAAAATCAGTTCCTTTTCCCATTCCGGGGCTCCCAGGGGCTACATCGACCTCCTGCGCAGTCTCCATGGGCCTCGGTCAGCATGCTTTGACCGAGGTCCTCGTCATCCCATGTCGGCTGCCATGACCACTAGTTCAGGGTATTTTTGTTTGTTGTTTTGGATTATTCAAGGATTTGTTTTGTCCCAATACAGTCAGGGTTCTTATGACAGTCGTTTATGGATCCGATTTGGATCACGACCTCCCTACTGAAAAGCTTTTGGGCCACTAAAAGTTGGTTTTTCTTCTTCAAGCATCGACTAAGTGAGGAAACTGTTGTCTCACTCGTCCAATCTCAATCCACTTCGCACTGCTTGACTTCGAACCTTTAAGCCCAATCCGGAGGTATTCCACCTGTCCACTACGCTTCATCCTTACCTTCCTGTCCAGCATTGTATCTTCCTACAACTCATTAAGATATTCAGGTAGCAGGTCATCAACAGAAGGCAATTGACTCTGCTCTTTAGGGTCCTCAATCATTGAAGGTTGAAACAACCTCAAGCAATCCGCGTTCATGACTGAGTAGATGTGCATGTAAGCTAGCAGATCAAGGCGAAAAGAATTTTCACCAATCTTCTCAAGTATCCTGAAGGGTCCATACTTGATAGGTTTTATCTTCTTTCCTTCACCTTGCATCCTGTCCTTGCTGATATACAACCAGACTTGGTCTCCAACTTGAAGACTATGCTCCATCCGATGCTTATCATGCCTAGCCTTGTACTTGGCCTGGCTCTTTTCCAGCTGTTCCCATACTTCCTGGTGGATCTCCTGGATCTGTTGAATGAACCTAGTTGCCTTGTCCACATCACTGTGTCCATCAACCATGGTATCTTTACCAAATACAAAATCCAAGGGAGACCTTGGTATGAAACGAAAGCAGGTCTCAAAAGGATATCTCTGGGTAGAAGAGTGTTTGGCTCTATTGTAAGCATGTTGCACATAACACAAGTGTTCATCCCAAAGCTTAGGGTGTTTGCTGCAATATCCTCTCAGTAACTGGATCACTGTCTCGTTAACTACTTCTGTCTGGACATCTATTTGTGGATGAAAAGTTGTGCTTTTCTTTAATTTGGTGTCCATTAGTTCCCATAGACTGGACCAAAACTTTCCCACAAATCAGGTGTCTCGATCAAATATAATAGAAATGGGTAATCCAAAATGAACCCATACATGTTCAAAGAATAATTTTGCAGTTCGTTTAGCTGTAATCTGTTTACTACAGGGTATCAAAATACACATTTTGCTGAACCTATCCACAACAACATATAGATAATCATGACCTTTCCTATATTTAGGCAGTCCTCCAACAAAATCCATGGAAATGCTTTCCCAAGGGTGAGAAGGAACTGGCAATGGAGTGTACAAGCCTAGTTTTCTATTGCTGGGCTTGCTTTTAGCACACCCCTTTACATATCTAGAAACTATCTCACTCATTCTTGGCCAACAGCAGAACCTTTGTAGTTGTGCAACTGTTTTACTTACCCCAAAGTGACTTGATATCAGAGAAGTGTGTGCTTCCCTAATTATCTTTGCTCTCTCAGTTTTTGGAATGCAGAGTTTCCCACAATGATATAAGAGTCGGTCCTTCACATGATAGTCCAATTCTTCTACTCTTTTGCCTTGACTCAAAGTTGCATATACATCTTTAAAGTCCATATCCTGAGCATATTGTTGTATGTAGCTTTAATGTAGCACAGAATTATGCTTAAGTATGGTAGATGCATTTATAATGGGTCTAGATAACATGTCTGCAACCTTGTTATGTATGCCCTTTTTATATCTGATGACTAAATGAAACTGTTGTAGAAAACCCATCCATCTGTAATGTATTGATTGTTTCAACTTAGTTTGGGAGTGTAGGTATTGAAGTGGCTGATGATCAGCATGTATTACTGTTTCTTTGCCCATTAAGTAATGTTTCCACCTTTTCACACTCTGAACTAATGCATACAATTCCTTATCATATGTAGGATAGTTGACTACTGTAGGATTAAAAGTCTCATAATGATAACATATGGGTTTACTGTGCTGTGTCAACACTGCTCCCATGGCATAGTCATTGGCATCAGTTTGGATCTCAAATGGTCTTTGTAGATCTGGCAGTGCTAGTACATGTGTTGTACTAATTTTTTCTTTCAAGGTGTCGAAGGCTTTCTGTTGTTTGCCTCCCCACTGAAACACCTTGTTCAATCCTGTCAAAGCATGTAAGGGAGCTGCAATTGAGGAAAATTTTGAAATGAACTTCCTCCAATATTGTGCTGCTCCTAAGAAGCTTCTCACTTCTGTAACAGACTTGGGTTTAGGCTAGTTTACAATGATTGCCACTTTAGAGGGATCTATTTTCAATTCACCTCCCCCTACTATATGACCCAAATAATTTAGAGAAGTTTTTCCAAATTCACATTTGGAGAGTTTAACATAAAGTTTTTCTCTTTTCAAAACATCTAATGTCTGCTTAACATGCTTTAAATGTTCTTCCCATGTTTTACTAAAAATTAGAATGTCATCCAGATACACAATAACAAGATCATCAAGAAAAGGTCTGAGTACATCATTCATTAATCTCATGAAAGTAGCAGGGGCATTGGTCAAGCCAAAAGGCATAACCAGCCATTCATACAATCCCTGCTTTGTTTTGAAAGCAATCTTCCATGCATCTCACTCTGCAACTCTGTCCTGATGGTATCCACTGTGCAAATCCAGCTTGGTGAAAAACACAACTTCCTTCAATTGATCTAAAAGATCATCTATGCGAGGAAGGGGATAACGACTTTTTATTGTTATTTTATTCAGTGCTCAGTAATCAATGCACATTCTCCATGAGCTATCTTTCTTTCTCACCAAAACGATTGGTGACCCACATGGTGATGTGCTAGGCCTGATGAACCCTTTCTCGAGTTACTCTGCACCTGCTTCTTGATTTCAACATTCTCTAAAGCAGATAACCTGTACATCCCAATGTTAGGCAAAGGAACATCTTGCTGCAAAATAATATCATGTACTATTCCCTTTTTAGGTGGCAGACCTTGAGGTTCTTGAAACAAGACATCATACCCTGAAACAATCTTTTCTATATCAGCTTGTTGATCAGAATTACAGCCCTCAAATACATTGGTTTTATTAGTTTTCTTTTCCTTTACAACCATCAGTAAGAACTGTTTGCATGAATTTATCATTCTTTTCATCTGTCCTGAGTTTATGAGAGTATAATTATTCTTGAGCTTATGAGCTCTTACAAAGTATTCAATTCCATCTTTAACAAGTAGATACTTGTTCTCGGCTCTATAGAAAATAGCCTTTCTATCATACAAGTAAGGACATCCTAAAAAAATTCCACATATATCCAAAGGAATTACATCTAACTCAACCTCATCTACAAATGCTGACCCAAAAGAAAACTTGAGTTTGCACTGTCTAGTCACTTGTAGTTGTGCTTTATCATTCAACCATCCTAATGGGTATGGCTTCTTATGAGGTGTAGTTGCTAATCCCAATTTCTTTACAATTGCTTCAGAAATCAGATTTACTTGTGAGCCACTATCAAACAAAGTATCAATCTTTTTATTTTTGGAAACAACTCGAATATGAAAAAGCTCATGCCTTTTTCTCTCATGTTCTTCATCAATGACAAATTGAGCAGAATTACTAGTAGATGCTTTAGAATTCTTACCTTTTATACCTGTGGCTACAATGATTGTTTCATCTCCCAAGTCTGACCCAAAATATTTCTAAATAGCTGCAGTAGTCTTCTTCTTCTTGCCCTCGGACTTCTTAAGCCTCAGCTTTGGATGCAGAATCCAACAGTGCTCATCATCATGCCCCTCCTTTTTACAGTGAGTGCATGAAGATTTTCCTTCATGTGCAGTGTTAGCCTTCCTTACTTTCCACTTATGCTTTATTTTCTCCTTGCTCTTGCTTACAGTGGGTTGGGATGGTCCCCCAACTTCTGGATTTCAATTCTTTCCTCTAGCTTCTAGATGAGTAGCTTGTACAAATACCTCATCTATACTAGTGGGATTAAACATGAGGATGGTATGGGTCATGTATCTGTGTAGACCACCAATGTACTTTAAAAGAGTTTCTGGTGATTCTAATGAAATACCCAACATCAATGCTCTCTTTCTGAACTCTTGAATATACCCTTGTACACTTTTCCCTTTCAACTGCCGAAGAGTTTTCCAACTCATCATGGCTTGTTGCATGTAGGCCAATGGACAGAACTGTTTTTTGATTGCGATAACAAATTCATTCCAGACAGAGATGGTCTTACCATGCTTCCTCATATCAGCTTGGGTTTTGCCTTCCCACCAAACCAAGGCAGTGCCCCCTAGGTGAAGGCTTGCCAGCTGAATCTTACTATTGTTTGAGTCTATATTTTGTACTCTGCAATACACATCAATTTGTCTAATCCAATTATCCAACTTTTTAGCATTTAGCTCTCCATGATATATAGGCAAATCAAATTTAACATCTAACTTAATCAAATATGCTTTCTTATTATGCACAGGGCTACTAGGAGGTGTAGGGAAGCTTTATTCTTTTCCCTTTCCTTTGGAGTGGTCATGGGAATGAGATTCATCTTCTTCTTTATCTTGCTTAGAGCCTGATGAATCTTCACCCTTATGCTTTCTAAAGTCCCTATACATTTCTTCTACCATGGACTTTATAGCTAGGAAACTTTCTATGAATTGAGGGTTTGGCCCTATAGAACCTTCTTCTGACATTTTCTTTCGAGAATAGACTCTCCCAATTTCAGGATTAGTTTCCACCAACTCTCCTTCTCCTAATTTGAGCTTTGATCTAGTGAGCATTCATAGCTAAACCAACACAAGCTTGTCTAATCTTACAGCCTAGAGCTCTGATACCACTTGATCTAATAATCACCCTATGAGTGACCTCAGTTGAAGATTTATTAAACAAAAGGTATTACAGACTCATGTGCTGGTGTGTGTGTTCTATGTTATTGAAACAACGGATCGATCAGATTGCCAATACACAGAAAACAAATGGAAAGACAACAAAGAAATACAGTAAGCAACACAAAGACACAAACAGTTTTTCATAAGGAGTTCACCCTATTCTCCAGGGCTACGTCTCCGGTCTAGCTTCAGTGGTGGCCTTGTTTTATTGTGTCTTTTAGCAGAGAAATTACAATGCAGGGACTCAATATGAGTTCTCCTGAAGCAAATTTTGCTTGGCAGGGTGGTTCTTGGATTCCCCAAGCCACTTGGAGTACATAGACTCTTGTTCTTCCTACTAGCTTTGTGACCCTCGGTCTACAGTGGAAAGAGCCAACTGTTATGCTCAATCCGAACGGAGTCCTCTATGGGAAGGCTTGATTCTTCAAGCTCTCTGGTGCTCGATGCTGCTATGGTCAGCTCGGCCCTTTGTCTCCTCTGCTTAGCTTTACTGCTCTCTATGCTCAGTCCTCCTCTCAGGGTTCACTGTTCACTGTCTCTCTCGGTCGCTTGGACTCTACGCTCTCTCTTTCTTGATCTCCTTCGGTTGTCTCTGTTCATGGCTTTAGCCATTCGATCTCCATGCTTGTTTGGTTCCTCTCTCGCCTACGTCGATTCGTCTACCGCCTGTGTGATTGGAGTTCCCTGTTCAGTGTCAGCATGAACGCTCGAGAAGTAGCCACGCGTCTCCATCGGAACAACGCCAACCTGTTCGTCGATTCATTTCTTTCTCCACCGTGGTAGTCAACGGATTCCAAATCCCCTTAAATCACAGCTTAATTCCCTGTCGATTCCGCTTCTTTCTATCGGGCACAATCTCAGCCATCTGATCTGGGCTCCTCCAGATTCAACATCATACACACGCCAAGTGCGGTTGACTTGCTCGACCGATAACGCGCGATCAAGAAGGTTTTTCTCTCACCTCTGCTGCCACACGTCGATCGCTAAGTGGGATCGCTCCACTCTCCTCCAAACCCTTTTACCGTTCAAGGGCGCCCCAATCAAACCGTCGGTTTCCAAGTTGTGGGTCCCACCTCCGTACGATGGCACTTTTCATTTCTCCGCCCACAGTCCTCTGGCTCCCAACGTGACCGAGTGCTTAAGGCTCTACCATTTCAACCTTGTTTGCCCAGCAATGAAATCAGTTCCTTTTCCCATTCCGGGGCTCCCAGGGGCTACATCGACCTCCTGCACAGTCTCCATGGGCCTCGGTCAACGCGCTTTGACCGAGGTCCTCGTCATTCCACGCCAGCTGCCATGGCCACTGGTTCAGGGTATTTTTGATTGTTGTTTTGGATTCTTCGAGGATTTGTTTTGTCCCAATACAGTCAGGTTTCTTATGACAATTGTTTATGGATCCGATTTGGATCAATTATGAATGAATCAGGGTGTATGTGGATCCAGCCAAGATCCAAGTCATTCGAGATTGGCCATCTCCAACCACTCTAACAGAGCTCCGCAACTTTCTGGGTCTTGCCAACTTCTACCGCAAGTTCGTGTTGGGATTTTCTCATATCACTTGGCCCTTGAGTCAAGTCACCAAGGGAGGAGTGAAAGCAAAATTATTTTGTTCTGAATCTCAACAAAAGGCATTCGCAGAGTTGAAACATTGCCTATGCTTAGCACCAGTGCTTGCATTACCAAACTTGCAACAACCATTTGAGATCAAGATAGATGCGTCTGACTATGCTATTGGGGTATTCCTTACTCAACACAGGCATCCAATGGCATATCACAGTGAGACACTTTCAAACACAGTCCAATAGTATCCCTCTTATGACAAAGAGATGTATTCTATTGTGCAGGCCTGCCAACAATGGAAGCATTACATTTTGGGGAAGGAAACGGTCATCCACACAGATCACAGGCCCCTTCAGTTTATACAAACCCAAGGGAAGTTGAGAATGGTCGCCATCAAAAGTGGTCCACATACCTGCAACATTTCCATTTGAATATCAAGTATAAGAAGGGGAACACAAATAATGTTGCAGATTTCCTCAGTCGACCACCGATCATGGCATTAACCACCGTGCTCAACTCGTATGGGCACAAGACTTCTAATTGGCCACTTCTCTACAAAAGCGACCCAGAATTTAGCCACACATACCAAACACTCTTGGAGGGTCAGCATGTCCCAGATTTTCACCTCCAGGATGCCCTGTTATGCCACCTGGGTCACCTTTGTGTTCCTTCAAGCGAGCGTGCCAAGATGATTTGGGAAGCACACTACAGTCAGGTCACTGGGCATTTCGGGGTTGAAAAAATGGTGGCAGTACTGCATAAGTATTTCTATTGGTCGAATCTTCAACAGGATGTCAAGAAGTACATCAGATCCTGCACTGGCTATGCCATTTCCAAACCTACCATCAAGAATCAATGCCTCTATACTCCGTCGCCTACCCCTATTCGACCTTGGGAATCCATCTCCATAT
Organism: Pinus tabuliformis; assembly: GCA_031772625.1. NCBI lineage: Eukaryota > Viridiplantae > Streptophyta > Pinopsida > Pinales > Pinaceae > Pinus > Pinus tabuliformis. The sequence continues at coordinate 1,381,622,900 of CM062819.1, read as the reverse complement.
ATTATATGTCAAGCCTTCCTTCTACTAAGCATGGAAATGACTATGTTTTTATGGTCGTTAATAGGTTCTTGAAGATGGCCATTATGGCGACCTGCAAGAAGAATATCACAACAGAAGCCACTGCTAAATTCTTCTTTGAACGAGTGTGGGTACACTTTGGGATCCCATAATCTATCATCTCAGATCGAGATAGCAGGTTCCTCAGTACATTTTGGTCCAATCTTAAGTCAATGCTGGACACAAAACTCACTAAGTCCACAGCCTTCCATTCCCAAACTAATGGCCAGACAGAGGTTGTCAACAGGATGACTGTACACATTCTACACATGTACAACTCAAATCATCCACGCACATGGGATGAGAGCCTTCACTATGTTCAACACAGCTATAACTGAGCTCTCCACAGCTCGACTAGCCACAACCCATTTTAGGTTGGCTTGGGATTCCAGCCACTATGTCCGATTGATGTGGCCATGCCATTTGCAGCTACTCAGGTAGATTCGGCTCATGTCCAGTCCGAAACAGATAAGGCAAAAAGCTTCATTGAACACATCCAACATATCCGCCAGCAAGTCCATGACATTCTACAGAAATCAAATGCCAAGTACAAGCAGTGACATGATCAACATCGGGTACCACATAAGTTTCGGGTGGGCGACAAAGTCTGGTTGCATTTGCAGAAGGAACGCCTTACCGGAGCCTATCGTAAACTCAGACCACTATGATATGGTCTTTATACCATTACCAAGGCTGTGGGTGACAATGCTTTTGAGCTCAGCATTCCCCCATTCCTTGGCCTGCACCCAGTGTTCAATTTGGACAACCTTCAACCATACTTCCCACCATTGTTAGGATATTCCGACACATAGGAAATAGTTAAGTATAACTTGGTCTAGTATAGAGTTAGGTAAATTTTGTTTCTTTACTATGTACATTTTGTAACTTACAATCCGACGGTCACGATATGTAGTGATTCGACAGTTCATTATCTCCTCGGTATTACCGACACTTGATCTGTGGCTTAGCACCCGATTGGTCCATGATATCTATTTAAAGAGCATGGAGGGTCATTTGTAGTTTAACCGTTCACGAGAGAAGCTTACGTAAATTTTAATTCTTTTATTAATAAATTGCCTAAAGTGGCCGCGTTGGCTCAGGCCGTGGACTATTTCCCTCTTTGAGGGTTTTAACCACATCAAAAGTACTAGTGTATTGATCTGCGATCTGTTTGTGAGCGGTGTCCTTTGGTGTTCTATCTGAGGAACTTACCCTGTAAATTCCTACATGGTATTAGAGCTATTTGAGGGTCGTGCCCGTTGGTGATCCAAATCTGACGCCGGTAGAACTGCATCTGACTACCGTTTCCTAGATCTATTGTTTTTGACTGCTTTCGGGCCGAGAGGACTGCTTTGTTGTGTTGGGAGCATCTTTTCCAGTGAGGAACCCATTTCGTTTCATGCGAAAAGTTTTCTGGTAGCCCTAGCTGCGTCATTTTTAAGATCTAGAGGTTACGGTGTTTATTTGCAGTTTACAGTTATTTTCTCTCTGTTTATTTCGGTTTCGGTTTATCTAGCTTTTTTTATTACCGGATCTATACCTTTCATTTCTGCGTATGCTCTTTGCCCCGTGACTCTGTGCGATATGCGAAAATCAGAAACAAAGAGGAAGGATTTTTCTCATGCGTATGCTCTTTTCTGCTGCGCCTTAGTGTGATCTCGGAAAATCAGAAACATTGAGGAAAATATTTAGTTTTCGTCTAAAGCTAACTTCGAGCCGTAAGGTTTGTTTTTTTTTTTGTATATCCGTGTTGAGTTTTGTGTTTTTTGTTTTGTAGGGAAAAAGAGCTTTCTCAAAGCAAGCACGCAACCCAAAGCTTCAACCCCCCCTCTCTCTTTGTCTCTCTCTCTCTCTCTCTCAAACTTTTTGTATAGCTCACTTGGTTCAAAGCTAATTTGTGAGAGTAGAGGTCTTGAGTTCAAGTCTCCTTTTTGTTGGAAAGGGGGCGTTTTTTTTCATTTCCACAAATTCTCGCACTTCGTCGGCATCTTCATCAACTTTTTTTCAAAAAGCCATAACTTCTTCATCCGGAAGCCGTTTTCAGAACCGCTTTTTTAAACGGCCTAATTTTTCGAGATATTTCCATTGGAACACTTAGTTTCAACATCTATAGCTTCAGTTTCTGTTAAAATGGAAATTCCATGCCAAATTATTCTTGATAGCACCAACTACTTCCAATGGTGGTCCTACATTGTGGATTTACTTAGAAGTAAAGGTCTCTACAGAATAGCCACAGGCCAAGAAACCAAACTGGAAGATGAAGATAAGGCAGCTAAATGGGAAAATAGGCAAGATCAAGCACGTGGGTTGATAGGGATATCTATTTCTCCATATCTTAGATTCCATATTGCAAAACTTGATGCTCCAGATGAAGCAATGAAATAAATTACTAAAGTCTTTGGAATTAAAAATGAACTTAGAGCCCATCAACTTGAAAATGAGTTGCTTACATTGGACCCCAATAATTTTTCTTGCATTGAAGATTTTTTATCCAAGTTCAAGACCCTTAGACTTCTCTTGGAAGGTGTTAAGGTTAAGAAAGAGGATAGTAACCTTATATATTCCATTCTTACTAAGTTGGGACCAGCCTACTCTGTGTTTGTTTCCACCTTCCATTCTACAAGAGAAGCCTTCATTTCTCAAGGACAAGACTACAAGTCCCCTTCCTTTGATTCTTTTTGTGATTCTTTAATAAGAGAACAAGAAAAACTCTTACACCTTGGTCTTCTTAATCTTGGAAACTCTTCTAAGAAAGCATTAGCCGCCCAGCAGCAACCAAATCCAAAGAATCCTAAGAAGTTGTATCCTAAAAAAAATGGTCCTAAACCAAACAAGGGTCCTAAGCAATTTCAGCCTCAAAATGAAAAATCATTTCAACAAAATGATAAGACAAATAAAAACAAAGGGAAGAAGACTGATAGACATTCTAACTTTTGTAATCGAGATGGCCACTTAGAATCCAAATGCTTTAAGAAGATGGAAGCCTTGGAAGCAGCAACGAAGAAGCATAACATCCATTTGGAGCACTCTTCAACTTCAACTTCATCTTCAGGAATGGCACTTTCTGCATGTGTTTGTCAAGCATCTCGGTCTGGCTATGCACTAAATGTATCCTCTTCTTCTCATTCTCATAAGTGGCTCATTGATTCTGGAGCTTCTTATCACATGGCCAAAAACAAAGCCATGTTTTCTTCTTTAAATGATTGTAACACCAAAAATATATATTTTGGTGATGATAGATCTCTTAGTGTTGTAGGGACTGGAACTGTTCATATAGACAATGGTCAGTTTAATGATGTATTATGTTTTCCAACCTTATCCTGCAACCTTCTATCTGTATATCAGATAACCCATTCAGGTGAAGGTAAAATCGTTGAATTTTCACCTCACGATGTTGTAATTAAGGACCTAAGAGATCCTAGACAGATTTTAGCTATTGGCATTGCTGATGATTCTACAAGGTTGTATAAGTTTCACAACTTTGGGTCATCAAATCTTCCCTCAGTATTTGTTGCTCATAATGATGAAGTGAGAAAACTTTGGCATGAGCGATTTGGTCACTTAAACTATCACTCTCTTCAGAATCTATGTAAAGAAAATATGGTGACAGGTCTTCCAATGGTATCTTGCAGAGATGGTGTTTGTTTCGGATGTGTACTCGGAAAACATCATCGGGACAATTTTGAAAAACGTGCCTCTTGGCACACCTCAGCCCCTTTACAACATGTGCATAGTGATTTATGTGGTCCACTTCCAGTTGTTTCCTTCTCTGGCTACTAGTATTTCTTAACTTTCATTGATGACTTCTCCAAACGCACTTGGGTATACTTCTTAAAACTCAAGAGTGAAGTATTTAACATGTTCTTTCCCTTTAAGGCCTTTGTTGAAAAACAATCTGGACATCAAATTCTTAAGCTAAGATCTGATAATGGCGAAGAATATGTTAAAAACAACTTCATCAACTTTTTCACTGAGCATGGAATTCAAATGCAACATACTGTTCCATATACTCCACAACAAAATGGTGTAGCTGAAAGGAAGAATCGCACCTTAAAGGAAATGGCTAATTGTATGCTTCAATCTAAAGGACTTAGTCTTAATTATTGGGCAGAAGAAATTAATTGTGAAAATTACATAATAAATCGCACTCCTACTAAGGTTTTAAAGAATATCACTCCAGAAGAAGCATGGAGCTCAATTAAACCAGATGTAAGTCACTTTCGTGTTTTTGGAAGTGAAGCATGGGCCCATATTCCAGATGAGAAACATAAAGCTTTAGAACCTAAGAGTGAAAAATGTATTTTTGTTGGATATTCTGAAGATGTCAAAGGATATAGACTTATTCCACTTAAGTCCAAGAATGTTATCATTAGAAGAGATGTAAAGTTTGCTGAAAATATATCGGCCTACGAGCCTAGTTCGGCGGATTTTCCACCTCTTCCTATCTCTTCTACTTTTGAAAATATTTCTTCTTCAGATGATGAAAGCGAGGATGACAATCCTCCCCCACCTTCACAGGATCCTCCTTCAGCTCCTCAGCTTCCAAAATGGGTCCGTGCTACTCGGGATGCAGCAGGTGATCTTGCCGGTGATCCTACAGATCAGCGACGTACACGTTCTCAATTCGAGAGAGCCTCTTCTTTACTGGCTCAAGCTTCAGTGAATTATGATCCTAACACCTTTGCAGAAGTTTCAGGCCATCCAGATTGGGAAGCAGCTATGAATGAAGAATATCATTCATTATTGGCAAATGATACATGGGATCTTGTTCCTCTACTAAAGGGACGAAAACTTGTTAGATGCAAATGGGTTTATAGAATCAAGTATGGACCAGATGGGAAAGTTGATAAACATAAAGCTCGTCTTGTTGCTAAGGGTTTTTCACAAGTTGAAGGCATTGACTATACTGAAACCTTCTCCCCTATTGCCAAAATGAACTCTATCCGCCTTGTTCTTTCCCTTGCTGCCTCTTTCAAATGGGAAGTCCATCAGCTGGATGTTAAATCCGCCTTCTTGCATGGGGACTTGCATGAAGAAATCTATATGGAACAACCTATTGGCTTTATACAAACAGACTCCAGCCTTGTATGTCGGCTTAAGAAATCCCTTTATGGTCTCAAGCAAGCTCCTCGAGCTTGGTATGCCAAAATGGATAACTTTCTTTTAGAAAATGGCTTTTCTAGGTGTCATTCTGACAATACTGTCTACACCAAGAAAGTGGGCAAGTCTCTTATCATTCTTGTTCTTTATGTTGATGATCTTATCCTGACTAGTAGTGATCCCAACCTTATAAACCATGTGAAGTCTAGCCTTAAAAGGAAGTTTGAAATGACAGACTTAGGACACTTACATTATTTTCTTGGTCTTCAAGTCTTGCAATCCAAGGAAGGTATTTCCCTTTCCCAGTCCAAGTATGCCTGTGATATTCTACTCCATTTTCACATGGAAGACTGTAATCCAGCCCCTTCTCCCTTTCATTCTGGAGTCAAACTTTCAGTCACTTGTACTTCTCCTGAAGTTGATGCTACCTTATACCGTCAACTTGTAGGAAAAGTTTTGTATCTAACCCATACTCGTCCTGACCTTTCCTTTGCTGTTGGCCTTGTTGCTCGGTTTATGCAAAACCCACGTGAAATTCATTGGAAAGCAGCTAAAAGAATACTTTGTTATGTTCGAGGTACAGTTCAGTTTTGGATTCATTACAGTGCCGAAGCATCTCCTCTATTGGTTGGTTTCACTGATTCCGATTGGGCTGGTGACCCTGATGATCGGAAGTCTACTGAAGGTTATGTGTTCACTCTTGGTTCAGGACCTATTACATGGGCTTGCAAGAAACAAGGTGCCATTTCTCTTTCTTCAGCAGAGGCAGAATATCGTGGTGCCGTAGAAGCTAGTAAGGAAGCCTTGTGGCTTCGTCAAATCCTGTCAGAGTTTGGCTTTCAGCAACAACATCCGACTACACTTTGGTGTGATAATCAAAGTGACATTCAACTATGCAAAGATCCAGTCCAACATCAGTGCAGCAAACACATTGAACTACACATGCACTTCATCAGAAAGCTCATTCACGACTATGTTCTTGAAGTGCAATATTGTTCAACAGATGATCAAGTTGCAAACATCTTTACAAAGGCTCTCATAGAGGCAAAGTTCACTAAACTTCGATTTATGGTTGGAGTTCAGGAAGTTGTCACTAAGGGGGGATAGGCTCTAGTGCCTCCTTCCTTCTCCTATTGTGTCATATTTGTAAATCCTTCAATCCTATCCCAAGTTGTTCTTAAGGGGGGATGTTAGGATATTCCGACACATAGGAAATAGTTAATTATAACTTGGTCTAGTATAGAGTTAGGTAAAGTGTGTTTCTTTACTATGTACATTTTGTAACTTACAATCCGACGGTCACGATATGTAGTGATCCGACGGTTCATTCTCTCCTCGATATTACTGACACTTGATCCGTGGCTTAGCACCCGATTGGTCCATGATCTCTATTTAAAGAGCATGGAGGGTCATTTGTAGGTTAACCGTTCATGAGAGAAGCTTATGTAAATTTTCATTCTTTTATTAATAAATTTCCTGAAGTGGCCGCGTTGGCTCAGGCCGTGGACTGTTTCCCTCCTTGAGGGTTTTAACCACGTCAAAAGTACTGGTGTATTGATCTGCGATCTGTTTGTGAGTGGTTTCCTTTGGTGTTCTGTCTAAGGAACTTACCCTGTAAATTCCTACATGTTGGACACATCAGACATTGCAGAACAACTCATACTTACAAAGTTAAATCCAGATTGCATGGAGAAAGACACAACTAATTGAATCATGGACACTTAGATCAAGAACACTCGCCAGCAGAAGATCCAACTGTATCGAGTTGTCAAAGCAGGCCAACTCCTTCACCAGGGACCAAGTTCAGCAGAAGTTTCCTCATCTCATGGAGGAACTCAACACAATGGGGACCATTGCTTCCTAAGGGGGGAGGAATGATATAGGTGGATATTGGTGGCCACCCACTAATTCCAGTTGGACAACCACCACTATTTCTTTCAGTTTTTAAGTTTCCTTAATTGTAGCACAGTTTACTATTTTTAGTATTTTTTTGGGTCCTAAACTTCCAGAGCCGTTTTGAGGCCCTAAACGACATTTTTTTTTGGAAATCTACCGCCGGTGATTTTCTGTCTAAAGTCATCTTTTCCGACATAGTCCTTGGAGAAATATTTCCAACGGGTTATCATGTGCGTCAAACAGAGATAATATGACCAAGTCACGACCCCGGGAAGTTGGCTATCCAACTCACCCCAACGAGGCCCATAAACTCTTGGTGTTACATCTCCTCGGGTTAGGGTTTCAGTTGTTTAGGGTTTTCTCTTATTGTTCAATAATAAAAATGCCCTTGAGCCTCATTGTAATGCAGGTCAGAGGCATGTAGCTACCACATCTCTTCTTAGAGATAAGCTACCATCGCCCTAGCTAGTTTATTTCCATTTCTATTTGTAATCATATTTCAATATTTTATATTAATGATATGAAGTATTATTTCTACTGCATCTCTGTGTTTATGGTTATATTTGTAACTTGTTGCGTTCCTATTTAAATTTGAATCATATGGTAAGGAGAACCTTAAGAGAGATTTTCCACAAAACCAAGGTGGTAGGCCTCATATATACAGTGCACAAGAGGCACAGATTGTTGGGCATGTAGGGCAAAGAATTCCTTGTATCTGTGCAGCAATGGACAATAGGTAGGTAGAACACCAAGCATCTATCATTGATATGGACGGTAAGCTTTGTGATCAAGTTATTTCTATTTTTATTGACCTTGGATCTAATTATAGCTATGTTATTCCTGACTTGTTGGATAAGTGTTGTTTGAGTAAGGAATTGCATGTAGAGTCTTGGTTAGTGCAGTTGGCTACAAGTACAAAGAAGTGAGTTCATCATTGGGTAAGAGCTTGTGCATTTTATTTGAATGGTATGCATACCACAACACATCTAAATGTACTACCATTGGGATCATACAGTATGTTGTTGGGCATGGATTGGTTGTATATTCATAGAACCAAGGTAGATTGTTATGACAAATCTATTGAGTTTGTTGATGACAATGGAGAACCAAGAGTCTTGCAAGGTAAGAAAAAATCCACATCAATTAGGATGGTGATAGCTATGCAAGAAAAGCATAGTAATGGGAAAGGGTGTATGTTGTTTACAATACACATTTCTAGTGATAAGGGTAAGTAGGTTGATGATGCAAATGTGTTGAGCAGCTACCCAGTTTTACAGCAGTCTTAGGATGTATTTCTTGAGTAAATTACAGAGTTTCCACCTCACAAGGAGGAGATTTTTCTATTGACCTAGTGCCAGGGGAAGCTCCAACATCAAAATCATTACAGAATGAGCAAACATGAGTTGGTTGAGTTGAAGCTATAGTTGAAGGAAATGGTTGAAAAGGGATACATTAGGCCAAGTGTATCACCTTGGGGCGCACCAATGTTGTTCGTAAAGAAGAAAGATGGTACTATCAGATTATGCATTGACTACAGGTAGTTGAAAAAAGTGACCATTAAGAACAGATATCCATTGTTGAGGATTGATGACTTGTTCGATCAGATGAAGGGAGAATCATTGTTCTCGAAGATTGGTTTGAGATCTGGATACCATTAGGTATGCATCAAAGAGGAAGACATTTACAAGACTGTACTCAGGGCCAGGTATGGGAATTATGAGTTTTTTGTTGTTCTATTTGGCTTAACTAATGCTCCAGCTACATTTATGTGCTTGATGAATAGTGTGTTGCGTCTGTATTTGGATAAGTTTGTTATTGTGTTCATTGATGATATACTGGTATATTCTAAAAATGAGGAAGAGAATGTTGATCATTTAGCAGTAGTGTTGAGGTTGTTGAGGGAGCATCAATTGTATGCTAAACTCAACAAGTGTAGTTTCTTTCAAACTAAGGTACACTACCTGGGGCATGTTGTCTCCAAGGAGGTCATTTCATTAGATCCAGAGAAGATAAGGGCCATCATGGAGTGGTTAGCTCCTAAGAATGTGGATGAGGTGAGATATTTCATGGGGTTGGAAGGCTACTATAGGAGGTACATCAGGAACTTCTCGCAAATTTCTTATCCTATCACATCATTGCAGAGGAAAGGCAAGAAGTTTGAATGGATAGAGGAGTGTGAGGATAGCTTTGAGCAACTTAAGTAGTTGTTGACACATGCACCAATGCTACAAATTGCAGATCTGGACAAAGATTTTGTAGTGTGCATAGATGCCTACAAGAGAGGACTTGGTGGAGTCCTTATTCAAGATGGACAGGTGGTATGCTATGAGTTGCGAAAGTTGAATGAGCATGAGAAGAACTACGTGACACATGATTTGGAGTTAGCAACGATCATACATGCATTCAAGATGTGGAGGCACTATCTTCTTGGCAGGAGCTTTGTACTAATGAGTGATCATATTGGGTTGAGGTATTTGTTTGACCAGCTAAATCTGAATTTCGGGCAGGCTGGATGGTTGGCCACGATTAGTGAGTTTGATTTTGAGATCAGGTACATCAAAGGAAAAGAGAACGGGGTGGTAGATTCTCTTAATAGGCAGATACAGGTAAATCACTTGGCAACTATGAGATCCTATGGGATAGATCTACATGATAGGATCTTGTGGGCAAGTCGGCAGGATGTCAGAGATATGGATATTGTGCACAGGTTACAGCAGGGTACTGGTACAGGTACAGGTGGTAGTACAGGTACATGTATAGGTGTAGGTGCATAGGGTATGGATTATAGTCTTACAATGGATGGATTGGTCAGATTCAGAGACAGGATATATGTGTCAGATAGCAGTGAGTTCAAAAAGGTGATCTTGAGAGAGTTTCATATGAAACCTTATTCAGGTCACCCAAGTTATCAGAAGACATTGACTGCAGTGAAGAAGTTTTACTATTGACCGAATCTGAAGAGGGATGTAGTAGAGTTCCTGGCTAGTTTTTTTTATTGTCAGCAAGTGAAGGAAGAGTGCAAACATCCAGGTGGATTGCTATAGCCGATTACAATTCTAGAGTGGAAATGGGAGGTCATTTCCATGGACTTCATTATAGGGTTGCCGAAGATAGTGAGACATCATGGTTCTTGTATACATGTTGAAGAAAGTTGCACACTTCATTCCAGTGAAGTCTACATTCTCAGCTAGCAATGTGGCATAGGTATTCATCGAAGACGTGGTCAAATTGCATGGTGTTCCAAAGAAGCTTGTTTCAAACGGGGATGAAAATTTCACTTCCAATTTTTGGAAGGCGTTATTTGCAGGTTTGGGCACAAATTTGGCCTTCATTACAACTTATCATCTGTAGATAGAGAGGGCCAGCAAGATATTGGATGATATGTTGAGGATGTATGTGATTCATCAGGAGAGGAAGTGGGAAGAGTATCTCCCCTTGGTAGAGTTCACATACAACAATCGTTATCAGGAGACATTAAGGATGAGTCCTTTTGAGGCATTGTATGGCTAGAGTTGCAATACTCCCATCAGTTGGAGTGATCCAGATAACAGGGTGTTGATTGGACCAGAGATGATGGCAGACATGGAACATGAAATTTAGGTGATCAAGAAAAATCTAAAGGTAGCATAGGATAGGCAGAAACGCTATTCAGATCAGAATAGGTTGTTCAAGGAGTTCCGGGTTGGGGAATAGGTGTACTTGTGCATCAAACCAAAGAAGAGCTCCTTGCAGATTGGATCATGTGCTAAGTTGGAACCATGGTTTTGTGGACACTTCAGTATCATTGAGAGGATTTGGCCAGTAGCCTATCGAATTACAATGCCTCCGACAGTGAAAGTCCATGATATTTTCCATGTGTCATTGCTTAAGAAGTATGTTAAGGATGTTGATCATGTGATTGACTGGTCTGTATTGCAGGTGGAATTAGATGGAGAATTCCAGCCGAAGCCTCACTGTATATTGCAGAAAAAGGTGCTCATGCTCCAGAACCAAGCAATCAAGCAAGTTAAAGTGCAATGGAAGAAATTTGGGACCAATGAAGCTACATGGGATATGGTGGATCAGATGTGGGATATGTATACTTCTTTGTTTTCCAGTTGAGGCAAAGAAATTTTTGGATTAGTGTTTTGGTGTGATTTTGGTATATGCTTTGGTATATGTTTTGATGATTTTTCTATATGTACATATGTATAGGGATGTAAATACCTCCATGAGCTAAGTTATAAAGCTCCAATAAGCGGTATGGGTGTCATGTCATTATGATGTCATATTATTATGTTGTTATGATGTTGGTTTTCTTTTCAGCGGGGTGATCATTGTAAATACTACATTGAACTATGTTATAAAGCTCCATCTGACGTATGTTTGTTTTTCAGCAATTTTGTTGAGGTATTGGTGTGGTCTAACACTAAGGACAATGTTCCCCAAGGGGGAGAGTTCTGTAACAGCCCTGGGGAAAATTCCCTGTAATAAAAGTAAATAAAGGAAAAACAATAACGACAATCAATGGGACACTTATTCCAAGCTGAATGTTCAAAAAGACATCCTAGTGTGGGTGTTCATTTGGTGTATTATGGCTAAGGAAATTGACAAAGGTAATGGCTAAAGCATTGGAAAGGAAAAACGGCATTTTTGGCACATTTAATTATGAAAATAATGGAAAATGAAGAAAATAGAGGCCTCATTCATAAAAAGGCTTCTAAGGATGAGTTGGTAACATTTTTTCAGTTGAGTTTTGGATCTCTCTCATTATTCTCTCTCTCTCTCTCACTCTTGGATACTTAGAGTTTTCTTGGAGAATATTGGCATTAGAGAAAGAAAGGCAAAGAAGGCAAGAGGAAGCAAAGATCAAGCAGGGAAAGGAGGATCAAGTAGCTACATCAAGATTTATTGTAGGTATCAATTTGAATGTGTATTTTCCTTGTTATATTTGGCATGCATGGTATTTCATGTGGTTCTCTGTTGTTGTGGCATGGGTTTTTCCAGGTGTAATAGTGTTTTTCAACCTAGCCTTTCCATTTCCGGATAGTTATGGTGTGATGGGGTTCTCATGTTTTGGCTGAGCTAGATTATCGGATGGATTCAAAGCTAAGTAGGGTGGATCTCTGAATGATAGATCACATGGCCTAGTGGTCCCTAAACCAAACTGTGGATCATGGTAAACCCACTAGCTTAGTGACCCCTAAGCCAGACAGTGGGTTGCGGTAAAGCCAAGATTGTGTTTCCTCGGTGGGCCTAGGAATCCTTTTCGGTGAATGGAAAGATATACGGTAAATCTAAGAGGTGGTTTTCTCTCCATTGGGCCTAGTAATCCTGGGTTTGGGAAATGCAAAAAATCCTAGAGAGTGGGCCTTAGTTTAGGGCCTAGTGATTTGGGTTTGGATTGCAGTAAAGCCTGAGAGACTAGGAAACAAGAAAATTCCTCACAGTGTAGGTGGATAAATCCAGTGGCATCCATGCTTATTTGGCCTAGTGATCGGGTGGATATCATGGTAAATCCTGCTATGATGTGTTCATTGTGTTGGCCTAGTGATTTGAGATGGACTACGGTAAAGCCTAGTTTCTATTGATGAGGGTGAGGTGGTGTAGCCTCGGTATGCCCTGGTTGGTTCTTTTGGTTTGAGTCTCACATTCATGCTTGGAATATGGAACGAGGGTGAATGGTTGAAGAGATATTTGGCTCAGCCATTCTATGGTTAGGTAGAATGTGGAAATCCCATCCCAGGTTTGGTTTTTGCATCATTAATGAAAGGTTATTTCTCCTTGTATTTCTATGAGAATTTTGATGGATTATATGTGGTCTATATGGTTGTACTTTCATGAGTATTGTTGTTGTTATTGTGTTGGTTATATGTTTGCTTTATGATAGTAGTTATGTATGTCTCTCAGCATAGTTTTACTTGTAAATGAATGGATAATGTATCTATGGCCTAATAGTTTATAATGCAGAAAATGGCCTAAGGGAACAATGGTTCATAGTGATTCTCAGATAAGTATGAGATCCTTACACTTAATTCTGTTGTTTACACATGTAGGTTACATGTTGATGATATGTTTGATGAAATGCCTTTCATGGCTAGCAGGGATCTGATTAAGGTCTTGTTCAACTTATTTATTTTTCATCATTATTTCCCTATTCTTTTACTATTCCTGAGTTATCACCATTATGGGCAGTGACCTGGGATCTGGGCCTGAAAAAGTGGCTCAAATCTCGAAGTTGTTGGCATAGCACTGACAACTTTAAGTCTCTGGTCACTGGCAAGCAAGCCTGTGAGAGAGACTTTGGGTTTCTAGACGCTTTCTTACCTATAGCATGAGAGTGATTGAGGCATAATATGTCCATTACATCAGTGGGACCCAGGGGTAGGATGTTTGAGTGGCTGACATGTCTCATGAGGGTTCTGTTGTTGATGTGGATAGGTTGGTTCACATGTTTCATTGATTCCACTTCCTTAAGGTCACATAGGAGGTCGAATCCAATCATAGTAGCCTCTCATCACATATTTATCCGGTTGGCATGGTTACTTGGTTAGATGTGGGAGGAGGGTGTTACAAATCCTATCTCACCTATATGTGATACATGCCACTACTATAACATGACTTATTATTTATAATGAAATATCCCTTAAATCCTTCAAATTACAAACATCTGCCCCAATATCTTATGACGATGATCCATTTTGTAATGTTTTTTTTTTTTTTGATAATTTGCATGCTAATATTTTGGACATTTGATCTTGTTAACATATTGTTCTATGTATAAAATGCAACCATTCAAACAAGTGTGATATGATATGTGTAGTAGTATTTATGTCACAAGGGTGAGCCAAAATCCATCTCTATATCAAGGCTACAAACTATAAAACTATCATTTGTTAGCATCTTAGTCAATCTCATGAGCACTATGAATAAGAACCATGAAAGTTTCACCAAGAAATAAAAGGTAAGCAATAGTATTCTTATACCAGTGGAAAGAACTTGTAATTTAAGCTATAGAGAATTATTAGAACTAATGAGTTATTTGTATCTCTAAAATAAATTTCTCTCTCTGAAGTGAAATGAGGAAGTGTCTTTGGTTTTTCAAAAGAAGAATCCAACTATAAGCATGTGGTTATGGATGAACAAGATAGAGCTTAAGATGAAAGACATGAATATTTGTCTTAATAACATAACTTTGCAATGTATTCCTCCTGCAAATGTTGTTGCATGGCCTCGAATTCATAGGAAAGCTTCAATATAAATTAGAACTAGCTTCAAATGTGAATGGTACACATTCAAATTGTAGTTCCCCATAACTAAAGAGACATACAACGACTAAAGAATTGGATTTTTATGGTGAGGGAGCTAGAATCTCTCTAGTACACCAGCTTCAAAGTACTTTTGATAGGATTTTGCGCATTCATTACACTAAAATTGGTTTAGTTTGCCATATTTTCAATGTTGCATAGATATCAAAAGAATAACCATGTGAATAATGCAAAATGCTAATGACCAAGTCACACATATGAATAAATACCTATTTTCCATGGTTTTGGTTGTTCTACTAAGATGGTGAATGGTTGCCATGTAGTAGCACTTTCTTACATTGTATTAACTACTTTCCTTATGGTTGCCTATATAGATCTATGAGCGATTTTTATGTAATAATAGTTTCCCCATGTGTATGAGGTTGTATACAAAATTATAGTAAATTGACGCATTAGAGAGAGAGAGTATGTGAGAGATGAGGTTTTATACTAAATTATAGTAAATTGACACATTGGAGAGATAGAGAGAGAGAGTAGTTTCCCCATGTCTATGAGGCTATGATCAATCATATAACCAAAATGCATCATCATTTTTATACTAAATTATAATAAGCTGACACATTAGAGAGAGAGAGAGAGAGAGAATAACTTCCCTTGGTGGAGTGATGAGAACCCACCTACAAAAATTGAACATCTCAATATATCTAATTATTTTATACAAATGAGGAAAACATGTCCTATGCTTGTGAAATTATCAAAGTATATTTACAATAGTGGACAATATGTTCAAGGCTTTTGTCTAAGCATGAGAATTTTTTGAAATATTAGTATGATGTTATGGCTAGATAATTTGTGAAGCAGAATTTTCATTTCCCTTAACTTAGAACCATTAGTAGAAATATTAGTACAATGAAATATTAATCTAATGCTATAGCTAGATAATATGGGTGCCGATAATAGTAAAGCGTTGTTTTAAAGAGAATATCCCCTTAACTTTAGATGAACACTTATGACAATTTTTCAAGTTTAATAGAATTTATGGCCTATCAAGCCTATGGGTCTTCAACTAGAATTAGAAACTACATCCTAAGGTAAGATCAATCTTGATGTGGATATGTTCTAATGTTAAACATTATGGAGGGAAATGACAACATAGAGAAATGATGAATCTCTTTATTTCCTTGAGGCTTCATCATTCTTAGAATAATAATAACCAAGAAATTAAACATTCTTGGAATAGAGTGAGTTGATTTCAATAGAAATGAAGACACAAAAGCAAAGGATGGAGTGCTCATTGAAATCAATAAAAGATTGACCAGATACCAAATTGTAATGGGGATATATTTTGATAATTAGGGATGAGTTCAAAAGGGTCACCAAGGATGTGAATTAATACTTTCCTTTGATGGAATTATTGATGGATGAAAATGGTGGTAGTAAAAAAAAATTAGACATAAGATGATATAATATTATGGGAACAATCAAACATACAGAATGTTTGTGAAATTGGAATTTTGATGATCCATGAATGCAAACAAGTAGGTGGTTGAGGGTAGAAACTATGAGAGCACAATGAATGATATTATGATACTTGAGGTGTAGTAAACAAATAGGATTATTTAAACATAGGTGAATTGGGGTGAATGGTTCAACTGAGGGAAACTAGGATTACTACCAGGTGAAAAGAAACTCCATTGGGTGCAATGGTATGAGTATAATTGCTTTGCATAAATAATGTGATTTGTACAATCACCAATGAATTAAATAATGTAAAAACAATTGGGTTGAATATATAAATATGGAAATAGGTACCCTAGTGGTATGATCAAAATGGATTAGTGTTGTGAGCTGTGAATATTAAGAGTGAAAGGAGGAGGGAGGCATTGGTTGGGTATCCATGGAAGTAGGCGAATGATGAGTTGGAATGCTAATGGTCTATTGATCTCTTTTTTTAATAGAAACTAGTGAATAATATTAGCAAAATATATGCTACAATAATAGTATTATTACATATGTGCCCTAGTTGTACATATTGTCCCAAGAGTCTTCAAAGAATATACTATGCTTAACCACTTTTCCACACCAAATTCATATTACAAAACAACTAGAAGTTATCAAAGTGAAATCCCTATAAAGTACCCCCATAAACAAACAAAATTTTGAATGCATATGGATTATGCAAAATATCGAAATCAGGGAATAGATCTAAAGAAATTATATTATAGAGAGAAGCTTCCAAATTCAATTTTAGCAAGGTAGTAGGAGGATGACACACCAAATTCACCAAGGAGGTTGAAGATAGAGAAGGACAAACTTACAATTGTTGGAGCATGTCCAATTGGATTCTCAAGCCATCAATTTCATCATTCTTATGCTAGATCAGGTGTTGATGCTCAAGAAGGAGCTCCATTGTTTACTTTAGGTGTTCAATCAACTAGTCCACATGAATTTGTAGTGTAGTGATTTGATCCTAAATCTTAATAGCTACACCACTATTGACAGGGGAGGCTAGACTTTGATGTTCCTATAGATGAGCCATGCCAAGTAGTAGGGGATATCTTGTTCCCTTTTACTTACCAACATGTGCACTCAATATATTCCACCAAAACTTAATTAACCATCGTTCCAAGCTATTTGGTGCCAATAATGAAGCAAACATTATCCATAAAAATGATGCCCTTGAATGGGAAGTGATTTGGATCTAAGATAACAATAATTCCCATGTTGTGACATATGATTTGACATACTTTCCCATGAATCTCATATAGATGAGGATGATAAACCTTTCTACATTAATGAAAATATATTTTAAAACCTATTTATGTGCCTCATGTAATAAATAATTTTTGTGTGACCTCCCTAGAACCCATCTGCTAGATCCCACCATGGTCATGATTCATGTCATAAGATATTATGGGATTGGGTGGAATTGGGTAGAACCATTCACCCATAGGATTATCGGGTGGTGAGTGACTACTTGATTTCCTAATGATTTTTCCAAAGTGTTGAGTTCCCAAAGAATATGGAAGGAATGATATTCAAAGATGAAATATAGGCTTGCTAAAACTTTTTTGAAAATTGAATAGAGTTTTTGGCTTGTTAGAGAGGAACCCATGTCCAAATGAAAAATATTGTTGTTGGAGTCACCCACAATGACTAGATTCTGCATTGGAAACTTCTTGGATATATTTATTCCTTTAAGCAAGAATAAAACTACACTTGATTATTTGAAGTTGGACCTAGACTCCAAGAATAAGTTATTTCGATTTTCCATCAGAGGTAAAGATCTCCCCCCACCCCTACCCCATGTCTGCTCCACCTGATGTAGTAATCTTGTGGGAGATGAGATGCCAATGAAAATGTGGGAAAACATTTGATGTAACCAACCATAAAAATGTGAAGAATTATGAATCCAAGGGTATGGGTCATCATGATTATTAGAAGGAAGAATGAGATTCATTCTATGGAATGTAGTTTATATGAAGTCCCATCATATGGAAAGAAAAAACTAGGTTCCAATAATGTAGGGGAGATTAAAACCAAGAAAACCCATGGGGGTGGAATGTTACTATCTAGTAGCAACTAAATGTATGTAGAAATAGGTGAAGTTGTAGGCATAGATAAGAAGAGAAATCCTAAAGGTACATTGATTTTGGATGCTACTATCCAATGCAATGATCTCAGAGGGAGTTATTAACATGCTAGTTTTCATAAGTATATATTTTATGGGATAGGGTAATTCCCATATTATGTGCATCATGGCTACAAAAAGGGCCTCCAAAGTAATGCCTACAATCATGAAATTGAACACCCAAAGTGAAAACTCGTGAAAATAATTACAACAAGGAAAGTGGAATAAAAAATAGAGGTAATGAGCTAGCATACCTCTGAAGTGGGTGACAAGATGAAGGGAACTAGGGCTAGAGGGGGTGATACTATGATCCTAATTGTGAAAAATGATTTCAAAAAGGAGATTTTCAGCTCCCACATAGGTTGGAGAAATATTGTAACTAGTCCATATAGCAAGGGATGATGCCCATAATGCCACAACATTTGAATTTTACTAACTCGGATGTGAGTGTGTGGATCCCATCACCTTTTAGAGCCTTTTGTATGTGAATCAATGACTATGTTTGGAATCCATAAGATCTAGATAAGGGATCCTAACTACTTGTCATTTGCACATTCAATTTCTAGATTAAGGTTTGAATGAAAACTATATAACCCTTTTTGGAAGGAAGCATACATTTTTTTAAGAAACTAGCAAATGGATACGTGCATCTTCTCATGGATTCTTCAAACCCAGGTGTGAATGGTGTAGTATTTCAAAAAAATGGATGACTTTTGTAGCTATATAAATTGGCATGAATATATAATGAAAAAACACAAGGTAAACAATAATATTTTTAGCTAATCATTCACATGAGTTATGCACTCATTTAGTGGATGACCACATAAATAATGTATGTGAAAGTCACATGAGAATTTAGATTCCATTCATGTAGAACACTTATGTTGTTCCTCGGATAGTCATGCAAGTGAAACAAATAAGGGACTATAAGTTGCACATATTGATGAAATGATCCCAAACTGACTTATGTCCTTGGATTGGTGTGATGAGAAGTTTTGAAACCACCATCGTTGATCAGGTGCCTAAAATTATGCTCAAAAATCAAAGTGTCAAAATATTTTCAAACTAAGCTTTAGATTGAAGAGCTCGTCATTCTGAATCCAATAGTGTGAACGACACTCGAATTTGAGTTCGTAAGCAGAGGTTAGAGCAAGTCAAAGTTCAAGTTTGACTTGCATACATGGCAAAATTAGGATGATGTGGTAAGGTCTTCAGCAAATAAGGAGGCATCAAGTGGTAGCCCACCATTACCCCTCGCAAATCGCATATCGCAGCGGTAAGAGGTTTGGGTTAAGAATTGTCCTCCAGGGAGAGCCGATTGCAATTTGTGATATCGTATATTGCAATTGCAGGAAAGGATCGCCAAACAGATATCAGCCTGGGCACCGGCAAGGTTGGGAGTTGCAATGCGATGTGATCACATATCGCAATCGCAGAGGCAAAAATAATTGGCCCTGGCAAGGGTTGGGTTGTGATGCGATATCGGCCCCGATTGTGATGCGATAAACCGCAAATCGCATATCATAATTGCACAAGATGGAAGAGGCCCGCAGTTTATCAGAACCAAACATTGCCAATTGCGATTTTCGATACAACCGATAGGATATGGCCCATGGAGCAAAGAAATTCTTGCCTGGTTAACGGATTTTTGGGCTAATTTGTAGTTTTCTGTTGATTTTAGAACATTTTGTAGAACAAATAAAGGAAGAACTGGGAGAAGTCATAACTTCTTCAGTTCTTTTTAAATTGGGTGCAAAAAGAGTCAATTCTAGTAGTTGTGTGTACTCTGAACTCATTGAGACGGGTTTCAGAGGCATCTCAGCATTGTAAACACACTTTTGAGTGAATTTGAGCATAATAGAGAGGCCCAAGCCATTGGAAGTTGGACCAAGGAGACGTATCGTAGGAAGGGTGAACTCCTTTATCATGTGCTTGTTGTGTGTTGTATATTAATGTTCATTGTTGTTATATTGTTGTTGTTTAGCACATGTTTTTATGTTAAATTGTTTATAACTTTTACATAAGAAACTCTCATGGGAATCTGTTAGTTGCAAAAGTTTTTGAATCCTTAAGCACTTGAAAAAGAAAATGATAAGCATCTTGGGTTTTATTATGAATGGGGAATTAGCACAAAATTACTAATCTACTCCAATTCAAATCAAGTTGGTATCAAATCACTGGTTTTTTCTTACTAGATTTTCTTTGTGAAAGAAGGGTTTAACTACGTGCAAGTTTATGTCATGCTTACAAGGTTAAAGCTCAAAAAAGGTGAAGGAAAGCTAGTTGAAAACCCTAAAATTGGGTCAAGTGGAAGAAGAGAAAGGTTGCCAAAGTCTTCTACACCAGTTCAGCCTCAAGTTGCAGAAGTTGCAGTTGAGATTCCAACACCAGTACAGCCTCAAGTTGTAGTTGAGTCTTGAGAGACTATGTCTCATGAAGGAGAACCTATCATGATAGAAGATGAGAAGACCTTCAGAAAGGCTTTATTTGATATGACAGAGATGGTTAAGGTCCTCTAAGAAGAGAGGAACAATAGACTACAAGGAGAAAGTTTCAATCCTCCCAATGGGGAAGGTTCTTCATGAGGAGGTAATGGAAAAGAAGATCAAGGAAAAGGAAATAATAAGAATGGAGACAAGCCTCCACCATCTCCACCATCTTCTTCATCTTCTTCTTCGAAAGCATCTTCAAACTCTTACTCATACTCATCATCATTCTTCAAAAGGGGTTGGTAAATCACCTTTTCTGAAGCTTTATGTTAAATTCGAGTTGCTTATGTATAATGGAGAAGTTAATGCAGAGAAGCTAGATAACTAGATTCGTCAGTTGGAGGTCTATTGTAGAATTCATAACCTTCAAGAATATGATATCAAAATTCAGTTGACTTCATTGAGAATGGAGGGTGCGGCACTTGTATTGTGGGAAGCAAGGACTCAAGACGAGATCCAAAAACATGGTAAGATATCCATTTCTTGGTCTGATTTCTGTAGAAATTTTGAATAATTTGACACTTATTCACAAAGATTATCCTGATTATACACTATTGCGGAATACATGCATAATACATAACCTCCTCTACGTTGATCATCAATTTAGCATCATTAAAAACAATGAAACATCAATCGCATGCGCACATTAACACAGTATGTAACTCGGGGAAAGTATACAGCTGAAAACCCCACACTATCTGTATATTATAATGATTGAGAACATGTAACAATACATAGTACAATACTCCTCACAAGTACTCAGTACTATTTCCACTTGTTACACACAAACTAGCTCAGATCTGAATCAATCACTGGTTCAAATCTCCTCCACTATGCAATCCTACATGAGAATAATGATGAATGGCTGAACCAAACTCGTCTTTTTCTTGGCTGAACCATGCAATCCTCATTGGCAATACTCAATCCATGCATGTGCAAAATATCATGCACAACTATAGTCACAACTGATAGCAATCTCAACCTCTAACACCTGTCTCCACTTAACTGTCCATGCACTGAGTTAACTGATGTATTCTTTAGTTGCTTTATGAGTTAATAATTAGTGAATTAATTAACAATTAATTCACATCACTCATCACTAGTGTATTCTGCAATTAGACTAAATACAACTAGTTTAACCAAGTCAAACTGAACACAACTCCCTCAACTCCACAATCAACTCCACCAAAACTCAACCACTTGAGTTCTAACTGAATTCCACCATGCAATAGCTCAACTAACCCACAAGAAAAGCGTATTTCCTTCTGACAGCTTCATGTGCCACATCTGTAGCTCAAACTGAAGTGCTCCAAGAGGATAAGATAATGTTTATAGTCCAAATATTATTAAGAGCTAATAATATTCCACTGTTCTATTTTTAGCCTGGCAGTCTAAAAATAGACTCCACCCATATGTCTAAAAATATAAGTCCGTCTATTTTTACCAACATGACCAATCATCCACAAATAGCATCCTGCAACTCATAGACCATGATCCATATGTCTAAAAATAGACATAGTCTAAAAATAGACTTTGCGCCAAAAATAGCCTGCGGGACCACTTAGTGAAGGCGACTCCTTTTCACTAAGCTCCATCATCTTGTTGCATTTTCAACAATTTCATTACTGCTATAAAAAGACAGTTCTACCCTTTAGCTCATATGAAAAAATCCATTATGAATTGGAAAAATTTTAGATAGTTGAAAGGTCAAAATGTAAAAGAGTATACTCAAGAGTTTAGGAAAAGAGCTCTTATGCTAGGAGTAGACTTATAGTCATAAGATACCTTGTTGAAATACATAGAGGGTTGCATAGCTATCTTCGACATACCATTCTTATGTTCAGTGCCACGAATCTTGATGAGGTTTGTGTTCAAGCTACACACCTTGAAGCAAGAGGGGAAAATATACAGGAAGAAGGTAAGAAGAAGCCATTTCAGAGTGGTGAAAAAGGGAAGAAGTTTAAAGGAAACCAGAAGAAAACTACTTCTATTAAGAAAGAAGGGGAGAACCCTGTGTGCAAGAATTGTTCCAAGGAAGGGCATGATGAAGTGCATTGCTGGAAGCTTCATCCAGAATTACAACCGAAGAAATTTAACAATAAAGGGAAACAAAAGACCAATGTTGTTGCACAACAAGACTTGGGTTCAGACTCAGGAGATGAAACAAAAATCGCAGCCACAGTCACCAAAGGAAAATCCATGACAAAAGAAAGCGAAGGGATCAGCAAAGAGGCAATCGTAGCAAGTACTAGTGTAACAAATAATACCCACAACATCTAAAATGAGGAAACCGAATAGAGCTATTCCATATCCGAGTCATTTCTAAACATATGAAAACCAATACGTTGTTTGACAATGGATCGCAAGTCAACTTAATTTCTACGGATTTGGTTAAGAAAATGAATCTAGAAACCGTGCCCCATCACAAACCATATCCATTCGGATGGATAACCAAGGATGCTAATTTACAAGTCACACAGAAATGTATTTTCAGGTTTGCAATCACCACTAATTTCATTGATGAAGTTGAATTAGACATTTTGCCAATGGATATCTCAGGAATTGTGTTGGGAAGTCCATATTTGTATGACAGGAATGTTTTTTTCCACATATTTGAGAACAAATAACATTTGTTCAAAAATGGAGTGGAGTACATTGAGAGAGCCCATCGTAGGAAACTTAATCTGTCTTTGGCAAGCATAGGTGAAATGAAGCTACTGGTTAATTCTAGCAAGAGTCTCATGCTCCTAATGATCAAGCAGAAGAATGACACGAAGCAAGAATCATTTGCAGGCAGTGATGTGAAGCTGAAAGCTGAATTGATTGATGTGGTCAATCAATATGGGGACATGTTTCAAGAACCAAAGGGACTGCCACCAAAAAGAGGAATTCAGCATGAAATTCAGCTACAACAATATTATCCACTCCCAAACATTGGTATGTATCAAATGTCAATTCTAGAAATTTTAGAAATTAAGAAACAAGTCAAGGGATTGTTAGATAAATGAGTAATTTGTCCTTATACTTCGCCATGTGGTTCACCAATTGTAGTGGTACCCAAGAAAGATGGAACTTGGTGCATGTGTGTAGATTATCGAGCTTTAAATAAGATCACAATAAATAATCAATACCCACTGCCCAGAATAGATGATTTGCTAGATCAGTTGAAAATTGTAAAGTATTTCACTAAATTAGACTTGAGAAGTGGATATCATCAAGTTAGAATGGCCAAGGAGGACATATGGAAGACTGCTTTTAAAACCAAACATGGATTGTTTGAGTGGCTAGCTAGGAGTCATCAAAAAGTAACCCAGCTGGGCAAGAAGACGCATGTTCCATAGATACATGCTTACAATCATCACTTGAACCATCATTGGAAACAAGTGACGGTAGAGCTCCTTTTGGACCATGAGGAAAAGGCTCATCAAAGATAGCCTCATGATGCTCAGTCACACGGTTAGTAGTGGGGTCATAGAGAAAAGAAACTGAAAAGGACTAATTGTAGCCAGCCATACTATGGCGAGGAGTATACTAGACAAGTGATATATCACGCCTTCCATGAGGTGGGTAGACTCGTGCACCCGATTCAAAACTCCTTAAATGTCAAATATAGGGCTTTTGCCCATGTAAGCGCTCATAAGGAGTCATACCATAAAATGCACGAGTAGGTGTGGGGTTTCTTATCAATGCCACAAAAACAACCGCTTCTTCCCAAAAAGGAAGCTTCATGTTCCGAGAGTGAAGCATACAGTCGGCAATTTCCATGATAGCCCTATTCCTTCGCTCAGCCACACCATTTCGCTGAGGACTATAGGGGACAATCCTCTGCCAAAAGATGCCATGAGAGTGGAGAAACTATAAAAAAGCATTACCAATAGATTAACCACCCCCATCAAACCAAAGATGCTTTATATTATTCTTACATTGAGCTTCCGATTTGCCATACACCTCAGCCTTGGATTTCATGGTATAAACCCACATAAACCGATAATTATAATCAATAAAAGTATGGAATAAAACCATATCGAAGTCTTAATTGTACTACTTTGGTATGATGTCCTTCCAACTTGGATTCACGTATAACATCACGCCGCCGTACGAACATGGCATATAGTATAAAGATTAAGCCCAAAATCATCCATGTTGCACCCCCGTAAATGAGTGCATTTACATTACACCTCCAACGGTGGTTGCCAAAGATCCGAGTGAACCCGAGGCCATGGACTTTGATCTACCAAATGAGTTGAATGCCTCTGAGACGAAATCATAAACCGCTTTGCTCCTCGGTTGCGATTGTATGTAAACCCCCCCTAACCCCCACCCCCTAGAAGCGCTGTAGGGCCTTTCTTTTCCTTCTCTCTTCCAAGCAGCCCTGAGCGACATATAAGTTTGATAGTAAGGGATGGTTCTTTCATTGATATTAAGTTTGTGAGGTTGCTCATACATCATCGTTGGTTTCACCGACGAACGTAGTGGGCGTTAGACAGTTCTTCGGTTGGTTCCACCAACTAACCAACAAACACGGGCTCCATCCCGCAATCGATCTTAAAATATAGATCCGCTTTACTCTGAATCGTGAATTAGAAAACACGGGTCCGAATCCCTTCGCCTGACAACCATTAGCGTCGAATGACCACAGTGACGGTTCACCCTAAGGCTGGCCCCCTCCGCTTTCATAAATAAGCAATATATAGGGTCCAGGGCGACCTATCGGTCGATCGAGATCCGACACTAAGACGCTACGCCATTTGCCTCTATCCAAACGTAGGATCGGATCTATCTACTTGGCAATAACTAGGTTACTTCCAACTACATTAATGAATCTTCATAAATTACTATCGGGTGTCGGCTACCAAAACTTAGCTACAATAGGATGGGAATCTAACTTCTAAGTATGTTGCCACTGATGCTACTGAAGCTCTCTTTTTGGCTATTACGCATTGAAACCACTCCTGTGTCTTTACCTTATTGCTCTGTCTATTACTGCTTGTTTTTCTCTCACCACCTTGTCTATTACTGGGTTGCTCCTCACCACCTTGTATTACTAGTAGCTTCGTTAGGCCAATGAAAACACGTAGCCCTACCCTACACTACACACTTAGATTTGAGATATTACTCCTCTCCTTATCAGTCGAGCCCCCTGTCGGGTCCTTATATTCGCTTATTACTTCTAACCCACAGAGACAGCAAAGGATTTGATGCTTGATGCACCCTCCTAGCAGCCTACTTTTCTTCTTCATTAGCTTGTGATTGGCTAACAGTACCAGCAACAATTATTGAGACATCTTTAACAATAGGCAACTCAATCTTTATCACAGCACTACGCACACTCGGGGGGGGAATGCACCATGGGATCTACATCCTAACATCCAGCCGGGGGAAACATTTTCATATGCTATCACTAGCTACGGAATCCAGCCCCTCTATCACTAGCTACGGGCTATCACTAGCTACGGAGCGTAGCCATTCAAAAACAAAATGAAATATTTCATCAGAAGATTCGTCAACTGCTGTATCCGATCTATTGTATACGTATACATATCCATCCAGCCCGAGGAATGCTATCACTAGCTCCGGATTGAATACACTCCTCCTTCCAATGAGAAATAATGGCTATCCACTGAGTGAGATGAGAGCGGGGGAGATACCATCCAAAGACATACATATACAGTCAGTCGTCCATCCATCCTCAAGTAAACAGCAGCCTATGTTGCTATGTTGGTTGTTTGGGTCAACAGCATCCATCCAGAGACATATAAAGTCCATCCATCTGAGAGATAAATATATACATTCACAGCTATGAGAGGGATACACTGCTATCTACCTACCATCTGAATTCACAGCTATGAGATGAGAGGGATAGACATCCTATCTACCTGCTATCTGAGAGAGCTAGACATCGGATACACTGTACACGGGGAGAGATACATCCATGCAAGAAACTCCACACGGGGGCAACACGGGGACCTTAACTACACTACACACAGGAGCCTTACAGTCTGTGAACCCGGGCGATCCTGCCTACTACTTGTCCTCCTGCCTACTTGTTCTTCTACCTACTTTCCTCCTGCCGAAGTCATCAAGTCAAGTTACTGAAGCAATACTCTTGCTTGAATACTTCTTTCTTGCAACCTGAGTGTTATAAGTTCTGAGGAGTTCTAATTCATTGCTATTGATAAGTGAAAGCCATGTGTGATAAGGAAGCTCTACTGCTGAGCCTATTAGAATATCGGCCCAATCCTCCATATACCTATTATCAATACCTATTATAAGCCCGATCCATATACTAAGATAGATCTCATATTAGGGGAAGCTCTACTGAACTGAGCCTATTAGAAGCCTGATCCTCCATATACGAAGACGAAGAGAGATCTTCTCAGATCTTGTCTTGATTGAGTGAGCCTATTTATTGATTGAGTAAGCCTATTCTCTATCAGCCCGATCCTCCATATCATATACTAAGACGAAGAGAGATCTCAGATCTTGATTGAGTATTTGACCCAACCGCGTTCTACCGGTCGCTCGGACGGGTATCAGTTAGGGGACACGAATATCGGTTAGTTAGGTACGGGTGATTCTTTACACCTGGCCTCGATCGGTAGAAAATCTGATAAGGAATAGTTTATTTAGGGCTATCAGAACGAGGATTGATAGCTTTGATTGAAAGCTATCAGAACGAGCTAGCTCCGAACGTCCAGTGTTGTGTGGATTGAGCTGGAACCTCAGTTTGGATTGGGGTGGACGATGGCGGAAAAATAGATATGCGTCGAGTAAAAATATGCATTCCCTCATAAAGAACATCTAGTGTATCAGAACGAGCTAGCTCCGAATGTCCATTGGTGCGTGGACCAGTGTTGTTTGGATTGGGGTGGAACCATATCCATCCATATATGAAACCACTTGACCCGATCCGGAAACAAACTAAACAAAGGAGGGTATAACGTACCTATATCTATGTAGATAGAAGTAGATAGAACATAAACAAGGGAGGGTTTGTAGGTGGGGTGAAAGGGAGGGATAAGGGGAGGACTATAATAGCGGGAGAGAGATCTGAGTAGGCCTTATATATGTGATATTGGTTGAATGGAGAAATTGGTATAGGTGAAAATGGAGAGTGTAATGGATAGAGATCGGAATGAAGCATAGGGTTGGGCGGAGAGATACGAATAGAAGCGATACTAACGGTACATGCACTCAGTAGGTGTCACGATGGCATAGCGGTAACGATGACGTAGCGATAGTGTGTTAAGTATAGATCGATATTGAGACAAAGACCCAGATTGATATGAATATCGATAGTCAAAGGGCGGGGTGGGATATATAGGCATATGTTCCAGTTGATTCTATTGATTAAGCTGTGGATTACGCAATTGAACCAGGACCTGTACCCTTTTTAGTTAAATAACCTCCTGCAGCAGTTCCAGGTACAGCAACAGTTGATCCAGCGGGTGATACAGATGTCGTAGCAGCGGTTGATTCAGTAGATGCAGCGATAGATTACGCAGTTGACTAAGCCGGTCATTATGTAAATGAAATCTTTTAAGGCGAGACGGAAATGGTCAAGGTGCATACCTTTGTGAGGGCGACTCCAAGTATTGGGGCGACCCTGTATTCCATTTTTTATTACTCATGGGATGAATCACTTTTTATGTATGTACATATGATTGATGTCCTGATATGCGGAACCTATACTATTGATAGGCAATACTCTTGTTTGATGATGAGATTACTATTAACCATACCCAGCAGAGAGAAGTCCTTAACACCATACAAGTGAGGTTACCCCAGGTTCCCATGCCCGAGAGAAGAGGATAAGGCCCCTTTCAATGCATACCCGACGGATAAGAGAGAGCCAAGTTTCATACAGACAAGTATCCATCGTGAAACAGTGACAACACCGAAAGGACACAGTGAATAATCTGCTGATCAAACTTGCTGCTCGCCCAAGGTAGGTAGGCCTCTTGTTTTATCGATCTTGCCATCCCTTGAGATGAATATGAACTTCCCATGGGTTTGCTTGCTTTATCATTTCCCCCACGTTACCCACCAGACGAGAGAAGATTTGTATGCCAGACGAGAGAATGGATAGACGTGTTGGTTGATATAGTGAGTTGAATAGCTCGTGGGTGCGCCAAGGGGACTATGTGCTGTTAACAACGATGCACATGGGGCAGAGCTATTTGCAGTGATACCTTCATGCCAAGAGCGAGTTACTCAAGCTTTTGTTATATATGATTCACCTGTTGAGCATCATACGCCATTCATAGTACATATTAGCACGGTCAGAGCCAGCCACGGTCAGTCCATAGCCATAGCAGCCATACCGGGGATAAATTACCCCTATTGTTCTTCCAATAAGAGGATACCCCATCGACATAAGAGAGAATGGCTAGAGGTGCTGCTAGAGTGAGTTGCATAGCTCGTGGGCGGGGCAAGGGGACTATGTACTGTTTTCAACTATGTGCCCGGTACTCTTACTATGAATCCTAAGCTTTCTCCTTGCCTCGATTTCGTGATTGGGTTGGGAAGGAAAGAGACTCTACTGGTCCCGTTAGGCTAGTTAGAGTTTCCCTCCTTCCCTCCCCTTAAGGAAGGTAGGAAGAAGGATTAAGACTCGATGGGCCCTCTTCGCTCTCTCGATGGTCAAGCGAGTAGTTCCTCCTCGGCTTAATCTGTCAGTTGACCTGAGTTGTCGGTATGGGGGGGTGGGTTGTGGGGTGGTATGCCGATGTTACATATTATAATACGATGCGCCACTCTGGTTACAAAATATGCCATTTTCCCCCTTAGGATTTATGGCATGTAACGTATTAAAAGAACCCAGATTAATGCTATGGTGATGAGACAGCTCGATAGCAGTTATGGAGGATAGATGAGTTGGGAAGACCCGGATCCCTGCTATTAGGATGGGACAGTCATAGAGCAGCTATCGAGGGAACAACCCAGTAACCCAGTAACCAACCCAGTAACCAAGTGTAGGTGCCTTTACTGCGAGATTCACCTAGTAACCCACTCTATCCTTCCTCTCTCTCGTGTAGTGGGCTTCACACCCCGGAACCAGACTTACTGTAAGACCACACCCGGGTTAGCCATGAACACACTCACTAAGCGAACACACCGAATAAAGACCTCCTGGGGTTCGATCGGTTTCCTCGTCCCACACTCAATAGAAAATACCGAATCCAGACCTTGCGGGTGAGGTGTTTACTTCTATGAACGCAACTATGGACAGTCTTTTCAATCCCACTATGGGAAGTCTTTTCAACCCGTGTTTGAAGACCCAGATTCACTGCTATTAGTTGGTGCAACTCTAAAGCAACTATCAAGGGGAACCGCCAAGGGAGATAACCTGAATTATTGCTATGGTGATGGAGCAGTCCTATAGCATTCATCGCGGGGAGACGCTGGGGGAGAGCACCCTGATCTGATGCCAGTTGATGGTACAGCTCTGGCGCAGCCATTTAGGGGATATGCTATAGGGGATAACCCTTACGAGGGGCTGTGGAGATGAAGCGATTATTGAGCAGTGAAGGAACGGAGGGTAAGAAGCATGACGAAGAGGGGAGAGAAGCATGGCGTAAAGGATAAGGTGGGTGCCATGAGGTTAGTCCCATAATAAACTTTCCTTCGTATTATTGAGTTGGCTTCACATACCGAATCAAGACCCGCCGAGTCACATCCAGGTTAGCGGGAACACACCACGTAGGCAAGAACACACCGACCGGACCAAGACCGATATACCACACCCGGATTCCTCCTTAGGGTAGGCAAAGAGGTACCAGCCTAGGCAATAGAGTAGACAATACCCCAACTAGCAAGGGACCGGACCCCAGATCCGCTTCTGGGAGAACCTATAGAGCGTACTGATACGCACCCCAACCAATCAAGGGAGCAAGGTAAGGGAACCCAGCCTCTTTGCAATTCTCCACCTACATTCATGAGAGTTATGAATGGTGTTTTAAGATCATTTCTTGATGAATTTGAAATTGTCTATTTAGATGATATTTTGATATTTAGCAAATCATGAGAAGATCATGTCAAGAATGTTAGCGAAGTGTTTGATGTCTTAAGAAAAGAACATTTATTTTGAAGTTGCCTAAATGTGAATTTGGGAAAACTTCTTTAGTTTATTTGGGCCACATAGTTGGAGGAGGTGAGTGGAAGATTGACCCCTCTAAAGTTTCGTTCATTGTGAATTGGCCAACACCCAAATCAGTTACAGAAGTACGGATTTTTTTAGGCGCAACACAGTACTGAAGGAAGTTTATTTCCAATTTCTCCTCCATAGCAGCTCCACTACATGCATTGACCAGTGTGAAGGTTGTCTTCCAATGGGGAGGAAAACAACAAAAAGCATTCAATCCTTTGAAACAAAAGATCAGTTCAACCCCAGTTTTAGCATGGATCGGATTTGAAACAACCCTTTGAAATATAAACAGATACAAGTGACTAGGCCATTGGTGCAGTTCTTTTACAGCATGGTAAGCCCATTTCATTTCATTCTAAAAATTTTAATGGTGTTGTTATTAATTATCCTACATATGATAAAGAGCTTTATGCATTGGTGCAAAGTGTGAAGAAATGGAAGAATTATTTGATGGGAAAAGAAACCATTATTCACACCGATCATCAACCTTTGCAATATCTGCAATCTCAAACCAAATTGTAGCAGTCAAGGCACTTTCGTTGGATGGGATTTTTACATCAATTCCACTTGGTAATCAGGTAGAAGAAAGGCATTTATAAAAGAGTTGTTGATATTCTTTCTAGACAGGTTGTAAATGTAGCCATTTTACTCAAGAATAATTATGTTTTGCCTAAAATCTATGTTGAACGATACGCACATGACACTAATTTTCAAGAGGCGTATTTAAAATTGAGTCAAGGCCACCAAGTTGAGGAATTAGACTACCGTGTACATGATAATATTTTGTATCATTTGGGAAAAAAAATTGTTCCACATGGAGAGAGAGTAAATGTCACAAGGGAAGCGCTTACTTCTCTTATTGTTGGACATTTCGGTGTAAGTAAAACTGTGGAAAATCTTCAGAGGTATTTTTATTGGTCTCATATGCTTGAAAGTGTGTCATGTTTTATACGTGGTTGTTCATTGTGTGTAGTCAGTAAGCCTAGTAATAAGAAACTAGGATTGTACACACCACTTCCAGTGCCTTCACGACCATGGGAAAGTGTTTCTATGGATTTTGTAGGAGGTCTTCCTTTGTCAAGGAAAGGTCATGATTATTTGTATGTAGTTGTGGATAGGTTCAGCAAGATGTGCATGTTAATGCCTTGTAAAGAAAATTACAATTGAACAAACAACTCAACTTTTCTTTCAAAATGTATGGGTTCATTTTGGATTGCCTACTTCTATTGTAAGTGATCATGATTCTCGATTTGTTGGGAATTTTTGGTCAAGTTTATGGAACTTGATGGACACCAAGTTGAAGAAAAGTACAACCTTCCATCCACAAATAGGTGGTACAACTGAAGTGGTTAATAGGACAATCATTCATTTGCTAAGACGATATTGCAACAAACATCCTAAGTTTTGGGATGAACAGTTGCATTATATTCAACATGCTTACAATCGAGAAAAACAATCCTCTACTCTAACTTCACCTTTTGAGGCATGTCTTGGTTATTTGCCTAAATTGCCTTTGGATTTAATCTTTGAGAAATATGTAGCTATACATGGACATAGTGACTTAGACAGAGCAAAGAAATTTATTGAGAAAATTCAGTTGATTCACCAAATAGTTCAAGAAAAACTAGAAAAGAGTCAAGGCAAGTATAAGGTAAGGCATGATAAGCATTGCGTGGATCATTAGTTTCAAGTATGTGATGAAGTTTGGTTATACATTAGCGAGGAAAGGCTTCAAGGTGAAGGTAAAAACTGAAACCAATTCGTTATGGTCCATTTAAAATTCTGGAAAAGATTGGTAATAATGCTTTCAAGCTTGATTTGCCTTCATATATGAAAATTTATTCAGTTGTTAATGTTGAAAATTTGAGATTATATGAACCTCCTTTGATTGAATATCAAGGTTAGAATGTTCAAATTCCATCTATTGAAGACTTTTCTCCAGAATACCTTGATGTACTTCAACAAGACAATGTACTTGACAAAAGGACAAGGACAACTAAAAGTGGAAATATTGATTATTTTCAGGTGGGTCTCAAAGGTACAAATCCATCAAAGGCCAAATGGATTAAGTGGGGAACGTGAGGGAACAGTGCCCTCATCTATTCAATAACTGAAAGTGATCATTTTTGGGTCTAAAAGGATTCTAGTGGGGAGGAGTCATCAGGTGGCCAAAATTATACTCAAAAATCAAAGTGTTAGAATATTTTAAAACGCAACTTCAGATTGAAGAGCTCATCATTTTGAATCAAATGGTTTGAACAACATTCGGATCCGAGTTCGTATGAAGAAGTTAGAGCAAGTCAAAGTTCAAGTTTGACTTGCTTACATGGTAGAATTAGGATGATTTGGAAAGGTCTTTAGTAAATAAGGAGATGCCAAGTGGAAGCCCACCATTGGCCCTCACAAATCACATATCACAATGGTAAGAGGTTTGGGTTAAGAATCGACCCTCAGGTAGAGCTGATTGCGATTTTTGATATCGTATATCGCAATCGCAGGAAAGGATTGGCAAACAGATATCGGCCCCGGCACCGGCAAGGTTGGGAGTTGTGATGTGATGTGATCACATATCACAATTGCAGAGGCAACAAGAATCAGCCCCGACAAGGGTTGGGTTATGATGCGATATCGGCCCCAATTGCGATGCAGTAAACCGCAAATCGCATATCGCAATCACACAAGAGGGAAGAGTTTCACAGTTTATCATCGCCAAACATCGTCGATTACGATTTGTGATATGGCCGATAGGATACGGCCCACGGTGCAGAGAAATTCTTACTTGGTTAGTGGATTTTGCAGCTAATTTGTAGTTTTCTGTCGGTTTTAGAGCATTTTGTGGAACGAATAAAGGAAGAACTAGGAGAAGTCATAACTTCTTCAGTTCTTGTCCAAATTAGGTGCAAAAAGAGTCAATTCCGACAGTGTTTTGTATTCTAAACTCATTGAGACACGTTTCAGAGGCATCTGAGCATTTTAAAAACACTTTTGATGTAATTTGAGCATAATAGAGAGGCTCAAGCCATTGGAAGCTGCACCAAGGAGACGTAGCCTAGGAAGGGTGAACTCCTTTATCATGTGCTTGTTGCATGTTGCATATTGATGTTCATTGTTGTTATATTGTTGTTGTTCAGCATATGTTTTTATGTTAAATTGTTTATAGCATTTACATAAGAAACTCTCATGGGAATCTGTTAATTGCAAAAGTTTTTGAATCCTTAAGCACTTGAGAAAGCAAATGATAAGCATTTTGGGTTTTATTCTGAATGGAGAATTAGCACAGCATTACTAATCTGCTCCAATTCAGATCAATACTAGCCACAACAATACCATTTCATGAGAGAAACAATGTAGTTCTATGAATGGGCAGTCCATGGGAACTTTGCTACTTGTCTTAAGTTGGCCTATTACAACCTCCTCAATCACTTAGAATTCACTCTACTGTGATCCTTAGAGGAGTTGTTGGACCATTTGATATACATTTAGAGGCTTGACAATCAATATTTTTAGGTGCATTGTAAGATGTTGGATTTTCCTTTAGAGGTGGATTTTTTTTTATTGGGATCCCTTTCAAGGGTACATACTAGATATAACATTACGCGTCAAGGATCATTCATGACCTAGCAATCTAATAATACTCAAGTAACCAAATTGTGAGAGGGAGATCTTCAAGATTTCTTATATTTGGGAATTAGCCACCCATGTAGTAGCAACCCTAATGATGAGAAATTATGGTTCCTTGGGTATGCAAAGGATCACTTCCTAAATGAACGTTGTTGAGAGAGTGATCGAGGGGATACACTATGAGTGGGTGTATCTAATGGGAGAGACCATTTTGTGCAATTTGTCAGGTGTAATTTACTTGCGAAAATTAAGACATCATTATATCAATTTGAAGTTCATAAATTGATGAAGCACATTAACTTTGTGTGAAATAATTAGCTTAGAATTTCTTTGAAGGGTCACATAATAAATAATACAAATTATAAATAATCTTAAATAAGAACAAAATTCAAATTAACAACTATAATCAAAGGAAGTATGAATTCTAATAAAATTACTACAGTGGGAAACCATAAATTCTAACTTGATATCATAATCAAAATAAAAACTATCTTCACTCAAGTTATTGCAATGTAAGGTAAAATCCTAAACTAGCAATGTAACTTTCAATTAAAAATAAGAACTAA
Source organism: Pinus tabuliformis (assembly GCA_031772625.1). Lineage (NCBI taxonomy): Eukaryota > Viridiplantae > Streptophyta > Pinopsida > Pinales > Pinaceae > Pinus > Pinus tabuliformis. The sequence goes on along the minus strand of CM062819.1, from coordinate 1,381,588,146 downwards.
TCCTTCCAATCTAAGGCTTCCAAAGCTTTCATAAGTAGAAAATCAGGTTGTAAGACATGTGGCTCCCACAACAATACTCTATTCACTTGTAGAGTTTGATAATTGAGAAAGAATCCTAACATTCATATATCAAGTAGGAAGACTCATTAAATAAAATCAAATAGAAAACTTCATCAAGTCTAGATAGCTAATTAAAATCCATTAGGGTCTCAATGGGTAGAAAAATAGGATATAGTGTATCTATTCAACTCTTGTGGTTGAAAGAGGCTTGCAAAAATACTCTGCAGACCACTCCAATCCTCACTAAGAAGCAAGTTTACACTTGATTAGAAACAAAACTATACCTAATAAAATTAAATGCATTTTTCAATATCAAAATGGAGACTGATATATACATATATAACAAAGATTTAAATAAAACAAAGAGAATCACGGATAAAATCAGAAAAATTGTCGAAAGCTAAATGTATTTTTTGTTTTTTTCTAAAATCTTGACGCCCGTCGAATATCCAATGAAAATTCTTCAAAGGTTGAATATTCGACAAAATTTCCTATCCATTCAATTATCCAATGTTTTTCTTATAATCCCTCATGTCATTGAATATCTGATGGGAATTCATTTACCATCAGATATCTGTCGTGATATCCAATAAGAAAATGTGTTGTCCCATTTTTGACACATGGCAAATACTCGTTGCATAATGTTCAATTCCACCATTAATGGTTTTTTACACTAACAACATCTAATATGGGACCACTTTATGTTGATCAGATTAACTAATCAGAATAAATATAACATTAATATTGTAATTAAATATAGTATTATTATTATATATTAATATTGTTGTCTATAATATATTAATATTAATATTATATTATATGATTATAATATAAATTTACATATATATATATATATATATATATATATATATGTATATATATGTATATATCTATATATATATCTATATATATATATATATATATATATATATATATAGATATATATATATATATATATATATAGAGAGAGAGAGAGAGAGAGAGAGAGAGAGAGAGCCTAACATCATACAACTTTGACATAGTTTATGTGTGTGTGTGTGTTTTTTGAAAGGTTGTAGATATATTTTGAGGTTAATTTTTTAACAAAATCATCACTAAAAGTTTGGTGACAAAATATGTCACATAAATTTCCTCAAGGAAACCAAGCATACGTGGGATCAGCACTAAGGGATTCTGAGGATCGAAAATATTATTTCACTTGTAGAAATTATAAGCAAAAATTCTAATAAAATCAACTAACAAGCATTGTAGAGGCTATGGACACACTAAAAGCAGACAAAAATATCATCCATTTGTAAGCTATTTATGATATGTCTTTGTATTGTAGATTGTTTTTATAAATGTTTATATGTCTATTGTATTTTAGATTGTATATTTGTATTCTAAATTGTATTATTTTTCTATTGTAAATGTATTTTATAATATTATTTTGGGAGGTGTTTGCACTATGTTTTCATCTTGATGTGGATTAGAAATATTATTTGATTATTTTTGTTAGGGTCGATTAAGGGGTTAGGTCGAGTTAGGGGTTAATTACTTTATGGGTTTAGGGATAAGAGTTATTGTTTAAGGGTTTATGGGTTAGGCATTAAGGGTGATCCAGGTGGATATTGGTAGCCACCTGCCTATTCCACCTAGACCTCCACTCATTTTTATCTGTTTCCTTGTTTATTTCATCATTTACTATTTTTAGTTGTTTTTCGGGTCTTAAACTTCTGGAGCAATTTTAACCCCCGAAATGGCGTTTTTTTAATGTCTACAGCAGGCCCATAGCCATAGGAAAGGGCATGCCACAAGTCCTATAGTACTCGGAAAGACCTTTCCAAAAAAGTATCATACGTGCCAAACAGAGATAATATGACCAAGTTACGACCCCGGGAAGTTGGCTACCCAATGAGCCCCACAAACTCTTGGTGTTCCATCTCCTGGGGTTGGGGTTTTGGTTTTTTAGGGTTTTCCCATGTTGTTCAATAATAAATAGGCCCTTGAGCCTCAACACATTTTAGAGGCATGTAGCCACCACCTCTCTTCTTAGAGATAAGTTGCCATCACCTGAACTAGTTTATTTCCATTCTGTTTGTAAGCATATTTAAGTATTCTGATATTAATGAAATGAAGTGTTATTTTTGTTGCATATATCCATTTATGGTTATATATGTAATTTTTTGCATACCTATTTAAGTTTGGATCAGTGATATCAAAGTGATATTCTCTTTCTTTGTTTTTCTTTGCATCTCCCCAACGAGGTCAGGGTATAAGGAGTTAGGGCTCGATCTGGTTGAACCTTTGCAAGACCATCCTCGTAAACCTTGACGACCTCCTATGGCAAAAGAAAAGAAATATGAGGGGGTAAGAGATCCTATCCAAATATTGCTCGAGGAAGCCCTCGAGTGATAGAGGAACACAATTATGGACAACTTTGCCCATATCCTTCGACGACTACCCACAGGCAATGTGTCTTCATCCAACAGCCACTCGCGAGGCGCCACTCCTTTTAAGGTACAAGTTAACTTTGACATTCCAATATTTGAGGGCCAAATATATGCAGACACCATAGATAAATGGTTGAATCTATTGGAAGGATATTTTTTAGTTCATGACTATTCCAATCAGGAAAATATTACTTTTGGACTTCTCAAAGCCTCCACCCACATGAAGGACTAGAGGGAAACCTACTGTGAACAAAAGGAGGAGAGGGAATCCTCACAATTTTTAGTCACACCACTTTGGGATTTTTTCTAAGATGCCATCAAGGAACAATTTTACCCTATCGAGATCTATGAAGATAAATGCATAAAGTGGACCATGCTATGGAAGGGAAGGGACCAAGATCTGCGTGAGTTCACAAATGTTTTCCATGCCCTCAGTACAAAATTGGGTATCAAGGATTTTGAGCGGAATTTGGTACTCAAGTACCATGGCTACCCGCATAAGTACATCCAGGACGAGATGGATTTTCTGGCCATCTCCTTGCTCGGTACAACATACTGATATGTTGTCAAGATTGATCAGAAGTTTAAAAAGAAGAAGCAAGACTTTGGATATGTGAATCTGAGCAAGGAAAATGTGCCCCTAAACCACAGATAAAAGGCCAAATCCAAGGCAGGGTGACCCAAGACAACTTGTTGAAGCTGCAAACGAAGAAAAACACCTCGAATACAAAGAAGGACATGGGAAAATGGTGTAAGCTCCATAAGAGCTCCACTCACAACACAAGTGAGTTTCGGGTCAAGCAGTCACTAGTGGTTGAGCTGAAGGCTTTCGAATCAAACGCATGTTCCAACTCTGAGTCAAAACCTGACAAGGGGAATGACAAATGGAAGCATATCATTGATGCGTAACCTAGTGCCACTATGGCCACCATGAAAATCTAGAAGAATGAGACTGAAGATCCAAAGGAGGGGGAATGCCTCTTCCACTCACATATGTGGGTGAAGTGTTCTCCACTGCAATTCATTGTCGACAGTGGGAGCAAAAAGAACCTCATTTCAGTAGAGGTCATGAAGTGGCTAAGCCTACCAGTGATAGCACATCTACAGTTTTACACCATCGTGTGGCTTCATAAATCATGATATCTCCGTGTTAGCCAACAATATCGCCTTCTCTATAACATCAATCCCTTCACGGATGAGGTATTATGTGATGCTGCTTCTCTTGAATTTTATGATGTATTATTAGGACAACCATACTTGTGGAAGTGGCATGTTGTATATGAGTCTAGACCTCGCTCTATGATTGTTTCTTTGGGAAATAAGTCATACATGATACCGGAGGTAGCCCCGCCTATTGCCATCTCTTTGATCACTACAAAGCAAAGAAGTAAGATCATTTCCCAGACCAGGAATTTTTTTTTCCTTATGATTCGCTCTTAGAGCAAGAAGCAACTTATGGCCATGGCTTCCCTACAAGCCTCCTCCAAGTCGCAGCAGCAGATGGACAAGGCCGTGGAGGAGTACAGGGACATTTTTGCCTCACTTATATGGGTACCTCTACATTGTCAGGTCAATCACTTTGTCGATCTAACATCAGTCGTGCCACTACCCAATGGAATGATCTATCGACGCTCTGTTTGAGAGAACGATGACATAAATAGGCATATTCAGGAGATATTGGAAGAAAGGGCACATCAGGTGAATCTCATCACCCAATGGGATCCCGATTGTACCAAGATGAAGGACGAGACCAAGAGACTATGTATTGACTATTGGGTGCTAAACAAGATCATTGTCTAGAATAGGTACCTAATGCCATGGATTGACAACCTTCTAGACCAGCTCAAGGGGGCCAAATATTTTAGCAATATTGACTTGAAGTTTGGTTATCACCAAGTTCCTATCGAACCCTCTGATGTGTGGAAGACTGCCTTCAAATCCAAGGAGGGCCTTTTCGAATGGTTGGTCATGCCTTTCACGTTAAAAAATGCCCCCGCAACCTTCATGAGATTGATGGACGACATCTTGCGAGACTTCATCAATGGGTTCATGGTGGTTTATTGAGATGACATATTGATCTTCAACCAGAGTTTGGAAGAAAATCTCCACCATATTCGACAGGTCCTTCAAACCCTGCGACAACTCAAGTTGTGTGCCACTTTGGAGAAATATACTTTTGGCATGACCCAGGTTCAATATCTAGGGTACATCATTGATAATCAGGGTGTGTGTGTGGACCCAGCCAAGATACAATTCATTTGGGATTGGCTAGCCCCAACCACTCTAACATAGCTCCGCATATTTATGGCTCTTTCCAATTTCTACCACAGGTTCGTGTTCTCTCATATCACTTGGCATTTAAGTCAAATCACCAAGGGTGGAGCAAAAGCAAAAAAAAAATTGTCTAAAACCCAATAGAAGGTGTTTTCCGAGTTGAAGCATCGCCTTTGCTCTACACCAGTGCTCACATTACCATACCTGCAACAACCATTTGAGATTGAGACAGACACCTTCGACAATGTTATTGGTACAGTTCTTACTCAACAGGGGCATCCAGTGGCTTACCACAGTGAGACACTTTCAGACACAGCCCTAAAGTATCCCACTTATGACAAAGAAAATTATTACATTATGCAGGCTTTCCGTCAATGGAAGCATTACATTTTGGGGAAGGAAACAATCATCCACATACACCACCAACCCCTACAGTTCATACAGACACAAGGGAAGTTTCAGAATGATCGCCATCAAAAATGGGCCACATACCTGCAACAATTCCATTTGAACATTAAGGACAAGAAGGGAATCACCAATAATGTTGCATATTACCTCAGTTGACCACCAATCATGGCATTGATCACTGTGCTCGACTCCTATGGGCATGAGAATTCGAAGTGGCCGCATCTTCACAAGTGTGATCTACAATTCGGCAGCACATACCAAACACTCCTGGAAGGTAATCAAGTTCCAAATTTTCACCTCTAGGATGGACTGTTATGGCACCCGAGACACATCTATGTTCCTTCAAGCAAGAAATCCAATATTATTTGGGAGGCACGCTACAGTTAGGTCACTGTAAATTTTGGGGTAGAGAAAATAGTGGCAGTACTACAGAAGTATTTTTACTGGCCGAACCTTCGTTAGGATGTTCGGAGGTAAATTAAATCTTGCACTTCCTGTGACATTTCAAAACCAACCATTAAGAAGCAAGGCCTATATACTCCTCTTCCTACTCTTAGTCGACCTTGGGAATCCATCTCCATGGATTAAATGTTGGGCCTTCCTTCTTCTAGGTGCGAAAATGACTGCGTTTCCATGGTTGTCGGCAGATTCTATAAGATGGCCATTATGGCACCTTGCTAGAAGAGTATCATAGCAGAGGCCACTACTAAACTCTTCCTTGAGTAAGTGTGGATACACTTCAGGATCCCACAGTCCATTGTCTCAAATCGGGAAAGAAAATTCCTGAGTTCATTTTGGTCGAGTCTCTAGTCGATGTTCAATACCAAACTTACTAAGTCCACAACTTTCCATCCCCAAACTGATGGCCAAACATATTCGTCAACATGATGATCGTACACATTATGTGCATGTACATCTTGAAGCATCCACGCACATGTGATGAAATCCTCCCCAATGTCCATCACAGCTACAACAGATCTCTCCACAGCTCAACGGGCCACAGCCCCTTTCAGTTAGGATTGGGATTTCAGCCATTATGTCCCATTGATGTGGCCATACCATTTGCAACTACTCAGGAAGATTCAGCTCATGTCTAGTCCAAAGCTAAAAGGGCTAACAACTTCATTAAGCGCACTCAACACATCCGAAAGTAGGTCCATTATATATTGGACATAGCCAATGCTAAGTACACGAAAAGCCATGATCAGCATCATGTTCTGCACAAATTCCAGGTGGGCAACAACTTTTGGCTACATTTGCAAAAGGAGTGCCTCATTGGACCCCAGTGCAAGCTTCACCTACTTTGATATGGTCCATATACCATCACCAAGGCTATGGGGGGAAATTCCTTTGAGCTTAGCATTCCACCATTCCTTGGTCTACACCCAGTGTTCAACATAGACTGCCTTCGGTCATACTTTCCACCATTGTTGGACATATCCGACATTGCAGAACAACTCACACCAATAGAGTTGAACCTAGGAATAGGCCACAACTGATCAGATCATGGATACATTGATAAAGAAAACTCACCAATAGAGGATCCAATGATATCAAGTTTTCAAAGAAGGTCAACTCCTTCACCAGGGCAAGTGGTTCAGCAGGGACCAGGTTCAACAGAAATTCCCTCACCTCAAGGAGGCTCTACATGCAATGGGGACCATTGCTTCCTAAGGAGGGACAACTAATCCAGGTGGATATTGGTGGACAGCTTCCTATTCCACCTAGACCTCCAATGAGTTTCATATGTTTCCTTGTTTATTTCAGCATTTACTATTTTTAGCATTTTTTCGAGTCCTGAACTTCTGGAGTAGTTTTGACCCCCTAAACAGTGTTTTTTGAGGTCCATAGTAGGCCCATAGCCTTAGGCAAGGGCTTATCGCAAATCATGTAGTACTCGTAGAGACCTTTCCAACAAGTTATCGTACGCACCAAACGGAGATAATATGACCAAGTTATGACCCCGAGAAGTTGGCTACCCAACTAACCCCAACGGGCCCCACAAACTCTTGGCGTTTCATCTCTTGGGATTAGGGTTTTGGTTGTTTAGGGATTTCCCTTGTTTTTAAATAATAAATAGGCCCTTGAGCCTCATTGTAACATAGTTGAAGAAGATGGGACAAATTGATTGATCCAAGAGAAATTTAATAATGTTTGAATGGATGATGATGACAACCAGTATGATGACCGTGCTTTTTATTTACATGTACTTGAGAGGGAAACTAAACCTCTTTATGAAGGCTCAAAAACATCTCTTCTCTCTATTGTATTGTTGTTGGTCAACTTAAAGGTGGTGAATGGTTATTCAAACATGTGCGACACAGCTCCTAAGGTATGTAATATATTTTGTGACATTTAGTGTTGTATACATGATAAAGAAATTAGTTTTTCCATTGTTTTTAATGTTAGTACGTTGATTTGCATCATTTCATTAATTTGTAACATTTGGATGCAATATGTACGATTAATATTGTTTATTACATTAATCAATATTATTATTTTTATGTTGTAGATTATTAGGTGAATTTATAACACCACCATCAAATGCTTTACCTCGTATGTACCTAGATTTACATGCCATTATGAAATATTGGAATGGACTATCAAGCTATTTGTGCATGCCCTAATAATGATATTCTCTATTATAAATAACATGTGTTGAAATACAAATGCCCAAAATGTGATGAGAGTAGATATCAAACTGATAAAGTAACAAAAAAGGTTCCTTGCAAGGTTTTTCGTTATAGTCCCATAATTCCACATCTACGAAAGTTGTCCAGGTGCAAAAGCATCGCAAAACTTATGGATTACCATGCTATAAATATAAGTGAAGATGGTGTTCTTCGAATGCCTACAAATGGATCTGCATTTACGAATATAGAGGAAAAATGGCTAGAGCTTAAAATAGAACCTCGTAATCTTAGGCTTTCATTAGAAGCTAACGGTGTCAATCCATTTGGAGAACCTAGATCTACTTACTCAATATGGCCTGTTTTGTTATAAAGAATAGCATTCCTCCATGGAAGTCAATAAAGAGGGAGAACATAATGTTGATAATGGTTGTTCCAAAGTATTAATTTGTTTAGAATAAATTTTTTAGCAAAATATCATCTCGTTTGTCTTTTTTGTTTCATAAATATGTCCTATATTTTTTTGTTAATTTACTCATATATGTTCAATTATACCTTATAATTGTGTCTTATAAATTATTGTATTTACTCATATATGTAGTAATTATGTACTTTATGTTCAATCAATTAGGTAAGTACTTGGTCAAAGATATGAATGTATATATTGAGCCTCTTATCGATGATTTAGTGTATTTATGTAACAATGTGACTATGTATCATATCTCTATACCAATATTTGCACAAAGGGAATTTAAATTCCATGTAATGCTTGTATGGACAATTCATGATGCCCCAGGGCTAACACATTCTTTTGATATGTTATAATGTTACCCTGCACTTTAATAGTATTTAATTTTATGAAGTTCATTTCAAGTATGTTTTTTAAATAGTTCGACCTTTATTGTACATACTTAAAATAATTGATATAAAAATTATTCCATTTCTTTGAGGTATTCAAACAAAGGGTAAGTCTTCTTGTCTAGTTTTTGGTCCTAAGATGAAATCTCATCATTCAAGAAGCTTAGGAAAGGAGGTGTTTGATTGGTGGGTACAGAAGTACTAAAAAAACATATTTTCAATGGGAAAGAAGAGACTAGATTAAGACCATGGAGAATGAATCCTCGTATATGGAAGTTTCAATATAATAGAGTCTCTCAATGTATGGATCAAATTTTCTATATATCAATATACATGATATGTTTGGATTATTTTTTATTTTTATGGTATTTTCTTCACTATACTAATTGACAGTTTTTTGGTTGTTGTCAAGTTGTCTGTGATCCTCTAGACTTGACTTGTGGCTTGAGGAGCCACAACCCAAGGGCATCTAAGTCGTCAAAGTCACCCGGGGATCGCACCTGTCCTAGGCCACACAATCCCTTAGATAACTAGATTTTTAGCAAGTCTCCTCCTCCTAGCACAGGGCATAACGACCCCCGGTGAGGTTTGATCCTAGGTCGCCTTGCTAAAGAGGCCCATCCTAAACCCCGGTTGTGCTAGTGAGACTTGACGTAATAATTGACAGGTTATACTTTTTCTATAATATCTTTAACTATGATTCATGTTTTCGGTTGTCAAGGCATTAATAATAAACATACTTACCGATCAAACGGGAAATATTACCTCAAAATGGGTACTCTAGCCCAAAAACCCAAAAAAAAACATGAAAAAACAACCCAAAAATGAAAATTGTGTATTCTATCACGATGCTTTTTTAGGGTAAATTTTTAACATTTTTTTTTAAATGGAAGTAAAAACCATGTTTTTTTGCAAAATGGATGAAAAAAACACCCTTAAAAAAATAAGTGTTGACTCTGGAATATCAAAAAAAAATCGGGTTACAATTTTGACATTTTTTAGCAATGGAATTAAAGATAAAATATCCGGACTTTGAAGAACTATAAATTTCCACAAATTCTTGGACATGATAAAAATAAAATATCATGTCTCAAATCCTGATAATTCCAACAATTTCCATCCATGTTGTTAAAGATAAAATATATTTACTCTAAAAAACCTTGAAATTGTGTCCACGGGGTCTTGGATAGACGGTGATTGGGTGCTCTATTAAGGTACTCCTTGATGTGAAGTCACCGGTTCAATTCCTTGCCCTGATCGGGGTGATATATTGGACATGATGAAGATGTAGTCCCACTAAACTTACAAAAAAAAACCCTAAAATTGTAATTATTTTCAACCATAGCATTAAAGATAAAATATCATGACTTAGAAAAACATTAAAATCTTGACAAATTTTCAACCATGCAATTAAAACCAAAGATTATGACTACAAAAAAAATCTCAAGTTTTCAAAATATTTCAAACATGACATTATGGAAAAAAAATTATGACAAAAAACTTTAAAAATGAACACCCAAAACAATTTAGTCTTTAAATGCTAAATATATAGCGATTTTAAAATTTAGCCTAAGACAACTTGATACATTGCAACAAAAATTTAAAAATCAACCATCAAATTGACACGCAGTGTAGGTGAACTCAACCCATTGTAATGAAAACTTAAAGACCAACTATAAAATCGATACATTGTAGGGCAGACTCAATTCATTATAACGAAAAATTTAAAATCAACTATCAAATTGCACATAATGAGATCACGCTACTAGACAAGCATCGATATGGACCCTGTAGAAAAAAGATAAAAATAAATAAATGTATAAAGAAAAAAAATGAAAAATACAAAAGAAAACAAAAATTTAAATATTGAAAAAAAATAAAAACAATAAAAAAACACACAAAAATAATACAAAAGAAACCAAAAATTTTAATATTGATAAAAAGAAAAAACACAAAAATAATACAAAAGAAAAAAAAAATTCAAATATTGAAAATAAAAAACACAAAAAATAATACCAAAAAAATAAAAGTTCAAAAATTGTAAAAAAATTTAAAAAGTGTAAAAAAAACACAAAAATTAATACAAAATAGAACAAAAATTCAAATATAGAAGAAAAAAATTAAAACAATAAAAAAACACAAAAAATAATAATAATAATAATAACAAAAAAAAACTATAAAAATGTAAAAAATTAAATTAAATTAACTTATAAATATAAAGAAATTAATAAAGAATTAAAAATATCACAAAAAAATAAAAACAAAAATAAACATAATTAAAAAATTACATTAAAAAAAAGAGTTTAAAAAAATAAATAAATAAAATTAAAGTTAAAAAAAAAAAACAATTAAAAAAACAAAATTTAAAACAAAACAATTAAAATTAAAATTAAAAAAACAGTGTAAAAAATTAAAATTAAAATATTAAAAAAAAACAATTAAAATAAAATAAAAAATTTGTCACCACCCCTAGGTGGGTTTGGTCACGGGTGCAGGTGGGGAGGCAGGTTGCATGCATCCGCCTCCCCGCCTGTGCACATGACCAAATGCACCCAAGGGTTGGTAAGGCCGATTCCTGGAATTGGCCCTACCAGCGCTTGGGTGGGGTTGGCGCAACCACCTTCCTGCTTGCACCCTCGGCCAACCCCGCCCAGTAGTAGCGGATTTTTTTTAATTATTTTATTTATTTTTAATTGTTTTGTTTGATTTGAATTTTTTAATTTAAATTTTTTTTTTGTAATTTTAATTTTTCATTTTTCATTTTATTTTTTCATTTTTTTGTTTTAATTTTTTTTATTTAAATTTTATAACTGTTATGATTTTTCTTTCACTTTTTTAATTTAATTTTTTTTATTAATTTTTTTAATTCAAATATCTATTTATTTTTTAATTTTTTATTTTTGTTTAGTTATTATTATTATTATTATTATTAGGTGGTTGTATTTTATTTTATCTAGCTTAAAAAAATAGTTATAGATGTGTTTTTTGGTTTATTTTTTATTTTTTTCTTTAAATTCTATGTTTTTTGAAATATTTTCTTTTTTATGTATTTTTATTTATTTTTTATATTTTGTTTAATTTTTTTATTTTTACAATTTAATTGTTTTTTTTACATTTTTATGAGTGTTTTTTTTTTTTTTTATATTTTTTTTTTATTGTTTGAGTTTTTTGTCAAGTTTTTTAAAAAACAATTATGTTTTTTTACCAACATGAAAATCACAAATATTTAAAAATATATATCCACACTTAATACATTAGAAAATTTAAAGTGTAAAAATAAGCCCTCTAAACAAAAGGGTTGATGCTTCATCAACACTTTTCAAAATCAAGATGAAAATCACTAATATTTAAAAAAATGTTCATACTCGATACATAAAAAAATTTAAAGTGTCAAAAATAAATTCTTTAAAAAAATGTGTTTGTGTTGCATCAAAATTTTTCAAAATCAAGATGAAAATCACTAACGTTTTTAAAAAAATGTTCATACTTGATACATAAGAAAATTTAAAGGGTCAAAAATATGCTCCAAAAAAAATGTGTATTCTGAATCACCAATTTTCAAAATCGGGTGATTTTTTGCAACCTCAAAAAAACGGGTACTAAGTAGTTTTCCTGTTTGATCGATAAATATGTTAATAGGGCACTTCCACAAGGAATGAAAACTTATCACAAGCAATTCAATAGACTCCCCTACTATGAGAACCTAGAAATTGTTCATTTGTTTAATACAATGCACATCGAAAAGAATGTAACAAAAGCCTTATGGAAAATCTTCGATGGAAGGAGTGATAAAGAAAAAATTGTCAAGATTTGTAATGACATTAAGGAGGCGGACCACACATTGCAAAGTTAGATTCATTCAAATAGCAATGGAGACGTCCAAAATATAAGCACCCTTCCATGGTTATTGATAGAGAAGCAAAGAAAGCATGTTAAAGAGGTTATTGAAAAAAAAATCCGACTCGATTTTCTTCAAACATAAAGAACATCCTAACAAAGAAAGGTGAATTAGTTGGGGTAAAAAAGTCATGATTCTCATACGTTCATTAAGTTAATTATTTTGGTGTATATATATTTTATATATTGGTGAAACATATTGTTAATTAGTGTTTTTTTTACTAATTTGGGGAAAAATAATGATCGATCATTATTTTTGTTACAATATGTTCTACTTTTATCTCTGCCATAAAAATTTGACAACGATGTCAAACAAGTTATATATGATCTTGTAAAATACATGAGGTAAGTGGAGCTTTATGTGCAAAGTGTAATTTGTTCAATAAGTTGTTGTGTCGCATATTTTTTACTGCGTGTGTTTTTCTTGTCATCATGTACTATATTATACTTTTTTTGTTGAAAGCTATGATCTGCTTGCTTAATTTGTAGATGGTTGTCATCTAAATAAATCGATAAAGCAAAAATTTCTCTTTTGTGATTTCTACTGAAAGACTTTTCTTAAAATATATAAAGTATTAGAGAAAACAAATTCCTCATATAATGTGTGAAATGCAAAAGTATCTACCTCTGACACTTTTTAATGCATAAGAACACTACATAATACACAAAGTTGAGGAGATTGACAATTGTGGACTTGTACACACAAGATCAATGTGGATGGTCGAGAGGCTCTTGAAATCACTGAAGGATTTGGTCAGACAAAGGGCATATCCTTAGGGTTCTATGGTAGAGGGATATATGGTATATAAAACCATAGTTTATATTTGTCAATATAGTGATGAAATGGGAAAAAGTATTACTGTATTGGGTCGAATTTGGGATGTCAACTCTATGGACGATTTTGAAGGGGAGCACCTATTGGGGAAAGTTAGAATGAGCAAAATGAGATGTAAGTAGATAGTGGAGATTTATGGTACATTTGACTTTTTTGTTTTTATGTATATCGTACTTATTTAATATTTAGTCTTCCTACATAATCCATTATAATAAAGGTATAACATGGTAACTATGTGTGTGTGTGTGTGTGTGTGTGTGTGTGTGTGTGTGTGTGAATTGTTTTATTTTAATACAATTGGTCAAGAGTGGGATGAAATACATTTATACATTGCAAACAATCAAGATCAGATGAAGGTATGGATTGAATGATGTGAACAAGATAATAATGGTAGGTTATCATGATATGGTGTGTCTACATTGGTCAAAGAATCTCAACGTAGTAGAGATACCAATCTTACACAGAGGGAAATTGATTTAGTATATGGTTTAAAATATTATTAGGCAAGCATATTCACCCATACTACTTAGTTTTTTTACAATTATATTAATGCATATGGCATGTTTTTTTCTTAATTTTCAAATAGTTCCAGTATAAGTATACATGCTTATCAATTGACAATGCATTTTTTATGTGTTTGACGTATTGCAATTGAAATACCACAACAAAATGTGGTGCAATGGCCACAAATTTTGCATCAAAAGGTTGGATGAAAAGATGAAAACTTTTGATAATGGGATAACTGTAATATTTCAAGTTATAAATGTTTCCTCTAGAGGTGAAAGACATTTAGAACTCTCTGATAATCGATACTATGGGTATTTGCATGATATACTTGAGTGTGACTTTGAATCCTTCAAAATAGTTGTGTTCAATATCAAATGGTTTAAGCTATGAATCTGTGAACGTGACCTAGATAGAACTATTACTGAACATGCTAATGGATTTACCATGGTTGATACAAGTAATCTTGAGCTAGGATCAGAGTGATATGTTCTTCCAAGCCAATGTGAACAAGTATTTTATGTAGACGTTCTAGGTAAACTAGGTTGGTCATATGTTGTTAGATATGATCCCAAAGGAAGGCTCATAAAGTATAATGTAGCGGAAGAAGGTGAGATAAAGGAGTAGGGGGTTCATGCAGTGTCAAACAAAGATGTTGAAGAAGTTCAAGGAATATATGTCAATTGATAAAATGTTAATTTGGATGAACTATATGATATTGACGTTGTGTTGAACAAAGAAGTTGAAGAAGTTGAACCAAATGTAGAAGAGCATGTTCAAGATGATGATATAGATGATGATGATGACGTTGATATGGTGAATCCTTTGTACATGAATTCTGAACTGGATTATACAGATGGTGAGTTGGATGATGAAGAAGACTAATGATATCAAAATTTTGAAAATTACGAGGTATGTATTTATATGTTTTCAATTAGTTTTTTCTGTTTGTTCACCTTAAATTTTTATTTCCTAGTTTTTATGTTTGAATGTTATTGTGTTTATTTCAAATATATAATAGTAGATAGATTGGGTATCGAGGAATTGAGAGTGATGTTGGGGGGTGGCGGGGGGTGGGACGATAGGGGGTGGGGGGCCATATGAGCTTCCACCTTCACTTGGTTGGCCTTGTTAAGTAGAGAATATATTATTCTTGAAACAAAGAGAATCTCATTTACGTATATACCATCATTTCCAATTTTTACTATGGTTCATTAAGCATATGTACCGGCTGAGTTGGGTGACATTTGAACCAGGAGACACAGAGGACAGGAAAATGTTTGAAATAAGTTTGTCCCATGGCTACCCATGAACTGAGTTCCCACCAGGGTGTCTCATAATGAATTTTAGAAAAATGACTAAATTAATGTTTAGGTGTTAAAAGCCAATTTTATAGTTGATTGATTATGCAGCAAGGACATACTAACAAATGGTAAACTTTTGTTGTCATTGATGAACTAATTATTTTTGTTGATTTATTTACATAGTAGAGAAAATTGTCGCACCCTAGGCACACCCCACATGAAGGCAGAGAGCCCGAACACCCCTAGGGGTGTCACGTTTTGGTAACATTAGGATTCCCTCCCTGTACAGGTGATCGTGTGACAAGTTGATTCGTCAACACAACTTAGAAAGGGGTGCCCACATAAAAGAAGTAATTTCAGCCCATGACTTCCCATGAACAGAGTTCCAACCAAGGGATCTCATAATGATTTTTAGAAAATTGACTACATTAATGTTTGGGTGTTAAAAGTCGATTTATAATTAATTGATTATGTAGCATGGTACTAACAAATGTTAATATTTTGTTGTCATTTATGAGCTAATTATTTGTGTTCACTAATTTGCACAGCAGGGTGAGTGTCACGCCCTGGGCATGCCTACACGAAGGAGGGGCACCCATGCAGGTGCCGCATGTTGGGCACTCCAGGGTGCATGTGGGATGAGTTGGTGGGTCAAATCGACTTGGAAAGGGGCACCCACAAAAATGAAGTAATGGCATCCATGACTTCCCATGAACAGAGTTCCCATAAGGGTGTCTCATAACAATTTTTAGAAAATTAACTAAATTAATATTTAGATGTTAAAAGTTGGTTTATAATTAAATATTGATCATGCAGCATGGAAATAACAAATGATAATATTTTGTTGTCATTTATGAGCTAATGAATATTTGTGTTCACTAATTTGCACAACAGGGTAAACGTCTGCACCCTGGGTGGCGCTACATGAAGGTGCCCGACACCCAGGCACCCATGGGGGAGTCGTGTCCTAGGCACACCAGAGCGCTCGCCCGACAAGGGCGTTGTGTGATGAGTTGGTGGGTCAAACCGACTTGGAAAGGGGAAACTGAACAAAAGAAGTAATGTCGGACCATGACTTCCTATGAACAGAGTACCCACAAGGGGATCTCATAATGTTTTTTAGAAAATTAACTAAATTAATGTTTAGGTGTTAAAAGTTGGTTTATAATTGAATATTAATCATGCAGAATGGAAATAAAAAATGATAATATTTTTTTGTCATTTATGAGCTAATGATTTGAGTTCACTAATTTGCACAACAGGGAGAATGTCCATTCCCTGGGCACGCTTGTATGAAGGCGGGGCATTAGCGCCCATGGGGGCATCGTGTGTTGCACCACGGTGCTCGCATAGCAGCGGCACCCATGCGATGAGTTAGTGAGTCAGCCTGACTTGGCAAGGGGCACCCGCACAAAAGAAGTAATGTCCACCCATGATTATAGGATTATGTCGGTACTAACAAATGATAATATTTTATCGTCATTAGTGAGATAATGATTTGTGTTCACTGATTTGCAGATCAAGAAAAACATTCACACCCTGGGCGTGCCTGCACGAACGTGGAGCGTGCGGCTGCCCAAGAGGTTGTCGCATGTTAAGCACGCCAGGGTGCCCACCTAGTAGGAGCGCCTATGTAACGAGTTGGTGGGTCAACCTAACTTGGCCGAAAAGGGTGCCCACACAAAAGAAGTAATGTCGGCCTATGAATTCCCATTAAGAAATTTTCCACTAGGGGGTCTCATAAATATTTTTATAAAATTGACTAAATTCATGTTTAGGTGTTAAAAATTGATTAATTTTGTAGCATGGTACAAAAAATGATAATTTTTTATTGTCATTGATGAGCTAATGATTTGTGTTCACTGGTTTACACAACAGGGTGAATGCCTGCACCCTGGGCGTGCCTGCAAGAAGGCAAGGCGCCAGGGAACCCATGGGGTGTCATGTGTTGATCACGCCAAGGAACCCATTCAATAGGGGTGCTCGTGCAACAAGTTGGTTGGTCGGCCCGACTTGGAAAGAAACGCCTGCACAAAAGAAGTAATGTCGACCCATCACTATAGGCTTATGTCGGTAATAACTAATGATAATATTTTGTTTTCATTTATAAGCTAATGATTTTTGTTTATTTATTTGTATAGCAGGGTGAATTCTCACACCAACACAAAGGTGGGGCATGAGGGCACCCATGGGTGTGTCGCATGCTTAGCACCTGCCCAGTAGAGGTGCTCGTGTGATGAGTTGTTAGGTCTTCCCAACTTGGCAAGGGGCGCCCACACAAAAAAGGTAATGTCAACTCATGATTGTCGATGAAAAAAGTTCCCACATGAGGGTCTCATAATGATTTTTATAAATTTGACTAAATTCATTTTTAGGTGTTAAAAGTTTGTTAATAATTGAATGATTATGCAACATGGTACTAACAAATGATAATATTTTGTTGTCATTGATGAGATAATGATTTTCTTCACTAATTTTCACAACAAGGAGAACATCCATGCCCTAGGCACACCCACACATAGGCAGGGCGCCCGAGAACCCATGGGGGCATCACGTGTTGGGCATGCCAAGGCGCCTAACCAGTAGGGGAACCCGTGCAACAAGTTGGTGGGTTAGCCCAACTTGGAAAAGGGAGCTCGCACAAAAGAAGTGATGTCGACCCATGACTTCCCATGACTTGAGAATGGGGCCAATGTTAAAAAAATTGCAATTTGTGCTCATGTACACTGAAATTTGACACAGTTATGGTAGATGGATGCATTGACAAAATGGGAGGGTTTCGAGACTCAAATATGACTCACAGAAAGAATTTGACAATCAAACGAAAAAATTATAACATATATAAATATCAAGGAGATGAAATTATTTATTACTATTTACCAGTTGCAGGCTTATAATGTACTTCATAGTCCAGAGGTTGAGAAAACTCCTTACCCTTCCATTTGAGAAAACTTATTACCCTTCATCGTCATCTTTGTCATCATCGTCATCATCAACATCGTCATCATCACCATCATCTTTGTACTGGGAAAGTTAGGCGACAGGTGAACCAGGCGACACGATGGTTAGGAAGATGTGGTTTAATAAAGCTTTAAAAACAAAGACT
The DNA here is from genome assembly GCA_031772625.1 of Pinus tabuliformis. Classification (NCBI taxonomy): domain Eukaryota; kingdom Viridiplantae; phylum Streptophyta; class Pinopsida; order Pinales; family Pinaceae; genus Pinus; species Pinus tabuliformis. The sequence continues at coordinate 1,381,569,838 of CM062819.1, read as the reverse complement.
TGATAAACTATGTCCCATAAAAAATTTCATGGTATGAAACCTTGTAAAAATATTTATTAGCATTATATTGTTATATCTAATTCTAGTGTTCACTATATTTATCACATAGAATATTTATTCAAGATTTCATTAAAAGGTCTTTAAAGGCGACTTACTTCTTCTCATTATTACTCGCAGTAATCAAATTCCTTGAACAAACTTACTCTCTAAAACCTGTTTGGAGTTTTACAAATACACACATAGTTGATATGATTCACTTAGTTTCCATAGGATTTAGGATTTCAAGTGGAATTCCCCACAAATGTTGATCTTAAATTATACCCACCCTCAATAAACTCCTAAAATTGACATGTTATAAGCTAAATTTGGCATATTACAAGCCTAATTTAACAACTCATATCCATTCAAAAACATAACTTATTAATATCCCCTTATAATTCATAAACAAATGTAAAGCATTAATATATTCAATTAAATAGCCATAAATAATGAACATGTGTATTTCTGAGGAAAAATCACAATAGAAACACTATAAGACTTAACATATTAATCATAAAATATTTTTCAATCCATGGTGCTCTGCCAACATTCTTGAATAGAATGAGTTTCCTCTCATCAAATAGCACACAACTTTGGATTTGAATTGTTTAAATTATCTGGACAGTCTTTTGTTCTGTGACTCGTAATATTTGGGCATATGTTTTAGAAATATACAGCTTTTACTCAGGCTAAGAAGATATATAAACCTGTCATTATATTCCTACACAAGTTCACAAGGCATCTAATTAGTTCCTTTTATTTTTTGTGCTATTAGATGTTTAACATATTGAGTTTTAAAGAATGATAAAAAAAAAATGTCCTTTACTTCCATTTTTTATTTTTTTTGTTTATTTCTCCCTAAAATTCATAAATCATGTTAACATTATTTTCTTTAATGATCCAACACACTTTGTAATTTTCTTTTTTTTGTGTAGTATGTCCATCACAACCCATGTTTTCTCACATATTGTTGGGTGCGGGATCCTCCAAGGGTAGTTTTGGGGCTAAAAGCCCATGTTTATGTCAATTTTTGTAATATTACTATAAAGACTCTGCATTTTGTGGTCATGGAGCATGAAGGTGTTATGTGTCATAAAGGGTAGTTTGCCCGTAGTTTTGTAAAGTAAAGTCAGTTGTAAGAGATCTACCCATGGTCCACGGACCATGGGAGTGTATAAAAAGAGTTAAGATCTAAGAAGTTTGGGAGACACAACATGTAGGAGAGTCATAGCCTTAGAGAAAGAAATATAAGTCTTGGGTTGTAGCATAGGTAGAGGCTCTACAGCTGAGTGTGCAGAGGCCTAGGATCGAAGTCTGCAGCTGAGTGCGTGGACCCCTGCAGCTGTGTGCGCACGGTGGACAAAGTCTGTAAACACTTGGGAGATATTAATAAAAGGATTTATTTTGTAATTTTTGCGTCTTTGTTATGTTGATGGGTTTGAATATATTATGTATGAATTTCCTTTATTATGCTTATATGATGCACGAAGGAATGCAATTACATTGAATAATTAAACACAATTACGAATATTTGATTACGCGGTGATAACTTTAAGTATTCGGCAAGATAAGCAAATCACTTAGGAATCTGCACGGTGCGCTGCCATAACAGCACGAAAGTACCTGAGCCACAGGTTAGGGCTTCACAAAGTTCAATCGTATACTTTCTTGAAGGTATCAAAAGCCAGAATAGAGGGTTTATCTTACAAGCCCTAGAGCGAGATGACCTACGCGAAGACAAGGATAGAAGAAATCAAATGACATCACAACCATCTCAGGGTGTAGAAACTTGGTTCTAGCATCCCCCCATACTGCTTCGAGTGAGACTTCAGTTCACGCTTCGTGGGCTGACGCTGAAAGGGTCAGTAGTGTAGGGATTTGTTTGGCTAATTAACGTTGAACTTGGGTCAGACCCCCTCAAGCCAACACATATGAACCAATGATTTTTAATATCTTCATCACCCTTGTAGAGGGGTATATGGTGGTGCAACATTTGTTTAAGGAGGAGGGTTCTTTTACTATATTATAGTAGGTGAAGCTAGTCATAGGATATTCAATGGTTTCTTAGTGTTTAATTGATCAACTTTGGTTGATTTTACTAAAAGGTTTATTTCATCGATCTAATAATTTTGATCTTTATAGTATGTAAAATGTCTTATTTTTGGTTGCATCACTTCCTTGCAATGTTTGAAAAAAATTGAGGTATCCTCCTCAAATAGTAAATCGTATAAAAGGGTACAACTCTAATATCTTTCATGTGGAGTAGTATGTTATTATCTCCTTCAATACTTAACCAATTTGAATTTTTATGGGGTATTCCAAGGAACAACATATCTCTCACATTTACTGTAACAACCCCGAGTTAAAATTTTATGTAAAAAAATAAATAAAGCCAAAAATAAGACCAAGGTTATGGGACATGTATTCCAAGCTAAATGTTGGGAAAAACATCCTAGTTGGCATTACTTGTTGTTTATTATGGCTAACGAATTTGACAAAGGAAAAGGTTTTGGAAACACAAAGAGGCATTAATTGGCATTTTATCTATGAAAATGAATGAAAATGGGATAAAAAGGAGATGAAAGGTAACATGTTTACATCAAAGGGAAATTGAAGTAAAAATAGAATAAAGTGAAGAAAATAGAGGCCTCGATAATAAAAAGGCTTATGAGGGTCAGTTCATAGCTTTTGTCAGTATAGTTTTGGAGATCTCTCTATTCTCTCACACTATTGCACATTTAGAGCATTCTTGGAGCACTCTAGAATTGGAGAAAAGAAAGCAAAGGAAGGACAAGGGAAGTAAAGGAAGGAAAAGGAGAGCAAGGGAGAAGCAACGAAACTTTGGATCAAGCAACTTCAGTAGAAAGAATTGCGTGTAATAGGTTGCATGTGTGATTTCCTAGTTGGTTTGTGAATGCATGGACATGCATTTGTGTATTTGGTTCTCTTGTTTTCATTAGAATGGGTTTTTCCAGATGTGACGGTGGTTTCAGCCTTGCCTTGTCATTTTCGAATAGCTGCGGTGTGATGGGATTCTTTTATTTTATTGGGAAGCTCTGGTTTTCTATGTCTTGAGTTGTCACATTCATGCTTGGAATATGGCACAAGGGTGATTGGTTGAAAGAAATATTTGTTTTAGCCCAATCTATGGTCAGGTGGTACGTGGATGTCCCTGACTTGGTTGGATTTTTTATAAGTTGATAAGAGCTCTTTTGTTATGATGTTGCTTTGATGGTTGTTCTATCATGGTTATTATTTTGGTTATATGTTGGTTATAAGCATGGTTCCATAAAAGGTTCTAGCTATGGATCTTGATATGTTTTGATTAGTTGATGAATGGTTAATGGATTCATGAGATAACAAATGATATTGCAACTATTATGAGAGGTCATTAGACCTTCTTGGTGATCCTCAGATAAGTTTTAGACCCATATGTTCATATATGAATTTGTGACCTTAGAATACATGTTCACCATATGTTTGACGAAATTAATATCATGGTTGGGCCTAGTTAGGTCAAGTCCTTGATCAAGTTTTGTATGAAGGATTTTTTCTGATGTTATTTATCTTTCCAAAAAGTCTCATTAAGTTATGGGAAGTGGTATGGAGGCTGGCATGAAATGGTGGTTCATAATCTGGGACCGCACCCTTTGAACTAGAAGTTTTGGGCCATAACCACAACCTGGTAGGCTTATGCATGCGGTTGGAGGCCTATAACCACATGGAGGCCTTGGCATGCATGTGGTTGTGGGACCATGTCACTAAAAAGGCAATCCAACTCAGGCTTTTGGGCACTTGGAGTGGTTTTTTAGCTCTTGGGTGTCTAGTAGCTCTTGAGGAAGGTCAGTAAGGTTACAATTTGTTGACTCCACTTCCTTAACTATATTTATGAGTTTGGGTCATGTCACAGTAGCCCTCATATCATGGTTACCCAATACGGCCAATTAAAGTGGGTACATGTGGGATGGGTGGTTACAGTTTGGTATCAAAGCGGGTTTCGTTTACTTTTGGTGTTATCTGATACCAATTTGGTATCAGAGCATGGTTAAAATACTTGGATTGAATGGGAAGAATGTGTTTGTCATGCATGCATATCAGTGTCTATATGGTTGTTATGCGTGCATTTTCATGGTTTTGGTTTTCGTGCAAACCTCTCTTTTTGCATTAGATAATGTATTTTTAACTTTAATATGTTAATTAGGAAGGTTTATGGATAATTGCATATTTGTGCCTAATATTATTTATTTTTGTGGAATATTATGAGAATATTGGGCAAATTATGAAGATTTGAAAGAGGAGATAATTTAGGAACTTGCTCCATACTACAAAAGGATCAATATTAAATAATAAATCAAGAAGATATTTTGAAATAATTGCACAGATTCTGGATAACCAGTGATTGGGAAAATCTAGGAATGTGTTCCCTATCATTTAATGCAAATTCCTAGTATTGGGAACCAGATCCACTAATTAAGGGATTTTGGTGGGGAAATCTCTCCCCTTTCATGGGCAATGCTTCCTAATCATTTTATATAAGTACCAAGTCAAATTTGGCTCTAGGGGTGGAATTTTCTTAGCCTTCTTGTGGAGAGAACCCGTATTTTTGCAGCTCCATTGTCATTTCTTGCAAGGATGTAATTGTATTGAAGGAAATAATGAAGATTGGTGCCATTTTAGCTTCGAGTGACATTGAAGGATATAGCTCTTAAATGGTTCATGATTTTAGGGACTAATTCAATAAGATCATGGAATGACATTAAAAAAGTGTTTCTAGAAAAATATAAAGATCATGGTCTTAAAGAAGAAATCTTTAGAATGAATCAAAAAGAAGATGAGAACCTTGAGGATCTAATATAGAGGTTCATGTATAATGTTAAGAGGGAGAAATTACATCATTTAGGATCTGGCACACTAAAAACCCTGTTACTTAGAACAATTAGGGATGGGTGGATTGATCTCCTTGATCTCATGAGTAGAGGTGATGTATACCAATTATCATTTGAAGAAATGTGTGAAACATGAAAACACATATCAAGAGGAAGGACGAGATTAAGTAAATCGACATCAAGATCGGTAAGTCAAGCTAAACTTGGAAATTTGTTTGATGACTTTAAAACAGAAATTCTTAGCAATCTAAGCAAACAAATAGAAATGTTAAGATTGCAAGATGAGGAAAAAGAATAATGAAAAAAGAGAGATAATGTATTTTTTATTTTAATATTTTAATTAGGAAGGTTTATGGATAATTGCATATTTGTGCCTAATATTATTTATTTTTGTGGAATATTATGAGAATATTGGGCAAATTATGAATATTTAGAGGAGGAGATAATTTAGGGACTTTCTCCCTACTACAGGAGGATCAATATTAAATAATAAATCAAGAAGATATTTTGAAATAATTGCATAGATTTTGGATCTCCCATGATTGAGAAAATCTAGGAATGTGTTCCCTATCATTTAATGCAGATTCCTAGTATTGGGAACCAGATCCACTAATTAAGGTATTTTGGTGGGGAAAGCTTCCTCATTTCATGGGGAATGCTTCCTAATCATTTTTTATAAGTACCAAGTCGAATTTGGCTCTAGGGGTCGATTTTTCTTAGTCTTCTTGTGGAGAGAACTCACATGTTTGTAGCTTCATTGTCATTTCTTGCAGGGATGTAATTATATTGGTGGAATTATTGAATATTGGTACCATGTTTAGCTTCTGAATCTTGGTATCCTCCATAGGACTCTGAGTTTCATTGGGCTTGGCCATCCCAGGAGTATCATAACCCTTTTGTATGATTTACTTTTCTTCCTTTCATTTCTTATTCACATGCATCTCATGTTCTTGTTTTTTTTCTGTTTCTGCATTTAGTATTTATGATTTCTTGTTGTAGGATTGAGTTATATGGTTGGAGTAATTTCTTTTTTAGGATAACAAGCATAATTTCATCCTTATAACAACTTTTGAAGGTCATAGTAATCATTGAGTTACTTGGATTAGTTTTCTTATTCCCAAATGTAGATTTCGGAAAGTCCTTTGTGGCAAATGACAGTAAATTTATGCTATTTTTTAGAGCATGATAACGAGCTTCAATCGAGTTGATTCCACTTGCATTAGATCGAAAAAACATTCTAGTTAATAATAAAAATTACCCCATTGCATTTTCACTTTATTAGGTTAGGCATTTGATAGATTTACTAGCTCATTAGTTCTCGAATTTAGAGATTTTAGACTAGTAATTTTCTGTTATTTTTTAGCATGGGTTAACAAAGATATTTTTTAGTGATTCCACTTGGAATGGAGACCTAAGACATCCTAGTCAATAAAAAAAATTGTCCCATCAAATTTCTATTTGATTTTCTTGGTCATTCGGTGAATTATGGTTTCTTGTAGTAAATTTGCAGTTTCCTGTAATAACTATAGGATCTCCTGTAGCAGCCTTCCAACATGTATATACTTGCCCAGATTCACTCAATAAGCTTGGTTATTGTCCCTTAGGGTTGCATAAATACCCCTAGGGTCTAAATCAATGATTATGGAAGACTAAAGACCACTTAGGACTTGCCTCTTTACCCATGCAAACCATTTCAGCGATTTGGGCTAATGGACAAATTTATGAAATAGATAATACAATGATGATTGCCACATCCAATGAACTCTATTAATGGATCTACACTCTTTGAAATGTAATGTTTAAAATTTAGTTCATGATATTTAATTTATGTAATTAGAATAGGTTTCTTTCTTTGTATTTTCTTTCTTGCAATAGGTTAAGGTTTCCATTTTGAGCATTTAATTTTTTGCAATTAGTTTAGGATTTGATTTCATTACATGCACTCCATTACATCATGACAACAAAGGACTGACACATATTTGTGTTTCACATGTAGTTTCGATACCTCTTAAGTTTGTAATACCTCGGGTTGATAATTAAAGTTGGTAGTCTTGGGAGTTGCAGCATTCTTGTTACAATACTGAGGCTCATCACTTTTTGGCATCGTTGTCGTTGCAAAGTATGCATTATTATCTTCCCAAGTTGATTCATTTCTTTTACTTTATGCATAAACAAAAAAATTTCATTAGGCATATTTCATTTCGAAAACAAAAAATTGCATTGCATTAGCATTCTTATTTTAAAAAAAAAAGAAAAAAAAATATTAATTCTCCAACACCAACCCCCCTCCCCCCTATTTGATCACGTGTTGCAATAAGAGCCACATCACCATTCATTTTTGCAGGTAGAAGAAGAAGAGATGACAGAGAAGGAAGAAGAAATGGATGGAAATAATGACAATGAAGAAGATCATCTTGGATTTACAATTCAAGATACTAATGTCACTGTGCATATAAAGAACATCCCTTCATATTTTCTTCCAAACTTTCACGGTCTAAGGTTAGAGGATCTGGAAACCTTTCTCTTTGAATTTGAAATTGTTTGTATATGTTATGGTTACTTATTAAACACTCAAAAATTGAGATTGTTTCCAGTGACATTGAAGGATATAGCTCTTAAATGGTTCATGATTTTAGGGATTAATTCAATAAGATCATGGAATGATATGAAAAAAGATATTTCTAGAAAAAATATAAAGATCATGATCTTAAAGAAAAAATCTTTACAATGAATCAAAAAGAAGATGGGAGCCTTGAGGATCTAATAGAGAGGTTCATGTATAATGTTAAGAGGGAAAAATTACATCATTTAGGATCTGGCACACTAAAAACCCTCTTACTTAGAACAATTAGGGATGAGTGGATTGATCTCCTTGATCTCATGAGTAGAGGTGACGTATACCAATTATCATTTGAAGAAATTTGTGAAACATTCAAACACATATCAAGAGGAAGGATGAGATTAAGTAAATCAGCATCAAGATCAGTAAGTAAAGCTAAACTTGGAAATTTGCTTGATGACTTTAAAACAGAAATTCTTAGCAATCTAAGCAAACAAGTAGAAATGTTAAGAATGCATGATGAGGAAAAAGAATATGTTGATATTTGTGTTGTCCATGCAGAATGACATGTTAAATATTTCCCCTCATTACCAAGGTTGAAGGAATTTTACCGAGAGGACAATGAAGCAAGCCAATTGCTAATGCAACTATGTTATGTAGCTCCAAGAGGACCATGGCAGCCTATTCAACCTGATATGGGGCAAGAGCCTAATTCACAATTTCAAGATTATGCACATCCATATCAAAGTAATTGGAACACACCATTTCCTTGGCAACCTTGGCCATCTCAACCCCAAAACCAATCTTGGCAACAAGGTTAGAAAGGAACTTATGGGAGCCATCCACAATATCCTCAATATTTTACTCAATATCCTCCATACCTAAATCCATGTTTTCCTACCATTCACCTCCACCACATCCACAACCCCAACCACATCTATCTCAAATATCCACTCCCACTCAACTACCTGTACCACCATTTCCGAACCCACACAATGAAGTAGCTTAGCCCACTTACAATGATGAGGTAAAACACTTCCAAACGTCTCCTCCTTATCTAGATGGTATTCATATTTTCTCAGGAATAGTATCACAAAAAAAGAGATTCTCTTGATATCATTGAATGACAGCATGCAAAAAAAGAAGATTCAAATGAGAAGACCAAAGAATCATGGGTTCAACTTCATGAAGAGCAAACATCAAAATCAGAGATTGGGAAAGTGCCCTCATGTTTACCATCAGATCCTCTATGTGTTCAAGAGAATAATATGCAAACAGAAGAAGATTTGAATTTCATGGAAGAAGAAGACATCCAAGATTATCCAAATCAGCAAGTGGACTAGGGGCATCATAACTATATTGAAATATGGTTCCAGACAGTCACTAAGTTTTAGCAATACTCTCTTCTTCAACTATGTTTGATATCATCAAAGTCAAATCATTTGGTCTCTTACATTCAAGTACATGTCAAAGATGTTTCCATCCTACACATGATTTTATTTTTCATCCAGTTATGCAAGTCGCTCCATTGGAAGTATCCCTACATTTGAAAATGATTTTGTTTTTTTAAGTAGAGTAGGATAAGAAAAGAAATGAAAAGTGAAAAATAAGAGAAAAAATAAAATCTCAGGTGAAAACATCCTTTGAGGCACCTGAGATTAGCTCATTTATTGAAAACCTCCATGAGGCAGTTAATGGATTGGAAAAAAAGAGAAAAAGAAAAAAACTAGGTGAAAACCTCCTTTGAGACGCCTAGGCAGACCCACTAGTTGAAAACCTCATTGAGGCAGCTAGTAGACCTATATATATATATATATATATATATATATATATATATATGCTCCATGTATCGCTCTTTCATGAATGCAGGTGTTATCTAACCTCTACAAGCAACAAAAATAAGTTAGCCACCAAAAGAAAAGTTGATGACAAGTCTAGTCAAAAGAAGTAAAATTTTGACTTTCTCCTCTTTTGCTCAAATGCTTCAATTGGACCAAGGCTTTTCCAATCGATCCCCCTCATCTATTTCCACCATCCACTCATCATTCCCAAGCTTTTACCACTCATTTTCCTTCTTGTCCTGAAATACTACAAGAAGATCATGTAGTTACTGTAGGAAACAAAAATAAATAGAGCAGAAAATTATTTTTGTCATATCCTGAAAACCATGCATATGTTTGCCAAGTTGTTATAAGGGGAGATGCATATGGATGATATTAACATGCCCAAGAAATTTCAGCAAATTCCAGTGTACCATTTTCGATAAATTGACCCCCATCACCTACAGTCATATTTGAATTTCTCGATATTGATGCATCCATTTGCAAATTTGTTTCATGGGGAGATGCATATGGATGATGGTAACATGCCCAAGAAATTTTAGCAAATTCTAGTGCACATTTTTCGAGAAATCGACCTCCATCACCTACATTCATTTTTAATTTTTTCTAAGATTCATGCATCCATTGGCCAAACTTTTTTATGGAGAGGTGAATAAGGATGATGGAAACATGCTCAAAAAATTTCAGGTCAATCCAATATACCATTTGGGAGATATGGGTTTAAACAAACTGCTACAGGGTTTCTTGTAGTTACTACAGGATGTCCTCGTTTTCTATAGGAAACTACTTGAAGGCTATAGGAAGGTAGGGAAGGTGAAATGAAATTTTGGTGAGGGGTATGACAGTTGTGAAAAGTGTGGGGAAGGTGAACATCACCCATGGCCCATCCCAACACTCCAAGAAGGTCAGATTTGAATAAGATAGCTTGATCACGATAACTGGAATACAGAGGTTTAGAATCAGCAACCTATGAAGACACGTGTAGGAATAAACAAAGGAAATTATCACCTCCATAGTACCATGGATCAATCATCAACTCAGCAACAGCATGCATGCCTCTCCAACAACCATCAAGTAGGTACAGGTATGCAATATTCTTGACCTCTCCTCTTGAGCATATTATAGTTAGAAATTTGTTGTTAATGCATGAGAGATGAGGTTTTATAAGCCAAATATGGTTCAGCAGTCTTGGCCACCTTCAACTAGTTAATACAGCTAACTCCTTCACTCATGCAATGTGGAAAAACCAAATTAGGAAGGGTGATGATTTCGAGGAATGGGGACAACAGTTAAAAGAGGAAACTTTTGCAAAGGCCAAGTCACCACAGCACTCCAAGACCTCCATCCACTTCATATCCACTATCTATCCATCACTCATCCATCCCATTTCATAAGAAAAAATTAATATTTTTCAATAAAAAACCCTACACTCTGTCTCACCCTAAAAATTTCTTGAAAAAAAACACACATAGGACATCCTCTCCATTTTCACAAACCTACACTACTCCCTCTCAGCCCTAGCATCATCCTCCAAACCCTCTACATCATTTCTCATCACTCTCATATAGTTAGAAGACCCTGAAAGAGAAGGAATGTCTGCTACAGGAAGGTAAAATGTTTCTACAAGAAAGAAGAAAGGAAAAAATTGTGCTAAAACCTAAAATGGCAGTGCCTAAGAGAGACCTAATCAAAATAGAGAACTCCAAGGCTATTAGGCAATCATCTAGGCCACAAAAGAGAAGAAGGAAACAAAAGGCAAGAAGGCATTCACCATCAAAATAGAACTCAAATTGTAGTGATGAAAGAGGCTTTCCAAGAGGTCTCTAATATCTTTCTAGCTTTTGTCCAAGGCCTAAAATATGTTATAGAAAGGGGAGAAAGGCATGGAAGTCAAGTTGAGGGCCTACCCTAGGCTCAGACTATCATTTCTGCTCAAAACAGGTTTAAACAGGCTACTACAGGGTTTCCTATAGTTACTACAAGAATTGCTACAAGGTTTCCTATAGTTACTACAGGAATTACTACAAGATGTCCTAATTCTCATCTAAAGGTGTTTTGAAGGTTTCAAAGGTGTCCAAATCGTGGGAAAATGTAGCAGGAAGTTGGAAAAGGATGTGGAAGACCTTTCCAAACTGAAAAATATTCAAGAACCCATCTTGCATAAGGGGAAGAAAGCAGGCTAATCGTCTCAAGCAACACTGTGCTTTTTCTATGCACAAAAAGTTTTGGAAAAATGAATGAAAATGGAATGGAGGTCTCAAGGGAGAGGATATGAATGAAATGGATCTACAAGCCAACATAGTTCACTTGCAAATGTGAAAGTTATGTTTTTTTTTTTTTTTTTCATGAAATATTGTTAAACAATCATGAAAAGAACAACAAAATTTGTGTGCTTGTCCTTGCAGAACTTACAACCAAGATTCTTAAGAGAAAGGACTGAGGAATGCACAAGAGAGAGGCCACTAGGGCCATGAATGAGGCACAGTGAGGTCACTAAGTTGCTTAGAGGATGAGAAACACTTTCAGCAGGAGGTATGATGGGCCTCTAAATTAGACATAAATTAAGGCTCATCTGAACATCATTCAGCACATTAAACCTCTCTTTTTGCATTAGATAATGTATTTTTAATTTTAATATGTTAATTAGGATGGTTTATGGATAACTGCATATTTGTGGGTAATATTATTTATTTTTGTGGAATATTATGAGAATATTGGGCAAATTATGAAGATTTCGAGGAGAAGATAATTTAGGGACTTGATCCCTACTACAAGAGGATCAATATTAAATAGTAAATCAAGAATATATTCTAAAATAATTACACAAATTCTAAAGCTCCAATGATTGAGAAAATCTAGGAATGTGTTCCGTGTCATTTAATGTAGATTCCTAGTATTGGGAACCATATATACTAATTAAGGGAATTTTGTGGGGAAAGTGTCCTCCTTTCCTGGGGAATTCTTCCTAATCATTTTATATAGGCACCAAGTCGAATTTGGCTCTAGGGATGGATTTTTTTTAGTCTTCTTGTGGAGAGAACTCGTATTTTTCCAACTCCATTGTCATTTCTTACAAGGATGTAATTGTATTGATGGAAATGATGAATATCGGTGCCATGTTAAGCTTCTAAATATTCATCTCCTCCATGGGACTCTGGGTTTCCTTGGGCTTGACCATCCCAGGATCCTTAGAGCCCTTTTGTATCATTTGCTTTTCTTCCTTTCACTTCTTATTCACATGCATCTCGTGTTCTTGTTTTTTCTATATCTGCATTTAGTATTGATGATTTCTTGTTGTAAGATTGGGTTAAATGGTTGAAGTAAGTTATTTTTCGGGACCACAACCATCATTTCAACCTTGGAACAGATTTTGAAGGTCATAGTAATCATTGAGTTACTTGGATTAGTTTTCTTATTCCCAAATCTCGATTTCTGGAAGTCCTTTGTGGCAAATAACAATAAATTTCTGTTATTTTTTAGAGCATGCTAACGAGTTTCAATAGAGTTGATTACACTTGCATTAGATCATAAAAAAAATCCATTTAATAACAAAAATTACCCCATTGCATTTTCACTTGATTAGGTTAGGCATTTGATAGATTTACTCGCTCACTAGTTCTCGAATTTCTAGATTTTAGACTAGTAATTTTCTACTATTTTTTAGCATGGGTTAACAAAGGTACTTTTGAGCGATTCCACTTGGAATCAAGACCTAAGGTATCCTAGTCAATAAAAAAAAATTCCCATCCAATTTGGATTTGATTTTCTTGGTCATTCGGTGAATTATAGTTTCGTGTAGTAAATTTGTAGTTTCCTGTAGTAACTACAGTATCTCCTATGGCAGTCTTCCAACATGCATATACTTGCCTAGATTCACTCAAGAATCTTGTTTATTATCCCTTAGAGTTGAATCAAGACCCCTAAGATCTAAATCAATAATTATGGAAGACTAAATAGCACTTAGGACTTGCCTCTTTACCCATGCAAACCGTTTCAACAATTTGGGCTAATGGACATGTTTATGAAATAGATAATGCAATGATGATTTCCACATCCAATGAACTCTGTTAATGGATCTAAACTCTTTGAAATGTAATGGTTCACTTTTAGCTCATGATCTTTAATTTATGCAATTAGAATAGGTTTATTTCCTTGTATTTTCTTTCTTTCAATACATTGAGGTTTCCATTTCGAGCATTTCATTTTCTACAATTATTTTAGGATTTGATTTCATTACATGCATTGCATTACATCATGACAGTGAAGCAAGGACAAATTGTCTGTTGCAAAAATAGTGTCGATACCTCTTAAGTTTGTACCAACCCCAGGTTGATAATTAAAGTTGCTAGCCTTGGGAGTTGCATCATTCTTGTTGCAATACTGAGGCTCATCAATGATTATGTATATACACGTATTGTGTTAATCTAGACTGATTTTACAGACGAGATAGCCTCCCATGAACTTCACTGAGGTATGTTTATTATGTTTGTATTTAATTTATCTAACATGGTGTGTTTGTAGGAAGAAAAAGATCAAATATGACTAGAAAAATGGTGGATTAAAGTTCATGAGACTCTTGTTATAGATCAGATGAGTAGCATAGAGATGAGTATTCTCTTGACATAGCAGACACCTTGAGAAGTCTAAAGGAAGAAATATGAATTTTCAAGGTAGATAATGATAGAATCATCCAGTCATAGCAAAGGCTTCCCAGGGAATAGGAGAAACAAGCAGATGTCAATTTGGTTATCCTTCAAACTTTGTTAGACTTGCAGAGATAGGGTCAACCACGGATTAGTTATGTGTTGGCATTATGATTCAAGTGTTGTCCTTGATGGCAACTCACTCAGAGGTTGGTACAGGTGCTCAGAGACTGGTACAGGTGATGGCAACTTAACTAGTGGACAGATGGCTCAGGCATGACAACCTGTCGTTGAGTGGAAGCAAGTATTCAGATCCTGAAGCACCTCAGATTGAAGATGGACAAGCAAATGAAGCATCAGATCAAATCATAGATCAACAAGATCTACCTAGCAAAAGGGAGAATGCCCTCAAAGAAGAAATCATCAGATTAGAAGATCAGTTGGAATGTGCCTCCAGAATTCGAGAAATGCTGCTAGCACTGAATAAAGAGCAAGAAAACGAGATCCTCAAACTAAGGCATCAGTTGGATGAAGGAAGGAAAGCTGAAGAGACCTTGAAGAAGCAATGTCTAGACAAAGAAGAACAACATCAAGTTGAGGTAAATATCTTGAAAAGTAAATTAGAAGAAAAGGATAAACTATTATGATTTCAAGATAGTACTAAGATCTTGGATGATATTCTTAGTAGTCAAAGGTCCCCTGCTATCAAAACTGGTCTTGGTTTTCATGAGTCTATTGAAGGTGAATCTGTTTCACAAAGTAAGACAAGAATCTCTAATGCAAAATCTGAAAGGCTCTACAAGGAGATGAAAGGTCAACCTCATCAACAATCAAGGAAAGAGACTCCTCAAAGAAAATCTTTTACTCCTCCCATGAATAATGTTGAATGTTATGTATGTCATAATCTTGGACATGTTGCAGCCATATGTAGAAGAAGAAGGTTTCAAGACCATCATGCAGAAAGATCATCACATTCAAGGTACTTTAATGGATATTGATTTTCTTGCAATATATTTGGCCATAAAGCTGCTGATTGCTATAAGAGGAATATGAAACATGTAAGATGCTATGCATGTAACAAGTTTGGACATAAAGCAAAAGATTGCAGGAACAAAGCTCATGATAAAAGGAAATCATCAACATGCTTGAAGATATGGAAGAAGAAGGAAGTTCAGTCAGAAAGATGTGGCACAGCACAGGGTACTCAGCACAACACAGACATAACAGACTCAGGGGGAGCTGAAGGTGTAAAACTTCAGTGTTCTAATTCTCATACGCAAGTTTCATGAAGGAAATCCGCGTATATACGCGAGTTTCGCACTACAAAGTCGCGTATATGTCAGTTTGTGAAAAAGCAGTGGGGACAGACTCAGAAAAGGGGTCTGATATGATCCAGTCCAGTATATGCTCTATTGGTTAACAGTTACAGTCTGCTGAGGATGTTTGGAAATGTTTTGATACTTGTAAGATGCTAGAAGTGTTTAATCCTAACTTGATGATGAGATCTTGATGCTTATTACTGATGTATGCATGATCAGATCTAACTACAGATGGCTCAGGCTCAGGGGGAGCAAAACAGACTCAGGAAATGGTTCAGACATGGTTGGCTCACACTCAGGGGGAGCAGATTCTTCAAATAATTCATTGTTGGCATTATGGTTAGAAGTTGTTGATAAAGTCTATGAAGCTAAATGATACATCTTGCTGTTTAGGAATGGTATTGCAGGCTGATGCTTATGGTACAGATCATGATGCTGCTGGTGGCTTTCATAATTCTTGGTCTAGATATTTCATCACTATGTCATGTATCTCTTTGTGATATCTCTTTTATGATGTCAAGGTCATGTAACGGCCTATGTTGGTTTCCCCACTATGCCTGGGATGAATGATGAAATGTTTATGTATTGTCATGAGTAAACTCTTAATGTATCTCCACATGGTTAGGTGGATGAGTCAATATTGGTATATCCCCACTAGGTTGGGTGATGAATGTATGTATTGAGTCTTTGGTGATAGGAAGGTCTTCTATAATGTATAAGTCTTTGTTCTTCTTGAAGAACATCTTTTGCAGATCTTGCCTACAGTCAAGGGGAGCATGAACAGCACAATTCAGCAAGAGCAGGATGGATAGATTGGTACACTTTGGCATACACAAAGGGGGAGCACATTTGGAGATTTCAGCATGTACTCAGGGGGAGTATGGACAGCAGTATGGACAGCAGAAGGTATACCAAAGAAGAGAATATCTTGGTCCACCCTTTGCCCTTGATGTCAAAGGGGGAGAGTGACTTGGTGTGGTGGTTGCCATCAAGTCCAAAGGGGGAGATTGTTGGCATTATGATTCAAGTGTTGTCCTTGATGGCAACTCACTCAGAGGTTGGTACAGGTGCTCAGAGACTGGTACAGGTGATGGCAACTTAACTAGTGGACAGATCTCAGTACAGCAGGACAAGAAAGAGATATACGCGGGTTCAGCAAGGAGAATCAGCGTGTACACGCAGGTTGGCTTCAGTAAAAGCGCGTACATGTGAAAACGTACCTTTGGTCAGTGGCAGTTAGTCCTTGGAAGTTGTGCCTATGGTTTTGGACCATGGTGTCTCGACGGACGTGTCGATCCCTAGTTTCGAGGTTGATGGTATTGTGTTACTATGGTTTTGGCTCTTGGTATTGAGCAAGGCCTAAGGCTATATAAGGAGAAGATCACTAGGCCAAAGAGAGTAGGTGTGAGTGATGAAGATCTGAGAAAGTGTGTGATCCAAGTGCTGGTTATGGGTTGGTGATCTGAACCAAGGTTTTACTCATGTGGAGGATGATGAATGATGGAACGAAATCTCAAGGCTTGGAATGATTATCTTCATATGGTTTGCCTGTGGATAGATCAGATCTACTGACGCATGTTTATTATTATGATCTGGGTATGTTTTGATGTCTGATATAGCTGCAGAGTTATAAGTTAGAATTTGCAGATCTGTACACGGGTTGGCTTTGGTAAAAGAGCGTATACACGCAGGTTGGGTTCATCCAAGTAGCGTATACAATGTGAAGTATGATATTTGAAGATGAAGTTGGATCTGGTTGTTGTTATGTTGTCTGGTTGTTGTTGACAGGGTTACAGTGATTCAGAATTGGGTGTTTCAGTGATTGATGATGCAGGTTGTTCTACAATGATGATTGTTTCATGGATCCAGTATGAAAATGTATGAAACGTGGTCCCGGGAAGATCGTAGGGTTGGTACCTACGTACTAGTAAATGGATCGGCTAGTACAAGAGCTATGAGGGTTGTAGCCCTTTGCAGGTTGCAGCCTGCGTGCTGGTAAATGACTGCACCAGTGCATTGTAAAAGAAGTTTCTTATTAAAGAAGAAAGAGACGAATTGCAGCGGGTGGTTTTCACCCACATTGGGTTTCCACCTTATATCATGGTGTTCATGTGTGTGGCTCTTGTGTGATGTTCTGTTCTGTTATTCTACACCCGTTTACTGTTAATATGCTTAATAATGATCTGATGCATTTACTGAAGATTAAGCTAACTGAATTATAAGATCTCTGGATATACGCGAGTTTCATTAGACACAGTAGCGTGTACACGCGGGTTTACTTAATTGAAGTAGCGTATATGTTTCTGAGCATGAAATTGAAAAAGTTTGATTGATCTGATAATACTGATTCACCCCCCCCTCTCAGTATTATTTCCAACATTATGGACAAGAGGACAGGACTAATGGGGCATATGGTAGCAAGTCTCATGGTGGGCACAGGTCATACAGAGATGACAAAGTCAAATATGGTAGTTTCTTAGATACACACAGTAGGAGAGGTGGTGGATATGGGCTCTACTCTAGTTTTCATTCAGCTAGGTATCATGGTCATCATTGTTATCATCCTTATAGGAGGAGTGATATGGGATATTTGTCGAATAAGTTCAAGAAATCCAAGCCACCTACAACCAATGGAGATTTGAGGAAGCCAAAGGATGTAGATGCATGGTTACTTGGGATGAAGAAGTTCTTTGAGTTGCATGATTACATAGAAAGCATGAAGGTCAGGATAGCTATTTTCAGCCTCAAAAGGAGAGAAGACATCTAGTGAGAATATGTGAAGCGTGTTAGAGACATTAGGACAGAGGAGTTGAGTTGGCATGAATTCAAGAGACTCTTTAGGAAGAAGTATTTGTTAGAGAGGTACTACGATGGAAAATCCAAGGATTTTTATGAGCTGAAGATGGGATCTATGATAGATGAGGAGTAAACGACAAAGTTCCTGGTGATGTTGATTTATGTGTCATATCTTAATTATGAGAAGACAAGAGTTCAAAGAATTATTAGGGGACTTTCATTAGCATTTAGGGATCAGATTGAGTATGATGAGTCTCAATCACTGAAGGAATTCATTGGGAATTTTAAAGAATTTTTATGAGAAATCAAAGTGTAATACCAAGTCTAAGCAAGATTGGAAAGGGAATGATAATACTAAAGGTAAGTGGCCACCGAAGTGGGGAATACCTCAAGATGCAGGTGAGAAGGAGAATGTTGCTCCTTACAAGAAATTTAATGTAGTTATGAAGGGACATGGACCTCAACCTGGAGAGCAGCAGAACATAGGTGGTGTTCCTTTGTAGTGTTGTATATGTAGGAAGGATCATCACAAGAAGGATTTTGTGTTGTATCAGGGTGGTGGGCCTCATATCTACAGTTCTCAGGAGGCGCAAACAGTTGCGCATGTTGGAAAAATAATTCCTCAGATATACACAGTATTTAATAACAAGCAGAAGGATCACCAGGCATCCATCATTAAGATGGAAGGTAATCTCTGTGATCGAGTTGTTTCTATTTTGATTGACCCTGGATCTAATTATAGTTATGTTAATCCTGACTTGGTGAATAAGTGAGCTTGGAGAAAAGAAGTTCATGTAGATTCTTGGTTGGTGTAGTTGGCTACAGATATGAAGAAAAGAGTTCATCATTGGGTAAGAGATTGTGCCTTTGAGTTTAATGGCATTCCTACATCACCGCATCTGAATGTGCTTCCATTATGATCATATAGTGTGCTTCTAGTTATGGATTGGTTGTACCTTCACAAGACTGACGTGAATTGTTATGAGAATTATATTGAGTGTTTGGATGATGATGGAGAGAAGAGAATGTTGCAGGGTAAGAAGAATCCTACATCAGTGAGAATGGTTACAGCTATGCAGGCAAAGCGTAGTTGCAGGAAAGGCTATGTATTATTTGCAATGCATGTTTCTAGTGATAAAGGTAAGGATGTTGAGGATGTAGAAGCCTTAAATAGGTATTTGGTTTTACAACAATTTCAAGATGAATTTCCAGTAGATATAATAGAGTTTCCTCCTCACAGGGAAGTGGACTTTTCTATTAAGTTGGTACCAGGAGTAGCACTAGCATCAAAGGAACCTTACAGAATGAGAACACTAATCTAGTGGAATTGAAGTTGCAGTTGAAGGAAATTACTAACAAGGGATACATTAGGCCAAGTGTGTCACCTTGGGGTGCACTAGTGTTGATTTTGAAGAAGAAGGATGGTACTCTTAGATTGTGCATTAATTACAGGAAGTTGAACAAGGTGACGACAAGAGCAGGTATTTGTTGCCAAGGATCGATGACTTGTTTAATCAGTTGAAGGGAGAAGTAGTGTTCTCAAAGATTGATTTGAGATTTAGATACCATTGGGTATGAATCAAAGAAGAGGACATCTACAAGACTGCTTTCCAGACTTGATATGGGTATTATGAATTTGTTGTGGTTCCTTTTGCTTTGACTAATGCTCCATCTACTTTCATGTGTTTGATGAATAGTGTGTTGCGTCCTTATCTGGACAAGTTTGTGATAGTATTCATTGATGATATATTGACATATTCTAAAAATGAGGAAGATCATGCAGAACACCTAGGAGTAGTGTTAAGACTATTGAGAGAACATCAGTTGTATGTTGAGCTTAGTAGGTGAAGTTTCTTTCAGGCAAAGGTACATTACTTGGGACATGTTGTCTCCAAGGAAGGCATAGTAGTGGATCCGGAAAAGGTTAGAGCTATCATGGAATTGGAAGCTCCAAGGAATGTGGATGAGGTCAGATCATTCATGGGATTAGTAGGTTATTACAGGAGGTTCATCTAAAACTTATCACATAATGCCTATCTTATTACATCCTTGTAGAGGAAAGGAAAGAAAATTGAATGGATAGAGTAATATGCATCTAATTTTGAGCAGTTGAAGCGGTTGCTTACAAATGATCTAGTTTTGAACATTATAGATCCAGATAAAGAGTTTGTGGTGTGTACTGGTACTTGCGAGAGAGGGCCTGGTGGAGTCCTAATGCAGGAAGGATAGGTGGTGTGCTACAATTCAATGAAACTGAATGAGCACAAGAAGAACTATGTGACATATGATATTGAGTTGGAAGCGATCATTCTTGCATTGAAGATGTGGAAACACTATCTTCTTAGCAGGAGGTTCATTTTAATGAGTGATCACAGTGGGATGAAGTACTTGTTTGACCAACCTAATTTGAATGCCAGGAACGCTACATGTTTGACCACGCTCAGTGAGTTTGACTTCGAGATTAGGTACATTAAGGGTATGGAGAACAAGGTTGTAGATGATCTTAGCAGAAGAGTGTAGGTAAATCACATTGTAGTTATGAGTACATATGGGATAGACTTACAGGAATGGATCTTGTAGGTAGGACAATAGGGTGACAGGTACCAGTAACTTAAGATCAAGTTACAACAGCAAGGTACAAGTGATCAAGATACGGATTATCATCTCATGGTAGATGGTTTGGTGAGATTTAGGGACACGATCTATGTGCTAGACAATGGTGAGCTCAAGAAGAATATATTGAGGGAATTTTATGTCAAGCCATATTCAGGTCATCCGGGATATCATAAGACTCTAACATTTGTGAAGAAGTTCTACTATTGTTTGAATATGAAGAAAGAGGTATTTAAGTTTGTCACAAGTTGTTTGGATTGTCAACAGGTAATCTATTTTAGCGATTATGATTCCAGAGCAGAAATGGGAGGTCATTTCCATGGACTTCATCACAAGTTTTCTGAAGACATCTAGACAGAATGATTCCATCATGGTTGTGGTTGACAAGTTGACTAAGGTAGCTCACTTCATTCTAGTGAACTCTACTAATTCATCTAGTGAGGTAGCTCAATTCTTCATCAGGGATATAGTGAGGTAGCTCAAGTCTTCATCAGGGGGACAGTGAGGTGGCCCAAGTTTTCATCAGGAAGATAATGAGGTAGGTCAGGTCTTCATCAGGGAGATAGTGAGGTTTCATGGTATTCCTAAGAAGATTGTATTTGACAGAGATGCCAATTTAACTTCTAGGTTTTGGAATGAGTTATTTCCAGGTTTGGGTATAGAGTTGTCCTTCAGTACATCTTATCATCCAGAGACAGATGGATAGAAAAATAGGGTTAATGGGATTCTGGAGGACATGTTGAGGATGTATGTTATGCACCAACAAAGGAGGGGGGAGGAGTATCCTCCACTGGTTGATTTTTCTTACAACAATGGGTATCAGGAGTCACTGAGGATGAGTCTGCTTGAGGCACTTTATTGACAGATTTGTAATACTCCCATCAGTTGGAGTTATACAGTGAATAAGGTACTGATTGGACTAGACATCCTGGCAAAGATGGAATAGGAAATGTAGGCTATCAAGAAGAATCTAAAGGCAGCACAGGACATGAATAAGAGCTATGTAGATTAGCACAGGGAATTTAAGGAGTTTTAGGTTGGCGAGAATGTGTACTTGTGCATCAATCCCAATAAGATCTCCTTGATGACTAGGTCATGTTCCAAGTTATAACCTCGGTATTGTGGGTATTTTTAGATACTTGAGAGGATTGGTTCAGTGGCCCGCAGACTTGCAATGCCTACGACAGTGAAATTCCTTGATGTTTTCCATGTTTCATTACTTAAAATATATGTCAAGGATGTTGATCATGTGATTGATTGGTAGGTATAACAGGTGGATCTAGAATAATAATTTCATATAGAACCTCATTTCATATTGCAACGGAAATAGCTCATGCTCCAGAACCGAGCAATCGAGAAAGTTAAAGTGTAGTGGAAGTACTTTGGACCCAATGAATCTACATGGGAGATGGTTGATCAAATGCGAGCTATGTATCCTTCATTGTTTTTCGATTGACGCAAAGGCTTTTTGGTATATGTATATATCTATGTATCATTGTTATTGTAAATACCGCAATGAGTTTTGTTAAAAGGCTTCAATAAGAGGTATTATTGTCATGTTTGTCATGTTGGTTTTTCTTTTCAGTGGGTTGTTCATTGTAAATATTGCATAAAAATAAGTTATAATGCTCCATGGGAAATATATTTTGGTTTTTAGCATTCTTTCTAGTAATAGGTGTCATAGAACACCGAGGATGGTTTTCCCCTAAGGGGGAGGGTTCTGAAACAACCCCAATTTAAAAGTTCATGTAATAAAGTTAATAAAGCGAAAAATAAGACAAAGGTCATGGGGCACATATTCCAAGTTGAATGTTGGGAAAAACATCCTAGTGGGCATCACTTGTTGTTTATTATGGCTAAGGAAATTTGCAAAGGCATGGGAAAAGGTTTTGGTAAGGAAAAGAGGCATTAAATGGCATATCTATGAAAATAAAGGAAAATAAATGAAAAGGGAGATGAAAGGTCACAGGTTTGCATGAGAGAGAAATTGAAGGAAAATAGAGGAAAAAGAAGAAAATAGAGGCCACAATAATAAAACGGTTTCTAAGGATCGACTTACATCTTTTGTTAGTTCATTTTTGGAGCTCTCTCTACTCTCTCATACTATTGCACACTTAGAGCATTCTTGGAGCACTCTATAATTGGAGAAAGGAAAGCAAAGGAAGGACAAGGAGAGAAAGGGACAAGCAAGGAAAAGTTGGATCAAGTAACTTTATAAAGAAGACTTGTAGGTAATGGGTTAGATGTTTGATTTCCTAGCTAGTTTTTGAATGCATGGTACATGCATTTGTGTATTTGGTTCTCGTATTGTCATTGGCATGGATTTTTCCAGGTGTGACAATGGTTTCAGCGTTGCCTTTCCATTTTCAGATAGCCATGGTGTGATGGGATTATTTTATTTGGTTGAGATTTGGATTGCCATATGGTTTTGGAATTAGGTGAGGTGGTCTCAGGAAAATTCCTAAGGGTTGGGGGTGGAGGTGGTTTAATCTCTAGGAAGCCCTCAACATGTGGGTTGAGACAAGAAAATTCCTCAAGGTAATGGTGAAGAAATTCCAAGGCATCCAACCTTGTTTTGGGCTTAGTGATCTCTTGACCAGTTTTGGTGGGATCGCGGTAGCTTGAGGATGGAAGTGATTTAATCTCCAGGAATCCCAGGTTGTTTATGTATTGGTTTTCTTATGTGATCTATTGACCAGTTTTGGCGAGATCATGGGAGCATAAGGGTGGAGGTGGTTTGATCTCTAGGAATCCCTTGTTGTTTATGTCTTGAGTTGCCACATTCATGCTTGGAATGTGGCACGGGGGTGATTAGTTGAAAGAAATTTGGTTCGGCCCAATCCATGGTCGGGTGGTACGTGGAAGTCCCTGACTTTATTGGATTTTTCATATGTTGATAAGATCTCTTTTCCTATTGTATTTTATGAGTACTTTTACTTGTTATTATGTGTCTTTGATGACTTTTCTATCATGGTTATTATCCTGGTCATGTGTTGGTTATAAGCATGGTTCCATAACAAAGTTCTATCTATGGCTCTCAATATGTTTTTATTAGTCGATGAATGGTTAATGAATGCATGAGCTAACAAATGATATTGAAACTTTTATGAAATTTCATTAAACCTTCTTGTTGATCCTTAGATAAGTTTCAAACCCCCATGTTCGCATATGCATTCATGATCTGTAGATTACATGTTCACCATATGTTTGACGAAATGATTGTCATGGTTGGGCCTAGTTAGGTCAAGTCCCTGATCAATTTTTTCATGAATGGCTTTGTCCTGATGTTATTTATTATTCTACAAAGAATCATTAAGTTTTGGGAAATGGTTTGGAGGCTAGCCTGAAATGGTGGCTCGGAATCTAGTTCTACACCCTCTAAACTAGAATTTTTGGGCCATAACTACACCTTGGTATTCTTATGCATGTGGTTGGAGGCATATAACCGCATGGAGGCCTTGTCATGCATGTGGTAATGGGCCCAGGTCACTAAAAAGGCAATCTAAATCAAGGTTTTGGCACTTGGAGTGGTTGTTTAGCTCCTGGGTGTCACGTAGCTACCAAGGAAGGTTAGTAAGGTTATAGTTTAGGCAACATAACCTTGTTTTCCATATTTAGACAATGAAAAATGTTATACATTCTAATTGTAAAATTGGTTGCAAGATTGTTGGAAAATGATAGGATAAATGGCATCCTCCTAGGGTAATATATCAGTGGAATGTTTCCCACCATATCGATGGAATGTTTCCTATTAGCACACAATCTAGCAGGGCCCTAAGGAAGGTAAAACTTGAGGGAAAACTACTATACTAAGTGACAACAATGGTACAATGACCCATTGTCACTTTAGTAAATGTCCCTTGCTCTTTATGGACTTTGACCAATGGGAGGAGTCTTGAGACCATGCTACCAAAATCAGGGTTTTCAAAGTAGTGTCCTAATTGAAGCTATAAGCCATTACACAATATCCCACAGTAACAGTATTGATGATTAACCCCCCATTTAAGGTGAGGGACCAAGACTACAATCAAAACCATTCCTTCTTCCAAGTCACCCAATAATCTATGCCCAAAGTAACCACAAGGAAACAAGCATAAGAATTGGATTGCACAATGAAAAATATAACTTTAGGATTCGATTGCCCACATTCAGACACATTCTCTCAACATATGGGCAAGGGGACATACGATTGGCTCAAGGAGAAGAGATCAAATGGCACAATACATTAGCTACACTAGTGGTTGACAAGGGTTAATTGGTATCCCACTGAAGACAAATCCATGAGAAAAAATCTCATATGGAGTCACCCACTTTTGGTGGGTAACATTTCCCACCACACGTTGTGTTTTCACCCTAGGGACAGTTCCTAACTGAGAGGGAACCAGTGCCTTAAGACATCCACATAACTATTTCAAAACTTTTAAAAGATTGTTAAATATTTATTAAAATGTGCCCAAAGGTGATATATTCCCTTTTGTAAGAAACTTAATCTTGAAGATGAATCTTTATGCCCCAATTGGCCTTATATTAGCAAGACTTTAATTATTTTATTGGAAGTAGAATTGATAAGAGGCTAAGGTTTATAACTTGGGTCGTTTAATAGAATCCAAATTTAAAACTCTAAGATGAAATTTTCAATGATTTAGATTAAGAATGGAAGTTCAAAACCAATGGGGAGCCTATTAATATGTCTTTCAATAGAACTTATAGGTATTCACTGTAACTATTAAAGATCCATAAAATAAATTTGTAACTTGCTCAAATAAATTTTCTACGATCATATGCGTGCTTCAAAGAAGGTAATTTAATATGGAAAA
Source organism: Pinus tabuliformis (assembly GCA_031772625.1). Classification (NCBI taxonomy): domain Eukaryota; kingdom Viridiplantae; phylum Streptophyta; class Pinopsida; order Pinales; family Pinaceae; genus Pinus; species Pinus tabuliformis. Next base: position 1,381,544,324 of record CM062819.1, on the reverse strand, counting down.
TACATAATATAAACAACAAATACTACAATGTACCAATACATACTAGAATCAACCTAGTTACTTTTATTATTATCTTCAAGGAATCCAAAATGATTACACAAGTACTCAAAATGCCAAAACTTTGAACCCTTTTCTAGTGGTTCTCATGTCTTTTAAATATTACATCAAAATCAATTACAAATGTAATTTCCAAAACATTCATAACTACTTAACAATCCATTACTAAAAAGTTTTTTAAAATGTTACAAAATGAAATTTCCTCATTTTTGAAAATTTTGATGACTAGTGGAACATTGACTTTGAAGATTGGTGTCCGCTTCCATCCGCTTCCACCATTTGAACTTCTCCTTCAATAGGAGTAATCAACCTTTCACACTTATTCCAAAGTTCTTCATCTGGGAGCTTACACTGGATCATTTTTTGGAATGCAACTTTCAAATTTAAAATCTTTGTATAATCAGGCTTTGCAACAAAAAGTGTCTTCATCATCCAAAGAAGATAGAAGTCCCTCTACAGATAATTCACTCTAGTACTTCCCTTTATAATTGTGTTATTCTCATGTGTTGTATATACTCTACCTTTAATAGCCACTAGTTCAATTTCATATACTTCCAAAGAAAGAAAATTTCCTCGTTGGTCCCAACAACTAGGTAAACCATATCTAGTCCTCTTGTCAAATTTGGAATCACACAAAGGTACCAACTTGTGAATCTCCTTTAATATGTTCTCGGCCTGAATATGAAGAAGGTTTTTCTCATTCATTTTATTGATTTCCATAATTATTTCAGATCTGTCTCTGGTATCTAAATCCCTTAGTTCATTTGAAAAATTCCCATTTAAATATTTGATCATATTTTTAGCCTTCATTGCTTCTTTCTATGATAGTTTTCTTGCATGCATCAATGCTTGATTGAGACCCATTCATCATAATCTTCTATTCAGAAATTATATGAATAGACTCCAATTTAAAACAAACCTCCTAAATGATATCATCCCAAAAAATATGTTTATCTTCAATTAGAGAGATATTGCTCTTCAATTTGGTTTTTAATTCCTTAATCTCAACTTGTGCTCCTTGTTCTTACTGGTCAAGTGATCATTGTTTTATTTTATTGTATTTAGTTGCCTCCCATTGATATCAAGTTATTCCTTTACCTAAGTTAGGATGTCCTTAATTTTCTTTAGTTCAACCTCTGAAATTCTGAGTCCTGCCATAATGTCTCTAAGCTTCTCTTAGGGGTCATTTGACTCACTTGGGACCACAATAGTGTAAACATGGCTTTCCATTCATTATTGTAAGCCCTACACTTGTTTATTCAAAATGAAAATTTCTTTGTTTATGTCCACTAACTCTCTCATCAACACTTCCTTCTCTTTCTCAACCTGATCTAGTTCAGTTGTTTGAGTGTGCTCATTCCTAGGAATTTTCAACTTCTTCATTAATGACTGTATCGATTCATTGTGTTTGTATCTATTCCCAATTTAACAACTAGCTTCTTATAGTCCTCATTTTGAATATGTAGTGCTTTACATATTGTCAAAGAGATTTTTCTTAGGTCACTATAGAGCATTTCCCCTAATTGTCTATGCAAATTAATCTTGTTAGACAATTGGATGTCAGCTACATTTATGGATAGATCTAATGTTTTAAAATCAGGTCCTGAAGGAAGAGACTTAATATCTAGACACATGAGGGACAATTTTAATTGGTTCCTTTCTAAATCCATAGTATAGAGCAGTCGTGTTTGATAATTTAGAGTTTCTTGTGCTGCTAGTTGATTTTCCATATTGCTTCTCACCTTATGGTTTATTTCTTCAATCTATTGATAATTCCTCTATAATAATTTTGGGGTGGAGGGAGTTTCTTCAATTGATAACACTGCGAAATCAGTGGAAATTGAAATTGATAATTGCATTTGAAAACCTAGTTGATTTGAGGGCCCCTCTATTAATTTAACTTGTACCTTTGCTTCTTCTTATCTTTGAACCATTGCTCTCTTTTGCAATTATGAGTCTTCTATCTCAACATCAATTTGTTTAGGTATATTTATCTTCAAGATCCTCTCCCTCAATATAGGGGTTTGAACATTTGTTCTTTGTTGCATTTTTTTGCCTAGCCATGTTTCTTGATTTTCCATTTTCTCAAGTTCTAGCTTGCTTTCATGAATATAAAGTGCAGAACTGATATCCCATCTTTTATTTGAGATTATATGATGAGGGTCATATTTCCACTTATCTCCTTGATTAAATCCAAAATCCTTCATCGTTTCTTCAACTTGCAGGAGGGCTTGTCTGCTATTCACTATGAATGGCCCAACAATTCTTTTTAACTTTAAAATATAACCTTTTCATGCAGGAAAAAAATGAACTTGGTATACAATTAGACTTTTCCTTATAAATTCAAGAGAAAATATCCTCATACGAAAAAATATTGGCAAATTATATGCTGGTACTTCAACTCCATACAGTCTTATCTTAGTGTAATCTTCAAAAAGATACAAGTCCCCCACTCTAGTGTCCTTAATGAGCTACAACAACTATTTTGCTTCGGGCAAAATCCTTAGAGGCTACTAATTGTTCAAAATAATATAAAAAATGGCCATGAATGATTATATGTAATAATAAAGCCCTCACTATTTTCCTTCTTCCTAACAACACTAGTCCATTCAATTACAAATTTCATTTTATTCTTTGAATCCCACATATTCAAACCCAGATGGCCAAACTTATCAACATGTACATATAAGAACATATAGACCAAGAGAGAGTGATATCTAAAATACCAAAAATATGATAATTATCAAATTGAAAAATGATAGACTTGGATAAGTAAAGGGATATCCAACACAATATTTGGTTGCAACATTAAACTCAAAAACCCTAGGGCTTGTTCATTTACTATCCTAGTATCATCTTCTCCCAAAAGAGACAAAACTATAAATAATACATGTTGTGCAGCTTTGGAAAATAAGGTTGTTGGATAAGTCACTATAGGTTGAGGAATTTCATACTTTGGTGGAATAATGAGTCTAAACAGACCTTTATTATTCTCTTTAGAAAGAAGTATATAATTCAAGTCTAAAGACTCATTTGAAAAGCTCCCGGGATTATCCTCTGTAGGAAAATTAAAATCATTGTGTATTAGCTCTAAATTCACCTCAAAAATATTCTCCCTTGAATAAGACATCACAAAATTCCTTTGTGGGACAAAGGAAGACACTAACCAACTAGAAAATTTGAGGAAATTATAGGTATGTGGGACAATTACATGATAAAGGTCAGACTGGACGACTGAAAAAAAAAAATATTATCTCAGTGGCTCGAATGGTCAAGAATGAACTTTCGAATCTCTAAAAGGTCCAAGGAGAAATAAGAATCATATACTTTGGCTTCTCTATCCATAAGGGGTGTGTGAATAGGAATCATAGATAGTACAATTTTTTTAGTTGATTTCAAGGTTTTCTCCATGTTTACAATTTGAAAGAAAGGATAACAAAGAATTCTTGAATTACAAGTTACCCAGTAACTAGAGACAATGAACAATCGACTACTAATGTGGAATCTATAATGTACACTATAGACATTGGTCACCATATCTCTTTGTTAATTTTAATTAACAATGGTATGTTCTATGCTTAGCACAATTACTCCAATGTCCTTTTAGCATCCCAATCACAAATTCCAATTTAGTTTTCCAATAGAAATCACGTTGACAATAACTGTAGATAGGACATGAATAACAAAATGTAGAAGACAAGCCAAGACCAGAGGACACATATTTGGCGAATTCCTGGATAAAACCCCAAGATGGGGAAATCCCCTTAATCAATTTTTCTTATTATTGTATCAAATGTTTAGCAGAGAGAGAGGGGGAGTACAATAAAGTCAAAATTAATTTTCCAAATGATGATCAAAGCAGCCCTATCAAATCTGAATTTTTCTGCAGTAGTGAACAGTCCTAACCAGAAAGTCAACACTGGCCAAATCAGCAGCAAACAGTCCTCTTTGGAGCTCGGTCAAAGGCATTTTAACTTGACCTTCTAAAGTGGTGAAAGTAAACCCAAAACAATAATTGAATCAATGGTCAAACTTGGTCAAATTCCGCAGTTGAAGTATGTGGTCAACTTTGCGGTCATCCCTGTGATCAGCCTTGGTCAGTGTGCCCAGATTACCTTGGTTCCTATTTCAATCAATGTGATCTTCCAAAACTGAAATTTTGACCCTAAAATTGCAGTCAAATAATGGTCAAAGTGCATGGTCAATGTTGGTTAAACCTGCAACAAACTCTGAAATGTCGACCCTATAATATGTCCTGAAATATGTCCTTCCTACCGCACGAGTGAGAGAATAGATGTGCCCAATAAGTTGTACGAACCAAACAAAGAAGGAGAGAGAAGAATGTGAGTGATGAGATGATTCCTAATGAGGTTTTAGGTCTCTCATATTTATACAAGTTGTTGGGGGTCAAGTTCCATGTCCATTGGGCTTCATAATGTTAGGAAAACTTGACTTAGGATAGAGTCAAAGTTGACCAGGTTAAACAGTGATGGTTTTGGGGCACATGGTATTGTGAACCCATAGTATTCTGCACATGGTATTATATGTAATGGAGATTATAAAAGGCTGGAAGGACTTCATTGTAATGCAAGACCTGGAGGTGAGTGGTGAAGGCTCACTTGGTTGGATTGTCCAGGGTTTTGGCCAATGCTAATAAGATCTTATTAGGTTGGGTTTTTCCCCAGATTTGGGGTTTTCCCAGATAAACATTTGTTTTTATGTGTTTATGGTTGTTGCTGGTTATTTTTTATATTTATTCCTCTCAGTAATTATTTATGTTATGCAGTAAATTTCTTAACACGTAAGCCTACATGATGATGTGGCCAACCTTGACAATTTGCACATGTGTGGGATTGACCTCAAAAACATATTTTCCTTGTCCAAATTTGATGATCTTTAGGTTGATTTTGGTCCTCTCAAAAAGAGCAGTCACCATATCCATAAAATTAGTTTTCTAAAGTGGAATTTGGCCCTAGTTTCCAATTTTAACACTCCCTCTCAACTAGGGAGAATTCCACCTACCAATCCATTCATCATCATTCCATCTTGTTATCATCTACCATCTTTGCATCTCATCTCAACTTTTCTAAACACTTATGTAATAATGAAGAAGAATCAATCGAGAGTGATTCATAAGACCTTGCCACTCTCCACTGAGTGAAGTCATGTTAGAGTTAACACAGCGGAAAATTTAAAAAAAATAAGACACACACAACATTCAACCATGAAAAACAGAGATTTTAACGTGGTTCACCCAACCAATCTGGGCTACGTCCACTAAACAAAGGCATCGGCAATCTTATTACTCAACAGGAGATTACAACAACAGATTTGCACATCTGGAATTCTTTTTCCTCACACCTTCTCATCACACATATCCTCTACGGCCTTACATTTTTATAGCTAGGAGTATAAAACTGAATCATAAATTCACTCACAACAAATATAGGATGCAATAACTCCTCATCAGGAATAAATGGAGTTAATTTAGCAACAAATCCTATTGTTGTCACATTCATGATATTTTCTCCAAATTTAATTAATAGAAAATCTCAACAATCTCCACCTTGACAACAATTAGCCTGATACCTTGTTCCATTATTATTTTTATCTTTTCTGCAATCCAAGAGAAGCCAAACACCATCGTAGCTTCTCTAACAAAACTGGTTTCATGAACATGTCTGCACAGTTTTCCTTTGTATGCACTTTTTCAAGAGAGACTCCCCTTTCAGTGATAACCTGTCTTACAAAATGGTACTTGATAGGTATATGCTTTGATTTACTATGATAGGCTGGATTTTTAGCCAAGTGAATTGCACTTTGACTATCACAAAATAACTTGATGTTGTCCTGCAACCTACCAAACTCACCAAACAAACCTTTCAACCAAACCGCTTCTTTGCAAGCATGTGAAGCAGCTATGTATTCTGCTTCTGTAATGGATAAAGCAACAATGTTTTGTAGCTTTGACATCCAGCTTATAGCTCCACCTGCAAGAGTAAAGACATATCCTGAATTTGACCTTCTCTTATCCAAATCACCTGCAAAATCGGAATCAACATATCCACAAACAAATTCACTACTTCTGATATAAGTGATACAATAATCACTTGTGCCTCTCAAATACCAAAGCACCCATTTCACTGCTGACCAGTGTTCTTTTCCTAGATTTTCCATATACCTGCTGACAACCCCAACTGCATGTGAAATATCTAGTCGAGTACAAGCCATCACATACATCAAACAACCTACTACATTGGCATATGGAATTCGAGACATATATTCCTTTTCTTCATTAGTGTTAGGACATAAAATTGAAGAAAGCTTAAAATGGGAAGCAAAAGGGACTGCAACAAACTTCACATTGTTCATACCAAACCTCAAGAGTATCTTCTCAATATACTTCTTTTGTGATAGCCACAGCTTACCATTGCTCCTGTCTCTGAAAATCTCCATGTAAAAATGCAGTTTTAACATCTAGTTGTTGTAATTCTAAATCAAGTAAAGCAACTAATGCTAACACAATCCGAATTGAAACAATTTTTACAATTGGTGAAAATATCTCATGAAAATCAATTCCTGCTTTCTGAGAAAAACCTTTCGCGACCAGTGTCGCTTTGTACCTGTCTTATTTATCATCAACACCCCTTTTCAATTTTTAAACCACTTACATCCCACAGTTTTCCTGTCTTTAGGAAGTTCTACCAGATCCCATGTGGCATTCTTGTCTAATGCCTTCATCTCGTCCTTCATAGCCTCTTTCTACTTACCATTGTTAGAACCTTCTATAGCTTCCTGATAGCACAAAGGTTCATCATCATTAGTGTCACACGGAATCTGTCAAGGGTGCGGACACGACTGACCTTCCTAGAAGTCTAAGACATTCTAATGACAAACAAGACAAAATGGAGTGATCTTTCTCTAAATACACCTTTTACAACATGAAAACTACAAGTGTTTAGGCTTACCTTATTCCAAAACGCTGTTGTTGAAGTCCGTTCTTGACGATCCGGATGAGCTCCTCCTTCAAGTCAATTCCTGCAACCACAAACAATCAAACAATTACCAAGCACTTGCATTTCATATAATAAAACATATATTCAACATGCAGACCAAGGAACACATGAAATAACTCATTAACACAAGCTATTGAGAAAAATAAACCAGTTTGTATTAATAACGAAACAAAGAAACTCTTACAACCTGGCCTTGGTGTTGTGCAAGTTCCTCCCAGGGTCCATCAAGGGTTTTCCTCTACTTTGACAAAGCTCACCCTCTCCCAAGTAGAATCAAGTGAAGACAATCTCTCCTCACAAAGGTTCTAATGGAAGACCTAAATCCTGCAGCATTTACCCAAAGAAAATGTATAGCTCCAACCTCTTCTCCTTCTGGCTCAATGCCTTTATTTATAGTGCTGTAAAGAGGTTATTCAGGTCCACTATCAATGGGATCATCCCCCTCTATGGGTGGGATAGCTCCCTTATTGATGGGATAAGTTCCCCCTTAATAGAGATACATGAACCAACTGGAGGCGCATCCATTTCATCAAACCGACCTCTAGAATGTTCTAGAAGTAACCACAAGTAACTTTTTCAAGATAAAACTCGCGCATTTTGCCTTTTACAGAGGGACGCACCTGTCCCTTAACATACAGAGCGTCCATGGACGCAGATTTTGTGAACATGGTCAGCGTCCCCGCAGGTAAGGCTAGAGAGAACCTGCGACCCCAGAGATAAACATAGTTTTTACAAGACTTTCTCTCTTCTTTGAGTTTGAGATGGATAACAGAGGCATGAGACTTGCCTAAGAGGGTAGCATGACTGTTGATTTGAGCCATACTAACTGTAAGTAGTCAAGGTGACATTTTTTAGTGTAACAGATTGCCCCCTAAAGTGCGAAGCCTGGAATAGAATAGGGTTTTGTAATTCTAGGAAGGGTGAAGCGCTTTATCATTTCAAGGATTGCCTTGTGGATGGCCTGGTTGGAACCTGCAATTTTCAACACAAAATACATGGATAAGATTATATCATCACTGAGGTAGGCATTCCCATACTCAGATTCAAAACTTTAACTAATGGACTAACTATTCTGATACAGGAATGATCTTGCAGTACATCATTTTTATAGACTTTTGTAGACACAGTATGGACGCAGCCATCTGTTTATGATTAGTCTACATAGATAATGAATACAAAACTCCTCGCAGCCTGGATGGTAGAAACTAGATCCAGGGTCTTCACTTCTACTTCCCGAATTGGTACGATTCTAGCCATGTGATTAAATGATTCGATGTCGAACATGTTAGAAACCACTTGATTACCAGTCGATGATGTAAACTGTTAACAAGCGTGAGAGAGACCACCAGTAATGTCAATGGTTCTCAAAGTACCAAGCACAACCCGTGAAATGTGAATAGATGTTTTGATGTCGAACACTTCACGGAATCCTTTGATCGAAAGTCAATGATGTAAACTGACGTCAAAGGCGAGAAACCTGCCATTGATGCATGCAGACTTCAAGGTACTGTCGATTCCTAAGTCATCTTTCTAGATAATGTGTCGATGTCGATAGAAAGCGACCCGTTGCAGGCAAGCCCGCAACACGAAATCATTGTTCAAGTTGAAGAAATGTTGCTGTAAGGACTGACTCAGGGATGGTCAAATGGATGACAAGTATTTTGCAGATGAAAGTTTTTTCTTGCAGACCTCTTGAACACATAACGACACAACAGATGGCTTGGTGACGAATAACTCAAAGTTAACCCCTGGAACCCGGTTAAAGACTTTCAAAGTGATTTGGTCAACTGTGAGGTAAAAGATTTCCCAACCCAGGTGAATGAAAAGTGTCGTGTTCAAGAGCGGTAATAAAGTTTCTTCTGAGACAAAAGGTGACAAATAGGTTCATTCTTCTCTTTTTTCCCCACCATTTCTGGCAAGTACCTCTTTATTTTTAACAAGCTTGAGGAGGATAACATATGCTTGATTATAAGCTCATCCTTCGGACGAGTCCAACCTAGTTTAAATTCGAACCCTAGGAAGGAGTGGTTCGTTCCTGTTTGTAATTGAACAGGTCCTCTACTGTAAAAGTTTAACGAGCCCAGTATAGGAGAAACTCGGCGTTTTTCAATTTTAGAGAGTCTGAAAAAACTAAAGGAGACTCCACGTTGAACTTTTTCGTATATTTGTGTCCCTCAAGCCCGAAAAAGTATAAAATAATACCTGGGGGAACCGCTTGATCTTGCGACCAAGGAGTACTTTCATAATAGTGTCGTTAACCTGAAAAGTAAAAAGCGATCAAGGACACGTCGTTTTATTTCCTTATCGAGTTCGAAACGACAAAAACCCGGCAATCTTTTCCTGATTTTGCGGTCAGAAAAGAGCTAAAAGGGGACCGTCTTTTAATTCCGTTTTAACGAGTGAAAAAGAAACACTCGGCGATCTTTTCATGTTTTAGGAGTCAGAAAAGGGCTTAAAAGATGACTCTGAAATTTTGTTTGTGAAAAATTACAATTTCCCTCGAAATCCCTTTGTCCTGCACAAAAGCGACACATTACTCATACCTGTTTAAAATAGGCAAAAATACATTCAAAAACATCTTTTCATGGTAAAAAATGAACTAATTCATCCAAAAAACCTATAAAAAGACCTTTTACCATGTCATTTTTACCGTTTCACTGTTGAGGTTGAAAAAGGAGCTTTTGACAAGAAACTTCCCGTGGTCGCTGCGGAAAATCTGACCGTCGGAATCGAACGCCGTCTCATCCAGGTATTTTACACATCCTACTCTGCATTTCTATCCGTTTAGAATCAATTTTTAGGTTTTAGTTTCATTTTTTGGGGGGGTTTTGGTTTTGGAATGCGCCTCTCGGCGGACGCAGGTGCCCTTCGGGTGACCTGCGTCCCCCGACTTTTTCTCATACGGGAAAACGGTCGGAAGACGCAGCCCGCCTTCAGGCCAGCTGCGTCCGGGCGCCCTGTGCTACAAAGCCGGGGTGCGTCCTCCGAGAAACGCGCATTTCAAAACCCCAACTCTCTCAAAAAACCACCAAAAATTCCCAAATTAATTTCTAATTGCTATTTTTGATATGCAGGGCATTAATCATGTTAGACTGGAGAGAAAGAGAGCATGTAGAGGAAGATGAAGCTGCAATAAATCATCAACCTTCCCTGGATGCCCTAAGAGCATGCGGATTATACAAATATTGGACCATACCGGGCATGAGGGGCCAGGTAAGATTCTTGGAATGGCTGGTTGAGCGATGGAACGTACAAGAACAATGCTTTTACATAGGAGGGCACCAGCTCGAGATAGAGCCCTCGGATGTATACTTTCTCACTGGCTTGCCAAACAGAGGTGAGCAACTCAGTCTTGCGGGGACTAGGCCGGGTGGCCAATCCCTTGATAGTCTCCGCGAGAATTGGTGCACACCTGGGGCTCACCATTCAAAAGGCATAGAGATAAAACACATCACTCTACCGGAACTCAAAGTCATAGCGTTCACGGTTACCAGAATTTGCGGCGCGGCCGCTTTACACATTGCTTCCGGATCCCAAATGCGGATGGCAATTGACTGTTACCAAGGCACCATTTTCAACTGGTGTGAAGCTGTGTCGGCTCATATGAAGAGCCAACTGACCAAGGCAAAGAACGGACGACTAAAGACTTTTGGATATGGGCCTATAGTCGTGAGCTTTGCCTTGGAGAGAATTCCAATGCTGATCCCTCAGCAACTCACTGTTGATATCTTGGGTCCTCAGCAGCCAAAGCTGATACGATGGGTTGCGGTGATGGCCCGGCATCCTGACGAGGGCGCGACAGTAGTTCGATTCTCAGATAGTTATTTTGACTGGTTAGAGGGCCAGCTTTTTGTGATACAGGACTTTCCGTATGCCGGAATGGATTTCAGAGGTGATCCGGACATGGTTCTTCCACAGGGAGAACAATGGGACGACAGAGGTACTTTTTATTTTCACAAGTTTTCTAGTTATGTATTTTTTGTATTTTTTATATATATCGTCTCAAAACTAATAGTAAATCTTTCAAAATGCAGATGTTGGTCCACAGCGTCCAGCCAACCTCCGGCCTTATGATAGACTACATCCAGCTGCACCGGTACCGGCCCCACAGGATGCGACAGCAGAAGTACTAGCTGAGTTGGAGCATGATCTAGAGCGTCTCACGGCAGATATACCTGAGACTACTATGGACGACATTCCTATCAGGCTTCAGCGCTTCGTAGTCGCGGTCCCTGGACCGTTTAGGAGATTTTTGCGTAAGGTAGCCCGCGCAGTGGTGTCGTACAGAGAGCACCACCAGTGATTGACTAGTCACTTTTGTAGTCACATGTGACATTTTTGACTTTTTGTACTATCATTTTGCCGATCATAAGGTGTTTTAAACCTATGATCGAAGACGATGTATATATTTTTTGACACACTTCTATCTATATATATCACTATTACCGGCTTATCTTGTTTAACATATGTGATGAAATGTTTTTAAATTTACTTGCATGATTATTGTAAATGTCTGTCCAACATTCGAGAAGCAATTGCATCTGCTAATGTATTCAAAGACCTTGGAATATGTTGATATTCAATGTAATCAAATTCACGTTCCAAGAGACGCACTCTCAAAAACAACCTTAATAACACAGGATTTCTAATGGCATAAACTCTATTAAGCTGTAATACAACAAGTTCAGAATCTAACCTCACTATCAAACGTCGAATTCCAAATGAAATAGATTCGGATAATAATTCAACCACTGCACTGTATTCTGCAATGTTATTCGTTGTTTGACCGAGGCTTACCCCATGCATAGAAACTAACTCGTCAGAGGGCGAATAGATAACCCAAGCTGCGGAAGAGATATTCCGTGTATTACGACAAGCACCATCAGCAAATCCAATGTATGTTTGGAGAGGCGTCGACATCTACAATATCAAGAGTAAAACCAAGATAAGCCAGAATAATGACGAAAAACCACACTTGCTAAGCTAAGCACACTGACTAAACTAACACACTTGCTAGCTAGAAAGAAAATCTAACCTATCTAAAAATTTCTCCATACCCATCATTTTAAGCATAATACCTCTTTAGGTAAAGTCCATTTCTGGGTTTACCCAAAGAGTCCCCATCAAAATCAACTAACTCATAAGCCCCTTTTGCTAGCTTTCGCTTTACAATGTAGGGCCCATGCCACATGGGAACGAATTTTCCGGCACCTAGCTTATCGTTAGCTTGATCATATAATAGTACTAGGTCTCCTTCCGAAAAACTTCGAGGGGTTACATTTTTATCGTACTGAGCTTTCATTCGTTTCGCGTGAGTCTCGATAGCTAAAGTAGCGTCACGTCGAGTCTCATCTAATTTAGCCAAGTATAATAACCGTTTCTCCTCTTCGGAAGTAGCTGGAAGTAATTCGACAGCCATTTGAAGTGATGGGATTTCGCATTCAATAGGTAACACAGCTTCTAAGCCATAAACTAGCTGGAAAGGGGTGAAACCTGTTGAATTTTTCACTGAAGTTCGATATGCCCATAGCGCCGAAAATAACATGTTATGCCAATTCGTTCGATGGATACCAATGATCCGTCGAATCATGATGACTAGAACTTTGTTGATTGACTCAACCAAACCGTTGGCTTGCGGATAATAAGGAGTAGAGCTATCGTGGCGCAAACCAAGCTGGCTTGTAAGCTCAGTCATCATGACGTTTCGAAAATGGCTCCCATGGTCAGTAATGATTGCTTGTGGGACACCAAACCTAGTTATGATATGATTGAATACGAAAACTGCAGCTGTCTTGCCGCTTGCGTCGAATGTAGGCATCGCCTCGGCCCATTTTGTAAAATAATCAACCGCGAGGATGATATACGCATGCCCCCCGGCCGAGTGAGGGTTACAAGTAATAAAGTCAATGCCCCATTTGGCGAATGGACCAGCGGCAATTATAGGGTGGAGAGGAGCAGGTGGAGCGCGCATCTTTCGATCAAACACTTGACAGTTGTGGCATGTTCTGACAGCAAGGATACAATCTTTAAACATAGACGGCCAGAAATAGCCAGCGCGCAACACCTTCTGAGCTGTGGCATACCCAGACATATGACCGCCACATGCTCCAGAGTGACAATCATTCAAAACTCTCTCAGCCTCTTCGTGAGTTAAACAACGTCGAAAAACTAAGTCTGCCCCCCGGCGATAAAGTGTATCTCCAATAATTCTGTATTGCTGGGATCGAAACCGAATTTTTCGACGGTCTTCCTTGGAAGCTTCAGGCCGAAAGGTTTGGGTTTGGAGATAGATGATTATATCCCCATACCACGGATCTAAAGTGCTAATAAGAAACAAAGATTCGTCCACAATGGACTCCTCTGCCACAGTCTCTGTGTCAGCACTCGGGAAATCACACATCAATTCCGCAAAAACTAAAGATTTCTTAGACTTGGACTTCTCGAACTCCAAGTCGAACTCTTGCAGGATAACAATCCATTTAGAGTACTTGCCCCCTAGCAGTTGTTTTGTCAAAATATAAATCATAGGGTTGCAATCCGAAATAACTGTAGTCTTGCGGAGAAGAATGTAGTGACGAAAACGCTGGACAGCTTGAACGGCTGCCAGGGCCAATTTCTCCACATGCGAATATTTTAACTCAGTGGGATTTAAGGTTCTACTAAGATAATATATCACATGCTCTGCTTTGAATTCATCTTCTTGAACTAACACCATTCCAATGGTGGAATGCGAAGCTGCGAGGTATAAGAAGTAGTCCTGGTTGTAGTTGGGAGGATGCAATAACGGTGCATGGGTCAACGCGTGTTTCAATGCATCAAAAGATTGTTGGGCAATCTCGTCCCAAAAGAATTGTGCGTTCTGTTTCAACAACCGTGTAAAACCTTTAGTGACCTCGGCGTAGTTTGGGATGAATCGGCGTAAAAAGTTCGCTTTCCCTTGCAAACTTTGGAGTTGGCGCAAACTCGAAGGAGGAGGCAATTTGATGATAGCCTCGACTTTCGAGGGATCGACGCGAATGCCGGCTTTTGAAACAACAAATCCCAGCAATCGACCTGTTTCTATACAGAAAACACACTTGTGGGGATTCAACCGAATTCGATAATGCCTACACCTCATAAAGATTGCTCGTAGGTGGACAAGGTGATCAGCTCGTTGTAAAGAATGAGCAGGCAAATCATCGAGATAGGGTTGCACAATGTGCTTGATGTCATGAAATGCATAAGACATCGCCCGTTGAAAAGTGGCCCCGGCATTCTTAAGTCCAAAAGGTAATTTGCAATAAGCAAATGTCCCCCATGGACAAATGAATGCCGTTTTTGGTTGATCGGCAGGTAGAATATTGATTTGATTATAGCCTGAGAAACCATCCATGAAGGAAAACATCTCACTTCCGGCACAATCATCAATAATTTGATCGATATAAGGCGTAGGATAGTTGTCTTTTGGACAAGCTCGATTGATATCCCTATAGTCGATACAGATTCTTATTGTTCCTTGTTTTTTATTGACGGGAACAATATTCGATACCCAATCCGTTAACGGGATCGGATAAATGAAACCTGCTTTCAACAGCTTTTCGACTTCTGCTTTAATCGCAGCCGCTTTTCGAGGGTGAATCTGACGCAACCGTTGCCGAATGGGTTTAGCATCCGGGTAGGTTTTGATTTCATGAACAACAATGGCAGGATCAATTCCCGGCATTTCCTCGTAAGACCAGGCAAACACGTCGCGGAATTCTTGGAATAGGGCCTTGTAAGTTTGGATTTCTTCTTCAGTACATGCGGCACCTATATGAATGTTCTCCTCGATTCCGGGCTTCACTGAAATATCAATGGGAATAGTACGAGAAATATTCCCTAAATTCAGCTCTGAATCAGAATGTTTCGTTGGATCCTGAGCGTCTTTGACATATTCAGCGGTAAAGATAGATGAAAAATCATTTTCAAATGCATCATCCTTAGGTAAAAACGAAGATCTGTGATGGAGATCTTCCCATGGTAGATCATCTACACTTAGGATTTCGCGAAGTTGTTCGTCAGATGACACTTCTTCGGGAAACGTTATCCGTTCTAAGGGTGAGGTGAAAAGTGACTCTTCACTGACCACATTCATTTGGTCGGTTGAATGAAAGTCGGTAAAAGACATAAGAGCTTCATAAGCAATCTCATACGGACTCAACGGCATAACATCACCGAGTGAGTCTAGCTCAGAGTCAGAGGGAACATACCAAGGATCATCATAAATAATGTTTTCTGACGTGATCATATGAATTGTTGCGAACGAAGGGTCTGCATTGAGTGGAGGGAGAGGAAAAGTTCCCAGTAAACCGGAATCCTTAACTAAACCTACACCAATGTCCCTATAAGGGATTGTCGTTTTACCAACATGCTGGATAGTTTCTAAAGAGGTTGGGTCGGATGAAAAGTATGTCAGCTGATCAATAGTCACGATCTTACCGTTATGTGGAAACTTAATGACTCTGAAGACCGATGAAACGACCGCTGTCATAGCATATGACCAACTTCGACCCAAAAGAAGGTTGTAGTCTAGAGGGGCATCAACCACTTCCACATCCAGACTAACGGTTTTACCTTCGACCCCTATAGGCAATTCTTGTAGAATACCAAACGGACGGAACCCACGGCCATCAAAGGCCTTAAGGATGGTGGGGGATTGGTTCAACGAAGGAGAACCAAGCGATCTCCAACATTGAATCGACATAATACACGTAGAAGCTCCCTCATCAATCACAGTCCGATGAATAGGCCTGTTTTTGACTATCACTGGAATTTGGAAAGCCATTTGATGGGGGAGACGCGGTGTACTACTTTCTAGATCAAAGATCATTAGGTTCGGGTCCTGAACATCGACAGCTCCAATAGCCGACAAAAGCAATTTTCGTTGCGCTGGACATGATTGCAGCACTTCGAGTGCCGACATTGCTGAAGGTGAAACAGCTAAGTCTTCAACAATGTTGTAATTCTGGGCTGCTCTCGCATGTGGATTGAAAGCAGACCTTCGAAGTACACCCTTGGCGGGCGGCTTAATCACTAAGTCTGGGTTAGGTTTTTCGATCTGTAGTGGATCGGAACCAGGAGCTGAGGTTGATGGGTTAGAGTGAGAAGATTCTGCTTCCTTACCATCAACAGGAGCCTTACTACCATAATCTTGCGATCGAGTCGCAATCCTGACATGAGACATCATCAAAATGGGTTCTTCACTGGCATTCGAAGAAGAACCTATCATCTTATTTCCTGCTCGGAAATGGATTTTTTAACACAGCAGGAGTGGGAGAACCTTTGACTATTTTCACTACCTCGGCCCGATGAGGGCAGTCTCTCGTAAAATGATCTTCTTCACAAATAAGACAAGGATATCGAGGTTTGCGCTTTTCGTCATTGGTTTCCGACTTTTCCGTTTTCTCCTTTGGAGCCTTGTCTGCTTTAGCCTTCTTCTTTCCTTTCTTCTTTCCACCGTTTTTGGATTTGGCCGTAGATGACTCTACAGCGTGAATGTCGGCGGTAAGTTCAGGAGGAGAAGACTCTCCTGTCGGAGAATCAGGCAAAGTGATAATTGGAGTATTGGAGGCCTTGGAAGACTTCTTCTTACTCTTCGTAGTCACGATACCGATCATACCATCAGCGGCATGAGATCCCGAAGGAGCAGCAGCGATTTGGTTTGACTTTGGAAGATCCGGAATTTTCTCGTGTAACGTACCCGACTGAGTGTAAACTAAGTCAAGGTATTGTGCCTGAGCAATGACTTGCTCCTCAGTAACTACTCCGGCCTTAGCTACATCTTCAGTAATTCTTGGTAATAATGATTTGACAAACCATTCAGCTAAGATTTGGTCCGGGATAAAAACTTTCACTAATCTTCTTCGACGTCTCCACTCATGGATGTGATCAGAAATGTACGTGGATGTCGATTGTTTTAGCGAAGTTAATAATTCTGTACCATTATCGTATCTGACTGGTAACTGAAAATGAGTTAAGAACGAGGTAGCTAACTGGCTAAAGTTGTAAAAAGAGGCCCGTGGTAACTCAATGTACCACTTGGCTGCGAGACCAATGAGTGTACGCTGGAAAAGACGTAAGCGGATGGAATCATCTGAGATGGAATTTGATGCACACCAGAGGTGGTAAGTCATCACGTGATTAGACGGATCCTCTCCAGACTTACCTTCGAACTTGGGTATATCGCTGGGCAACTTATTTGGCATTGGCGGCCAGAACGGAAGATATTGAATTGGATCGTTCGTTAGGCGCGTCAAGTCGGGTAAATCTAAAGTCGCAATAAACGGTAACTGCCGGTTAGGATCTCTAAAACTCTGAGTCACAATACCAGCCCCAGGAGGAGGATATCCAGGATAACTAGGAACAGGAGTCGCATTTGGGATATTATATCCTCCTGGAAAACCAGGATTAACCGGACCGTACTGGGGTTGCTGAGGTGGTTGATAAGTGTACCCAGGATACGGTTGATACTGGTAAACCGGTTGTTGGGCAGCTTGCCCAGGTTGATACTGTCCCTGGTACGGAGGTTGAACAAATTGAGGTTGAGTAGTAACAACCGTACTTGTACCAGGTTGGCCTGCAGGCATCTGGACTGTGGTTTGAACCGTGGGTCCAGACAACGGTACAGATGTCTGAGGAGTGGTTACAGGGACAGTAGAAACCGGAGCTGCCGATACTCCAGAAGTAAGCATGGTAGATGAAGCGGTAGTTGCTGCAGCCGTGTGAGGTGGAGTACCAGGTGCAATTGGCGGCTGAGTAACTACAGAAGTTACAGGGGTCTGAACACTTGACTGGACAGGTTGCGGTTGCTGGGGTGGACCAGGAACTGCAGGTTGTCCTGCTTGAGGTACCGACTGTATACTTGGTTGCGACATCTGTTGACCCTGTGACGGATCCCATGTTAACATTCCAGGGTATTGACTCGTAACAGGTTGAGGATACTGAGATCCATAGCCGTATTGAGGATAGGGTTGATAACTGTAAGGTGCAGTCCCATATGATTGCCCTTGAGGTGGTTGATAACCTTGACCAGGGTATTGACCCGTAGGTTGATAACCTTGAGGTAAATACGAATACTGGGGTTGACCTTGACCTTGAGGTTGGTATCCTTGAGGTTGATACCCTTGGGGTTGATACCCTTGGGGTTGCCATCCTTGAGGTTGCCATCCTTGAGGTTGATACTGATACTGAGGTTGACTTTGGGGTACATATTGAGGCTGGGGTTGATACCCTTGGGGTTGATACCCTTGAGGTTGCCCCCCAGTCACAAATGAAGTACCTTGAGGTTGCCCCCCAGGCATTAACGAAGGTTGCCCCCCAGGCGGTAATTGGCCACCTTGAGGTTGGTTAATGGGAGTTGAACCTGACATCATATAAACTTCACCTATACTCAATGGTACATTACCACTGTTTCCAACTAATAACCCATGATCAATGGGTTGAGGAGATGCTCCCGCAAAGGTACCAGAAAGTGATTGATACCCAGTAGGAACAGAAGGACCGCCATGTAAAAATGATTCAGGACTTTGTGAAAACACAGATGACTGACCAGACATATTTACAGGAGAATGAATTCCTCTAGGTGGAACCGGAGTACGAGGTGTAGAAAAACCTACTGAGTTGTCTAAAAAATTGGTTAATGCAAGGTACCAAGATTCACTTCTAGGAGGACTGTAAAAGATGGATTCACGCTCCCTTAGATCAAGGGTAATTAGATCTTCAGAATCAGAAACGCCTATTTCTTCCTCTGGAACAAGTTCTTCTATAGCAATTAATCCAACAGGAAGATTTTCGGTGATAATTCTTTCTATTCTTGGTGAATCAGGAACACTAGGAGTTGGAGTAACAGGTTCTGAAATTTCAGGTTCTTCGCCTGTTTCACTGGCAGATGAAAAACTACCAGCAAGCTCGGAAACTGTAACAGCTTCGGGATTGTAACCTGTTTCTAAACTTTGGTAATCTGGATGGACTACCAAGGAAAATTCTCCTTCTTCAGGTGATCCTACTCTACTGCCACTAGGAGGAGTTACAAGGACCTTTAACCCTTCTAAATTACCTGGGTCGTCTCGAGGAGGGGATCCCCTAAGTCTACGGGATCTTCTCAACAATTCGGCCACAGAAACAACTTCAGGAGACTGGCCCGCAATTCGACGGGACTTCTCGGTAATTCCGCCACAATTAAAGATTTTTAACTACAACACACGAAAACAAAGTAAAAAATTTCAAATCAAACCACCTAAAGTCTTCTAAAGAAGCAATCAAATTTGAAGCACACGCCTAAATAATCTAGAGCGTCAAACCACACACAAACAGTAGTCTTCCGGACCAAAAACGCTAGTTGGTGATTAGGCCCAACCTCGCAGGATTCAGTACAGAAATAGTGGGTGGAACAGTTACCCCGGCAACCTGCTTAATGAATAGACTGGACCAAGTTCCTCCACTTTAACCGTCTCGAAGTGAAGCGAACCCCCCAGAAAATCCAAGTGAGTATAACCGACGTCTGCTCCAGGTACAGTGGGACCTTCCCTCCACCGTCACCTTGGGTAGAATCCTAGATATTATGGCCACTAAGGTTACCAATCACAACAATTACACCTGGGGGAACAGTCTAAACTCCGACAGCACGCAAGGGCAGAGTAGCAAGCTCCAATCCCCTTACCGGCTCCTTGACAACAATCCAAGGTTTACCGATAAGTGACCCCTGGCTCCTCGACAATGGTTAATCCGAGGTTTACCGTTTGTAATACGTACTGCCTGGCGTCGTTCCCAACGAGGGAGGAATGATCCCCTCACTGGTTCGGACACGAGCTCGTGTTTCTCCTTTAAGAGGAGCTTTCCCAGAATGTAACTGAAACAATTGGATTTGTTCTACTCAAGATAGACTATCTGTTTGGTTTTGTAGTCTTGGAGAGTTAAGTACTCACCTACTCCAAGACCCTAGCCTAAGCTATGTTGGTGCTTCAGAGCCCTAGAAAAATAAAGATTACTAGATTGATTTTAATTTAAGCGTTACTTTTAAGGTTGTTTCTTAAGTCAAAAGGTGATGGAAGTGAAACTAGTGGTGTGTTGACTCGACTCGAAACCACTACAAAATGCACCTAGAATGATTTATCCACTACTTTACTTTTTCGATGAATTGCTTAACTAAAAAGTTGAGAGAATGCAATCTTTATAAAAGCAACTTCTTAATTGAAGACAATCAAAGAAACAATTCGTTTTTCTTTTCCAAGCATAAAAACATAACTTCTCTTTACATGCACGAAAAAACTCTTTTCTTCTTTTGAAAACAAAAAGCTACTTGAAACAAGACTTTTTAAGAAGATGTTTTTGTATTTTTCTTTTAATAAAGCAAGTAAATCTAATATAACCAAAAATCAATCTTAACAACTCTTAAAATCTATGAAAATGCACTCATAAGCAAACTAAAGGCAAATTTACTCTAAGCAATCTTAACGAGGCCAAAACTAACAATGATTATTTCTAAGGTGTTTTACTTGATCACAATCAAATCAAGGACTAGCTTATTGCAGAATCAAAAACTAGCCAAAACAAAACTCTAATCTTTTTGTTCTTTTTGTAAAATGGAAATCAATACTTTATAAACAAGTAATTCGAAATTTGACCCAAAACAACTCAAATGGCAAGTTGCTCACAAAAGGAGACTTTACGACAGGCCCGACTTCTAAGAAGGTTGACTAACCAGAGAGATCTAAGGCTGGACAACTTTCTACTATCAAAGTCACTACAAAGCCTTTCCAAAAATCAAACCCTAGGTCTAAACTTCGTTGAAAACCACTAAAACACTCAAAGCTCACAAAACAAGTTCAGGTGAAAATTCTTGACAGGGTACTAAAGGATCTGGGCAGAAAACACTAAGGAAAAACAAAATCTAAAAGCAATTTAAAGCAAAAATGGAATTTTCTTAAGTTTTACAGGAAGACGCAGGCAACCCGTTGTCACAGGTGCGGCCCCGCTCTGTGCAGACGGCAACAGCGCGTCCAAAGACGCACTGTGCAGTACTCAGAGACTGCGTCCTTCTGGAAAATGAAGAAAAAAACCAAATCTAACTAAATCTAAAGCTAAGCCACCCAAATACTAATTCTCACAGTCAAAAACCAGAAAATAAAAATGATTTTCTCAAAGCAAAGTTCATATAAAGGAAAAGACTCTCTCATTAATGGATTCCCCAGCGGAGTCGCCAATTTGTCACACGGAATCTGTCAAGGGTGCGGACACGACTGACCTTCCTAGAAGTCTAAGACATTCTAATGACAAACAAGACAAAATGGAGTGATCTTTCTCTAAATACACCTTTTACAACATGAAAACTACAAGTGTTTAGGCTTACCTTATTCCAAAACGCTGTTGTTGAAGTCCGTTCTTGACGATCCGGATGAGCTCCTCCTTCAAGTCAATTCCTGCAACCACAAACAATCAAACAATTACCAAGCACTTGCATTTCATATAATAAAACATATATTCAACATGCAGACCAAGGAACACATGAAATAACTCATTAACACAAGCTATTGAGAAAAATAAACCAGTTTGTATTAATAACGAAACAAAGAAACTCTTACAACCTGGCCTTGGTGTTGTGCAAGTTCCTCCCAGGGTCCATCAAGGGTTTTCCTCTACTTTGACAAAGCTCACCCTCTCCCAAGTAGAATCAAGTGAAGACAATCTCTCCTCACAAAGGCTCTAATGGAAGACCTAAATCCTGCAGCATTTACCCAAAGAAAATGTATAGCTCCAACCTCTTCTCCTTCTGGCTCAATGCCTTTATTTATAGTGCTGTAAAGAGGTTATTCAGGTCCACTATCAATGGGATCATCCCCCTCTATGGGTGGGATAGCTCCCTTATTGATGGGATAAGTTCCCCCTTAATAGAGATACATGAACCAACTGGAGGCGCATCCATTTCATCAAACCGACCTCTAGAATGTTCTAGAAGTAACCACAAGTAACTTTTTCAAGATAAAACTCGCGCATTTTGCCTTTTACAGAGGGACGCACCTGTCCCTTAACATACAGAGCGTCCATGGACGCAGATTTTGTGAACATGGTCAGCGTCCCCGCAGGTAAGGCTAGAGAGAACCTGCGACCCCAGAGATAAACATAGTTTTTACAAGACTTTCTCTCTTCTTTGAGTTTGAGATGGATAACAGAGGCATGAGACTTGCCTAAGAGGGTAGCATGACTGTTGATTTGAGCCATACTAACTGTAAGTAGTCAAGGTGACATTTTTTAGTGTAACAATTAGCAGTTAAAGCAACTGAAGTAACATAATCATCATACCTTTTAGGAGGATGTTTGATTCTCGTGGACCTCCTTAAAGATGTTTCTGGTACTTCCACAATTTTTTGATTATTATCTGTAGGAACTTCTTCATGATGAGCATCTGAAGCACGTTCATGATCTACATCTGAAACTTGCTCATGATCTGAATCTGAAACTTGTTCATCTGGACTATCATCAGTATTTGAACTGGTTTCAAACTGAATGTGTTGAAGCTTAGATACATTATCCTGTTTCAATTTATCATCTACATCTGGATTTTAAAGTGAAGATTCATTAAATTTAACATCTATGTTAATGATGATCTTCTGAGTAGTAGGATCCCACAACCTGTATCCCTTAGTCCCATCACCATATCCAATGAAGATATATCTTTTTGATTTAGGATCTAATTTAGAACGTTGATGTTTCAGAACTAGAGCATATGCATCACAACCAAAAACTTTTAGTTTAGAATAATCACAAGGATGACCTTTCCATACCTCTTGAGGAATTTTGCATCCTATTGCAATTGATGGTGATTGATTTATCAAATAACAAGCTGTATAAACCGCTTCTATCCACAATTCCTTCTGCAAATTGGCATTACTAAGCATACTTCTTGCTCTCTCTAAAAGAGTCATGTTCATGTGTTCAACAACTCCATTTCGCTGAGGAGTATATACAGTGGTTTTATTTCTTTCGATCCCAGCGTCGTTGCAATAATTATCAAATTCCTTTGAAGTAAACTCACCACCATTGTCGGTTCTTAAACATTTAATGGTTCTTCCAGTGATGTTTTCAACTAATGCTCCAAACTGTTTGAAAACTGTGAATACATCAGATTTCTTCTTTAACATGTAGACCCACACTTTTCTAGAGAAATCATCAATAAAAGATAAAAAAAAATATGACGATCCTCCATATGAGGTTGTAAATGGACCCCAAACATCAGAATGGATATAATCAAGGATTCCCTTACTAGTATGTTTTCTAGTTTTAAACTTCTGCTTGCTTTGTTTCCCAAATAGACAACGTTTGCAAAAATCTAACTTAGAAGATTTTAAACTAGAAAGTAACTTATGATAAGATAAAAAATTTAATCCTCCTTCACTCATATGGCCCAACCTTTGATGCCATAAACAAATAGAGTTATTGTCGTTTTCAAATACTGTAGAAGCATGATCTGACTCTGTTCTTCCTTCTAACTGAAAAAGATTTCCAACCTTCTTTGCTTTCATTACTAGTACAATTCCTTTATAAACTTTCATTACTCCACCTTGAATAAAGGTTTTATATCCATTAGTGTCTAGTACTCCTAGTGAAATGAGGTTTTTTCTTAGTTTAGGTACATGTCTTACATTAGTTAGAATTTTATTTGTCCCATCAAACATTTTAAGCTAAATGCTTCCAATTCCCACAATATTACATGAGACATCATTTCCCATGTAAGCAACTCCATCATTGATTAATTTATAAGTTTTAAACCATTCTCTATGAATGCACATGTGATTTGACGCACCAAAATCTAACAGCCAATGTTGATCATGATTAGACAAACTAACTAATAACACTTCATCACTCATAGCTGAAATGGATGTCGAACCTGTATCTGTCGTGTTTGCTTCTTTCTTCTCTATTGAAGAGTCTCCTTTGGATTTTTGTTGTCTCTTCCAACAATCCTTCTTCAAATGTCCCGATTTGCCACAAAACCAACACTTTACCTTACTCTTCTTCCCTTTCTATTTTGAATGCAAGTTGTTGTGCTTACTAAAGCGTCTTTCTTTACAACGACCTCTGACCATCATTGCTTCTGATGTAGAGGTTTCTGAATTTGACCTCCTCCTTGTGTCTTCGAACAACAAAGCTCCAACAACATCATCAAATTCAAGGGTTTCTGATGAACTAAGACTTATAGAAGTAACAAAATGATCCCATGACTCGGGCAACGAGCATAATAAAGTTACAGCTTTATCTTCTGATTCAAATTTTACTTCTATACTTTCTAATTGCACCAGGAGAGTATTAAAGGTATTAAGATGATCAGTTATTGTCGTACCTTCCTTGATGCGCAAGCTATATAACTGTCGCTTCAGAAGAATCCTATTGGTTAAGGATTTTGTCATGTACAGCTTTTCAAGCTTTGTCCACAAATGAGCAGCAGTTTTCTCTGACACGATCTTAAACAAAACATCATCCGCCAAACACAGTTGAATGCCACTTAGTGCTCTTTCATCCAAGTCACTGCATTCATCATCTATCATGGTGTAAGGTTTTTTGTCTTTTCCCAACAATGCCTTCACCATGCCTTGTTCCACGAGTAGATCATACATCTTCACTTTCCAGATCTCGAAATTGTTTTTTCCATTGAACTTCTCGATCTCAAATCGAGCACTTTGAGTTTTTGCCATGTTGTGTCACAAAAAATCTCCAATTGCAACTTTTAATAAATGAAGTTTTTATTTAAAAAATGCCCTTCACCAATAAAATGCCTTTCCTTTATTACATATGCAAATAGCATTTTACATAATTACCAATCGATTTTTAAAACAAATTTTTACAATATAAAGTGCCAACCTTTTTCAAATATAATCGATTGTACTTTAAAACACCACTCAAATCGATATAACAAACCTTATGCCAAACATCGATTTTGCATATCGATTTTCAATGACTATAAATCGACTTAAAAATATATATATGGCATTTTAATAAATCAATTTGATTGACATTACATAAATCGATTTTAATTTCATTGCACTTTTATGAACCTGTCGACCCATTTGCCAAATGTTCTGTAGGTTGTTTCACTTCAATTTCATTTGAACGTTTTATGAACCTGTTGACCCATTTCAAAAAACATTCAAATAAAAAAACGACTTACCATGTCTCAACTTCTCAGTCAACGGCCCTGAATGCTGCAATCCGTTGACTTAACGCTGTCACACGACAGCCTTCACTCAAGTTGCCTCTGTTCAACACCAATTAACAGCCTTCTCCAATGCTGCTAAAGACTTCAGCTCATGCGCTGACTTCACAGCTCCAGAATCTACGTCATTCAACACTGCTGCGACTCACGGTTTGGCAGCTCTGGTGCAAGCACTCAGAACCAGCCAACCTGCAATCCTTCACCTTGAAACAACACTGACTTTTCTGAAGAAAAAAATCAAAAAACTCACAGCTTCAAATATCTCAAGGCTCTGCAAGTAGGCAATACGGCTTCTCTGCGGATTCTCATGGCAGAAAGACTCCACACAGCGGCTCTTTCGATTGCAAAACTCACGCACTGTACAAAGCTCACGGCTCTTGCTCTGCTCTCTGTGTAAGCAACGCTGGTCAACCTCCAGTTAACGCAGACTTCAATTTGACCGCTCAACACAGCAGCTCACAACTCGGCAGCGTACAGTTATGAATGAACATCTCACGGCTTCTGCAATCGGTTTACACAGTGGCTTATACAGCACTAACGCAGCCACACGACTTCTACCACAGCTCTGATACCAAGTGTTAGAGTTAACACAGCAGAAAATTTAAAACAAATAAGACACACACAGCATTCAACCATGAAAAATGGATATTTTAACATGGTTCACCCAACCAATCTGGGCTACGTCCACCAAACATAGGCATCGGCAATCTTATTACTCAACAGGATATTACAACAACATATTTGCACATCTGGAATTATTTTTCCTCACACCTTCTCATCACACATATCCTCTACGGCCTTACATTTTTATAGCTAGGAGTAGAAAACTGAATCATAAATTCACTCACAACAAATATAGGATGCAATAACTCCTCATTAGGAATAAATGGAGTTAATTTAGCAACAAATCCTATTGTTGTCACATTCATGAGATTTTCTCCAAATTTAATTAACAGAAAATCTCAACAAGTCAATCCAGGGCTAGAACCCCAATCATACTTGATCCCAGATCAAGTTGTTGAACACCATGCATCCTATACATAGGGAGTACGACAGAACACGATGCGTCCATCTATAGTGCTATGGTCCCTATCCACTTTTCCCAACTCATTGTCCAGATGAGAGGTACTTCCCATGAGTCTTGGACTACATGGGTAGGATGTATTCTTAGGCATCTGAAGGAGAAGGTGAGCCACTCATCCTACTCATATGCCATTAGAGAAGGCGAACCACTCATCATATGCATATATCATCAATCGTAGGGGAAGGTGAACCATTCACCCTACACACATGTGTTATCAATCGTAAGGGAGGGTGAACCACTCGCCCTACAAACATGTCAACCATCATGGGGTATCACAGTGGAAGGTAAACCACTCACCCTATACATAGAGCATCTATAGGGGAAGGTGAACCACTCACCCTATGGTCACTCATAGCTCCAAGAAGTACCCCAAGCTCCCATAGCTCAGTGTCCAACTCAAGTGGGACCCTCATGAGAGGGTCCTTCCACAACCCCAACTCTCTCTTGGAAGGCTAAGAATTTGACCTTCCCCAAGGGCTTCATGAGAATGTAAGAAAACTTCTCATCAGTCATGATGTGTTGGAGCCTTATTTCTCCTCATTGTACCATATCTCGAATAAAGTGGTACTTAATGTCAATATCCTTAGAGCGGTCATGGAACGCGAGATTCTCTTAAAGGTGAATCCCACTCTGGTTATAAAAATAGATCATGGTGATATCTAGCAAGTGCTCAAATATCTCACTGAAGAGATTCCTCAACCAAGAAACTTCACAACAATCCATACTATCAGCAATATATTCAGCCTCCGCGGTGCTTAAAGCAACTGATTGATGCTTCCTTCTCAGAAATAAAATTGAAGAATACCCAAATGAGAAGAAGAATCCTAACGTTCTCTATTTATCTACAATGTTTCCAACCCATTCAGCATCAGAATATCTATGTAGCCTCAAATTCTTTGCAGTGTATCTCAACCCATAATTGGTTGTGCCATGGATAAATATCAATAGATTCTTAGCAACAATCCAATGTATTTGATGAGTCTCAACCATAAATTGACTCAAGGTATTTATAGTGAAGCATATGTCTAGTCGGGAGTTTATTAAGAACATTAGGGCCCTCATAAGTTGTCGATACTTAGAAGGGTTTTCCAATTCGGTCCCCGCATCACTTCCACATTACATCATATTAGACACATACTTGCAATCCACCATCCCACATATCTCTAGCAGCTTCAAAATGTATTTTCCTTGAGAAATGAAAATCTCACCTAGCTTTTGCCAGACCTCCACGCCTAGGAAGTAGTGCATCATTCCTAGGTCCTTCATCTTGAACTCATAAGTCAACTCCCTCTTGCATTGATAAATGAGAGGGTTTGCACCAGTCAAAAATAGATCATCAACATAAAGGACCAAAATGAGAGGCATTTTCTTTTCAACCTTGAAGTATAGGTTAGGATTAGCATAGCTCGTTGTAAATCCCAATTTCACAAGATAATTTTCAATCCTCTCATATGAATCCCTAGGGGTTTTCTTCAACCCATACAGATCTTGCTTCAACTTGCATACATGTGTCCTTTGATATTGTACTTCGAACCCCTGAGGTTGTTCCAAGTAAACTTCCTCCTTAAGCGAGCCATGCAAGAAAGTAGTCTTGATTTCCATTTGATGTAGGCTCTATACTTAATTGGAAGTGAGAGAAATAATAGATCAGATAGTTGTATATTTGGAAACCGATGCAAATATCTCGTCATAGTCCACTCCTTCATTTTGAGAGAAGCCTTGAGCAACCAACCTGACCTTATATTTTTCAACACTCCCATAAACTCCATATTTAATTTTGTAAATCCATTTAGAAGTGGCCAAAGACTTGTCCTTGGATCTAGGCACCACCTCTCAGATATCATTCTTCATGATTGACTCATACTCCTCATTCATCGCATCTTTCCAAACTTGGTGTTTTACAGCTTCCTTGAATGTGCATGGTTCAGCTTGAAAAATAGTACTCATAGAAGCAAAATAACCATATACATGTTCTGCTTCTTACTTCCATGAAATGTCCCTCTTGGATCAATAAGTCTTTCATCATCTTTGAGAGTATCTTTGACCCATACTAGATGTTTCCTTGAGGTGGAGGTATCAATAGGAGTGGATCGATAAGATCCATTGGGCATAGGCTCATCTTTCAGAGGTTCATCCTGTTTTTTGATAGCATCATCATCATCCTTCCTTGGGATAAGGAGATCTTTGGATTTCCCAAGGGCATTGTCTTCATCAAAGGTGACATCACGACTTACTTCCACATTTCTTTGACCAAGTACATAGATCCGATATTCCTTCGAAATTTCATTTTAGTAGATGAATATTCCTTTCTTCCCAAAGCCTTCCAACTTTTTCCTTTTCTCTTTAGGTGCGTGAAAATACACAAGGTACCCAAATATTCTAAAATGAGAAACATCAAGTTTCTTACTAGTGAAGACTTCCTACGGTGTCTTGAAATCCAAGGCTTAATGCAGGATCCTATTTTAAACATATACGATAGTGTTGGCGGCTTCTCCCCATAAGAGTTTTGGTATGAGTTGATCATGGAGCATGGAATATGTCACTTCCATGATTGTTAAATTCTTCCTTTCAGCAATGTCATTATGCTTAGGAGTATGTGGCACAATTGTCTCCCTCTTAATGCCAACCTCTATGCATAATTCATTAAATTTATTTTATTCATATTTGGTTCCATTATCAGTCCTCAATATCTTGATCTTATTCCATGTTTTATTTTCACCAATGCTTTGAAAGAACGAAACCATTTGAACACTTCATCTTTCCTTTTCAAGAAATAAATCCATGTTTTGCAAGAGTATTCATCCACAAACATTGCATAATATGAGTATCATCCTAATGATGTTACAGGAAACATACCAGATAGGCCAGAATGGACTAATTGAAGAATATCATTGGTCTTGCTTTCACTAGAAGGGAATGGTCCCTTTGTATGTTTCTCAACTGCACAACCCTGAGTTGAAAATGGAACAAGAAAATCTTGATTTAATTTTTTTCTTGAATTAAATTAGGAATAAAATTGTAATTCCACATAACAAGACAAATTGTACGAGTTAACTAAGTTAATTTGACTTGGTTGGCTCAGTTAATTAGAGTTAAGGGTCTAACTAGAGTCATGTAGAGTGCATCCTACTTTATCAGAGCCCTGGTTGAGTTTATTTTGGGTTGTAATTAATTAATTTAGTTTAACTTATTTAAAGTCGGTTAAACTAGTTCCAACTGATGGAGGAACTAGTAGGAGGTCAGATAGTGGGGTTTTGCTTCATGTATTCAACCAGTTAACTGATGATTCACTCATATATAACTCATGCATCTAAAATCTGAGAGTTACCCAGTTGATATTGGAGTTCAAGGACAATGTACTATCAGTTGTTGATCATCTGAATTGTACAAGTGGTGCATGCAGTCATAGGAAGGCCTATGAGTTTGTGCAATTCATATTGAGGAATTCCCCTAATTAATAGGGGCTAATTCCCAAGGAAATAGGAACTTGGGAAAGCCCATATTTGGTTAAGTATTGGCTTGATATTTTCTAGGAAGCAATGAGACAAATAGAGATAGTGCAAAGGTTGCTTGGGCTTGAGCAAAGCATTGTAATCTTCTCATATTTTATGACTAATGAAATATACAAATAGCAGGGGGTTTTCGATATGGCTTTCCCCAGGAAATCATTGTGTAATGTGTTGATTGAATTCTTTCTCTTGTATGCTTCGTGATTTCGCGATCGTTTAATTGTTTTCGCTGATGAGTAGAATAGATTCAAGTATATTGTTTTAGTAAATTAAAATTATCAGTTTGAATCTACATGGTATCATATCATAAATCAATCTAGAAGAGGAGAATACGAGTTTGTCTTTTGTAGGTGAAATCGAATTTGCATTATCATTATTCAAAGCCAACAGGATGTCATTCTACGGATTGAGACTTGAATATTCCCTTGACAGTAGCTCGAACTATATTGCTTGGAAGCATAGGATGGAGGTAGTGTTGGAAGAAAATGGGCTAAAGGAATTCATAGACAAAGATATTCCTAAGCCTCCAGCAACTGATGCTCAAGATCTGGAAAACTGGAGGAAATTTGTTGCAAAGGCGAGAAGGATCATACTAGAAGGAGTTTGAGATCATGTTGTCTCAAACCTCCACAAGAAGAAGCCTCCATTTGCAATGTGGAAGGCCTTTATAGACTTGTTTCAGAATAGCAGTGACCACAGGAAGCTGGAACTGAAGGACAAGCTCAAGAAAATCAAGTTGGAGAAGGGTGACACAATACCAAAGTACTTGATCAAGTTCACCCATTGTCGGGATGAGATTGGAAATGTTGGTGTTATAGTTGTTGAAGATGATCTGGTAAGCCCAGCACTTCTAGGCCTTCCCAAGAGATGGCATAGCTACCATGATTCAGTAAATGGGAGGAAGAAGCTAACAGAGTGGGAACATTTGTGGTCCAACTTAGTGCAAGAAGAGATTCATCGGAACACCAGAGATAGATCATCATCCAAGAATGATGATGAGGAGAACTATGCCTTGGCTGCAAAAGGAAAAGAAAGTGAAAGGGAAGTCATCTCATTCTAAATCAGATTCCATTCAGGGTAGCAAAGAAGCATGACTTGTCAAAGATTAAAAGTTTTCACTGTCATGAGATGGGACATTATTCCATGAAGTCTCTGCACAAGAAGGAAGGAAATAATCCCTCAAGAGGAAAAGAAAGTAAAGGTCTTGCTTCATAATTCGAGTTGGATTTCGCCCTCATTTCTTGCATGGTGGCATCGGTGATGGGTAGTGTGTGGTATTTGGATAGTGGAGCCTCATTCCATATGACCGCTAACAAATAATTCTTTGGTAACTTGGAGGAGAAGTACATCAAGATGCACATCGAAATGGGAGATGATGGAAGGTATAGTGTGACCAGCATCAGTAGTGTTACTTTTCAGAGGGATTTTGGTTCTCCTCTCACATTAAAAGATGTCATGTATGTTCCGAGTATGAAAAAGAATTTGGTTTTAGTTTCTATGTTGGAGGACTGTGGCTACGACATGATATTTAGCAAAGGAAATTATTTCCTTCATCACATAGCCTCAATACAAGTGAATCAAATTGGCGTTCAGGTGAAGAACCTCTACAAATTGGATGTAGAAGATTGTGGTGCTTTGAGCATAAAAGCAGAGAAGGTGCAAAGTTGAGACATCAATGAAATGTGGCATAGAATATTGGGACACTTGCACCACAGAGCTTTGAAGATCATGTAGTATATTTCTACACGGCTTCCCAAGGCTGCACTAGAGTAGATATATACATGTAAAGGGTGTATATTCAGGAAGTACACCAAAGCCACCTTTCATGATAAGTAAAGTCGAGCACAAGCGATCCTTGAAAGAGTTCACTAAGATGTGTGTGGACCATTCTCGATAGCCTCCATGGCTAAGCAAGGGTATTATGTAATATTTGTAGATGATTTCTCATGTAAGTTCGAGATTTTCTTCATGCAGAAGAAAGATCAGACGTTCTCTAATTTTTTTGAATTTAAAGCACTTGTTGAGAAAGACACTGGCCAGAAAGTGAAGGCTCTCAGGAGTGATAACGGTGGAGAATATGTGTAGAATGAATTCAAGAACTTATGTGCATCAAAAGGCATTCAATGGGAGTTAATAGCACCACATAACCCACAACATAATGGGGTGGTTGAAAGGAAGAATAGAAGTATTTTGGGAGTTGCACGGGTGATGTTACACGATCAGAGCTTATCATTGCACTTGTGGATTGAAGCATGCAACATAGTTGTATATGTGCGAAATAGGAGTCCTCATATGATTCTTGCGATGAGTACACTAGAAGAAGCTTTTTCTTGTAAGAAACTAGATGTGGCAAACTTCAAAATATTTAGTTCATTAATTTACTGTCATGTTACGAAGATGCAAGGAAAAGGCTAGAACCAACAACTTAGTTGGGCATATTTGTGGGGTACATCAACACACGTCACAACTATCAAGTGTACCTGTCATCTCACAGGATGATACTGGTTTGTAGAGATGTGAAGTTTGATGAAGAGAAACCCATGAGATTTTCCCTTGAGAGGGAGCTTCAGTTGCATGCAGATGAGGAGCTTTTGGCTCCAAAGGAAGAACCTTAGGATGATGTGGAGTAGCCACATGCAAAGGAGAAGAGAGTGGAAGTGCCCACTCATGCAAATACTTTCAGATATGAGAGGAAACGCACCACATTAGCTGATAGATTGATGCATGATGCTAGAGAGAATGTGGAGCACCCACATCACAGCGCAGGCAGAGGAGGTCACCAAATCAATACACTGGCTACATGGCTATGATGAGCGAGAGTGTAGAGATTGAGCCATCCTCATTCGACGAAGCAGTGTAGCAACCAGTATGGGTTGATGCCATGGTAGAGAAGTATGACTCCATTATCTGAAACAGTGTTTGGGAAGTGGTCCCAAGACCAACAGATAAGTCAATGGTGAGTTCCATATGACTTTACAAGGTAAATCAAGTTGCATATGGGAGTGTGGTGAAACACAAGGCCAAATTTGTGGCCAAAGGGTTCTCTCAGGTGGAGGGAATTGATTACAAGGATACCTTTGCTCCAGTAACAAGGTACTCTTCAATTATATATATTCTAGCACTTTGAGTGCATATGGGATGGAAGATACATCCGATGGATGTGAAGACAACATTTCTCAATGGAGTGATTGAGGAAGAGGTGTCCATTCTAGAAGGATTTGAGACCTTCAACAGAGACCCGCATGTGTGCAGAATCAAGCAAGCGTTTTATGGATTGAAACAAGAAATTTGTGCTTGGTACACTAGGATTGATAGCTATTTCACCAGGTTGGGCTTCACAAAATGTGAACCAGATGTGAACTTTTACCATATTGTGGTTGAAGGCAAATTGTTAATTATAGTATTATATGTCAATGATTTAATTCTAACGTGTGATGAGAAGCTAGTAAAATATTGCAAAGAGGATCTTGCAAGAGAATTTGATATGAAGTACTTGGGGCTCATGCATTATTTCCTTGGTATGGAGTAATGGCAAGGAGATTAGGAATTGTTTGTCTCTCAGGGCAAGTATGCCAATTAGATACTGAAGAAGTTCCACATGGAGAGTAGAAAACCCATGGAGACTCCTCTAGAAGGGAATTGGAGGAAGGAAGATGCTAATTCAGGTGAAGTATTGGTGGTTACTATTTACAGGCAGATTGTGGATTCACTTATGTATTTGGTGAACACACGACTGGACTTATGTTTTTCAATTAACCAACTTAGTCAAGCAATGGTTAATCCAACCAAACTCTATTGGAAGGCAGCTAAACATTGTTGGGTTGTGTTATATTCTTTCCACGACTAGCCCACGTAGTTAACCGGGGGTTACAGAGGGGGAGGTCACAGAGGTTTTGAGGTGTACCTGTAACCCCACTTTATGGGGTCTGGGGCAGCGCCCCAGAAAATTTTGGTTTTGGAACCTATGTTAGGTTGGGCGGACCCACCTATGGTTTTGTGCATGATTTTCGCACATGTTTTTTGGACGCGATGGTTTTCAGTCCATGGTATTGGATGCTTCAGCATGTATAAATATGTATTATAACATTGAAAGGAAAATAATGAAAAATCAAGTTGGTAGTCCTGGTTTTGGGATCCAGGGGAAAATATCTGTGTATATGTGTTTTATGTGTTATGCTCTCGCATTGTTTATTTTCTGTGTTTTAGAATTCATATGCAGGTAATTTCTGTACAGGATTAAAACCTACGTTTGGTATCAGAGAAATTTTGGCTTCAAGGGGACACCTTTGTTGCTGAGGGGTTTCGCTCGGGCCTGTGGTAGACCATGTTCAGTGGGAGATCTGCGAGATCGATTATGGTGGTGAAAGAAGATGGCGAGCAATGGAAAGATAGAGATAGAGAAATTTAATGGTTAGAGTTTTGAGTTGTGGAAACTCAAGATGGAGGATCTGTTGGTGGATAAAGATCAGTGGATCACGGTAGATCTGGGTACTAAACCAACGGGAGTGTCCGATGAAGAATGGAAGAAGTTGAATCGGAAGGCAAAGAGCACAATCCGATTATGTGTCTCAGATTTAGTATTATTGAATGTATCAAGGGAAGCTACGACGAAGGCTTTGTGGGACAAGTTAGGGACTTTGTACCAATCTAAGTCTCTGGTGAATAAACTATTCCTGCGAAAAAAGCTGTATAACCTGGGGATGAAAGATGGAGACTCAGTGACAGAGCATATGAATGCATTTAATACTATGGTAAGTCAGTTAGCATCTATTGATATTAAAATTTCAGATGAAGATAAGTGCATCAATTTGTTGTGTTCTCTACCAGATTCGTGGGATAGTCTAGTTATTGCAATAGGTAGCAATGCAACTGCCTTGCAGTTTGATGAAACAGTTTCATCCTTGCTAACGGAGGAGATGAGACAGAAAAATATGGAGAGCCAGAATGGTGATGCCTTGTCTATATGAGGACGGCCCCAGAACAGAAACAAAAATAAGTGATCGAGTGGGAGATCTAAATCTCCAGGAAAACCTGTAAAGGTGATGTGCTGGAAATGCAGAAAGGAAGGGCACTACAAAAGGGACTGTAAATCTAAAGCTCCAGATAAAGGAAAGGGATCTGATGATGCTCCTTCCACAGAGGTGAAAACCACCTCAGATGAAGGTGGGGATGTGTACTTGGCTTCTTCAAGTACACATGTAGATCATGAGGCATGGTTGATCGACTCAGGTGCATCCTTTCACTTCACTCCCCATAGAGAGTGGTTCTGCGAGTATGAGAAATATGATGGTGGTGATGTCTTCTTAGGGGATGATAGGAAGGCTATAATTGTTGGGCATGGAAAAGTAAAGTTGAAGTTGCAAGGTGGAAGGGTTAGAACACTTCCGGGTGTTTTGCATAATCCTGCATTGGCCAAAAATCTGATTTCTATAAGCAAGTTGGATGATGCAGGTGTAAAAACAGTGTTCGAGAAGGATACCTACAAGATGGTTCAGGGAGCACTGGTATTGATGCGAGGATTTCAGATTGGAACTCTGTACAAGCTGCAAGGTAGCACGGTTGTTGATGGGTGCAACAGTTCTGTGGTTCCTGAAAGTGGAGCAGAAAATCTAGTCATCTTTGGAGAGAAGACCATGTTGTGGCATCAAAGGCTTGGACATATTGGAGAGAAGGGCCTTCGAATACTTCATGGTAAAGATATGGTAGAAGGTATGAGTAATAGCTCTCTGGATTTTGATTTTTGTGAAAATTGTTAATATGGGAAGCAGAATTGAGTGAGCTTCCCCTCTAGTGGTGAGAGGGAAAAACAAATATTAGAGCTTGTGCACAGTGATGTGTTTGGACCTGTGAAGGTTCCATCATTGGGTAAGTCTGTGTACTATGGATCATTTATAGATGACTTCTCAAGGAATACATGGATATATTTCCTTAAGAATAAATCTGAAGTCTTTGACAGGTTTAAAGAATTTAAGGCTCTCGTGGAAATCTAGACAGAGAAGAAGATAAAGGTGTTGAGGACAAATAATGGTGGAGAGTTTTGCAACAAGGAGTTTGAAGAATTTTGTAATAAGTGTGGTATATCATGGCAGAAGACTACTCCATATACACCTCAGCAAAATGGAGTTGCAGAAAGAATGAACAAGACGTTGATGGAAAGGGCAAGAAGCATGCTCATTGGTGCCGGGTTAGGATAGGAATTTTAGGTAGAGGCAGTGGATACTACATGTTACCTAGTCAATAGGTCACCTTCATCAGTGTTGGAGGATAAGACTCCATAGGAGGTATGGACTGGTAAGAAACCCTCTCTTTCACATCTAAGGGTATTTGGATGTGAAGCATATGTACATGTTCCAAAGGAGAAACGAACCAAGTTGGAAGTAAATCTGAAATGTGCATCTTTATTGGGTATAAGGATGGTTTAAAGGGTTATAAGCTTTGGAACCCACTAACAAGGAAAGTTGTGTATAGATAAGATTTGGTGTTCAGAGAGGTGAAAGATGTTATTAAACATGAAGTCCAACCAAACGAAACTGAGAAGATAGAGTTTGAGCTAAAGGAGGAAGAATCAAACTCTATAGCAGAGGAGGAATTAGAAGATGAAGAGCCACAAACTCCGATGTGAGAAGATCAGTTCAAGAAAGAAGGCAGCCAGAAAGGTATAGTCCATCTGCTTTCTGTTCAAATTTTTATTTCTCTATTACTGGTGATGATCCCAGAACTGTGAAGGAAGCAGTGGATTCAGAGGATGGAAAACTCTGGAAAGAGGCCATGGTTGATGAAATGACATCTTTTCACAAAAATGAGGCTTGGGATCTGGTGGAGTTGTCGGCTGGAAGGAAACCCATTGGAAGAAAATGGGTGTTCAAAAAGAAGACAAATGTAGAAGGAAAAGTGGAGAAATACAAAGCTCGATTGATAGCAAAAGGTTATTCCCAGGTGTCAGGAACTAATTTTGGTGATATTTTTTCTCCTATTGCCAAGGTAACTTCTATTAGATTACTTTTATCTGTTGTTGTTGCTTTTGATTTTGAGGTAGAAGAGATGGATTTGAAGATAGCATTTCTTCACGGGGATCTAGAAGAGGAAATCTACATGAAGCAACCTGAAGGCTTTGCAATGAAGGGCAAAAAAGAACTGGTATGAAAGTTAAAGAAGTTTTTGTATGGGTTAAAACAATCACCAAGGATGTGGTATCAGAAATTTGATACATTTATGGGGACTTAGCTTCACCAGAAGAAAAGAAGATCACTGTGTGTATTTTAAAGTAATTGGTGACTGTGTTATTTATCTAGTCTTATATGTGGATGATATGTTGCTGGTTGGAAATGACAAAGAAATTATCCAAGATTTGAAGGCCCAATTGTCCTCCAAATTCGACATGAAAGATCTTGGTGCTGCAAACTATATTTTGGACATGGAAATTAAAAGAGATCGTGCAAAGAGGAATCTCTAGTTAAACCAGAGGAATGATGTCGAGACAATACTACAGAGGTTTAGTATGCATGATAGTAAACTAGTGATGGTTCCTATTCCTGTAGGTGTGAGGTTATCTGCTGAACATTGTCCCAAGACACAAGAAGAGGAAGAGGACATGTCCCGTGTTCCATATGCAAGTGCAGTCAAATAGCCTGATGTATGCAATGGTCTGTACTAGACCAGACATTGCACATGCAGTGGGAGTATTGAGTAGGTTTATGTCAAAACATGGAAAGGAGCATTGGATAGCAGTGAAGTGGGTTTGCAGGTATTTCTGTGGCACTAGTGATTATGGTTTGTGCTACCAAGGAAGACCAGGATTGGACAAAGTGTTGGATATTTGTGGCTTTGTTGATGCAGACTGGGGTGGAAATCTAGATCAGAGAAGATCTACAAGTGGGTATGTGTTTAACCTATTTGGAGGTGCAGTCAGTTGGATGAGTAAGAAACAATTTGTAGTGGCACTATCAACTACAGAGTCAAAAATACATGGCAGCCACTCATGCAAGCAAGGAAGCAGTTTGGTTGCAGAGATTGTGTTCAAGTATGGGGTTAGTACAGGAAGCTATAAGGATAGATTGTGATAGCCAAAGTGAAATTTTCTTAGTAAAGAACCCTGCATATCATTCAAAGACAAAGCACATTAATGTTCAGTATCACTTTGTGAGGGATATGATAGAAGACAAAAAGGTGTTGCTGGTAAAGGTGGACACTTCGAATAATACTGCAGATGTGAGCTCTGAGAAGTTCTCTTGGTGTAGAGAAACAATGGGCATTGTAGGGCTGGATAAATGACTAAGCTCTCGTGTGGCCCCCTATGGAAAGAAAACAACAAGTGGGAGAATGTTGGGTTGTGTTATATTCTTTCCACGACTAGCCCATGTATTTAACTGGGGGTTAGAGAGGGGGAGGTCACTGGGGTTTTGAGGTGTACCTGTAAACCCACTTTATGGGGTCCGTAGCAGCGCCCAGGAAAATTTTGGTTTTGGAACCTATGTTAGGTTGGGCGGACCCACCTATGGTTTTGTGCATGATTTTCACACATGTTTTTCGGACGCAATGGTTTTCGATCCATGGTTTTGGATGCGATGGTTTTCGATCCATGGTATTGTATGCTTCGTCATGTATAAATATGTATTATAACATTGAAAGGATAATAATGAAAAATCAAGTTAGTAGTCCCGGTTTTGGGATCCAGTGAAAAATCTCTGTGTATATGTGTTTTATGTGTTATGCTCTTGCATTGTTTATTTTCTGTGTTTTAGAATTCATATGCAGATAATTTTTGTATGGTCTTAAAACCTACATTTGGTATTTGTGTTGAGATGCCTCAGAAGCACCACTCAATTTGGTCTTTAGTATAGACAAACAGAGGAAGTGAAGTTGCAAGGCTTCAAAGAAGCAGATTGGGCAAGGAGTCCATCCAACAAGAAGAGAACATCAAGGGGAATCTTCAGTATTGGGTCAGCAGTAGTTTCTTAGAATAGCAGGAAGAAAAGATTAGTTGCACTCAGTTCAGTAGAAGCAAAGTATATGGTTGTTATTCAAGCATCTTGTGGGGCTATCTGGATGAGGAAGATCCTTGTCGGTCTATTTGGTCAGCAGATGGATCCTATAGCGATTTATTGTGACAACTAGAGTTGTATCAAACTCCCTAAGAATCTAGTTTTTCATGATCGCTCCAAGCATATCAACATCTAGTATCACCATCTATGATATTGTGTGCAGAGAAGAAACATGTTGTTGGAGTTCAGGGACAGTGTACAATCATTTGTATATCCATCTGAATTGTACAGGTGGTGCATGAAGTCATAGGAAGGCCTATGAGGATTACGCAATTCATATTGAAGAATTTCCCTAATTAATAGGGAGCTAATTCAAAAGGAAACAGTGCAAGGCAATAGGGACTTAGGAAATCCAAAATTTGGTTAAGTATTGGCCTAATCTTGTCTAAGAACCAGTGAGACAAATAGAGATAGTGCAGAGGTCGCTCGGGCTTGAGAAAAGCATTGTAATCTTCTCATATTTTCTGACTAATGCAATATACGTATTGTAAGGGTTTTTATTTATGGCTTTCCCCAAGAAATCATTGTGTAATGTTTTGATCAAATTCTTTCTCTTGTATGCTTCATGATTTCACGATCGTATAATTCTTTTCGTTAATGGGTAGAGTAGATTCAAGCCTAATGTTTTAGTAAATTATGATTAGTAGTTTGAATCTACAAGGGATTTCTACACCTGACCAACTCCTTCATGGCTCATATTGAACTCGGGCATACCTGTGACCACATTCCTCACCCCAATTAAGGCTTTGTGATGTAGGTGGGCGAGCCTCTGATTCCACATCTCATATTTAAGATAAGTATCACTTGCCAAAGCTCCCAAAGGACTTCCTCCAACTTGATAGAGACCATTAACCCTAAATCCAAGAGTAAATGCATCTTTAGAGTTTCTTGGCCAAATACGTACCTTTCCATTAATGAATGCTACCTTGAATCCTTTGTCTTACATTGCAAAAATAGATACCAGGTTCTTCTTCAAATCAAACACATACAATACTTCTTGTAGATGAATTGTTTGACCTTGATTCAAGTGAAGAGTGACAGTACCTATACCTTTCATGGGGTAAGTGGCATTATCTCTAAGTATGATCTTCAAATTAGTATTCTTTTCAACCAAATTTGAGAGGGCCTCCTTTTACCCAATGAAGTGCCTTGAGGCTCCACTATCAATCAACCAATGATCCAACGTATCCAAAGGAGAGGCAGTAGATAGAGTGGAAGTAAGATAAAACCCATCGTTTTTTTATACAACATTACTTTCATCATACCAGGCATTTCTTGTCATCTTGGGAGGTCGACAATTTCCATTTTGATTAGCGGGAGCATTCCTCTTTCCTTTATTTTTGAACCTATTGTTCCTTTTATTTTCATTTCCCTTGAAATTGTTGTGGCTGTTGTTACCATCATCCCTTGGATAATTCTTCTTGTGAGGACACTCTTTGACATAGTGGTCAAACCTGTTGCAATTGTACCACCTTCCTTTTCTTCATTCATTGAATCCCTTCTTAGATCCTTGACCTTGTCTCCTCGCACCAGCATTATTCTTCCTCTTTGCATGAGCAAAGAAAGTAGTAGGTTAATTTCCATTTAAGGGCTTGGCTGTTTCCATCATCCTAGTCTCCTCTTGAGTGCATCTAGCCAATAATTCATAAAAACCATGTATCTTGTTATTATTGAGAATAGTGGTGGAAAATACATCTTAAGGTCTTGAAATACCTCCAAGTGCAATGAGAGTAAGCTCCATGTTAGAAATAACTTCTCTAATAGATAATCGTTCATTCTTGATTTGATTTGTTCCCATGAAGTAGGATTGGATAGAATCCCCTTTTTCCATCTTGATATCCTTCAACTTGTTATTGAGAAAGAGAATTTGATTTTCATTGTTCACTTTGGACATCCTAACCAGCTTATCATACATCTCCTTATATATTCCCAAATCATAAATGTAAGCAACCAAATGCTTTTGAATGGAGTCAATGATAAGTTTCTTAGCTTTGACCTCACCTTTTCTATACTTTGTCTTAGCAGCAATCGGTACATTTGGAGGCTCCACCACCTTTCCCTGCACATATTTCATTGCATCTTTCTCTTCCATGGTCAAGTCCAAAGTCATTTTCCATGCATGATAGTTATATTTTTCATTGACTTTCGAAATGATGATCAAAGTAGACATGTCAAATCTAATTTTTCCTACAATAGTCAACAGCCCTAACCAGAAAGTCAATGTTGGTCAAATTAGTAGCAAACAATCCTCTTTGGAGCTCAATCAAAGGAAGTCAAACTTAGCCTTCTAAATTGGTCAAAGTCATTCCAAAAAATTCACTAAATCAGTGGTCAAATTCTGTACTTGAAGTCTGCAGTCAACCCTACAGTTAGCCTCGGTCAATGTGCCCAGATTACCTTGATTCCTATGCCAATCATTGTAGCCTTCCAAAACTGAAATTCTGACCTTGAAATTCTAGTCAAACTGATGGTCAAAGTGCTTGGTCAACGTTGGTTAAACCTGCAAAAAAAATCTGAAATTTCGGCCCTGTAATCTATCCTGAAATTTGTCCTTCTTGCCACATGAGTGAGAGAATAGATGTGCCTAATAAGTTGTATGAACCAATCAAAGGAGAGAGAATAATGTGAGTGATGAGATGATTTCAAATGAGGCTTGAGGTCTCTCATATTTATACAAGTTTTTTTGGGTCAAGTGACATGTCCATTGGGCTTCATGAGCCTACATGGTGATGTGGCCGAACTTGAAAATTTTCACATGTGTGGGCTTGACCTCAAAATCATACTTTCCCTTGTCCAAATTTGATGATCTTTAAGACAATTTTGGTCCTCTTGAAAAGAGGAATCCAATGCATGTTGGAAATAATACTGAGAGGGGGGGTGAATCAGTATTATCAAGTTCTTTTAATAAATCTTCCTTATTTATACTTTGAATTATTTTTGTATGTCAGCACCATAAAATAATGAGCATGAACAAGAAAAACATATAGTCACACCAAAGAACACCAGATATAAGGTGGAAACCCAATGTGGGTGAAAACCACCTGCTGCAATATGTCTCTATCTTCTTTCAAATTAGAAAATCCTTTTACAATGATTTTGTACTGGTGCAGTCCTTTACCAGTACGCAGGGTGCAACCTGCAGAGAGCTACAACTCTCTCTCGTTTTCCAGTCTCTCCTGGAAGGGAGCTACAACCCCCTACTTCTTTTCTTTCAAGGATCACTTTTCATAAATTTTCAAACTGGATCCATGAACATCAAATGATCATCAAGTACAAGTAAATCACCCAGTCAATTGCAGTAACCAGATCAATAGTAACAGTAAACTAAACCCAGAACACCTTATCAATAGAGAAAAGTCAGTCAAATAAATGCCTTAAGACAGATACGCAATTTTTCTTTATCTGGCATGCGTTGCTACGCACTTCACCTTCTGCACCTCTGTGTATCCCCGCAGAGAGTCTTGAGCTGCACTGCGTATCCACGCACTGTTCCTTTAAACGCGCTGCGTACCTTCACTGTGCCCACGAACCCACTGCTTCTATCGCGTCGCGTACTACTACTGTGGCCACGCACTCTCAGATGCTATCGCGCCGCATATCTACGCACCTGCGGCTTCTGTAGCGTCGCGTACTTTCACTGTGCCTCCGCACCTGAACCTCTGTCGTGCTGCGTACCCACGCACTGCGCCTTCTTCGGCTCTGTGTACCCACGCACTGCGCCTTCTTCTGATGTGCGTACCCACGCACTTGCACTTTTAATCACCTACGTACCTCTGATTAGGGCCGAATTAGCAGTCCCCCAGTGTGCCACAGATAGTCAGATGCCCAGATCTGATCATGCGCCTGAGAGATCACACTTCATAGATTCACTTTCAACTTCACTTTTATATAGATCAAGCTTTTAAACCGATAACCCAATATTTTAGATCTTAAGATATTCAATTTGCAAAAGATACATTAGCCAAGTGATCTCCTTCCCTATTTATAGTCAAGCCTTATTCACACCATGGGACAAAACCATCAATAACCAATACAAGGGATCCAAACCGGGGAAAAATTAGATCCTATACCACGGGCCAAAACCATAGAATCAAGAACGGCGGGCTAAATACCACGGGCCAAACATAAGAAACCCCATGTGAGCACGCTTCTCTGCCTTGAAGTGAGTGAACTGGTGGTACGCACCTCATGAACAGGTAACCTGCGGGTATGAACGCACTTCCTGGCCGGCGTACCTGCCGGTACCCACCTTTTGAACCATTCACCTGAGTACCTCTTAATTTCCAACATTTTGAGAGCCTGATCAGAGCATTGCCACTTGAGGGTGTTGCCATCAAGTACAACATCTGTAACATAAAGCCATACCAGAATCATAATGCCAACAATCTCCCCCTTGGACTTGATGGCAACTTCAAGATCCTCAATGTCATTCTCCCCCTTTGACATCAAGGGAAAAGGGTTATGCTCCCCCTAAGAACATGCTCCCCCTGACTATAAACCAGATCTGCAAAGAAGAACCATAATCCACCAAACACCATAAATGACCATGAAAGAGATAGAGGCATATTGCAGCAATATTCAGACCAGCATCCATGATCTCCTTCTCCATAATGCCAACAGTGCATTATATGCTCCCCCTGAACCTGTGCCATTCGATCTTCGATCAATTCGCAACCCAGCACATGTACGCATATACCCCAGATGAGCCTTGCGTACAACCAACAATCAGAAGAGATTCAACAACATGATGATGCATCAACAACCCCCAGCTTTTGCCTGAGGTATTCAAAAGTCTCCCTGGGCAATGGTTTGGTAAGTATATCAGCAACTTGTTCCTTAGAAGGAACATACTCCAACTTGACCTTTTGTTCAAGCACTTGTTCCCGGAGAAAGTGATACTTGATTGGTATGTGCTTGGTCTTTGAATGCATGACTGGGTTCTTTGAAATGCTGATTGCACTTGTGTTATCACATAAGATGGAGATAGGTGGTGTACAAGTGATTTGAAAATCCTGCAAGGT
Source organism: Pinus tabuliformis (assembly GCA_031772625.1). NCBI lineage: Eukaryota > Viridiplantae > Streptophyta > Pinopsida > Pinales > Pinaceae > Pinus > Pinus tabuliformis. The sequence continues at coordinate 1,381,500,373 of CM062819.1, read as the reverse complement.
CTGCATCATCCAAAGGAGTTGAGTGCAGCAAGATGCAGCAGCAACATATTCCGCTTCAGCTGTAGACAAGGCAATCGAACTTTGTTTCTTGTTGAACCAAGATACTAATCTGGAAGCCATAAAGAATGCACCACCACTTGTGCTCTTCCTGTCATCCACGCTTCCGGCCCAATATGCATCTATATAAGCATGAAGTGTGAGATCTGTATCTCTAGGATACCATAAGCCATAGTTTTGAGTTCCTTGAAGATATTTGAAGATTCTCTTTACTGCCTGAAGATGAGTTTCCTTTGGATTTGCCTGAAATCTTCCAACTATTCCTACTGCATGCATTATCTCTGGTCAAGTACCTGTCAAATAAAGTAGACTTCCAATCATAGATCTGTAGGTTGGTTGATGCACTGCTGCTGATTCATCATTTGCACTGAGGCTACATCCTATGACCATGGGTGTACATACTGGTTTTGCATCTTCCATGCCATATTTCTACAAAATCTGCTTGAGATACTTGGTTTGAGACAAAAAGTTCCCTCCTTCTTTTTGTTGGATTTGCAAACCAAGAAAATATGTCAATTCTCCCAGCAAGGACATTTCGAATTCTTTTTGCATTACCAAGGCAAAGCTTTGACTCATAGCTTCTTCATTGCTGCCAAAAATAATGTCATCTACATACACAACAAGTATTAGCAATTTGTCGTTTTCAACTTTTATATAAAGATTGCTATCTGTTGATCCTTTTGAAAAACCTTGTTGATGAAGATATTTGTCCAAACGATAGTACCAAGCCCTTGGAGCTTGTTTGAGACCATAGAGAGCCTTTTTCAATCTGCATACAAGATTTGGATCATTTCCAAGAATGAAACCATCTGGCTGCTCAATGTATACTTCTTCTTCCAAGTCTCCATTCAGAAAGGCTGATTTCACGTCCATTTGAAATACTTTGAAGTTTTGAAAGCTTGAGAGAGCAAGGAACATTCGGATGGCCTCAAGTCTTGAAACAGGAGCAAAAGTTTCTTCAAAATCTATTCCTTCTTGCTGCGCATACCCTTTACAAACAAGTCTGGCCTTGTTTCTAATTACTTCTCCATTTTCATTCAATTTATTTTTGAAGACTGGTTGTATCATCCCAAGACCCCTTTTTTCTCCTCAAAAACATATCATTTGTCCATTCCTTTTCATCATATATCCCTTAGAATCCTTGAAAATTGATTATTAATAGTCTTATAGTTATTAAATTGCATAGAAATTGATTTAGGGATTTTATGTTGAAGAATTAGAAGTTTTTGATGAAATGGTTACAGGAAGTTCCAACATCCTGTAATAAGCTTATCGTTTGACATGTGGCGCAACAGTTGGGCTAGAACGAAAGGCATGGATGAAAAGCAGAATGTCCAAGCATAGACAAACACCTATCTCCCAGCCGAATCGATCCTCCTATATGCGCGGTCAACTCAGGTCAAAGCATGGCACACTGGCAGACAAAAGCAGCAACAGCAACTCGTTCTATTTTTATTTAGTTTTTGTTCTTTTTTGAAAACACTTAGGATAGAAACATTTTGAAAAAGCTTGATGTAATAAAATTGGCAACAGCCGAATGTACATTCATTGTCGAAATGAAATGGCTGTGGATATACATATGTAAATACAGTCCGGTTAATGGTTAATGTTTTTTCGTTGAATCGTTCCAGAACAGAGTTTTTAAGTTTAATACTAAGACCTATTCACAGTTACGACTTGTGTGTCTCGTGCATTGATTTGGTAGTCGGTCGATTATAAGCCAGTGTACCCCTGGAACGCGGACGGGCCCTGCATTCAATCGGTATACTGTCCATTTATTTCATTTGCATTTCGGTTATCGTATGGTTGCACAGTGGTATTGATTCAATTTCGATTTCAATAGGTTTTGTATGGTTTGCATAACAGTTACAATTACTTGGGTTTCGATTTCCATAGCTTTTGATTTCCATTGAATGTATATGGTTTGCGCTTATGGTTGGTTTGTGTTTATGGTTATGCTGAACAGTCATCACTAAGATCTGGAAGTGCGTCCTGTAAGGGATTCGATCCCTGTGTGTATTTTAAAAGCACCATCATAAACTCTGTTTTTGTTTCACAATTCATTTATGATCTCTATATAGTTTGATATAGTGTAGATATCATTGAATGCTGTGTGTTTACTGAACAAGGGTTTTCTGGGTAATATCTTTGTAAGGAGATTAAGATCGTTGTTACAGTCATACACAGTGCTTAGGTTCAGTGTTTAATTTGGTAAATACATCTAATGACAAGCTTTGTAATTAGGTATATTAGTAGGATAATCTGAGTGTTTGAATGATAGGTGACATATCCCAACCTTCCGTAAAGAAGCCTTGTGACCTACATCATAATCACTTAGCCAACAATCCTTTATGTCTATATACTTTAGACGCATGCCTCTAAGCATACGCACCCTGGTCGATATTAAATATAGTCTAGCCTAGTACCCTAGCTAGAACACTACATTTTGGCGCCATTGCCGGGGGGGCGTACTTAAAGGATTCAAACAAAAAGAAAAAAAAAAATCAATACACAAAAATAAACAAAAACATAGTTAGAAATCATGTTCATTTATGCCTAGACTTAGAGACAATCAAGGGAGATTTGTAAAAAACCCCCACCATCTAAAAACTAACCCATCATCATCAGGAGCAGACTCTCTAGGGAATACAACACCAGCTGAGGAGGATATCCAAACATTGAAAGAAAGATTTTATTTAGGACAGAAACTTACTCTTGCTGAAAGGGAAACTCTATTTGCACATAAATCACAGCAGAAGCCCTTTCCTAGATCTTCCACACAAGGAAAAAGTAGTACAGTTACCGAACAATCTTCTTTTCTCCTTTTTCCAATTAGAATGGCTGAGGAAGGATCTGGATCAGTACCCCACCAAGAGGAGGAGGAGTCAACTTTTAAATTCCCTATACAAGAACCACAGGAGGATGAGGAGATCAAAATGAAAAATATACCCCCATCCGTGCTACCCAATTTCTATGGTATGGCTTCAGAGGATCCGGACTCGTTCTTGTTCGAGTTTGACATTGTATGTCGAACTTATGGCTATACAGATGATGCTCATAGACTTAGATTGTTCCCAGCCACATTAAAGGCATCAGCCTTAAAATGGTTTATGGGGCTAGGTGAGCATGCCATAGTTGATTGGGATGGCATGAGGAGGATATTTCTAAGGAAATATCAGCCTTATTGCAGATCCAAAGACTCTAAAGATGATATCTTTAGAATGAGTCAGCAGGAGGATGAAACCTTAGAAGAATATTTAGAACGGTTTGTCTACAACTTGCAGAAATCTAAACACCGAACAATGCCTCCTGATCTAGTCCGCACAATATTCTTGAAAGGTATCCGGGAAGAATACATGGATGATCTCAACTTAATGGGAAAAGGTGACATTTCTGCCTTATCCTTTGAAGAAATAGTTGAACTGTGTGAAAAATATTCAAGGAGTAAAGCTAAAATGGGAAAGAGAACCTTGTCATCAAGGGTCACAAAAACTGCCTCTGCAAGTGTCACCCGGGCTGAAATTGGTAATCTTTTAGAAGAGTTTAAAACAGATTTGTTGAGCACTCTAGGGAACCAAATTGATACCTTAAAAGCCAAAAAGAAACAGGAAGAAGAAGATAATATCATGGCTATTTTCTGCCCCAAATGCCGCAAGAAACATGCATTAAAAGACTGCCCTCTAGAAAATATCCAAGTTTGTGCTTTCTGTACTGAGCATCATGATATGTTTAACTGTCCTAAAGTTAAAATTTTGCAGAACTGTAATATGGCAGCCAGTACAGAGATGGAAAACGTGTATTACATGGGCGCAAAGCGACCATGGCAGCCAAGGCAAGCACCCCAAGGTATGTTTCCTAATCAAAATCTGCAATTTCCTATGAATGATCAGATGTATGCACAAAACTCATGGAATGTACCCATGCCATGGCAGCATCAAAACCAACCACAAAATCAATGGAGACCGTCTCAACAGTATTCCAAATCCTATCATCCATATCCTCAATCATACCCACCTTACTCACAGCCATATCAACAGTACCAACAGCCATATCCATCACATTCTCAAACATATCAGCAGCACCCTCAGCAAGTTGTTTATCAGCCCCAACCTTCTCAACAAGCACTGCCTGCTCCTCCACCAATAAATGCACCACAACTTCAATTTCCAACTAACCTACAACCTCCCAGACCCACTCAAATACCTGCTCAAACTGTCCCAAATCTGAATAATAGAGCAGAGAGGCCAGCCTATAATGTAGAGGAAGGAACTTCATACTCCACACTGCCTTTGTAAAACATTAATCTGAGGTCTGGTAGGGTGCTCCAAAAGGATTCTCCAATAACAGATCAGCAAGAAGAAAACTCAGAAAAAGACAATGAAATGACAAATAAAACAAAACCAAGCAGTGGTACCAAAGATAAACAGATGCAATCACTGCATCCACCTTTTCCAGACCGATTGGTCCAAGTAAAACCACCACTGCCTCCACCACAATTTGATGTCTTGGATGAACTTAAAAATGTCTACATAAAAATCCCACTGCTGCAAGCTATAAAGGACATTCCTATCTATACCAAAGCCATCAAAGACATGTGTCTCAAGAAGCCTGCTAGGAAAAGGATTGATCCTCAGACCATTCATGTTTTAGGAAATTTAGCAGGCCTTATGACCAATACCATCTCCATGGAGAAGTATGTTGATCCTGGCATTCCCAAAGTGACCACCATCATTAACAACATACGGATTCCAAACACTTTGATAGATCTTGGAGCCGCAATCAATTTCATGACCCTTGAAACCATGAGAACACTCCAGCTCATGAATTTGCAACATACCACAATTGTTCTTGAATTAGCTGATAGGTCCAAAGTCATTCCTGAAGGGATTTTGGAAGACATCATTGTCTCACTGGACTCTTGGGAGTATCCAGTGGATTTCCTAGTCCTTCAACCCAAATCCAATTTAGGAGGACACCCTATCATCCTAGGTAGACCATGGTTAGCGACTGCTGATGCATTCATCGGATGCCGATCAGGCAACATGATCATTTCCAGAGGGACCGAAAGAAAACAACTCACCCTCTATCCATCGGCACAATCACCAGCAGTAACACATAACTTGTGGCTTGATGATAAATTTAATGATAAAGAAGAAGTACAATCTGTTTTTAGCATTGACCAGATCTATGATTTCCACGAAGACAATAATGATTTGGTAGAATTATTTCTTTCTCAACCTGATGTGTCTGAAAATTTGAGAAATGAACAATATAATGTTGCAGATGTACTTTTGGCTCAAAACTTTCCAGAAACATGCACTATCCACTCTTTGCAATCTACATTTCACGACATCTTTCCAGTTCAATCCATCACCAATGCACAGAGTCAAGTCATAGAGATCAGTCCAGGAAAAACTTTGAACATAGGCAACCACCTAGACTCATCTCAGCAAGAGAAATTGATTAGACTCTTGAAGAAGTACCAAAAAGCCTTTGCTTGGGATTACACTGACATGCATGGGATTCACCCCGACACATGCACTCACCATATCTACACAGATAGCACCATTAAACCAGTGAGGCAACCCCAGAGAAGAATGAACCCCATGCTCCAAGACATTGTCAGAGAGGAATTGCAAAAACTTTTGAGAGTCAACTTTATATATCCTATTTCTGATAGTCAGTGGGTATCCCCATTGGTTATCGTGCCCAGGAAAAATGGTAAGTGGCGCATCTGTGTTGATTACAGACAACTGAATAAAGCAATGCTCAAAGATTACTTCCCACTGCCATTTATTGACCAAGTGTTAGACACCCTAGCTGGCAAATCATCATTTTCTTTTCTTGATGGTTTCAGTGGCTACAACCAGATCAGGATTGCCTCTGAAGACCAGGACAAAACCACATTCACCTGTCCTTGGAGCACCTATGCCTACAATGTTTTGCCATTTTGACTTTGTAACGCTCCAGCTACATTTCAGCGAGCTGTGTTAGCTATTTTCGCCGATTTAATTCATGATTGTGTTGAAGTGTATATGGATGATTTTTCAGTATATGGCAATTCATTTGAACATGCATTAGAAAATCTTGAGAGAGTTTTGAAAAGATGTATTGAAGCTAACCTGTCCCTCAGCAACGAAAAGTGCTTTATGATGTTAAATGAAGGGATAGTGTTGGGCCATTATATTTCTTTTCAAGGCATCCAGGTTGACCCAGCCAAGATCCAGATTATTGCTGATTTGCCTATTCCACAGAATCAGAGAGAGGTAAGAAGTTTTCTTGGGTATGCAAGCTATTACCGCAGATTCATTGAACATTTTAGCAAGATAGCTTTACCTTTGTTTAAACTTCTAACCAAAGATGTACTTTTCAACTGGACTGAGAACTGTCAACATGCATTCGAACAACTTAAAAAGAAACTATCTACCGCACCAGTCTTGAGAGGGCCTAATTGGAGTTTACCATTTCATATTTTTACCGATGCATCTGACACTGCAGTAGGTGCATCATTAGGCCAAAAAGAGGAATCTTGTACTTATGCCATTTATTTCATTAGTAAAAATCTAACACCTGCAGAGTTAAACTATACAGTTACAGAAAAGGAAACACTTGCCATCATTTATGCTGTGAATAAATTCTGACATTACATAACTGGTTATGAAGTCTTTGTACATACTGATCATTCTGCCATTCGACATCTAATGAATAAGCCAATAACTAGTGGCAGAGTTACCAGATGGTTACTATTGTTACAGGAATTTAACATCACAGTGTTAGATAGACCAGGCAAAGAGAACCAGGTGGCAGATTTTCTCTCTAGACTGCAAAATCCAGGTGAGGTTGTTCCAGTTGAAGATTCTTTTCCGGATGAAAACTTATTTGCAATTTCCATAGTAACTCCTTGGTATGTTGATTTGGCAAATTATTTGTCTACAGGAAGGACACCTCCACACTTCACTACAAAGGAAAGGAAAAGACTAATCAAACAAAGTGCTAGATATTCATGGCTTAATGGCGATTTATTTTACACTGGTTTTGATATGATCATTAGGAGATGTGTAAGAAATGATGAGGTAATTGACATTTTAAAATCTTGCCATGATGAACCGTGTGGTGGGAATTTTGCAGCGAAGCGGACAGCCTTCAAAGTTCTTACTCTTGGATACTATTGGCCATCCATTTTCAAGGATGCCAAGAAGTATGTAAAGAGTTGTGACAGCTGCCAAAGAATGGGCAGACCAACAGCTACCGATGAGATGCCCCTTCAGCCCCAAGTTCACTTAGAGCCATTTGATAAGTGGGCTCTGGACTTCATAGGACCCATTAACCCAACCTCCAATGGTAAGAAGTACATCTTAGTATGTACTGATTACGTCACAAAGTGGGCTGAAGCAAAAGCACTGGTGAGAGCAACCGAACACACAGTAGTCAATTTCCTTTTTGAGGAGATTTTTGTGAGGTACGGAGTACCAAGGGAAATTGTAACTGATCAAGGTACTCAATTCACCTCAAAGCTCATGAAGGACATCACAGACAAGTACCAAATAAAGCATAGGAAAAGTACCCCTTACCATCCACAGGCCAATGGGCAGGTGGAATCAACAAACAAAACTTTGGAGGGGATCATTACCAAAACTGTTGCAATGAACCGGAAAAATTGGGAAGAAAAGCTCAAAGATGCACTCTGGGCTTACAGGATTACTTGGAAAGATACCACAGGGTTTACACCATACCAATTGGTGTACGGTAAGGAGGTCATGCTTCCTATTGAATTCCAAATACACACTTTTAAACTGGCTGCAGATTTACAAATTGATTTGGACCAAGCACAAAAAGAAAGAATCCAGCAGTTGAACCAGCTGGATGAGATGAGGTAGCAAGCAGAACAAACCACCATCCTCATGCAAAAACACAGGAAGCAATGGCATGATTCACACATTAAGAAGAAGCACTTCAAGGAAGGTGACTGGGCTTTACTTTTTGATTCAAAATTCAAGGATCATAAAGCCAAGTTCACCACCCATTGGATGGGCCCCTATGAAATTATTCAGGCTTATGACAATGGTTCAGTCAAGCTCAAAACTATTGATGGAGAAGGTCATTTCTTCACAGTCAATGGTCATCGCCTGAAACTGTACACCAAGCCCATCAGCAAGCAAGATTTTCTCCATACACTATCTCAGCAAAGAGAGGTTGAGATACTGCAGCCCTCAGCTGCAGTATCACTGCCTTAGTTTCATTTCCTTTCAATTTCAAAGTCAAAAAGAAAAAAAAAATAATAAAAAAAAAATTATAAAACAAAAACTAAAAAAAAAAATAATAAAATCATGGGTTAGATGTGAAAACCAGCATCTGGCACAATCTAACCCCGAATTCCTACTTGAAAACCAATTCGTTGGTGGGTATGAATTCTCTTTCTTTTGTTCACTGTTTGATTTCTCAGCTGAATCATGACTTGAGGACAAGTCAAACTTTTAGTCGGGGAGAGAGGCATCAGCATTTTGTTACTTTTATCTCTCCCTTGTAAATTCTTCAAGATTTCTTATTCTATATTTTCACTGTAAATTTCCAACAGCAGCTTGTTCCAGCATTCCAGACTTCAATAAGTAAGTTGTTCTGTCATTGTTTTATCTCAGAGGGACCTGGTTATAAACATTTTGAAGGGGGACCTGTTCTGTTCAGACATTTATGCTACCAACACCAGCAGTAATGGGACCTGTTTAAGACATTCAGAAGGGACCTGTTAAAGAAATTGACACCGAGGGCTACTTCAACAGAATTTCATCAAGTTTCTACAAGGATTTGGGCACCAACACTCCATCAAATGCCCAAGCTCAGTGAACCTGTAACAGTATAAGGAGCTGCATGAACATTTTCAAAAATTTTCTAAGGGACCTGTTACATTCAAATTTTCTCAAAGGGACCTGTTACATCTTCAATTTTTCTCAAAACACCTGTGCACTTAATCTTCCTCAGAGGACCTGTTACAACAAGAAAAAGAGCAGTCAAAAAAAGGGATTAGCAACTCAGCATGTCAATACAATAGCGACCAACAAAAGAGTAATGTGTTTATGTTCTTAAACATTTAATTTCCTAGATTGATTTTTAATGTAACTTTAATGACTGTGAACCGTTATGATTAATTTCAAGGACACCTACATCAATCTCCTATCATCCCTTATCCCACCGATTCTCATCATTCCCATACATCAACTTATTCATATCTCTAAAACCCATTATCAACACATCAATCTTGTCATACATCCTACAGCCATACCAACATCCTCTATACGACCGAATACCAACTGAAAAAGGGCACGTGGTGAGTTGTGTTTTTAAATACAAAGGGAGAGACAGATGTAAAGCGGCCTATCTATTTCACTCCACACAGCCAAATCATAACTTCACCACCCAACGTACCCAATGATCCAAGGGGCTCCCCGAAATCATACCCAACATTATAGATACGCTACCAGCGCTCTTGTAGTGACATCCATGTAAGCGTACAGCACTCCTCTATTTTTTAAATGAATGGATACGTTGTGAAGTGAGTACAGGGTTATCTCACCATCATTTCCACCTTCGATTCCCATAACTTTCAAAGTGGAATCAGAAGCAAGGAGCGCCGAAGGGAGTATTACCATTTGGGTCGATTTACATAGTGAAGATTGCAAGCAATGAGCGCCGGAAGAGGGAAGTATCACCACTCTATTTTGACTACCATCACAGTTATATCGACCGGCCAAGCATCATATTGAAGACTAAGGAAGCGATACACCAGGTAACCAACTCGAAATTTCTTTGTTAAAATTGTAAGAGTATAGACAGAGAAGGGTTAGAGGCACGACCCTCTGCCACCACCATGACTAATAGGGCCGAGCCGAGTGTGTTCGACAGTTCACAATACCATGAGGATTGCATTGAAATTCTCAGAGAAATACAGTGGTTACCATTTCTAGAAAAATTTCATGGAAGTAATGAGGAAGTTACTAAGCAATTTGCTTTCACCTTCAATGGAGAAAAAGCCCTGATAGGTAACTTCTCCTTCAGGGTTTCAGAGGACACTATAGCTCAGGCAATAGGGATTAGTCCGGAAGGGGAGAAGTATTTTAAAACCAAGCAATTTAAAGAGAAATCATGGACACAGTTCATGTCTAGATCTAGAGTCTCCTCAGTAAACTAGAAGAAGGGTGTTCCAAGAAGTTGGTTGATGCATCCTTGGGATGAGATGGTTTACATCCTTCAAAAATTCATAACCTGTGAAGGTCGGTACAGTATTGTTTATCTATACCACATCAAACTACTCCTCCACTTGAAGAAACAATGTGTCATCAGTATACCATATTTTCTGCTACAAAGCTTAACCAAGATGTCCAAGACTATCCAGAAGCAGAAGGGGAATGAAGACAAGAGCCTGTATCATTTTGGCTTAATTAAAATCCTCATTGAACATGAATTGCAAAGAAGAGGGAAACCATGGAAAGAATTCCTAGCTGTCAATCAAATCAGAGATGAGGAAGAAAAAGAAGAAGTGCAAGAGGACTCAGGGTTTATGAAGGACATTGATGAAGAAATTCCAGTATCCAAAGCCAGCAAAGCACCTTTACCTGTGGGCATCATAAGGACCAGGAACATGAAAAAGGAAGATGCTAAGAGGGCCGAGAAAGATAAAAATTTTTCCACTTACTCACGAAGAACAAGGAGGACACCAACAGCCCAGTTACAAGAAGACCAGTTTGAATCTAATGCACCTGCACAAATGGATGTTGAGAGTGGTGACCATTCATTACCAGCACCAGAAGTTGATATGGAGGTAGAGAGAAATAACAAACAGGAAAAATGTTCACCACCTCCCATTAAAAGACAGAAGAAATTAGAAAAACAAATATAAGAATTGAAGGAAGATCTCATGGAGGCTAACATGTTGGAAAAAGTTATTAAGAGAGAAAATGAAATGCTCTGGGCGCAAAGCAAAGAAACTCAGAAGAAGAATGAAAAGTTAAAGGAAAGAATCAGTGAATTGGAGGCTGAGCAAACTGAGATTTCTAACTGGGCCACTAAGTGGTACAATCAGAAGAAGACCCTCAAAGAAAAATACAAAAAGTTAAAGCAGGAGCTCAAGGGACAGAAAGATAACCAGGTGAAAAAGAATGTGGACACCTTGCTCAAGGCAGCAGAGATCCATGCAGGGACAGAGTTCAAGGAAGCACTTCGGGGATAGCATGAGGACATGCTAAATCCTTAAGTCGGGGAGAGATGTTGGTATCATCCCAAGACCCCTTTTTCCTCCTCAAAAACATATCATTTGTCCATTCCTTTTCATCATATATCCCTTAGAATCCTTGAAAATTGATTATTAATAGTCTTATAGTTATTAAATTGCATAGAAATTGATTTAGGGATTTTATGTTGAAGAATTAGAAGTTTTTGATGAAATGGTTACAGGAAGTTCCAACATCCTGTAATAAGCTTATCGTTTGACATGTGGCGCAACAGTTGGGCTAGAATGAAAGGCATGGATGAAAAGCAAAATGTCCAAGCATGGGCAAACACCTATCTCCCAGCCGAATCAATCCTCCTATATGCGCGGTCAACTCAGGTCAAAGCATGGCACACTGGCAGACAAAAGCAGCAACAGCAGCTCGTTCTATTTTTATTTAGTTTTTGTTCTTTTTTTAAAACACTTAGGATAGAAACATTTTGAAAAAGCTTGATGTAATAAAAGCGGCAACAGCCAAATGTACATTCATTGTCGAAATGACATGGCTGTGGATATACATATGTAAATACAGTCCAGTTAATAGTTAATGTTTTTTCGTTGAATCGTTCCAGAACAGAGTTTTTAAGTTTAATACTAAGACCTATTCACAGTTACGACTTGTGTGTCTCATGCATTGATTTGGTAGTCGGTCGATTATAAGCCAGTGTACCCCTGGAACGCGGACGGGCCCTGCGTTCAATCGGTATACTGTCCATTTATTTCATTTGCATTTCGGTTATTGTATGGTTGCACAGTGGTATTGATTCAATTTCGATTTCAATAGGTTTTGTATGGTTTGCATAACAGTTACAATTACTTGAGTTTCGATTTCCATAGCTTTTGATTTCCATTGAATGTATATGGTTTGCGCTTATGGTTGGTTTGCGTTTATGGTTATGCTGAACAGTCATCACTGAGATCTGGAAGTGCGTCCTGTAAGGGATTCGATCCCTGTGTGTCTTTTAAAAGCACCATCATAAACTCTGTTTTTGTTTCACAATTCATTTATGATCTCTATATAGTTTGATATAGTGTAAATATCATTGAATGCTGTGTGTTTACTGAACAAGGGTTTTCTGGGTAATATCTTTGTAAGGAGATTAAGATCGTTGTTACAGTCATACACAGTGCTTAGGTTCAGTGTTTAATTTGGTAAATACATCTAATGACAAGCATTGTAATTAGGTATATTAGTAGGATAATCTGAGTGTTTGAATGATAGGTGACATATCCCAGCCTTCCATAAAGAAGCCTTGTGACCTACATCATAATCACTTAGCCAACAATCCTTTATGTCTATATACTTTAGACGCATGCCTCTAAGCTTACGCACCCTGGTCGATATTAAATATAGTCTAGCCTAGTACCCTAGCTAGAACACTACAAAGACCCATTTTGTCCCTATGACATTCTTATCCTTTGGTCTAGGAACCAACTCCCAAGTGTTGTTCTTTTCAATCTGCTCAAGTTCTTCATCCATTGCTTTGACCCAACATTCATCTTTGCATGCCTCTTTCACATTTTGTGGTTCAGTGGAAGAGAGTAATGCCAAATAGCTTGAAGCTTCTGCAATTGTTCTTCTTGTTTGTACACCTGCTTCTTTCTGCCCCAAAATCTGAGATTCTGGATGATTCTTCTGAACATATCTGGATGGAGTCTTCTCTTCTATCCTTATCTGCTCCTCTGGTTCTTCTTGAGGTTCTTCTTCATCATTCTGTCTTTGAGGGTAGTCTTCATCTTCTTCGATATCTTCATGATTTACTTGCCTAGGAATGTATCCCTTCTCATCAACCACTACATCAATGCTGTCAACAATTCTTCCAAGTCTTTTATTGTAGCACTTGTATGCTTTGCTGTGTGGAGAATAACCAAGAAGAATGCCTTCATCTGCTCTAGGTTCAAGTTTGCCAAGTTGCTCATCAGTATTCTTAATATAGCATTTGATCCCAAAGATTTTGAAGTGCTTTACCGAAGGAGTCTCACCATACCAGAGCTCATGAGGGGTTTGAGTGTTGTTCACCCGGACATTTGTTTTGTTGAGAATAACAACTGCAGCATATGCAGCTTCACCCCAGAAAGTTGCGGGAGTTCCAGACTCATCAAGCATAGCACGAGCCATTTGTTGGACTGTTCTGTTCATTCTTTCCACCACTCCATTTTGCTGAGGAGTTCTAGCTGTAGAGAATTCTCTTCTTATCCCATGTTCTTCACAGAAATCGAAAAATTCATTTGAGGTAAACTCCCCACCTCTGTCGAATCTGAGGCACTTAATTTTGTATCCTGATTCATTTTCAACCAAGGCTTTAAAGGATTTGAATTTTTCGAATGCTTCATCTTTGTGCTTCATAAGTCCTAACCAGACAAACCTGGAGAAATCGTCAATGAATAATATCAAGTATTCTTCTCCTCGAGGTGTCCTTTTTCTGAATGGTCCACATACATCTGTATGTACAAGCTCAAGAGTCATGCTAGCTGATCCTTCCTTCTCTAGAAAGTTAGTTCTGGTTTGCTTTCCAAACTGACATGATTTGCATATGGTGTTGTCTAGAATTTTGATATCTGGAAGACCGCGAACTGCCTGATATTTGCAAGCTTTCCTTATTTGTGAAAATCTTAGATGCCCCAACCTCCGGTGCCATAACCAGTGTTCATCATCCTTGCTTAGATAGCATTGTCGTTGTCCTTCTTCAAATATGTATAGATTATTTGGAGTTCTTTCACCTTTGATCATCGTTTTACCTGTATCAAGATCACGAACAAGACATCCATTTGATCTAAATATCACCTCGGTTCCTTGATCACACATCTGGCTGACACTCAGAAGATTATGCTTCAATCCATCAACATACAAAACATTTCCAGCTTTGACCTTTTCTTTTAATTGAGCAGTGCCTTTTCCTTTTATAGCTGCAGGAGTATCATTTCCAAAAGAAACTTTCTTTCCCTTTTCTAAAGCAGAATATGATTCAAGTTTTTCTTTATCACCTGTCATATGCTTCGAACATCCACTGTCAATGTACCATAGATTTTCCTGTCCCTCTGCATAAAATGCTATCCCACATCTTTGTGTTTGTGGTTCCTTTATTCTCCATGTTTTGGTGCTTGAGGCTTGTTCCTTTGTCTGCTGAAACCTGCTCCTGCATTCAGAATCTTCATGACCAAATTTATTGCAAATAGAACACTCAACTTCATTTTCAAGAGCCGAAAAGTTGTTATAGGTCCTTTTTGTAATCCCGGTCATACTTCTTTGTTTTTGAGCTTCTCTAGTCATGATTGTTTTATATGCAACACATTGAGCTGCTTTGTGACCAAAGTTATGGCAAGAGAAGCATTGTCCATTGAAGAAACTTCTGCGGTTATCAAATCTTCCAGCCAAATGATTGTAATTTCTATTGTCATCCATTCTTGAAGCAAATTGAGAGGATTTTACCTGTGCTTGGTTGTAGCTTTTGTTCATCCTTAAGATGGATTTCCCCTGGTTTACTTGATATTCTTTGTTTGTTCTTGATGTAATTCGTCCCTGCTTTACCTGGTGATCTCCATTGTGCTTTTGCTCATTCCTTATTGCTGCATCAAGATAACTCTTTGAGGTGGATGCTTGAGAAGTTTCTCCATTATACCCTAGACCTGTCTTGTTTAGTGGAGAACGTTGTACATTGATGATCTCATCCAGAGTTTCAGATCCTTTGACAAACTTAAGATTAATAGCCTTTGTTTTCTCAATCTCTTTTCTAAGACCAACAATTTCACCTTCTAATTTTTCAAAATATTTTTCTTTTTCATCAATTTGAAATTGTAGAGTATCAATGATCATATTCTTTTCTTCTATACATCTCTTGAGTCTAGAAATTTCTTCATAAAGGCTATCCACATCTATAGCATCCATGTAATCATCATCTTCAAATTCCATTAAAAGTTTATAGTCATTACCTCGTTCATCTTCATCACTATTTGATAGACCATCACTATCTTCATGAGTGTAGTAGATTTTTGCATTCTTTTTCTTGTTCCATCTAGCAGGTTCCTTTCCTTTGTCAATCTTATCCTTATGAGGACATTTCGCAGCATAATGACCTACTCTTCCACAAGCAAAACATTTAAAAGGTAACTTACCTCTGAACCTTCCAGTACCCCGTTGAAGATTTCTGACAAAATTTGATTCTTCTTCTTCTTCTGGCGCATGACTTGCTTCATAGTAGTCTCCTTTGCCTGAAGCCTTGAAAGCAGCTTCTCTCCTATCTGATGGACCTCCTTTTCTCATTTCCTAAGCAGTTAGAATTTTGTGTAGCTGAGACATAGTAAGAGTTCGTAGATTTTCCTTTTCTTCTATTGCAGACACTTTAGATTCAAATTTGGGAGACAATGATCTTAAAACTTTTTCAACCACAATAGCCTCTTTTATTTCTTCACCCAAGTTTTTCATGCAATTAACAATCTCGTCTACCCAAAGGAAATAGTTAGCCACACTTTCATCGTTATACATTCTGAGATTCTCATACTGAATCCTGAGGGTTTGAAGTTTAGCACGCTTTACCTGTTCATCTCCTTCGTAGCTCAAGACAATCTTGTCCCATATTTCCTTTGCGGATTTATATTGCATAACCTTCACGAATTCTATTTGAGATAAGCATCCCAGCAGAGTATTGACTGCTTTAGCATTTGTTTCATATTTCTTCTTCTCGGTCGGATCTGTAGGAGTAGCTGAAGGAAAAGTGTAGCCTGTATCTATGATATCCCAAACTTCTGTACCAAGAGATTGAAGATAGGCAGTAACTCTTACCTTCCAATAATTGAAGTTTGTCCCATCAAAAATTGGTGGCCTGATTGATGCTTGCCTCTCATAGTTGCTCATGATGAATGATCTTCCTTCAAGCGATCAAGCTTCTTTGAAGGACCGGCTCTGATACCAATTGTTGGAAATAATACTGAGAGGGGGGGTGAATCAGTATTATCAATTTATTTTAATAAATCTTCCTTATTTATACTTTGAATTATTTTTGTATGTCAGTACCATAAAATAATGAGCATGAACAAGAAAAACAAATAGTCACACCAAAGAACACCAGATATAAGGTGGAAACCCAATGTGGGTGAAAACCACCTGCTGCAATATGTCTCTATCTTGTTTCAAATTAGAAACTCCTTTTACAATGATTTTTTACTGGTGCAGTCCTTTACCAGTATGCAGGGTGCAACCTGCAGAGAGCTACAACTCTCTCTCGTTTTCCAGTCTCTCCTGGAAGGGAGCTACAACCCCCTACTTCTTTTCTTTCAAGGATCACTTTTCATAAATTTTCAAACTAGATCCATGAACATCAGATGATCATCAAGTACAATTAAATCACCCAGTCAACTGCAGTAACCAGATCAATAGTAACAGTAAACTAAACCTAGAACACCTTATCAACAGAGAAAAGTCAGTCAAATAAATGCCTTAAGACAGATACGCAATTTTTCTTTATCTGGCATGCGTTGCTACGCACTTCACCTTCTGCACCTCTGCGTATCCCCGCAGAGAGTCTTGAGCTGCACTGCGTATCCATGCACTGTTCCTTTAAACGCGTCGCGTACCTTCACTGTGCCCACGCACCAACTGCTTCTATTGCGCCGTGTACTACTACTGTGGCCACGCACTCTCAGATGCTATCGCGCCGCGTATCTACGCACGTACAGCTTCTATAGCGCCGCGTACTTTCACTGTGCCTCCGCACCTGAACCTCTGTCGCGTTGCGTACCCACGCACTGCGCCTTCTTCTGCTCTGCGTACCCACGCACTGCGCCTTCTTCTGTTGTACGTACCCACGCACTTGCACTGTTAATCACCTGCGTACCTTTGATTAGGGCCGAATTGGCAGTCCCCCAGTGTGCCACAGATAGTCAGATGCCAAGATCTGATCATGCGCCCGAGAGATCACACTTCATAGATTCACTTTCAACTTCACTTTTATATAGATCAAGCTTTTAAACCGATAACCCAATATTTCAGATCTTAAGATATTCAATTTGCAAAAGATACATTAGCCAAGTGATCTCCTTCCCTATTTATAGTCAAGGCCTTATTCACACCATGGGACAAAACCATCAATAACCAATACAAGGGATCCAAACCGGGGCAAAATTAGATCCTATACCATGGGCCAAAACCATAGAATCAAGAACGGCGGGCTAAATACCACGGGCCAAACATAAGAAACCCCATGTGAGCACGCTTCTCTGCCTTGAAGTGAGTGAACTGGTGGTACGCACATCATGAACGGGTAACCTGCGGGTATGAACGCACTTCCTGGCCGGCGTACCTGCCGGTACGCACCTTTTGAACCATTCACCTGCGTACCTCTTAATTTCCAACATTTTGAGAGCCTGATCAGAGCATTGCCACTTGAGGGTGTGGCCATCAAGTACAACATCTATAACATAGAGCCACACCAGAATCATAATGCCAACAATGCAATCATCATCTCCATCAAATGAGCTATCCAAAGTGAAGTTTGGCCCTAGTTTCTAATTTTAACACTATGTAACTAGAGGAAAAAAAAAATAATAGGTAGGCAGACCTTTCAAAACATATTGAGGAAGTGTACGGTAATTCTTGCTTGCGTGGCTCACTTGATGGGTACATGAGTTGTCACAAACTTCTGATGTGTGGTTTTCATAAAAAGCATTAACCACTTCCGAGGGGACCCCTTAATAGTTTGTGAAAATCAGAGGGGGCCTATTGGAATGAATCGCGATCATTGATTTGGATATGAGTTATTTAGCCATCCTGCTTTCTGACAGGTTCTCATCCCATAAATTTCGATTTCTTTAACCTATCGGAAAGCCTTTGATTCATCACGCTTATTTTAATGAGTGACGATCTGACCCCAAACTTGCACGTAGTTTAATTTCCAACTTATAAAATATTCGAACCCACTTTTATATAGTTTAAGGTTGTTCTTTTAAGCTTGAAAGGTTAGGCTTGTTTACAATATATAAATAAAACTTTTGAAAAGGGACTGTTATATACAAAATATCCTAATCCCTACATCCAAAGCCTTATATATACACATAAGCTTTATATATATATATTTATATATATAAGGCTTATATCTATATCTATATCTATATATATATATATATATGGATTTTTTTGTAGGAAAAGTAAAAAGTAACCTTTGACTACAACCCCTTGCTTTAAATAACTAGCGTCCTTGAATTCTTTACCCTTATAACTCTTCATTCGTCTTCATTTGGGATTCCATCTAGGTAATAATGTAGATCATGGCCTTATGCAGGCCTTCCAATTGACTGGCTTGGTGTCGCATATCCTTCCTTATCTTATTCATCTTGTCATATTGACACACTCTAAGAGGAGGTTAGCTAGTCATGGCATGATTGTATCTAGGAATTTCCAAAATACAAGACTCCAAATATTTCTAGAATTATGGCTACCGCCACATAGGAAAAAGAAAACAACAAAAGGGTAGGAGGGAACAAAAGGATTGGAGGGATAAATCCTTTTTTAATATTTGAAAATACCAATAAACTCATTCACTCTAAAATCCAAATACAAACAAAAAAACTAAAATTACAAACCTATCCATACTTTCAGCAGGGAAAATATGTTCATTTCCATCCATAGGTGACCTATAATTAGCCATTAACCATTAACTAGTAGAGTAATAATAGTATTAATTTTATTAATTCTAGAAGTTTGTACTATAGATAATTGCATTTTAAAACATTTTCAGCATTTTCACATTGCATTCACCCAATATCATCATAAGCAATTATGTAGAGAGAAAATTAGCAATAACAATGCAGCGGAATAGTCATAGGTATGTCATGATATCCCTGTCATAGGGATCAACATATATCCTTCATATCTTTGTCATAATCTTTTCTCATATCAAAAATAATAAGGCCCAAGGAGGCCACTGTCATACCCAAGAACTAAGTCCCATTAGGGAATTTTTACACCACAAGACTTAGGCCCATAGGGTCTATTACACTACATGACTCAATCCCATTAGGAAATTGTTACACCATAATACTGAGAGGCCCATTAGGGCATTGTTTTGTTATCGCAAATAAGAAGGCCCAAGGACGCCGTTGTAATACCCTAGAACTGAGGCCCATTAGGGCAATGTTACACCTCACGATTGAGGTACAATTTCACACATCTATAGAATGGAATGATCATTATATCACTTCCAATTAATTATAGGTCTAGTGTGCATTTATTTGAGGCACACAAACACTGCCTTTTGCCTTATGAAATCCATGCCATTTGGAGTATTCTTAAACAAAAAAATTATATATGTGAAAATTTTAAAATATTTAGTTGTATTAGTATTACTTATGAGTAAAAAAATATTCTCCAAGTTGAATCATTCAATTTGGCCTTGATATGAATTTTTTTGAAGAAGGCCAAAATTGCCTTGTTTCACTAAAATGCACGCTCGAGCTTCATTTCTCATCCAATTTTATTGATTCAAATTGTAGGTAGATTATTTTACAAACTTTTACAATTTATTATCTTTACTAACCAATAGAGTACTAAGAGTGTTAATTTCCTTAGGGATGGAAGTCTCTATTGTAGATAACTGTATTTTAAAACATTTTCAACATTTTCACATTGCATTCACCCCATATCACCATAAGTAATTATGTACAAAGAATGTTAAAAATAACAATGCAGTGGAACATTCATAGGTATATCATGATATCTCAATCATAGGTCTACCATGATACCTCTGTCATAGGGCTCAACATATCCCCTCCATATCTTTGTCATAATCTTTTCTCATATCATAGATAAGAAGGCCCAAAGAGATTGTCTTCATACCCAAGAACTAAGACCCATTAGGGTGCTTTTACACCACAATATTTCGGCCCATTAGGACGTTATTACACCACAAGATTGAGGCCCATTACGACATATTTTTTTGCCTTGGCAAAGATTCACATTATATTAACATGGAAATATATATAGAGTACATGC
The DNA here is from genome assembly GCA_031772625.1 of Pinus tabuliformis. Taxonomy (NCBI): domain Eukaryota; kingdom Viridiplantae; phylum Streptophyta; class Pinopsida; order Pinales; family Pinaceae; genus Pinus; species Pinus tabuliformis. The sequence continues at coordinate 1,381,480,073 of CM062819.1, read as the reverse complement.
AAAAAACATTGGGTGGTCTTCACCCATCACCCATCAAGGTTCTATGCCCTTGGAGAGAGAAACCCGAGAACCTTTCTAGAATTTGAAAATCAAGCCTTGTGCAATGCATCATCAAAATAGTGTTCAAGCTAAACATCTCAAAATTCAAAACCCGCATTTTGTGGTGGGATTAAGCCACTGATAGAAAGATATTAAAGAGAATACAAATCATAAAAAAAAAAATCATTGTGCTCTTACACCACAACACAAAAGTGTGGCTCGTCCTCGAGCCACTCAGTCCTTCTTCTACCCCCACGGATCCAAAACCTTTTTCCTTACTGAGGTTCTCTTCTTGCTCATGGTAAGGCAGGTGCAGGGGTAAACAAGGAACCTAATTTCCTTATAGCTCTTCAAATAGACTTGGATGGGTTAGCCACATCCCCCCTCCCCGCAATGGTGCTCTCAGAAAGAGAGACATGACCACCATTGTTGCTCTAGATCTGGGTCCCATGCCTGTCCCTGACCATTTCTCTCTTCTCATTGTTGTTCCTTCTCCTTCCTTTGGCAGGTAGTGGAAAAAATTGGTCTTCTTGCCTTCTTCGAGATACTTCAAGGGTTACTAGGGTGGGGTGGCTCATAGTTTTTCAACCAACCATCCCATTTCCTCAAAGTGATTATAGCTCCTTCTACCTGTCACAGCATGGATTCTTCCTGATTTCAAGTAAAATTTAGGGGTAATGTCCTCATTTCCTTCCATTGAGGGAGAGGGAAGAATCTCGTCCTACTTCTACAACTCCAAATGTGGGAATTGTCCTAACATCATTCCACCACATGGACTCACAAAGCCATCCTTCAAGGGGTGTTGGGCTACACTTACTGGTGAGACTGTAGCATCATGTGAGAACCATCTCTCTAAGATGAAGGGTCCCTCCCTAGTCTTGGTCACCCATCACAGCTTAACAACCTCCCATGAACGAAATCTCATTTTCTGTATCTGTCACTTCCGAATATTCTAACACAATCTCTTCTTCCATAATCATGTCACCTTACCATGACCACTCCCTACTTCCCCTTCTCTCATCATTTCCTCCATCTCTTTCAATTCTCCTTCAGCTCCCTCATACTCCTTCACTTTGGCGCCAATCTTGTGTTCCTTGTCCTTGTTCCAACTTAAAGTGCCCTCGTATCTTCAAATCCTCTATTACTCGAAGACTTATTTTCACTAATTCTTTCATTCCCCAATCATCCCTTGGGTGGTATTTTATATAATTTCACACTTCTTTCTCCTCCATCATGGTTTCTTGTGACCTTGACTCTGCCATTATGGTTTTCTTATCTGAATCACTCTAATTTTGTACAAACTTGGTTTACAATATTCCTTCATATCAACTTGATATGATGGTTCACATGTGCTACATGTCTCAGCCTAGCCAAGTTCAACTTATTTCATATTTTTACTTCGATATTAGCCTCATTAGTTTTCACCACCTCAAAATTCCATGGTATAATTTCACAACTCGCATACTCTCATTTGTAACAGAATTTTATTCAACAATCCACCCACTCACTTTCTTTCACTTCAATGAATATTACATTGCAAGGAATGAATACTTTGGTATAGCTCCCATCGCATGGTCCTGACCTTCATGTGAGTTTATAAGCCTTCACATGTTAAAGTATGTTGTCACTAGTGTGCCTAGTCCAAAATATTATGACTCTCGCCCTTAATTTTGTTGAATATTTTTTATTCAAATACCTAATTATCTTCTTAGGCGTGAGTGCTTCATTTTGTACTTGTTTATTGCATATATCAATGCTCATTTCTTATCCTTTTATCATAATCTTATGTTGTGCAATTATATGAATATATTCCCATATAGAACGAACTTCTTGAATAATGTCATCCCAAACAATTTGTCTAGCCTCAATTAAAGAAATATTACCTTCATCGTAGTGTTCAACTCTTCAATTTCATCTTGAGATGCCTTATACTTACTAGTAAGTTGATTGTTATTTTCATTTGCTATGTTCAGATGCCTCTCCTTTACATTCAACTGCTCCCTTACCATGGCCAAATCATCTTGGGCTTTCTTTAGTTCAACTTCTAAAATTTTGAGCTATACCATGATGTTTTTCAATTTCTTTGAGGGGTCATTTGATTCGACTGGAACCACAATGGTGCAAATATGATTTTTACTTGACTATTGTAGGATCTGCACTTGTTCCTGCAAAATAAAAATCTATTTATTTTTTCAACTAATTCTCCTATTAATAGCTCTTTTTCTTTTTCAACTTGATCCAACTCAACTGTTTGAGAGTGCTTAGTCCCAGGTATTTTTAACTTCTTCCTTAATGATAGCACCTCATATTCTATGTTCTTCAACAGGGTGTTGTCATTCTAATTTTCATTTTATAACTACTTTCTTTAATTTGTTGATAATTCTTCTAGAAAGTTTCAAATGAAGAATGAATCTCTTCTTGTGAATGTTTCCAAATCAGTGGAGATAGAAGAGGAAGTAGTGTGCCCTGGATTTCCCAACTACATTTGAAAACTAGGCTCATTTGAAGGTCCTTCTGTTAATTTGATTTGTATGTCTTCTTCATTCTCTGTTTTAATTTTACTTCTGTTTTCTGACTGGGAATCCTCCATATCAACATCTATCTGTTCAGGAGCAGTCCTCTTCAAACTCTTCTCTTTTACCATAGGGGTTTCAACATCCATTCTTTGTTGCACCCTGCCACATGGCCAAGTTTCTTGATTTTCCATTTTCTCAATTTCTGGTCTGCTTTCATGAATATAAGGTGCAAAACTAATTTCCACCCTTTTATTAAAAATTATATAATGAGGGCCATATTGCCACTTTTCTCCTTTCTCAAAACCAAACTCCTTCATATTCACTTCCAACTGTATAAGGGCTTGTATGTTGTTTATAATAAATGGCCCTACAGTCCTCTCTAGCTTAAATATATACCCTTTTCTTATATGAACAAAATGTACTTGGTTAACATTGAGACTCTTCATTATAAATTCAAGAGAAAATATCCTCATAGGCAAAAATAGAAGTCTTGAAATGAAGATTTTTTGGTGAAGTAGGTCAAAATTGCCTTGCTTCACTAAAATGCATGCATGGGCTTCATTTATTGGCTAATATAGTTGTTCGGGATTTTAGATCTTTTATTTAATTATTTTATGCACTTTTACATTGTTATATCTTTACTTTGAGCTTAAATATTTATCCTTCATATTTCATACAACATTCTAAGTTTTTCTTCGAAATGCCTTATGTGAAAGTTATTCATAAGTGGGAAACATAGTTATGTAGGATATTATTCATACATGATGCAAGGTTATATCCTAGGGTTAGGAATTGTCCAATCATGTTCCATTTCAAATTTCATTACCAAGAGTGTAATTGGTTTGGCCTAGCAGTGCATATTTTTTCTGACTGTGATCATTGCCAAATATGATCAATTGCTATTCTGACAGACTTGGATTTAAGTGTATAACATTTTCTTTAGGAAAATGACTATGGTATGTTGCATAAAATTGTTTTCTATTTAGGTTGGAATGATCATTATCGCATAGTCAATTAAGTACATGTTGAGGTGTGCATTTATTTGAGGCACACAAACCTTTACTTTAAGCCTACGAAATCAATCAAATTTGGCATATTGTTGCACAACATAAATTTCTATGTGAAAAAATAATGTTAATTGTGTGTAAAAAAGTACTCTCCGAGTTGAATCATTCAATTTGGCCTTGAAATGAAGGTTGGGAGTGCATTTTTGTGAAGCATGCCAAAATTTCCTTGCTTCACTAAAATGCAAACCCAGGCTTCATTTATTGGCCAATCTAATTGATTAAAATTGTAGATTGTTTATTTAATGATTTTACACACTTTTACATTGTTATATCTTTACTTTGAGCTTAAATATTTATACTTCAGATTGCATACAACATTCTAAGTTTCTCTTCGACTGCCCTTATGTGAAAGTTGTGTATAAGTGAGAAACATAGTTATGTAGGATATTGTCATACATGATGCAATGTGAGGAATTGTCCAATCATGTCCCATTTCAAATTTCATTACCAAGAGTGTAATTGGTTTGGCCTGGGAGTGCATATTTTTTCAGACTATGATCATTTCCAGATGTGATTAATTTGTATTCCTACATACTTGGACTTAAATGTATAACATTTATGAAAATGACTATGTATGTTGCATAAAATGCTTTTATATTTAGGTTGTAATGATCAATATCGCACAATCAATTAAGTACAAGTCTTGGTGTGCATTTATTTGAGGCACAAAAACCTTAACTTTAACCCTGCGAAATCGATCCAAATTGGCATATTCTTGCACAACATAAATTTATATGTGCAAACGTAATGTTAATCACAAGTAAAAAGGTACTCTCCAAGTTGAATCATTCAATTTGGCCTTGAAATGAAGGTTAGGTGTGCATTTTTGTGAAGCGGGCAAAAAATTGCCTTGCTTCCCTAAAATGCACGCCTGCTTCATTTATTGGCCAATCTGATTGATTAAAATTGTAGATTTTTTATTTAATGATTTTACACACTTTTACATTGTTATATCCTTACTTTGAGATTAAATATTTATACTTCAGATTTCATACAACACTCTAAGTTTTGCTTCGACTTTCCTTATGTGAAAGTTGTATATAAGTGGGAAACATAGCTATGTAGGATATCTGTCAAACATGATGCAAGGTTATATCCTAAGGTTAGGAATTGGCCAATCATGTCCCATTTTAAATTTCATTACCAAGAGTGCAATTGGTCTAGCCTGGGAGTGCATATTTGTTTCGACTATGATCATTGGCAGATATGATCAATTGTTATTTTGGTAGACTTAGATTTCATTCTATAACATTTCCTTTGAAAATGATTATGGTTTGTTGCATAAAATCGTTTAATATTTAGGTTGGAATGATAATTATCGCGCAGTAAATTCGTGTGCATTTATTTGAGGCACACAAACCTTGACTTAAACCCTATGAAAGCGATCCAATTTGGTATATTCTTACACAATAGAAATTTCTATGAGAAATTAATGTTAATTATGAGTAAAAAAGTACTCTTAAAGTTGAATCCATCAATTTGGCCTTGAAATGAAAGTTGGGCATTCATTTTTGTAAAATACGCTGAAATTGTCTTGCTTCACTAAAATGCACAACTAGACTTCATTTATTGGCCAATCTAGTTGATTCAAATTGTAGACTGTTTATTTAATTATTTTACACACTTTTGAATTATTATATGTTTACTTTGAATCTTAAATAATTTTGCTTCAGATTCCATACAACATTCCAAGTTTTGCTTCAACTTGCATTATGTGAAAGTGTGCATAGGTTTTTCTTCAACTTGTTGTTGGGTGGAACAACTGTCCTTTTGATTCATAGCAATACTTCTAACCCTTCAAAATAAATTTCAATCCAGGTAGGTTTTTTTATTGCAAGGCTATTACAAAAAATATATTCAAGCGAGAATGATGACTAGTGCTAATGAATATAAAACTTAATCGTTGTAATCAAACTATCAGAAATTGAACACTTTGGTTGTTCCACTCTCAAACCTTGTTCACACTCTCAAGAAATAACACACAATGCAAAACAAAACCACTTTGTCACATTTTCACTCTTATCCAGAAAAGAACAACACTCCTAGAAACCATTCTCTCAACAAATGTTGAAACGCACATTCAAATGAAATGAACACACCAGCAAACAGTAACAAGAATTAAATAATTGTCATGCTAACAAAGGGACCGGTCCAAGACCTAATTTTTTTACACAATACAAAGATTAGGATTCTTAATCATTAAAGCATCAACGAGACTAATAATAATAGTAACAACAATCACACATGAATTATAACTGAGAGGAAATAAATCAAACAGATATAGCACCTTCTTAACCAGTTATCCCTGCTAAGAAGGAGGTCCCCTCCTTCTTTGCATGGGTTGGTACACTACACAGGACACAAGGTAGTCAACAAAAAGGTATGACATCATTCCACGATTTACTAACATTTATTAGAATTTTTTCATGTTTTACATCATTAGAATGGCATCTTAGTTGTAACTTAATTGAAATTGTATTATGGTATATATGTGCACTTTGATATGATGTAATATGATTATGGTTATGTTTCATAGGTTGTAATATTAGAAATATAATAGAAATATTAAATATTGCATGAAATAAATAATAACTTTTCATTTTGAATGTTTTTTTTGCAGAACAAGGGTCTTCCCATTGATCCTGAGATCGATCCAAATTATGTTGGGTCAAGTTCAGACATTCGAGACAATGAAAATGAGGTAGATGGAGAGTACACTAAGGTAGACAATGATGATGATGAAAATGATCATGATCATGATAGACATGATGATGATGATGAGTAATCTCCTGCTAGTAGCTTGTGACATTGATCATATATACTCCATCATGGATCATTGTTGATAAATAGTTATGATGCATGTTTTCATGTTTATTGTCATATGTATCATTTTCACTTGCAGTACCATGTTGAGTTGTATCATTTTGACTTATATCATTTAGACAGATATAGTATGGGACTACATTATGTGTAGTTGGTAACGGACTAACAACTTTGTTAAAAATATAGAAATGCAGGTTATAGTTAAAAAATAAAAAAAAATAAAAATTATCTTGTTATTTTATTCCACTATCGTGATGTGCTCTTTAATTATAAGAAACATGAAAGAGCTTTGCTCTAGAAATCTCTATGATGTCAATTTGGGCCTACATTGTATGGATGTCAATTTCCCTAAAAATTCTTTACAAATGGTATGCTATAAAATATTTCAAATGCAATATGACTTACTCTATGATCATATAAGTTATTTAAAATGTACGATATACTTAACTAATTTAATTGATATAAAATATATTGAATTAAGAAATGGAAGCTATAAAGGAAGCATCATGAGTTGCTAAAATGGAAGCAAAATGTGGCTCTAAAATGGAAGTAAAATTCAACATTAAATTGGAAGCTATACTTGGAGCTATTATTGGCTCTAAATAGGAAGCTAAATTGGTTTCTTAATAGGAAGCAATATTGGAGACTAATTTAGAAGCAAATCCCAACATTAAAAGGAAGTAAACCCTGGACCTAAAAAAGAAGCAAACCCAAGCGCTAAATAGGAAGCAAACCATGAGGCTAATAGGGAAGTAATTATGGAAGCAAAAAAAGAAACAACATTGGAAGCCAAACTAGAAGCACACTAGAAGAAATATTGGAAGCAAAACTTGGTGTTACCTAAGTAGGAAAAAAATAAGCAATTTAGGTAGCAAACCAAGAAGTAATAATGGAAGCAATGCTAGTAGCCAAACTTGGTGTTACCTGAGAAGAAAAAACAGAAGCAATCTAGGTAGCGAACAAAAAAGTAATTATGGAAGCAATATTGGAAGCCAAACTTACCGTTACCTGGGAAGCAAAAATAGAAACAATTCGAGTAACAAACAAAGAAGTAATAATGGAAGCAATATTAGATTCCAAACTTGGCATTCCTAAACAAGCAAACAAAGAAGCCATTCAGGTAGCAAACCAATAAGAAATAATGGAAGCAATATTAGAAGCAACAAAAGAAACTATAATGGAAGCAATATTAGAAGCAACAAAAGACACTATAATGGAAACCGTATTAGAAGAAAAAGAAGATGCCATAATGGAAGAAAATCTAGATACAACAAGTGACACCATATTAGAAGCAAAACTTGGCGTTATGATGGAAACATACCTTGATGTTAATTAGGAAGCCAAAAACGAAGCTATTTTTAGTGTCATACCAGAAGCAAAACAAGAGGAACAACTAGGAGCAAAACTAGAAGTACAAATGGATGCAACAATGGAAGCGCAAATGGAAGAAACAATTCCTAGTTCTATTCCCAGCGTTATTTTTGGCACCCGTGTGAACATGCCATTTTTCGCCAGATTTTGCAACGTCGCTTGACGTCAATTTGTGCACTGGGAAACACTAGATTCTGGCCCTATTCTTGATGCTAATGGAATGTTTTTTCTGTAGTGTAAGGACTCAAATATTATAGCTATATATAGTATTATAGGTAACTATTTTAGTTTGAAAAATCATATAGATATACATGTAGGAAAATATTCAATAAAACATATAATTTACTATTAAAACTTATAGATTTTTGGTAAATATTATCAATTTAATCATATTTGTATAACTAGAAATTGTCCCTAAAGGTGCAAAGATACACCGAAGGCATAGAATATTTGGGAAGATCATCTTGTAAAAAATAGAATCTGTTGCTAAATGCATGCTCATAACTAAATTCTAAGTTCAAAACTAAATTTTAGAATTGGAAATGAGTTCATAATTTCAAAAAGTCTTTTAATAACACAAATACTCAGGACTGCTTCAGTGAAGGGGAGATGGAGACTGCAATCGAGGGTTTCGGTTAGGGTTTCGATTTTGCAGTGGTTATTCCTAATCGGCAGCTATATACTGCTCTGTCGCTTTTGCAAGATACCACCTTCAACTTTCTACCTGTTGCGGTCTCGTATCACCGGTGGCTTTTGTATTGAACGTGATGCTCGGGGGTTATTATTTCCATTACTAACCGCCTCCTCTCGCGGTCTGTTCCTGTTACCTGATTGACTGGTCCGGGGTTTCTTGTCCTCCTTTTTTCCTGCAGTCTCGAGGTGCTCTCCGTTTCTAGGCGCAGCTGTCAACATGGAAGAATTAGATGTCGCCGATTACTCCGAAGACCCGTTGGAGGGGGTTTCCATCTGGCGCTCCTCCTTTACCATGTCGACTAGCTTATTCAGCTCCGATTTCTCTCTGGCTAAACCCTCCCAGCCCCCTGTGGTCCTGCCTGACGATCCCCCCACCTGGCCTGCGTTAACTACCCCTCCGGCATCTCCGTCATCACTAGGGTTCGTCTCCGCATGTCTAAACCCTAATCCTGGTTTAGAACCCCTTTCACTGGCTCTATCACCCGTGTTCTCCCACCGGTGACCGGGGTTACAATTGTTTCGCACAACCTCTCTTCCCTGGCACCCCCTTCCGGCAGTTTTTCCATCGTCCCGTCGCTCACCGGTTCCATACACCTTTTGGCTGATGGTCTTCCCCCCTCCTCGTATAACCCTTGTCCCCCACTTGAATCTTCGGACCCTCCTCCTAGCAGGGCATCGCACCCCCCTCCCCCTCAAGGGACCAAGAAGCAGTACAAGTGCTTTAAGTCTAAGGCAGACGACATCTTTCTGAGATTAGAAGAGGACATACAGTGGGGAGAAGCCATGGACTTTGCGGACAGAGTCCTGGTCGGTCGCATCAGGGGAAGGAACTACTTGGCCGCTCGTCTGAAGGCCTGGGCATCAGAAGTATGGGGTCACCATCTGGTTGACATCCCATTCGTGCAGACATTTGTGAGGGGATGGTTTGCTCTGAGATTCACTCGTGCCGATCACACAAATTGGGTCCTATCCTCCTACTAGCACTTCTAGCACGCCGCGGTTCTGCTGAAACGTTGGACACCCCTCTTTGATCCTGAGACTGAACAGATTGGCATTGGACCTATATGGATTCGGCTTCTGGGCCTCCCATTACAATACTGGTCTGAGGATATCTTCAAGCGGATTGGCAATGGGATTGGCACCTACATGGAGTACGACAAATCATACCTTCATACGGGTATGATGGCATACGCTTGCATCCTAATCAATCTTGACACAAGAGGTGGGCTACAGGAATTCATCACCATAAAATGGAGGGACACATCTCGAAAGAAGATTATTGATTATGAAGGCATCCCGTATCGTTGCCGCAGATGCCATAAAGTAGGGCATTTATACAAGGATTGCCCTCTCCTCCATAAAAATAGGGACTCTGAGCAGAGACAGGAGCCTGAGCAGACGAAAGGTGGTCCCTCACAACACCAGGAGGAACATGTACCTATAGAAACAAGGGATACACTGGGTACCCCTGTCACAGAGACATCAGACAAGCGACCAACGGACTCCATTCCTTCCTCGCCTCCTCCTCCAACCAGCTCGGGCACTGCAAGAGACATCACCTCGACTGCTATGTTTTTCCCTGTCTCTTCTTCTGTCTCTAGATTATCTCATGTTTTTGCATCTCTCTCTTGCATGGGTACCTCCTCCCCCTCCATCCCTTCTGCTTTCTTTCCGTTGCCCCCTTTACCCCTGGGATTTACCCCCTCCTCCTCTCTCCTTTGCTCCCTTCCCTTTCCCATCCCTAATCTCCTCCTCTACCCCCTCCATCCCCCCCACTCTCCCCCCTCCATCCCCCCCCATCTCCCCCCTCCATCCCCCCCCCCTCTCCCCCTCTCTCCCCCCGGTACCTTCTTCGATCCAGATCTAAGGATAAGGGTGTATATGCGATTGGTATTGATCCTATTTGTCCCCCAACTTCCCACAAATCGTCTAGAGGTCGCCCCTCCTGGCTCTCTAAAGCCAGACACACTACGGTGGAAGAAGTTGCCATTGGGAGACAACAAACGATTGACAGGGCCCTTAGAGCAAGGGATGGCCCTCTTCCTTACCCTCCATGAAAAATTCTTATCTTTCAACTGTTGTGGGGTTGCTAGCCCCCCAAAAAGCTAGCCCTTAGAAGACTGCTCATTTCAACTGATTTGGATGTAATTTTCCTACAAGAAACTCTCTGCTCGGCTGCCTCCCTCATTCCTATCCTCAACTCTTGGCTACTGAATTGGACCTTTCATGCTATGAACGCATCTAGGAGATCGGGAGGTACTGTTATTGGTTTCTGTAACAAATCCATGGTGCTCCAGAATTCTTGGGGAGGCAGAGGTTTCATCGGTATGGACTTATTTGCCCACCCTCTTGGATCTGATATTCATAATATTAATGTATATGACCCTTGTGTGTAGAGGGAACCATTCTGGAGATCCCTACTCGTATCCGAACTATTTCGGGCAGATAATATAATCCTGGGAGGGGACTTGAATTTCTCCTTGGGATACTTTGAATCCTGGGGACACTTGGCCCAAGTGGACAGCCTTTCTGACTCGATCTCTACCTTACTCGAAGAGCATCAATGAGTCGACATCCCTCCTGTCAGACTTCAGTATACTTGGACAAACAACAGAAGTGCCGATCATAGTCTTGCTAGAAGACTCGACAGATTCCTTATCAAAGAGGCTTTCCTTACCCTCCACCCTCGTATTAGGCAGTGGGTAGGCTCTGGAGGTTTATCTGACCATCGGCCCATATTTTTGGAACTGTGAGACAACATCCCGAAGATTAAAAGCTCTTTCAAATTCAATGCCTCCTGGCTCAAGGACCCCAACTATCTACATCTGGTATCTGATTATTGGAGATCCAACCCCTTAATGGACGAGGAGGAACACGCTGCTGGTTTTATAAGGAAGCTTTCTGAACTCAAGAGGATCTCCAGAAACTGGGCACATAAGAAACGGATAAATGATGATAAGATATTGAAGGAGGCAGAACGAGCCATTGCCACATTCGAGGACTCGTCAAATGGCACCTTCCTAACACCTGCCAACAAGGACCTATACACTACTCTTGTCTCTAACCACTCCCAAATTCTGAAGGAAATAGAGGAGAGCTGGCGCCTCAGAAGCAGAGCCATCTGGCTGGTAGAAGGTGACAACAACACTAAGTTCTATAATAAATTTGCCAATGTCAGGAAATCCATTAACACTATCTGGGAGCTTCAAAACGAACAGGTTCAGATGGTATTGGATCAGCAGGGTCTGGCCAGACTTGCAAATGAACACTTCAAATCCATCTACAAGGCACCTCGTGAGGTGAATATTCTAGAGATAATGTGGGTTGTAGAACTCTTCCCCAGATATGTAGAACAGGAGGATTCGGAGAATCTGATGATGGCAGTGTCGAAGGAGGAACTTGAGGCCACCTTAAAATGGTTTAAAAAAGATAAAAGCCCTGGACCGGATGGGTGGACCATCGAGTTCTATATTGCTTTCATTGACATCATGGGGGATGATTTACTCAGGATCGTGGAGGACTGTAGAAGGAGTGGTAATATCCCCGTGGCCATCAAATCCACTTTTATTGCCCTGAAATCTGATTCCCCCACCTCCTTTAATGATTTTAGACCCATCTCTCTTTGTAACTGTTTGTATAAAATCATTGCTAAATTCATCGCAAATCGCCTGAAGCCCATATTGTCCAGACATATATTTCCTGAAAAATTTGCTTTTCTACAACATCGACAGATACATGAGGCGATCGCCACTGCACAGGAACTGCTCCACACTCTACAGACAAAGAAATAGAAGGGCATGATCTTAAAGGTGGACCTTTACAAGGCTTTTGATAGAGCAAATTGGCTCTATATCAGGTTAATTTTGACTCACCTGGGCTTCCCTTTCGCATACATCAAATGGATTATGAGCTACATTAAGGATGTATCCTACAGTGTCTTGCTTAATGGCGAAGCTACACCTTCTTTCTTATCGGAGAGAGGGCTCAAGCAGGGCTGCCTTCTCTCCCCTCTACTTTTTTTACTAGTTATGGAAGGTCTTAGCAGATCCATCATTGCTGCCCGAGACAGAAATCAGTTGGTTGGCATTAAGATTTCAGAGAACTTCTATTTGACCCATCTCTTGTTTGTTGATGACATTCTGATATTCTTAAATGGAAGCATTGGCGACTCCTTTGTTCTACATAATATATTCAATCTCTTTCAACAAGCAATGGGGATGATGATTAATGAGGAAAAATACACTATTACCATTATCAGTTGCTCTCAGATGAGTCCATTTATACTACCCAGTGTTTTCCTTTCTCTGCACTCAATCTGGACGACGGGCTTAAATACCCGGGCTTCCGATTAAAGCCTCTCGGATACAGGATTGCAGACTGGACGTGGCTTATCGCAAAGGTGGAAAAACACTTACATATCTGGTACCACAAATACCTCTCCTAGGCCGGTAGATTAATCCTCATTAAGGCAGTTATCGAGGCCACTCCTGTGTTTTGGATGACCCTAGCATGGATCCCAAAAAGCATTTTGAACAGGCTCCAAAATATTTGCTGCAGATTTTTATGGAAGGGTAATCAACCTGGAAAATATTTTGCTTGGGTCAAATGGGATCAAATAGCATTTCCAAAACGATGGGGAGGATGGGGCATAAAAAGACTTGAGCTATTTTCGAAAGCCTTGGCTGCTAAACTGGGCTAGCAACTCATCACCTCTAATTGTCTCTGGACTCAGGTTGCCCATGCAAAATACATATGGCCTTTGAATTTGATGGATTGGTTCAGACAGACTCACCCCACGAACAATAATATCTCCAACATATGGAAGGCAATGATGAACGCGCTCCCCCTTCTGCGACAAGGAATTACCTGGAGAATAAAGGAAGGAAACGCAGTCCGTATTGGCACGGATCCATGGGTGGGATGTGGGAATGCACACAGGTTGCCAGCCGATTTAATTAGATTCCTAAATTACAGGGGCATCATCTACATCAAGCATATTGGCGACCACAATAACTCCACCGTCCTACATCAGGCATGGAAATTGGCACACGAATTGGATATCCCTGAACAATGGAGACTGGATTGGAAACTCTACATTGAAGCTCTCACACAGGCCCATATCCGACTATCAGAGGAACCTGATGAAATTATTTGGGCATACGCAAAAAATGGAACTTATTCCCCAAAAGAAGGATACATCAGGCTTATGGACCCCCATAAACCTCTGTCTATTGACCCGAACTAGAGATATTTTTGGAAACTCAAGGCTGCCCCCCGCACTCGCCTGTTACTGTGGAACATACTTTTTGACAAGATCCCTACTGGTGCCAATCTGATGAAAAGATCCTTTCATGGCCCCTTTCGATGCCATCTCTGTCGACTTGATGAAGAGAACACTGAACATCTCTTCCTGAACTGCCTGTCCACTAAGGAGTTTTGGAACTGTATTACAGCACACTTTCCTACCCTGAACCCCTGGCACGGTAACAACTTCCATGAGGCCTGGAATACCTAGTGCCTAGCCCACAAAGGAAAAGCTAGGAACATGCCTCTCCTTGTCTGCTAGGCCATTTGGATTGCTAGAAACCAGTCCATTTTCAATCTCAAGGACCCTCACTGGCCTTCCATTCTACATCATATTATCTCTGATTATGATCTCCTTCCCGAGGATGACAACATAGCCCCTCCGCGCACCATCATACCTGAAACCATAGACAAATCCAAACCATGGGCATATTTTGATGGTTCTGCTCAGGAAGCAGGATGTGGTGGGGGAGCCATACTATTCCTGAATGATACCCATCGGTTTAAAATTCAAATAAACTTGGGGACGGGTACCAACAACTTTGCTGAACTCTGCACAGCAAAACATCTCATTTACTTTGCATTAGTTCATCATTGCAGACATCTTCAATTGTTTGGTGATTCAAAAATTGTATGTAATTGGCTCAACAATGCATCACACTGCAATGCATATACTTTAAGGCACATTCTAGAAGAAGCTCGTAGATTGATAGACACTTTTGACTCCTTTGTCTGTTGACATATCTACAGGGAACAAAACTCGGAGGCTGATCAACTTTCAAAAGAGGCAACGCATCTATAGGGCAATGACTGGTTGATCCGGGAGGAGATTGATGGTACTTACCATCAATATTACCACAGACCTTTTGTAGAACATGGACAAATCGGGCTTTAAGCCCAAGATTTTGTAGATCTCATTGTAAAAATCATGTTTATTTTCTCATATCTATTATTACAGCTGTAGATACAATAGTGTTGGTTTCGATACATATATAACTCTCTTTGCGCAGAGAAGATATAATTTTGAACCTTTTTCCCTCTTTCTGTTGAGGGTAGTTTTGACACAATATGGTTGATTACAGACTCCTTGCATGGAGGATCAGCAATTAGCAGTTAATTTTTTATCTAGACAGTTTTTAATGTATCTTGAAAGGCAAACATGCCTCCATATGCATATGCCTTGGCATCTACAAAATGTAATTTCTTATATATTAATAGAAAATACGACTTTTTCCATGGGAAAAAAAAAAACACAAATACTCATAAAATTTTATTTATAAATTTTACTCTCAATAAATTTACTTACATTCAAAGTAATGATTTACAAGGAAAATAAAATTTGTAATAAAAAATATCTAAATATTACAATTAAAATGTAAAGTTTTAAAATAGTAATCAAGATTTTCACAATTTTACATACCAATATTTCCCAAACAACCATTTGCAATTCGTGCAAACTTTCATTTCTATTATAAGCTTAAACCAAAAATTCTTCATGTTAGCTTAATTTGGGAAACAAAACATAAATTCTTCATGATAGCTTAATCTAGGAAACAAATAAAGGTTGAACCTTATCTTTAATTTGGTTCTACAACTCAACAACACAAACACACTAGAGTCAATTGTTTTCAACAACACAAGGTAACCCCAACATAAGCAATAGAACATCAACTTCTCAATGTCTATTATCATTGTGATGAAAAATTTGTCACAAGACATAAATGTAAGGAATCTAAGTTATTTCTCATAGATATCCCTCCATTATGATTATTCGAGGAAAATTCTAGAGAAAGACACCACCAAGCTAGATCCACCACAAACTACATCTATTAAAATACCCACTTAAGAGCCTCCTTGTGTGTAATTTGAAATTTCCCTCCATACTTTTTCATGAATTATAATTCCCTTTCCATTATATTTCCTTGGATAAGTCAAGATAGTGAAGGTGGTTATTTAAATTGAGTGTAACAACACCAATACTTTCATCCATCATTAAATAGTAAAAGAAATATATTATTAAGTCAATACGATATATAATTTACAATAAAGGTGTTGTAAAATATATTTATAAAGTATGAGAATGTAAAATTCCAAATAGAAAGATCTTTCATCAAATAAAATAAGATATTATGATATTTAAGCCTTATTACAATCCATTTCAATGACTTACACACTCACTTCAAAAAAATGCTTAACTACACATTGAAACTTTTACACTCGCTTTAAAAAAGTGCGTAAATATACAGTTCACTACATCTCATCATCTCTAACTTCGTAAAACTCACAAACAAGAATCACTAAAAAATTATTTTCAATAATTTACCCATTCAATACCATCCAATTTGTATTAAATATTCATCTTAATTTGTAATTGGTTTTTGAAAAAACATTAATAGCTTTAACAAATCCCATCACTTAACCCTCCCATAAAAATCATGATCATGAAATCCCATTAAATATTACTTATACTTGCCAAAGTGAAAAAGTTTAACTAGCTGATTATAGTTATACTAGGATAGAAGTTTGAAAATGCGATGCAAGAACTAATAAGAGATTTTTCTATAAACAAGGGTTTCAACAAAAAGATAAAAAATATTACAGACTACAAGATTAACTTGTCCTTGTTCCTCAGTGGACTGTCAAATCTTTATACCAGAAAATCATTTATACGATATGGGGTTTGAAAATCATTTATACTATATGGGGTGTGTCATACCATTTGATCACGACAACCTAGTTATTCTTTTGCTTCAAAAAAAATAATAAAAATAATAAATAAATTAAAAAACAAAACAAAAAATCTGGGCAATATGCTTAGAGAGTCTCCAGAGGGGAAAAACCGCCATATTTTTCCAAGAATCAAACCCGTGAGGGCTGCAACAGAGCCCAGCTCTCACCAACCCAGCTTGCCTTTTGTGACTACTTGGTTGCTTTAAAGTTGTCCTATGCACTAAACACCTATGATCAAACATTAGGTTCTCTGATAGCTTGGCTAGCAATTCTGTTCAGTTCATTACTTCAAATCCTTGAAAGTCGCGAGATGGTGCCCAACATAATTGATCTGATACACAAAATGCAGGAACCCTTTGAAGGTCTAATGACAGAGCTGAGCGAAGAGATTACTATGAATCTAGGGCTTGCCGCCTCCCTACCGCCTCGTTCTCATCTTAGACACCTTCATGAGATTTTCCGCAGGCGTAGCGGCACAACTGGGAATCCGATCATTCATGCTTAACACCATGAGCGTGCACATGTGGCTATGCCTGGAAGCCATGTTTTGGGAAAGGGACGAGCCGCCAACGATTTCGGAGGTTGTTGTTAGGATATTCCGACACATAGGATATAGTTAAGTTCAACTTGGTCTAGTTTAGAGTTAGGTATAGAGTTAGGTAAAGTGTGTTTCTTTACCATTGTACATATTGTAACTTACAATCCGACGGTCACGATATGTAGTGATCCGACGGTTCACTCTCACCTCGGTATTATCGACACTTGATCCGTGGCTTGACACCCGATTGGTCCATGAGTTCTATTTAAAGCGCATGGAGGGTCATTGTTCGGGTAATCCGTGCATGAGAGAAGCTTATGTAAATTTTCATTCTTTGATTAATAAATTGCATGTAGTACCCACGTTGGGACAGGCCGTGGA
The DNA here is from genome assembly GCA_031772625.1 of Pinus tabuliformis. Classification (NCBI taxonomy): domain Eukaryota; kingdom Viridiplantae; phylum Streptophyta; class Pinopsida; order Pinales; family Pinaceae; genus Pinus; species Pinus tabuliformis. Next base: position 1,381,462,611 of record CM062819.1, on the reverse strand, counting down.
CTGTTTCCCTCCTTGCACTCTGAGGGTTTTAACCACGTCAAAAATACTGGTGTATTGATTTGAGATCTGGTTGTGAGCGGTGTCCTTTTGGTATTCTTTCTGAGGAACTTACCCTGTAAATTCCTACATGGTATCAGAGCTATTTGAGGGCCGCGTCCGTTGGTGATCCAAATCTGAAGCCGGTAGAACTGCATGCGGCTGTTGTTTCCTAGATCTGCTGTTTCTGACTGCTTTCGGGCCGAGAGGACTGCTCTGTTGCGTTCGGAGCATCTGTTTCAGTGAGGAACCCCTTTCGTTTCACGCGAAAAGGTTTCCGGTAGCCCTAGCTGCGTCATTTTTCAGATCGGGAGGTATACAGTGTTTTTTGCAGTTTACTGTTATTTTCTCTCTGCTTATTTCGGTTTCGGTTTATTTAGCCTTTTTTTTTAACCGGATCTATACCTTTCATTTCTGCGTATGCTCTTTGCCCTGCGACTCTGTGCGATCTGGGCAAATCAGAAACAGAAAGGAAGGATTTTTCTCATGCGTATGCTCTTTTCCCTGCACCTTAGTATGATCTCGGAAAATCAGAAACATTGAGAAAAATATTTAGTTTTTTCGGCTAAAGCTAACTTTGAGATTTTTTTTTTTAAATTTCTAGTTTTTTGGCTAAAGCTAACTTCGAGCTGCAAGGTTCGTTTTTCTTTGCATATTCGTGTTGGGTTTTGTGTTTTGTGTTTTGTAGGGAAAAGGAGCTTTCTCAAGGCAAGCACGCAAATCAAGGCCCCCCCCCCTCTCTCTCTCTCTCTCTCTCTCTCTCTCTCAAATTTTTTGTATAGATCAATTGGTTCAAAGCTATTTTAAGAGAGTAGAGGTCTTGGGTTCAAGTCTCCATTTTGTGGGGGCGGATTTTTTCATTCCCGCACATTCGCGCACTTTGCCGGCATTGTCAACAATTTTTTTTAAAAAGCCATAACTTCTTCATCCGGAAGCCTTTTTCAGAGCCGTTTTTTTTAAAACCGCCTATTTTTTCGAGATCTATCCATTGGACCACTTACTTTCAGCATCTTCAGCTTTAGTTTTTCTTCAAAAAATGGAAAGTCCATGCCAAGTCATTCTTGACAGCACTAACTACTTCCAATGGGTAGCCTACATGGGAGATTTACTTAGAAGTAAAGGTCTCTACAGAATAGCCACAGACCAAGAGAAGAAACCAAAAGATGAAGACAAGGCGGCAAAATGGGAAAATAGACAAGATCAAGCACGTGGTTTGATAGGGATGTCTGTTTCTCCTGATCTTAGATTCCACATTGCAGAACTTGAGACTCCTCATGAAGCATTAGAAAAACTTGCTAAAGTTTTTGGAATTAAAAATGAAATTAGAGCCCATCAACTTGAAAATGAGCTGCTTACTTTGGATCCTAATAATTTTTCTTGCATTGAAGATTTCTTGTCCAAATTCAAGACCCTTAGATATCTCTTGGAAGGTGTTAAAGTTAAGAAAGAAGATGGTAACCTTATTTATTCCATCCTTACTAAGTTGGGACCAGCCTACTCTGTATTTGTTTCCACTTTCCATTCTACAAGGGAAGCTTTCATTTGTCAAGGACAAGAATACAAGGCCCCTTCCTTTGACTCCTTTTGTGATTCCTTAATAAGAGAACAAGAAAAACTCTTACACCTTGGTCTTCTTAATCTTGGAAACTCTTCCACGAAAGCATTAGCCGCCCAGCAGCAACCAAATTCAAAGAATCCTAAGAAGTCATATCCTCAAAAGAATGGTCCTAAACCATCTCAGCCTCAAAATGAAAGATCATTTCAGCAAAATGATAAGACCAATAAAAACAAATGGAAGAAGTCTGATAGACATTGTAACTTTTGTAATCGAGATGGCCACTTAGAATCTAAATGCTTTAAGAAGATGGAAGCCTTGGAAGCCGCAATGAAGAAACATAACATCCATGTGGAGCCTACTTCAACTTCAACTTCTGGAATGGCACTTTCTGCATGTCATTATCAATCATCTCAGTCTGGTTATGCATTAAATGTATCTTCTTCTTCTTCTCATTCTCATGAGTGGCTCATTGATTCTGGAGCCTCTTGTCACATGGCCAAAAATCAAGCCATGTTTTCTTCTTTAAATGATTGTAACACCAAAAATATATATATTGGTGATGATAGATCTCTTAATGTTGTAGGGACTGGAACTGTTCATCTAGACAATGGTCAGTTTAATGATGTATTATGTGTTCCAACCTTATCCTGCAACCTTCTATCTGTCTATCAGATAACTCATTCAGGTGAAGGTAAAATTGTTGAATTTTCACCTCATGATGTTGTAATCAAGGATCTAAAAGATCCTAAACAGATTCTAGCTACTGGTCTTGCTGATGATTCCAAAAGGTTGTATAAGTTTCACACCTTTGGGTCATCAAATCTTCCCTCAGTATTTGTTGCTCATAATGATGAAGTGAGCAAACTTTGGCATGAGCGATTTGGTCACTTAAACTATCGCTCCCTTCAGCATCTATGTAAAGAAAATATGGTGACAGGTCTTCCTATGGTATCTTGCAGAGATGGTGTTTGTTCCGGATGTGTACTCGGAAAACATCATCGGGACAGTTTTGACAAACGTGCCTCTTGGCACGCCTCAGCCCCTTTACAGCTTGTGCACAGTGATTTATGTGGTCCTCTTCCTGTTGCTTCATTCAGTGGCTGCAAGTACTTCTTAACTTTCATTGATGATTTCTCCAGACGCACTTGGGTATACTTCTTAAAACTCAAGAGCGAAGTATTTAACACTTTTTTGGCCTTCAAAGCCTTTGTTGAAAAACAATCTGGACATCAAATTCTTAAGCTAAGAACTGATAATGGTGGAGAATATGTTAAAAACACATTCATCAACTTTTGCACCGAAAATGGAATTCAAATGCAACATACTGTTCCATACACTCCACAACAAAATGGTGTAGCTGAAAGGAAAAATCGCACCTTAAAGGAAATGGCTAATTGTATGCTGCAATCTAAAGGACTCAGTCTTAGTTTTTGGGCCGAAGCAATTAATTGTGCAAATTATATAATCAATCGCACTCCTACTAAGGTTCTAGAGAATATCACTCCAGAAGAAGCTTGGAGTTCCATTAAACCAGATGTAAGTCACTTTCGTGTGTTTGGAAGTGAAGCATGGGCCCATATTCCAGATGAAAAGCATAAAGCTTTAGAACCTAAGAGTGAGAAATGCACTTTTGTTGGATATTCTGAAGATGTAAAAGGTTATAGACTTATTCCATTTAAGTCCAAAAATGTTATCATTAGAAGAGATGTAAAATTTGATGAAAATAAATCGGCCTGCGAGCCTAGTCCGGCGGATGTGCCACCTCTTCCTATCTCTTCTACTTTTGAAAACATTTCTTCTTCAGATGATGAAAGTGAGGATGACATTCCTCCCCCACCTTCTCAGGATCCTCAACTTCCAATATGGGTCCGTACTACTCGAGATGCAGCAGGTGATCTTGCCGGTGATCCTACAGATCAGCGACGTACACGTTCTCAGTTTGAAAGAGCCTCTTCTTTACTGGCTCAAGCTCCAGTAAATCATGATCCTGACACTTTTGCAGAAGCTTCAGGCCATCCACATTGGGAAGCAGCTATGAATGAAGAATATCACTCATTGATGACAAATGATACATGGGATCTTGTTCCTCTACCAAAGGGACGAAAACTTGTAAGATGTAAATGGGTTTACAGAACCAAGTATGGACCAGATGGCAAAATTGATAAACATAAAGCTCGTCTTGTTGCTAAGGGCTTTTCACAGGTTGAAGGCATTGACTACACTGAAACCTTCGCCCCTGTTGCCAAAATGAACTCTATCCGCCTTGTTCTTTCCCTTGCTGCCTCTTTAAAATGGGAAGTCCATCAGATGGATGTTAAATCTGCCTTCTTGCATGGGGACTTGCAGGAAGAAATCTATATGGAACAACCCATTGGCTTCATACAAACAGACTCCAGCCTTGTGTGTCGACTTAAGAAATCCCTTTATGGTCTCAAGCAAGCTCCTCGGGCTTGGTATGCCAAAATGGATAGCTTTCTTTTAGAATCTGGCTTTTCTAGGTGTCATTCTGACAATACTGTCTACACCAAGAAAGTGGGTGACTCTCTTATCATCCTTGTTCTTTATGTTGATGATCTTATCCTTACTGGCAGTGATCCCAACCTTATAAACCATGTGAAGTCTATCCTTAAAAAGAAATTTGAAATGACAGACTTAGGACACTTACACTATTTTCTCGGTCTTCAAGTCTTGCAATCCAAGGAAGGTATTTCCCTTTCCCAGTCCAAGTATGCTTGTGATATTCTTCGTCATTTTCACATGGAAGACTGTAAGCCAGCCCCTTCTCCCTTTCAGTCTGGAGTCAAACTTTCAGTCTCTTGTACTTCTCCTGAAGTTGATGCTACCTTATACCGTCAACTTGTAGGAAAACTCTTGTACTTAACCCATACTCGTCCTGATCTTTCCTTTGCTGTTGGCCTTGTTGCTCGTTTTATGCAAAACCCCCGTGAAAGTCATTGGAAAGCAGCCAAAAGAATACTTCGTTATGTTCGAGGTACAGTACAGTTTGGGATTCATTACAGTGCCAAAGCAGCTCCTCTGTTAGTTGGTTTCACTGATTCTGATTGGGCTGATGACCCTGATGATCGGAAGTCTACTGCCGGTTATGTCTTCACTCTTGGTTCAGGACCAATTACATGGGCTTGTAAGAAACAGGCTGCCATTTCTCTTTCGTCAGCAGAAGCAGAGTATCGTGGTGCCGTGGAAGCTAGTAAGGAAGCCTTGTGGCTTCTTCAGATCCTATCAGAGTTTGGCTTTGAGCAGCAGCATCCAACCACACTTTGGTGTGATAATCAAAGTGTCATTCAGCTATGCAAAGATCCAGTTCAGCATCAGCGCAGAAAACACATCGAACTACACATGCACTTCATCAGAAAGCTCATTCATGACCATGTTCTTGAAGTGCAATATTGTCCAACAGATGATCAGGTTGCAGACATCTTCACAAAGGCTCTCACAGAGGCGAAGTTCACTAAACTTCGATATATACTTGGAGTTCAGGAAGTTGTCACTAAGGGGGGATAGGCTCTAGTGCCTCCTTCCTTCTCCTATTGTGTCATATTTGTAAATCCTTCAATCCTATCCCAAGTTGTTCTTAAGGGGGGATGTTAGGATATTCCGACACATAGGATATAGTTAAGTTCAACTTGGTCTAGTTTAGAGTTAGGTATAGAGTTAGGTAAAGTGTGTTTCTTTACCATTGTACATATTGTAACTTACAATCCGACGGTCACGATATGTAGTGATCCGACGGTTCACTCTCACCTCGGTATTATCGACACTTGATCCGTGGCTTGACACCCGATTGGTCCATGAGTTCTATTTAAAGCGCATGGAGGGTCATTGTTCGGGTAATCCGTGCATGAGAGAAGCTTATGTAAATTTTCATTCTTTGATTAATAAATTGCCTGTAGTACCCACGTTGGGACAGGCCGTGGACTGTTTCCCTCCTTGCACTCTGAGGGTTTTAACCACGTCAAAAATACTGGTGTATTGATTTGAGATCTGGTTTTGAGCGGTGTCCTTTTGGTATTCTTTCTGAGGAACTTACCCTGTAAATTCCTACAGTTGTCGATGCCGTTGGCAGCTTAGTGTTACCGGATTTTGTGGTAGCGTAGATCCGTCGGCAAATGGATTCCGCATAGCTAGCCAATGGGATGCTACTAAACACATTCATTGATATGAAGCCGAAATTTCTTCGACATCTCGAAAGTGTCGGCGTTTGAAGCCAAAGCAGCTGGGGGAAGCCTGTGTGGGCTATTGGACCGGTGAGTAATCTTCCCATTAGGAACAAAATCCAGGGACCCCAGGAAACTGAGATTGTAGAGTGGTTAGGCTAGCAAACATCGGGATCTATCGTGTAATGAAATGAAATGATATTTTAAGTTCCACGAGACTAAAAATAGTTTATGAGACCATTAGTTCCTTGTTTTTCGCTTTTTGCAATTCAATCTTTTTCTGATTCAAATTGATGATGAGCTAGCCCAACCTTCCAACAATCCCCTCGCTAAAAATACAATGCCAAGAAACTGATGCTAACATATTCTCATAACTTTCTCTGATGTATTTGAATGCACCACATTCCAAAATGAATTTCTTTTCTGATTCCACAACCCCAGATGTGCAAAATGTACACACCCGTTCTTCCCAAGCTTCTTTAGGCCTTTTCCACCATCCCGTTTCACACCAAAGTTGATGTGATTTGGTCCTTAATTGAGCAATAAGAACATTTTCCCTCCACGAAATGCTAACTCCAATGAACTCCTTTTGTTGTAGATCACAGGTAGGGTTGAATTCCTCAATGTAGTATTTCTTCTTTCTACCCAACTCTTTTCCCCATACCTTTTTACGAAACTTCTCCATAACAAAATCCTTTAGCTCCTTGCTATTTGTGGGACAGGAATTGAGGTAGATATTCCATTTTTGCATCCATGTGTAGTTTTGTTTCATCCATGTTTTCTTTCTTTCACTCATGCCTCCATTGAAGATAACATTAGGTCATCTACCTACTCTCATTTTCTCAATTCCTTTTAGATATCTTTTGAGTCGCACCATAGAAATTGCTTCAATGGAAGTTGTTCCTATTTCACTCAACACTATCTCATAAGGTACTGAACTTTTTATTTTGAACTTTTTCATGATCAAGCGTTTTTGGATTTACTCAATTTGTTTCCATTTTGAGATAGGAGTGTTGCTAGCCTACAATTCACACTCATATAGCATCACTAAATAAAATAGGAGTCCAAAAAGCACTTTAATCATTTTCCAATCCCATAACTCTTCCTCTCTACATATGTTTTAAAGAGAATATAATGCTTTTCACCCTCCTAAAATTCTCTTCTTTCTGCAGTCCTCCTAATTGAGTTTGTTGTTGAAATCAATCCCAAGGTACTTGTACTCATTTACTTCTTCGAGAATGTTGTCTTCAAAGAAGAAATTATGTTGGCTCTGCTTCCTTTTATTAGAGAAAATCATTATTTTGGTCTTACTAGTATTGACTTGCATCCCCACTGCTCTACAAAAATGCTCAAGGGCGTATAAGTGCATTTGAAATCCATGGGCCGATTTAGAAACCAATACAATATCATCAACATATAAAAGAAGTTTTATCACAAACTCCCCCAATCGAACACCATCTCCACCTTTCAGATTTAGCCACTCTTCCAATTTATCAATATATAGACCAAAAAGAGTAAAGGATAGAGGGAAACCTTGCTTGACTCCAATGTCACTTCTAAAGCTTTCTGAAATACTTGATGAGGTTCTAATTTTGACTTTCACTTCTTCATAAAGTCTATGGACATCGGCTCTATAATGCACAAGAATTTCAAGTTCTTCCATTCTACGCCACAACGTATCCCTTAGGACTGTGTCAAATGGTTTTTGAAGTCAACAACGCAGCAAAATACTTCTTCTTTGTCCTCCCAAACCTTTTCAATAATGTGTCTCAACATAATACCATGATCCACTGTAGAATGTTTCGGCGTAAAACCCACTGGTCCTCTTGCCCTCTTTTCTTTTACTTCTGCCCACTTACTAATTTTGTCTTCTACCATGCTTCTGAAAAGCTTTGCAAACAAAGGATTGATCATAATTGTTCTATAGTTGGATGGATTATTAATGTCTCTACTTTTAAAAAGGGGTATTTCTAAGCTAGTTGTCGAGTCTCTTGGAAATCCTTGTTGAATGATGTTGTTGAAGATTTCCATGATATGCAGTGCAAGGGTGTTCATTCCCCATTTTAGATACTCAGCTTGAAGTTCAACCAAGTCCTTTTCCTTTCCTGTTTTCAGCTTCTTAATTCCATTCTCCACCTCCTGTAACATGAAGTGATTTGAATTTGTGTTGACCCTAGGGGGGGCTCCACCTCATATTCTTTCTCATAGAGTTGCCTTGCATATTCAAACCATTGATTGGCTGTAATATTATTTTCAATTTTCTTATTCCTTGGTTGCAATTCCTGTCGGAAAAGCTTTGGATTATTCTTGCTTAAATATATTAACTCTTCTCTCCTTGTTTTCATGAACTCATCTTTTTTCCTTTTTAGTATCTGCTTATATAAATTTACAGGCATCTTCTCCTTTCCTGCCATTTTCAAGGTTCTCCTTGCCATTTTGCATTCCTCATCAAACCAAGCATTTACAGGAAAACAATTTGATTCTAATTTCCTATTTTTTTCTCTTTTTCACTTCTCAAGTGCACTTTGAATTATATATGTTAACTCATGATTGTTGAAGCTTTTGAAACCATTTTTCTCCTTCTGAATTAATCTCTCTAACATTGTTTTGAAGATAGTACAATTCTCTTGTGTTAGAAGAATTTTGCCCCTTGATAATGATTGTCGAGAGCATTGGGTTTTCGTCCTATGTTGTCTTTCTTCAATCCATGATAACCTTATATAAATTGGGTTATGGTCTGATTTTAAGTCCCAAATATGCTCTCCAATACTAACTTTGTCTATCTTTTCTATCAATCTTTGTGAACAATTCACATTTTCAACGACACTTGCCCCATTGTATGTGTTGCAAGTGAAGTTCCCAGACCTTTTCCATCTATCTAGACCATTGCAAATAATTAAGTTGAAGGCCCCACACAGTGTAAGAAACTCCTCTCCAAAATGATTGCTAACTTTGTCATCTTCTGAACACCTCACTCATTGGGGATTCTCCTCTTCAGTGAACCAAATAGGATTGTTATCCTCTTTGCAACAAAGAATGCTAGCTTGATTATTTGTTGTTCTAGCATTGAAATATCCCACTAAAAGAACTTCTCCCTGTTGAGAGTACACGGAAATATATTGTTTTAAAGCTGCATACGGATCCTTGTTGTCAAACCCCTTATTTCTGTAAGTTTTTGAGACTTAAGGGGCAAAATAACATGCTGCAATTCTTATGTGATTCTCATTCTTTGATATTTTCAACCATAAATATTATTTATTTGCATATTCTTTAATTAACAAATATTGTTTATTTGCATCTTCTTTAATTAACTGAATGTGACGACCTTTTTTTTCTTTCACTAAAACTAGTATTTTCCCATACCCTTTGCCATTTTCTGCTACCTTGTTCCAAATTGCCAACTTCAAATAACCGTCAAACGCAGGAGTTTTGCAACCATCATGCTCATGATTTTCTGTGAGACAAATTATGTCTCTACCTTCCACAATAGGCCCTAACCCAGGTCCCCTCCTCCAAGGATAATCTCTACAATTCCAATAAACTAAACTTAGGTAGACCTGGGCAGGATTTCACTAATATGTAGTTTGGCACATAAGACCCAAATTTGAGTCTTCACCCCTCTTTATCCATGTTTCTCTTGTTGTTGTCATCCCTATTATTGAATTCTCTATTTTTTCTTTACTGCCAGATTGTTGACCTGTTTTTCCCGGAGACCCAAACATTGCAATAACGGCTGTACCATTATACAACCATGCCCTTTTCCCTTCATTTCTTGTTGTTATAATTTTCTCCACTTCATTCCTTCTCTTCTCTTTTTGTTTTTTGGTTAAATCTTCATCGAGGAAGAAGTGTGAGCCTTTCAAGAGTTTCTTTTTTCCAAAAATCTAGTGTTTGTCTTGTACGCTTTCCATGGTGACTTTTATGGGTTGAGGCCTCTCTTCACATATCCTCCCAACCCTTCTTGCTTGACAAGTTTTCCCTTTCCAATGTAGTTTCTCTTTCAGAAAGTCTCTTGTCAAATTGAGAGTACTTTCATTCTTCCTGTAATCTCTTATTCCCCTGATAATAAAGTTTGTTTTCTTGTCATGTCTTCCTTTGTGTTCTATTTCTTGTTCTCTACGAGCACTTGCATCTTCTTCTTCCTTTGTCCTTATGTAACCATTATTGTCTTCATCTCTTACTTTTATTTCTTTTGGACTATCTTTCTCTCTGTTCCTTTTTGCCTTTTCTTTGGAAATGTCTGTTTGCTGAGATACTTGTGTATCTACCTAAGTTTGTTTAAAAATTATCACATCCATGTTTGTTGTTATTAATTCTTTCATGCTTTGCCACACTATCTTCACGTTTTTCCATTCTTGTTTCCCTGTCTCTAGAGCCTCTTGTAACATTATTACATGTTCTTTTAAAATTCTATTACCTTCCATTATACATCGGTTTGCAATTGTGATCTCTGAAATGTTGCAGTCACTTTCCTGTTCTTTGGCTTCCAAAATCTCTAGCCTTGCCCTGGCCTTCATCAGTTTTTGGACATATAGATCTGATGACCAAGTAAGAAGTGTAGATGTGGGACTGTGAATGATTGATTTTTTTTTTTTTCTTATTTATTTTCTTTCTCTAGATCGATTTCTTCTCATTTGTCCCCATATTGCTTTGCATTTACCCAAATCCACTTTTTTTTTTGTCTATTGAAGCAATTTTGACTTGACCCAAATGATTTGTTTCCATGAAATCTGAAATTTCCTTGTCATTTTTAACATTTTTACCATTTTTGATATTGCCAACGGCTTTTTTCCCTTTCCCTTGCAGCAACATCATAGGCATCCCTGCTCTTTACAGCTGGGCTCTTCTGAGCATTTTCCATGTTCTCGGATGCTCAAATTTCAATTACAAATTCTCCTCCAATGCTTTCTACGCCATTTTTTGGTTCAAACCCTCGCCATCTTCTTCGAGGCTGCCAAACCCCAACCACTAATACACTGAAGTGTGAGCCTTTGGCGGAAATCGTCAGTTTGATCATTGTAATTTTGTGCGCTTATAAAACTAGTGATCACAATTTGATGAGTGTACACAACTTTTCTGTGCTACAAAATGAAAAGTGGCACATCTTCTACTGTGGGTTTTCCATTATTGAAACCTACCTCACTCTCTTAATGGAGAACGAACGAAAACCTAAAGATTCTGCAGCTCAGAACCTCTAGATCATGCAGGCTGGGCTCGGATCTTTCGCTGTTGGGTTGGGCTATGATATGATATTCGGCGCGGAGTCTTATATTTCTCTGGCGCAGGTTACAGAGCTGGCACTGGGTCTGGAGGCGAGCGGGTAGTCGTCTCTGTGGGTTTTGCAGCTGCTGGAGTCAAGTCTGGCTAAGGGCGGGTTGCCATTAGAGTGGAAAGCGGAGCTGCTACCAGAGCGCTCTGAGCGGCGACAAGAAAGGTGATACTTCACAAGAGAAATGTTTGCTGTTGTATTTGATTCACGAAGATAGAGACAATGCCATTGGGAAAGTTAATAATGGCATTCCATTACAACTTGAATTTATTCGTTTTCCTTAGACATTATTGGTACAATGATTTCTTTAATTGTCATCGTGCTTCCAAGTCTTAATATTTCACCATATACCTACACTAATCATCACAGGAAAAAAGTGCTCATCATAACCATTTGTATGGAATATTTATTCTAGAGGCATATATTTAAAATTCATAATCAAAGCACATACCTTCACTATATGAAAACTTAAATGCAATTTCAGCTCAATATTAATTTTACGAATGTATTCTTTCTCCTCATCAATGCTGAAAATGAAATTCAAATTACAATTTTGCTCGACACACCTAACAATTTTGCTTGATTCCAACAAATATATGTTGTGAATCTCAAATTTCATAATAATCCATATCACTTCTTCCCTACATGTATCATTCCTCTTGAGCATAAGCATACCCTTCTTTATTAAATATTCCTTTCAGAAATCTATTATTTGGTAACGTTATCACACACCTAAAGTGTGAAATCCTCTAAAGTTCTATTGCTAAGGCGTCCCACTAGTAAAATTAAATTAATAATTAATTTAAGGTAATCAAGACATATCATATCCCTGTAATGTCAAAATAGTATGATGCTCTCAAGTATAAGACAACAATAGTCTAACCTAATTAGACAAATTATCATTGCATTTATAAATTAATCAAATAGCAATGAAATATTATGGTCACAGTGAATTTTACCAACAAATAAAATTTATCGTATTGTGTATTAAAGGCGGGATGAGTAAAGCAAAATGTATAATGACGAGTAAAGCAAAATGCATGCAAAATTTTTATTATTATTTATTTATGGTATAATAGCATAATATGAAATGAAATATTCATTATTAAGTTTTCATTTAATATAATTATAAAAAAAAATTAAAGGTGTGATAAGTAAAGCAAAATGCATATTTTTGATGGATTAACCTGCAAAATTTGTATTGTTATTATATTTTATTTTTTATTTTTTTTAAATGAAATTCCAATAAGTACATAAGAATGATTCAAATGCATAATTAGTCAATGGATTTATGATATGTTACGGTGAGAGTTTGCTTATAACATATTAGGTGTCTATTTGTTAATTATCGTTTGAATCATCTTTGATGTCTTTATTGGAATTTCATCAAAAAAGACTATAATAACAATAAAAAATTTGCATACACATCATGCCTTTAATCACCATCATGTCTTTAATCTTTTTCATAATTATGTTAAATGAAAATTTAATAATGAAATTTTTATTTCATATTATGCTATTATGCAATAAATGAATTATGATATATCGAGAAAACATAACAAGACATATAAAACTCAAATGTCATATTTTTAATACATTATCATCATGAATAATTAAATAAATAAAAAGTTTATTAAAATTAAATAAGTTAAAATCTTCCCGATGAGGGAGATAAATGTGGAGAGTGAAGATCAACATGGGGTATTCAATCCCCACATACTTGGCATTAGATGAAGTGTTTCGAAAATGCTACTCTGGACATGAGCTTTATGAACCATCGTGAAGGAGCAAGGGTTATTTTATTCACTTAGGTCCTGGCAACTGGTAACGGATGGTCTTTTGATATGGGTGAAGCTTTGCTAGTGGTTCATCTGGTTAATGGTTCGTAGGGTGGTTTCCTGTTGCAGCCATACCTTGTCTCCATGGTCGCATCAACTTCTGAGTTTTATTATGGAGTAGCACTATGTAGAGGTAGTGTGGTAGAGTGAGGAGGGGTGTAGTCCCAAGAGGCCAGGGGGCTACTCACCAAGGGGAGCGTCCAGACTTTGGGGAGGAATTGGATCGACTGAGAGACCAGTCACCTAGGAGGGTACTCCACCAGATCATAGTCCTCATGGAGCAGCTCAATGCAAGACCACCACAACGACAGAAACGAGGTCATTTCCTTCATGAATGATATCCATCACAACCAATGGAAAATGTTGGACTGAATGGCCTCCCTCAGTAGTAGGAAAAATAGGTTGCGAGCAAGTTTAAATCGTTGTTAATGAGGACTTCTAGAGAATTGTGTGTTACAATCATTATTATGCCCAACATCTTGGGTGAACCCTTCACCCATCTTCAAGCACTAGAAGTTAACTAAGTTAGCTTTTAGTTAGCTTCTAGTCCCTGAAGATGGGTGAAAGGTTAACCTAAAATGTTGGGCATAATAATGATCGTAACACATAGTTCTCCAAGAGTCCTCATCAACAACAATTTATTGACTGTGGAAATATCCATGCTAAAAGTTTGGATTGTCTTGAGGGTCAAATGGAGCATACTGAGGCCCATGTACATGAGGCATTATGTCAGCGGCATGGAAATGGTATGGTGTACCAACATGTTTGTAATATGTAAGTTGAAGGATGATTGTTGGGTGCATATGGATTCAGAGGTACTTCTGGTCTCTATGGGATATATGGGTTTGGACAACTAGTTTTTTGTTATTATTTTCTGTCTTTTTTTGCATATACCACCTGGCCAACAAGTACGGTAGGAATGAGGTTGGTGGAGGTCCAAAATGAAATTCTTACAATTGTAATATTTTCCTGAATTAATAGAATTTATCAAATTAAACAAAAAAGTTGAAATCAAAAGTATAAATATATTTCTATAATTATAATTATATATGTGAGAGAACATATATACATATATGTCTCTTTATACAAACCAAAAGTTTCAATGGCAAGAAGGAATCAAACTAGTTTTGAAAATTTATATAATGAAAAGGAACTTTATCCTTTTTTTTTGGTAAGTCAAAGAAAAGAATTTATATTACTAAATAAATGGAGTTTGTATACAAAATGGATGGTCTACCAGCTTGGAAACCATCCCAACTGCAAAAAAAGACCACCTTGATCCTCCTTTTGAGTAGTGATATCAACAAAGTTTTCTGAATTTGACATACCTTGACTAGACTATAGATCAGACTACCATTACTATCACTACCTCTAAGTTTTTCTATTTGAGTTGCTTTCAATACTATATCCAACAGACCTATCCAATACAAAAAATTACTAGACTGCCTATGTAATCCAAATATTATAAGCCTAATATTCGCCATATATGATAGGAAAATAAAACATTGAGATTCTCCATAAACCAAACTCAAATATATGGAGCCATTGTTACTACAGGGCCTACCTCTGGAACCTCCTCAAAAGGTTTTTGCAAGAGCCTTAGGGACTGATGCCTACTGAGTTGAGCCCTCTTAGACCTCTTACTTTCTCAAACATTCAGGATCCCCTTTAATCGCCCCAAATATTATATCCATGGACATTATGGATATACTTAAGGTAGATTAGGAAGATTATGTTTAACGAGTCAATCCTGTCTAACTGCAGTTTTATGTGTTCATCAAATCTTTATGCACCACCTCAATTTTGGGCAGTCATTGGTTTATCTCCTTAATATAATTTGAAGTCTCCTATCATTCTCGCTCTTGAGCCATCATGCCCTCCACTTGGAGCTTTCCCGTCAAAGTTTTAATATGCCACTTCTTTGATGGGAAAGCTTGGAGCATAACGCATCAAGTTTTAATATCTTCCCCCCGTCACTTCCCCTTCACCATCCTTCTTACATCACTTTCACCCTCAAACTTAGCATATTCACTCAGCCCTTCCTCTTTAAAGATCCACTTTTCTACCGCGCTTACAGCCTTGAGATAATCCTCCATAGGCCCATTTAAAGTTGGTTGGGCTTTTCATTCTGAATCTCTAGACTTAACGATATTTTCCCTCGGGTTTTTCGCCCACCCCGATCTTCCGGTGAAATAATTTCCGGCTCATGTGTGTGCATGGTTGTTCATTACTCCTTCATGCAGTCTCCTTGGCATCTACCAATTGACATTATCTCTTTGCCTTCTCTTGTACTCCATCTCTGACATAGACATACCTACCTTCCTCCCTCGCATCTCTTGATCATTTAAGATTCATTCGATGAGGTCAACCTTGCAGCAGGCTTTCTGACTTACCTCAAACTCGATTATCATCCTAGTCTTGTCGCAATTCCAAGTGTCCAGTTGTACCTTTTGGTTAACCAAACCTTGTCGTTCCATTATAATTCGATTACTAGGTAAGTGGTTTTGTATCAGGATTTGGGTCCCTTTCCCCTCTATTTTCATTAGTCATTGTTGTAGGGTTGTCCCGCCTTGCCAAATCATTTCATTCCTCTTTAAGCTAGCATTCATGGAGCACCTCCCACGTTACTTCAACTATCATTTGATTTATTATCACCCCTTCATTCGCCAACTTTTCTACCAACCCAGTGGCTTACCTTTGCACCTGGTTAAACTCCACTGTGATCAGGGTTCCAAGGTGGTGTTATATTCGTTGGATCAGTTACACCAAGCGCCAATTCCTAGTCACCTTATCTTCCTTGGTGCCACTAGGAGCTTCTTCTCTCGAAACATTCTCTTGTTCTGCTCATTCCACATCGCCTGAATAATGAAACCCAGTATCAAGCACCAGGTAAGATTCACCGTCTCATTCTTCACAAAGTGCATCCACCATTTCTTTATTTTCTCTTGTATGTTGTTTCTAAGTCTATCCTATAGGTTTTCCTATAGTTTCACAAGCTCAAGCAATGTGGAATATATCAATGAAAACAATATGAACAAGAAGAAGACAAATCAATGGCACATAACACAATAGTTTTTTCTGGGGAAAGCCATTGCTCAAAACCCCGCCTATCTATATTGTATTAAATCAGAAATATGAGTGAAGATACAAATCTTGTTCTCACTAGAACAATTCCTCACAAGTATGCTCAACTCTCTGCCTCACAAGCCCGCTCTTAGCCAACACTTAGCCAATTTCCACTACCTTCCAAGCCCCTATTTCCTTGCGCAATTACTAGACCCCTAAAATTTAGGGAGAACATATACATGACTTGAAAAATAATTCTAACTCAAAACTCCTAAGCTAATTAAGTTAATTAAAGTTAATTAACTATTTACAAGTTGCTATGAGAATAGAATTCAATTTTAATTCACAATTTAATTCAAGGACAAATTAGACTAGAATTTCTTATTTCCATTTCTCAACACTCCCTCTCAACAAGAAAGGGATTATCTGCTACCCGATCCTGTCTCTGTGAAACTCGAATTTACATCTTGACAATGCCTTTGTCAAAATGTCAACATCTTGCTCCTTCGTGGCAATGTACTCTAACAACATGATCTACCTCAATACACAATCCCATAGATTATGATATCGGATATCAATGTGCTTGGACCTATCATGAAAAACTGAATTTTCAGATAGTTTGATACAACTCTAATTATCGCAGTAAATCATTTTCGGATCCATCTATTGACCAAACAGACTAACTAGGATCTTCCCCATCCATATGGCCTCACATGCTTCTTGACTTGCAGCCATGTACTCTTCCTTTGCCGAATTGAGTGCAATCGATTTATGTTTCCTGCTGAACCAAGAAACTGCCACTAAGCCAATACTGAAAATCCCTCCTGATGTGCTTTTCCATTTGCATGGCTCCCTGCCTAGTCTGCATCTATGAAGCCTTGAAGCTTCACTCCCTTTGTCTGTATGTACCATAATCCATACTAAGTAGTGCCCCGAGCTATCTCAATACATTCTTTGTCGCCTTCCAATACAAATTGGTAGGCTTAACCATCGCTTGACTAAGTTGGTTAACTTCATAGCATAAATACGGTCATATGTTCACCAAGTACATGAATCAACCCACAAGTTTCTTGTAAACAGTAGCTTCCACTACCTCTCCCAAAGTAGCATCCTCCTTCCTCCAGTTACCAACTAGATGAGTCTCCATAGGCTTGTAGCTCTCCATGCAGAACCTCCTAAGTATCCTGTTGTCATACCTGCCTTGAGACACAAACATATCCCCATCACCCTGCCATACTTCCATGCCCAGAAATTAATGCATGAGCCCCAAGTCCTTCATCTCAAACTCTCTTGCAAGGTCCTCCTTGCAAGATTTGATTAGTTGATCATCACCTGTCAGTATGATGTCATCAACATAAAGTACAACGATCAACAGTTTACCTTCCACCACTATGTGGTACGAGTTCGCATCCGCTTCAATCTTCGTGAAGCCCAACCCGGTGAAGTAGTTGTCTATCCTATTGTACCAAGCATGAGGTGTTTGCTTCAGCCCATACACCGCTCTCTTGAGTCGGCACACATGTTACTCATAATCAAAGTTTTCAAAACCTTCAGGTTGCTCTATGTACACCTCTTCCTCAATCGTTCCATTAAGGAAGGTTGTCTTCACCTCTATCTGATGTATCTTCCAACCCATCTGCGTTGATAGTTCCAATATAGATCTGATCGACGAGTACCTTGCAACAGGAGAAAAGGTCTCATCATAGTCATTCCCCTCTACCTGTGAAAAGCCACGGGCCACAAATGTAGCCTTATGCTTCTTCACACTACCATCTGCAGCTTGATTTACCTTGTAAATCTAATGGGAGCTCACCACGGACTTATCCTCTAGTCTTGGCAGCACCTCCCAAGCATTGTTACGAACTATGGAGTCATACGCCTCCACCATGGCATCAACCCAAATTTTTTGTTGCACTGCTTCCTCAAAGGAAGATGGCTATGTCACAACACATCCACTCATAAGAGCCATGTATCCATTGTACCTGTCAGGTGACCTCCTTTGTCTGCATTGTGATGTGGGTGCTCCCACATTCTCTCTAGCATCCGACAGAAATCTATTTGCCTCTCTGGTGCGCTTTCTCCCATCTCTGGAAGACTCTTCATGAGTGGATGTCTCCACTCCCTGATCCTCTACGTGTGGCTACTCCACATCAATCTGAGGCTCCTCAACCGCATGTAGCTCAAGTTCCCTCACAAGGGAAACTTGGATGACCTTCTCCTCATCGAATCTGACATCCCTGCGAACCATTGTCATCATGTTGGTTGGAAAGTACACCTATTAGTGTACCCCACAAATATCCCCAACTCTGTTGTTGAATCAAGCTTCTTCCATGCATGTTTGGTCACATGGAAATATACTGACCCAAAAATCCTTAAGTGACGAACATATGACCTCGTACCATAATAAGCCTCCTCTGGTGTCTTCATCCCACGAATCTGATGCAGGCTACAGTTCTGAACATAAATCGTTGTGTTGCATGCCTCGGCCAACAAGTGTAGTGGGAGACCCTGATCATGCAACATCGCCCTCATTGCCCCTACTATGCTTTTGTTCTTCCTCTCGGCCACCCCATTCTGTTGAGAGTTATAGGGTGTCGTCAACTCCTGTTTAATCCCTTTCGTTGCAAAGAAGTTCTTAAACTCGTTTGAGACATACCCACCATCGTTATCACTTCGTAGAGCTTTAACCTTCTTGCATGTCTCTTTCTCCACCAATGCTTTAAACTCGCAAAACTTTGTGAAACTTTGATCCTTCTTCTGCATGAAAAATATCCAGCATTTACGAGAAAACTCATCAAAAAATATAACATAATACCTATGTTTAGCCGTGGATGGTGTCGAGAATGGTCCACACACATCTGAATGTACTCTTTCTAGAATAGTCTCTGCTTGAATATCTTTGTTGTCAAAGGAAGACTTGGTGTATTTACCCATAGTACACCCCTTGCATGTATCAACTTGCTCTAGTGTACCTTTGCGAAAATCGGTAGAGATCTACTGCAAGATCTTCAAATCCCCATGATGCAAGTGGCCCAATCACTTGTGCCACAACTCACCAACGTCTCGGCTCTACACCATCTCTTCTTTTGTGCTTAAAGCAGAAAAATCCTCTACCTCCAACATATAAATATTCTTAACTCGAATCCCTATCTTCTTTACTTGACCCATGGCTATGTGTCATAGGAATACCTTTCCTTTCGAGAAGATCACATCATAGCCTCTATCCTCAAGCATGGCAATGGATACCAAGTTATTCTTCAGCCTAGAAAGATACATAACATTATTCAAGGTGAGTGGAGCCCCATGCTCCCTTTGAAAAGTAACAGTGCCCAATCCAGTAACACTATACCTCCCGTTGTCACCCATCTCGATATGCATCTAGAGATATTTCTCTTCCAGGTCACTGAATAACTTCTTGTCATTGGTGATGGGATGAAGTGTTGAAAAGTGTGCAACAAGAAGTGCTAAATTTAGAAATTGCTAAAAATAGAACTGCTAAAAATAGCACTTCTAAAAATAGCAGTTTGGCCAATGAGCATTTTGGCCACCTTGGGTGAGAGGTGAAACTGGTAAAAATAGCATCTTCTAAAAATAGCATTTCTGGGTCCCTTCCTATTTATAGCAGTCCCTGGTCTATCTATAGGAAGTAAATTCGAATTTGGTCTTACCAGCAGTTTGGAATATTAATTAATTAATTCTCCATTAATTAATTAGTTAAGGAAAAGCAAACTTGAAGTCTTTGTGAGAACATGCAATTATTTCTCCACTAATTGGGGAATGTGTCCTTGATTTGCTCCATTGATTGAGGAATTAAGGATGAGTTCTATATTGAGAGGATCAGTTGACTTAGTTTAACTTAGTCAAGTTCAGTTAGATTAATTTAACAAGTTGTTAAATTAATGAGATATAGTTTGTTGATGCTTGCATGCATGTGACAACTGTTATTTCCAAATAAATTTGTATTCACTCAAGGATAACTGATGCATGTCAGTTCTGTCAGAGACCCAGTTGAGATTAGAGAAGGGACTGTGTACTATCAGTTGGATGAATATTTTTCCTATAAAGGAAGCTCATCCATGATGAGGATTTATCTCCTTCAGGTTTGTGCAATTATTTCAGAGGTCAGTGTTGTGTGTGAGGTGAGAATCACACAGGTTGCAGTTGGAGGACCCAGGAAAAACTGTGCATAGAAATAGGAGGCTTGGAGGGCAGAGGAGAAGGTTTGTGAGAAGCCTTTGACTCTCTATGAGCAGCAGAGGGATTGTACTGAGAGCTAGATAGCTTCCAAGATAAGGCTTTATGTAATCCAGACATATTTCCACTTGTATGATAATACAGAGATGGGGTTTTAGGCTGGTGCTTTCCCCTAGTCATATTTTTTGTGTTATGTGTGTTTGATTTCTCCATATCAGTTATATGTGTTCTTATTGATGTTGCTCATGTTCGATTAAGCTTCCGCTAAATTGGTTGTAGAAGTAGATCAAGTATTTTGCTTTAGTCTATTGCATTATCAGGTGATCTACATGTGGGAATTTCTACATGGTATCAGAGCTAGCTAATGTGTAGAAAAATTCTACAAAATTATACATGGTATCATAGCACATGTGACCAAGGAAGAACAATATGCAAGAAGAGGAGATTTCAAAGTTTTGAGTTTTGGGCCGAGAGTTTGCAGAGCAGATCTGAAAATTTATATACAAAATTTTCAAAAATAAATAGCAGATTTGGATTCCTTGCGGAAAAATACCCAAAATCAAAAAAAAAAATCCGTTGAATTGGAGTTCGGATGAGGGAGATATCGCTGATTTAAAATCAGCTTTTTTTCTAGAAAATTTTGTGACTATGGGAAAGTGGAAATAGATTGGTGTGCTAGCCAAGAACCTGTATGTGTTGTTGGGAAAAGTATCCAATACGGAATGACCCTATCCCACTCTAAGGGTGATAGTACCTCAGCAACAACCGAATGCAAAGCTATTCGAGATTACTTCTTTATGAGATGTAAGAGAGGGGAGAAAGAGATCCACTAACCGTTGTCTTCCGCTAATGATTGATCCAATCTTCTCTCTTTGTTGCTTGCTCCCAGCTCCTTGCTCTTTCACTGGCCCAGCTACACAAAGATCCTGCAAAAGGGCAAGAGAGGGAAACTACAAGAAGCATACATTCATAATTGATTCAAGGATTAGAATAAATCAAATACACAAGTATAACAATTCACCATTGAGACACATGCATATAGAAGAACCTCAAATGCTTTATTAATGGAAGAAGTAAAGTTCTGAGAGTGTTACAACCATAAGAGGCCCAATCCAGCAACACCTCCCAGCAGAAAGAAATCTCCTCTTCACCTCCTTCAAGCAAATCACCCAATAGTTCTATACTCAAACCAACAGCACTTCCTTACATTCACAAGATTCCAGCCTCCCTAGACCTCATGAGAGAGCTCTATATATAGGAGTTTTGGAGAAAGGATGAGTCAGCTTGAGGCTGGCATGAAGCTGACTAGTGTCCTCTCCCACTTCAGTTATTCTTCAGTTCTTGAGTCCACTTGGAGGTTCTTGCTTCCACTTGGAGATCTAGATCCTCTTACTCATCACTAGGCGAATTCCCTGATCCAAGTGTCATTTTGGAAGCTTCCTGGGCATTGACACCTTGAGGAATGACTGTGCCACTTGGCCAATCTCGCCCAGCGTAGGTAGCCTTCATTACAGTTGAAATTCAGCGCAGGTACAGAGTGGAGCAGTTGACATTCAGCGCAGATGCTCAGTGGAGCAGTTGACATGATCCAGAATTTGCTTGTTTTTGAGTGTTTTCAGGTGGAGAACTGATATTTAGTGCTGTGGTTTGCTGACCTTGTTCCTCTAGGGGTAGGAACAACATGTTTAGGGACTTTGGATCCCTTAGATTATTGACATTTCATGCTTCATGCTGTAAGGCACAAAAATGTCTATAACAGTTGCCCCCTAAAGTATGAGGTCGTTTATCGGGTGAAATGCTTTATCAGGAGGATCCGAAGTTCATTCAATCCCTGAGAGGTGACCTGTAATAAAATACAATACAATACATTATTTTTCATTCTGCTTTCATGATCTAGCTGAGGCGGGCATTCCCATGCTCAGCTTTATAAATTCATTTAGGTACATAGAACAGACGATCGTCTGATAGTAGACTGATAATTCTCTGCTGAAATTATCATCCTTTGAGTAGGATGATCATCTGCTGTAATGATGTACATGTCAAATGTCTTTATGTTTCCTGAATATATATCGCAGCCCGGATGGATGAAACTAGATCCGGGGTCTTCAAACTCGTTTGATCTTCACTCTAAGTACAAGTCGATCCATGTGAGAATTACGCTGAAGTCGAACATGGAAAGACATCGCTTGATTACCGGTCAATAATGTAAACCGTTAACAAGCGCGAGAGGAATCACCGATAATGATAATGACCCTCAAGGTACTGCAGTACAATTCACGTGGTGTGAATATAGGACTTGGCATCGAACACCACGCAAAATCTTCTGGTCGAAGGTCATTGATGTATACCTGTCGCCGGAAGTGAGAAACTTGCCATTGAGGCATGCAAGCTTCAAAGTGCTGAGGGGGTTGTTCCTAGATCAACTTCTTGGATAATGAGCTGAAGTCGACAAGAAGCGATCCGTCAAAGGAGGGCCTTAGTGAATCCCACATCAGTGACACGGAACGGAGCTAATGATTTTAGTGGAGGTGAAAACAATCTGTGAAATATGATTCAGGGTGGCGATCATGGGTGGATGAAGGATAATGTATGGCAGTGGATGGGACACGGTTGACTCTTTCTGAACAACATCTCTTGAACATATAACGACACTGATGCGATGGATCGGTAGCATTACCCCAAATGTGGATGGTTTGGCGAAGACCATGGTGATGAGACCGGTGAATGAAACAACCCAACCCGATGTGATACGGAGGAAAAGTGTCATGTTCAAGAGCGACTTGCTACCATTAAAGCTTTGAGGTTCTCCCAATTTTTCCCCAGTCATTTCTGACCAGTACCTCTTTATTTTTGTCAAGCTTGAGGAGGATAACATATGCTTGTTCTATAACCTGCCCTTCGGGCAAGCCCATCGCTATGTTTTAACGAGCCTAGCGATAGGGAAACTCGTTCTCGTCTAAAGACAAGTTTGTCGCTATTTAATCATTTTAACGAGTCTAACGACAAGGAAAACTCGGTCCTTTTCATTTTTAGAGAGTCTGAAAAGGTACAGAAAGTTAACTCCAAAATTCCTTTTTCGTCATCTAATCCCTTAAGTCCGAAAAAGTATAAAACAATACAGAAGGGATGAGTTTTCGATAACTTTAACGAGCCGAATAAAACAAGCGCTCGACCTTTTTGTGTAATAATCCCTCAGGTCCAAAAAGATTAAAATCTAGAGGAGGGATAGCTCTTCCGGTCACTTTAACGAGCTGGAAGGCCAAAACTCGACAAACTTTTCATATTTTACGAGTCAGGAGAAAAGAGCTCAAAGAAGACTCGTCTTTTGAGGAACGAGTGATAAACAGGGATAGCAGCAGATTCCAGGTACAGGTTGGAATTTTCCAATCACGGCAGTGTCACAAGGATGGCTAAGTGAAATCACTCTTCGCAGCTGTTCCTCAAAATGGGTAAACAATCATATGGAGGTGAACGATTGGCCAAATGGAATGGAGGTGGCGGGTGCAAACACGACCAAGCCTTTCATGGCTAATAAATTTACGATCACAATGGTTATTTACCGGAATAGGTTCATTTTTTAATGAGCTTAAACTCTGGATGAAACTCTTGCTCAATCTTATGTTTATTTTTTAACGAGCATGAACTATGTGCTAAAACTGCTCGGATCTCGCTTTTCTATTTTTTAACGAGCATAAATTCCGCGGTAAAACTGCTCGATATACCAGTCATAGGATAAGAATGTCTCCTGCAAGATTCCATTTTTTATAGAGCTCGCACCTCACATAAGCTATGCTCCCTCTCATCCTTTCTTTATGCAAGTTCGGAAACGGCTAATCTAAAAAACAGATAAATAACCGCTCTTAGCTTGCACTCCAAAAGGTTTGCATGCCCCCAGGTATAAAGTACAATTTCAAGGCTGCCCCTACTTATCCGATAAAACATTTGTTTTAAAGGGTGAGGCTTGCCTCTTTCTGGTTACCCAAAGATTGTTTTGTTAACACCATCAAACGAAAACATTTCCTCGGCACTGTCTACCGAAGTAGACAATGGTGAATGACCTTTGTCAAGCAAGTAACCTTAACAAAAGAATCTTGTTCTAGAACAACCCCTCTTCCATCCACGGACGGGGTACGGACTAGTCATATTCTTTCGCGGAAATTCTACCTTATGCCCAAGGTTTCCTCTGCCCCTAGCAGACCAGGATGCATGCCCCCTGGGTTCCAGTCCCATCTTTCCGAATCACTCGCACTCATCGGGAAGGAGGACTGGGGGTGGAGACATTTCTTGAGTGAATAGACCATTGAGGGTTGGTATGTGATTATTTGCGATGCGTGATCCTGGAAATGAAAGTTGGTCTACGAGCTTGACCATTCTTCCTTCGTGTGGAAAACACATTACTCTAAAGAGTGAGGAGACTATAGCTCCCATGCAATATATATAGTCTCGTCCAAGGAGTAGGTTATAATCCAAGGGTCCTTGAACAACCATCACGTTCATTTGAACGGTCTTCCCTTTCAATGTAACAGGTACATTGGGGAGGATCCCTAATGGTCGACTGGTTCCTTTGTCAAAACCCGAGAGATTTCTTATCTCAGGCAAAAGCTCCGGGGAACCCAGTGCTTTCCAAGCAATAGAGGAAAGGATACTCACAGATGCCCCTTCATCACTGATAGTTCCAGCCATTACCCTTCTATAAATTTGGACTATGATTCTGAATGGTACACTGGTTGGCAACCGGGGTCTGCCTAGTTGGTTCCAATCAAAGGATACAACCAAGTTGCTTGGTGGTGGGACCGAATACACGGCCGGATATGACCCTGACGATGTTCCTTCCTGCGATAAAGGAATGGGCGCATTGCCCTGATGCTCATCAGAGTCTGTGTTGATGAAAAGAATCTGGATGGTGTCATCCTTATTCTCTTCAGTGAGGGTGTCATTTGAAGATGAATCTTCAGTGACGGTGTCATTTGAGGATGAAACCTCTGAAGGAAGAACCGGGTCAACTGCCGTATCGACCTTTAGACTTTCGTCTAGTCTGGATTCAGTAGGTTCATTTTCAATGACTGACGCTTCAGCTGACCACTTGAGTGAGCCAGCTGTATTTTCAACCAACGAAGGACTTGGCACGAGTTTTTTGTATCCAGGAGGAAGTCTCAATGGTGAAACCGGACGATCTTCCAAAACTCTCTTCGCTTTGTCTAAGAAGGGACAACGGTGGATGGCATGATCGCCTTTACACAGTTTGCAGGGGGATCTTGCTCCCCCTCTTTGTCTTGAACCTTCACTTTCGCTGGTTGACGGTAAGCATTCAACATGGCTATCAGAGGTTGATGCTCCCGAATTGTGCAAACGAGGTGACCAGTCCCTTAGTATCCGGGGAATACAGGGACAATCTCTATGGAAGTGGTCTCCTCTACATATGACACATGGCGATTTAGGCCCGGTCTGTGCTGTGTGTGGATTTTTGTCAGATGTCTTTTGCTTGCCCCCAGTCGCCTTAGGCTCCTTCTTCTTCTTATCTCTCTCCTTCTTCTCCTCCTTCTTCATGGGAGCTTGGCTTTTGCCGGCTCTACCTTGCGAAGATGAAGGGTTGGAGGAAGAGTTATAGGAAGTAGAAGGCTGGTGGGCAGCTCTAGACTCATCTAACTGTTGACTCGACTATTCAGGAACCATGGTGTTCTGAACTACATTGGTTGAGAATAGCCAAATAGGCAGGCCAATTGTCAGTCCTGGAAGCGACAATGTGGCCATGTGGGGCGCACCAACTTCTCCCCAAGAGGAGAAAGGACTAGGATTTCCATCATGTGGAATTCCTTGGTTGGGGCGTTCCATGTTCTCAACCTACAGATCAACGCAGGAATAGGAGGTGATTATGTTCCGTTTAAAATAAATTTTATAACGACGCTTTAGACACA
The DNA here is from genome assembly GCA_031772625.1 of Pinus tabuliformis. Lineage (NCBI taxonomy): Eukaryota > Viridiplantae > Streptophyta > Pinopsida > Pinales > Pinaceae > Pinus > Pinus tabuliformis. The sequence goes on along the minus strand of CM062819.1, from coordinate 1,381,436,560 downwards.
ACTTGCTTTTTCACTTTTTAAGAGTTGAGAAAAAGCTAAAGATGACTCTAGTCTCCTTCGATGTATTAACGAGCCCGAAGTGACAAATGCTCGGTTGGACTTTTTCAGTTATAGAGTTTGAAAAAGGCCAAAAGAAACTGCTCTGGAGATCTAGGCAGAGGGTGTGCCAAACCTTTCGCAAAACCACAGAATACGTTTTACGGTACGGGTGGTCGATCTTCGTGAATGCTGTGTTCACTGCATTGCGATCAGTAGGGCGGCCGACACGGTTTCCTATGGATAAAGGCTTTGTTCCTATAGGGGTCTCCCAATATATACGCGACGGTACGTGGGAGCACAAGTCCGTATTGATACTTATCGCTTCACCGTGGAGGAATCACCCAACCACTCAACGCTAAGATATCACGTTTAACGACGCCGGAACACGTCTCTAGCTTAGACCTCTATGTGTTTGCGTTATGTTTCAATGCGTTGTTATGTAAATTCAATTTATTTTAAGGTTGATCTTGTTTAGCAGTTCGCCTTTATGGATCACCACGAGATGTATAGTAACACTCCTAAATGCAGTCTAAGATGATAAGCAAGCTTTTCAATCTTTCAACTTTGAAAATCTTAACTACTGAGGGAAAAGAAAGACAACATCTTTTCACACAGATCATAGAGCACACACCAATGCACTTTTTCCTAAATCAACATGTAAGCTGTCATAATGCACATGCACAATGCAGGTATTTCTTTTCTCTTTCTTAATGTTGGTGCGATACAAAAAGAAAGCTGTTGTATAACTTTGAATTCAATTTTCAAGTGAAAGAAAACAAGCTTGTCCAAAATCAAAAGACACCTTAAGATTTACTTGTTTCGACACTAGAAATATACAAATTCAAACCATATGACGAAAGCAAAAGCTCAATCAGCTATGAACAGCAAATAAACTAACTCTTAAGATCAGAATGACACTTATCACAGGTCTAGATCTAAGAGGCCACAGCAAGACTAGTTCACTTTCGTTATGGGAAACTGTAAATGATACAAGAAATACACAAAGAACAAACACAGTTTCTTTATACAACCGAGGCGGAATAGTGGCAAGGAAAGTTGGTTTCAGATAGGTACATTGACTGGTAACAGGCTGCAAAAACAAGGGTGAAAACAGGGCAAGAAACAGCAGGGAACCCCAGTAGCACAAAGCAAGACTGGTTCAGCGCAGGTGGTACACTGTCAGTTTGACATTCAGCGCAGGTAGCCCCTTCGGGAACTGCGCTGAAATGCAGACAGCCTTCACACAGCCTGCACTGAAGGACGAAACTTTCGTTTCTCTTGGTTTCCGGGTCACAGATTGCTCAAAAATTCACAGTTGTTGGCCAAATCAGAAGCTATCAGTCAAGTACACACTAAGGGATGAAAAGGAGGATGAAAAGCTATCACTAAGAGCTATTTAGAGTCCTTGTGGATCAGCTCTTCAAATCATAAACTTGCCTAGAAACTGAGCTAGAGTAGCTACCCTCTACTTTGCATTTGAAATATCCAAATGCAGTTCGATTCGGTACTCCCTGTGTTTATGAAATGAATAGCAAAAACACAAACAACCAACAAGATACGTTCCCCAGTGGAGTCGCCAATTTGTTGTTGGGAAAAGTATCCAATACGGAATGACCCTATCCCACTCTAAGGGTGATAGTACCTCAGCAACAACCGAATGAAAAGCTATTCGAGATTACTTCTTTATGAGATGTAAGAGAGGGGAGAAAGAGATCCACTAACCATTGTCTTCCGCTAATGATTGATCCAATCTTCTCTCTTTGCTGCTTGCTCCCAGCTCCTTGCTCTTTCACTGGCCCAGCTACACAAAGATCCTGCAAAAGGGCAAGAGAGGGAAACTACAAGAAGCATACATTCATAATTGATTCAAGGATTAGAATAAATCAAATACACAAGTATAACAATTCACCATTGAGACACATGCATATAGAAGAACCTCAAATGCTTTATTAATGGAAGAAGTAAAGTTCTGAGAGTGTTACAACCATAAGAGGCCCAATCCAGCAACACCTCCCAGCAGAAAGAAATCTCCTCTTCACCTCCTTCAAGCAAATCACCCAATAGTTCTATACTTAAACCAACAGCACTTCCTTACATTCACAAGATTCCAGCCTCCCTAGACCTCATGAGAGAGCTCTATATATAGGAGTTTTGGAGAAAGGATGAGTCAGCTTGAGGCTGGCATGAAGCTGACTAGTGTCCTCTCCCACTTCAGTTATTCTTCAGTTCTTGAGTCCACTTGGAGGTTCTTGCTTCCACTTGGAGATCTAGATCCTCTTACTCATTACTAGGCGAATTCCCTGATCCAAGTGTCATTTTGGAAGCTTCATGGGCATTGACACCTTGAGGAATGACTATGCCACTTGGCCAATCTCGCCCAGCGCAGGTAGCCTTCATTACAGTTGACATTCAGCGTAGGTACAGAGTGGAGCAGTTGACATTCAGCGCAGATGCTCAGTGGAGCAGTTGACATGATCCAGAATTTGCTTGTTTTTGAGTGTTTTCAGGTGGAGAACTGATATTTAGTGCTGTGGTTTGCTGACCTTGTTCCTCTAGGGGTAGGAACAACATGTTTAGGGACTTTGGATCCCTTAGATTATTGACATTTCATGCTTCATGCTGTAAGGCACAAAAATGTCTATAACAGTATGCACTTGAGGTACAAGATGTATGCAAAGCCTTGAGGAGCAAGGCAAAGGTTAGATACTTGGTGGTTGAGAGGGAGAGTAAATTACCTCTCAACATGCAGCACCAAAAGAAGTTTCAGACAATTGTGGAGGAGCCACGATTAGTGCAGTAACTTCAGGAGGTTGTGGAGCAGCCACAACTAGGGAAGCTGAGAGGATATTGAGTAGAGACATCTACTCATGCAGAGACCTCCAGTAGGGGGAAACTTCGAGCTAGGTAAGCAAAGGGATCACATGCAGCCATACCTCCAGGTAGGAGGTGGGGCGACGTGAAGTGATCGTCCCAAGGAGGAGGGGCAAGATCCTTGAGGTACCCAACCTCTTTGATTCGACTTTGCTACGGGAGCCCCGATGTGGATTATGAACTGACTGATTGGGTAGAGACAGATGCGGATGGAGCAACAGAGAGAGATATAGTGCAGGGAATCCCAGGACAGCGTAGAGCATGCAAGCTGCAGCAATGCGAGAGGCACAAGTGTGTTGCACAGTGGAGGGTAGCACAGAGAAGGGTGCAACAGTGCGAGATGCATGGAGATGTTGCAGTAGCGCGGAGGTCAAAGAGGGAGCACTTTTCAGTAGTAGGTAGAGCTTCAGCATCAGAGTATGTTTCTAGCCCAACAGAGTGGTCAGTTGGGAGTTTTTTGTTCCGAGTGTTGTTGGAGCAACCGCACTTGGTAGATGTGTTGCATGCAGAACATTCCAGAGTTACAAGATCGGGTTCAAGAGGAAGCCTTTCTTTTTGAGAGGGAGTGTTGAAAAGTGTGCAACAAGAAATGCTAAATTTAGAAATTGCTAAAAATAGAACTACTAAAAATAGCACTTCTAAAAATAGCAGTTTGGCCAATGAGCATTTTGGCCACCTTGGGTGAGAGGTGAAACTGCTAAAAATAGCATCTTCTAAAAATAGCATTTCTGGGTCCCTTCCTATTTATAGCAATCCCTGGTCTATCTATAGGAAGTAAATTCGAATTTGGTCTTACCAGCAGTTTGGAATATTAATTAATTAATTCTCCATGAGTTAATTAGCTAAGGAAAAGAAAACTTGAAGTCTTTGTGAGAACATGAAATTATTTCTCCACTAATAGGGGAATGTGTCCTTGATTTGCTCCACTGATTGAGGAATTAAGGATGAGTTCTATATTGAGAGGATCAGTTGGCTTAGTTTAACTTAGTCAAGTTCAGTTAGATAATTTAACATGTTGTTAAATTAATGAGATGCAGTTTGTTGATGCTTGCATGCATGTGACAACTGTTATTTTCAGATAATTGTGTATTCACTCATGGATAACTGATGCATGTCAGTTATGTCAGAGACCCAGTTGAGATCAGAGAAGGGACAGTGTACTATCAGTTGGATGAATATTTTTCCTATAAAGGAAGCTCATCCATGATGAGGATTTATCTCCTTCAGGTTTGTGCAGTTATTTCAGAGGTCAGTGTTGTGTGTGAGGTGAGAATCACATAGGTTGCAGCTGGAGGACCCAGGAAAAACTATGCATAGAAATAGGAGGCTTGGAGGGTAGAGGAGAAGGCTTGTGAGAAGCCTTTGATTGTCTATGAGTAGCAGATGGATTGTACTGAGAGCTGGATAGCTTCCGAGGTAAGGTTTTGTGTAATACGGACATATTTCCACTTGTATGATAATACAGAGATGGGGTTTTAGGCTGGTTCTTTCCCCTAGTTATATCTTTTGTGTTATGTGTGTTTGGTTTCTCCATATCAGTTATATGTTTTCTTATTGATGTTGCTCATGTTTGATTAAGCTTCCGCTAAATTGGTTGTAGAAGTAGATCAAGTATTTTGCTTTAGTCTATTGCATTATCAGGTGATCTACAGGTGGGAATTTCTACATGGTATCAGAGTTAGCTGATGCGTAGAAAAATTCTGCAAAAATCTACATGAAGCTCCACTGTCTAAGTACCATACACTTCCCATTCTTGATGACACCATGCATGCAATGAGGGAAAATTCCAATTCGAATTGAGAGGCCAAAGCCTCACCTACCACTCCTCCTGAGGACTTCTTCTTGGACTTCTTGAGTGGACAATTTGTAGCAACATGGCCCAGCTCATGAAAATGAAAGCACTTAACTTTTGTCATGTCTTTCTTCTTGCCTCCATGTAAAGAATCTGATTTGGAATGGGAAGATTTCCCTTTCCCCTTCTTTGCCTTAATCGCTAAAGCACAGTTCTCTTCATCATCAGTCTCTGATGAAGATTCATCCCTGGTGTTCCTCCTGATCTCCTCCTGCATCAAATCTGACCACAGTCGTTCCCAATCTGGCAGCTTCGCTCGACCATTGACGGAGTCTTGATAACTATGCCAACAATTTGGGAGTCCCAGAAGAGCAAGACTCACCACATCATCCTCGGCAACTGTGATTCCAACACTTCCAAGTTCATCACGACATTGAGTGAACTTGGTCAAGTATTTTGGAATAGTCTCACCTTTCTCCATTTTGACTTTTCACAATTTGTCCTTCAGTACCAATTTCCTTTGGTCATTGTTGTTTTGATACAAGTCCGTTAATGATTTCCACATAGCATATGGAGTTTCCTTGCCATGGAGACTCGAGACAATGTGGTCTTGAACTCCCTCAAGGATTATCCACCTCGCCTTTGCCACACACTTCTTCCATTCAGCCAGATTATGTGCATCTAATGTTGTTGGCTTAGGAATGTCTTGATCAACGAATTATCCTCCAACACAACCTCCATTTTGTCCTTCTAGGCTATATAATTTGAGTTGCCTTCCAAGGCATACTCGAGCCGCAAACCATAGAACTCCATCAGCCAATCCTAAAGTATGTATTGCAAATTCGAATTTCACCTGTAACTCAAAAATCAAAACTTTGTAATATCCTCAAGTATATTGTCTTCTTCTTTGATACCATGTAGATTTTCCTGTAGATTCACAATCTCATCCAATGTACTAAAGCACAGGAAAAGAATCTACTTTTACTTTCAACCAGCAGAAGCCAATAGATCGATGAAAACAATATGAACAAGAAGAAGACAAATCAATGGCGCATAACACATTAAGTTTTTCTGGGGAAAGACACTACTCAAAACCCCACCTATCTGTATTGCATTAAATCAGAAATATGAGTGAATATATAAAGCTTGTTCTCACTAGAACAATTCCACACAAGTATGCACAACTCTCTACCTCACAAGCCCACTCTTAGCCAACACCTAGCCAATTTCCACTGATTCCAAGCCCCTATTTCCTTGCGCAATTCCTAGGATGAATAGCTCGTATTTAAAGGGAATTCATGCTTCCAAAAATACGCAATCCTAATTAGATCCTTTTCCTGATTGCATGCATGATATTTACAACTCAGTAAATCATACAACTGATAGTACATTGTCCCTACACTCTAGTCTCAACTGGGTCATTCTCTGAACTGACATGCATGAGTTTCTGATGAGAGAATATTCAGTTAACTAGAGTAGCACTTGTGGATGCACCAGTGCACTAACTGACTGCTAATCCTTTACTAGTTCAACAAACAGTTAGAAATACTTTAACTGACTATAACTCAGTAAACTGAGTTATCTAATTACAACTCAATCTAAACTCATATTGGACCCCTAAAATTTAGGGATAACATACACATGACTTCCAAAAGACTTCCAACTCAAAATTCCTAAGCTAATTAAGTTAATTAGACTTAATTAACTATTTTACAAGTTGTTATGAGAATAGAATTCGATTTTAGTTCACAGTTTAATTCAAGGACAATTTAAACTGGAATTTCTTGTTGCCATTTCTCAACATATTTGTATGCATGTAAATGAACTCCATCCAATCCCATATTGTTGTTATGTAGTTGCAAGTATTTAGTAGATAGTTTTGGTTTTCCTTAGCATTTTCACAAAGACAGCACCATGAGGCTCCAATGTAACTTCACTTGAGAAGATTATCCCAGGTTAAGATTTTTTGATGCAAGACTAGCCATATAAAGGTATTAATTTTTTTCAAGTGTGGAGCAGCCCATATCTTTCCCCAAATTGGGTCATTTTCCACTTGTTTCCCACCCCTTAGGTATGATTTCGCTTCCTGGAGGTTAAATTCTCCTCTCGCCTTCTTCCCCCAACACAATTTGTCTTGGTCGTCACTTAACAGAATCTTCATGTCCCCTAATTCTTCTGCAATCCTTTTCCTTCCTAGGCATTAGGATCTGACCCCCAAAGGATATTCAGATTCCACTTTCTCCATTTATTGTTATCCAACCCCTAATCCTAGTATTGATAAACTTCCTTGAATCCCCTGTTTTTAGTGTGTAATTTAATATCTTGTCATTCTTCCCTATTCAATTTTGGTAACTTCTAATAGGCGATGTCCCAAAAGAGGGTCAACCTGCCACTCATGATTTCCAAAAAATAGTGATTTTGTATAACTTCCCTATTTGTCTAGGCTAAGTTCCATATCGTCGATCTCTGTCTAGACACTGATAAGCGAACCAAGTCCTTCTCTCGACAGTGTGGAGCATATTTGGCTCTCCATAGTTAGGCCCAAGGCACAGTCCCTTTCTTTATCCATCTCCACTATTTTTTTGCCCCATTTTCTTAGTTATTGATTGGGTCCTACAAACCTAGACCCCCTTCAACAGTAGGTTTACATATCTTATTTTATGCAACCAGAGCCCACTTCTTGTTGTTCTCTACTCCTCTCCAGAGAAAGTTCCTTTGAATTTCCCAAATCTTTACTAGCACACCTTTTGGGGTTGGGAGAAATGATAGCATATAACCTAGAATCGCTTGCAAGACTATTTGGTTAAGATCATACGCCCGGCTAGGTTAAGGGCCCTAACCTTCCATCCCTTGGCTCGATTTTCCAAACTTGAGATAACCTTCTCCCAATTGGCTTTCTTCTATGCCTAATAATTTAATGGGATGCCCAGGTATTTGGAAGGCGGGCTCTTTCTTTAAAACCCTAGGATGGTAGTCAAATTCCTTTGAATATCTATATAAGTATTAAAGAAAAGGATCATTGATTTTTAGTGGTTAATTTGCATACTTGTTGTTGAGGCAAAGGTATCCAGAATCAGCTTGAAGAATAGGGCTTCCTTGACAATGGGGAGACCATGTAGCTCAGTATCATCCACAAACAGTTGATGGGTGGATACTTGCGCTTCGTCTTGGACCTGAAGACCCTAGATATCCCCTTTTTGCTTGGCTGCCGAGATTGTTCGACCCAAACCCTCCATCATAATCATGAACAGAAAGGGCGACAGGGTGTTCCCTTGGCGAATTCGAAAAAGGGTTTCGTTAGCGCCCCATTTACCATAATTGAGAAGCCATGATAATATATCAATGCCATCATCCAAGAGATCCATCTCTCGTTAAAGTCGAAAGCTCAGGGTACCGCCTCTACATACTCTCAACTGACTTTATCATACATTTTGGACAGATCTAATTGTATTATCATTCCCTCCTTTCTTTGACTTTGTAGGGAGTGTACTAATTCATGACCCAAGATCACATTATCCAGAATTTGTCAACCTTCTAGAAACCCTGACTGTTCCTTTGATATCAAAATAAGGAGGATTGCTTTAAGCCGATTAGCTACCACTTTTGAGATAATTTTGTAAAGAACATTACATAGGGTTGTAAACCTAAATATTTCATGGGTACTTACCTTATCTTTTTTAAGAATGAGTGTAATAAAAGGAATTTTATCTTACACATTACTAATTTTATACATTATCACTTATCACATACTAATAATATCTTGAGAAAATTTTCTTTAATTTAATTAATTTAAAAATATATATATCATTTTTATATTAAAAATAAATTTTACTAATTTAATGGGATGCCCAGGTATTTGGAAGGCGGGCTCTTTCTTTAAAACCCTAGGATGGTAGTCAGATTCCTTTGAATATCTATATAAGTATTAAAGAAAAGGATCATTGATTTTTAGTGGTTAATTTGCATACTTGTTGTTGAGGCAAAGGTATCCAGAATCAACTTGAAGAATAGGGTTTCTTTGACAATGGGGAGACCATGTAGCTCAGTATCATCCACAAACAGTTGATGGGTGGATGCGTGCGCTTCGTCTTGGACCTGAAGACCCTGGATATCCCCTTTTTGCTTGGCTGCCAATATTGTTCGACCCAAACCCTCCATCATAATCATGAACAGAAAGGGTGAGAGGGTGTTCCCTTGGCAAATTCGAAAAAGGGTTTCGTTAGCGCCCCATTTACCATAATTGAGAAGCCAGGATAATATATCGATGCCATTATCCAAGAGATCCATCTCTCGTTAAAGTCGAAAGCTCGGGGTACCGCCTCTACATACTCTCAACTGACTTTATCATACATTTTGGACAGATCCAATTGTATTATCATTCCCTCCTTTCTTTGACTTTGTAGGGAGTGTACTAATTCATGACCCAAGATCACATTATCCAGAATTTGTAAACCTTCTAGAAACCCTGAGTGTTCCTTTGATATCAAAATAAGGAGGATTGCTTTAAGCCAATTAGCTACCACTTTTGAGATAATTTTGTAAAGAACATTACATAGGGTTGTAAGCCTAAATATTTCATGGGTACTTACCTTATCTTTTTTAAGAATGAGTGTGATAAAAAAAAAATTATCCTGCACATTACTAATTTTATACATTATCACTTATCACATACTAATAATATCTTGAGAAAATTTTCTTTAATTTAATTAATTTAAAAATATATATATCATTTTTATATTAAAAATAAATTTTACTAATTTCTTTATATATATAAAATAATTTTTTCAATATATTGTTAATTGTGTATTTTAAATTTTAGAGAATGTTTATTACATATTTTGAAAATACTATCAATTTTAAATTCAAATCGTGTAAATATGTGTATGGAAATAAATATTCTTATAACTTTACTTTACTTATCTTGCTTTTGACACATATCTTAACATGCAAATAGTATATTATATTATGCATTTGAATCTCAAATATTTTCCATATGCTTTTTTAAAGATATATTAGGATGACCCTTTGTTGTAAGTTCTCTCTAATTTACATGGAAGTTTTATTTTTCCACTTAATATTTTATTATAAAGTTTTTTTTATATGATGATATGCATATGATATTAATGTAATAGTACTATTTGCCATAAAGTAAAAGACGTCATTTTTTAATAAAATTTGATAATTTGTAACTATGCTTACATTACTATATTACGACAACAATAAATACCAATTTATAATTTTATTGAATTGGATAAAGTAGGAAGGTATCAAAAATATTATTTCATATATTAATATTTATTGAAGATTAAAAATTGATATATGATATTAAAAGGAGTATAACATAATAGAGGAAATAGGGAGAGTAAGCCCAATTCAATGGGTTATTTAAAAACAAGAAAAAAACCTCATCTTAATATAAGAAACTCATAATAGAAGCAAAGTTTAGTGTATCAAATGAAAAACAAAGCAAAAAAATCTTTTTTTATTGAAACATTTCTAATATTTAAAGCAATGAAGAAAATGTGTTTTCTAAAGTGTGAGGCCAATATAGACATTTTTTAAAGTATGAGACCAATTTATCACTTAATCTACAATTTGCCACAAACTTACTTTGAACTAAATTGTTATTTGGAAGGTATCTTCTTAAGAAAAACAAAATATTTACTAGTAAAATTTAATTGCAAATAATATTTTAGACAAAACCATCAATAGATCTAGACTTAACTTATTCTAAATCTACTTATCCAAACCATAAATCAAATCATTCTCAAATAGAATTATCCATTCAACTATCAAAAATATAATAGCAATACACAAATTATATTCATGATGAAAAATGACCCATAGATAATTGATTTTGACTATATTTATAGTTCAATCCTTCATATCCCTTTTAAAGAGACAAAATTCTAAATGAAAAAACATGTTTAGCAAAAGATTAGAAAATTTTATTTCTTTAAAATGATGTGAATTAATTAAATCCCATCCTTAATTTATTACAAATATATAGTAATACATTTAAATATTATTCTAAATAATAATATTTACATTTCAATCATTTTAATATAAAAATGATATTTATAATAATTATACAAAATCATATCATATTTTATTGATTTATATTTCAACCATTGTAATATAAAAATGATATTTATAATAATTATACAAAATCATATCATATTTTATTGATTTATTTGATATAAAAGCTTATATTCATTTATTTTCTCCATATATTAATAAATAAATAAAATCAAAAATATTACAATAATTATAAAAAGTGCATAGATTTTAACTATATAAAATTATAAAAACAAAATAAATAAATTGAATCTCATATATATATATAATTTAATTAACAAATAATTATAATTATCTTTAAAATAATTTGATATAAAAATTTGTTTTTATTTGTACTTTTCATGGATTGAGGCTTCTGTGATCCATATCAATTATGAGAGATTTTTCGAGTAAATTACATGATATTTCATTTGTCGACGCATTTCGAACCAACCAGTGTGGTTCATCGTCAGGACAAGTTGAAGAATCAAATCTAGCTTTGCATGTTAAATAGCTAGAGCAGAACATCCCAAGTTGAAGAATCAAATCTAGCTTTGCATGTTAAATAGCTAGAGCAGAACATCCAACGGCTATAATTTTTTACGAGAAAACGGCTAAAATGACTAACGGCTAAATTTGACAGAGAAATCATGATAAATTAAATTACAAAAACATCTCATTAATTATACAAAAATACATTATATTTTAACTAATATATATATGCACTTCTTTACTCCAAAGACAAAAATATCATAATAATTATATAAAATCATATCATATTTTAATTATATAAAATCACAAATAAAAATATCATAATAATTATATAAAATCATATCATATTTTAATCCTATAAAATCACAAATAAAAATATCATAATAATTATATAAAATTATATCATATTTTAATCCTTTAAAATCGTGAAAAAAAATAGAATAAATAATTATAAATTAATATTTATATAAATTATTTTTCAAAATTATATTATTTTTCAAAATTATTTTAATTTTTTTTTTGTCCGCATGGGGTAGCTCAAGTGGCAATGGCTGTGGAAATGAAGTCTCACCGAACCGGAGATCTTGGGTTCGATTCTTGTGCTACCCTCCCTGGAAATGGGGTGAATAATGGATATGTAAAAACTCGAAAATGAGAAAGTCCCACCTAAACTTACAAAAAAAATTTATTTCAAATTTTTTATATAGCAATCTTCTAACTTAAAAAATACTAAATAAATTCTTCCATACTATCCAAATTTTCAACTCATAACGGACGGGCTACGCAACTAAAACAATCTATGTGACCGAAAATAAATAGACAAATAAATTTTATGAATTTGACTTTGATATTGGGTATCATTTCACTTTAAATTCTTTTTAAAGGATTTAGTATTTTTTCTTTTCCAAAGTTTAGTATATATATATATTATAGGAAAGAAAAATATTGATTTTATTATACTGTAGTAAAATTAGTACGTCAAGATTCATTTAGCATGAAAGTAACATATTACCGACCAACAATAACCCAGTGTATTATATCAAAAGAGATCAGATCTCATCTCTACATAGACCAAAAAAAAACAAAAATACAGTGTAGACAAAAACTCAAAAAAATACATAAAACCAGCGTTTATCGAGCATCCATCCACCTCTGGAAGAAATTATTTATAATTATTTATCTAATATAATAATTTAAAATAAATTATTAAAAAAAACAACTAATCTTATATTCATCATTAATATTATAATCATTTTTTTTATTAATATAATATATTCCATTTAATTCATATTATAATCATTTAGGTAGTTATTGCCTTTTGGCTGGTTTTGATGTCAGTGGAAAATCCTTTGAATACAGAAAAACGATAAATTGTCCCAACGTGATAGGACAATGGAAATTTATTTTTGTGTTGGTATCATTACGCTTACAAATGGGCCATACAATATAAAGCAATATGAGAAGATAAGATAAGGCAATCTGAATTATACAAATATTATCTTCTTCACATGGAGATATAGTCTAATCATCCCTTTGCGCTTATCAGAAAATGTTGCTTAGAAATTCTTTGAGTGGCCTCAATGTGTTCACGAACTTTGATAGTGCAATTTCAAATCGAAAATGGTTCCGCGACTTGTGAGTGATTTGGTCGAAAAAATGTTGTTAAATATTAAAAAAATTAACATCAATTATAATTATCATATTGTATAATCTAATAGTCTTTTGATCATAATTATCATATTATCATAATTATAATAGTTTTTTTTATTAGAAAATTAAAGGTTTTTGGTTTGTCGTGGTTTATCACTTAGAAAGTAAATCAATAATAAAATCTTAAATTTTAATTATTTGAACTTAGTAATTAAAGTGCAAGTTCAAAATTGAAAAAATTTAAGTGGATTTTTTTTACCAATTATTTTTGATAAATTGAAAATCATGAAATTAAAAGTAAAAAAATATAGTAGTAATGTCGCATAAGGTTAGAATGAGTCTCAAAGCTTTATTTTAGTTGGCTCTTTGTTATTATGTGGGAATTTTCTGGGTCAAGTGGGATGTCTAGATAGTCTTTGATTCTCTATAACTATGGATTTAAAGACTTCATATAAAGATAGAGCTCATTTAGCATTAAAAAAACTTCCTCCTTGGCTTTGTTCTTATCTAACAACACATGTCTCAATATAAGTCAATCGTGTGCATGCACTGGTAGTGTCTACCCCTAGTTGTAATGGCCCAAAATTAAAACATAATTAAATACGAAATTACTTACACAGATTCGAGACCATTAATTAATAATATGAAGAAAGAATTCGTTAATAATTGCATAATCCACATGATAGGTGAGTGGGAGGAACCATACCTCGGAGTTGAAGAACCCAACTTACTTGTAACTTGCAAACATTGAGCTATTATGGTCCCCTAACTACAACCAGTGTGTTGGGGAAAACTCTCCACCCAACCATAAGCTCATTTGCACTATGTGTTGATACCGCTAACCACCCCCGAGCTCTGAGTCAACCACCTATGCCAATGAATTCTTCATATTCCCATAATTTTATAAGAAAAATGAATGCCTCAAATCTTCCACATCCTCCTTCACATGCATTAAATAGAACAATTTGTTCCAAAAAAAGAAGGAAAATATTAATACACATAATCCACGTGTCATAATGCAAATTTTCTTTTTCTATCTTAAGCTTTTTTCATAAATTTATTATTACTTATTTTACTTTGAACCTTTTGTGAACTGACTTTTTCCATAAATCCTCTCTTACTTATTTTACTTTTTTTTTTTTTCAATTGTGGTTCATGGTCAATAAGTGGCCACTACATCCACGGGTAATAATCCGCACAGGTCCACCCAAAGGGATCTACCCACGGGCTTATCTGGTCGAGCCTAACCCCAAGGGCATCGAGGTGATTTGACCCAGTGACCTCCCAATTGGCAAGGTATTTAACAACAGGAACTCAACCAATTAAGCTATCCCTTGGGGCTATACTCTACTTGTTTTTATAAAATAGTTTATTTTATTTATTATTATGATCTTCACTTATTATTTATTATTTTATTTATGTATTACTTATTATTCTTTTTTTCACTTCTATTATTATTTATTGATTAATTTATTTTGTTGTTGTTGTTGTTGTTTAATCTAATAATATGAGGCAGTATATACTCCCTTTATTCAAGGAACTTCATCTCGAAGTTAAGTTTAACTATGTAACTTATTATCTATTTATTTCCTTCTCTTTTACACAACACCCTCTATTATAACTAGTATAAGGTTGCCCAAGTGACCACAACAGGCACGTAAATTTACATAAGAGTATCGGGGTAAAGTGTGAGTAATCTCAAACTATTTTTTTGCAAATTTTGGAACTAATATTAAAGCCTCATCAGTGTATACCAAAGCCCCAAGGCTCACACCTCATTTGCCCCTAGGGAAGCATCTAGTTTGATACTTGCATATCCCAAGTATCTCAAAAGGTTGACCCAAACTCCCTCCACAACCCCTATCAAGTAAATCCCTAGGCATCAAAGTTCCACACAAACCTCCATCCCATTTCTAGACTTCGGCATCACAACTCTAATATCAGGGACTTGAAATTCTCAAAATGGTCACATATATCATTGAGAATTATACGAGGTAAAATAAACATTGACATAAGTAGTTGATTGACTTTGTCCCAATCCCATAAGGTATTACATATTCATCTAATATGTATCGACTCCCACGAGATAATCACATAAACTAGCCCTCTCAGTACACTAGTGGATTTCTTGTTAATCACCGCCTCACAAAATGCAACCAATGCATTAGTTATAACCATAACAAAATTATCTCACAGAAAATAATCCACATGCAACATGTCACATGTCATCATGAGAATACTATATCATTGTTATCACAACATCCTAAATAGTAAGACACCACATGCTTTGACATGCTACATGCAATTGTCACATACCATCACATCATGAAATACCATCATAGTGTCATAGAATCAATATATATATATATATAGATGATCTCACATGTTAATATAACAACATAGTTTAGCATCATAAATATGGTAATCATTTCAAGACCTCTCACACATACAGCCACAAAGTACTATTATTGTTTTTATCATGATTCATCATCAAAATAAAATTCATTAGTATGTATAAACAATAAATACCAACTATTACACTTAAATAAATAATAACATTTAATTAGATATCATTTTGGGATTCAACTGCGTTAAGTAAGTCATTCACGTATGACCATTTCCATGAGAGGTAGTCGTAACTGACTAATTTCTCATGATTTTTGAATAGTTCACTTAGCACTCATTGCATCGGGTGATGCTCACAGGGGTGAAGAAGTGGGATTGAAACTAGTGAAATGAATTACATAGCATCAATCATCACTTCCGGGGCTTGCACCCGGTAACCAGGACTTCCCAGGAGGTCACCCATCCCAGAACTCCTCTGGCTCAAGCGCGCTTAACTGTGGAGTTTTCACCACAATCAAGCCCACTTAGCTTGCTACCCCATTTGCAAAACCTTAGCAAGTATTGTGCCTCATGAACCATTCAAGTAGAGATCCCTTGACTCTTTTTGAATTTAAGTATGGGGGTTTACGCAGTGCATTATATTAGATATCATTTTGGGATTCAACTGCGTTAAGTAAGTCATTCACGTATGACCATTTCCATGAGAGGTAGTCATAACTGACTAATTTCTCATGATTTTTGAATAGTTCACTTAGCACTCATTGCATCGGGTGATGCTCACAGGGGTGAAGAAGTGGGAGCATCACCCGATGCAATGAGTGCTAAGTGAACTATTCAAAAATCATGAGAAATTAGTCAATTACGACTACCTCTCATGGAAATGGTCATACGTGAATGACTTACTTAACGCAGTTGAATCCCAAAATGATATCTAATATAATGCACTGCGTAAACCCCCATACTAAAAAAATAACATTTAATGTTCATCTCAAATTTAGGCTATATCTTCAATACTATTAATAGTACCTTGTTTTCATCAATATATCAATCCTTTCATCTTCTTCCAGCAATGAAGATGACAATTTATAAAATATGTTGAAGTTAGCCTATCAATATGATGAAGTTTTTATATGTTTCCTTATTTAAACTTTCAAGTAAGTGTCATCATCTTGAGCCTTAATCTCTAGCCCTATCATCTTTTTCCACCAAGGGAAATTTAGTGAAAGTCATCATTAAGATATTACATGTATTACGTGTTGATTTTGGGTAGAATTGGATGTTCTCTAGCTCTAAAATTTTGTGGAGAGGCTAGAATACATGAGATCTCCAAGACCCAGAAATCGTTTGGTGAAATTCTACCCGGATTTTGTTTTATTAAAAGAATTAATATTTTTAATGGGGTTCCTTAGTCTAAACTTAGGAAAATAAAAATATTAATGGGTATTAATGAAAATATGGGTGAGAAGCTTCTAAGAGACTAGGATAAAGTCTAATTTAATCGTATCCATTGATTAGAGACTTAATCTCGGTCATTAATTCATCAATAGGAAAAGTATAAGAGAAGGCTTGAGGGTCAGTTGGAGATACACCAAGTTGATTAGTCATATCGATTTTTTTGGGGCGTGGTTTGCTGAGAAAATTGAACAAGTGATCTGAGTTGCAGTGAGAGGGGCAGAAGAAGAGATTTGGATAGGAGAGGAAGTTCTCAGCCAAAGAGTACGTATCAGAGAGGAATATTGAGCATCTGGGAGGCAATGTAGAGGCCTATGTAGCCCAAGAGGGGCTAACGCAAAGCTTACACAGTCTAGAGGGTCTCTTGCAGTGGCAGTGCAAAGTATTCATCATTAGTCCAAGATTTTGCTGGAGAAGCAAGGTTCTAATCTGGGAGGGATGAACAACAGTCTTCATCCAGCAAATCTATCCAGCAAAAGGGGTGACGCGGTCTTCTAGAGGCAAGATGTTGGCCCATGTAGTGATTATGTAGGGACTTCACAACGTTTTCCAATGGGGGTCAAATCACTCATTGGATTAGTTGTGACTTAGGGAATGAGGTAAACCCTCGTATGTATTTCTTGCTGTCGTGATTTCTCTATAAGTTTAGCTAGTGTGAGAGGCAACCTGTTGTACTCATATTTTGCTTGCTTAATAATACAAACCCTCTATCTGTTGCACCAGTTTTCTCGCATTGGGTTTTTCCAGGGTCATGTTTCCAAAAATAATGGTGTCCCTTGTGTGTTTGTCTCATCTATTGTTTCAGTTTATGATTTGTATGTCATTTTAGTCTGCAGTAGTGTTTACATCACTGTATATCTAATTAAATAACTTGTTGAATGAAATAATAAGTAGGAGATGTTAAACCAGTAACTGCAATAGGATTTATGTTTGTAAAGATTCAGAAATTTTCACATTACCATCATTCCTTAAAGCATCAATATCAAAATTTAAATTCCATGATCATTATACATATTTTGTTTGCCCATTCAAAGACTGCTTTACCTAATGGCATGTAAACATTAGGTTGTAATTGTTTAAGCCTTTTTTCATGCTTAATCCACTTGAACAAAGGGATAAATAATTCCCAATGATTTATTCATCACCTATTAATTAGCATGGTTCACTTTAAAAAATATTCGCTCATCTCATCATGTTGCCAACTCAGTACCACTTGATGTTTTTCATCAAAAATGCACCCTTCTTTAAGTTAGACAATGAATTCTTTCTTTTCCCTTATGGCTCATCATATTTATCTTTAGATTGGAATTTGAAGCATGGAACCACTACCACCAATATCATCCACAAATAGGCCTCATATACTTAGTGTGGTATGGTAATAACTTATTTTAGTGTTCTCGCACAACTTGACAAGTTGATCTATATGAAGTCTCACTATATAAAAAAACTACTCATGAAACAATTAGTGCATATCAAGTTGATTTATATGAAGCATCACTATATTATAAATCCACTATTGAAACAATTAGTGTAAATCAACTAAGAACACCATCTATTAGTCAAATCTCATTAATTTGGTCAATTTGACCATAATCTTTCCGAAGATCTCCTTCTTGAATTTTCAACAACATCTCTTCTTACACTTCAATTGTTATCCTTATTATTTAAAAAAATGCCAGCTTATCCTATCCAATTAAGGGTTTTTTTAGTGCACAATTTCATATCTTGACACCTTAGAATTATATGTATCATCACTATGACCCATACTAGTCATCTATTCGCCATTCAAGTTGTTCAATCCACTTAGTCTATATCTTTAAGAGAGCTTTCCATTTGAGAAAGAAACCCCTTTAATGTTTGTACATCAATATGCACTGGATTTACTACATTTCATAGTCCCCATGCTATCAATACGTACACATAAGTAATGTCCATGAGATTTAATTAACCACCATTAATTCTAACTACTCCATAATGTTGTTACTCGGTTTTGCCACCTTATTTAACTATCATGAATCCTTATTGGGCTATAATATTACCATAATGCTAATGTATTTTCTATTTTCTCTTTTTTAACACCTTCCTCATTGTTTTTACTCCAATGTCATCATACGTTTTATGGCTCCAGATAAAATAAAAAATAAAACAAAAAACATATCCACTTAACTTCATTAATTGATTGATAATATTTTTTTTGTAACGGGCATTGTCTTTATAGTTATCCTTCTCTTATTCTTATATGGAAATATTCTACTATGATTCGTCAACCATTTTACTTAGGGTTATTCACTCACAAGGTACCTCAAAGTTATTCCAAAATATTCCCTTGTGTACTAGAATAATTTATTTCTTCTTGTTGATTTATTATATTGGTTTGTGAAACTTCCACTCACTCACTTCTAATATTTTTTTCGTTCATCTCATCATTCTAGAATTATCATGATTATGATGGATAATATTTGTTATTATCATTAGAAAACTGTAAATTCCTCCTTTTTCCTTCCTCCCTAGATAACTTTATCAAATATATATTGGTAACATTGGAGAACAATCCTAGCATTTTTTTACTTGTCTCTTTGTACTCTCTCTTTTTCTACATCTTCTTATTCTAATAGTGCGTTTATGTTCCTTCCCAAGTTAATTGCATACTATCTTCAAAAATCCTTTGCATAACTTTTCTAAATACCTCATCGTTATAGATCATTTTGTGGTTATCTTATGAAGGTTATCTAACTAAATTTGTCCACCAAAAATATCTTCCCAAAATTCATGTTGTAGTTTCTCCCAATTGGGTACCCAAGGATCACATTCCTTCAACATAAAATAGAAAGTTTAGGAATGGCATTGTATACCTGTTAGAGATTTTGGAGTTTTTGGTTGGAATCTAAAGAAAAATTTTGTGGTCAAATATTGATTTGTTTTGTTTAAACTAATTTTTTAACTACATATATGGATTCATCACCCTAAAAAATCCCTAGGGAACTTGGGTTGTGAAGAGTTCACCCCTTAAATTCGTGATTCCAATGAATCCCTGTTGGATTCTAGGAAAATTAGACTGGAAAATAGGTCGGAAACCCTTCCAAAAAGTCTAACAAATAACCTACACGTTTAGGAATATATTTGAATGCTTCAATACACTAAGCATGTCACCCCCAATAGTTACTATGTTCATCCACATTTTCAATACACTCTCGTTTCTACACAAAATATAATTGCAATTCCAATTATCTTTGAAACCCTATAGGTTTGTAAATAATAATGTGATAACAGTTTCCAATTAGAGTTAGTTTAGGGTAACACAAACAAATAATACTAGCATATGAAGTTATTTCAATTTTAATTATTTAAGTTTATTTTATTCTTGCAAATATCATAGGTAAGGACTTATAAGAGTACTTGGAAGATTAAAAAACCAATAATCTTTGAAAAGTAAAAATCATTTATATAGAAGTTGTCTTAAAAAAAACATAGATCCATCCTAAAAATCAATAAAATAAAATAAAATCAT
Organism: Pinus tabuliformis; assembly: GCA_031772625.1. Taxonomy (NCBI): domain Eukaryota; kingdom Viridiplantae; phylum Streptophyta; class Pinopsida; order Pinales; family Pinaceae; genus Pinus; species Pinus tabuliformis. The sequence goes on along the minus strand of CM062819.1, from coordinate 1,381,416,353 downwards.
AAGTAATTTAACTTAAAAACTTTAAATACAATTTGTCAAATACTTATAATTAATGTATAAAAATTTATGAATATAATTTTTCAATTGCTAGTTTCTTTTTTACAAAAATGACTATATTTGGTATAAAATTTGCACTCGATCACAGAAAAATACTCAAGAAATGCTTACAATATGTTCCAAGATGCATGTTATTCAAAGGAAAACATAAGAGGAACCCAAAAAATTCCATCTAGCAAGCTACCACATACAAACATTTTGCTAACCACTCTACAATTATAGGCACAACAAAATTGTTGAGACAAAAAAACAACTTTACAAAATGTGAACATAAGTCATGGAGGAGGATCAATTGACATCGTATCTTACGGGAAACTAAAAGAGTTGTTGGTTGTGTTCTGTTCTGCATTCTTCATCGGAATTTCTCTAAGATTGCAATTTTGCAAGTTGACAACAAATGGCCTCGATCTCATCTTCTTGTCGGCGGAGCTTTCGCATTTCTTCAACCAGCAAGAGTATAGTATTTGTCCATTGATTTATTGATTAATTTGCATTTTAAGGTCACCACTCTCAGCTTGAAAATCAACACAAGGGTGAGGATAGGAATTACGTGTGTTGGTGCATCTTGTGACAACAAAAATATAGCCCCTGTTCTCCATAAGGGTCTGGAAGCAAGAGAAGGAACTAGAAATCAGAGGCGCAAGGTGACAAATGGGTCAGGATAATGGGCTTAAAAGTTTGGGAGAAAGGAGTGGAGTAAACAAAACAGGAGGAGAAAATGGTGAAGGGGAGCTTGTCCCCGAAGGAATGACCAACACAAAGGGATGGTCGAGATACCCAAGGCACAAGAAGAGCTTCGAATGAGAAGAAAAGAGGGCAGTCGCCCAACTAATTGAACGAAGCAACATTGAAGAAAAGGAAACAATGGAGTTGAAATATAAACAAGTGAAAGGGTACCTTTCAAAAACCATTGAGCCCAAATTTCCTAAAGCTTCTTCGTCATCGACGTCCCCAAATTAAAATTACCTTTGTCCGGATAAAATGAGGCAGTAAGCACACAAGCTGGCGGAGGATCCCCAAATTCTTTTGAGAGAACTATTGAATCGACTTGCAAAACATTAGAATTGACCGCTTGTACTTCCAAAAAAACCACTAACATGCTATAAAGGAAACATTCCCAACTTCTTGCCAAGCTAAAGAGGAAATCTGAGTCTGGACCTGGCAGGAGAATTCCCAGAATTTTAGATTTGAATACGTCCAGCGAGACTGCAATCCCGACAAAGCGAAATAGGCTCATGCATCTGAAGGAATTATCTTCACCTATGAAGTCTACATGAACGTGAAGAACCCACTAGCCACCAGGAATATTGTTTCAGCCCACAAACAAACACCAACTACTTGATACCTGCATCCTTGTCATATTATCACCAACCATGAATACAACCTTAGGTCCTAATAATTCCAACGCCTTAGAGATCGTATCAACAATGAAACTCGTTAAATGTCCCCAACCTGTAACCTTAAAAGAGATTGTTAAGGGGGCAGAGGATTAAATAAAGTAATGTCCAGCGTCAGATGCCACCACATGCGAGGGATGCATGGGTGCATGGACTGCACACCCACCACTTGCCACTTCGGCCATGGTGACAGGCCCACGACACCAAAAGATGAATGAATGGTTGTGAATTTTGGAGGGGATGGGGGGCTTAATAAGGAGCATCTTGGAAACCTTAATAAAATAATTCCCATAGCACGCATCCAACTACCCTAATGTTGAGAGAAGGGAAAAAAACATGGATGTAGATCTTCATGGTATAAATTTCCATCCAGACAAACCATTGATAACAATCTACTCTGCTTCAAGGAGACAAGCTTGGTTTACTTGAGCATCCGTCTCCTTTTTTTGACTTCTTAAGATGTGATAATAGGCCTTTTGAGAAAATGAATCCAAGATAGTAATAATTATGTTGAGAAGGAGGATTAGATGGTTGTTCTTAGGAAGAGAACCCCTTTGAAGGTGTTGAATAGTGATAAGAAAAATACCTATGATCACTATCTTGGATACATCCCGATCTTTAGTCAATTGGAGGCTAAGAAAGAGCTCATGCGTTTCCGCAAGTTTGTTCATCCTCTTGCCAAGTCCCCATGAATACTTAAGTTGATTTCCTCAGGATTTAAGAGAATCCCCCCGCCCCCCCTACCACCCCAACTCCTAATAATTAATGTATATAGACTTGTTGACGTGAGATTTTATACCTTTTATCAACAAAGGGATGTGACTCGAATCGAGGTTCTTTAAATAGCCCAATTAATTTAAAGTAGCCAGTCCCAATGGGTTTAAAGGCTCTGTTGGCATTTGGATCTATTCCTCTTACGAACAAAAGAGCCTAGGGAATCATAAAGTTATCTAATTGTTATATATACATGAAACTTAAACTATATTTTATGTTAAATATACATAAACTACCAGTTAAATAAATTAAATATGATACAACAGAATTAGTAAGTAGTTATTAATATACAATACTATAATACAAAATCTATAGGAAATATAATACAAAAAGAAAGGCACCAGAAAATTGGGTTAACTAGTGGAAATAATAACGAACAAATTATATCTCTTGTATTGTATATTTTTAATACAAATCGTATAACTAATTTTAAATTATATAAAATTTATCGTCTGCTTGGGATAGCTCAATTGGCAATGGCCTTGGAAATGAAGACCCACTGAATTGGAAGTCTTGGGTTCAAATCTTGTGTTATTCCCCCTGATCAGGGTGAGTTTTGGGCATGATGAAGATGTAGTCCTACCAAGCTTACAAAAAAAAAAATTATATAAAATTATCAATAATTTTTTATGTTGTTATGTAAAAGACAACAGTGTTGGCCATGATGAAAATGTAGTCCTACCAAGCTTACAAAAAAAAAATTATATAAAATTATCAATAATTTTTTATGTTGTTATGTAAAAGACAACAAGCTACAGTGTTGCAAGCTTCTAATCTTCTAAGAAAACATAGAACAATATGCATGTGTTTCAATAATTCGCATCAAGAATTGATATAAATGCATGTATCTAAAAAATGGATAATGTGATCTAAAACTATTCTCAAACACGGTAATAAAGCTAAACAAGAATAAAAAAAATTGAAAGAATAATAAACCTTTCAATACTTAAACCTTGAATTAGTTCAACAGGTAAGCAGTAAAAGATTATGAAAATACAAAATTTATTACAACATGAGTATTAGTCTTGTTCATGAATAAGCAACATTATCAAGCAATTTAAATTCCAGAATTAGTTCATAAAACCTAAATTGGAGCAATGTATAAATCGTAACTATCCCTTAAGACACAGGTCTTATTGTCGCTTCAAATCGCACCAGTAGCACAAGTGTTCGAAGGGAGATAAAAATCCTCCTAGAGACAGCCTATGGGTTGATTGTAGACTAGTGCCTCAGACATGTTAAAGAGAGGAGTGCTCAAGAGATAATCTGTGAGGGGTTTTCAGCACTCCAATTGTCATGTAAATGTTGAGATTGCAACAAGATGATGGAGCTTAGTGAAAAGAGTCGCCTTCACTAAGTGGGCCCGCAGGCTATTTTTGGCGCAAGTCTATTTTTAGACTATGTCTATTTTTAGACATATGGATCATGTCTATGTTTATGGATGATTGATCAAGTTGGGAAAAATAGATGGACTTCTATTTTTGATGAAAGTGTGAGTGATCACAGTGTGAGTGATCAAGTCTATTTTTAGACTGGCTGTCAAAAATAGAAATGTCAAATATTATTATCTCACAATAATATTTGGACTATAAACTTAATCTTATTCTCTTGGAGCACTTCAGTTTGAGCTACGGAAGTGGCACATGCAGCTGTCAGAAGGAAATTCATTTTTCTTATGAGTCAGTTGAGTTGTTGCATGCATGACTTCAGTTAGAACTCAAGTGAGTTGAGTTTAGTGGACTGGAGGTACAGTTGATGGAGTTGTGTTCAGTTTAACTTAGTTAAACTGGTTGTAGTTAGTCTGACTGCAGATAGACTAATGATGAGTTGTTAAATTAATTACTAACTCATAATACAACTAAAGAATACATCAGTTAACTCAGTTGCATGTCAGTGCATGTTCAGTTCAACAGGGACAGGTGGTAGAGAATCAGATTGCTATCAGTTGTGACTATAGTTGTGCATCAGATCTTGCACAATCAAGGGATTGAGTATGCCAATGAGTTTGCTCACATATTTGGCCCACATTTTAGCCTTTGCTCACGTCCACAAAGAGTGAGTGACTATTTTGCAGGTGAAAAACGAGTTTGGGAAGCTATTCTCATCAGTTCTTGAGCAGGTATTGAGCAGTGGAGGCAGGCAAGCAGTGGAAGAGATTTGGAGATCATATCTGAGCTGTATTGTGTGTAACAGAGGTGGAGATACTTGTGAGAAGTATTATGCTGTGTAATGTTACATGACTCAATCATTAATATACAGATAGTGTGGGGTTTTTAGCGAGATGCTTTCCCCGTGATACATACTGTGTTAATGTGTGAATGCTCTTGATGTTTTATTGTTATTGATGCTGCTATATTCTTGATCAACGTAGAGGAGCTTATGTATTGTGTATGTTTTCCGCATTAGTACATGATCAGGATAATCTCCATTGAATATGTGTTAAATTATTCAAAATTTCTACATGGTATCGGAGCTAGATAATTGTAGAAAAAGTTTCTACATGGTATCGGAGCAGCTTGATTTGTAGAAGAGATTTTTACAGGATATCAAGCGAGGGTTGATCGGAAGCAGTTGAGTTGGTTGCTGGTGGAATTCGAATTTGCAGCAGTGTTTTCTTGGTGACAACGCAGCAATGTCTTTCAACGGATTGCAAATGTTATTCCAAAGCAAGAGCGACCTGGCGCTCAAGGATAAACTCAGTAACAATAAAGGTGAGAATGGATCTTCATCAAAGGTATCTGATGAAGAGAATTGTGCTTTGGCTGCCAAAGCAAAGAAAGGGAAGAGCAAGAAAGCTTCTCAGTCTGGTGCGAAAGGCAAGAAGCAGGATATGTCCAAGGTGAAATGTTTTCACTGTCACCAGCATGGACACTATGCCACAAATTGTCCGCAGAAGAAGAAGAACAAGCAAGCTGCTGGATCTGCAGGGGGAGAGGCTTTAGCTTCTCAGTTTGAGCTTGATTTTTCATTGATCGCATGCTTGGTTTCAAGTGTGATGGGATCAGTGTGGTTCTTGGACAGTGGTGCGTCTTTTCACATGACGGGAGATAGAGATTTGTTCTCTGATCTGGAGGACAAAGATCTTGGAGTGCACATAGAGATGGGCGATGATGGTAGATACAGTGCGACCGGTATCGGTACCATTTCCTTTGAGAGGGAGTCTGGTAAACCCTTTGTATTGAAGGAAGTCATGCATGTTCCAGGATTGAAGAAGAATCTCATCTCAGTGGCGATGTTAGAAGACAAGGGGTATGATGTTGTTTTCAGCGAGGGAAAGGCCTTCTTGCGCAGCAAGACAACTGGTGAGACCCGGAAGATAGGGGTTCGAGTGAGGAACCTTTATCAGTTGCATGTAGATGGATGCGCAGCAATGGCAGGCAAGGCAGAAAGATTGGTGAGCCGGGATGATGGCGAGTTGTGGCACAGGAGATTGGGTCACCTTCATCATGGAGCCTTGAAGATACTGCAGCAGATCACTACAGGGCTTCCTAAAGGCACACTTGCGCAGTCAGATCAATGCAAGGGGTGTACTTTGGGGAAGTTTGTGAAAGCCACCTTTCACGAGAAGGATAGTCGCGCCACGACGATCCTTGAGAGAATTCACACAGACGTGTGTGGACCTTTCTCAGTTGCTTCGACAGCAAAACACAGGTATTATGTGATTTTTGTCGATGATTTCTCTCGTAAGTGCTGGATCTTCTTCATGCAGAAGAAGAGCGAGACATATTCAAAGTTCTGTGAATTCAAAGCACTGGTCGAGAAGGAGTCGGGGAAGAAGGTGAAGGCTCTTAGGAGCGATAATGGTGGTGAATACATCTCGGACGAGTTCAAGGATTTCTGCAAGGCAGAAGGGATTCGTAGAGAGCTCATAGCTCCCCATAACCCACAGCAGAACGGGGTAGCTGAGCGGAAGAACAGAACGATTGTGGGTGCTGCACGGGCAATTTTGCATGATCAGGGCCTACCCCTTCACTTGTGGGCGGAAGCATGCAATACAACAGTTTATGTGCAGAACCGTTGTCCTCATAGGATACTTGGCATGAGTACACCCGAGGAGGCTTATTCTGGTAAGAAGCCTGATCTTTCTCATTTGAGGATTTTTGGTGCTAACGTTTACATGCATGTGACGAAGGATGCCAGAAAGAAGTTGGAGCCGACTGCAGAGGTTGGGATATTTGTGGGGTACACTGATACGCCCCACAACTATCGTGTGTATTTGCCAGACAGTGGTAAAACTGTTGTGCGACGGGATATAAAATTTCAGGAGGAGAAAGCCATGAAGTGTTCGCTTGAGAGGGAGCTACACTTGCATGCAGATGAGGAGCTATTAGTTCCTAAGGATGAGCTTCAGGACGTGGATCAGCCACAGGACGAGGTTCATGGAGTGGAAGAGACCACTCATGCAGCGCCAACCATCAGAGGGCGAAAGCGCCTGACAGAAGCTGAGCGACTGGCTCAAGATGCAGAGAAAGTTGTAGGACCACCTACAGCCCAACGCAGGCAGAGACAGTCACCTGATCAGTACACTGGATACATGGCTCTTATGAGCAAGTGTGTTGTGACTGAGCCATCCTCTTTCGAGGAAGCTGTGGAGGATCCCGCATGGGTAGACGCCATGGTGGAAGAGTATGATTCTATTGTCAGAAACAGTGCATGGGAGATTGTTCCTAGACCGGAAGGGAAATCAGTGGTGGGTTCGAGATGGATCTACAAAGTTAAGCAGGCAGCTGACGGGAGTGTGGAGAAGTACAAGGCAAGATTTGTTGCCCGAGGCTTTTCACAGATTGAGGGGATCGATTATGGGGAGACCTTTGCACCTGTCGCAAGGTATTCTTCCATACGGACGATTCTTGCTCTCTCAGCGCAGATGGGATGGCACATTCATCAGATGGATGTGAAGACTGCGTTCCTCAACGGAGTCATTGAGGAGGAGGTGTACATTGAGCAACCCGAAGGCTTTGAAGTCTTCAGCAGCGAGTCGCATGTGTGCAGGCTCAAGAGAGCGTTGTATGGGTTGAAGCAAGCACCACGTGCTTGGTACACACGGATAGACAGCTATTTCACAGGACTTGATTTCTCCAAGAGCGAGGCAGATCCGAACCTATACCAGATTGTGGTGGAGGGTAAGTTGCTTATCATTGTACTGTATGTTGATGATTTGATTCTAACGGGTGATGAGCTGTTGATACTGTCATGCAAGAAGGATCTTGCTACAGAGTTTGAGATGAAGGATTTGGGCCTCCTTCACTATTTCCTAGGATTGGAAATATGGCAGCGCAGTGGTGGACTGTTTGTTTCTCAGGGCAAGTATGCTCGGGAGATACTGGAGAAGTTCAACATGCATGGCTGCAAGCTTGTTGATACTCCTCTTCCTGGAGGTTGGAGGAAGGAGGATGCCACTTCGGGAGAAGAAGTGGATGCCACTGTTTATCGACAGTTGGTGGGGTCGCTGATGTATTTGGTCAATACACGACCTGATATATGCTATGCAGTTAACCAGCTTTCACAAGCTATGGTTAAGCCTACCAAGCTCTTCTGGAAGGCGGGCAAGCATGTATTGAGCCACTTGAGAGGCACATCGGGATATGGATCTTGGTATAGGCAGGAGGATGCAGAGTGGGTAGGGAGCCCAACAGACAGAAAGAGCACATCAAGAGGGGTCTTCAGTATCGGATCGACAACAGTTTCTTGGTACAGCAGGAAGCAGAGATCTGTGGCACTCAGTTCAGCGGAGGCCGAGTATATGGCAGCAAGTTTGGCTGCATGCGAGGCTATATGGATGAGGAAGATCCTGGTTGGTTTGTTCGGTTCTCATTTGGATCCTACTGTGATTTACTGTGATAACCAGAGTTGCATTAAACTCTCGGCTAATCCTGTATTTCATGATAGATCTAAACATATTGACATCAGGTACCATCATATCAGAGATTGTGTGCAGCGGAGGATCATGTTACTTTCGTACATTCCAACGGAGGATCAGGATGCTGATATTCTGACGAAGGCTCTCATCAGGAGCAAATTCGAGTACCACCGAGGCAGGATAGGGGTTGCTGATAATCCATATCTTGTCGAGAGGGAGTGTTGAGATTGCAACAAGATGATGGAGCTTAGTGAAAAGAGTCGCCTTCACTAAGTGGGCCCGCAGGCTATTTTTGGCGCAAGTCTATTTTTAGACTATGTCTATTTTTAGACATATGGATCATGTCTATGTTTATGGATGATTGATCAAGTTGGGAAAAATAGATGGACTTCTATTTTTGATGAAAGTGTGAGTGATCACAGTGTGAGTGATCAAGTCTATTTTTAGACTGGCTGTCAAAAATAGAAATGTCAAATATTATTATCTCACAATAATATTTGGACTATAAACTTAATCTTATTCTCTTGGAGCACTTCAGTTTGAGCTACGGAAGTGGCACATGCAGCTGTCAGAAGGAAATTCATTTTTCTTATGAGTCAGTTGAGTTGTTGCATGCATGACTTCAGTTAGAACTCAAGTGAGTTGAGTTTAGTGGACTGGAGGTATAGTTGATGGAGTTGTGTTCAGTTTAACTTAGTTAAACTGGTTGTAGTTAGTCTGACTGCAGATAGACTAATGATGAGTTGTTAAATTAATTACTAACTCATAATACAACTAAAGAATACATCAGTTAACTCAGTTGCATGTCAGTGCATGTTCAGTTCAACAGGGACAGGTGGTAGAGAATCAGATTGCTATCAGTTGTGACTATAGTTGTGCATCAGATCTTGCACAATCAAGGGATTGAGTATGCCAATGAGTTTTCTCACATATTTGGCCCACATTTTAGCCTTTGCTCACGTCCACAAAGAGTGAGTGACTATTTTGCAGGTGAAAAACGAGTTTGGGAAGCTATTCTCATCAGTTCTTGAGCAAGTATTGAGCAGTGGAGGCAGGCAAGCAGTGGAAGAGATTTGGAGATCAGATCTGAGCTGTATTGTGTGTAACAGAGGTGGAGATACTTGTGAGAAGTATTATGCTGTGTAATGTTACATGACTCAATCATTAATATACAGATAGTGTGGGGTTTTTAGCGAGATGCTTTCCCCGTGATACATACTGTGTTAATGTGTGAATGCTCTTGATGTTTTATTGTTATTGATGCTGCTATATTCTTGATCAACGTAGAGGAGCTTATGTATTGTGTATGTTTTCCGCATTAGTACATGATCAGGATAATCTCCATTGAATATGTGTTAAATTATTCAAAATTTCTACAGTAAAAACGTAATAGGATGGGCTTGGTTCAATGAGCCTTCACTGAGGTAGTTTCAAGCCAACACATGAATCCAAATGCTGGGGGTATATTGGGGCAATCTCAAAGAGAAATGGCCTCTTCTTCTAGTGGCCGACACACAATAATGAGATAGCTTAAAACTGAAGTTGTAGAAATGGTGGAGAGGAGGAAAGGGAGGAGGGAAGTAGATGCATAGGAATGTAACAAACAGAATCCTAAGCAGCAATGTTCCAGCAAAAATATCGAATTCGATGCATAGGTTTGTAAACAACACAGAATCCTAAGCAAATATTTTCTAATAGAAATACGGAAGAGGGAGGAGGTGGAGTGATAGAAATAGGGGAGTACTTATTGAGGTTTCATGCCTATGACATGGGTACCCCTATCACCAAACAGTGTGAGAAAGATTGTACTCATACAGGTATTGCAGGCTAATCTAATAACATAAGTAAATATGTAGTTACTAAAGGTACTGTAGGCTATTTAACAACATAATTAAATTTGTAATACACACAAGCATTGTTCTCTATTTAGCAGCTAGGGTAAATCTAGGAACCAAGGAGAAACCAACAATCTCATTACACTATTTCAGAGAAGGAAAAACATCTTATGAAATGAGGTTACAGAAGGGAAAAAAACTGCACATCGATCATGCTTGGAATCAATAGGGAAATGACATTTATCTTAAAGGGTCCAAATAACCAGTCCATACATTCAACACGATATCAGTGAAGCCCCCATGAAAAACAAATTGAATCAAAATGGCATCTCAGAATTCAGACTCTGCGGGTGAAAAATTCCGGAACCAGCCAACCTTTGTTAAAGCATTGCTTCCCCCTTTTTATAAGAAGAGGGGGAGCTGGAATTACAGTTTACCAAATATCTGAGCCAGAGCTCCAGTTGTCTACTAGACTAGCTATCTCAGCCCATGTAAGGTGTTGTTTCCCAAAACGATTACAATTGGGATTCGATCCCTTCTTGGAAATAAACATAAATTAATGAAAAAAGAAATAAAATGGAAAGAGGAAGGAGGAGGTGTCCCTTTGCTATCCCTGTGAGGGTCTCTGGTCAAGCCACATCTCATATGTGATGCGCTCCCCCTACTGCTCAGTCATTTTTTCTCAATTCTGCCTTTACTGCGTGAACGACTGGTTCTGTGGAATAGGGAGTGGGTCGCTGTAAATGCCTATCGCAGAGTAGGAATGGAGTGTGTCCAGGCAATCCTTTGTTGTGTATTGGAGTGGAGCTCCATGCCGAGCCATTAAGTCTTGTTGAGCCTCCCCATACTGGTTCACCGCCGCACCATGCTTTATTCAATGCTCTAGCTGCTGACCCATACGCCTTTACTGCCCTGTACCATGCTCTAGGGACCTTGCTGTAATCGAGGCCTTTACCCTTACAGACACTATAGAATGGCGGGTTTCAATGTTCCTTAGCCCCCCTTGAGTTTAGCCCCTTATATTGTTGTTCTCTTCATATGACCAAGGGTTGTGACCAGGGGCTCAGCCTTCAGGTGCTAATACCCTTTAGACCTGTGTCCGGGGGCCGCTTTCCTTTGTAACTGGGAATCCCACATCAAGTAGATATCTCGTGCTTGCCTTTGATAACACCCAATAATACCTGTGATTGCCGATCTGCGGGATACGGCCCATCGACTGTATCACAATCACAATACGAGAGAGGGAGGGACCTTATGTCTTTTTACATCACAAGCCCACAGTTCGAACACAAAGTCCTCATGAGATATGTCAAATAAAATATCGTATTCGAGAGGATTCCCAGCATATCGCAATCACAAGCCTGGACACTTTCGTGTAGGAGCACTTTAGCCCATCCGATCGCTGATCTACGGGGGGTGATATCATCACTGCCATGTGTCACCCTGTGAGTGGTGACACGTGTCACCCGGAAATTCCCCCGTAGGACCCCTGAAAATGTTGAATCTAAGTGAAATGTGTCTTCCATACTTACCGCGTCACCTTTCATACTCCCATGTGGAGGAGAGAGAAAGGGTCCACCTGGCCTTGGTTTTTCCATGCATTTCCTTTGTTAATCCTTTTCGGGCTCCCCCGGTGCTTTAACATTGTATCACAAATCAGCGATATCGCAACGTTTTTAAAGTTAGAACCCTGCCACCACGTTGATCGGCAATTTGCCGGGCGGGTTTTACTGTGATGTTGGTGGATGCGGCATCGTGGGACTGCAGTATCGCAATCCCGCAATACCGCGATCCTGCGGTCCTGCAGTACCACAATCCCACACTCCCGCAGTCCCGCAGTCCTGCAATACCGTGGGATGTAGCTCCCAGAGACAACCTCGGATTGCTTACAAGACCAGTGCCTAGGCACATCTAAATTTTGAAGTGTCTCAAATGATTCACAGTAAAGGGAGACCTCAGTTATATTCTATATGTATATATAATGGGCTGGTTTGTTCCTCTAAAGGAGTAAAACATGGATTTCTTGGTACTTCTTCCCATATACAGATCTCATAAATATGTATAAAACAGCGGAGGTCGAGTAGTCCAAGGACTTACAGTTTAATATACTTTTGCAGAGAAATGATAGAGGATGAGGAGGAGGAGTAACTCATCATATGGAGCTTACAGCATCAAGAATTCTATGCATAACACATAGAGCTTGTAGCTTTAAGAATTCTTATACTTATCTGAGTAGAAGTAGATATAATGGGAAAAAGAGAGGTTGTATGCTATGATTCATGAAGAGCAATTGTTAAAGATATAATTTCAATAATCCATGCAGGCACTAGCATTAACAATGTCGATACAAATGAATCTGTGAGGAACTTGCAGGCACATGCATAACATATTGATACCACTGAATCTATGAGGAAGTCTTGAAATATTTCTAACAACAATAATTACATGAATAGAAGAAACATGAACAAAATGGGTTTTGACAGAGGGAGAACATATTGTAATACTTGGAGGGGGAATCACCACCATTTCTCTTCATATTTTGCAAAATTTGTACTGTAAAGACATACAGTCTTAAAATAACATGTAGTGTTTCTTTAGAATTTATGAGCCTGTGTTAAGTCTTGCTTCCTCCTATTTATTCTGGAGGGGGTGTTATAGACATTTTTGTGCCTTACAGCATTGAGCATGAAATGTCCATAATCTAAGGGATCCAAAGTCCCTAAACATGTTGTTCCTACCCCTAGAGGAACAAGGCTAACAAACCACAGCAATTCACAGAAGTTCTCCACCAGAAACTGCTCAAAAACAAGCCAATTCAGGATCAATTCAGTGGCTCCACTAGCTGTCTGCGCTGAATGTCAAAGTCAACACTGGCTACCTGCACTGCAACGCAGGTAGAAGCACTACCAGGGTGCGCTGAGCGAGAGTTGACAAATGGCAAGTTCATTCCAAGAGGTGTCAAGGCCCAGGAAGCTTCCAGAATCTTCCTCAATGACACTTGCCTCAGTGAATTCGACTGATGATGAGTAAGAGGTTCCCAATCTCCAAGTGGAAGAAAGAACCTCCAAGTGGAATCAAGAACTGACAGAGGGAGAGGACACTAGTCAGATCTCAAGCTGACTCATCCTCTCTCCAAACATCTATATATGGATCTCTCCTCCATGAGATCTAGAGGCTGGAATTTTGTTATTGCAAAGAATTGTTGTTGGTTTGAGATTGGAATCATTGGGTGCTTAATGCTTTGAAGGGGGTGAAGACAGGAATTCCATTTGCTGGGAAGGAGATGTTGGATTGGAGCCCTCTGGGTTGTATCTCTTCCTGAACCTTGTTATTCATCAATAAAGCTATCTTGGTTTCTCCTATATACTGGTGTATCTTTGATGTATGATTGCATTAGTATGTTTAGTTTATTTCTAATCCTGAACTAGTTATGAATATGAATCCATGTCTTGTGTAGTGTTCTCTTCTTGTGATCTTGCAGAAACCTCTTGAAGCTGGGCGAGCGAGAAGACAAGTAGCTGGGAACTCTCAAAGAGAAGAGAAACCGGATCGAGGGACAAACGGAAGACACCAGTTAGTCCATCCATCTCTCTTCATTCTTAATTCATAAAGGAAGAATACTAGAATAGCTGTCTCTGTTTGTTGCTAAGGCACTGTCACACCTTAGGTGGATAGGATCGTCCTGCATAGGCATTTTTCCCCACAACAGGGGGGAGCATGGACATTCATTACATCAAAAAATATCTTCAGCCAAGTCTCATCTGTCATGTTGATTATATGTCTCAGTCAGGATGGCTCTGAGGCCCAAAAGCATTACAAAATTAATTGCCTAATTGAAGAGAGGCATGTTTCAGGACAAGAAACAAGTAAACAATTAGATAGAGAAGTAAATTAAATATCTTTGTGCCCATCCTATGATCGCCTCTACCTCAAGTTGTAGTTTTCTCACGATATGGCCTCCTATGTTGCCGAGCCATCCTCCATCACTTCTGTTGTATGTGACACCATGCCTGAGAATTAAATCCTCCGAGCTACCAAGTCTCTTTTCACTCCTGCCAGCACCGACCCTGATTCCATGTCACAATGGGCTTTTTTGAATCGGCCCATGTCGGTTTTGAATGCACCACCTGTTTCCCTTAATGCCACAGCTGTCGGCCCATCATGCCTTTAAAGCCCTATACTATCGGTGCCTTGATCTACCTGGTGATGTTCTCTGGGTGGAAATATGGAGGACTTTCCCATGCTACCCTTTGTTGTAAAATACATTGAGAAATAGACGAATCTCGAGCCCCTTTAGCCCCTTTCACTTTGGCTCCTTTTCGTAGCTTTCTTCATATGGCTGGGTGCAAGAACCAAGGGCTTAGCCTGAGGGTGCTAGAGCCATTGAACTACCTGTCGGGGGCTTTTCCCTTTGTTATATGAAATCCCGCATATCGGTGATTTTCGTTATTGACCCCTTATATTTCCTCTTGACATTGCAATCGCCAATTTGTGGGATTGGGCCCACCTGGGGTATCACAATCGCAAGCCAGGAGAGATAGACCCCTTCACCTATTTTCATAGCGTAAGTCGACTGTCCGGACGGGAAAACTTCACAGGCCAGATCACATAACATACCTCATTTAGGAGGTTCCCACATATTGCAATTGCAACATCGGAAGGGACATCGATGGAGGAAGGATCTTTCCTTGTGCGGTCGTCGATCGCTGATTGCGATGGATGACGTCATCACTACCATGTGTCACCCTATGAGTGGTGACATGTGTCATCCAGAAATTCCCCCTTAGGACCCTGAAAATGTTGAATCTGCATGACATGTGTCCTCCATACTGCCACGTCATTGTGATGTTAGTTTCTATGTCATATATACGGGCCAATGGTATTGCGCCACGTGGCCTCCTAGAGGAGAGAGAAAAAGGCTCACCCACCCCTGTTTTGCATTCCTACCTTGGTTTTTTCTTTGAATTCCTTTGTTAAATGAAATAGGCCCTCCATGGCAATTTAACACTACATCGGTGATTTACCCCCACAATTCCTTAAGGATGGTCGATCAATTCTTGTGGGGGCCATGCGGGACTGCGAGGCTATGGGATGCAAGGTTTTCCTGCCACCACTCATTGATTTGTGAGATTTGCGGGATGCGGGATATGCCCGATAAGCCGATGTGCGGGACTACGATGATGCGGGGTGCAGGATTGCGGGACTCCAGGGTGCCCGATATGTAGGGTATTCCGGATTCCCACCATCAATATGCTTGACTTGCTATGCCCGGGGTCCTCTGATAAGCTCTTTTCTTTCATTTTAAGGCAATAGAACTCCTAATTTTCAACATGCCATAGCTTCTGATCCAAAAGTCCATTTTGGGACTTCTATATACTGTTAGAAAGCTTGTTCTGGGCACTATGCAATGGAGTGGGACTAAACTGGCTCTGAGAGCTTTTGTCACTTGGGAAGGTATCTTCCGACTTCACTACTGTTGGGAAATCTTGACCAACTGAAATCCACAATGCAGTGAGTGACAACATTGGCTCCAACTGGGGATAGTGCCTTGCTAGCAAGGTGTTGAGAACCTGCAGACCAGTAGCTTTCCTTCCATTGAGCATGGAGTCATTCTTAAATGAAATATAATTCTGTGAAAATGGACTTTTTCCATCATAAACTAAAAAATTTAAATAAAAATTACAATACACACACACACCACTATTTACAATGAGTTTAAAACAGATACCTCTAGTTTTGAAAATAAAATATGAGGAGTTGACCATTTACTAGCAGTTCTAACAATTCACCATCCAAGTTTTCAAGCAGGTAAGTGTTATTTCCCCTCTCTTCTGCAATGTTGAAAGGGTCGAACCATAGCAGATCAAATTTACCATGTTTGCCTTTGTCTTCCCATGGAACATCCCACCTGAAAACTAAATCTCGTGGATGAAGAGGTCGTTCCTTTGCCCTCTTGTCGAATAGAGATTTCATTTTCTATTGGTAATTGGACAGCTTGGTCCCCACCTGTTCCCTGCTTTCGTGAAGCTCCACTAATTGATTTATCCTTCTAGTCAAGGCATTTGGCTCTTCCTCTACTTCTTCTAGTAATCTCGCCACCGACATTACTAATTGGATCGGGAAGACAACAGCCTTGTAGTACACTAGCTCAAAAGGTGATTTCTCAGTGGATCGTTTACGTGTTACTCGATTAGCCCACAGAGAAAAATTCAGTTGGGAGTCCCAATTCCTTTGATTTTTAGTGATGGTCTTCTTCAGCACCCTCACCACAATTTTTTTTAGGACTCAGCCAAGTCATTACCTTGAGGGTATTACGTAAAGGAGTTCCCAATAATGATATTGAATTTATGGCAGAAGTTGGTGAACTTAGCAGATTTGAAGACTTGAGCATTATCCATGATAATTTTGAAAGGACACCCAAAGCGGGATAGTATGTTCTCCTCCATGAATTTTATCACCACTGAGTCTGTAGCATTTCTAGTTGGGATGGCCTCTACCCACTTGGTGAAATAGTCAATGGTTGTTAGTATCCACTTGTGTTGGCCACTGGACGGTGGGTTTATTTCTCCAATGAAGTCTAGTCCCCATTGTCTAAAAGGTTCCTCCACATGTACTGGAATCAGGGGGAGGGGAGAAAACTTTTGTCTTTCAGCAAACAATTGGCATTTCTGGCACGACCTGACCTGAGAGTAAATATCTCCAAACAATGTAGGCCAATAGAATCATGCCTTAAGAATTTTATGTGTAGTGGTCTTCTAGCTGAAGTGTCCTCCACAAACTCCTCTGTGAAAATCTTTTGTCACCTTATGGGTTTCACCCTCCACCAAACATAACAGCAATACCCTTGTCGAGTCCTTCCAGTAGAGCAGGCCATTGGATATGACATATTTATGTGCTTGCAACCTCAAGACTTGGTATTTGGATTTATTTACCCCCAATGGTCACCTCAGGAATAAGAGATAATGAACCATGTTCATATACCAGGGAGATCCCTCATATTTGGCATAGATTTCCTACTCAGAGGTTCTAATCTCGTTTTGGTGATCCTTTGGTCTGACTTCCTCTATGA
This sequence comes from Pinus tabuliformis, assembly GCA_031772625.1. NCBI lineage: Eukaryota > Viridiplantae > Streptophyta > Pinopsida > Pinales > Pinaceae > Pinus > Pinus tabuliformis. The sequence goes on along the minus strand of CM062819.1, from coordinate 1,381,399,361 downwards.
TTAGGTTTATCCCTAGAGCTTGGCAGTTGGATTCAGATAAAATATTGGCCAACCTTTGGCATTTAATGAACTTGGTGGGCTTTATTTCTAGCTCATATTCTTGTATTTTAGCTATCCACCTTACCCTCTTTCCTTCATTGTCTCCCTGCACTAGGATGTCCTTGACTGTTGTCATCGGGACAAACGCTCCGATTTCTGATTGCGGCACATACATGCGAAATGCCTTCAGAGCCTTGACCTATGCATAGGCTTGTTTCTCCAATATATTATATCTCATCTCAGCATCCCTTAGGACTTGGCTGAAAAAGGCGATGAGTTGCTCATAACCTGCTTCTTTTTTCTATAGCAGCATAGTAGTGATAGTATGTGGAGAGGCAAAAGAAAAGATGTACAAAGGTACTGAATAGTCGAGGTTGGCTAGTACCGGGGCCTCGGCTAAAGATTCTTTGATTCTGATGAACTAATATTTGGAGGAAAAGCTCCACCTGACTTTATTTTCCTTCTTGAGCATGTCTGTAATACCCTTGACAATTTCTGTGTAGTTGGGTATGAACCTCCTCAAGAAATTTATTCTCCCTAGAAAGGCTTGAACTTCTTTCTTTTTTCTAGGTAGGGGAATAAGGCTGATGGCTTTGACTCACTCAGAATCGATCTTTACTCCTTCCTATGCTACTATGTGTCCAAGTATCTTCCCCTCACTCAGGGAAAACTAGGATTTCTTAGTATTCAGAGAGAGACCATACCTCCTAGATTTTTCAAAGGTCAGCTCTAAGTGGGGGATGTGCTCTTCATCAGTTTTCGAGAAGACTGTGATGTCTTCCAAGTAGACCACCACGAATTTGTCTTGCTCTCCTACGAAATTTATGTCCATGGCTCTCTAAAAGGTGGCCCATGCATTTATCAGCCCAAAAGGCATGCAAGCATATATGAATGTTCCCCATGGGGTGGTGAAAACAGTGTTCTTTTGATCCTCAGGGTGGACTACCACCTAGTTGTAGCCAGAGAATCCATCCATCATGGACATCCCGGCTGAGCCAACCAACTTCTACAATATATGATCCATCTTGGCAGTGCGTAGTTATCTTTCAGCGACGCCCTATTTACATTTCAGAAATCAACACACATCCTTATCCCTTCGCTCTTTTTCCAAATAGGGACTAGGTTGGCCACCCATTCAGAGTACCTTAAAGGCACTATGATCTTTGCCTGTAGCAGCTTTCTCACCTCTTTTTCAATGGGGGGGAGTAAGAGTGGATTTATCTGCATCAGTTTCTGTTTGCACAGCTTCATTTCATTCTTCAAAGGAATCTTATGTTGAATGATGTTAGTATCAAATGCTTTGAAATCCTCATAAGACCAAGCAAATGTGTCCTTGTAAATTTGAATAGTTTTAAATACCTTTGTCTGTATTGCAAGGGGATTCCTTTTGATAGCTTGATCATCTGGGGTTCCTCCTCTGATCTGATGTTGCAGTGTTCTACTTGATCATATATCTCTGGGGCTATTGGCTTGGAGACTATGTCGTCCTTATTAAAAATCCTTTCCAGTGGGACCAGTCTGCAAGGGAGGGTATTCCCTTTCAATTGAAAAATTTTGTGCCCAGCCACTATGTATTTCCACGAAGTGGCTTCTTGATCTTCTTCTTCTTCTTCTTGATTGATGGTGGAGTGAGCAAACTTCCCAACGACTTGTAAGAATCTTTTTATCTGCTCATCATCATTGAGTACCTGCCAATGCTTGACATTATCAAGTATTGAAGGCCTATATCTAACTTCTACCTCATATATGAGGAGTGGATTTTGCGGGGGGCTGAAATAGCTACAGCAAGGGAGTCTCCCATTCTGCTTCCTTCCCTGGACAGAAATTGGATATTGAAATCCAAGAAGAAATTATCAATTAGGTCCCATACTTCATTCCAGTACGTCCTTAGTCTGGGGTGTTTGGCCTGGAATTGATCTTGGATCTGCCTTATGACCAGCTCAGAGTCTCCATAGGCCGATAGGAATTCAATGTTCATATTTTTGGTCAGCTGTAACCCAAGGAGAAATTCTTCATACTCTGCCACATTGTTGGTCACCTCAAATTTGAACTTGAATGAGAGGGGTATCATGATGCCTTCTGGAGATGCCAACAATATTCCAACTCCATTTCCCTCTTTTGAGTTTGCTCTGTCGAAGTACAATTTCCATACTTTGTTTTCATTTAAGTGTTGGTATTTCAACTACCTTGTCAAGTGTACTGATGTTTCTTCTAAGAGGTTCTCATCTTCTTCTAAGAATAGGCAAGAGAGGTCACTTTTTTTCCCATGCACTAGGGAATTTTCTGAGCCTTTAGTTGGGGTCACATTCTTTAAAAACCTGGATTCTTTGTATAGCCTCCTTCGCTCACCTACTAAAGTGGAAATTGTGGCATAAGTTAGATCTAGCTTAATAGATCCCCCCACCTTGAAACCCCAAGATCTGGATAAGAGCATTCTAAACCGAGGAGTAATATTGGTCACCATTGTGTCCATTACCACACTCTTCATTGGGATCTGAGCTAGATTCACGACCAGGTCCTTTATCATTCCTAAGGACTTGACTCTCTTGGAGTTGAAGGAGTACAGGTCCTTGTATGGTTTGGTAATATCCAAGCCCAGTTGTTCCATTACTGCTAGTGGCATGCAGTTGTGAGAAGCTCTAGAGTCCAACATGCAGTTGTGTAATAAAATATCATGGTTTACCAAAGTCACATAGAAAGGTGCAGTAGAAGGATCGAGTTCTTCTACATGCGGCCCAAAAACAACCATTGGCCTCTTTTCTTGGAGGTTTAAACTATCATGGGTTGGTGCTGAGGTAGAGGGATGCATGAATTGAGAGACTTGAGCTTTATAATTAGGCTACTTTAGAAGCTCAATTAAAGGGACAGGAATATTTACCTTTTCAAGCTCCTTCTAGGGATTGAATGTAGGTTGGGATTTTTCTATATCTACGGGCTATGTTCCTTCTTCATTTCCACTGGCAGTTTTCAACGGAGCAAGTGCTCCCTTGTCAATGTGTCCCTCTACACTATTTCTTTCCTTATTTGCAAAGACTTTCAACTTGGAAGGCTCAAGATTTAGCTTTCCTTTCCCTTTGTCTGGTACTGGAGGAATAATTCGGGGAGCAGTTTCCTCCTGTTGCTCTGGTTCTCTTGACCTCTTATTTAAAGATCTTAGATTATATTTACGTTGTGGTTGTTCTTGCATGAACTCTGCAAATTGTTTGCAATAACAATCTATATCTTCCTCATATGTTGCTTCGCCATCATGACTAGCCTCCTGGTGAACCATATTCTCATGTTCTTCTATACTGCGGGGTGTAACCCCGATTGTTGACTTGAGCATTTTGTTTGGAGAGGCTCTTGTTCTCAATCTCAATCTTTCCAACATTCTGTGATAAACTCCTGACGAGTTTTTCTAGTTCATCCATCTTCAAGTCTAGTGATTCTCTATCTCAACCAAAGGAAGATGCCTCTTCTTTCCCTCTTTTGTTCTCAGTAGGTTTGCTTTCCTCTTGACTTTCCTACTGAGGTGAAATTTGCTTCCACCTCAAGAACATCGATTTGGAGTTGATATAGAGTGAGAGACATCCTTTCCCTTGGAGTAAAGATAAATTCAGACTCAAATGCTCCCAAAAAGGTTACTCGGGCAGCAGCTTGAGGAGGCTTTATCTCAGCTGGCAGGTTATTGTATTGTTTGTTGAACCTATTTATAACTTTTGATATATCCTCTTTTGGCTTCTTCTTTATGGTGTTAAACTCTGTGAGGAGGTACTCATGATTCCTCTTTTCACCCCATTTCTATGTAAAAGAGTTTTCAAGTTCCTCCCGGGTGGCAATGGAGGCATTGGGTAGGGTTTTGAACCACTTTCTAGCCTCTCATTTAGGATCTCAACAAGAGAACTGAAGGTTTCAATGTGACTCTGTGTCATGTTATCATCTTCCCCGTTGAACCTAGGCAATTGCTTTAGGTAGTCCTGGGGAATTACACTTAGAGGCTGGGGTAAATTAAGAGGTGCATATTTATTTAGAAAGAAACCTGAAAGAGCCATCTGGATTAATGGAGGGGGATTTAGGTTTTCCTGAGGAACTTGGCCCAAAAACACAGTGGTAGGAGTGACTAGACTAGATGCAGGGTATGTCAGGGCCTTAGGAACAAATCCTGAGTAGTGAGTAACAGCAGGTTGAGAGCTAGATGAGGAAGCTTCAAAGGTTGGTGAGATGGTAGCACAAGCAGGGGGAGTTTTCTCTTTCCATACTTTCTTGAAAATCAACTTTTATGGGTCAGATACAAATGGGGCTTTCTGCTGAGATGTATCTGAGCGAGTATGAGGCCTTTTAAAAGCCAGGGTGATAATTGATAATGGGGGGTTGTGGAGTCGCCAAGGTGATGTGAATGCAATCATAATAGACTTCACTCACCTATACAAAGAGTGCTCAATTTGTCATATCCCAAGGGAAAAATCCTTCAATACGTTCCTCGGCAACAGTGCCAAAAGATGTTGTAGCTCCCAGAGACAACCTCGGATTTCTTACAAGACCAATGCCTGGGCACATATAAATTTTGAGTGTCTCAAATGATTCACAGTAAATGGAGACGTCACTTATATACTATATGTGATGTCTCCATTTCAATAAAATCATATGAGATGCACAAAATCTAGATGTGCCCATGCATTGGTCTTGTAAGCAATCCAAGGTTGTCTCTGGGAGCTACAACAGGTCTTGGAGATTTAATTAGATTGAATAAGTATACATAAAAATAACTAACACAGTAAAGGGAAAAATACAATGAGATCGCTTCTTATTCATAGATCCAGGCTATAGAAGAAACAGAGTTATTTCTTTTTAATATTTCCAAAACAAAATTATAGAAAATTCAAAAGTTGCATATCAAAGCAACCATGGAAATTGAGATGTCAAAAGTGTGTGTGTGTGTGTGTGTGTGTGTGCATTGAACAACTGAAAATTTTCAAACTAAAAAAACTTACAAATATCAGAGTCAAATAAGTTCCATAGTCACCACAAAGTTTTCAAACATTTTTCCCCCTCCTTTGTTTCAAAATTGAGGGTTTATATACACGATGATAAGCCCCACAATAATATAAAATAAATATTCCAAAATAAAAACAGTATTTTCAAAAATATAATTCATCATCCTGACCTCAGAATCAAGTAGCAATTGTATAAAAGAAAATAACATGATTGACTAACAGGGTATATGTGCAAGATTTGGAGCAGTGGCATCATATCCACAGTAACAGACTTTGTGCAAACCAAGACCAACATCCGATGAATGAGAAGAACATGTTTACAAATTGAGAAAGTAATATTAATAATCAACATTTATTATTGAAATAAGGTTGCTATAGAATCTTTGATTTTGTAGTTATCTTTTATAATTAGCAAATTGAACCAAATATAAAACATACCTTCAAAATATCTGATCTTAAAAATAGACAATTAATAAAACCTTTATTTAGTAGAGTTTGAATCATGTGTATATGGAGTAATGACCACTTTGACATTAGGTGATTTAATAATTATGTGTGTGTCCATTGACTGTGTTTTCTTCTCAAACCTTGTAGACTTCTGATCATTTTTATTATTCCTAAGTTGATTAAGCATTTTGAGTTTATTGTTCTCATGTATAAGTTGGTTAATCTGGTGCTCAAGACAAGGTACCATAACCAGATATTTTTCATGCCAATACATGTCATGTATATATTTATCAGAGTCAATCGCGCTATGAGGACATTTATCTGAGTTATTGTCACCATCCTCACTATAATTACCATTATCAACAAAACCAGAATTATCACTTGACTGAGGTTTATTTTTCTTTGGCATAGGCTAGACAAGAGATTCAAGATCAACATAAACTTCCTTCACAGGGATGTTTTTACCCTTGTTGCACCTTTCCCTGGATATCTTATGTTCAAATTTTTTAGTCTTCACCTAGGACTGAGGATTAAGGTCTAACTCACTAATTTCCTTTTCTTGTATAGGTTTAGAATGAAGGTTATGATTTGAGAAATATGGCTCAACATTATCTCTAAATTTCATATCCAATTTAACATGTTTAAACTATGAACTACAAGTCATACTTCATGTAATATGAATAGGCATTGTTTTAAGGGTTTTAACCATAGTATCGTCAAACAATTTTGATCCATCAAAATGGCGTAGCTCGTCAAGGCCGAAATCATCATTAGTGTGAAAGTCAGATGGAGTCTGACTGGTTGGTTGGAGATTAGGAAAAACCCTAGGGGTAAATTTTGACTATTCGAGATTTGGGGTTTGTTAAAGCCATTGTGAAGGAGAAAAGCATCCCAAACATCACTAATCTTTGCCAAATAGTGTTTTACAAGAATGCAAATCAAACCATGTGAAAATGAGACCAGTCCCTATTTTTGCGTTCAACTTGGTATGCCTTAGCCATTTTGGCAAGGATCTTATGAAAATATGATCTGTAAACTACCGTGGATATTCCAACAAACAGTTAGTCACAATAGATATGATAATATTATGCTTAAAATATGAAATTCTACATTATTACAGTTTTATTAAATTTCTAAATTTTTAGATTTTACTGTAAATAGTGCATGCATGCAAATGGAAACTATGTAGAAAATAGAGAACAAAAAAATAAAATCTCAAACAAATAAGACACAAGATTCGCTCTAAGAAACCCTTTAAGGAGAAAACACCTAGTTGGAAGGTCAGGTCGCTCCACTCTCTTTCTTTGTTTGGAAATATGGTTGCAAGTACAAAAAATTATGGCATGTGGCTTATGGGTTGTTGCAGTGTAAAAATCCTCTTTGTTTTCTCTACCTGTTATCCCTCTTGGCTATTTTTTCCCAGATATGGAACAAAGCACTCGAAAGAATGGAATGCCTCTTCCTCCTAGTTGTTTGGTTTTAATACAACCTGATAGCCCACTAGTGGTTAGGTTTGACTACCTCAAATCTTAACCAAAGTTACACTATAGACACTTCTAGAGTATTTTACATCATAATCACACGACTATCCCATTTTCCATGAATAATGGGGGCTAACGTAGCATCCTCTTGAATTATGGGTGTGAAAACAGGAAGGTCAACTTCTGAGTGGCATAACTTTCATATATGGACTCTGATTGATGCGCTTCTTGCATCATTGGAAATATCTATGTGGGTAGAATAGCATGAAATGGTGTGCACTAGAGTGGAAAATTTTTACCCCCAAAAAATGTCGTTTGATGCCTCAAAACACTCTCAGAAAGTTTCAAACCTTGTTTTGCCAAACTGGGTCCCACTTGTAAAAACGGTCTCGTGAGTTGATTCCTCCACTTTTTCCACTCTAAATGCATCAAGATGGATAACAAACAATATAATGATCCAATCGATATCAAAATAAAATGGGAGGTTGATCTTGTAACCTAAGAATACCATTAGCAAGGGTATGTGGTATATGAAAACAAACTGGTATCTATCTTCACAAGTAATAAATGTCAAAAAAATATAACAAATCTCACCACTTGGTTTTAAGAAAACTAACTAGCATACCTTTAACATTATACGCACAATTTTTGAATGCCAGAAACTTTCACGCGACTCATTGTGCACTTGGAAATTCTTTGACCAGTGCTCACTTTTTGTGGAGAGACAAGTCGCCTATGCAATGAAATCAACATCGACCCGCATTTCTACTTCGCCAACCCTAGATTTTCTACCATTAAAAGTGGAGGTGAAATCCTTTAACACTTCATCGTTAAAACCCTAGAAGCATTGAACAAAATCCCACCAACCAACCTCCTGAAATAGAGTCATCTACTCCTCATATGATTCAATAATTTCACCCTCAATCAAATTTGTTCGAACCACAAGAGGCATTTCAAAATACCTAATAAAATCCAACTGTGATTATGTTTGGAAAGGAGGAAAAATGAGGGAGATAGAATTTCAAAACATAACCATTGCAGCATGACATGAGAAAATTGAGTGGCGACTTCACTCAAACAAGCTAAACAAAGTTCTACAAAACAAACCCTAAGCACAGTGCATACAAGGCGAAGACTCGAAACAAGAATGGAAGGAATACATGAATGAAAACCCTAGGCTATGAATTGGGCAACTAGTGCAGAGTACCAGATGTACCTAACAGTGATGATAGCAAACTGAGCAATAATGTAACCAAAAAGCTCAAGACATGACAATAGTGAATGGTGTAACCAAGTTTCGAGGGTTAGATTTGCCAGTTTGGATAATATAAACCGGGTCATCATAAAACCATAAAATTTATTCATAAAATCCCATCAAATGTACCATCCTTGTCAATGATTATTTCATTGCATGGTATATTGATATTTTCCTTACCCCATTTTAATTGTGCATATAACCATCAGACATAGCATTAAATTTGATGTTTTCAAGCCATAACAACCATCAAAATATAAATCACAGAGTTTAATAATGGCAAGTGATATTATAAGGTCATGGAGTCACAACATTTTACACATCAAGGAATATGAATGATTATAAAATACAAGCTTGTATGTCATATGTCATAACAAAGTTTGAAAACAAAATATTCCTAATCCATGAGTTATATAATACATAAACACCATGACTTTGAGTGCAATTTTAACCTATATTCAAGGCAAGGAAATATACAAAAACACAATGAAAACATAATTTTCACATGTAGGTTTGATTGAAAAGGCTTTAAGCATCATCAAGTTGCTCAAAAGATATGAGATCTATATAAATTTAGATAAAGGAAGAAGCATTCTCAATGCAGCAAAAACAACCATCAACATCATTATTAGGATTTGAGATGTGTCTTCCAATTCTATTAGGATTTAAGATGTGTCTTCCAATTCTTTAGAGATCATTATCACACCACATACCAATAAAAGAAACAATGACAAAATCTAGAATAAAATCTTTGCTTCAAAATTCTGATTGTCTATCAAAACCGAAAATAAACAAGAAAATCAAAGGAGGGGCCCATTTCATTTGAAAAATGAGAGGGGAGTCTATTGGGTGACCAACAAGACCTTATAAAATTATTCTAAAAATAGCATATATTTTTCTATAATAAGTATATACTTAATTAACCTACTTATAGCTTCCCATAAAATAATTAAAACATGAAATTTTATTCAACACTTTTATCCAGTCATTTCATTAATCAATAAAATATATATAATATTTATTAATACACTATCATAGTTCACCCAAAATGATTTTTTACTCTACATTCCTATTTTCAAAAATAAATACAACTTAACCTCTTATCAAAAAATTAACACTTCTTATATTTTATTTTAATTTTTTTTTTTAAATCAACACTTACATAAATAAAAAATATCAAAACATTAAAATAACTTTAATGCTTTCAAATTAAACAATCATTGAGTCATGTCTTGTCCTGTTTTGTCCTATTCTGTTAAACATTTTGACTCGGTCAAATTACATAAAATAAAATTTAAATTTAAAAAAAAAAAAAAAATTATTATTATTATTATTATTAAAACATTTTGAGTTGCTCAAATTACATAAAAATAAAAATAAAAATATTAATTTCACCTAGAGAAGTTCTCTAGCCCAATATTTTAGAGATGTGTAATATAATGTAATGTAATCTAAACATTTTGACTCCGTCAAAATAAAATAAAAATAAATAATTGCTCTCCATGGTAGAGATGTTGTAACCTAATATAATGTAATGTAATGTAAGTTAAATATTTTAAGTCAAAATAAAATAAAAGTAAAGTAAAAATGACCCTAATAAAATAAAATAAAAATGTTCCATGGTATTGATAACCCATGATAAATTAATAATAAAAATAAAAATGGCCCATGGTATTAAGAACCCATAGTATTCATGTGAAACATAGCCTATTTAAGGGGAATATCAAAATAGTTGGATTTGTATCACCCTTGCATACCCTTGTCTCCTTGGAGGGTTAATCATGATATTCAGTTGCATCCAAACTTGAGTGGGCTAGCTAATTTATATATTTGCAACAAAAGGCAAACAAAATCAGTCAAATTATGTCTTATTTGGGAGAAATCTTATGACTTTAATTTAAAGAGTATTGTTTCATTCATTGATGTAAGAAAAATGTGTTTGGATAGGATTTAGTTTGCCCCATCAAATTTAGATTTCATTGTTTTGTTATCTTATTTATGAATTTTAATCAAATTGAATCTTTCAAATTACAAGAAATTGAATCCCACCAGGTATAATGAGTGAAACAGTGCATTATTGTAAGGAAATTGTATTCCTTTAATTTAAAGACTAAGTCTTCATTCAATCATCATAGCTATGATTTAATTTACCTTCTTGGATTTGGATTTCATTGTTTTGTTTAATCTTATTTAGGGATAAAGACTTTGTAAATAGATTTCATTGTTTTGTAAATGGGACTTATATAATTGTTTTTAGGAAAACCCAAAGAAAATAAGCAATGCTAACCATAAACGATAATAAATTTATAATATTGGTTTTGAACCTGAGCCCACAAGGCATTGAGCTTTGAATAATCACATGGGTTTTCTTTGTCATTGTTGTCTTATGATCTTATTATATACTTTTAGTTTAGTCTATATGTCATATAGGTTTTGGTCTCAAGTTTAATTTGGGAGAATTTTTTTTTTTAATTATAATTTCAAGGTATTGTTATAAAACGTATTAGTAAAAAGTCATTTTTAAATGAGATGAATTGAAATTCATCCCATTATATATACATTTATTCTTTTCCATTGAATGGTTTTGACTTCGATTAAAGTTTACAAAGAAATATATATTATCCATTAAAATAGATAGACATCGTATATATGAAGATTTATTTTCAATAAAATAAATGACAGATTATAAAACAGGTATTTTACTTATTACTAAAGTTTTAAATATTAAGATTCATTTTCTCAATATTATTGTATTATGAGTTTCAAGAATTAGAACTATTTTTTGAAATAGTATATTGTAATGAATTTTATAAACCAACCTAAATTAACCTAAATTGAGACGATGCAAACCTTTTTTTAGTGCAAACTTTGAATTTACACCTCAAGAGATTTATCACTCTAAACCCTTAATAAATCCAGAACTTAGATAAATCTATATGGCTCATAGCTACTTTATACCATTATAAATTTAATAAACAAATTCAAAATAAACACTTCTTGATTTTTCCTATCAACACACTCTTTAATATTATATTATTTACTTTGCATAGAAGATCTCCCAATAAAAGCGTGTTCACAATCTCAATGCCATTTCTTATAAAATTTGACCAAAAAAACCAACTGGAAAAACTTCCAAAAAATTATATATATATATATATATTAAATTTTTAATTAATAAATAAATGTATTAATTTTATTCTTTCTCTTTTATTAAAAAAAAAAAATTGAGCCCGCAGAGGTTTGGTCTCGTGGCCAGCTGAAAATCTACTAAGTCATCCGTGCCGTTGTGCAAGTCACGAGTTCGAGTCTTGTCTTAACCGAGGGCCGTTCTTGCGGGTTGGGCAAAGGATTGTTGCCGATTCTGCTAGTCAACAAAAAAACAAATATTAAAAAAAATGCACATTATTTATTCACTATTTTGGATATGTCTTAAAATTGCTTATTGCTTTAATTTGGAAATAAGCGGTAAAAGTGAAAGTCTACCACTTACTAACCACTCTTAGTGACTTTATTTTCCTTAAATAAAAATAATAAGTCAAAGTACATTAACATTAACGAATAACAACCATAATAATTATACTCAATGTAATTTAACCATGATAAATTTTTCATATATATTATAATAATAATAAATATATATCCACTTTATTTACACTAAATTATTTTTAAAATTAACTATTACCTACTCTCATGATTTATCAATCAAAAATATGCTTGGTTCAGCGATTTAACTTCATAGATTTCAAGTACATGTTGTCAACTCAAAATAACTATCACATGGATGCATATTTATATAACTTCACAGACTTTTTATTCAAATGGAAAGGATAAAACAATTTTGATAGTTCAAAATATTATATACAAAATATCATATTTAATAAAGCTAATAATATCATATTTATGAAAATGGTAAATATGATACTAATAATATTATAGAGAGTTTCAAGATTTAATAATGATATATCTCTTTAAAGTTGTGATAAAAGTTTACAATTATTATATATAGAGTATTGTTTAATTATTATATATTTTGGAGTTTGTTTTTATAGGAATATAGTGAAATAATTTTTAATTAAATTATGATATTTTTTATTTAAAATATGTTTTAGATTATATATACATAATCAATTTAAATCTTAATAAATATCAGATCCCATGAAGAATTAGTGATCAAATTTTTAATTTCAACAAAATTATATAACATTCGAACCAAATTTAATTAAAAGACTCTAAAATACAATTTAAATATTTTTATATATTTTTTCTTAATAAACACCTTCGCCATCCTAACAAGGCACATTAGTGCACATTATTATTTTAAGAAACTTGATTTTTAAAATAGTATTAATTGATAATCAATAACACTATGACTATTTGACATTTAGCGTTTCTGCATTCATTGGATACGACCCAAGTCCAATATGAATTCAGTTGTGTTGACTGGAACACACTATTAGTGAAGATAAAGAAGTGTATGTGGTTATAGAGATGCCAAATTTATAGACATTATTTCCTTTTCCTTTCTCAGGTACCATAGAATGACCTTTTTTTCAGTACGACCATAGAATGACCTTTATGTTCTGTAAATAAACTATTTTTCTTCCCTCCATTTTTTTAATCAATCTAATTGAATGGGAAACTCAATGAGTAAATTGTGTCTTGACTGTTTGTTGGACAGAATTTTTTTTTCAATTATGTATAATAGTTATGCCAATTATTCTCTCCAATACTGCCCTATCATGGAGCAGACTCTCTCCATTCTTGCTTCCCGGCTGTGTGAGAAACCTGAGGTAGACGTTGTCCATTATTTGCAAAAATTACCAGAAACTAGGATTTTCCAAGGCAGATTTACATTTAATTTGGAAAGACACGGCTTTACCGCAGTATACATAATAGAAAAACAAGTGAATATCTTTCAAATGGAAACACGATCTCTTTTTAGAGGTGAAAGATAGTCGAGCTAGATATTCGAGTCTCCATCCCTGTTATAAAATTGAATAGCAAGAATGTAACACCTTTGGGTAAAAAATTGTAAATATTTTGTTTTATGGTAAATTACTTTGTAAAATTGTGGGCCATGTGAAAAGTCATACATGGGATAAATGTTTAAATGTTGTTTAGTTTTTATAAATAATATTAATTATGGTCAACCATAAAACTATGGGAAAGAGTGTTAAATGAGAGTTTCTTCCCAGACATTTAGAAGACAGTTATTCCTCTCCCTATAGATAAATAATCTCAATTGGGGGTAAGAGAGCCAAGAGGGGAGAGAGAAGAAAGCTTGAGACAACCTTGAAAACTTGGCACCTGGTTGAGGGAGGTCAAAGGGAGGAATTGAATATGTAGAACCTGAAACAGAACGATGTTGAAGGTTCACAGGATGCTGCCAGTTGAGCATCCTTGAGCTAGTGGGTAGCTAGTGGGATCCTTAAGACAGACTGGTGAGTCTAAGTTTTTGGGCTGGACTAAAGAAGTCTTGATGCCCTTGGTAGACCTCACTAGGTCTCTATCAGATCACTGTTCTCGGAAGAACTAGCTCGGGGGGAGTCCCATTGTGCAGACACAGAACTCATCGGTTGGGTGGAGCACTCTTGTCCCTGGCATTTTGTGGTTGAATCACACTGTTTGGGCCGGATAAGTATATATAACTTAGTGTTTGTCTTGAATTTATTTCTATTTTTAACTCATGCATGTAAATATGTTTGTGGAAAATATGTGTGTTCTGAAGATAAATGACTGGCTTTAATATATTAAATGATGAATTGGAGAAGTGGGTTATTCCAGGCCAACTGATGAACATTAACCTAGAACAGTGCTGATTTCTGAACTGTCAAAGGGTTAGAAGAACTGGGCAAGTGTCGAGGATCAGGTCTCACTTGAAGAAGTTCTAGATCTATTAAGTGTTGAAGAAAGTGTAACTAGGTTCGGTCTTCATAAATATAATTTTGATCTTTGTACTTGTAAAAGAAAAGAGATATGATTTTTGTAAAATTGTAAAAATGAGTTTCTTGCTCATTTGATAGGTCAAGCACATGTTTGAGTGCTTCTAGGAAAGTCAAAGAGTCAATGTAATCGTTGAAGAGCCATGTGGGCATGTTACACTATGTAACCTATGTAATTATGTCAAAGATATGTGTCAAAAGTGATCCTCCAAAGCACAAGGACAAGTCTCCACTTCAAGTCAGCTCAAAGGATGAATTTTGGTGCACTTGAAGTCAAGTCAGCCTCACTAGCTCAAGTCGGCCCAATAGGAGGGACAACCTCCTATATATAGGGCCATTCGACCTCATCAAAGAAGAAAGCAAGTGATCTCTGAAATCAACGAAGGACAAGTCAAAGAAAGAGGTGTGACAAGGGAGAAAAGGGGTGCTTCTATGGCATCGGAGAAGGAAAAGAAGAATCTAAGTTTTGGGGATTGTTTTAAGACCTAATTTTGTCGCATGTGCAAAGAAAGGAGGGTAGTTTTGCACATCAGATCCATAAGTGCAGTGACATAATCAAGTTTGATTGAGCTAAGAAAGGCTTCTAATAAGGTCTCCATCTCTAGAGAATAAGAGGACATCTAAAGCGAAAGAAAGAAGCAAGTAAAAGGGCTCATTTCAAGCTCTATATCAGCCACACGTGTGAAGAATTCTATTCTGCAGTAAGGAAGGATTGTCTCATTTTTTTAGCATAAGTATCGGGAAAAGCAAAGATTTCCAAGCGAAGTAGAGAAGGAAAGGCAGACTCCAAAGAAGAGGTCTCTAAGGAGACCTAGGGTTTCTGTAGTTGTCGGGAAAAGAGCTACCAGTTGTCGAAAGAAGTGCGAAGGAAGTAATCAAGGTGAAAATCAGAAGAAGGCATTGATTGAAGGACAAAAGGAAGAGAGATTGTCTTGTGCTTGAAGCATCTATAGGTCAAGGGTCTAGGGTTTGGCACTTGTCAATTGAAGCTTCAATAAGAGAAATTTACATAAGGGTTTTCCTCTCTACGAGAGAGAGGTTTTACCCTAGCTGAGAGACAACATCTTGTGTTCTTGCCTCTTTTGTTTTGGTAACTATTTGATGAAGTCAAAGAATACACTATAATAATAATAAGAGAATATTGTACAAATAAGAAAAGTAAAAGTTCTTCATAAATAGTTATCATCGTCAAAAGAATCTCACTATAACCTAGATGCCCTAGATTCTTCAACATGGTATTAGAGCTAAGGTGACACATCAAGGAAGGGCGTCTCAAGAGCACATAAAAGGTTGAAGCATTAAGATCAAGAAGAAAGGGCACAGAAAGGTTGAAGCATCATATCTACAAGCAAGGTTTCCGGATCCATAAAGGACAAGAAGGATTACCATCTTCTCTCCTATATCCAATAAGAAGAACTACCATCCTAGGAACAAAGAAATAAGAAAGCCTTCCATCTAAGGGCATCTACAAGAAGGTTCATCCAAAAATGGTTTACATCAAATACTCATCATCTTCAAAGGAAGATACTCAGGTCTAGGTCCATCATTGAAGATCTCCAGATCTACACATTGAGAAGTTTTCATTAATGAGCAAATTCATCACACGGCACATTGAAGGAAGCATCTTGAAGGACTCCAAGATCCAAGAAGCTAAGACTTCATTCATCAAGGAAGCAGCAAGATCTCCTCATCACTAACACTCTCAAATAAGTATTTTTATGTCCTCTTCTAAAATTATCAAACTGTCTTTTTGCAAGGAAAGTAACAAATTGGTTGGGACTTCTAATTTCCTTGCATGGAAAAAGAGGATTGATCTACTACTCAAAGAAAATGAACTTTTGTAATATGTCAAAGGGAGTGTCAGTGAAAACTCAAGCCCTATCAAAGTATAATAAGGATGAAACAAGGGCTCAAAGGATTTTGATATAATCCGTCAAAGACCCTCTCATTCCTTATGTTTCCAAACTTTAAACATCTAAAGAAATCTATGATAAGTTGGTGGAGCTATTCTCAGTTAGTATAGCTGGAGAAGTGATATTGTTGCATAATGAACTATACAAAATGAAGATATCCAAGGAAGAAAGAATATCTCCCTACTTCATGAAGGTCTCTAAGATGAGAGACCAGCTGCAAGAACTAGGAGAAGTTATGTCATATGGAGAAACGACAATTGTGGTTCTCAATGCATTACCTGAGGAATGTGGTTGTTTAGTCAATTTATTATGTCCTAAATTGCTACATTAATTATCAATCTGGGAGTCGTAAACTGATGAAGTGTGGCGCACTGTATGTGCAAGACAACCTCTTTCTTACTTTTATTGTTTTCAGTTTTTATCTTGTTTTTGGGGTTTTGTTCTTGTTGGTCTTCTAAAGTGTCTAATGCAAATGGAAATCCTATTCTCAAGTTTTAAGAATACTTTTAGAAGGCAAGTATGGATTTAGATTTAAGACAAGGTTTATGTCTCTTATGGTAATTTCCAAAACTTAGCACTTCAAAAGATCTCAAAACATGCTATTGATAAAATTAGTACTTGAACAGAAATGTAAATATGCAGCTACTTAAATCAAGAAAACGATGAAATACTGATCATGAGGTCACTGTCTCTGCTGCCCATTTAATTACAGAAATAAAATCTAAACTATTGCACTCAAAGCCAAAAATTGCAGACTAATGAAAGCAAGATCAATTTACTTCACTTATAATCCGATAGCTCACCAATTAACTTTTCAGGTTAAGCCATGGCACCGGAGATAACGTCAAATAACATGAAGAATTGATATCTAAGCTACCTATTTGCAGATTAATGAAAGCAAAATCAAATTACTTCACTTATAATCCGATAGCTTGCCAATTAACTTCTCGGGTTAAGCCATGGCATCGGAGATAACGTCAAATAACATGAATAACTTGATATCTAAACTACCTACTTGCAGATTAATGAAAACAAAATCAAATTAATTCACTTATAATCCGATAGCTCGCCAATTAACTTCTCAGGTTAAGCCATGGCACCGGAGATAACGTCAAATAACATGAAGAACTTGATATCTAAGCTAGCTAATAGCAGCAAACAAATCTCAATGAAATCAAAACATAACAATTGAAATTGAAAAGCTTAAAAAGTTCAGCAGAGAAGCAAATCTCATATCACTTCTTGATGTAAAAATTATATGAAAAAGCTCGAGCATAACCTATCCTGAAACACACTGATCAGTGTTAGTGAAAAAATATGCAATGCTGCAAAATCATGTACAGGAATAAAAACGATTAACACCATAAACAAATTATGAGAAATATAAAGTGGAAATAAGAGAAAAGATGCATGAAAAAATTACAAAAACGAAAAGCAAAACCTCAGCTGGCAGGGGCCCTCTGCATAGCCTTTGGTTAACACATTGTCACCTCAGAACCACGCTTTACACAGTCATAAGAAAACAGAGTTTTTATATTGCAAAACAGAGAGTACTTCTTCTCGTTACAACATCAAAATGAAAGCTTAAAACAACAACGTCAATCCTAATATCTAAACTAGCTACTTGCATTGCAAACGCTTTATTTATATAGGAAAATAGATAATTGTTTTTTTGAGAGAAATCTTCAGCAGAGGACACGTAAACAGGACAGAACCCATAAGTTCAGCCTCTTGGTTGCCATAAACATTAAATCTACAAAAGGTGGGTGTTGGATTTGCATCATGGAGACGGCCTGCAGCTGTCAAAAGTGGATCCACGAACCTAGGAACGGTCTCGGACTTTTCACATGCTGAAACAGAGACCTATTTGATGTAGGACTCCTTGTTTGACTGTCCTTTGACCAATGCCTTTCTTCACGAATTCAGCTGAACAGATAGGACCTTGTCCATGTGTAGATCATTTATGAGCTGCCCACGTGCCTCGTTTCACCTACCGACACCTATAACCTACAGAACAATGAAAACAGCTGCGGAATTGTGAGTCAGTTGCGAAACGTGGCTACATTCCGTAGCTGATGAACAAAATCTAAATCAAATAGCACACACAAGGATATAGTTAGAAAACCACTTAAATGCACTCCTAGAATCAATATGTAACAATATTTGATAGCTTATGAGGCATTGATGTGGGAAAATTGAAGATAAAAGGTCTAATAAAGTATGTAGAATAGAGGTAGTTCTGGGGCTTAACATAGCCCCACTGTGAAGATGTTTCATGTCCTCATGCAACCAAAACTGTGACTATCCTTCCTTCAATTCATCTGCTCTGATACTTCTGCTAATACATCTAGCCTTCTCTTCTTCTTCCTTGGTGTCACTACCATCCTAGGCTTCATCATAAGGCACCTGTATTTGAGGTTGACGAGGGATTTGCTCAACCTCCTATTCTTCTTCTTCAATTTCCTATTTTTATTGTGCCACAATCCTAAATGCAGCATGGTATTGTCATAGATGATTTTGTCCAACCTGTTCTGCTCTTTCAATATCTCATTTTCCCTTTTGATATGTCTATTCAGGATTTCTAGTTTAAAAACTTCTTGTTTTAATGATTGGATCAAAGTTTCCTAAGTTGTACCAGGCTGATTAGATGAAGTGCCCTGTTCTGTTGCAGTATTTTCCAATGATTCAATAAAATCATACATCTCTTGCTCAATTGGATCAATTTCTGGTGTGGCCTTCCTTGGACTGATTTCAAAAACTGGTTGAGAAAAAGGATAATGTTGTCGACTGTGGTCAGGAGGAGTGATTGTTGGTGAATGTTCTGGTGTTTCCCCTCCTAAGTCTTTGAAGTGATCCCCTTTGATTTGCACTTTCTTTAATTTTCCTTTAAGTCTTGAGCTCCTTCTTAAATTCTGTGAGCTGGTATCTCCCTTTTCTACACTTTGTTTCTCCTTTCCTTTTTCTTTTGCCTTAACTGACTGTTCTTTAAGATGAATTAGCCTTTTAGAAAGTATCTTCTCTTCTTCTGAAGAAGGTTCTGGGGTCTGATAAATGTCTTCAATATTTCTTTTCCCTTTCTGTTTTACTTGTTTTCTAACCTCAGTCAAAGTTTCAAACAACATTTCTTCCTTACTGGTTTCTTTAGTTATACTAGTAGGAGTATCTTAAATGTTTACGCTTGTTTTTCTTCTCCTACTTTTTCTTGTTGAAATACCTTCAGGTGTTTCAGGTGGGTCCTGAAAGAAATTTCTAATCAGGAATTGTTCCCATGTGTCCTTTCTTTCCTTCAATTGTTTTTCAATCAGAATTTTAACAAGGTCGTGATGATAAAGATGAGGCTCTACATCATCCAGATTAGTTTATGCAGTGGTAGACATATTTTTCAAGCTACTCAACAAGAAATAAGGCAGATTGATGGTTTGATTCTCCAGAAAATTCATTAATAACCTTATATGGTACATTTACATAGACCCATACCTTCTTTCACACGTAATGAACTTCTGAATTATCAACAACAAACTAGTCCATTTTTCCTTTAGGGCTAAAACAGGAATTCCACGTTTAAAAACGGTTATATCCATACCTGGGTTATGAAAAATGATCCTCTAGGCCCTCTCATCGAAGTCTTTGTTTTTGAACCATCGTTCTCCTTCCTGTGGGAGCTCCGTTGTTGCTGCAATGGATGCCTATGTTACCGAGAATTTGATATCCCCAATCAACTTCCATGCCATTGAAGGACCTTGCAAACGTCTTCGTGACTTCTTTATTATGACCCCTGAATTTCTGGATAAACTGCAGCCACCTTGCTTTCCTTAACATGCTCTTTAACTGTGGATAACCCTCCATGAATTTAGCCCCATTCGGCTCTGTTCTTACCAGAAGGCCCATTCCTCCCTCTTGCTTCGAAAATACCTCTGTAAGTGATGGTTTCACGGAGGCAGAACGGTTATATGAGCGGAAGATGGACGAGGATTGCGGATAAAACCAATGGTTATAAAACGGGAAGAATACGGAGCATGAAATGAAAACAAGTTGACGAAGCAAAGGTTTTTATAAACAAACCCTGAACTAGCAATCGTAAACTCGGTGTGAGAGTATGGAAACAGAGTGAGACTGGCAGAATTTTGAAATAAAAGGCTGCGGAGTGGACGTTAGCAAATTCATAAAATGACTGCGGAGTGGTGCGTCAGAGGAGAGCCGTGGTCAATTGGCTTACGTCTTCATGATTAACCGGTTCAACAGGTGTAATGCGATGTACAACTGAGTACGAGTTAGATTCGGAAGAGGATTATGAGGCTATTAGAATTTGATGTGGAGATCATGGTGGAGTTATGCAAAGGTCCTGGAGGATTTAAGGAAGCTATCAATTCGAATCATTACACATGATGGAGCTTGTGATTTTACAACTATACAGATTATGTGTTTTAAAATGCTATTTGAAATTGATTTTGCTCATATATTAGAATCTTACCACTTCCGTTCGCTAACTTTTGATTGGCTGCCTCTTGTAGGTGCTTTTAGGTACTGACATCTTCAAAAGATTTTCCTCTTCCATACCTGCATCTGGATTTCATCATTACTTTGGCTAACATTTGACTATCACTGCAGAGTAACAAAGTATCATCTACGGAATCAACAATCAGCTGCAGAAACTGACATAGTGAATAACATATGACTTGGCTAAGTGAATGGAGATGGGTGGAAATGAAAGATGACTGAATGAATGATATATGGAAAATTGACCATGAAAGGAATCTTATTGGTGGAATGTGATGGAGAAATGGAATGAAATGAAATGAAGTGAAATGACATGAAATGAAACAACTATGAGTGAAATGAGAGAGATTTTTTTTTTTTGGAAAAATATAGGGCGTCAGAAGAATCAGAATTTCGCCCTGTATTTTTTGTATAAGACTGCCAATCAGTGATTGGTTTTCAGGCTTATACATTTTTTTTTTTTATATGATGATGAAAAGAACAAAGACTAGGCTGGTGGAGAATAAGGATTCTTCTTTACCAACCTTATTGCAGAATTATCTTGAAATATTTTGACAAATTCCTCCTTTGAGAGTGGCTTATGATAGATCTTCAATCTGTGACCATTCACAATCAGAGGAGTTTGATACTCATCAATTGTTTTGATTCTTACCGCTCCATTGCTAAAAGCTTTTTCAATCTCATATGGCCCAAGCTAATGAGTCTGAAATTTACCTTTGAAATCTTTGAACTTGGAATCAAATAGCAATGCCCAATCTCCTTCTTGAAACTTTTTCTCCTTGATGTATTTGTCATGCCACTTAGCTCTTTGATATTGAACTAGATCAATTCTTAGGATTGCTTCTTGTTTGATCTCATCTAGTTCATTCAACTGCTCCATTCTATGCTTTTGGGCTTCTGATAGATCCATTCCCAATTGAACTGTCATCTTGAAGGTCTTAACTTGGAACTCAATGGGGAGCAGAACTTCTTTCCCATAAACAAGTTCATAGGGAGAATGTCCTGTTGTGTTCCTCCATGTGGTTTTGTAGGCCCATAAGGCTTCAGGAAGCCTTTCTGCCCAATCTCTTCTGTGTAGATGAACAATCTTGGTAATGATGCCTTCAATTACTTTGTTTGTAGACTCCACTTGACCATTTGCTTGCGGATGGTAAGGAGTGGATTTTATGTGCTTGACCTTGTATTCTTCCATCAACTTCTCCACTAGTTTGGATGTGAATTGACCTCCCTGATCTGTCACAATTTCTCTTGGAACACCAAAGTGAGTAAAAATATCCTCATAAAGAAAACTAACAACTGAATTTTTTCAGTAGCAGAAAATGATGCTTTGGCTTCTACCCATTTAGTGACATAATCAGTACATACCAATATATAGTTTTTCTATTTAGATGGTGGATTAATAGGTCCAATAAAGTCTAAAGCCCATTTTTCAATGGGTTCGATGAGTACCTGTGGTTGTAATGGTATCTCATTTGAGGGGGTAGGTTTCCCTACTCTTTGGCAGTTGTCACACCTTTTCATATATTATTTTGCATCTTTGAAGAGGGATGGCCAATAATATCCTAAAGAAAGGATTTTATAGGTTTTCATTTTGTCAACAAAGTGTCCACCACACGGTTCATCATGACATGCTTTGAGAATATCAGGCATTTCATCTTCCCTGACACATCTTCTGATCACAAGGTCTGGTCCTATTTTAAACAATTCGTTAGAAATCCATGAATATTTTGAACTCTCTTAAATAATCTTTCTTCTTTCACTAAGAAATAAATGTGGAGGTAGTTTTCCTGTAACCAAATATTTAGCCATATCTGCATACCAAGGAGTGTTAGTAGTTACTAAAAATAAGTATTCATCAGGAAACTTATCCTCTACAGGAGAATCTTCTTTGATATTCTGAATTCTAGACAAGAAATCAGCTACTATGTTTTGTTTCCCTAGTCTATCTAACACAGTAATATTGAATTCCTGTAAAAGTAGGAACCACCTTGTAACTCTGCCATTAGTAACGAGTTTGTTCATTAGATATCTAATTACAGAATGATTAGTATGAATAAAAGTTTCATAGCCTGTTATATAATGTCTGAACTTATTAATTGCATGAACAACAGCTAAGAACTCTTTTTCAGTCACAGTATAATTCAACTCAGTGGGAGTCAAATTTTTACTGGTATATTAAGTGGCATAAGGAACTAAGTCTTTTTGTCCCAACACATCTCCTAGAGTTGTATTTCAAGCATCTATAGAAATATGGAAAGGAAGTTTCCAATTTGGTCCTCTCAAGATAGGCACTTCAGATATTCTTGTTTTCAAAGCTTCAAATGTTGATTGGCAATCAGGACTCCATTTGAATTCACAATCTTTTGTAAGTAGTTTAAGGAGTGGAGATGCTATTTTGGTAAAGTTTTTTATAAATCTTCTATAATATCTAGTAAATCCTAGAAAACTTCTAATATCTTTTTGACAATTTGGAATAGGTAACTTGGAGATGACTTCAACCTTTGATTTATCAACTTTAATCCCATCGCATGAAATCTGATGTCCTAAAACAATACCTTCAGTAAACATCATAAAGCATTTTTCATGGCTTAATGAAAGGTTTGTTTCTTTACATCTTATAAGGACTTTTTCCAAATTTTCTAATGCCTCTTCAAATGTATTACCATAAACTGTAAAATCATCCATATATTCCTCTACACAATCATGGATTAGATCAGAAAAAATTCCTAGTACTGCTCTTTGGAATGTTGCGGGTGCATTGCATAATCCAAAAGGAAGCACTTGGTAAGCAAAAGTTTCCCATGGACAAGTAAATGTGGTTTTATCCTGATCTTCAAGTTCTACCTGAATTTGATTATAACCACTAAAACCATCTTGAAATGAAAAGTACTTTTTGTCTGCTAATGTATCTAATACTTGATCGATAAAGGGCAAAGGAAAGTGATCCTTCAAAGTTGCTTTATTCAATTCCCTATAATCAATGCACACCCTCCATTTACCATTCTTTTTGGGTACTATAACCAAGGGAGAAACCCATCGGCTATCTGAAATTGGGTAAATGAAGTTCACATTGAGTAGTTTTTGGAGCTCTTCTTTCACAATCTCCCTAGGATTTGGATTCATCCTTCTCTGAGGTTGTCTGATTGGTCTATTGTTTTCGTCAATATAAATATGATGGATGCAAGTCTTAGGGTCAATACCTTTAATATCAATATACTCCCATGCAAATGCAGCAAAATGTTTTTGCAAGATTTTGGTTAGCTCTTCCTCTTGTAACTTTCCCAAATTTTGGTTGATATTCAATGTTTTACCTAGAAAAATTTCAACTGCAGACCTGCCAAACTCTTCCATAGAGTAGAGAGACAGTTTCTTTTATGATAAATATTCAATGTGAAAATCTAACTGAAATTGTGTGTGGTCATATTCTGAAGATGTTTCAAAATTTTCTAATGTGTTCAAAATTTGACTATCTTCACTAACTTCAGAGATAGTAAAGACAGGTTGTATAGTATCTTCATCATCGACCCATTCATTGTCTCCTACTTCTGTAATTGCTTTTGCTGGAGGATACAAATTGAATTTATTTGTTGAAATACCATCAGAAATATACATGTCCCCAAATCTACAACTAATAAAAGCATCAACTGTGGCTAGCCAAGGTCTTCCTAAGATGAGTGGGTGCCCTCCTAGATTACTCTTGGGAGTCAAAATCATGAAATCTACTGGATATTCCCAAGAATCTAAGGAGACTGAAATATCTTCTAGTACACCATCTGGTTTGATTATTGATCTATCTGCAAGTTGCAGTAAGGTAGGTGTAAAAAGAAGATTAGGAAGTTTAAGTTGTTCCATAGTCTGTCTACTCATAATGTTTATAGCAGCCCCTAAGTCAATCAATGTATTTGGAATTTCTATCCCATTTATGTGTGTCTTGACAATTGGACTACCTGGATCCACATATTTCTGCATGGTAATCTTTCCCATCATGATATCTGTTATTTTTCCTACGAGGTGGATTCTTTTTGTGTCTCTTGGTTTCCTACCTGGTCTTTTGAAACTCAACTCTTTTATTGTTTTTGCTAATAGGAATCTCTCTAATGGCTTGTAGCAGGGGAATCTTGATACAGAGATTCTTTAATTCATCTAAGAAAACATAGTCAGGCAACAAGATTTGTTTTTCTACCCCTTTGTCAATTTGTAATCTTTCAAGAAAAGGAGGTGTGGATGTATATGCAGGTTGCTCAACTATAAGAGTTGTAGGGGTTGACTCTTTTTGTTTTTCTTTTTGAATGATTGGGTTTTGAAGGGATGCTTACTCAAAACCTTTATTGACTTTTAGATAATCCTCCTCAGAGGCATTTTGCTCTTAAACATCTATAGAAGGTTTTTCCTTTTCTAAAATTCTACCAGATCTAAGTTGAACATCATTAAGAGGAACAATCATATAGGTAGGAAATTGTTGTCCTTCTACCATGTAAGCATTCTCAGGATTTTTGTTGTTGGGATTTGGTAATGGCTAGGCTGGTAGTTGATTTGGCTTTTGTTGAAATGGAAGCAAGAGTTGAGAATTTTGATTTTGTAGAGAAGGTTGTTGATGTGGAAATGGAAATGAAAGTTGTGGGTTTTGATTTGGAAGTTTTGGATTTTGTTGTTGATTTTGAAAATATGGAGGATATTGATAAAATTGAGCAAATCTCCCATAAGGATTTTATACCCCTTGTGCCCATGATTGAGATTGATACGGATTTTGAGGTTGGGGCCAAGGTTGTTGCCAAGAATTCCAATTTGGTGGGAGCTGAAAATTCATAGGATTACTAAATCCTTGATTTTGTTGCCCTTGCCAAGGTCTTCTTGAAACAAAAAAAAGGGATTCTACTAAATTTGGATCTTCTTGAAAGATAGCTTTGAGCCCAGGAATTGAAGGTCAATCCTTGGTCTCATGACTTTCTGAGCAAATCATACATGTTTCTACAACTTTTGCATCCAAGGGGCATTCCCTTAGAGCATGTTTCTTTCTACATTTTGGGCAAAAGATGGCTAAGGCATCAGCTTCTATTTTCTTCTTTTTTTGAATTTTAAGGGTGTCTAGTTGTTCACTAAGGCTCCCTAGAATGTGAGTTTTGAACTCATCAAGCATATTGCCAATCTCTGCCCTACTTATTGATCCAGTTGCAAATTTGTTTGCTCTAATAAGAGAAAGATCTCTAGGCCCTTTTCCAGCTTTAGATTTTCCCCTTGAGAGATGGACACATAGTTCTACTATGTCATGTAGTGGAAGTTGAGAAATGTCTCCCTTCCCCATCATGTTTAAAATATCTATCCATTCATCTCTAATGGATTTCAATAGAAGGGCTTTCAAAATTTCCTAGTCTAAATTGCTCATTTTTGCTCTCTTTAAGTTATATTGAAATCTTTCAAGCAGATCCTCCAAGTTCTCATCTTATTTTTGCATCATTTGAATACCTCATCCTTATGATTAGTGGGCATACAATAATCCAGATATCTATCCAAAAATGTTTGCTTCATATCATTCCAAGTCCTAATAGATTGAGTGACTAATCCCATGAGCCATTTCAGAGTAGCCCCTTTCAATGTTGAAGGAAATAGTTTGAGTTTTTTAGAGTCTTCCATATAGTCATAGGTTCAGCACAAGACTTCAAACTCAAATAGAAATGTTTCAAGATCCTCACTTCGCAACCCATAAAAGATGGTGAAATGTTTTTCATTGTTGTATGGGTTTCCTCATCGACTATAGGGAATCAAAATGAGTTATCTCCTTCCCTATTTCCCCCATTATTACCTCTACCTCCTCCACTGTTACCTCCATTGTTTCCTCTACCACCACCTCCATTATTTCCTCTACCTCTACCTACCCCCTCCTCCAAATAGAGAAAATTCTCCATCTAGTACGTCTTTTGCCATGATAGTTTCCTCAGGGTCTTCTGGTTCTTTTATTAATGGCTGATGAGAGAGAGTCTCTTCCTTCTTCTCTAGGTGATTCTACTTCTTCTACTGCAATATGTTCCCCTATAGAAGTGAAGAAGGGTTCTTCTCCTAGATCAGATTTAGTAGATAGTGTGGGAGAATCTTCTAATTTAGTTGTTGCCCCTTGAATTCCAGGAATCCTAAGGCTGGGAGTATGAGTCTGGGATGGAGGTGTATCTTGTCTAATCCTTGAAGTAGTTGGAGTTGTAAAAATCGAACTTTTGCCCCTAGCTAGAAACCTTCCCCTAGAATCTCTTGCTCTATGCATGTCATTTTTTTATTTTTTTAATGATTTTTTTTTTAGTTGGGCTAATAATCCTTTTTCTGATATTCAAGTGCAAGAAGAGAGCATACTCAAGAAATTATTGAACTAATAACTCTCTTTTCTGATCCTCTAGATCACACTAGGTGCAAGAGGAGAGCATACTTCAAGAAATTATCAATTTTTCCCTTTTTTTTATGTAAGAGATCGGCTACCTAGTTACACTTCCCCGGCAATGGCGCAAAAATGTTTAGTCAATTTAGTATGTCCTAAATTGCTACATTAATTATCAATCCGGGAGTCGTAAATTGATGAAGTGTGGCGCACTGTATGTGCAAGACAACCTCTTTCTTACTTTTATTGTTTTCAGTTTTTATCTTGTTTTTGGGGTTTTGTTCTTATTGGTCTCCTAAAGTGTCAAATGCAAATGGAAATCCTATTCTCAGGTTTTAAGAATACTTTTAGAGGGCAAGTATGGATGTAGATTTAAGACAAGGTTTATGTCTCTTATGGTAATTTCCAAAACTTAGCACTTCAAAAGATCTCAAAACATGCTATTGATAAAATCAGTACTTGAATAGGAATGTAAATATGCAACGACTTAAATCAAGCAAAAGATGAAATACTGATCATGAGGTCACTATCTTTGCTGCCCATCTAATTACAGAAATAAAATCTAAACTATTGCGCTCAAAACCAAAAATTGCAGACTAATGAAAGCAAGATCAATTTACTTCACTTATAATCCGATAGCTCGCCAATTAACTTCTTGGGTTAAGCCATGGCACCGAAGATAACGTCAAATAACATGAAGAATTGATATCTAAATTACCTATTTGCAAATTAATGAAAGCAAAATCAAATTACTTCACTTATAATCCGATAGCTCACCAATTAACTTCTCGGGTTAAGCCATGGCACCAGAGATAACGTCAAATAACATGAAGAACTTGATATCTAAACTACCTACTTGCAAATTAATGAAAGAAAAATCAAATTAATTCACTTATAATCTGATAGCTCGCCAATTAACTTCTTGGGTTAAGCCATGGCACTGGAGATAACGTCAAATAACATGAAGAACTTGATATCTAAACTAGCTAATAGCAGCAAACAAATCTCACTGAAATCAAAGAATAACAACTGAAATTGAAAAGTTTAAAAAGTTCACCAAAGAAGAAAATCTCATATCACTTCTTGATGCAAAAATTATATGAAAAAGCTCGAGCATAACCTATCCTGAAACACATTGATCAGTGTTAGTGAAAAGATATGCAATGTTGCAAAATCGTGTATACGAATAAAAACGATTAACACCATAAACAAATTATGAGAAATATATAGTGGAAATAAGAGAAAAGATGCATGAAAACTTTACAAAAATGAAAAGAAAAACCTCAACCAGCAGGGGCCCTCTGCACAGCCTTTGGTTAACACGTTGTCACCTCAGAACCACACTTTACACAGTCATAAGAAAACAGAGTTTTTATATTGCAAAACAGAGAGTATGTCTTCTCGTTACAACAACAAAATGAAATCTTAAAACAACAGCGTCAATCCTAATATCTGAACTAGCTACTTGCGTTGCAAACGCTTTATTTATACAGGAAAATAGATAACTATTTTTCTTAGAGAAATCTTTAGTAGAGGAGACGTAAACAAGACAGAACCCATAAGTTCAGCCTCTTGGTTGCCATAAACATTAAATCTACAAAAGGTGGGTGTTGGATTTGCGTCATGGAGACAGTCTGTAGCTGTCAAAAGCAGATCCATGAACCTAGGAACAGTCTCGGACTTTTCACGTGCTGAAACAGAGACCTATTTGATGTAGGACTCCTTGTTTGACCGTCCTTTGACCAATGCCCTTCTTCACGAATTCAGCTGAATAGATAGGACCTTGTCCATGTGTAGATCATTTTTGAGCTGCTGACGTGCCTCGTTTCACCTGCCAACACCTGTAAGCTACAGAACAATGAAAACAGCTACAGAATTGCGAGTCAGCTACGGAAAGTGGCTACATTCCGTAGCTGATGAAAAAAAATCTAAATCAAATGGCACACACAAGGATATAGTTAGAAAACCACTTAAATGCACTCCTAGAATCAATATGTAACAATATTTGATAGCTTATGAGGCACTGATGTGGGAAAATGGAAGAGAAAAGGTCTAGGAAAGTATGTAGAAGAGAGGTAGTTCTAGGGCTTAACAGTGGCAACTTCACATCAAATATATATGCCAAGATGGAAGCTACCCCGTTAAATGAACTTTGGTCTCTATGGAAAATTGAGGAGACTAGACTCAAAGCCAAAGATGATGTGAGATCAAAGAGCAAAAATTTGCTGCTATGGCCAAAAGAAAAGGGAAATTTTGCAAGTTTGGTCCACAGAGAAAGTGTAAAAGAGATATGTCCAAAGTCCAATGCTTTGGCTGCCAAGAGTATGGACATTATAAGAGGAATTGTCTTAATTTCAATAAGGACAACAATAAGAGGAAACAAGAAGAAGCCCACATTACCCAAGAAAAAGAAGAAGAAGATAAGATGCAGAAGAAAGAAGATCCTTCATATCTCTACTATGACTGAGAACAACTTCATCACATAAGTCTTCTTTAAATTTTTTGGTATCATAGGAACATGTAGAATTAGGATAGAATTCATGGTTAATGGGAATGGCATCTTCAGGAATATAGGAGCATTATGTAGAGATAGCTCAGATAAATATATTCATGTACGAAGGATGAATCCATTATAAAACCTCATCAATGCATAAAGGAATGATCATGATCAAGAAGAATCATCTTAGAAGGCCACTATCATCAGCAGAAAGGAACAATTATAGGATCAGGACTACTAGGATCCTCTGGTGGAATATTCAATAGAGGATTCATGAATTTTAGGAAAAGAAAATGTTTTGATAGGAATTCCACTTATGGGGATTCAAGAAATGATGATATGTAGGCAAGGAAAGATGTAGCAAAGCAAAGGAAATTGAGGAAATCTCAATCTAGGAAGTTTTCAAAGGAAGCTAAGATGATCAAGGAAAGAAATAAGATGAGGTATGTATGCATATATGTTTTCAGTTAAATTCATGTCATCATTTGTATCAATGATCATGGGGAATTTCTTTGGTAGCATGGTCAAGGACAGGGTAGATCTCTTTCATTGAATAAAATGCAAGAAGGCATGGTTCACACACTGGTAAAGGTCAACATGAGAAATGTCCTCATATGGAGTATGAGGTCCATATGAGGTGGTTGACTAAGAAAATATATAAACAATTATATGAGATAAAAAAATATCTGGGATGAAAGGACACCATGGACACTAGGAATCAACATCTGACAGATTTGTTAAAGAAATCTCCCAGAAGAAGGCACGAAAATTCTAACAAAGGAAGAAAAAGATCAAAGGAACCTTGACACCTGGAAAGGCCTTGTGATCTAGGTGGATATTGGTGGCCACCCAACTATTCGACCTAGAACACCCAGTCAGTTTCATTTGTTCCTTAATTGTAGCACAGTTTACTATTTTTGGCAATTTTTCGAGTCCTGAACTTCGAGAGCCGTTTTGAGGCCCTAAACAACGTTTTTTGGGAAAAATGCTTGCATCAATTTTTATGGAAATTTAATCATTTGTTGTAGTCCTCGGAGATATCTTTCCAACGACGTACCATACACATCAAATGGAGATAATATGACCAAGTTATGACCCTGGGAAGTTGGCTGCCCAACTAACCCTAACAGGGCCCATAAACTATTGGTGTTACATCTCCTCGGGTTAGGTTTTTGGTTGTTTAGGGTTTTCTCTTATTGTTCAATAATAAAAAGTCTGTAACTCAGTTCAGAGGCAGGTAGTCGCCACATCTCGTCTCAGATATAAGCTTCCATCGCCCGAGCTATCTTATTTCCATTTTGTTTGTAAGCATAGTTCAGTATTTTTGTATTAATGTAATGAAGTGTTTTTGTCTTGCATCTCTGTGTTTATGATTATACCTGAAATTTGTTGTGTTCCTATTTAAATTTGGATCAGTGGTATCAGAGTGGTATGATCTTTCTCTATTTTTCTTTGCATGTCCCCAACAAGGTCAGGATATAAGGAGTTAGGGCTTGAACTAGTCGAACCTTTACAAGACCAGCCTTGCAAATCCCGACAGCCTCCCATGGTGGATGAAAAGAAATATGAGGGGGCATGAGATCCTATCAAAATATTGCTCAAAGAAGTCCTCAAGTGACAAAAGAATGCGATGATGGACAACTTTGCCCAGATCCTTCAGTGGCTACCCAGGGGCGACACATCTACTTCCAACAGTACTCTAGAAGCACCACACCCTTTAAGTTACAAGTTAATTTTGACATTCCCATATTTTAGGTTCAAATAGATGCAGATGTCGTAGATAAATGGTTAAATCTTCTAGAAGGATTTTTTTGTTCATGATTTTTCTAGCCGGGAAAATATCACTTTTTCACTTCTCAAAGTCGCCCCCCACGTCAAGGACTGGTGGGAAACCTACTGTGAGTAGAAGGATGAAAGTACGGCCTCACTGTTTTCAGCTACACCCACTTGGAATTCATTTCGGGATGCCATAAAGGAGCAGTTTTACCCTGTCAGAAGCTATGAGTATAAATACATAAAGTAGTTCACACTGTGGCAGGGAAGGGACCAAGACGTGTCGGAGTTTACCAATATTTTTCATACCCTTCACACAAAGTTGGGTGTCAAGGATTTTGAGCGGCATTTGGTACTCAAATACCGTGGTTGCCTACCTAAGTACATCCAGGAAAAGATGGAGTTCCTGGACATCTCTTCACTTGGCACTATATATCGATACGCTGACAAGATCAAGCAAGAATTTAAACAAAAGAAGTGAGACTTTGGATCTATGAATCCAAAGAACAAAGGACAAAGCCAAGGCGGGGTGACCCAAGACAAACCAT
The DNA here is from genome assembly GCA_031772625.1 of Pinus tabuliformis. Lineage (NCBI taxonomy): Eukaryota > Viridiplantae > Streptophyta > Pinopsida > Pinales > Pinaceae > Pinus > Pinus tabuliformis. Next base: position 1,381,367,635 of record CM062819.1, on the reverse strand, counting down.
CGAAGCTACAAGAAAAGAACACCACCACAAAATCAAAGAAGGACACAAGAAAGTGGTGTGAATTCCATAAGATCCCCACTCACAACACAAGTGAGTGTCGAGTCAAGTAGTCGTTGGTGGCCAAGTTGAAGGCTTCAAAATTAGATGCATGTTCTGACCCTGAGTCAAAACCCAACAAGAGTAATGACAAAGGGAAGCAGATTATTGATGTGGAGTCCAACGCCACTTTTTCCATTGCCAAGATATAGAAGAATGAGCCCGAAGATCCAGACGAGGGGGAGCGTCTTTTCCACTCACAAATGTGGGTGAAGGGTTCACCGCTGCAATTCATTTTCGACAGTGGAAGCTGTTAGAGTCGGTCTAGTTATCCCTCTGTCAGAGATCAAAGCTCTTTTTCATTTCATGATTAGGTGTCCCATCAGTTTTGATCAGTTGCATTTCGTTAGGCATGCCATAACTCTGATGGAGCGGGTTGTGTCACTCATTCCCCTCGTTCTTGGCACTGTTGGTTCAGGCCTGTTTATTAAAATAAGTATTCAAAGGTCATTTACAATCATGTTTTAAATTTTGAGGTCTTAGGTCTAGGGTTGAGTCAATTTTGTCTTGAAAAGTCTTAGAAGACCAGCAGGCCAAAGCGATGTCTTTGATAGATCATCACTTCAATAATTTTCATCATTGTAAAGCTGAATTAGGACTTCTCTTCAAAACTCTGTTTTGAAGATAAGTCGCCATCTCATTTTTGTAAAAATTGTCAAAATTTTCAGTTCTTCAATCGTTCAAGTGCAGCCTTGGTCTCCTTTGCCAGAGCATATCAGAGCTATCCCTACAAAAAATTATCAGAGAAAAACATTATTTCAACCAATTTTAAAAGGGGAAACCAAAAAGGTCAGAGCCTATTAATTTTGAAAAAGTGTCAACAACCAAACATAAGAAAATGGGTTTTGGGTTAAGCAAAAATCAACAAGGAGTCTATATGAAGATATTTCTCCCCATTTGCAACCCATTCCACATTCCAAGAGCAAAGAGCATTGTTCTCAGGCGATTTTGTGAGTTTGTGAGCAAATTGGGTCGTTTCCAGGGCGTGTGGCGCATCAGGTTGGGTGCGCGGCGCATCAGGCGACAAATTCCAGTGTTATCTTACACGCACGGGGCGCGTTGGGTGAGGCGCGTGGCGCATTGAATTTTATGCCCAGACTTTGTCCAAAACACACTCAAACACCTCTTCTCACGCATAAAATCATAGGTAGGCTTTTATCCACGGCTCATTCTTGGTTTTGAAAGGTTTATGTAAAGAAATTATGCTATATTTGCCATGAAAAAACCAAGTGTAAAAACCCTCCTTGTCCATTAATTTGTTGTAAGGATTTAAATTCCAAGATTGCTGTAGGGTTTTCAAAAATAAATGTTGCCAAGGTTTTCCTATTTCCTTTGTTTCCCATCCCCTATATTCACCAATATTTTCCCCAATAATTCCTCATAGAACCCTACACTATCCTCCCTCAAATCCTAACCCCTCCCTTCTACTACAAACATATATTCCCTACCTCATCCCAAACCCGAAAACTTCAAGATTTCCATGCCCCTTCCCTTCCCTAAATTCCTCGTTTTATTTCCATTTTCCCCATTTCACTAATGTTTTCCCTTTCTTAACAATTCCCTTGTATATTTGTGTCCCCTTGGTCACAGCATTTTGAGAAAAAGAAAAAGTCTACAGTCAATTTTGCACACAGTTGTATATCAGCATATATATATATATATATATGTATATATATATATATATATATATATATATATGTATATATATATATATATATATATATATATATAGATATATATATATATTCCAGCTACCTTGTTTTTAAAGAACATGTCAGAGACCGAGTCAGTATATGAGCAGGATTATGATAGTGACTCTACATCGGAGGTAAATGTACCTAATGTGCCACGGAGGTATCACAAAGGTGGAAAAAGTGGACAGCATGTTAGGGAAGAGCCTACCTCTTTGGCTCAATTGCAAGCCTGTCCACTTGCAATGGACTGTTTTCGGTATCAATCATGTTTTGAATACTGTGATCGGATCTCACAAATCCAGCATCATCGGGAACTAGTCCGTTTATTTGTTCTACATTTGCAGGATGGTCATGTAAACCTTGCCGGATTGAATTTCACCTTGTCACCCGAGATTATTGCTCAGGCCACTGGGATACCAAATGTAGGGGAGGAATGGAGTAAACGCCAGCAGTTAGACAGATTCTACTATGAGCCATATATCAAGCCCGGGTATATAATACATTTGAGTGCAGTTTTTCCTTTCAGATTCCTAAAGGATGAGTATGCACCATTGATGAAACTCATCATCCGATATTTCAGTTGCGAGGGCAGATTCTCACAACTCTATGCGTACCATGTTCGTTTTTTGATGCATTTCACAAGGGTACGTATGATGAACATTCCGTTTTTCATGTGTCGCAACATAGAAAGGATGGTGCCTTTAGTACAAAGGAAGAGCCCAGCACATCAGCATAAGAGCATCTATCATTATGCATTGATTAAAATCGTAGTGATGCATCAGTTGGCACAGCAGGGCATTACTTGGGAATATTTCATCTCCCGTGATTACTTTGCAGCATTACAGCCACCTCCCGAGATAGTTCATGATGAGGGAGGACCTTCACACCAGCCAGACATTCCCGAGACTGAGCATATAAGTGCTCCTCCATATGTGACATACCAGCGAGGCTACAGGGCCTTATTTGCATCTACACGACGAGTACTATCTCCACCCGGGGTGGAAGGGGCCTCGCTTTCGACAGCAGCACCGCAGGTACAGGATAAGGGCAAGAAGCCCAAGCATGAGGAGAGGCCTTCAGGTGAGCCATCAGGTTTTGTTACTATTCATGATGATGAGACAGCTTCATAATCAGAGAAGACCCAATATATCAGGTATCTAGAGCAGCGGAATAAACAGCTTGAGGACCAGCACGTGATCATAGAGCTACAGAACATCCGTGAGAATCGCCAAGCTGCCCAACATAGAGAAATTGAGTTCACCTCTCTAGAGCAACAGGTAAATGAGGATCGAGAGGCTAATCTCGAGAGGGTCAACATCTACTTGGAGGAACAGCTGAAAAAGGCCAATAGAGACAATGCATTATTGAAACACATGGCTATGCATTACAAGGTCCGGAACCTAGTTTTCAAGGCGTGAATTAGGAGTCTTAAGGCAAAATTGAAGAAAGCGGTCAAGAAGCAAAAAAGACAAAAGGAGCTTGATCGTCTTCGGATTTTGGCCGAAGCCTCTTTGGCTGAGCATAGTACTTGATTGGGGACCCCCAGCCCAAATTTCAAGGAATTTGGAAGAAATTTTGTCAATTTTGAATTTTTGGCTCTAAAAAACAGGTTTTTTGGCTCAACGCGTAGCGCGCAGCGCGCAACCCATAAGATTGAGAGGTCCAAATCACAAATGGTTTGCATTTTTGGATTTGTCATGATGAAATATACCTGCTCAGCTATTGCCAAGGCATTTCATCAAGGTTTGGGTCCCCAAAAGATCAAAAAACATGCAAAAAATGACCTCACTGCCCCTTTTTGGACACACAGGAAGCAGCCTTGGGAGAATGTACTTTTGGAGGGGAAAATGGACATCAAATTGGAAAATTCCACTTGGGTTGGAAAGTAGACATCCAGGGATTTCTAACAAACCAACCTGAGCTCAATTTGGATGCCAGGAAGTGCCCCAAATGCAGGTGGAAAGGCGCGCAACGCATAGGGCTCAGGCGTGCAGCGCATCAGGGTTTTTTGGCACAATTTTCATCTTCAGCTCAGGAAACGTAGCCAGTTGGACCAATTTTGACTTGTGATGGGATTTTTCACCCTTCTTGATGTAATTAATGGAACTTTATTTTGACTTGACACTTATTTACCTATTCTAGATGATTCATTCATCAAATAGCAAAAATTTAATGAATGAATTGGTTTCCTAGCTTATAGAGGCAAGTTGTTTTGATTGCCTAGATTGTAGTGCTTTGTTTAGAATTGGTTGAAACAGCTCCTAGGATGATGAGCTCGACCCCTAGAGGCAAGGGAATGTGTTAGCTTGCCTATATTATGTATTTTCTTAGTCATTTTCAGGGTTGGACTCTTGGGAATAGCTTGATACACTATTGTACATATTTTATCTGCATTTTTGGCAAATGATAGACCAGGGTTTTGCAGCACTATTTGGGATTCATGTGGCCTTATGTGTTGATGGTGTGTTTCTCTCAGTACTTGTAAGTTGTGTATGTGTACCACTTTCCTTATTTAATCTTCTGCAATTAAACAAATGAAGTGTTAAGGTAGAATCCATAAATTTGCTATGCTCTACCTTTAAATTTGTTTAATTTTCCATGTTTTCTTCAGTTTAAGGAGAATCCTTGAGACTTCCTTGCTCTCCTTAACTCCTCACCTGTCAGGTCTATTCATTCAATCACTTTAAAGGCATCAAAACAATCGCCTATCTTGCCCCAAGTAGACCTCTGCAAAAGCTGTGCCTCATCCCCGCACCCAAAATTGCCTTTCCCTTCAATTCAACAAAACTTTAAAAAATAAATTCCTTAGTCCTTGTACTTCATACCTAGCCTAAAATTAGTCATCAATTCAGTCATCTCGAGCCTCTTTGATTACCTTTTGCCGAGATTGACCGGAGAGAGCCCTCTCTTGTCCTCGTAGGGCTACCTACGAGGCTGAGCGTGGTTTGATGTAGCCTTGAGTCTTACCTTATTTCCGCCTAAGGTAGATTCGAGCACTAACATAGTGGCGACCATACTGGGGAAGATGGTTTGCTGTTGATGTGACATTCGACTTGTTGATTGTCTTGTCCCAGTACATCAAATCAAATTGCAGATCTGATGTTGATGGTGGACAGCAGTCGGACACTTATGAAGGCTGAAAACATTCACCTGGTGACTCCAACACGATCCAGACATTCCAGTGCTCGCTGATCCATTTATGCAATGGTAAACCCTGCACTGTGTGAAGCCGCAAAAGAAGTAAGAAATCAGTTAGCAGATTCTGAAATTAATGAAGAATTTTTCAGTGCCTTGCTTCAATGTTTGAAATCTCCAAAGTTCCCTTTTGAAGCTAAAACTGGTGTTTGTGAATTAGTTGTTGAAAGAGTTGAGAAGGAGATTCAATGTTTAGATGAGCAGATCCAGTCATATGATTTCCAAGACCCTAAAAAGTTCTTGGAAATCCTTTCTCCTTCGAAACAAGAAATAATAGAATTGCCTACAGATGTTTGCATTGACAGTGTGCAGCTGGAGGTATGTATTGCGGAGTTGGGGCAGCCAACAGAGTCTGGCTTTCACGATCCTATTGCGATGTACATGACAATGTTTTTCAGTTTGGCTGTCAAATCAAACTGTCTTTTACATGATCAGGCTCATTACGTGCATGAAGGGTTGCCAGCAATTGCATCTGTGATCTGGTTGAAGCACTCTCAAGCAGCATCATTCTCAAGTTTACTTGAATGGTTGATCTGGCATTTCAGTATCACCTGATCTATTGTTTTTATAGCAAAGTAGGGTAGATTTTGTAAATAAATAAGCAGCCAAAGGGCAGCGTTTTGTTCCAGTTTTAGTGTGAAGTTTGCCGAGTCAGTTTTTCAATCATTTCAGTCAAGTTTCAATCCATAAATGAATCATAAATCTTGTGTTGGTTGTTGAAATAATGACTCCATCGCCCAATGGATGAAGACACTGTCTAGCTCTTACAGAGATCTGCGGTTCTTGGCATCTCCAATGAGCTACCATCCCCATTGGAGCCAATGTTAGAGTCGGTCTAGTTATCCCTCCGTCAGAGATCAAAGCTCTTTTGCATTTCATGATTAGGTGTCCCATCAGTTTTGATCAGTTGCATTTCGTTAGGCATGCCATAACTCTGATGGAGCGGGTTGTGTCACTCATTCCCCTCGTGCTTGGCACTGCTGGTTCAGGCTTGTTTATTAAAATAAGTCTTTAAAGGTCATTTACAATCATGTTTTAAATTTTGAGGTCTTAGTTCTAGGGTTGAGTCAATTTTGTCTTGAAAAGTCTTAGAAGACCAGCAGGCCAGAGGGATGTCTTTGATAGATCATCACTTCAATAATTTTCATCATTGTAGAGCTGAATTAGGACTTCTCTTCAAAACTCTGTTTTGAAGATAAGTCGCCATCTCATTTTTGTAAAAATTGTCAAAATTTTCAGTTCTTCAATCGTTCAAGTGCAGCCTTGGTCTCCTTTGCCAGAGCATATCAGAGCTATCCCTACAAAAAATTATCAGAGAAAATCATTATTTCAACCAATTTTAAAATGGGAAACCAAAAAGGTCAGAGCCTATTAATTTTGAAAAAGTGTCAACAACCAAACATAAGAAAATGGGTTTTGGGTTAAGCAAAAATCAACAAGGAGTCTATATGAAGATATTTCTCCTCATTTGCAACCCATTCCACATTCCAAGAGCAAAGAGCATTGTTCTCAGGCGATTTTGTGAGTTTGTGAGCAAATTGGGCCGTTTCCAGGGCGCGCGGCGCATCAGGCGACAAATTCCAGTGCTATCTTACACGCGCGCGGCGCATCAGGAGCGCGCGGCGCGTTGGGTGAGGCGCGCGGCGCATTGAAGTTTATGCCCAGACTTTGTCCAAAACACACTCAAACACCTCTTCTCACGCATAAAATCACAGGTAGGCTTTTATCCACGGCTCATTCTTAGTTTTGAAAGGTTTATGTAAAGAAATTATGTTATATTTGCCATGAAAAAACCAAGTGTAAAAACCCTCCTTGTCCATTAATTTGCTGTAAGGATTTAAATGCCAAGATTGATGTAGGGTTTTCAAAAATAAATGTTGCCAAGGTTTTCCTATTTCCTTTGTTTCCCATCCCCTATATTCACCAATATTTTCCCCAACAATTCCTCATAGAACCCTACACTATCCTCCCTCAAATCCTAACCCCTCCCTTCTACTACAAACATATATTCCCTACCTCATCCCAAACCCGAAAACTTCAAGATTTCCATGCCCCTTCCCTTCCCTAAATTCCTTGTTTTATTTCAATTTTCCCCATTTCCCTAATGTTTTCCCTTTCTTAACAATTCCCTTGTATATTTGTGTCCCCTTGGTCACAGCATTTTGGGAAAAAGAAAAAGTCTACAGTCAATTTTGCACATAGTTGTATATCAGCATATATATATTACAGCTACCTTGTTTTTAAAGAACATGTCAGAGACCGAGTCAGTATATGAGCAGGATTATGATAGTGACTCTACATCGGAGGTAAATGTACCTAATGTGCCACGGAGGTATCACAAAGGTGGCAAAAGTGGACAGCATGTTAGGGAGGAGCCTACCTCTTTGGCTCAATTGCAAGCCTATCCACTTGCAATGGACTGTTTTCGGTATCAATCATGTTTTGAATACTATGAGCGAATCTCACAAATCCAGCATCATCGGGAACTAGTCCGTTTATTTGTTCTACATTTGCAGGATGGTCATGTAAACCTTGCTGGAGTGAATTTCACCTTGTCACCCGAGACTATTGCTCAGGCCACTGGGATACCAAATGTAGGGGAGGAATGGAGTAAACGCCAGCAGTTAGACAGATTCTACTATGAGCCATATATCAAGCCCGGGTATATAAGACATTTGAGTGCAGTTTTTCCTTTCAGATTCCTAAAGGATGAGTATGCACCATTGATGAAACTCATCATCCGATATTTCAGTTGCGAGGGCAGATTCTCACGACTCTATGCGTACCATGTTCGTTTGTTGATGCATTTCACAAGGGTACGTATGATGAACATTCCGTTTTTCATGTGTCGCAACATAGAAAGGATGGTGCCTTTAGTACAAAGGAAGAGCCCAGCACATCAGCATAAGAGCATCTATCATTATGCATTGATTAAAATCGTAGTGATGCATCAGTTTGCACAGCAGGGCATTACTTGGGAACATTTCATCTCCCGTGATTACTTTGCAGCATTACAGCCACGTCCCGAGATAGTTCATGATGAGGGAGGACCTTCACACCAGCCAGACATTCCCGAGACTGAGAATATAAGTGCTCCTCCATATGTGACATACCAGCGAGGCTACAGGGCCTTATTTGCATCTACACGACGAGTACTATCTCCACCCAGGGTGGAAGGGGTCTCGCTTTCGACAGCAACACCGCAGGTACAGGATAAGGGCAAGAAGCCCAAGCATGAGGAGAGGCCTTCAGGTGAGCCATCAGGTTTTGTTACTATTCATGATGATGAGACAGCTTCAGAATCAGAGAAGACCCAATATATCAGGTATCTAGAGCAGTGGAATAAATAGCTTGAGGACCAGCACGTGATCATAGAGCTACTGAACATCCGTGAGAATCACCAAGCTGCCCAACATAGAGAAATTGAGTTCACCTCTCTAGAGCAACAGGTAAATGAGGATCGAGAGGCTAATCTCGAGAGGGTCAACATCTACTTGGAGGAACAGCTGAAAAAGGCCAATAGAGACAATGCATTAATGAAACACATGGCTATGCATTACAAGGTCCGGAACCTAGTTTGCAAGGCGCGAATTAGGAGTCTTAAGGCAAAATTGAAGAAAGCGGTCAAGAAGCAAAAAAGACAAAAGGAGCTTGATCTTCTTCGGATTTTGGCCGAAGCCTCTTTGGCTGAGCATAGTACTTGATTGGGGACCCCCAACCCAAATTTCAAGGAATTTGGAAGAAATTTTGTCAATTTTGAATTTTTGGCTCTAAAAAACAGGTTTTTTGGCTCAACGCATAGCGCACAGCGCGCGACCCATAAGATTGAGAGGTCCAAATCACAAATGGTTTGCATTTTTGGATTTTTCATGATGAAATATACCTGCTCAGCTATTTCCAAGGCATTTCATCAAGGTTTGGGTCCCCAAAAGATCAAAAAACATGCAAAAAATGACCTCACTGCCCCTTTTTGGACACACAGGAAGCAGCCTTGGGAGAATGTATTTTTGGAGGGGCAAATGGACATCAAATTGGATAATTCCACTTGGGTTGGAAAGTAGACATCCAGTGCTTTCCAACAAGCCAACCAGAGCTCAATTTTGATGCCGGGAAGTGCCCCAAATGCAGGTGGAAATGCGCGCGGCGCATCAGGGTTTTTTGGCACAATTTTCATCTTCAGCTCAGGAAACGTAGCCAATTTGACCAGTTTTGACTTGTGATGGGATTTTTCACCCTTCTTGATGTAATTAATGGAAATTTATGTTGAATTGACACTTATTTACCTATTCTAGATGATTCATTCATAAAATAGCAAAAATTTAATGAATGAATTGGTTTCCTAGCTTATAGAGGCAAGTTGTTTTGATTGCCTAGATTGTAGTGCTTTGTTTAGAATTGGTTGAAACAGCTCCTAAGATGATGAGCTCGACCCCTAGAGGCAAGGGAATGTGTTAGCTTGCCTATATTATGTATTTTCTTAGTCATTTTCAGGGTTGGACTCTTGGAATAGCTTGATACACTATTGTACATATTTTATCTGCATTTTTGGCAAAGGATAGACCAGGGTTTTGCAGCACTATTTGGGATTCATGTGGCCTTATGTGTTGATGGTGTGTTTCTCTCAGTACTTGTAAATTGTGTATGTGTACCACTTTCCTTATTTAATCTTCTGCAATTAAACAAATGAAGTGTTAAGGTAGAATCCATAAATTTGCTATGCTCTGCCTTTAAATTTGTTTAATTTTCCATGTTTTCTTCAATTTAAGGAGAATCCTTGAGACTTCCTTGCTCTCCTTAGCTCCTCACCTCTCAGGTCTATTCATTCAATCACTTTAAAGGCATCAAAACAATCGCCTATCTTGCCCCAAGTAGACCTCTGCAAAAGCTGTGCCTCATCCCCGCACCCAAAATTGCCTTTCCCTTCAATTCAACAAAACTTCAAAAAATAAATTCCTCAGTCCTTGTACTTCATACCTAGCCTAAAATTAGTCATCAATTCAATCATCTTAAGCCTCTTTGATTACCTTTTACCGAGATTGACCGGAGAGATCCCTCTCCTATCCTCGTAGGGCTAGCTACGAGGCTGAGTGTGGTTTGATGTAGCCTTGAGTCTTACCTTATTTCAACCTAAGGTAGATTCGAGCGCTAACAGAAGCCAAAATAACCTCATTTCAGCGGAGGTCATGAAGCAGCTGGCCTACTAACTATACCACACCTGCAGCCGTACAGCATCAGGTGGCTTCACCAAGGACAAGATCTCCGAGTCATCAGGTAGTGTCGCCTTCCCTACAGCATCAAGCATTTCACATATGAGTTATTGTGTGATGTTGCTCCTCTCGACATTTGTGATGTATTATTATGACAACCATACTTGTGGAAGCGACATGTTGTATATAAGCCTATACCTCGCTCTGTGATTATTTCTTTGGGTAATACGTTATATAGGATACCGAAGGTAGCCCCACCTACTGCCACCTGTTTGGTCTCTACTAAGAAATGCAACAAGATCATCTCCCAGACTAGGAAATTTATTTTCTTTCCGGTTTGCTCTCAAAGTAAGGGGAAGATCGTGGCCACATCCATGGCCCCGGGAAGGGTTCCTCCACACAGTCGAAGCAGGTGGATACGGTCATGAAAGAATACAAGGACATCTTCTCCTCACCCACAGGGGTACCGTTGCATTGTCAGGTCAAGTATTCGTTCGATCTGAATCTCAGAGAACCTCTACCCAACAGGCTGATATATCAGCTCTCCATTATGTAAAATGACAAGTACAAGCAGCGACATGATCAACATCGGGTGCCACATAAGTTTCAGGTGGGTGAAAAATTCTGGTTTCATTTGTAGAAAGAACGCCTTACAAGAGCCCATTGGAAGCTCAGACCACTCTGATATGGTCCTTGCACCATTACCAAGGTGGTGGGAAACAATGCTTTTGAGCACAACATTACCCCATCCCTTGGTTTGCACTGAGTGTTCAATGTGGATCGCCCTCGACCATACTTTCCACCATTGTTGGACACATCTGACATTGCAAAACAGCTCACACCAACAAAGCTCAACCCGGGCTGCATGGAATAGGACATAATTTATTAGATCATGGAAACATAGAACAAGAACACTCGAAAATAGAGGATACAACTATATCGAGTTTTCAAAGCAAGCCAACTCCTTCACCAGGGCAAGTGGTTCACCAAGGACCAAGTTCAATAGAAATTTCCTCACCCCATGGAGACTCTGCATACAATGGGGACCATTGCTTCCTAATGGGGGAGGAATGATCTAGGTGGATATTGGTGTCTACCCGCCTATTCCACCAAGACCCCCAAATCAGTTTCATATGTTTCCTTAATTGTAGCACAGTTTATTATTTTTGGTAGTTTTTTGGGTCCTGAACTTCCGAAGTCACTTTGAGGCCCTAAACGATATTTTTTTGGAAAAATGTCTGTGGTGATTTCTATGAAAATCACGTCAGCATATGTATTCCTCAAATAGATCTTTCCAACAAGGTAACATACGCATCAAAGCGAAGATAATATGACAAATTTATGACCCCGAGGAGTTAGCTACCCAACTAACCCCAACGGGACCCATAAACTCTTGGTGTTACATCTCCTCAGGTTAGGGTTTGTGTTTTTTAGGGTTTTCTCTTATTATTCAATAATAAAAAGGCCCTTGAGCCTCATTGTAACTCAGTTCATAGGCAGGTAGCTGCCACATCTCTTCTCAAAGATAAGCTACCATCGCTCAAGCTATCTTATTTCCATTCTATTTGTAAGAGTAGTTCAGTATTTTTCTATTAAAGAAATGAAGTTTTTTTCTCCTACATCTCTGTTTTTATGATTATATCTATAAAGAAATTGCATTCCTGTTTAAATTCGGATCACCTTGGAGATGTGAAAATGAAGGATGTTGATGATTCTATCCAACAAGATGCCATGGAGGAAATCCATCTCGTTAGGTACTATTTGATTTAATGTTATTCTTTGATTTCTTGAATAATACCTAGATGGGTTCATGCAGGGCTACTGGAACAAGGGTTGTAAGTGCAAGTACAACTAGCATTCATGTGGTGGATGGAAATTCTTGAAAGAAAAATGATGAGGAAGAAGTAGCCATATGACGAAGGTTCCAGATATGTATCAAGAAGGCCACTTTCCATGGAAAAAGGAATGACAAGACGAACTAAGAAGGAAAGTGATTAATGGTTGATTCCCTACAAAGAATAATCTCTATTGAATTTCATGACATCAAGGAAAGAAAGTGATCAAGCAGTTGAAGGACCCATAAAGAAGAAGTTTCTGATGGAAAGAAGAGTCCCTAGTTGAGAGGGAGCTCTTACAATTCCCTAATTAAGAGGGAGCTTAGTCAAGTTCCTAGTCAAAGGGATCTTTGGTACATTCCTTCATAGGAATGGTAATATCTTCCCTTGAGAGGGAGAGATAGACACAACGTTCTTGTTTTCACTTCGGAAGAAAGAATGGAGGATTGGGTAATCATATGGCATCCGATACTCTTTGAGGATGTGTAGGGCATCCAAGAGAAAATTAGGCAAGAGGACCGATATTCTTTGAGGGATGGGAACCCAAAATAAGAATATTCCTAGAAGATCATACCCAGTGAACACTCAGGTGGGTATGTACCTTGAGAGACAATGATGAAGGTGTCTATAGTCATTGGTCTTGCCAACATTGTGCTCTGATCTAATGAGAGATAGAGTTGTCAAGGCCTTGTTGTGGAAACAATGTTGGTTACTATGATGCTATAACAAATGGATTTCCAATCCGAATTCTCTTATGTGAATTCTTCATATTGAAAATGGTCAAACACCTTGTAATGATCTATGAATACCTCCCTAGTTAATAGGGAGTGTTGAAGAAAGTGTAACTAATTCGGTCTTCATAAATGTAATTTTGATCTTTGTACTTGTAAAAGAAAAGAAATATTATTTTTATAAAATTGTAAAAATGATTTTCCTGCTCATTTGATAGGTCAATCACATGTTTGAGTTCTTCTAGGAAAGTCAAAGAGTCAATGTAATTGTTGAAGAGCCATGTGGGCATGTTACACTATGTAACCTATGTAATTATATCAAAGATATCTATCAAAAGTGATCCTCCAAACCACAAGTGCAAGTCTCCACTTCAATTCGACTCAAAGAATGAATTTTGGTGCACATGAATTCAAGTCAACTTCACTAGCTCAAGTCGTCCCAATATGAGGGATAGACTCCTATATATAGGGTCATTCGACCCCATCAAAGAAGAAAGCAAGTGGTCTCTGAAATCATCAAAGGACAAGTCAAAGAAAGAGGTGAAAAAAAGGATAAAAAGGGTGCTTCTAGGGCAGCGAAGAAGGAAAAGAAGAATATGAGTTTTGGGGATTGTTTTGGGGCCTAATTCTATCACACATGTGAAGAAAGGAAGGAAATTTTGCAGTCACATCAGATCCACAAGTGAAGCAACATAATCAAGTTTGATTGAGCTAATGAAAGGCTTCTAATAAGGCCTCCATCTATAGTGAAGAAAAGGTCATCTAAAGTGAAAGAAGGAAGCAAGTAAAAGGGCTCATTTCAAGCCCTAGATTAGCCACCCATGCAAAGAATTCTGATATGCAGTAAGGAAAGAGGATCAGCCTATCAACTCAGAAATGTCCCTAAAGGAAGGTCTCATTTTTTCTAGCCTAAGTATCAGTAAAAGGGAAGATTTCCAAGCGAAGTAGAGAGGGAAAGGCAAACTCCAAAGAAGAGGTCTCTAAGGAGACCTAGGGTTTCTGCAGTTTCTAGGAAAAGAGTTACCAATTGTCGGAAGAAGTGCCAAGGAAGTAATCAATGTGAAAAGCAGAAGAAGGAATTGATTGGAGGACAAAAGGAAGAGAGATTTTGCCTTGTTCTTGGAGGATCTACAGGTCAAGGGTCTATGGTTTGGCGTTTCTCAATTGAAGCTTCAATAAGAGAAATTTGCAGAAGGGTTTTCCTCTCTAGGAGAGAGAGGTTTTGCCCTGGATGAGAGCCAACATCTTGTGTTCTTGTCTCTTTTGTTTTGGTAACTATTTGATGAAGTAAAAGAATACACTATAATAGTAATAAGAGAAGATTGTACAAATAAGAAAAGTAAAAGTTCTTCACAAATAGTTATCATCGTTAGAATAATCTCACTATAACTTAGATGCCCTAGATTCTTCAACATTAACAAATGTACATAACAGATAGGACTTTAAACAAAATGTAATTTTACAGGTCATCGAAAGAGAGGAAATATTTTACAGAAAATATCATTAAAATATTATAGAAATATCTTACAAAAAATATCATTAAGATATTATAGAATTAATTCCCATCTATTACAAAAATACAGTGTACCCATGTGCATGTATATAATTGTTGAGTAAAAATGCAATATGGTAACGGTAAGAACTAGGAATTGTAACTAAAAAGACGCATAACACATAGTTGTTCGAATTATGATTCATACATGGAGTTCATATAAATAGGCCACCGTGTAACTATTCTTCTAAACAAGAGAAAGAAGGATAATTGTTTGTTAAACTATATATTATCTATTCAAGTGTTTGAGACTAACAGAGAATTTTCTGGATAGAATCAACTATTATTGTAAATCAAAAAAATATAATTTGAAATATCTAGAGAAAAAACCACTGAGTATATATATATATATAACAGTGTTTGGTAACCACATCAAATGTGACAGCGCTTGTATGGCATAAACATGTATACTTACAAAAATTTGGTGCATTAAAGCACAAAGGGGTTTTCATTATTTGCAAAAACAAAATCGGTCGCCGACCTTATAGGGGTAAGAACTCCCACACTTAATTCATATAATAGTAATCCACCAAAGACTCAACCCTCTCCTTAATTATATGCTCAGATAAGAGCAGCAATGTACATCGGTTACACTGCAAATCACGACAATAATAGGTTTTCGGGAAACACTCAATTCTAGAAATAACCATAAGCCTAGGTGATTTTGACAAGAATGGCCCCAGAGAAACTCTAATGTTTGTAATCCGCACCTGGAAACCATAGCGAGATAGTGCATAATCATATTAGTGTGTTCCTCAAGATGCATCATAAATGGAAATAGGAAACCCCCATCTGACATATAGAACACTTGCAAGAGAATGCAACAGGAAAAGAAATTATTCAACATTAAAATCCTTTCAGCGTGTTAAATAATGAATAGTTAATAAAAATTTCAGAACTTGGTATTGTTACTGACCATAGTCTAAGGACCCATGAAACTTTGGTCTGAACCAGAAGAAAACATAGTACTGAACAAGAAATAAATCCTTGGCCTAGTTGTACCCTGAATCCACGGTGTTAACCACTGCTAAAACGAAAAACTAGAAAATTCTTACAAAACCCACGACCCTAGGCCAAGCCATTGCAAGAAATGTAAAAGTGAATTAGGGAACTTGGAATTTGTCGAGGAAGGTGGACCAACCAAAATTACTTCCAAGAAGGAAGGTACTTGTAATGACTACCCGAAGGAAAGTTATTCACTTTATTCAAGATTGGAATGATTGAAAGGATAATAGACAAAGGGAAAACATTCCCAACTTGGATATGGTTCTAGTAGAGTTGTGCCAACATCCCTAACAAGGATACAAGATCATCAGAAGGAAGCAGAGGAAAAAAATTGAAAAACGTAGTGCACAACCATTATTATTGTCGGGCAATTTATAGAACACCAAAATAAAAAGAGAAAAAGGACAAACCTTGTGCCACATGACACTAACCTGGTGTTAGAGAAATGGAATCAATTGTGTCGAGATGAATATTCCAAGTCGAGGGGAAAACCATGCGCCATAGAAAACTCGAACTACAAGATAGGGTAAACAAATTTACTTTTGGCAGTGAAGATCGGAACCAAAAGGAAGGGAAAAAATAATACATTCTTAAGTGAAATTCATGATAACCTTACCTTTGTTGTTGAACGTGGCTGCAACCTCCATTGCGAGATATTCTTGGTTGCGGAGCAAAATCTCTTCGAAAATGGAATTGCAAATGGATAGAGACGGTGCAGGATAGGAGGAAGGTAGTTACCCTTGTAACTCCTCTACTCTCCACGGACATTCAATCTAAACCATAACACCTACACCATAGGATCACCCAATGCATGGATCGAGGAAAGTACCATAATTAATTCATGGACACTAACATAATTGATTCATGTATCGGAATTGACACCTGGGCGTCGAGAGAATTCCTAAAATATTTCATAAAAGCATATAATTAGTTTACCAAGTTTGGGTGGAAAATCCCAGTTTCATTACGAGTTTCTAATGTGGAATGTCGATACATTAATACAACCCAAACATGTAAAAATCCAAATCTATTATATTGTCGGTACTTTAAATCTCTTGATAATATAGCAAGTAATTATAGAATGACATAAATCAAGGGTAGAATGTCAACCCTCATACTAGGTAGCTTAATAATCTCATAGACTTAAAGACTCAGATACCCTTGTTGGAAGAAATCAAAAGAGGGAACTTAACTTGATTGTATATAATATATTATTACATTCTTAGCCGATGTTGTTTGAACCCTGAGTCAGCAAGAGTCAGGAACCCTGAGTTACAAGTATAAGTATGAGTTAAATGATGGTTATCGATGGTGTTGGGCTTAGAATGATTGAAATGTATTTCCCCTAATTAGACGTTAACAAGTAACATGGTAAATTCAATTCAATATAGTACTAACCGGCTGGCACGCATGGGAATTGTATATACTATTTGACAACATTTTGGAAATTGTAAGTTTTCCTTTATATAATAAAATATTGTGGCATATCACAGTTGTTAGACTCTTAAAGATAATTATTATCTAATAACATGTATTTGTTGTTTTTTTTTTGTAAGTCAATATTCTATTAATTTCAGAAAAAGGAGTACATAGAGTCTATTCCAAAACAGGTGGTCTCACCCTTACCAGGTTTGTTGACCAAAAAGTTCACTACATGGAAAAAATACAAAAAAGTAGCTAAGGGCATCGTCCATAAACTGTTGGGCCGAAGGCACTAAAACATAGCTAAAACGTAAAAAAACACCACAAATCATACTAGTCGTCTGACGTAATGGATGCAGGGTTGTGCGGGGTCGTTCCAAGAGGCAGAGGAGGGCGGAAGTCACACTGAACGTGTCCTTCATACTACGTCGTCGATGTCTCCAACTTTTCTACTTTCTTTTTGAATTGGTTTTACCCATGCCAGACCACAACCAGCCTTTCCCAAAGTTGACTTTGAAAATAATGCAGTCACTCTAGAGAGGCCATCTGCACTACATTCTCCTTGCGTTGAAGTTGTTCTGCAGCATCCACCTTGTCCATCAAACTGGTAATGAGACCACGGCAGTTCTCCCGGAAGTAGTGTTGGAGACCCTGCCCCTCTTGAGCCTCGGTGCTTCCGACCCACGCTCACTCTGTCGCCACGGGTACCACTGCCCCTGCGAGTCTGCCCACAGTCGTCTAACCATTCACCTCTGCTCACCCCCTACTTGCCACCTCTACAATCTCCTCTTACACCTAAATTTCCTTTCCACGCACACCCATCCATTTTTCCACCGCGATGGGGTGTCACTATGACCAGAGCCTGGTTTGTCGCCCCTTCAGAAGCAAGGGAAGCAAGGGAGGAAGAGCATCCCCTTTGCGTCAGCATTTTCATAGCTTCCTGCGGTAGATTCACGCCTTGAACAGGCACCAAACACCAGACTTTCCACTTGAAAGAACACTCCCCTCATATAGAAGACTCGAGAAGCACCACCTAGAATAACACGAATTCACCAAGATGGCTCCTTCTACCCATGAAGGACCATCCCCACTAGATAATCCTGACACCTCCACCTTCCATAATACCACCAATGATGGATCACCACCCAAGGATAGGGGAGTTGTTTCCATCTCGAGAAGAGTGAAAAATGGGTCACCACCTACCAAATTTAACAACCATAAACCATAGGCGAACCCACCAGGCCCCGTCACACCAAAAATCACTATTAGAGCAGGGGCACTTGGGCTTACTCCTCCAGCTGTGGGGTTTCCTTACTAACAAGATGCACCACCCTGTAAGAATGAGGTAGAACAAGTAACCTCAAGACCACAAGGAGTTTTTCTTCTGCGCCCAGTCTTTCCTTCCACCACCAATAACCAGGATTCCCAACCGCAAGGACCAAATAAGCCCACTACCCCTATATATTTCCACAGCGAGCAACCACACTCTATTTCCAACTAGCATCGACCTCTGACACGTCCTCCTCCTTCCCAGAAGCCACCACAACTCCCAACATCGTATCTGAATGCAGAGACAAATGCCTGGTGCATTCATCACGTGTTGCCTTAACACTCTACCACGCCCACACGCAGACACTGAATAATTACTCACACGAACAGTTGACATTAAGACGGTACCTCTCCCGGTGCATGAGAAGATGTGAAGGGACCGAGAGGCCTGTCCCTCCCATCATATCCCTCCCATTGTATCCACTTATTTTCACACATGGGAGGTGGCCTCCACGTGTTTCCCGGATCTCACCCCCATCAGGGATAAATTAATTTGTTGTTGAACGAAGTATTGTATTCTAATTTATAAGGAAAGAACCATATTATAATAACATGGTGAGTATGAGACAATCAATACGTATACGATCGTACGAGGGAGAAATCCCAAGACTATATATGAAACCAAAATCATGTATAACTTACATCAATAACCTATAATAAAGGATGACAAAGAGGCCCAAATTAAAAAATATTGCAAGATGGGGCTTTGGTTGGAGCTAAAGGAAAATGCAAAGCAACCCAAGATAGAAATAAGTAAGTCTACTTGGACAAATAAGACAACAATATGGCCATCTTGAAAATGGCAATGAAAAGGAAGTTATCTTAAAAGTATTGTAGTGTTATTTAGTACAAAATACGTTAGTTTTAATCTCTCATAAAAGATAAGAATTGTAAATAGTTTCTGAATATATTATTATTTTTAAACAAATAGGGTAGATGAGACTGATACCTATGTGGTCAGAAGCTTATAATGGAACCACAAGGTGGGGTCCTTGCCTATTGACACAACCATTGGGTAAAGAAAAAAGTAATAATAATAAAAAATTAATGATGCTGCTAAGTCTTATTGAGTGCAGGTTACCAACCCTTGTTCGGTTGTGATGCATACTAATAACCTATGTTGTTCATATAAATAACAATTGATGGTGATGTAATAAAGATTGAAACTGTGTGTGTGTGTGTGTGTGTGTGTGTGTGTGTGTGTGCGTGTGTTTAAATAATGAATGATGGATGCTAATGACCATAATGATTGTGGATGTAGGTAAAACAGAACAAAGTAATCCTAGTTGATGCATTCTCGAATGGAGAAAAAATTATACTACATAAGTAAGTAGTTACACAAGTTAAGTGTAGTGAAGCACTTCAGCCTAGAGAGGCTACCTAGGAAGATGAATATTATAAGCGCTAAGTATATTACAACCTATCTTGAGGCTGAAGAAAACACCAGGGATGTTGTTCCTCTTTAGCGGGGTGTTATCACCCTAAAATTTTTGTTTCTAAGTTTTGGAAAGTTTTCCTTGTTTCTAGTCATAGTCTTATAGGTTTTGAGTCATCTCATCTGAATAAGTGTCATTCTCTTTTCCAAAAAAAGTTTCACAGCCTCATTCCATGTCCTAGAAGCCTCACCATGTGTTTTGACATCAGTTTGATTCCAAATGATTGATGTTAGTCTTGGTCTAGTCTTTCCATGGTTGTTTTAGAGTCTAAGATCTAAAAGAGAGTCTTGTTGGTATGGTCAAATAGGTTTAATACTCTGTTCTTGCCTATCACTGGTCCCACATCACACATAAGTTCCATGTGTCAAACTTGTGTCAAGGTTTTCGTAGTGCAAAACTTAGTCTAGGAGTTTTCGTAGCGCAAAACCTAGAATTTGCACTAGCTGCGCTACGAAATTGGGGATTCTGAACTAGGAGTTTTCGTAGTGCGCTATGAAACCCCTGAAGCAGCCTGTTTCAGCATAAAAGACTCTGTTTTTTGCTTTTACTAGTCAACTTCCAGAAGGGTTCTTGAGCAGCTGAGAACTCAATTTTCAAAAATGAAAGAGGCTTTTCTTCCTAACATACTTAACTACAAAAACCTCTTTCAGTTTCTTCAAATTCGTTCTGAGGTGGGAGGAATTTATGGTTAAACTTGCGCTATGAAACTGCTGAAAGTCAAGCTTTGTCTTCTGGTTTGAGCAGTCTTTTTCAAGATCAGTTTCTGGTCACAGGAAAAGGTATTTTGGAATTTTGAAGGAGGTTTCTATTCATCAACTCTCCATCTACAATAAAATATCTCACTTTATTCATAAGTGTTTTTATTTGGGAGATAATAAGCTTTCTTTGAAACCCTAATTTCAGAGAACGGATTTTTCTTGTTTTACACATGTTTTTCAAGGATAGATTCTGGATAGCTGGAGAAGTGTTTTAAAAAACCAAGAGAGGTTTTTGTTCTAGACAGAATGGAATACAAAAAAATCCTTTAGTTTCATAAAATATTTCATGGATGAGAAGATAAAGGCTCTGTCCCACGTGTCAAGTTTCAAGGATCCTAAACCTAAAAACAGGGAAACATTTTCCCTAATTTCTAGGGTTTGTCATCAGCAATAAGGTGACAACGTGGGAGGCTTCATCAAATTCAACTTCATGAGGTTGCAGCTGTCAAAGAATGCTTTCAATGTTTAGATAAGGTTGTTGTAATCATAATAAGGAGTTACACTCCTAATTGTATTAGGACTCTAGGACTGCTAGTTAGCTGTCATTTGTATTTAATAGTTTGTTTTATGGTTAGAATAGGTGTCACTCATAGAAAATTCGAATTCTCTTGATGAGTGATGAGGGAATCCATGTTGTAAATGCTTTATATAGAGCAAGAGGTCGAATTAGCAAAGGGTTGGAGACTTTTTGGCTCAGCTGCTGCTCTATGTGCAGACTGTGTATATTTTTAACCTAATGCAGAATTTCTACTTAGACAACTCAAGATTCATGAAGAGTTCTTGTATGTTCTTGTTTTGATGGCATCTTCCAATACTTACATTGCAGTGGTGTTTACTTATGATACTCAGAATTCATCAATGATGCTCTGACTTCCTTCATAGATAAACTAATTGTGTTTCATTGTTTTATATTTGCATTTCTGCAATTGAACTCTATAATGCCTTGACTTCCATGCTAGGTAGAATATTTTGGCTTCACTACTCAATATTCAAAGAGAGTTTTTAATGTCCTGTTGTCTCATGGCTTTCCTCTTTCACTTACTTGCAGTGGTATGAATACATGTTACTTAGAAATCATCAATGATGCTCTAACTTCCTTCATGTATTTATAAATTGTGTTTCCTTGCATTGTATCTTTGTTATGTTGATATATAAAAACTCTCTATGCCCTGACTTCATGTTAAGCTAATCTTGCTGTGGTACTCAGACATAATTTGACTCCATAGCCCAATGGTAGCCAGCCTTCTTCTTTCAACCTATAAACATATACAATCACAAACCATAGAGTTAGCCATCTATTTTATTCTTTAATCAAAATCATTAACCCTTTGAGAGAGCCCTCTTAGGCTAAGGAGGCTAAGCCTTAGCTGAAAGATTGGTTTGAAATAGTTACACTGAGATAGTCTAATCAGCAGCCTATCAGGGTCCTATTTTGGTGATAACAAGGGGGAGATGTAACACCCCTCAGTAAAAAGTTGTAAATATTTTGTTTTAATGCAAATTACTTGGTAAAATTGTGGGCCATGTGAAAGGCCAGACATGGGGGATAAATGTTGTTTAATTTTTATAAATAATATTAACTATGGTCAACCATAAAAGTATTGGAAAGAGAGCTAAATGGGAGTTTCTTCCCAAATAGTTAGAATACAGTTATTCCTCTCCCTATATATAAATAATCTCAGTTGGGGGAAAGGGAACCAAGAGGGGAGAGAGAAGAAAACTTGAGGCAACCTTTGAAACTTGGAACCTGGTTGAGGGAGGTCCAAGAGAGAAGTTGAATTTGTAGAACTTGAAACATGAAAATGTTGAAGGTTCGAAGGACGCTACCAGTTGGGCATCCTTGAACTAGTGGGTAGCTAGTAGGATCCTTAAGACAGAGTAGTAATCCTGAGTTCTTGGGTTGGACTGGAGATGTCTTGATTCCCTGGGTATACCTGACTAGTTCTCCGCCAAATAAATGTTCTATGAAGAACTAGCTCGGGGGGAGTCCTATTGTGCCGAACATAACTCATCGATTGGGTGGATAACTCTTTTCCCTGGAGTTTTGTGGCTAAATTATACTATTTGGGCTAGATAATTATTTGTAATTTAGTGTCTATATTGAATTTATTTCTACTTTTAACTCATGCATGTAAATTTGTTAGTGGAAAGTGTGTGTGTTCTTAAGATAGATGACTGACTGTAATCTATTAAATGATGAATTGGAGAAGTGGGTTGTTCCAAGCCAACTGATGAACATTAACCTAGAATAGTCCTGACTTCTGAACTATCAAAGGGCTAGAAGAATTGGGCAAGTGCCGATGATCGGGTCCCGCTTGAAGAAGTTCTAGACCTTTTAAGAAATGTGCATAACAGATAGGACTTTAAACAAAATATACTTGTATAGGTCATCATTAGAGAGGAAATATTTTACAGAAAATATCATTAAGATATTATAGAAATATCTTACAAAAAATATCCTTAAGATATTATAGAAGTAAATCCCATATCTTACAAAAATACAATGTACCCATGTGCATATACATAATTTTTGAGTAAAAATTCAATATAATAATGGTAAGAACTAGGAGTTGTAACTAAAAGAAAGCATAACACATATTTTTTTGAATTATGATTTATACATGAAGTTCATATAAACAAGGCACCGTGTAACTATTCTTCTAAATAAGAGAAAGAAGGATAACTTTCTGCTAAGCTATATATTATTTATTCAGGTGTTTAAGACTAACATAGAATTTTTTGGATAGAATCAACTATTATTCTAAATCAAAAAAATATATAATCTGAAATAGCTGGAGGAAAACCCACTCAGTATATATATATATATATATATATATATATATATATATATATATATATATATATATATATATATATATATATATATATATATATATATATATATATATATATATATATATATATATATATATAGATATATATATATATATATATATATATATATATATATATATAAGCGTGCTTGGTAACCACAACAAACATTACAACAATTGTATGGCAGAAACATGTACACTTACAGAAGGTGCATTAAAGCACACAGGGGTTTTCATTATATGCAAAAACAAAATCGATTGTCGCCCTTTATAGGGGTAAGAACTTCCACACTTAATTCATATAATAGTAATCTACCAAAGACTCGACCCTTTCCTTAATTATATGCTTAGATAAGAGAATCAATGTACAGTAGTTGCACAACAAATTACAAAGATAATAGGTTTTTAGGAAACACTCGGTTCCAGAAATAACCATAATCCTAGGTGATTTTGACAAGAACGGCCCCAGAGAAACTCTAATGTTTGTAATATGCACCTAGAAACCATAGCGAGAGGGTGCAGAAGAATATTAGCTTGATCCTGAAGATGCATCGTAAATGGAAATAGGAAACTCTCGTCTTCCATATAGAACACATGCAGGAGAACGCAACAAGAAAAGAAATTATTCAAAGTTAAAATCCTTGCAGCGTGTCAAAGAATGCATAGTGAATAAAATTTTCAGAACTTGGTATTTTTATTGAACATAGTCTAAGGACCGATGAAACTCTGATCTGAATCAGAAGAAAACATAGTACTGGACAAGAAAGAAATCCTTGGCCTGGTTGTACCCTAAAGCCACGATATTAACCACTACTAAAACGAAAAACTAGCAAATTCTTACAAAACCCACGGCCCTATGCCAAGCCATTGCAAAAAATGTAAAAGTGAGTTAGGGAACTTGGAACTTGTCGAGGAAGGTGGACCAACTAGAATTGCTTCCAAGCATAAAGGTACCTTTAATGACATCCCGAAGGAAAGTTATTCACTTTAGCCAAGAATGGAATGATTTAAAGGATAATAGACAAAGGGAAAAGATTCCCAGCTTGGCTATTTTTCTCGTAGAGTTATGCCAACAGCCCTAACAAGGAGACAAGATCATTAGAAGGAAGCAGAGGCAAAAAATTTTAAAATCTAGTGCACAACCTTTATTATTGTCGGGTAATTCATAGAACACCAAAATTAAAAATTAAAAAAAAAAAGGACAAACCTTGTGCCACACGGCGCTGACATGGTGTTAGTGCAATGGAATCAATTGTATCGAGATGAATATTCCAAGTTGAGGAACAAACCTTGTGCCACAAGAAACTCGAACTGCAGCATAGGGTAAACAAGATTACTTATGGCAGTGAAGATTGAAACCAAAAGGAATGGGGAAAATAATAAATTCTTAAGTGAAATTCATGATAACCTTACTTCTATCATTGAACGTGGATGAAACCTCCATGGTGAGATATTTCTGGTTGCAGAGAAAAATCTCTTTGAAAATGGAATTGCAAATGGACAGAGACGGTGCAGGAGGGGACGGAGGTAGTTACCCTTGTAACTCCTCTACTATCCATGACCATTCGATTTAAACCCTAACTCCTACAATGTAGGATCACCCAATGTGTGGATCAAGGAAAGTACCATAATTAATTCATGGACAGTACCATAATTGGTTCATGTATCGAAATTTACACCTAGGTGTCGAGAGAATTCCAAAAATATTTCATAAAAACATATAATTAGTTTACCAAGTTTGGGTGGAAAGTTTCAGTGGAAAATTCATGTATATAATAAGATATTCTAGCATATCACAGTTGTTAGACTCTTAAAGATAAATTTATTCGAGTTCAACCTATTTGAGTAAAAGGAATCATAAGAATTGATCTTTCAACAATTGGAACTTTAGTGTACTAGAAATAACCCAAGGAGGATTTTTTCCCAATAAGTTATACAAGAAATGAGTCGAGAACTAGGAATGAAACATGAACAATGAACTCTCTTTTTATATATATTAAATATAGAACTGTAATATAATTATTGGATGAAATTCTTGCTTACGAATCAACAAAAAAGTGGTAATTTGTAATCAAACATTTATAATAGCATGTGATGGAAAAGATTAGCCTTGGAATAATGAAGTAAACAAACATAATTGATACTTTTAAGATGGAAATAACGTGATCTGGGTTACTCCATGACACTAAATAAACATGAAAACATTTCATAAATAATGTTGTTGAAACTTAGACAGATATCAGCCTTATATGAAATTCAGTAGGTATAAAGTGAGCAAGGTTAAAGTCAATTTTGGAGAATATGGAATACTAGAAGGGAATACAATAATCCTTATGATATGCAAAATAATCTAGATATTTTTTGAATTTCTGGTACTTTATGGATGCAGGGGGTTCAAGATTGTTGTGAGATACAAACTCGTGACACTGAATCATGAAATGTTTTGTTAACCGGTCTATTATACAACCATCTCGTGATTGGAATAAAAAGGGAGTTAAAGTTGATGGAAATCAAAATGACAAAAAAGAAATTGATTAGTTAAAAAGAGTGTTATTTGTAAGTTTTTATTTAAGTTAGTACAATGGATTAAACAGGAATACATACAGGCTAAATTCCATGGGCAATTTGGTATTGTGTAGGCAATCCTTTCTACGGACAGAAACGATCCCTCTAGTCTTATGGGAGGATCTAGCAACAAACTAGACAAATATGTGCAAAGTTTCCTAGTTTATATCAAAAAATACAAAGGAAGATAGATGACATACCTCACTCTTATGCTAAAACCTGTTGATGTCATCCTCGATCTTCTCACTTCCAATTTTAATCCTCCCTATGTAATTTTGGATGAATACCTGCAAGGAATATCAAACAGAGATGACAAAGGCATACATAGCATAATTCATTCTAACATAAACTATGTGATGGATCAAGGAGTATCACACTAAATGAGTAATGATTTACACACTTATGGAAAGAAATCACATAATGTATTATTAATAGAAAGTAATGGAAGCATACAACCACTCAAGCCTTGATGTTGGGAGCCTCTTTTCGATGAGTTTCCAAGTCCAAGCCGCGACCAAGTAATAGCCAACTAGCAGACAACAAAAAGTAGATGGTAGGGGTTTGATTTATAGGGAAGGAGAGGGAGTTGAGGATCCATAAAAGGAGGGAGAGGTTCCACATTTCAAGGGGAATATCCATGAAAGTAGGATCAAGAACCAGGAATGGGAGGTCTCGCTCTAATCCTCATTCAACTGCAACCAACTCATCGTTCTCGAGACTTCTAGTAGGAGAAGATTCTCCTCCATTTTAGAAAAAAATTCCTAAATAGGGCCAGCGGGGATTTTCCTATCAAAATGTGTGCACTAGTCACTAGTTAGACAAAAGGTTACTAGCACATGATTGTCTACTAAAAGTAGAATTAGGCTTGAAAAAAAAGGTTTTGGACAAGTTCTTTAGAATTTCTTCAAGGAAAGTCTTCTTCTTCCTTCAGGGATGCTTCTGAAAATGTTTCATGGTGAATACATTATTTTCACAGCTTTCGTCACTTTGCGAAACTTGTGACATTGATGACACAAAGTGCAACACTTAGGATATGAGAGTGGGAGTGCAACAAAATATTGTATAAAATTTGGCAAACTTGCAAGAAATATAAAAATGAATACATATATATATGGCCAAAGGATACAGTCGTGAACTCTATGAGGGAAACTCTTAACTCGGTCTCTACAATCTAGTACTTTTGGAAATATCTTACACTGAAAAATGACAATGTATGCAAATATGTATGTTAGGTATGTGTGACAATGAATGTATATATTTAATATTTCAAGGAGTCTATTGCCTTAATGTGGTTTCCAGGATGAATAATGGGTACATGGGATCAGAACTAGCAAGTAGCTGAGTGAGGAAATCAAAGAAAATGTGATGCACAATTTCGAGAAAAACTAAAGCTATGTTGGTAGCGTAGTGATATAGGTGTAACCTATGCATATTTTCATGTGGTGTGCTAACATGGAAAATGCAGCATGCCACCAATCAATGGTACTCCATAGAAATACTTCAAAGAACCTCGATATGAATTTTTTAAGACATAAACAAATTTTCTTTAATTGGTTGTTTAGTATGAACATATGCTTACAAAAGCATTATGTCAAGATAACCACACTAATATGATGAATTGAGGCAGCTAACATGCATCGAGATGTAGGGGAAATGACCACATAGTTGATTTCCCTTAAATAATTAGAGGTGTAACCTCTTGATACCTTAACCAATGATTTCCAAAATAGAGAGAGTGGTGCAAACCCCAAGAAGAGAGTTGTGGGAAACTCATAAGTGAGGCATGACAGAAAAATATGGTTGTAAAATTCAGGGATGTAATTTCCTTATTATATTTTGTTGTGCCTTGTGTAACCATAATAGATTCTTGTGATATTGCCTTGTGCCTTTGACCTCAATGTTCTAATGGAAGAATTTGAAGGAAAATAATAACTTAAGCCAACCAATTGAATCATAAAACTTTGAAATAATTGGAAAATAATTAATGTGAATATGTTTGGGTTCCCTTGAGTAAAGAACAATGTTATCAATGATTGTTCTAAAACTTGGTAAGATTATTTTATGGCATGTTGATATCATAAAAAGTATGATGATGCCTAAAGAACAGATCATTGGTTGCACACCAACATGGGAACAAGGTAAGGAACCCTTCCTTGTGATGATAACAAGTGTGGTTACTGTGTGAAAGTATAATAAGATAATCAAGTTAGAATAGAATTGTTGTCTAATAACATGTCAAATGTATTAAGTTATTTTGTTGTTGAACGAAGTATTGTATTCCGATTTATAAGGAAAGAACCATATTATAGTAACATGGCGAGTATGAGACAATCAATACATATACAAGCGTAAGAGGGAGAAATCCCATGATTGTATATGGAAGCAAATTAATGTATAAATTACATCAATAACCTATAATAAAGGAAGACAAAGAGGCCCAAATTAAAAAAAATACTGCAAGATGGGCCTTTGGTTAGCACTAAAGATAAACGTAAAGCAACATAAGATAACCATAAGTAAGTCTACTTGGACAAATTAGACAACAATATGACCATCTTGAAAATGACAAGGAAAAGGAAGTTATCTTAAAAGTTATAATCTCTCATAAAAGATCAGAATTGTAAATAATTTCTAAATATATTATTATTTTTAAACAAATAAGGCAGATGAGACAGATGCCTCTGTGGTCTGAATCTTATAACGGAACCACAAGGTGGGGTCCTTGCCTATTGGCATATCCATTTGGTAAAGAAACAAGTAATAAAAAAAATGATGTTGTTAAATCTTATTGAGTGCAAGTTACCAACCCTTGCTAGGTTGTGATGCATACTAATAACCTATGTTGTGCATATAAATAACAATTGATGGTGTTGTAATAAAGATTGAAACTATATGTGTGTGTGTGTGTGTGTGTTTAAATAATGAATGATGGATGCTAATGACCATAATGATTATGGATGTAGGTTGAACCATACAGAGTAATCTTGGTTGAACCTTGGCACATTCTCGAATGGAGAAAAAATTATACTACATAAGGAAGTAGTTACCCAAGTTAAGTGTAGTAGAAGCTGTTCAGACGGGAGAAGCTACCTAGGAAGATTAATATTATAATATCTAAGCATATTCCAGCCTATCTTGAGGCTGAAGAAAACACTGGGGCCAGTGTTTCGATCAAGGGGAGGAAGATGTAACACCCCTCGGTAAAAAGTTGTAAATATTTTGTTTTACCGCAAATTACTTGGTAAAATTATGGGTCATGTGAAAGGACAGACATGAGGGATAAATGTTGTTTAATTTATAAATAATATTAACTATGGTCAACCATAAAACTATGGGAAAGAGTGATAAATGAGATTTTCTTCCCAGACAGTTAAAATAGAGTTATTCCTCTCCCTAGAGATAAATAATCTTAGTTGGGGGTAAGGGAGACAAGAGGTGAGAGAGAAGAAACTCTAAGGTAACCTTGGAAACTTGGCACCTGGTTGAGGGAGTTCCAAGGGAGGAGTTGAATCTGTAGAACCTGAAACAGGACGTTTTTGAAGGTTGGAAGGACGCTACCAGTTTGGCATCCTTGATATGGTGGGTAGCCAGTGGGATCCTTAAGACAAAATGGCAAGTCTGAGTTCTTAGGTTGGAACGGAGAAGTCTTGATACCATGGGTAGACCTGACTAGGTCTCTATCATATAATTGTTATGGGAGAACTAGCTCAAGGGGAGTCTTGTTGTGTAGACACATAACTCATCGGTTGGGTGGAGCACTCTTGTCCCTGGCGTTTTGTGGCTAAATCATATTGTTTGGGCCAGATAAGTATATATAACCTAGTGTATGTCTTGAATTTATTTCTATTTTTAACTCATGCATGTAAATTTTTTTGTGGAAAATATATGTGTTCTAAAGATAGATGATTGACTGTAATATATTAAATTATGAATTGGAGAAGTGGGTTGTTCCAAGCCAACTGATGAACATTAACTTAGAACAATACTGAATTTTGAACTATCAAAGGGCTAGAATAACTCGGAGAGTGTCGAGTATCAGGTCCCGCTTGAAGAAGTTATAGACTTATTAAGAAATGTACATAATCGATAGGACTTTAAACAAAATATAGTTGTACAGGTCATCGTAAGAGAGGAAATATTTTACAGAAAATATCATTAAGATATTATAGAAGTAATGCCCATATCTTACAAAAATACATTGTACCCATGTGCATGTATATAATTGTTGAGTAAAAATGCAATATGATAACAATAAGAAGTAGGAGTTGTGACTAAAAAGAAGCATAACGCACAATTGTTTGAATTATGATTCATACATGAAGTTCATATAACTAGAGCATCGTGTAACTATTCTTCTAAACAAGAGAAAGAAGGATAATTGTCAGTTAAACTATATATTCTCTATTCAGGTGTTTAAGACTAACAGAGATTTTTCTGGATAGAATCAACTATTATTGTAAATCATAAAAAATTATAATTTGAAGTAGCTGGAGGAAATCCCACACTATATATATATATATACAAGTGTGTTTGGTGACCACCGCAAATGTTAGAGCAATTGTATGGAAGAAACATGTATACTTATGGAAATTTGGTGCATTAAAGCACATAGGGGTTTTCATTATATGAAAAAGAAAAATTGGTCAACGCCCTTTATAGGGGTAAGAACTTCCGCACTTAATTCATATAATAGTAATACACCACATACTCATCCCTTTACTTAATTATATACTCAGATAAGAGTAGAAATGTACAGCAGTTACACAGAAGATCACAACGATAATACGTTTTTGGGAAATAGTTGGTTCCAGAAATAACCACAAGCCTAGGTGGTTTTGATAAGAACATCCCCAAAAAAACTCTAATGTTTGTAATCCACACTTGGAAACCATAGTGAGAGGGTGCATAAGAATATTAGTGTGGTCTTGAAGACGAGTCGTAAATGGAAATAGGAAACCCTTGTCTGCCATATAGAACACCTACAAGAGAATGCAACAGGAATTGAAATTATTCAACATTAAAATCCTTGCAGAATGAAGTAGGAAAAGAATTATTCAACATTAAAATCCTTGCAGCGTATCAAATAATGCATAGTTAATAAAAAATTCAAAACTTGGTATTGTAATTGACCATAGTCTAAGGACCCATGAAAATTTGGTTCGAACCAGAAGAAAACATAGTACTGAACAAGAAATAAATCCTAGGCCTGGTTGTACCATGAAGCCACGATGTTAACCACTGCTAAAATGAAAAACTAGAAAATTCTTACAAAACTTGCAGCCCTAGGCCAAGCTATTGCAATAAATGTAAAAGTGAATTAGGGAACTTGGAATTTGCTGAGGAAGGTGGACCAACCATAATTGCTTCCAAGAAGAAAGGTACATGTAATGATTACCCAAAAGAAAGTTATTCACTTTAGCCAAGATTGGAATGATTGAAAGGATAATAGACAAAGGGAAAAGATTCCCAACTTTGGTATGGTCCTGGTGGAGTTGTGCCAACAATCTTGATAAGGATACAAGATCAATAGAAGGAAGCAGAGGAAACATAAATTAAAACCTAGTGCACAACCGTTATTATTGATGGGTAATTCATGGAACACCAAAATAAAAAGAGAAATAGGATAAACCTTGTGCCACACGGCGCTGACCTGGTGTTAGAACAATGGAATTAACTATATAGAGATGAAGATTCCAAGTCGAGGGACAAACCCTATGCCATAGGAAACTCTAATTACGAGATAGGGTAAAAAAATTTACTTATGGCAACGAAGATTAGAACCAAAAGGAAGGTGTAAAATAATACATTCTTAAGTGAAATTCATGATAACCTTACCATTGTCGTTGAACGTGATTGCAACCTCCATGGTGATATATTCTTGGTTGTAGAGAATAATCTCTTTGAAAATGGAATTGCAAATGGGCAGAGATGATGTAGGAGGGGAGGGAGGTAGTTACCCTTGTAACTCCTCTACTCTCCACAACCATTCGATCTAAACCCTAACACCTACCCTGTAGGATCACCCAATTCATGGATCGAGGACAATACCATAATTAATTCATGGACAATACCATAATTGATTCATGCATCAGAATTAACACTTGGGCATCAAGATAATTTCAAAAAAAAACATAAAAACATATAATTAGTTTACCAAGTTTGGGTGGAAAATTCCAGTTTCATTACGAGTTTCTAATATGGAATGTTCATACATTAATACAACCCAAACACGTAAAATCCCAATCCATTCTATTGTCGATAGTTTAAATCTCTTGATAATATAGCAAGTAATTATAGAATGACATAAATCAAGGGTAGAATGTCAACGCTCATACCCTGTAGCTTAATAATCTCATAGACTTAAAGACTCAGATAGCCTTGTTGGAAGAAATCAAAAGGGGGAACTTAACTAGATTGCATATAACATACTATTACATACTTAGCCGATATTGTTTGAAGTCCCGGATGGATTCAAAGAAAAAGGTAAAAATAAGCAAAAATTATGTTGTGTTAAGGGAGATGTTACACAAAATCTTTGTTATCCAATTGAATAGCCAAAGTCTTTTTTAGGCTATGATGTTACCAACCGTAAACCATTTTACTACACATTGAGAGGTTCCTATATTTATTGGCTTTTAAAAATACGATGGTAGTTTAAGTAGCAATCTAACCAAGTATTTTATTTAAGAAAAATCTTTGGGAAAAATCACATTGACAACTTATGGTGGATGCGTTTCGAACCCACTAAGGTTCATCATAAGGTTCATCATTAGGACAAATTTGGAGAGCAAGATCGAAAGATCAAATATTTATAGTAGAGATCCTGTGGTAAAATTTATAACAGACACTAAGTTAAATATTATAAAATTAAAAATGGAACGTTATAGGATTTTAGAAATAATTAAAATAAACAATTTATTATTTAATGAATTAATATTCTATTTATTAAACTATTTTTAATCTATTTATTAAAATATTTTTATTTATAATTATCTAATATTAATCACTAAATTATTCAACTAACCATAAAACAATAATACCTCTTCATAACTCTTATTTTAATAAGAAAATTCAACAATAATCAGAATTAAATTAATAAATAAAAGAGATAAAAGATGAATTAATTTATAAAAAAAAAAAAGAGAGAGAGAGAGAAAGATAAGATAATAATAATATAAAAATTAAAATCCAAATAAAATAAAAATAATAAAATTTAAAATAAAATCATATAAG
The DNA here is from genome assembly GCA_031772625.1 of Pinus tabuliformis. NCBI lineage: Eukaryota > Viridiplantae > Streptophyta > Pinopsida > Pinales > Pinaceae > Pinus > Pinus tabuliformis. Next base: position 1,381,334,743 of record CM062819.1, on the reverse strand, counting down.
ATAATAATATAGAGAACCAGGAAAAATAAATTTCTAGAAAAAATATATAATGAGGACAAGAGAAGGAAACCAGGGAGGGAGAAAAACAAAAGGGGATTAGGAAAAAGGGAAGGGACCCATGAACCATTGATCTTCCAACCATCGTCCCTATTAAGAGTATTAATTTTCTTCTCAATTTTGATGGCTTCCCTTAATTTATGGTGATGGAAATGGTCAACCCTAGCGAGGACCTTGGAATCCTCTAAACAGATATGGTGTTTAGTCTTTTCAGCATGTTCCGCTAAAGCAAAGGAGCGAGTCCTACAATGTCTAAGGTCAGTCGCGTGCTCTTGAATCCTCTGATATATGGAACGACCAGTCTCTCCAATGTAGGGGGTTCCACAGGAACATGGAATCAAATAAACACCCTTCATGTTTTTAGGATCCACGGGGTCTTTGACAGATCTTAAAGAGCCACGAATGGTTTTTAAGGGTCTAAAGGTGGAAACAACCTTGTGCCTCCTAAGAATCTGAACAATCTTGTCCGTAGTCCCTTGGATAAAGGGAAGTTGGACACTAAAGGCCATTCCAATCGGCTCTTTCTTAGTCATAGGACCCCGGCTAGCTTTTAAGAAAGCCTTGATACCTTGGAACCTATTATAACCATTCTTCTTAAAAATACTAAGGAGATGGCTTTCTCATCGGGCTTTAAGGGTTTCTGATGAAGACCATCTTGTGGATGAGAAAACCCATATCCTTAGTGTTTTTAAGAAGAATGGTTATAATAGGTTCCAATGTGTCAGGGCTTTCTTAAAAGCTAGACGGGGTCCTAGGACTGAGAAAGAGTCAATTGAAGTGGCCTCTAGTGTCCAGCTTCTCTTTATCCAAGGGACTACAGACAAGATTTCTTGGATTCTTAGGAGGTACGAGGTTGTTTCCGCCTGTAGACCCTTAAAAACCATCCGTGGGTCTTTAAGATCCATCAAAGACTCTATGGATCCTAAAAACATGAAGGGTGTTTATTTAATTCCATGTTCCTGTGGAACCCCCTACATTAGAGAGACTGGTCATTCCATATATCAGAGGATTCAAGAGCACGCAGTTGACCTTAGTCATTGTAGGACTCGCTCCTCTGCTTTAGTGGAACATGCTAAAAAGACTAAACACCATATTTGTTTAGAGGATTCCAAGGTCCTCGCTACGGTTGACCATTTCCATCATTGTAAGTTAAAGGAAGCCATCGAAATTGAGAAGAGAATTAATAATCTTAATAGGGATGATGGTTGGAATATCAACGATTCATGGGTCCCTTCCCTTTTTTCCTAATCCCCTTTTGTTTTTTCCCACTCCCTGGTTTCCTTCTCTTGTCCTAGTTATATATTTTTTCTAGAAATTTATTTTTTTGTGTTCTCCATATTATTATCTTATAAGATTTTAATTTTAAATTTTATTATTTTTATTTTTATTTCTATTTCTATTTCTATTTCTATTTCTATTTCTATTTCTATTTCTATTTCTATTTTTATTTTTGATGTTATTATTATTTCTAATTTCACTGCATATTAGTTTGTCTTTGCCAAAAAATATGTTGTTTATCCATAGTTTAACATTAGAAATTCAATTTTTTTATTTTTTTATTACTATTTAAATTTGTTTATTTGTAAAGTGATTGGTTGATGTTTTATTATAGGTTGTTTAGTAACTTCCATTTATGTTAGTTACTATTTTCTCATTTTTATTTTATTTCTATTTTACTAAACTTTCTTATTTTTATTATTTATTATTTTTTCTCCATGTTTTCAGTTTAAAGTGACTTATTATTATATTAAACATATTTTAATAAATTTAATCATAAAAAAATATATATATATATATATATAATATTAATAAAAAATAAAACACACACATAGATAACAAACATATATATATATATATATAGTAATCTTGGCATTTTATAGACCTACATCTTTCTTGAAACAGGTTGGACGGAAAATGCATTCAAACATGACAACGGGACAAGAAATTTCAGAACATGTGGATACAAATGAATTAGGACAAGTGAAAGTTGCCTCATCCGCCAAAGCTGGGAAGTGGGTTTAGGTCAATGCCAAACAATATAGGGGCATTTTAAAACGAAGACTAGGCCATCTAAAATGGGAGCAGATAAGGAAAAATCGGTCTAAAAAGGAAATTACTCTATTCCTTCGTAAGAAGCACTCAAACAAGCCCTCTCTACAAGCACCCGACAACAAGAAGTCCAGAGGAAAATCCATTGATGATTATGCCTTATATAATCCCACATCCACGCCTCTCACCTAGTCATCTGATCTTTATGTGAAAGAATTGTTAAATGCAAAACAAAGGTTGGAGGTTTTAGAAGCTAAAGAGCGGGAAAGAGATCATAAAATTCATATAATAACAACTGAAAACAAGGCTTTAGCAGAAAGAAATAAAGGTTTAAAAGAAAAAGTGGCATTGCTACAGGAAGCTCTCCTGATAGGGAAGATAGAATCGCAACGCATGAAGGCGGATGTGCAAAACATAAATAAATATGTAGTGGAAAGTATAGAGGTGGTGAATGCGAAATCATTCCAAGATAAAGGGAAAATGATTGCCCAAATAGACAACCATGAAGAGAAAGCAAGAGAAGAAAGGAAAGGATATTCCACCAAAGTTTCCAAAACTTGGGCTCAAGTTATTAGCAATTTTGTTAATAAGGAAGGAGAAACAAACATTCAGGTTGACAACATGCAAGATAGAGAAGGCAAGGAAAGACAAAATAGGGCAGCAAACATAATTATTAAAGGGGTGAAAGACTATGGGAAAAATGAATGTACTCTTGACCTTGCAAGAGACTTCTTGAAAGACAAGTTTTTATGGCAAGGACAAATATGCCAAGCATGGAGGGTGGGTAAGTTTAACGGTGAGAGAGCCAGGCCCATAAAAGTCATCATGCCTAGATTGCATGATAAATATATTATTCTAAGTCAGAGGCATCTCTTGAGGGGTTCTCGCTTTTTCCTAGAAGAAGATTTAACTGTAAAACAACAAGAGGAAATGAGGGAGGAAATGTTAAAGGTTAGAGCAGCAAGAGATGAAGGCAAGAGAGAATGGATTTATAAAGGCAAAGTTGTGATAGCACGATTTGGACCTCCTTCCAAAACAGATCAGTAAGATGGTAATAAATAAGAGGAAACAAACTCTTCAACGGGAAATTAGGAAGCAAGGTCAGTATGGGAAAGTAGGGAAAATACTCAAATGTGAGTCTTGCATATCAAAATAAATAGCAATCAAGTCAAACCTAGGTTTCCTTAAGATTATTTTGTTGGAACTACATAGGTTACCCATGGAGACGAGGACCTGGGTTAGGGCCTATTGCGGAAGCTAAAGACATAATTTGCCTCATGGAAACACATGAGCATGAAGGGAGCAAGACACCTCTGTTTGAAGGATACTGGAAGATGGCAATGCGGAACAAGGCACCAGGGAATGGAAAAGGGCACAGAGGTATCATGGTTTTAGTAAGGGAGAAAGAAGATCGTCTCATTCAGTTAGAAAAAGAATACTCAAATAAGTAGTTGATTTGGTTTAAAATATCAGAAAATGGAAACCACATCAGAATTGCAGCATGTTATTTTTGCGCTGCAAGTTTCAAAAATCTACAAAGGTAGAGGGATTGACCACAAAGATCCATTTGCAGTCTTAAAAACAGATATTGAAACATATTTGCAACTAGGTGAAGTCCTTATAGTGGGTGATTTCAATTCTAGGACTGCAAGTGAGCAAGCTAGCATTCTTTGGTGTAAAGATGATTGTGACCATATTTGGCTTACAAAAGAGAGTAATCATCAATGGGAAAGAATTTCAAAGTAAAAGGGTTTCAATATCTTTGGTGAACAATTGCTTACTTTATGTGGGGCCTTTTATTTAGTCATTTGTAATGGCTTGACTAGATGGGAAAAGTCCAGTAATTTCACTTGCAATACTTACAATGGAGCAAGTGTAGTAGATTATGTAATTTTCTCACATGGTTTGTGTGAGAAAATGGAGGAAGTTTTGATTGGAGATCAGCTGTGGGACTTAAAATCAAATCACAAACTAATTTATCTATGTTTCCCTGGGACTGGAAAGAAACAATTAGAGTCAAAATTCAGCATGTCCAACAAAATCTCCCACAGGGCAGAATTCTTTTGACTCCAAAAAATTGTAATACCTTCAAAGTGACGCTAGAGAGGCTCTTCGAGAAGGAGAAAATCACAATTCACAACCTTCATAGTCATGAATTAACACATTTAATTCAATGCGCACTTGCAAAGTGCAAAAGAGAAAAAATTAAGAAGTATAAAACAAATTTCTATCCAATTAATGCTTGGTTTGATGAGGAATGCAAAAAGGCAAGGAGAATGTGGAAAGAGTCAAATAAGGATACCATAAAGCTCAAAGCTTACAAGAAATTATTATGCAAGAAAAAGGCCGATTTCATGATTTCAAGGAGGGAAGAACTAATCTTCCTTGGGAAAAATAATCCCAAATTATTTTGGAAGGAAATCAAACAAAAAAAGATACAAACTGGAAATAGTATTACATTTTCTAAATGGTTTGACTATGCATGACAACTATATGAGCAGGATCCCAAGGTTGACCCTCCTCCCTTGGTCAACACTGATACTGAACTCTTCACGGTGCAAGAGGTAGAGATGAGTATCAAGAAGTTGGGTGTTGGAAAAGAAAAAGACTTAGTTGAACTCCAAGCAGAATATCTAAAGTGGGGCTCAAAGATCCTTGCACCTCACATTACAAAAAAAATCAACAACATCATATAGTAGGGGCTCCCCACAGATTGGACAACTAGTCTGGCAATACCTCTTTTCAAGAGCGGTGACACCAATAATCCCTCCAACTATAGGATCACATGATAAACCCTTTGTTTGCAAAGTTATTTGGATGCATGCTAGTAAATAAAATTAGCAAGTGGGCAGAAGAAAGAGATAAGTGTGCTAAAGGGAAAGCAGGTTTTAGACCTAAACATCCTACAGTTGATCATTGTGTAACATTACGTAACATCATTGAAAAAGTTTGGGAGCAAAAGGAAGAAGTCTTTTGTTGCTTTGTTGATTTCAGAAAAGCGTTTGACTCGGTTCCTAGGGATAAGCTTTGGCACAGAATGGAGGAACTTGGGGTTCTTAAACATTTGAGAGCAGTTGTGCATAAGTTGTATGAAGATGTGAAACTCAAAATTAGAACTTCAGCAAGCATTTCTGAACATTTTAGAAGCGATATCGGGGTCAAGCAAGGTTTCCCACTGTCTCCTACCCTTTTTGGTTTATATATTGACAAGCTTGAGGAGTGGTTAAATTCTCAAGGGGTGATGGTATCTATTTGGGCAAGTTTGTTATAAGGATTCTTTTGTATGCAGATGACCTTATTCTGATTGCTAAATCAGCTCTTAGTTTGTAAGAGCACTTACTGTACCTTGAGCATTTTTTTAGAAGTGTGGGGATGCAAGTCAACATTAGAAAAATGAAAGTAGTGGTTTTCTCTAAGAAAAGAAAACGTAACCATCGTATGTTCTACTTTGAAGGCAACATTCTGGAAGAAGTTGCAGATTACAAATACCTCGGAATTGACTTCAACAAAAATCTAAGTTGGAATGGTTGTAGAAAGAAAAGAACTTTGGGGGTTGGAAAGCATTTTATGCTTTCCAAAATAGGTGTAGAGAGACAGAGTTATGGGACTGGAAAACCACTAAAACTCTTTTTGGGATTCTAGTGATTCTGGTGATTCTCTATGGTTGTGAACTATGGGCCAGCAGTACATCCAACATGCGGTGGAGACAAATTGAGAAAATTCAGAAGCGTTTGATTACAAACAAATTCAAGATTAAAAGTGCAGTTCCTTATGCTATCTTATTAAGTGAAACAGGGGTTGCTCCTATTGAAGCAATTACTATGGTGCGAGTCATAAGGTATTTAAAAAAATTGAGCAAATGGAAGAGGGTATATGGCCTAAGGTTGTCTTTAATGAGAGGTTGTGCAAAGAAAAAAAAAACTTGGATGAAACAAAATAACAAATGGCTTAGTAAATGGGGTATTTTCTAGAATGCATGTCCCATAAACAGCAAAGAGATAAAATCTTTTGTTATGGAAAAGTTTCACAAGTGTACTTGGGATAAGGAGCTAAGAAGAAATAAAAAGTATTATATTGAAGTGTTTAATCCCAATCATAATCATCAACCAAAAGCATACATAGAGGCCAATATCTCTTCGAGAGCCAAAATTATTATTGCTCAATTAAGGACTAATTCTCATTGACTCTGTTGTGAAACAGGGCGCTGGAAAAGGCCAAAAGAAGTGTGGGAGGAAAGAGTATGCATTTTTTGTTCTTCTGGAAAACTAGAAATAGAAAAACATTTAATATTAGAATGTTAGGCCTTCAAAGACAACAAGGAAAATTATGCAAATATGCTGGCAGCTAGCTCTTGGGATAATCTATTTAGTGAGGGGTTTGTCGAGAAGCTCGGAGCATATATTGTGAAGCTTCACAGACAAAAGGGTAGAATACATCGAGCAGATGAAGAAGCAATCTGTCCCATAGGCTATCTTTAGCCTCGTGGACATTCAAATAATTTCTTTCTTCTTTCTTCTTTCATGTTTCTTAATTTTTCGTGATGGAATTCAACAATACAATATTTTATTAGTTGTTTTATTTTTGTGTTTATTATTTTTTAGTTTAATTAAGCTATGTACTAACTACTATGTAGCCATTGTTATTATTATCTTATCTTTCTCTCCTCTTCTTCTTTTTTATATTTTTATTATTATTAATTAATTCAATTTTTATCTCTTTTATTTACTAGTACAACCACATTAAAAATATTAATGTGGTTGATATAGTCGGAGGCTTCAAAAATATAACAAAATAAATTATTGCAATAGGAAGAATGTCTTACTAATGCACACATTTACCTAATTAACCATGTATAAAAAGGTTATGGGTCAACTTTAACTTAAGAAAAAAAAAGGAATAATAAATTAATGCTATAAATGAATGTTGTAAATAATAATGAGTGACTTATCATGGAGGAGCTTATTAGAATTGGAATAATCTCAAATCCTTAGGAAATTGGTGGGTGGGGTAAGGGACCATTTTGCTAAATAAAATTTTCTTATAAATAAATGAATGTTATAAATAATAATGAGGAGGTTATCATGGAGGAACTCATTAGAATTGGAATAATCTCAAATCCCTAAGAAATTGGTGGGCGGTTAAAAATCAATACAACCTAACAAACTCTTTAATACGAACTCTTTAATACACTACAATTGTTGATAAATATTAAGACTAAGCATACGCTGAGCATATTCCCTTGAGTAAGACTAAGCATATGCTAAGCATATTCCCTTGAGAATCAATCTAGGCCCTCAGTTAAAAAAATAAAAAATAAAAATCAATAGATGTCCATCCACTTAAGTTGAAATAAGAAACCTTCGGCAATTAATTTAATGCTGATTATTGTTGAATTTTCTTATTAAAATAAGAGTTATGAAGAGGTATTATTGTTTTTATGGTTTGTTAAATAATATTAGTGATTAATATTAGATAATTAAAAATAAAAATAATTTAATAAATAGATTAAAAATAGTTTAATAAATAGATTATTAATTTATTAAATAATAAATTGTTTATTTTAATTATTTATAGAATCTTATAAATTCTTAAATCATGAATCATAGAAGCCTCCAATTTGAGAAAGTATTTTATTTTTAAAAGTATTTAATAATAATAATGGAAATCATTACAATAATATATTTGATATAAATTTAACATCTCACTTACTAAAATTAAAGTTGAACAAAAAAGATAATTATCATTTCTTCCAAACTACCTAAAATAAATCTAAGTAACATATCATATAACGTAATTATATTAATTATAATTAAGATAATTAAGATTATTCATCTTCATGGGTTTATACTTAAAATAGATTTATAATATATAGAGATAAATATTTTGTAAATATATATATATATACCTAAAACTTGTTTCTAAAATAATGCACAAATTGATTGATCAACTTGTAACAGTAAAGACACATAAATTTCTAGCATAAAGATTGTCACTAATTATAATTACCAGCCTAGATCCATCTTAACTCTGGATCTATCAAGTGCCTAGATGAATCAAATCTCTAGAGGTGCAAAACTTGAGGAAAGGTTTGCACCTCCAGAAATTTGATCCCTCCCAGCGCTTGATAGATCGGGAGTTAAGATGGATCTAGGCTGGTTTAAGTGGCTAAAGAAATTCTAACGAACATATGATTAATTTTATCAATAATATGTAAATTAATCATTTTAAATATGCTAAATATGTCTCACATTAATTGGTCATTTTAATTTTAAATTTGCTTAGTTACCTTAGTTTGTTGAGATGATAAATATTGTTAATAACTTTAATGATGAAAAATGATGAAATAAAAATTTTGAATGTAAAGTGACAATGTAATAGTGTTGAAAGATAGAAAATGCAAATAATAAGAATACATTCAATTACAAATAGTGTTCTTTGTGATTAATCTTAAACTATTTTCTTCTACTATTCTTATTGTCACCCTTGTTATTTTTGTCATCTTTTCATATTGATTATATGAAAATGACAGGTTAAATCGTACACCATTGAAATATTTAGCTCAAACTATTGTAGTAAACATCATACCTTGTCTCTTTTTCTATCCAATATTAATAGGTTGAATTACTATAACACAAAAATCAATATACATTGTCAATCATTTTTTGTGCTTACACTGAAATCAATGCACAATGTTAACCAAATCACTTTAAAATTAATGTACCATCATACATCCAATTACATCAAATCAAAAATCAACATCTACACTGAAATCAATGCATCTAATGCAAGCAATCAAATAAAATTAGAAAACAACGTTTACACTGAAATCAATGAATCTAATTCAAGATATCAACAAGGATTTTAATCAAAATTTACACTCAAATCAATGCATCTATTGCAAGTAAGCAAATAATATTATAAACTAACATGTACACTAAAATCAATGCATCTAGTGCAAGCAATCAAATAGGATTAGGAATCAACATCTACACTGAAATCAATGCATTTAGTGCAAGTAATCAAATAGGATTAGAAAGAATCTACACTGAAATCAATGCATCTAGTGCAAGCAATCAAATATTATTAGAAATCAACATCTACATTGAAATCAATGAATCTAGTGCAAGCAATCAAATAGGATTAGAAATCACCATCTACATTGAAATCAATGTATCTAGTGCAAGCAATCAAATAGGATTAGAAATCAACATCTACACTAAAATCAATGCATCTAGTGCAAGCAATCAAATATCATTAGAAATCAATATCTACATTAAAATCAATGCATCTAGTGCAAGCAATCAATTAGGATTTGAAATCACCATCTACACTGAAATCAATGCATCTAGTGCAAGAAATATTCGTCCCTCTCTCCCCCTCCATCTATATTTATATCTCCCTCCATCTCTCCTTCTTTGTCTCTCTATCTCACCCCCCCAAACACACACTCTCTCTCACTCCATATCTATCAATCTCTCTATCCCTCCCTCCCTCTCTCCATCTCTCTCTTCTTCCCTCTCTTCACTTTCCATCTATATCTCTATCTCCATTTTTCTCTCTATATCACCCCCAACACATACACTCCTTTTCTCCAATCTATCTATCTATGCCTCCCTCCTCCTCTCCATCTCTCTCCCTTTCTCTTCCCCTTCTCTCCCTCTCTCTCCATCTTCCTTGTCACTCCTCTCTCTCTCTCCACCTTTCTCTCTCTATTTATTTCTTATTACCTCCCTCTCTCCCCCCTCCAACTCCATCTCTCTTTCCCTCCCTCTCTCCACTCTCTCACATCCTCTCTCTCTTCCTTCTTATCTCTCTCTCTCTCTCTCTCTCTCTCTCTCTCTCCAACTCTGTTACTATATCCCTCCCTCTCTCCTCTCTCCTTCTCTCCCCTATTCTCTCCATCTCTCCTTCTTTGTCTCTTTATCTCACCCCAAAACATACACACTATATCTCCATCTCTCCCTTGTCATTCCCTCTCTCTCTCCACTTATCACTCTCTATGTATTTCTTCTTCCCTCCATCTCTCCCCCTCCAACTCCATCTCCCTATCCCTCCCTCTCTCCTCCTCTTCCCTCCATCTCTCATCCTCTCTCTCAAGTGTGCTTTCTTATACTTCATCTCTCTCTCTCTCTCTCTCTCCAATCCTCTCTCTTCCCCTGTCACTCTTCTCCTCTCTCTAAAGTCTTGTCTCTCGTTCTTCCTCTCTCTTCCTTTCTCTCCTACCTCCCTCTCTCTTCCCCCATCACTCTCTCTCTCTCTTTGCCCTCTCTCTCTCTCTCTCTCCAACTATGTTATTATATCCCTTCATCTCTCCTTCTCTCCCCCCTTCTCTCTATCTCTTCTTCTTTGTCTCTTTATCTCACCACTAAACTTACACTCTCTCTCTCCATCTCTCCCTTGTCACTCCCTCTTTCTCTCTCCACTTCTCACTCTCTATGTCTTTCTTCTTCCCTCCCTCTCTCCCCCTCCAACTCCATCTCTCTATCCCTCCCTCTCTCCTCCTCTCTCTTAATTCCTCTCTCTTATCCTTCCTCCCTCTCTCTCTCTCTCTCCTACCTCCCTCCCTCTCTCTCTCTGCCCTCAAATCCTCTCACTATATCCCTCCCTCTCTCCTTCTCTCTCCCCCTTCCATATTTGTGTCTCCCTTTCCCTCTCTTACCTTTCTCTACCTCTCTAACTCCTCTCCCTCTCTCTCTCTCCATTCTTCCTCTCTCCTCTCCTTTAGTTTATCTTCATCTCTCCCTTGTCGCCCCCCTATCTCTCCACCTCTATCACTCTATGTTGTTATTCTTCCCTCCAATATATATCTAGAGTTAATATACATCATGATATATTAATATATATTATAATATAATGAATTTAATATTGCACTAATCTAAAGGTATTAAATTTAATAATATTAATATTATAATATATTAATATGAATATTGGATTTAATAATAATAATATTAATATTAGTGTTAATAATAAAAAAATTGCATGGTATTAATAATAATTTGGTCCATAGGCTTCACCTAAATCAACCTATTTTTTTAGTGTTAGTAAGTATAAAGAGGTTTATGGAGTAAATATAAAAAGAGGTTTTATTTATTTACCATACCTCTCTTTTATTTACCATGGTATTTGGCTCATAAGCTTGGTATATAATTAGATGTTGATTCCTAATCCCATTTGATATATTCCTATTTATTTACCATACCTCTTTATACCTCTTTTATATTTATTTATTTACCATACCTCTTTTATAAATATGGTATTACCATGCCTCTGTTTTTTTTTTTTTTTTTTTTAATCATATCTCTTTTATTTACTATGGTATTTGGCCCATAGACTTGGTAGATAATTAGATGTTGATTTCTAATTATATTTGAGATATTTTTATTTATTTACCATACCTCTTTATACATCTTTTAGATTTATTTATTTACCATACCTCTTTTATAAATATGGTATTTGGACCATGGTATTAATAATTATTTGTCCAATGGTATTTGGCCTATAGGCTTCACCTAAATAAAACCTTTTTTTGAGTTTCCATAAATATAAAGAGGCTTATGGAGTAAATATAAAAAGAGGTTTTATTTATTTACCATATCTCTAGTTTATTTATATTTTTATTTATTTACCATACGTCTCGAGTGAATATATATTTATTCATTTACCATACATTTGGTTTATTTTTATTTTTATTTATTTACCATACTTTTTTTGAGTGTTCATAAACCTCTTTATATTTTAAATTTATATTGTGTTTATACATTATAATAATTAGATTGATTTTTAAATAAGGCCAACATTAAATTAAAAATGTTAAATGTTAAATGTTAAATGTTAAACATTACATTTAACCTGAGATCTACCCCATACTGAGTTGTAGAGCTCCTATCACCAATTCACCACAAAAAATGGCTACCATTATATATACATAAAAAATACAAACATTTAATGCATATTAATAAGAACATGTAAATATATTTAAAATAAAATATAACATGCAAATATAATCTAAAATAAAATAAAAACATGAAAACATAATCTAAAATAAAATATAAACTTTAAATATAAATGAAACAAAAATTTATTGATTTCATAATTTTGTGAATTTGAATTAAATAACTCATAATAATATAAATTGTTTTACACTAAATGCTAAATTTCATGACAATGATTAAATTCAAAAAAACATATAATTTTTTTAGTCCACTCACATATATATTTCAATATAAACTACCACCCTTCTTTTTGGAAATTTCATAATAGAACATTTTCACTTATTACCACAGGCAAACTTAGTCAATCAACCAATGAGATTTAATTTCTCATGCTCAAAATCAAACCCCAGTAGAGGGGTTTGAGAGAAACAAAATTAAGGGCCAAGCACACTAGAAAATGGTTTTAGTAGTCTCAATGCCCTTCTTCTAGCCCATTTTTGTAATAATTAGTTAACTCGTTCTACAAAATTCTGTCAATTTAAACAATGATTCATCTTGAATGCAACTTTCATAGATCCATTCACTCATCAACAGCAGATCTCCTCACTAGGAGGATGGAATGTGTGTGGTTGTTACCCTAAGGTGATGAAAAATAAAAATACAAATAAAACTTAAAACATATCGCAGTCCATATTGCTAATGTATATTAAGGGTAAAACACAAATCGGAAGGAAACTAAGAGTTTGGACAAGTGGTTTGATCGAACAAAGCAATTGAGGATAGATGTCATGACAAGTGTAAAAGCAGGTATCTATGGAAGATATCTTCATAAAGAAGATTTTTTTTTTCCTTAGTGATACCCAAGTACCTTCCTATTGAATACTTTTCTTTTCTTTTTTCTTATTGATACCCAGGTACCTTCATATTGAATACTTTTCTTTTCTTTTTTCTTATTGATACCCAGGTACCTTCATATTGAATACTTTGGGCGAACACCACTGTATGTAAAGCAAGCAAGTCAGATTATGAAGCTTTAGGCTCTTCACCCACCAGAATATGGAAAATTCTTACTCGTGTCACTATTTAGAGCCATATCTAAACACTTACCTCTTCGATTGGAAACATCTAAGAGGGTTTATGAGTGAAAGGATTGAATATGGTGTCAAAGGTTTTCTTTATTACCTCTAAGGACCTCAGCTATTGAGGATTTGGTTTGTTTGAAGAATTTATCAAAGCATTAATATGCATCTTATAAAAGATTATAATATATGTATGCATAACAAGTGGGATTGGAAAGTGGTGGCAATTGATTAAATTGGATGAAAATTATGTGAATTAATTCAAAAATATTTGGTTTGTTTATGAAGAATTTATCAAAGGATTAATATGCTTCTTATAAAAGATTATAATAATAAGTATGTATTACAAGTCGCGGCAATTGATTAAATTTGATGAAAATTATGTCATGTAATCTAAAAATATTAATAAATATGATGTTTTTTGAGATTTTATATTTAGAAAGTTTCATAGGCTTTAGGAATAGAACCTAAGTTCTGATATCATAAGTAATGGTCTAAAATTAATTAATGATTACATAATCCACATGATTAAATATGGAATTACTTACATAAATTAATTAATGATTACATAATCCACATGATTAAATACCGAATTACTTACATAAATTAATTAATGATCGTAATCCACATGATAGGTGAGTGAGAGGAATCATATTTAGGTAACTTAATACTTGTGAAAATTGAGTTGTTATGATCTGGTGACTGCAACCAATGTTTTGGGAATGACTCTCCATCCAACTATAGGCTCATCTACTTATATATTTCTACAAATGGCTGCCCTTGAGCCCTCAATCAACTACCTATGTCAAAAAATCCCTCATATTCCTAAAATTTTACCCAAAAAAATAATAAACCGTCTTCCAAAAAAAAGAAAAATATTTATACACATAATCCACTTATCATCATGCACATTTTTATTTTCTTATCTTTTCTTTCACTTTGTTTTTTTGGTAAAATTAATAGTAATTATTTTACTCTTTTACCTTTTATTAACTTATTTTTTTCCATAAATTTACTCTTATTTTACTCTTTATCTTTTTAATAAGATAATTTATTTTGTTTATTATTATGATATTTATGTTATTATCTTATTTAGTTATTATTTTTCTTTTATTATTCCTTCTTTTTATTTTTGTTATTATTTATTTATTTATATATTATGGTTGTTGTTGTTGTTTAATTTTATACTATGGGGTATCACATTGGTGTGACCCATGTCCACTATCTAGGAGGCCACTTCTACGTTGATGTCCATGTTAAACAAGCACCCACGCTCACTTATGATATCTTATTCTACTCCATCAAGTGCCTCCTATTTGCACTACGGAGTTTGTTCATGATAATGGCATGCAAAAGATTTTGCTTGTTGACAAGTATGGATTCTACCTCAATTTCCATAATACACCACCCCTCAATGGCAAGATGCGCATTGTCGTGACATTCTAGTAACTTTGTAAGCCGAGAGTATCAAACCCCTGCACATGACCATAAATAAGGTTGAGACTCCAAGAGTGAGACTACGACTAGAGGCTAAGACCAGCACAAATTTCTTGAGTTTAAGAAGCCAAAAGACCCAATTGATAATGGAGGAGAGAAAGTAAAGAATATCAAGGACCTAATCCAAAGATTTGATAGCCAACTTGCTTAGAGACGAGGGTGGAAACAACAAAGAGAATTCTCCAAACTATGAAGAAGTTCCAAGAGGCACTCCCAAAGCTCTATTATGTCTCTTTCCATAAAAAATAGACAGTGGAGGACTTGTAATGCAAACAAGTTGCTGCCACTTCTTCCTTATCACCCATAGAGTTCCATCAACATAGTCCCTTGGCACGGCAGAAGCTAGTGCCATTAATCAACTACTTATTTCCATCATTACCATAACCTAGAGATGTTGGCATTGGCAGTTCCTATAGACCTCTCTAAAAATTGAAGGCCATCAATCATTAAAACCATAGTCCTTCCCATAATTTCTCCCATCATTTCATAGTGATTGCAAAGGTATCCAAGCCGCTATGGCGGAATAGATCTATTAAATTCCATGATGATATGTGCCCCACATCCAAGTCCCTCATCATCCTCCAAGGAGGGTGTCATGGCACATCCTCACATATACGGACTCAATGGGGTTTGTTGCCACGCACCCTCCCACCTAGCAAGTCTCAACGCACCCTATCTTGGGACACATGTATTATGTTATGTCCACTTCATTTTTAATATAAACAAACCTTTTATGTATTTTTTTTTATCCGCGCTTATTTTATTTTATCATTATTATCCTCTTTGACTTTTTTTTTCTTATATGGGCTACATGGTAAAATTTAGAATTCAAAAGAGCTAAGAATCTTTATAAATGGAAATCTCATTATAAAAGGTCATGCTAAATTAAAGAAGAAAGTTCAAAAAGTAAAAGAATCTAGAAGGGAAAATGGGCAATAATTAGGAATCAAAAAGCAGTTATTAGGGATGGAGAAGAAAAGATAATAATAAATAGAAATTTTGGATAACTATATGTCCTCTCTTGGAACTATCAAGTCTTTCCATAGAGAAAAGGTCTTATATTACATTGAATCTTGATTGAAGTTGATATTATATTTCTAGTTGAAGCTTAAGAGCATAAAGAATTTAAGGTCCCTAAAATAGAAGGATTTGTATTGTAGTTAGTGTGGAACAAAAAATCCTTCCATAGAGAGATTGGAGGCACGGTCCATTATATAAAAACAAACATTTCTCCTCACATTTGGTTTCATAAGAAAGACCCTCTCAAACAATACATATGAATGGCGAATTCAAATATCAATGCTAAGAAAATTTATATAGCAATTTGCACCTATTAATTTTACCTTTTATATAAGAAAAAACAATGTAGATAAAATTGTCCCTAGAAAAGCTTAAAGCAAGATGTTTATAATCAAAGAAATGAAGCTAGTATCCCCCTACTAAGAGACTTCAATGCTAAAACTACAATTAATAAAGTTATTCTTTTAAGCAATGATTCCAAGCTCAATCCTCTTTGATTGGATTGGGACCTTGTTTTAGCAAATAGATTCAAAAGAATCTCTAAAGACTTGATCAAGAATTTGTTTGGTACTAACCTAGCCAAGTTTTATAGTTCTCAAGATCTAATCATTTATAATGCTCAAATAAAGTGGATGAAATCTAACTAGATGACTAGTATCCATGGGTTGGGTGGCAATGTCATGGATTAATTATGTCAATTACCCTATATACAACCAAATGGTAAATTTTGATCCTTTAAACAAGCATGAGCCTAACTCTAATTATAGACCTTTAACCCTAACTCTAGATTTTATCATGCTCAAAAGTCGCATTGACCAGAACTCTAATAACCAAAGGCACTATATTTTTCACAAAATAAACTTCTTCTCTTAAACAACTGAAATAGTGAATTGAATATCCTATCTTATAAGAACAAATATTGAAGACCTCTATCATTATTTTAAAACAACCCTTTGTAGTTCCATTAACACTTCTCCATCAAGGTGTTATGTAAAAAGAAAAATAAAACAACCAACCCTTGGTATGATAACAAGTAAAAATTTCCAGAAAATCAATTAAGGATTCTTATAATGAGTTCTTACAATTTGATAAGATAAATATATACAAACCCCTAATTAAAAGGAAAAGTTTGACTACATAAATAGAAAGCAAGAGAAGCTTGTGCATCTATTAAGTTAGATTGTAAGAAATTCTAAAGGAACTTCTCATAAAACTAAAGAAAATAATATGATTTGCCTGAGGTATGAAAATTTCTAAGTTAAAAATATTTATGAATTCTAATGTCATAGACAACATTTCAAACGTTTCTACAGAGGATGAAGTTTTCTCCAAGAAGACAAAGATTAGGGTTAAGAAAATCATAATAGGGAAAGCTAAAAACATTGAAGAATACGGAAGATAAAATATTAAAAAATGGAGAGTATATCCCCACCCCTCACAACCACAAGCTCTTAAATTTAGCATTCAAGGCTTCCCTAAACTCCACACTCAAAGCCTCATTGTACCATTTTTAAGAGTGGGGATAAAAGTAATCCCCCTAATTATAGGACAATTATGATTAGCCCCATTTAGCCAAGGTATATACAAGTATTTTGGAAAATAAGATCCACATATGACTAGAAAAGAATAGAGAAAGTGTTAAAGACTATGCCAAATTTAGAAATTACCATTCAATTGTGGACCACCTTGTTATGCTTAGATCACCGCAACGGAATGTTGCAATAATAAAATCAATCCCACTGTTGTTTTTTTTACTTTAGAAAATCTTTGGACATGCGCAGGAATAACCTATGGAATAGGTTAGAAGAGCTAAAATTTTATTTCGAGTTGAGAAATATTGTGTTAAGGTTGTATGAGAATGTTATTGTGAAGTTTACAAACAATGAGGGCCAGTAAGAAGAAAGTAACTATAATATAATAACAAAGCAAGGTTAACCCCTACCCTCAACCTTTTGGCATATACATTGACAACTTAGAATTTTCAAAGTGTGTAGATTTTATAGTTAGTCATAGTGCCATCACAAATATTTTTTGGAAATAAATTGTGTTTTTTATTTAAAATGTCCAATGTTTCGAGTGGACACTTCCCCCATCATCAAGGACAAGAAAGCTTTGATAATGTGAACAAGTGTTGAGAGAAGATTAAATAGAGGAGCAGTAAAGAAGTAATAATTTCAAAAATGAGGGTCACAAATTTTAGAAATTTTGGAAAAGAAAAAGAGAAGAATAGTCATTATGAGAAAGAAACAAATAAACATATGTATGTGTTTAGAGATAGAGAGAGAGAGATTCGAACAAGGGGATAATTTTTTAATAATTATAATGTTAATGTTAAATAATCAAGAAATATATTATGAAAAATAAAGAAAGAAACAATATAATTGAACAATAATAATAGTAATAATTAGAACATCCCAAGGAGGTAGCTCAAATGGTGATTGAATTAAGATGAAATTTGTGAAAACTAAGAGATCCAAAGTTCAAATCCCCCCCAATTGTGACCCGGTTTACAGAGAGGAGGACAGGTCGTAGACCTCCAAAGGTTTACTAGTAGTTATGTATTAGGTAGGTTGTTAGGTTCTTATGGGATGCAAAATAATAATAATAATTAGAGCAAGACTCGGGGATAAATCAAATGGTAAAGGTAATAGGAATGATGTTGAAGCCATAACCAAGGGGGAATTAGAAAATATGGAGGAAAATGATGAGAGGGAGGTGTAACTAATAAAAATAATAAGGATTAAATCTAAGTTAAATGAAGACTAGATTAGAAGATGAAGCAGAGAACTAAGGAAGAAAATTAAAAGAGGGAGACAAGAATGAAGTAGGAGAGGTTTCGTGCTCCAATTGATGGATGACAGGTTTGCGGGATTGGTTTAGCTTGTAGTTATCTTTGCAATTGAAATTATCAAGGTGCTTGTCAATTCCAAAGCTTTCTGAATCATGCATGAATTGTGGACGGGAGTTGAGGCTAAGATTTAGTTTAAGTGAAGCAAATGGAATGTTTAGACTTAAATGAGTGCTCAATAATAGCTTATTTTGAAATGGTTTATGAGAGGTGTTAGCAATGTGTTCTTTGATACAAGCTCTAAAGGAACATCTTATTTGGCTAATGTATGACTTACCACAAGAGTGAAGAACTTGGTATGGGGCCAAATTTATCTTTGGCCGACAGGCTAAGCTAATCCTAGAAGTCTGCCAGCCATCAACTGGAGCACTAAACCTCTCTTGCTCCATTCCTATCTCCCTCTTTTAATTTTCTTTATTAGTTCTATGCTTCATCGTCTTCATTATTTTTTGGTGTTCTATGACCTTTATTTTTTCCTCCCCACACCTTTTTCTAATCTGGTCTTCATTTAACTTGGATTTAATACTTATTATTTTTATTAGTTACACCTCTCCCTCATCATTTTGCTCCATCATTTCCAGTTCTGATTTCAACATCATTCCTATTACATTTAATATTAGATTTATCCCTAATATTAAGTCTCTTCGGAGACATCCGATAAAATTAGAACGATAAGAAGATTAACATGGCTTCTAAGCAAAGATGACATTCACAAATCAAGAAATGGTCCAAATATCTTACTAGGATTATCCCTAACCCTTTCAATTTTCAATTTGTATTATTATTATTGTTTAGTTCTTATTTTATTTTTTATCATTTTTATATTAAGCTATCATATATTTATCGTAGAAACCCTGGAATTGAATGGCTGACCTGTGTACGAATTGAACGGCTGACCTCTGTACTAAGAGAGCGATAACAATTTTATTGGTAGACGTTATGCAACTCACAAGCAGTGGATCACGTCACATATCCCCACATTAAAATCAGAGGATTAAAAAAAAATGCAAAGTTGAATATTATGAAAAGTTTCGAGTCAAATCATAGCAAACAAATGTAACTCGCATGTTTTAATTAACGTGAAAAATGGTGATGATTCATAAGAAACAACACACTCGAGTTGTACCCACTATTTTTCCCGTGCCCTCTATTTTTAGGGTGCATATATATCTAAAATTTACACACAAACACATATAATTCCGAGCTAATCAAGGATGTAATATTAAGCAAGCATATTTTGTGACTTAGTGATTTTCGGCATAAATATAATGCATGCTTTTATAAATATAATAAAATACACAGTAGAAGATATATTATTTTAAGAAGATTAAGACATGAGAGGATATATTATTTTAAGAAGATTAAGATACGGGTAACAAATTATATATTTTTAAAATATAAGGATAATTATTCTTTTGAGCATTTTTGTAGAAGTGCGGAAATGCAAGTTAATATCAGCAAAACGAAAGTAGTGGTTTTCTTTTTAAAAAAACATAACCAGCATAAGTTCTACTTTGAAGGCAACATTTTGGAAGAAGTTGTGGACTACAAATACCTCGGAATTGACTTCAACAAAAATCTAAGTTGGGATGGTTTTAGAAAAAAAAAAGAACTTTGGGGAGTTGGAAAGCATTTTATGCTTTTCAAAATAGGTGTAGAGAGGCAGAGTTATGGGACTGGAAAACCACTCACTCTTTTTGGGCTTCTAGTGATTCTGGTGATTCTCTATGGTTGTGAACTATGGGCCAACAATACATCCGACATGCAGTGGAGACAAATTGAGAAAATTCAGAAGTGTTTGATTACAAACAAATTCAAGATTAAAAGTGTAATTCTGTATGCTATCTTGTTAAGTGAAACAAGGGCTGCTCTTATTGAAGCAATTGCTATGGTGCGAGTCATAAGGTATTTAAAAAAAAATGAGCAAATGGAAGAGTGTAGATGGCCTAAGGTTGTCTTTAATGACAAATTGTGCAAAAAAAACAAAACAAATAAACTTGGATGCAACAAAATAACAAATGGTTTAATATATGGGGTATTTGCTTGAACACGTGTCCAATAAACAGCGAAGAGATAAAATCTTTTGTTATGGATAAGTTCCACAAGCGAACTTGGGATAAGGAGCTAGGAAGAAAGAAAAGGTACTATATTGAAGTGTTTAACCCCACTAATAGTCATCAACCTAAGGCATACATAGAGGCCAATATCTCTTGGAGTGCCAAAAATCTTATTTCTCAGTTAAAGACTAATTACCATCAACTCTGTTGTGAAACAGGGCACTGGAAAAGGCCAAAAGAAGTGTGGGAGGAAAGAGTATGCATTTTTTGTTCTTCCGGAAAAGTGGAAACAAAAAGGAATTTCATTTTAGAGTGTGAGGCCTTCGAAAGCAACAAGGAAAGTTATGCAGATATGTCGGCAGCTAGCTCTTGGGATAATCTATTTAGTGAGGGGTTTGTCGAGACGTTGGGAGCATTTATTGTGAAGCTTGCTTCACAAAAAAAGGATCGAATACATCAAGCAGAGGAAGAAGCAATCCATCTCATAGGCTATATTTAGCCTCGTGAGCGTTAAAACAATTTCTTCTTCTTCGTCTATTCCAAAATTAATAAATCCATAACGCTGTGGTTTTTGAAGAAATCTTTAAAAATTAAAATGGACCAAAAAATGATAATTAATTGCAAACACCTTTTACATTAATTTTGTAAGAGTATTTGGTAATAGTGCATAACTTTAAGTGTGCGGCTAATATTTGTTACTTATAAAGGTAATAAATTTATTCCATATAGTATAAATTTTCTATTTATGTCGTCTTCGCTTTTAAACAAAATTTGAAATTCCAACCATCATTATAACGTTATGTGCGCGATATACAACTAAAAAGAGGTGATAATTACAATCTTGGAGATGTCCATGAGAATAATAAAATAGAATTGTGAAAGGGAATAATACCTTTGTATATATAGATTTGATTATTAGGTGGCCATCGTGTTAACTTATGTCAATCTCAGCTTCATAGGCTTGTTCGGTTGGCTAGTTTTAAACAATAATAATAAATTTAAAAAAAAAACAACTTAAATAATATTATTAATAATCATTTTATTACTAATTAAATTAACTATAATAATATTTCTTTTTTTTTATTTCTTTTTTTTTTTCCTTTTGAGTAAGACTAATTCTATTAACAAGGAGGAGAAATATTTACATAGTGACCGAAGTCAGTACACTGCTCTGATAAGACGCAGAATTCCCAGGAAAAAACAAGTAAGAAGACCAAGTACAGAATCCACGCAAGGGACCGGAATGATACACTTCTGGTTCTTCATAGTGAACAAAACAACACAATAAAACAGGAAATCCACAACATAGTTTACATAGCAAACTTGCCCGGTGATAGCCATTGCATAACCAAAAAATCCGTCGCCAAAGAGAGCATGCTAGTCAGCTTGTGGTTCTTCCACAATTCAGCACCATCCGAATTCTGGCTCACTCATAGTTGGAGCAGCATTCTGATCAGAGGGTTCGGGATCGACAAGCAGCATCTCTGCATCCTGAGTGTTGCAACCAGGAGCATTCTGAACTTGCTGAGGCGCCATACCAATTCCAAGCTGAATCGAAGGAGAAGGACCAGAGACTGCCCCCGAGCCTCTCGGATGAGAGTCTAAGCCCTCCATCTGTGTAGTCTCATGGAAAACCACGGTTATGTGGGTTGTTATCCGAGGCCGATGCAAGGAACTGTTAAAAGAGAAAAAGGCATAGCCGATCGAGGAAGGAGGCCCACGGTAGTGACTGGAGGCACGACGTCGCCCTCTCCCGCTTCGAGTGCCGGGGTATCGACCAGTAAACAATTCATTGGAGGGGGCAGGGGAATCCAAAGACGAGCTTGTTGGAGCGCGCTGGGGTTGGCCTCTACGGCACCCCATTCTTTGTCGAAGTCGAGCCATCTTTGAGGGAGCGTTAGAAAGGTTGCAGACAAGCTGGGCAATTATAAGGTGAGCAAAGCAACAAAGACGCGGAGACCCGGGTGAGAACCTACGAAAGCCTTTCGCCGGCAGGAACCAATTGATCACAAAGTGATATATTCCAGAGTGAAAACGAGCAACCTTTGAATTGACAGTACCAAACTCCCATCCCCCAGTATCAAAGACCAGGCTTAAGACCAAACGATTGAACAAGGGGACAAGGAACTACTCAAAAACCACCCGCCAAAGCCAAAGGCAAAACCTGAGACCAGGTGATGAAAAGCCGACACGAAGACCGCCAGACTATAGCCCAAAGCCCCCCAAAGGCAAGAGAGGAACAGCAAGAGCTGCCCCTAGATGGCCAAGCTAAGCTTCAGACAGGGTTTCCTCGGCAAGGGCCAAGAAACTACAGAGAACCGTAATTTGAGCAGAGGCGAGGGGAAGAGCCCAAAGAGACAACTCGAAAGGCTTCAACGCAAACCCAGAGCAGTGCCTCGCCTTAAACTTGCTAGACCTTTCGCGAAAAACCACTTCCATAACTGCTGCATTGATGATCGTCATCATCTTTTGCAGGTTGTAGCGTGCGGAGGGAAGAGCCGTTGCAGAGGACAGGAAGAATGAACCAGGGCCACCTGAATGAGAGTTGTTATGACTTGCCTTGCACGCATGCCAAGCGCTCTCCCATTTACAAGTATTTAACACTGCGTACTAGGTGGGCAGGTGTCGAGCTGCCTCGCCCCACCCCAGTGTTGTCACTTTGATTGCCGCTTCAGTCACCGGCATCCGGGGAAATTAACTATAATAATTATTATAACTATTAAACAAAAATTATAAATTTAATAATCATTTTATTAATATTATTTTAATAATTAAAAACAAACTATAATTATTGTTATAATTATTAAAAAGAATTATTAAAAAGTTTGAAACATAAAATTATGCATATTAACAAAGTTTATTGCGCGGATTTCTAAATTATTAGTCACTTTAATTTCTAAGCCAAATATTTTATATAATGTGATTATGTTTAATACAATCACTTAAACTAACTTGTCCATTTATTTGAAGACATGGTCCTTACTCCCTATTTAACTTGGAGCTATGATTTGATTGTTCCCCTTGTCCTGATGATGAACCACACTGGTTGGTTCGAAACGCGTCATTGTTGTTTTTACTTTAATTTACCTATCAATTACCTTTTACATAAGAGGCAGGTACTAAGTAGCAACTCTGCATATTACACTTGTTTTATCATATATTTCTTAAAAATTTAACATTAACATCATCATTATTTTAAATCTCATTGTTCATCTCCTCCCTTTTTTAAGTTTATTTGCCTCTTTCTCATAAAAACTATTCTCCTCTTTTTCTTTTCGAAATTTTTTTACAAATTGTGTAACCCTCATTTTTGCAATGGTTATTTTCTTACCACTCCTCTATTTAATCATCTCTCAGTACTCATTCATATTATCAAATATTTCTTGTCCTTGATGATGAGTGGAGTGTCCACTCAAAACATTGCACATTTCAAAACAAAAACACAATGTACTTCCAAAAAAAGCTCTAATGACACCTATCAAACCACACTCCAATAATATGAAAGTTTTTATTCTTGGTTCCGAGGATGAGCGGCCCAACTAAGGAATGTCTTCCAATTTTTTCACAAATCTCCTACGTCGAGATTGGTTCCTCTTGTGGGATTTCATAAATTGAACCAAAGAGCAAAAGGCTCTAGGCTGATAATGGCCCTCATCTTGAATAGCTCAAGATCAAAGGCAACTTACTTAACCAAAACCCTTCTCCCTTCCTTGCTCACAACATTGTCTCAAGTTATGACCCATAGATCAAATGCAACTTACTTAACCAAAACCCTTCTCCCTTCCTTGCTCACAACATTGTCTCAAGTTATGACCCATGGATCAAATGCAACTTACTTAACCAAAACCCTTCTCCCTTCCTTGCTCACAACATTGTCTCAAGTTATGACCCATGGATCAAATGTTTGACAAACAAGTTGAAGGATTGAATCTATGATCCACATCAAAACCCTTCTTTCCTTGCTCACAACATTGTCTCAAGTTACGACCCATGGATCAAATGTTTGACAAACAAGTTGAAGGATTGAACCTATGATCCACATAAGGCTCTACAGACTTCCAATCACTAAACAACAAAGTGAGGGCTCGTAGAATGGCTTCAACTTAGGTGATGGCTAGATCCTTGCACCCCTGATTGATCCAGCATGAGACCATGTATTCTTTGCTCCAGCTCCGATTCAAATACAATGGCTGATTCGAGTGACAACCATATGTCATTGTTGTTTCAAAACCATAGCCACAAACCTTTTGCTCCAACCCCATTACATTTTTTTAGAACACAAACCTTTTGCTCCAACCCCATTACATTTTTTTAGAACACCAAAAACATTCATTTACTTGTCATCCCAACTCTTTTACACTCAAAGTCGTAAACTCAAAACACCACTGAATTTGTTTGTAGGAATTTTGCACCTTTATTTTTCATTAATCTGTAGTTCTGGAAAACCCAAAAGCCAAAGCAATAAAATCATATCTACACCAATTGCTCAAGTTATTCACTCTTATTTATTCAATCACAATACATTTCTTTACACTTGTGTCATCTCAACTCCTTTACACTCAAAAGTTGTAAACTCAAAACACCACTGGTTTTGTTTCTTGTAATTTGCACCTTTAATTTTCATTAATCTGCAGTTCTGGAAAACCCAAAAGCCAAAGTAATAAAATCATATCTACACCAATTGCTCAAGTTATTCACTCTTATTTATTCAATCATAACTCAAGTTATTCACTCTTATTTTTCAATCATAATACAATTCTTTACATTGATGATAAGAACAATGATTTTATTAATTTAACGTAATGCAAACTCATGTTGCGTTGTTCTTTTTTCTTACTTGTTTGCTATGCCGTAGATACTTCTCTAGTGTTTTTTTTATTTCCTTCAAATACACTAATAATAGAACATAATCATGTATCAATATGCTACTTTGTAGATTTGGCATGCCGTTCAGAATAATGAGATCACATATTTATGTCTCCAAGTATTTATGGCTCATTTCATCATTTTGTCACTTCATCCAATGCTAATTTCATTCTTGCATTTAGCTATTGTTACCTCTCAGGATATCATTTCTTTACTTCACTTACTTTTCTTTTCAATGGGGTAAATCAGACCAGAATTATTCATTACCACCAATGATTTTTTTCTGTGATTATTTTTAAATACCAAGTTAATAAAGTTTTGACGCAAATTTTGTATGATTAAATAACCATCCTGGCAATGTGGGAGCATACTATGTTTTTCCAATTTTGAAGACGTAATACTATTTTAGCTTGAGATTTTCATCTAACCTAATAGGGGAAAACCCAACATAGCCAATTACAGGAAGTTTCAGACCCTGGCCATGCTACTAAATGAACTCATCAAGGCAAATTTCGTATGACTAAAAAAACAAACATAGCCAACTATGGGAAGTTTCAGACCCTAGCCATGCTACTACATAGACTCATCGAGGCAAATTTTGTATGATTAAATAATCATCCTGGCAATATGCGAGCCTACTCTGTTTTTCCAATTTTGAAGACGTAATACTATTTTAGTTTGAAATTTTCACCCAACCAAATGGGAGAAAACCCCCAACACAGCAAATTATGGGAAGTATGAACTCATCAAAAGGCCCAAACATCTAAACTATTATCTGCAATCCAAACATCATGTTATGCTATATCATATCTCCATCACCTTGACCAACAACTCAAAAATTAGAAGGGAATATATGAAATATGATAGAAAAGCAAACAATTAATAAATCTCAACCTTCATTACAACCACTATGAGCATTCAGTACATCCTCGATTGAACTTTTATACTATGCCAACAAGAGCGAACAATACTAAAACAAAACTTCAATAAGAATACAGAAACAATTAGGGGCAATAACATAAATTAACAATTCAAACAATAAGCCAAATCAAGTTATTCAAAAGAAGACCATCTCATTATTGTCACAACAACTTAATCATCACGTATCTAGGCATGGAATGGGGTCCTAAGCCTAATACAGGTTCTATTCTTATACAAATAATTTTTCATGTTTCTTTTTAAACATTTGAACATATTTATTAAATGCAATATCATATCATTTGATGACTGGTATAACTCTGATGTATCTAACGACACCCCCACACATGCTAGGAACCCAACAGTTAATAGTGAATCCACATGTCACAAACAATGCCAAATCATAAATATTGAGTGTCAGTGGGGCCACTTTGTTTTTGAAGTGGATTGACTAGGAGTTCCGTATGGGAAACCTAATTATAGGCCTTGAAACAGCCTAATAATCACAATACATGTTTTTGGAAACCTACATTACTGTACCAACTGCTACTTTCCTTCCTGACAAAGCTACCTTGTAGGGTTGTTTTCATGAAAAAATGGGCAATCAAAATGTTTCATTACTAATATATCCTTCATTAACAAGTTCCAAAAATTCATCTCTAAGAAATATGTCTGCATTCAAAGCATCACCAAAATGAACGGAGAAGCAACATTGTTGAAATTAGTCCACTATGCATCACTAAGCTGCCTTGTCTCGTCAAGCTATCTACTTGACAATTAGGTCAGGCATAAACATCGTATCTGCCTAGAATGAAAATATAAATGCTACATCAACCAGCAGCAATCTTTACAAGGTCTAGCAAATATTTAAACAGCAAATGCCTTGTGCAGAGGAGATTCCAAAACACCAAACTTACTCAAATTTTAAATAGAGATTCAGGGGGTCACCAATCTCATTTGTAATGAGAGTGGTTATCAGTATCATGATCTCATTAGAGAACTCGAAAACAATGGTGCAATTTAGAGCACCCCAAAACAATGGTGCAACCAAACAATTATTATTGTACAGTAATATTAATGAGCACTAATAGCCTCAGAAGAGGGATTAGTACTCTCAATAGTATCCCATATCTTAGCTCCACACTGGGAGTTCACCATGCTCTTCTCATCATTTGAGATATAAACAGTTGCAGGCACTGAAAATTTTATCTCTGCTTTGACATGCTCATAAGTGTGATCCACAACATTGGGTATAGCTGTTGCATGCTTAAGTCTTGCTTTTTCTGCTCTTGACCCTATCACTTGACCCAGAATGGAGGCTGCAATTGTGAAAGCCATAGCAGACTTTGGCATGTTTACAGACTTCCTCAGCATTGCAATAAAGGGAATTGCTGAATGAATAGCAACAAACCAGGCTGGTGAAAACTTCTCTGTGTGTTCCCTCCAAACACCTAATGGGACATTAACAGCCATTCCCAGCAACCCAATTGCAAGCATCTTTGCAGGTAATGGTTTTGGTCTCAAAGACTTTACTAAAGCCGTCCTTGCCAATGCAGCACGGGCTGCAACCACAGCAGGGGGGCATTTTATCTTCATTCCAGGTGGGAGCTCCAAAAGTTTTGCAACCAAAGGTAAAACCTTGCTCACAGCTTGATAAGATTTAGCAATCGGACATTTTCCTGTTTCCAGCCATTCAATGCCAGTTGCCTCATGAACTCCACCCTACAATATTGCAAAATAAATCTCAGCATATCAATGAAATAACAAGTTTTTATAGAAATAGCATGCCCTACAGCAAGTATAATTGATAAGTGTCAAGTGATTCATGGAAAAACAAAATTCATGGAGTTTGACCCAAAAAAGAAAACAGATAGAAGTTTGTAAAACAAGAAGTTTTTGTGAAGGTCTGGTATAATATAAAAAAACAGATATACATCAGCATAAATCAAATGCAGAATAAATAAGTACACGGACTTATAAAAAAAGGACAAGTAAAACAGCAAAAAGACGTAATCTTAAATATCAGAAATCTGTGTTTTGTAGGTTTGGCTGGGGGTAAGGTTGGAGCTTTAGTTACACAGCATGAAGCAGAGAGCTATAGGGTTACCTCTCCAAGAAAATTCAAACAGACAAAGCAACCATTCGCATCCATTATAAGAAAAGACAATACAATAGACATAAATAACAGAAATGTGATTGTTCAAGAAGACTTTTACCAAAATAAAATACAAACGAATGAACATCATAAATGCAACAGTCCAATATAGCATCCATGCATATATAAGTAAATCCCATTAACTGTGTAAACAATGCATGCAATTATATAGAGAAATGCACGCACATCTCTTTGTCAGCCCTCTTCAGAGAAAAAAGAACATTTTGGGGATGGATGGATTATGAGACAGTGTCGTACATGTATATTGAACACAGTAAGATTGGCAGCCATCTCTTTTATTTATGGAAAAGGAAATTTGTGCAACATTTAATGGGGATGCTTTCTCCTTTCATCTGATGAGATGCAGCTTTTAGATCAGAGTTGGCAGTCTAGATCACATCCAGAATTGGCATTGATAGAAAGGCCATAGACTATCATCATATTAGGGCCATGGAAGATATGCTATCAGTCCTCAGTACTTATGTAGGAAATGGTGGTCTGTATACTTCTTCATGTATCCATTATAGAAATATTCAATATTACTACAGCAATCGTTTTCAAAGTTCAACCCACAAATAAAATACACAAAGATACAATAATATGGAGCATGCCATCGAGTTTTCTAACACAGGAGAGCATCATAAAAATGTTATCAGTGTTCAAAATGCAGCTACATTGCAACAACAAACTAGAGATTAAACATAGCATCCACATTGGGCAAGGAAAATTGCAGAAATTTCAAATTAAAGAAGCATAAGTGAACATGCTTTCCACCTAAACTCTCAGATAAACAACCTGACCTACAGAAAACTAAATGCAGTATGCTGAAGTTACCTCTTTTAATGGGTCTGACTTCTTTTCATTTGTCTCTCTTCTCTTTCTGTTTTTCTTATTTTGTTTGTGTTCTGCCATGAAAAAATCAAAACTGAAAGGCCCACCAGGCCCAAATGCTGATAGACTGACAGTTGCTGCTGATGCTGCAAATGGATGAAACTTTGTGCTTGCAGTATTGTCTGCATCAGGCAATGTCTCAGAAATATGTTCCGATGACCTTCCAGAAAGTGGAACCACCCCATCACAGCCATGAAAAAGTCTGAAAGCGGTCTCAAAACTGGGTCCATCCTCGAAAATGGGACCCCGTACTCCTTTCACCTGCACATGCAATACCAAGATTTTCAGACCTCTTGGTTACTTTCTCTATATCAGACTTAGTCACACCCTAGCATAGTCCCAACTCCAAGTACATATAAAACAGTGACCTAACAATCTACAACTAAACAAGAATCTGTGAAATAAAATTAAGACAGCCAAATGATAACTAGCAATTTCCCCTAATGATGCAAAGGAACATTATTGCTCATGTATTTCCTACCAAACATAAAGATAATTATAGAAACACAATTGCAACTCCAGAGGAATATTTATGTTTTCTTTAATGAATCATTTTAAAAACTGCAGTATGATTGTATCGGTCATTTATTCATAATGAACATGTACAATTGTCAATTGGACCAAGACAAAACATGAAAACAGATGTTGAAACATGTTATTTGTTTGCATAAATTAAAGCTGTAATGATTACGTCCAAGTTATGTGCTACTTTTTGAGCTCTTATAGATTTATGGTATGTACACTTGTAAATTTATGGGCCTCATAATTATGTAAATTACATTAGTAAATATTTGACGCCTTATAAAATTATTTAAATCAGCCCACTTTACTCTGACATTTCTGACTTTAAAAGGGCAAATCCCAATTGAAAATTCAATTGTATTTGGAAAGATCACTAAGATAATCAAGTATATTCGGAGGTTTAGAAGATAGAATATCTTGAAACATGCATGCTCACGTACACTTAAAGGTGTTTCCAAATATAGAGACGTCTTGAAAATTGAATATCCCAAAAGCCATATGGATTTTGTGGTCCATGTGTAGATCGTTTTTAGGGACACGGAAAAGTAAATATCTGTTATATATTATAGCAATCTTGAACATAAGGATGAACAAGATGCCAATAATAGCCTTTATGGATGCCTTTTACTTCATAAAATTCTATGTTTTCTACCTTTGATTTGCCGCACCCTGCTACAGAAGGAAATCTGGAAAGTTGTTTACTCTTTTCATGACCACTGTTCTTTTTAAAATAAGCAACACACAAGACCTCAGTAATGCTACCTTTTTTAGATCTTCCATCTGAGGATCACAACACCTAATTATAACAGGTTTAAGCAAGATAATGCAATGCATGTTGTTTGAATTTAACTCACTTAAGTCCTTCCTGGTGCCAATGGCCTCACTATGATTGAGAATATCGGCATCTACAGATGGTGAGCAAATAGTTGAACCAGTGTTGATAAAATCGATGAAAAGTTTCTTGCGAGATAAAATCGTGATTTTCCACTTATGAAAAATTCGTGATTCTTTTGAAAAGTCACAAACCATCTTACGACCATAAAAATCACCAGGAAGGCACAACCGCGAGGTTTAAAAGAAAGATTTGGGTTTTTATTTGTCATTTTTCCTTTTTTTTGCTGTTGGAGAAGGAAGGAGAAGAGCTTGTGGTGATTTTCAAGGAGGGATTGAGGACCAAACAGCCATTATCATCACCAACAAAGATTTTTTTGTGGATCAAAAGTTTCAAGATCATTTGCCAAATCAGCCAGACAGACTTCTCTTCTTCCATTCACAGGTATGTTCTTAAATACCCCCATGTTAATGATTTTTTCCATACATTTAGGCATATGCTTGCTTGCCTCTTTGCCTACCAATGTTTTCCTTCTTCTTTTTTTGTCATTTGCTATGATTTTCATGCCCATGAACCAATGCAAGGGTTTTTTCCATATTTGGACAGCAAGCTTGATTTTTGTTTTTAACTTTTTTATGCACCCTCTTATTGCCATTTTCCATTGCAAATAATCTAATTTAAATTTCTAAAAAATTGATTTTTTAATAAGGAGGCTGTAATTTTTTGTACAGATGGGGTTTAATGTCATTTTTTTGTGTTTTTGGTGCCCTAGGATTGAATTTTGAAGTTGTCCATTAAACATTTCCATTGAAAATATGCCAAAGCCCTTGGACCCATTTTGGCAGTATGGGAAACCTGAACGAGGGACAAATCGGCAAATACAGAATTGCAAATTGTGTGGGCTGCATATGACAAGAGGGATTTGCCGATTGAAATACAATCTGGCTAAAATCCTTGGACATGATGTTGTGCTTTGTCCTAAATCTAGCCTGGAGGTTATGAGAGTTGCACATGATGCAATTTATGGAAAGGACAAAAAGAGAGAAGAGGTAGCTGCAAACAGGGCCGAACGTTCAAGTAGATCTTCAGGGCTATCTACCTCTGAGACTAAGCCTAAGGGTAGTGGGAGGGGCTCCACAGCTTCACCTACTGAGATGTCATCATTTTTTGTTTCACGAATCGGAGTTGGAGCACAGCCTTAAATCAAGTCGGCGATAAAAAAAGGAGAAGCAAGAAGTAGACAAGATTACGGGGAGGTGTCCTTTCTGAGTGACTTACCTCTCAACATCACCAAAAACAAACCATTTTTGCAGCCAATGTGTGATGTTATTGTTGTTATGGGCCCAGGGTACAAAAGTGCTACATATGAGCAGTTGTGGAGGCCAATCCTTCAAGCATAAAAGAAGGACATCAACTCTATAATGGCAGAGTTGAAAGAGTCACGAGAGGTCTCTAGATGCATACTAATGTCTAATGGCTAGACAAATAGGAAGGGTAGGACCCTTCTAAATTTCTTGGTACATTGTCCTAGAGGTACCATGTTTATCAAATCAATGGATGCATCAGCACATATAAAAGATGTAGCATTGATATGTGAGTTGTTAGATGGTTTCCTCCAAGAGATTGGTTTGCATATTGTGGTGCAAATCATAACAAATAATGCAACTAATTATGTGGTTGTTCATAGGATGCTAATGGACAGACACCACTCATTGTTTTGGACTCCGTGTGTTGCACGTTGTATTGATTTGATGCTTGAGGATATGGGGAAACTCTCCTTCATCATGGAGGTGATTGATATGGCTAGGAGCATCCCTAACTTCATATATAACCATGCTTTTGTTCTTAGACTCATGAAAAGGTACACCAGAAATAGGGAGTTGCGGCGTCCTGCAATCACACGTTTTGCCACCAACTTCATTACTCTTCAATCTTTACTTCAATGTCAGTTTGAGTTGAAGCAAATGTTTGTTTGCGATGAGTGGCATGATTGTAAATATAGCAGGAGATAAGATGGGAGAGCCATTGCTAAATTGGTGTACATTAACTCCTTTTGGCAGGGAGTAGAACCTATAGTAAGGTTCTAAGATTGGTAGATAGTGATAACCCTACAATGGCTTATTTGTATGAGACCATGGATAGGGCCAAAGAGACTATTCGAGCTTATTATCTGATTAATATTCAGTGACAAGGATGCTTCATCGACCCATTCGTGCAGGGGCACTTTTCCTCAACCTTGCATTTTCTTACAAATGCAACTTTGATTTTGATGGAAGAGGGATGGAAAGGCTCCATATTTGTCTTCATCGGATGGTACTGGACTATTTGGCTTTGAAGATGTTATTCCTGAACGGACCACCTTCATGCCACGTAAGTGACAACTCATGACTCATTATAATTTACTAATTTAGAATTCTAAATTTTTTAAATTTAATTATGTTTTATTTGAAAGCTTAATTTGTTGAAGGAAATGTAACTAGGTTTGGTCTTCATAAATGTACTTTTGATATTTGTATTTATTCAAGAAAAGAAATATTATTTTTATAATATATGTCAATGAGTTTCTTGCTCATTGAAATAGGTCTAGCACAAGTTAAAGTGCTATAGGTGAGTCAAATAGTCAAAAGAAAATGTTGAAGACCTTAAGGGCATGTTGCACCATGTATATGTTTGTATAGAAGTCAAAGAATAGTCCTCCAAGCAAAGTCAAGTCTCTTCCAAAGAAAAGGCACCATTAAAGAGTCTCCTCCAAGCATAGACACCACCAAAGAAGCCATATGAAGTAAGCATAACAAGTCGGACTGCAAACAGTCTTCAAGTCGGCCTTCTAGTCGGCCTAAAAGGAGGGACAGTCCTCTATATATAGAGGTTGTCCACTCCATTACAACATCAACCAAGTAGCTCTAAAATCTGCGAAGAAAAGAGGCAAGAGAAAGGGTAACAAAGGACGAAGAAGAGGTCTGCTTGTGCAGCGAAGGAAGGAGGAGAAAAACTCAAGTAAAGAAGATTGTTTCTATAGGGCTAGAAACAGTCACACGTGCGAAGAAAAGGTGGTTAAGTTTGCAGGTATGACAACAGGGACAAACAGTCCATGAACTAGTGTTGTTTGGGCTTGAAACTAGGCCTACAAGGCCTCCCAAGTAAAGCGAAGAAGCCTATCTCTCTAGCGAAGGAAAGGAACCCTAATTCTCTAGGGTACGTATCACACGTGGGAAAACTAGGGCAGTTGTACAGTCATACACCTAGACTTCAAGAAGAGTTTCATTGGATCAAGAGAAGGGTGTCTCCTTAAGTGAAGAACATCTCAAAGGAAGGAAGAAGAATATCTCATCAAGAAGCTAACATAGCCGAGGTCTATCTCTAGACAAAGCAGTGAAGAAAAAGGACGAAGTGTTGGGGAGCAAAGTGTTGGAAGGAGGAAGTCCATGTGTCGGGGAACATAGTGCAGAAAAGAGGAAAGACTTGACTTGTGCTTGGAGGACATTCTAGTCAGGGGTCTAGGGTTTGGCATTGGTCAATAAGAAGCTTCAATAAGAGAAACTTACTAAAGGGTTTTCCTCTCAAGAGAAGAGAGATTTTGGCCCTGGCAGAGAGCCAACATTTGTGTTCTTGTCTTTATGTTTTTGGTAGCAGTTTGATGAAACACACACACTAATAATGAGAAAAAGATCCAGCTAATATAATTGTAAAAGTGCTTCACAGATTGTTATCAAGTCAAAGAAGAATCACACTACATAGGATTTCCCTAGATTCTTCAACATAATTATGTTTTAACTTTTCTTTATTTTGTTGTAGATGCTTGGTGGCGAAACTATGGTGCAAGGGCACCAAATTTATAGAAATTCGCCATTGGAATCCTCAAACAGACTTGTAGTGCTTCGGGGTGTGAGCGCAATTGGAGTGTATTTGAGAAAATACACTCAAAGAAGCGCAACAGGTTATAACTTTGAACTTCAACTGAACAGTTACATTTCTAGTAATTTAGGACCCTCGAGAGTCAAGGCTCATTAACTTTTTTATGACACTCTTACAAGTTGGAGTTCCCATGCCTTAATGACTTGGTGTATGTCCATTACAATCTTCGACTATGGATGAAACAAATGGAGAGAACACCAGATGTGGGTGCCATTTCCATTGATAATATTGATGTATTGTCTAAGTGGAGGGTGGAGTCTGAGTTTCCCATCATGGAGGGGTCAGCTACATGGTTAGAGGAGGAACCAATAGTAGTACAACAGCAAGAGCAGTAAGAGGAGGAGGAGGAGCAGCAAGAGCATGTGGCAACATCAGCACCACCTTACACAGATATAGGAGAGCAAAGTTCTATACCCATCAATCATTGTCTGACATTTGATGCTGGGTCAATGCCTTCTATTGTTAAGGGCAGGCCTGGCAAATAGCCCATCATCTTTTCTCGTAAAAGTGGGAAAGGGCACCGATCTCAAAAAGATAGCTACTAGTTTTGTTTCTTTTTCCATTTTACATATAACTCATGATGATGAGATACATTTATATATGTGATGTTATTTTGTATTGGTTCTCCACATTTGAGTCCATGATTGGACAATTATCAGGAATCAACAAAATTTAGCATCACCTTTGATGTATGATTTTTATTTGACATCCACTACAATATATATAGCAGTTCTTTCTTCATATTGATGTGCCAATGTGTTTATTTGATGTTGTTGTTGCTTTATATGTTTTAAAATCTGGAAAAATAAAATAAATATATTTTGCAATTTTTATGTTTGCCATGATTTTCAGATTTTTTTTCCGATTTTTTTGCCAATTTTTCTATAACGATGTTTTCAAAACCCTCACCGATTTTTTGTCGATGCCAATTTTTTCAACACAGAGTAAAACCATGCAAATTCAATGTGTTCAATGAATCATTTGAAGCACTGGGGCAAATGTAAAGAAACCAACTTGAGATGGAGGCATGAACACACTCCAACCATCATCTACTATAGATGAGGAGTCTTATGCGCTGCATAATCGATCATAGCAGTGGTTGCATAATCGATCATAACAGTGGTTGCAATGACCTTGGCTAACTCGAGAGATGGGAAAATGATGGAAGATGTTCCACCAGTCCTCTCATGGAAATTCTTGCATTGTGCACCTAGTAAAAGGGGCATGGGGCAATAATGTTGGGAAGATAGACAATCTAAATGCTTCCAATGGTCATCCCAGGTGAATCAACAAGAAAGGAAGTGCCCTAATGTCCCTTCAAAACACAAGGTCCGTATTCAGAAAATGCCTTACAATGTAATAAGAAGCTTGAGACTAAACTCTAGAACATAATGCTAAAAGCAATATACAAGGCAAGGATCAATTTTAGGCCGTCTAGAATCTTCTTGAAAGTCAACACATGACTAGCTCCACATGTATGAGTAATGAGAGTTGACATGGCTTCCAGATGGCACTACAATGGACAAATCGATAGGTCAAATTCCAAAGAGCATAACTCTCTCATACAAACTTTGTTTTTGGTCCACCATAGCAATATTTAAGCTATCAACATGTGCTACTATTTGGAACCATCAGTTGGGCCAATGAAGCCTTCTAACACCAAAAAAGTGCATTTTGGGGGTCCCAAATGGGAGTTTTCCAATCTTAGCCTTGCTTAAGGAATTTCAAGATTAGTCTAATTCTTCACCCCAAAGAGTAAAAAAGGATGACAAATTATATAGCAATTAATTAAAGATCAACAACTTGGAATCAATGCCTAAACTAAGCTAAGTCAACATGGCCTAGCAAAAACTTGTCAATGCAAGTCACTAAATAAAAAAGAACACGAAAAAATGGCCCTTCAAGTCCAATAGGCTCTTACCAAATAATTATAGGGTTTGAGTTGTACTCTTACTTTTCAGCCTCACCAAGTCATTCGTCAAGCCAATATTGGCTACTGTGAGAAAAATACATCTTAGAACCTTTTTTAACCATTGCATCCATTGATGAAAAGCATATGCCATTGCACCTCTATTGTTTTGTTTCATCTTTCACACCTAAATAATTAAATATTGTTGTCAAACCACTAGTCGAGATAGTTATATCAATTGATAGTGTTATTTTGATATTGAATTATAGTATTAAGTATAGACATTAATCCTAGAATTGGGAATCCTTTTGCAACATTTTAAACAAAAGTTCACCTTGGAAACCTCCATGTAAAGTGTTGAACAAAGAAATCAGCAAGAATAAATCACAAGGGAATTACCATCACAAAAGAAAAATCTGACAAAGAATCTAAATGAAGCTTCTTTGAAAAAAAAAAATTTGTTGAAAACAAAAGTTAAAAATCTAGTGGCTAAGGTATGGGGATGTAAAAATAAGCCTTCACATGATAACTCTAGATCAAACAAACTAAAATAAAATCTCACGGATGACAGATAGGAATGGAAATTAGTTGGATGAAACATGTCTGATTAAAAAGTTGTTGCCTTCTTTAAATCACTGCATACAAATCTGGCAATAAATAGATCTGTCAGCCGAGACCTAACTCTAAGTAACAATTATGCATCTGATTTCAAAACATTTAAATGTGGATCTAAGGAGGCGCATCTCAACCAAGTTAGAAGGAACAATCTGCAACTTGAAAAGAATAAAACCCCAGGTCTTGTTGGTTCCCCTGCTGACTCTTTTCAACAATGTCACTTGTAGTAAAGGATGATTTGTTGGATGCAAAGAGGGTGAATTAACTTCCTCTGGGAGAATGCTAAATCCTCTGAATTATATGGTCATGGCCTTAATTCCTAAAATGGAAAATCTCTTCCATTTTGTTGACTTCAAGCCTGAACACTTGATATAAAATCCTAAAAAAGTGATGGCTAATAGGCTGAAACCCTTCCCTGATTACCTCATAAGAACAAGTTGGACTTTTTTGTAGGGAGGTAAGTCTGTGCAACCAGGTAGAATAGTTCAAGAGTTGATCCATTAATTCAACTAAAAAATGGGAAAGGAATACCCATGAAATTGGATTTGGAAAAGCCATACAACAATATAAATTGGCAGTTTCCAAAAAGAATTTTGGTAAGACTCACATTCACAAAGGATGGGATAAATGGGTTTGAATTGATGAATGCTTCTCCATTGCATCTTTCTCAGTTCTAGTGCATGGGTCTTCTGCAAACTTGTTTGGATCCTCTAGAGGTTTGAAGCAAGAATGCGGACTTCCCCCCTTACTTTTTATTACTATGTTTGAAGCATTAAGCACATAATATATTTGGAGCAAAGATAAAGAAAGAGTTGGAGGGTTGAAGATCACTTCACCCTTCCCACACAGTATTGTGGGAGAGCCACCCCCCCCCTCGCACTCGCTCCCGAAGCATGCTTCAAGCGGAAGCTCTCAGGGAGCACACTCCCAAATCATTCCCATTTGGGGGTGATTTTCAGGAGCACGCTCCCGTAAAAAAAAATTGCTCCCTGGTTTCTCCAAGAGTGATCGGGGAGCGTTGCTCCAGTAGAGATTTTAATGCTTGGGGAGTGCTACAGGAGCGATCTCTCCCTTCAAAAAAAAATTGCTCTCGCCCTTCGACGCATGCACGCAACCAAGAAAGGAATTTTTTTTTGGAGGGAAATGGGAGGGGCCAAAAAGAATAAAAGGCCTCCTCCCTCCCACTTAACATCATTTTTTGTGTGACAGAGATTGAGAGAGTTTGAGCCTTGAGGAGCGTGTGGGAGATTGTCGGGAGATTGTGGGAACTTGAAAGGGAGATTGAAGGCTTCCATTTGTGAGAGCTTGGGAGATTGAAGGTCGCCACCACCATTGGAGAGCCAAAGAGGTAGGGTCTAATCACATTCTTTTTTTTTCCATGTAACATTTGCATTTTTATATGTTGAATGAATCTAGAATCTAGATGTTCTCTTCTCCTACTCTTTCCCATTCGTCCCTCACTTTATTGTAGGCACAAATCTCAAGCTTCAACAAACATGATGGGTATATGACTTAGCCTTATCTTGTTGGTTCCATTTTTTGCTATGATGGTGGTGTTCGGAAATAGAAGAAGAAGAAGTGATGGAGATGATGAAGAAGTGGGTAGTGGTGGATTAGGATACCCTAGAGAAGAGGAGGAAGACGATAATGGGGGTGAAGATGATGATGGAAAGAAAACCAGGGTAGACCAAACGCCCTTGTGGAAATATGTTACAAGGCTTGGAGGAAGGAAAGGGGTTGGAACCACTAAATTTATATGCCCCCATTGTAAATCTACATACACAGGTTCATATACCCGTTCCAGAAAACATCTATGTGAGAAAAGGCCATGGGATGGAAATCAGCAAATAGGAACCAAAACTTGTGCAAATGTGCCAACACAACAGAGAGCCAAATATATAAGGGAAGAGGAGGAAGCACAATACAAATCAAAAAGATCAAAGGGTGAACATGACACCAATAGCACACATAGAGCAAGAACTCCATCGACATCCACCCATGGTAGTGGATTCACAACCACATGCATAGACATCCCTTTAAGGCATAGAACAATATCATAACTCCTTGATCAAGGTTGTAGGGATGACATGGATGCAAAAATTTTATGGTTTCTCTTTGCATGTGGCATACCATTCAATGTTCTTCGCTCACCTTATTGGCATGAAATGGTTGTCGCCATTAATGATGATGCCCCTAAAGGATACAAGATCCCTAGGTATGACGAAGCTAGAACCGTGGGACTTGACTGGGAAAATGCCAAAATCAAAAATGCTTTGGTTAAATTCACAAATGCTTGGAATGAATATGGGGTATCCATTGTATCTGATGGTTGGAAAAATGTAAAAGGAAAGCCATTGATAAGTGTTCTTGGTGTGTTTGCTACTAGTGCAGTCTTCCTTTCATCTCATGACTACTCAGATAAGTTCAAGACCAACATCAACATTGTAGAACCATTAATTCAAACAATTGAAAGTATTGGGCCATACAATGTCATCCAAGTCATTACTGATAATGCTTCTAATTGTAAGGCAACAGGAGCAATCATTGAGGATAGATACCCCAACATATTTTGGTCTAGGTGTTTGGTTCACACAATGAACCTTTTGATGCATGACATTATTAAGATAAAGGAACTTGAATACAAATGGATTGGTTCATTATACAAGAAAGGCAAGTACATGATAAGATTTATTACTAATCATAGCAATTCCTATAGCCTTTTCCGCAGTCACTCAAGGTTGAATCTATTGAAGATAGCAAAGACTAGATTTGCTAGCTATCATCTCACCTTCAAGCGCCTTTTAAAGGTAAGAGAGGCATTGGCTAGCATGGTATCAAGTGAATCATGGGAGGCATTAAAGGACAAGGTTGCAATCACATCTGATAGGGAAAATTTTCAAGCGATGGAGGGCATTATTCTTGATGGTCAGTTTTGGGCAAGTGTGAAGAATGTTTTGCAATTCACCAAGCCCATTTATAACATGATTCGTTTTGCACATATAGATCTGTCGATGATTGGGGAGGTGTACGAGCAAATGGATAGCATGCTAGGACAAATCAAAGATATTGTTCAACCAATAGATCACGTCTTATATGATCATATTCACAAACATGCAGTCAAAAAGGTGGGATAATCTTAACGTTCCACTCCATGCCTTGGCATATGTCCTTACGCCAAAATACTACTCTCCATCTTCATTGGCCAAACATGTGCTTGGGGGTGGGGTTAGGACTCAGGAGAAAACCCTATACAAATCCAAAGGTACAAAATGGGTACATCCTAGCATTAGACAAGTTGGTCCCTAGGAGGGAGGCATGTGCTAGATTATGCGGAGAATTAAGTAAATACTTCAGTCAAACTGGAACGTTTGGGTCTTTGCATGTAATCGATGATAGAGATAGATTGGATCCTATTGATTGGTGGAACATGTATGACTCCAGGGGGCCTTTGGCGAAATTGGCAGTTAAAGTGATTTCGCAGGTGGTTAATACTTCTTTTGAGGAGAAGTGTTGGAGCACCTATAGCTTCATCCACAATGTCAAAAGAAACTACCTCAATGAAAATTGGGCAGAAAACTTGGTTTATGTACACTACAAATTGAGGTTGTTGACACATTATTGTGAGCGGGCTCGATTTGATAGAGTATATATCACTTAGGGCAACAACCCAAACGAGGATAATTTGGAGGATGGAGCCTTACATTTAGAACAATTGGAACCAAAACTTTTGGACAAAAAGGATGATGCAGCAACAACAACAATGGCACCCCCATCATCTACTAGCAGGGCTCGAGTTGCACCAACTTTGCTGCCACCTCCATCTACAGCATCGCGTAGATGTCATGTGCCTTCTAGTTCTGGACATGGTTCACAACCATTGCAAAGTCAGACCGTGCGAGAGGAGACTCACACTGTTCATAGATCATGAGAAAAGAAATTAGAAGTTTCTCGTGGCCAGAAGAAATTCTAGTAGATATTTACTTTGTCTTTTCTAGTTTCTACTTTTTAGTACTTTTTATTAGTGTTGCGAACATCGCGATCGAGATTAAATTGGAGAGGGGAAAAAATCGCACAACAAAGAAGGAAGGAACAAAAAAAATAAAAATAAAAATAAATAAAAAAATCGTAAAAATCAAGTAAAAATTGGCAAAATATCCGCAACATTAAAAAAAAAAAAAAAAATCATTTTTTTCAATTTTTTTAAGTATCTAAAGCATCCACAATTTTTGACGATTTTTATGTTTTTTGGCGATTTTTAGGATTTTATCGCAGTTTTTACGATTTTTATCGTGATTTTTTCATTTTGGAAAAAGAAAAACTTGGCGATTTTTTCAAAATGAAAAAATTGTTGATTAAATCGCCATGCTGAAAAAATCGCAACCTTCACAACACTGCTTTTTATAACTATTGACTCTTTCATATTTATTATGGTATTTTTTATAAACGATATATGACAATTTAAGTTTGAAGTTTGAAGTTGGCAATTATAACTCATTGGTAATGAATTGCGAATATGATGCTTCGTGAAACGATTCATTTCATGTTTGATATTCTTTGTTATAGTTTGGTAAGGGTTACAAGTACAACTTTAGTGATGACAAATGTTATATTAATATATTGAATTTTGAAACTTTGAAACTTCAAGGTTGATGAGAATCGACATGTTGTAACTTGTGGACCTGTGGTTGATGAAAATTATAACTACTAAATGATTGATGTTATACGGTTTAATCTGTGTTCTTATGCTTTTTATAACTAATTCATCATTCTACATGCTTTTGTTGACATAACATGCATCAACATATATAATAAAAATGTATATTATATAAAAAAACGCTCCCAAAAATGCTCCTGACCCAGAACCTTCTGAAAAATGTCACTCCCACTCCCGCTTCCAAGCAGCCTTGCTCCCACCTATCTCTCATTTGCTATTAGAAGGCGAGATGATGTTCTTGGGAGAGGCAATTGTCAAGGAAAGAAAAAAGAATTAATAGAATTCTCAATATTCTTCTTTAGAGCAAGAAATCAAGAAGAAAACAAATCTCACGTTACAACCTAAGTTCCTCAAAGTATTGAATTTTCAAGTGTCTCTCCTTGATAAACAAGCCAGACTAGGCGATTGCATTGATCACACAAACAAGTTCAAGGCAAGAATTTATACTTGACAAAATAGGCTTTGTTACCGCTCAAATTAGAAGGGGATCCTTGAAGGGCTACTACTAGGCTAAGGGCAACAAATGGAGCAATAGCCCACTGTCACCTCGGCTAAGGCTCCCTGCTCTTTACAGACTTTCACCGATGGGAGGAGACCTGTTATGATGAGGATCAATAAATGGATAGACCAATGATAGGGTGAGGGGTGACCCTAGAAGCATATTCACAAGAGAGGCTCAAATATGTGGCTTGCTTGCTTTGGAGGCAAGGTTTAAAGCTCTCAAAGAAGGGCTTAAGGGGAATTTCAAGGTTTAGGTTTAGGGTATGTATCTTATAATGGAGGTTCCTAGGCCTTGAAATTCTTATGAAAGCTTGGAGTCCCAGTGATCCTTGAAAAATTACGTTCAATAGTGTATGGGATCACTCAGGACCAAGTGGACCCAGGGGTAGGTCAAGGGAGTTGGGTTTAACAACCAATGATATGCTTGACCTATTTCGGAGGGGGGAAAGGACCAAAGAAAGAATTTGTAATGCAAGACAATGTGAGGGTCCCAATGAGGCTTTTGGCTTAAGGAAACCAAGGGCAAGATTCAATCTCGAGGCTAGGGCTTGAGATATCTCAAAATCCCACCATTGGAATTTCTTCAAAATTGGAGGGCACCTATGAGACACACCAGCCCAATACAGGCCAAGAGATTGAACCTTTTTTATGGATGGTTTGCAAGATAAGTGATGCCCTAGGAGACCTAATGGGATAGGCCTAGAAAAGGAAAGGGAGTTGGATGAGAAAGGTTTAAGATGATCACCTTTGGGTGGACTAGTGCCTAATCCTTTGCGGAGAAATGGAGTCAATTAGAATTATGACTAT
Source organism: Pinus tabuliformis (assembly GCA_031772625.1). NCBI lineage: Eukaryota > Viridiplantae > Streptophyta > Pinopsida > Pinales > Pinaceae > Pinus > Pinus tabuliformis. The sequence goes on along the minus strand of CM062819.1, from coordinate 1,381,291,559 downwards.
GGACCTTTGAATTTTCTAGGTCAAGAAGGCCTCAAAGACAACTTCACTTGGCACCAGGGCAGCAGCAAAAGCAGCTTCAAAGACTTTACACTTCGTTTTGCAAGATAAATGGCTTATCAAGATGAATTTCAGTAATGAAACATCCCTAGGAACATTCATTCATTATACATGGCCCATACATGAAGCATTCACTATCCAAAAACAAAATTTCCACAACTTCACATAAGAGATGCAGCGAATAAGCCCTAGTATAGCGAAATCCCAGCAACCATGTATGTGACAAAATTAGAAAGAAAGAATAGCATTAACATGTACTTACATGTATAAGAAATTAAGAATATATCCAACCATCCAAAAACTTGTCATCAAGAGGCTCCAAGACATATGAAAATTATCCAAACATCAAAACTCATTCCATGCTCCAAAAATTCGTCCTCCAAGGGTAGCGAAAATCTCTAAAGAGATACAAGTTCCAAATCCAAGTGATGTACCTGAAATGAATCCTCATCACTTCTATTTATACACTTCTAATGAGTTCAATTTAGCTACTTGGGCTTACATTAGCCCCTAAAATAAAAATAATGTGCAAAATAACCAATTTTTGGTGACAATCCCACCAAACTAGCTCATAAACAAAAGATTAAGCCTCTCAAGAGGTCGAATGATCAACAATACATGTTGTTGGGCCTTCTAAGAAGCCTAATGAAATCCATAAGTGCCACAATGATGAATATGACTCCCAAAAGTAGTGGACAAGGGGTTGGCCCCTTGTTCTCCAAATAATAAACTTGTGGTGCTCCCAATGGATGTGAGGGCACACACGTAACCTCATTGGTTTCCAAGTAGGTTGAGATGCCTATAGACCATTTGTAAGGGCTCAGATGATGGTGTAAGTGATACCACATCAGCATAAAAGTCTTGGGTCATCTGCCAAGTGCATGGTACAACTGTGGGGTCGGTTGGGCATGGTGAACCAGGCGCATCTTCCTCATCCAATTGATGAATCTTGAGCAATCTCTAAACATCTTTGGGGATCCATGGAGTGTTGTCTACTGTTGTGGAAGCCCATGGCTCTTAACACACACCCTACATGTGCCAATGTAGCCCTTTGGAGGGTTGGGACCCCATATAGTGAAACCAAACTCGATATGGAGACCATCTACAATCCAGCATAAGATCCAATGTGTCCCCTAGCCTTCCAGTACAACAAGTCATTTAAGGAAATTGAGTTAAAAATCCTACAAACCATGGACAACAGGTGGGTACTTCATAATGGCATGTTCTTCTATAATGGGTTTTGTCATGTGTTAATGTTTCCAAGCTCCAAATGGGGTTAACCAAGTATCCTATTAGGTGGTTTCTACTTTTAAAAGGGATAGTATGTCCAAGCTACATTCATCAAAGAGTGGTAACATGTGATAAAGAGATGAATGGAGTAGGCAATGAAAGGGGCATCCTTGGGCCACATGTTGGGGTACAAGGTTAACTAATAAAGGGAAGCCCACACTTAGGTATATAATGTATAAGAGGCTGAGGGAGAATCGTGGTGCATGAGGTGGGCTGAGGAAGCAATCGTGGTGCATGAGGTGCCTCAGCCTTGATTTTTCCACCCTTCTTTATATGCCTTTTGACTTTTATGATTTTTCTTTAATTAACTGCTCGGGCTCAAGGAATAAGAGCATGATGTGTAAGGTATAGCAGTGGATACCCCCTTTAAGATAGGGCGGTTCATTGCCTACTAGGGTTGGGATAATCATGGATTCCTAAATGATAAAGGAGACTCGTCAAGGGCCTATAGGAACCAAGGTCATGGCCATGGTGATGAGGTAGAGCTCATGTATTGGATTTTGCCCACATGCTAAATGTGTTTGTCTCGGCAATCTTTTGCATTTTGTGGTACATCTTCCTGTTGAATGTGGCCAATTATGCTTTTACTTTTATTTTTAGCTGCATCATTCCAGGCCCAACCCAAGGTGTGGGCAAGGGAATGGGGAAGGCTAACCCTATGTGGACCCAGGTGGGAGAAATGATGAATGGGGTTATAATGAGTGGAAGGGGAGTGATATATGTGAATGAGGGGGCGGGACCATGCAACCAAAATCAGGGTTTCCCATGTAATACCATCCCTAAATCCCAAAGGTCAGTAAAATCGATCCCACGAGACTAGGGTCTAAGGTTAACATCCAAAAGAGGTCCAGGGGACAAGAGCACAGACCCAGCCCATTCTTTCTGCCGAATCCCTCCATTAATCCATGCCCAGAAGTATCCGTGACAAGCAAACTACAATACTCAATTACCAAATGACAAGGCATACCTTTACAATCAAAAGGCCCACCTTCAAACATACGATCATGACAGATGGGTGAAGGACCACATGGTTGGCTCAGGTGGCGGAGAAATGACACAACAACCTAGTTGGTGGCTGCAAGGGGCTACTGGTTGCCCGCTGAGGACCATCTTGGAGAAAAAATTCTCCTAGGGATATCACCCACAAAATGGTGGGTAACAGAATTCTAACCTCAGCAAGAAGGATTTTACTCATTCAACCAATTCTAACTGCCATCACAGTTCTCCAATGCTCTATATTCCAAAATGCTTCTTACTTAATATAGAGGATCTTCATTAGTATAGGGAGAAAGAGCCTCAAAAATTACATTAAAGAACCACAGAGAAAGCCTCACATCATAATGACCCAAGGAGTTGGGATCCAGGGTCAACTCTAAAAACAATGGATAAATGTAAGCGACTCATAGAGTATAACCCAAATGGATAGAGAGTTTCACGGAATTAGGCAACCTTCATGGGAAAGTTGTGACCAATAAAAATAACTTGCAACCACAGTTGCCATATATGAATTCAAATTAGCATTCGTATTTGATATGATTTGTAACAAAAACATGTCGAAAAAATGTTTTAAAAAAACAAAAGTATGTATGTCATTAATATGAAACCCGTGATATTTACAATTTATGGAGAGCCCTTCTCATTCTATGGCTCATCAGTTGGTTTGTGACTGCAGGAACCTCCATAAACTTTAGAGCCATCTAGTTAGATCTCATTATCCACCCATATGACATATCTGTGAATTGATCCCCTTTTTGAAGGAACTTCCTTCTACCCTGGGTCATTCCAAGCAAGAAGACAAAGTGAATTGTGAATGTTCTTGCACTCTTACAATCCAACTGGTTTCTCTTCACTGCATGAATAAGATTCTAGGTATTCCAGTTCCATTTACAGGTTGAGGAATTGTGCCACCAGTCTATTGGAACATAGCTACAATGCCTATCACACAAGCCTCAATTGTGCCAAAACATCTTACCCGTGCAAAAATTGCGTAAATGGAATTTAGATGAGGGATGCTTCCTTTGAATCTACAGCATAAATGTTCTTTATTGTTGTTATAAATCCCTTCATAACTAGGAGGCATCTTCTTTGTTTGTTCAATATCATACCATTTTGGATTCAAGGCATTTAATGTCGAAAGTGTTAGGATCAAGTATTCAAAATCGAGAGAAGTGGCGGTGTCTAAAGACAACGTCGTTTGGGATCCCAATGGCCACAAGGACAAATTTACCTAGAGCCTTTCCGCCTTTAAATAGGCTATATTCCACATACCATGGGTTCTCATAAACTTAAAGCTCAAAAAATTTTGATAACTTGACCAAGGCAAGTTTACCTGAACCACCCTAACACCCCCCCCCCCTTAAACTTGACTTAGGGAGATTAACCTGGTCCCAATCATTCATCAACCATCTCACCTATCATCTCACATTCCCTCACTCAAGCTAGTATACCATTACACATACCACCCTAGTACCTATCCAATCCAAGTGGTTCATTCCACAACTTGATGACTCCATACGCCACTACTCTACATGTATGTTTGATCAAAGTCTTAAGGCCTTGCAACAATTTGTGCTCCTGTGCAACATGTATGCCTGAACAACAACTCTTACAACTTTCTAGAGAAATACACTTGCCTTGGACCAAAACCCTTAAGGTGTTCACACACCACTGCAGCTCTCATCACACATTGGCTCCTTCACTATCCTCAAACCATTGACTCCATTTTCCATTTTCACGTCCACAAAACCACTCTTTCTCTACATTTAAATATTTATGTTAATCCATACTTTGACCTAGCCTTTCTCGCTATTTGAAACTGCTACACATTTACCTCCCCGATTGCTAACCACACAAGTACAACCATGGTCATTTTTTTGCCTCTACAAATCACAAGTCTTAGTCTGGTGGCGTAGAGGCTATTTACTCTGACTGGAATTCCATTGTAACTCGAGATCTCCTTCCTTGTACACAATCCAATTGTTCCACTAAATAAGAAAATTTTGTCCCAAGTATTGTTTCTCGTGCTTGCCTGGACTCGAACTCGTGACCCATCAAGCTTTGCGACGAATAACCTTGTCCTCCGTCATAAGTATTAGGATGCGCTCCTAATTCCTCTCTCATAGCTTTTGCAACCATAACCTGGAGTTCGTTCATAACTTGGATTGCATCAATATCGAGGACTAGGACTCTGACGACAACCACTTCCTAACACTGATATTGTTGTTCTTGCTCCTCATCCTCTTGATACTGTCATTGTAGGTAGGCGTGTACCAATGCCTCTGATACAAATGCTTGCGTCTAATTTCATCTATGGATCCCGCCAACGACGACATGGCTCTCTCCAAGATTGCCCAATTTGCAGAGTTACCGGTAATCAGTAAGGCGGCATTGGATTTGCTCTCTTCAAGAGCTTCGCCATTCCCTCCATCTCGAAGTTGCTCGCTGAAACTAAGCAGTTCTCACCAATAACTGTTGTCAAGCACTACGATGACACCAACATTTTGATACTAGAATTTCTACTCAATCATGTCAACAACCCACAAGGATCCCTCGTGTTGAAAAATGCAACAAGAAAGCCTCAATTTGATTTTGCCTTGGTGATATTAAGAAAAAATCGAATTTCCAAATCAGCAAACAACTTAGATGCAATTAACTTGTGTGACATGGCTTTTGTCACTCAATTAGCTCAGTAAATACGAGTTAGAGGAGTTAGAGTTCAGTTAAGCATGTGTGATTGCTAATTTGTAGCAATCAAGGTTAGTTATTTCAAGTTGTTTTCAGTTAAACTAGTTCTAACTATTGGAGGAACTAGTGGAATATTGGTTGTGCAGTCAAACTTCAATCTAACTCAATGATCATCTAGTTAACTGATCAATCAGCCCAAACTAGCTAGTGCATTCAGAGAATTTGAGTTCCCCAGCTGTGGTGGAGAGTCCAAGGCAGTGTAACATCAGTCGTAGACTAGTCTTGAGAGTGTAGGTGTTACATGCAGTCAGATGACCAACCTTGGGAATTGCACAAGCATTTTGGAGGAAATTCCTAAATAATAGGGGCCTAATTTCCTCAAAAATTGCGCAAGAAAATAAGGGCTCAAGCAAAAGGAAAAAATTGACTAAGTTTGGGTCAGAGCTTCTCAATGAACAGAGAGATAGGTTATTCACTTGCAGGTTGATCTCAAATTAAGCTAGAAATTGTAATACATATCTATTCATTAGATTAATGCAAGCAGGCAAAGAGGTTTTCAGCAGATTGCTTTCCCCTAGAAAAATATCGTGTGCATGTGTGTCATTTCTCATTGCATGTTTGTGATTGATGTTCTAAATTGTGAATTGAATTCCGCAAAGCAATAGAGTAGGATTGTGTCTTATGATTTAGATTAAAATTTCATGAGCAGTTGCAATTCTACACCATAATTTCTACACCTCGCACTCTGTTGCCTCAAATTCATTCACGGTTGTTACAACATCTCTAACAGCGACTATCTATACACCCTCTCAACCTTCATCTCGGAGCCCAAATGATTTGCTTCTTGTTGCTCTCACATGGATGCCTAGTCGTTCACATTGGCATAATCGCAAGGATGCTTGGGAGCGGGAGTAGAAGCAAGAGCGGGGAGCGACTTTTCAAAAGCTCTCGAGTCGGGAACTAATTGAGAACTTCAACGAATCTTTATATAATATATGTTTTTATATATTTTGATGCATACATGTCAACAACAACATGTAGAATGATGAATTAGATATAAAAAGCATAAAAACATGGATTAAAGCATATAACATCAATCATCTAGAAGTTATAATCTTCATCAACCACATGTCTACAAGTTACAAGTTCTCATTTATATAGCATGAAGAGTGCACATAACCAAAATAGCATCGAGTGCAATCCATCTCTGAACTGAAAATACATCAACAAATAGGCTCTAGATGGCCTCTAGCATCCAAAAAATTCATGCTACAACAAATACTTACATATAATCAAAATAATTGCCTATCTCGGGATCTTTGTCATTAATATCAACCTCTAAGCATTAACACAAGATAGGAAAAAACGTAGCATGTCAAGTCAAGATTTTGTTTGAGAGATGGCTACATTTTTAGTAGGGTCATGATAGAGGAGTTCAACAACTAATGTCACTAACATCAAGGTACATAGAGAGCTTGGTGCTTTTGATTAAATACGAGTTACATACCCTAGTACATGACAAAATCCAATGGAAACATTGCAATCCCCCCAATCTTGAAATCCTGAAAAACTAATAAGTTTGTTGGATTTTGAGTGAGATCTAAAATTCTACTTTCTCCATATAAAATCCAATGAGGTTGGAACCACTCTCAAACATCCTGAGTCATTTTATGGTAATGTTAAAAATTTAAGTAAAAGGAAAATAATGAAAGATAAAGGAGAATGTCAATTTTACTTTAAGAATTTAACATTACCATGAATTGCATATCAATACTAGGGCCATAGGCTTGAACATTAGGCTGCCCCACTCAAAAACTCTTGTTTCTTTGACAAAAAATTATGTTTGGAACATCTTTGTGAAAAAAAATTACGAAAAATCTAGGGAGCGAATTTTTTTTTGCGGGAGTGCGCACCCGAAATTCACTCCCGCACCACTCAAAGAATGCTTCAGGAGCAGATTCAGGGGGCACTCCCCAGCAGCCCTGCATAATCGTACATCATGACATCTCTCCTAGACTGTGTTGCATCCTGCAACGATCTGAACCTCCTTTCCTAAACCTCGGCTACAACCTCACCCCATGGATCTCATATTTACCAGATTCTAATACCATTTGTTAGGATCACGAAACCGAGAGAAGTGGTGGTGTCTAAAGACACTGTTGCTTAGGATCCTAATGACCACGAGGACAAATTTATCAGGAGTCTTTCCGCCTTTAAATAGGTAATATTCCACATGAACAACATGGTTAAATACTGGAATTTCTACTCAATCACATCAGCAACCCATAGGAATCCCTTGCACTCCGTCGCCTCAATTTCATTCATAGTTATTACAACATCTCCAACAGCAACTATATGTACACCCTTTCAACCTTCATCTTGGAGCCCAAAAGATTTGCCTCTTGCTACTCTCACATGGATGCTTGGCTGTTCACATTGGCATAATCGTACATCAAGACATATCTCTTGGATTTTGTTGCATCGTTCAGTTGTATGAACCTCTTTTCCTAGGCCTCAACTTCAACCTCACCCCATGGCTCTGATATTTACTAGGCTCTGACACTAGTTGTTAGGATCACAAAATCAAAACCGAGAGAAGAGGTGGTGTCTAAAAACACTATTGCCCAAGATCCCAATGGCCACTAGGACAAATTACCTAGAATCTTTGCAACTTTAAACAGGCTATATTCCACATGAATACCATGGGTTCTCGTAAATCTGGAGCTCTAAAATCACCGGTAACTTGACCAAGTCAAGTTTACCACCCCAACAGGAAGAGGTGTGTTTAGCTTGTTCCATTATCTGTTTAGCTTGTTCCATTATCAGTGTATAAATCGTTGTACAGGTTGTGATCTCTTTTATCTGTGATGGTTTTAATGTTCAATTTTCTTCAACAGAGTGATCAGATCACGATTCACATGTAATTGACTAAAAACTTAACACCTGCTGTAAATGGGTCAACACCAGAATAAGAAATTGGGAACATCCCTGTCATTGGGGACACCCAAATTCTGTTCAGAGAAGCAGAGTAGATCCCCTGAACAAGTTTGATTGTTTACAGACCTTGCAAGAGTCAATTGTGAGTTTCCCTTACACCGTTACAAACCGAATTGAGAAAATCCAGAACCGCAGAATCTATCCTATCTCTAATTTTGATGAACATTGTCAGGCGGACAAAAGAAGTCGCCGAAAGGTTTTGATTATCAAAGGGAAATCGATTGAAGACGGTGTACCAATGCCGGCTAGGACTGATAGATTGAAGCCCAAGTTCCCCGTAGATGGTTACAGTACTCCATGCATTCAAGTCTCTCTGATATGAGTGCCGGTGACATAAATCTAAAGAAATCAAAAGCATAAGGATTACAACTATTACAAATCCAACTCAATTCTGAAACATGAAGAGGATTCCTTACCGGTGTAGGGAACCTTATCGGAGAAGCGAAGCAAAAATTAGTCGGCTCGGTGATGTTTCTCAAGAAAGGGCACATCTGCACGCCCTGGTCAATTATCCTTTCTGACGGCGCGCCATCACCATTCCTGCCTCTTGAGAAGAAGAAGTCCATATTTACCAAAATTACAAAACCGAACCCTCCTCCCAAGACCTCGAACGCGAATTTGTCTGCCACAAACAAAAAACAATCTCGAAATTTCATATACCCAATAAAATAAAATGAACAAAAACGCCACATCTAACCCGCCTTAAAGAAGACATTTATGATATCATATATCCCTGTACATAACAGAATCGGGTATGATCAAAAACATAAAAGCCAAAGAGAATGAGATAATTTGGCCTCAACATATCACAGGATTCAATAATTTCAGGATTGTCTACCCCATAAAACCCTGAAACGTCCCGATTCTCTCCACTTCCGGCCAATTTTCCATCAGAGACATCACGGCCAACCTCCAGGAGGGGCAAACTACAGAATTCCACAACATCTGATAGGCTTGCAAGCAAAACTTGGTTTCCATCAACCAGGGAAACGATTTTCCGCGAAAAAGTACGAAAATGAACGGTGAAAACCTCAAATCAGACATCGCTCACCTCAAGACGAGGAGCTGGGAGAAGATAAAGCGGACAGAGAAGCCTTAATATCGCTTCCAACAGCCGAAAGTAGACGATTTGTGTGTGTTCTCCTCGTTACAGGCGTGTGTTCAACAGCAGTATCGACACACCTCAATGCGTGTATGATGATTGGCGGCCTTCTAATAGCATTAATTTGTGAAATATCCTATAACAAATTTGAAGGCTTCAACGGCCGTCACCAACCGTCAGAGAAACGCGAAATTTGAACGCTTCAACGCCCGTCACCAACTCCTATAAGCCGTCAGAGAAAAGCGATTTATATTTTATATTTTAAATTTTAGATGATCCTGTCGAGTAAAAGTGAAAATTAAATTAAAAAGTCCTTTTAAACCGTTAAAAATATTTAAATTTTAAATAACACGTCATAACAAAAGTGTTGACTAAATAAAATAAAAGTGAGCAATAACATCAGATTTCTGCAGCTTGGAGTGACGATCAAAAAATCACTTAAATTCAACGGTATATGTAGTTAATTTTGATTCGATGATTCACACTACAGAGCTCAGATTCAACTAGTTAATTTTGATTCAATGATTCACACTACAGAGAATTTAATCTAATAATGCGCAAGTATATGCTTGTTAAATTTTTTTTTTAAGTGGTATTAGTCATTTTAAATGAAAATAAAATAAAATTTGATGTTAAAAAATATTTATATGTGGAAAAAAATTAAAATTAGTTTTCAATTTAATAATATATATAATTATTTTTGTTTTAATAATACACATTTTAACTCGCAAAATATTTATACTTTGTAATTATAGGAGGTTGTTTATTTATTTTTAAATTAATATTTCGTAATTATATGTTGATTATTTATTTTTAAATAAATTTATTATAAATAAAAGTATTATTGAAATAAAAGAAATTACATATTTAGTTCAGGGTTATTTTAGTTTGTTGAGTCTTTGTTTTAAAGTATTTTTTTGTTGAGTTTTTGTTGTTAAAGCATCTTTGTGTGCTTTGTTATTGAGAGATCATTGCATTCAATTCTCTCTATATTCTAGGGGTTAGCTTTTGTCGTTAAACCAGCAAGAAGTGATTTTATAAGCTAGATATGCCTAGTACAATTATTCTAATGCTCATGAATTTGGGAATGGTAACCCACCTAGAAAAATAAATAAATTTACATATTAAAATATGTATTAAAATTAAAATAACTTTAAATTCTAGATATCGTTAACGCAGTTGAATCCCAAAAACGATATCTAATATAATGCACTGCGTAAACCCCTAATACTTAAACTTTAAATTCAATAATATATAATTAATATTAGTTAACAATTCATATCTATATCTTAAGGTGTAAAACATTTAGCTCTTTGTAACTCTATCTTTACTATTCATCTTAAATAAATAAATATTACTAAGCAGTTTTAAAAAAAATGATTGGAACTTAAACTTTACACTCAAATACAAACCCCGTAATATTTAAATAATGATATAAACCCCATAATATTCAACATCACATCATTGTTAATATAATTAATTATGGGGTGGCAAGAGGGGGGTGATTCTTCTGAATCCCAAGGAAGACCAAGCAGTAAAGTATTCTTGGGGCCTTGGCAAGAGAATGAATAATTTGGTTGAAATGTTTAAGCTCATGTTTTGTCTTCAATTGGTTAAAAAAACAGAACTCTCCAAGATAGTCATTTTGGGGGACTCCCTTATCACCATTAAGCATTTACACAATGACTATTTTCCAAGGAATAACCATTTATGTCTTCTTCTTCGACGAATTCCTAGCATATTGGATTCCTTCCCTAATAATGCCTTCTACCACGTTCTTCGAACTCAAAACAAGGACACTAATGATCAAGCAAATCACGCTTGTATTATGGAGGTAGGGCAGTTTGTCATCAATATCGAGTCTAGATGGAAAACTATCCCATGATTAACACCGTGCAGGTCCCTAATCATTGTTTCATCTTTCATATTCATGAGTTTGGGAGCTTAGAAAACAATTTGGAAGAGGTTGTTAAAGTTCTCTCCTATAAGTTCATTCTCCCTTTCAACAATTTGCGTAATAATTCAATGGCTTGTTGGAACAAGCTTGTGGCCAAAGGTGGAAAGTAGTGGGCATGCAAGCCATGTGCCTCTCCACTCCTCGCATATGGAAAACTCTGCAACTGGACATCCTTTCATTTATTTCTATGCCCTTGTACTGGGCCTCATTCAAGGCTACAAGGAAGCAATTGTCAATGAAACTCATGGTTGATATGATCTTTGTGGCGTGTGAGTTCTTAGGTCCCGAAATTTTAATCATGAAGGGTGGTAATGAGGTGATTAAACCGAAATTTGGCTTCTAATGTCTATATGGGAGTTCAGTTTTCCTCTATGGACACCAGGGTATCCTTCAAGTTTGATCGTTCTCTAGAGGTCCTGTGAAATTCGGCATTCAAGTGAGACTCGTGCTCTATGTTTTGAAAGGTATTTGGCTCTACAATCTTAGGTTCATCATTCGGGAACCTATCCTACATAATTTCGTCAATGATCCTCTCTGCTTTCTAGTGTGAAGTCAGAAATTTCCTTCCTTTGGGTCGATGGAGGCTCCTCAGGTTGTTCTAGCAATCAAATATAATCTCCTTCTCAGTTTTTACGTTGTCCTCCTATTGCAGTTGATGCCCCTCTCCCTCTATATGCGCTCTCAACCCTCCTTGCACTATACAGAGTTGACTTTGTCAAATGGAAGTTGACATGGGTGAACTTTCATTCCAATTTGGGAACGTTTTAGCTTCAAAGGTACCTAATTATTAGTTTATCAATTAATTTAAAAATTGTTCTTTGCATAATCCTACTTTTGGCATATTGTTGTATCTGCTTCCACTCCTCTTCCTATTTGAGGGGTCCTTTTCTCTTCGCTAAATCTTGCCCTCCTTCATCCCCGTCTTCCCTAATTTTGGTCCCTTGAACTCCCTCTTCTAGTCCATTTGTTGTTCAGTAACTAGCATGGCTACTATGGAAAGTCGAGGGTATAACCCTGAGACCTCTAGCCAGATTAGTTCATGTAGCCTCTACCTGCACCCCTGTCAATCTCCATGTTGAAAGCAGTGACCTCCATAGGCAATTTCTCTAGCAATCCACTACTATTTAATTTCCAGTTGTATTTCAAGGAGACTAGATTATTGCCCTTTGTGGTCAGTGAGCCAAGCTCTGAATCCAGAGGAATCAAGGAGATCAACACAACACTGTTAGCAGTCCCCTTGGAGGCCAGATTAATGAAATTTCAATTGATCCCCCCTGTCTCATGATCTCATTCTGCAAAGTTGTTTTTTTGTTAGGTCAGTTATGTCATGTGTATAGTTGTCGTAAAGTTAGTATAATGTATGTTATGTTGTGTGTATAGTTGTCGCAAAGTTGTTATAATGTATGTTATGTCATGTGTATAATTGTTGAAAAGTTGGTATAATGTATGTCAGCAATAGTCTGCTTATTGAAGATTTTGGTTCTTTTATTTTGTCCTCCCTTAAAGAACATGTATCATGGATTTCATTGTAATATTTCTCGAGTATTTTGTTGCGACCGACATATATATATATATATATATATATATATATATATATATAAACAAAATGTTCATTTTTCTTTTAAATATTCATTAAAATGTTTAATATTTACTTTTATCATTAATTAATTAATTAAAAGATTGCTTTAGTGTTTCAATTTCTTTTTCCAGAGAAAAGAAACACGTAAATGTATTCATCTGAAAGAGGAACAAAGTTACATTTTGCATATGTTAAACACATTTGAGTATTATCACCTCATGGGGCAAAGCAATAAGGTAGAAAGGCCAAGCAAGAAGCAGGGCACGCAAGCCCGCCAAGAAACCCCAAAAAGGAGCAACCAAAAACCAGAAAATAAACCTAAAGGGTGCATATAAATACAAGCCAGAAAACCCCAGCAAAAATGTTGGCCAAGTAACTAGCTAATAAGATGGCCACATTCCACTCAGTAAGCCCCAAACAAACAAGCCCAAAGTAGGCCACTATAAAAAATCAACCAAACACTCAACAAAACCCACTGCAAAAAACCCAAGCAGGAAACATCACTAAAGAAAACGACAATGAAAGAGTGCAATAACAAAAGACCACAACGCGTAAGAGGCATGAAATAGGGCGATAGCAGCAAAGAGGTCGCTAACGAGCCCACTCCCTCAAATCCCACACGCAAATGAGCACAAGCATACTGGCAAAGCCATGACCCAACAACGGCAGCAGAAAGCAAAAGAAAACAACACCCATGGAAGCATTGTTGAATCAGAGCATCAACCGCAAAGAGGAAGAGGGGGTCGTGGCAACTAGGGTTCCTAAAAAACAATCATTGATGGATGCAAAAAATCATCATAGCGAAAACCTAATCCCTCTCCTCATTGTTTCAATTTAATTAGTAAAATGTTTATCTTTATTGTAAAGGAAATGAAATTTAACTACATAATGTATATAATTTTTAGTTAAATTGTAATTTTTTATTATGAAATTTCATTTGTAATATATAAATGAATTTCAATAATTAATTTTTACATTTCAAAAATATTTATGATTTTTTAATAAGATTTTAAATAAATAAATAATAATAAGATATATATATATATATATATATATATATATATATATATATATATATATATATATATATATATATATATATATAATGTTAGAATGTGAGGCCTAAACAATCACAAAGTTTGAGAATACTATTGACATTCATATATAAGTCTGCTATTCATATATAAGTCTCAGAATACAATTGTCATTCTTATCTGTGTAGTGATGATCTACTAATGAGTTGTCACCATGATCTAGATCTAGATCTAGAAGATCTAGAAAGTCAATTGATGTAGTATAAACTAGCACAACCACATTAAAAATATTAATGTGGTTGATATAGCTGAAGGCTTCATAAATATAATAAAAAAGCTATTGCAACAATATCTAGAAAGTCAATTGATGTATTATAAACTAGTACAACAACATTAAAAATATTAATGTGGTTGATATAGCTGAAGGCTTCATTAATATAACAAAAAAACTATTGCAAGAGAAGAATACCTTAGCGATGCACACATTTAATTAATTAACCATGTATAAAAAGATTATGGGTCAACTTTAACTTGAGAAAAAAAAGGAATTGCACATCTTATTATAAAATGGACATGTTGCTAAATAAAACTTGCTTATATATTAATTTCCCTATCTAATTAGAATATGAACTTATTAGAATTGGAATAATCTCAAATCCCTAGGAAATTGGTGGGGAGAGCCACATGGCACAAATCTAATTTAACTTGAGAAAAAAAAGGAACTAGAAGTGACCATTTTGCTAAATAAAATTTGCTTAATTTCCCCATCTAATTAGAATATGAACATATTAGAATTGGACTAATCTCAAATCCCTAGGAAATTGGTGGGCAGGGAGCCACTTGGCACAATTTTATTTTATTTATTTTTTTATTTTTTTGAATTTATTGAAAGTCAATGCAACTTAACTAACTCTTAACACACTAGTTGATAAACATTAAGACTAAGCATATGCTGAGCATATTCCTTTGAAAATCAATTAGGTCCTCAATTAAAAAAAAAAACCAACATCCACTTTAAGTTGAAATAAGAAGCCTTCAATAATCATGCATTAAGTATTTGTCTAGTCTTAATTCTTAACAAAAATTCCAAATCATAACATGTTTATGTTAAACTAATTGATCAAATGTAAACATGAATTGATAGTTAATTTTAAGATCAAATATTCACTTTGTATTTTAATATGACAAAAATCAGCAAGTAACATCATGACATGTGGAACAATATATGAAACATGACATGGGTAAATAACCTCATATATAATTGGGAATTAGTAACTAAGAATATTCTAGAATATGTTGTGGAACTCTATTTATAATTGGAAATTGAGATTTAGTGTGTGACTACTATTTAGAATACTTTAGAATATTCCATGGAGGTTAAATCTCTACCATCTATCTATTAATTATTTATTGAGCCAAGAGGCTCATTCTAATAAATATATATATATTAGTTGTCCATATGACCTAATATAATTTCATGTAAAGTAATTAGAAGTAAAAAAAAATTACGTAAAATATTTAAACCTTATACTTTTCAAAAATATTTTAACCTATATTAAATTTATAGAAAAAAAAATATTAGAAGAAAATATTTTAATATTGTATAGAATAAAATATCTAATGTGGTTATGAATAAAATATTCTAATATGAATTAATATTGAGGTATATTTAAAAATATATTAATAACAAAAAAATAAATTCAATGTGCCTTGATAAAATGCCTCAATGCAGGTGTTATGTAATCTCTATAACATTCAAAAAATACAATTCAAACAATAAAAAGTTACTCATTGTCTTTTTGCACTAAGTTTGCACTTGAAGAAATTTGATCCCTCTCAATTCAAACAATAAAAATCATTGTTTTTTGCAATCTAAAATAAATTTGCACCTGAAGAAATTTGATCCCTCTAAGCTTGTGGTTAAGATGGATCTATGATGCTAATTAAACTAGCCTAGATCCATCTTAATTCCAGATCTACCAAGAGCTGAGAGGGATCAAATTTGTCCTTGGTAGATCCAAAATTTAATTCCAGATCTACCATCAAATTTGTCCTTGGTAGACCCGAAATTTAATTCCAGATCTACCAAGCGCTGAGAGGGATCAAATTTGTCCTTGGTAGATCCAAAATTAAGATGGATCCGAAATTAAGAAATTTGATCCCTCTTCTCATGTTAGATGTTAGATTCATGGTTAGGATGGACCTATGTTTAGATGTTAGATTCGTGGTTAGGATGGATCTATTTTGGTAATTAAACTAGCCTAGATCCATCTTAATTCGAGAGCTTGGATCCATCTTAATTCCAGATCTACCAAGCGCTAAGAGGGATCAAATTTGTCCTTGGTAGATCCGAAATTAAGATGGATCCGAAATTAAGAAATTTGATCCCTCTGTGCTCATGTTAGATGTTAGATTTGTGGTTAGGATGGACCTATGTTTAGATGTTAGATTAGTGATGGATCTAGGCTAGTTTAATTACTTTAATTTCCCCCTTTAAATAGTTTATGTTTGACATGGATACCATGGTTCTCATAAACCTTAAACCCAAAACTTGACCAAGTCAAATTTACATTAACAACCCAAATAATAATAATAATAATAACATATTATTTTTATTTTACTTGGACCAAGTCAAAATATTTACAGGACATTACATTACTTGACACCTCTACCAAACACAACTACAATTTTGAAAACCTTATTTTATGAGTTTAGATCCATTTTAACTCTATATCTACCAAGCTCGACAGGGATCAAATCTCTTTGCATCTTAAGATATTTCCATCTCAAGAGATTTGATCCCTCTGGGTGGTTGGTAGATCTAAAGTTAAATGGATCTAGGTTGGTTTAATTCCCCTTTAAATAGGTTATATCCCACATGAATACCATGGGTTTTCATAAACCTAGAACTCAAAAACTAACTTGACCAAATCAAGTTTAACTTAACTACTTAACAAAACATAATAATAATAAATATTAAGGTAGAATTTTTATTTTAGCATAGAGTTATTTTTATTTTATTTTTGACCAAGTTAAAATAATGTTTACAAGATAAGATAGAATTACAACATCTCTTGCATATTGGAGAGTTTATTGCCACAAAAATAAGCACACCTATTAACTTAATTAATTTATTTTCAATATATTTTACATACTAATATGAATAAGATTAAGGTGAGTAAAATGGATAAAAAAATTATAATTTATATATATAATAATGAGTAGACTCTGATCGTGTGCTCTGTTAAGGCATTTTTTGATGTGAAGTCACCCATTCAATTCCTCGCAAACCGG
This sequence comes from Pinus tabuliformis, assembly GCA_031772625.1. Taxonomy (NCBI): domain Eukaryota; kingdom Viridiplantae; phylum Streptophyta; class Pinopsida; order Pinales; family Pinaceae; genus Pinus; species Pinus tabuliformis. The sequence goes on along the minus strand of CM062819.1, from coordinate 1,381,274,565 downwards.
GAGTGATATATTAGACATGATGAAGATATAGCTTGAAATGAGTATGAATAATATGAGTGAAGTGAATAAAATTTATATATTAAAAATAAATTATTTTATAATATAAAAATTATTAGATTATAGTTTTATAGAGTGTACAATTTTTATTAGGTACTTTATGTAAACGGCTTAAGGAAGGATGGCATCAACCTAACAAGAAAATTCCAACTAGAATCACCAATGTTTTAAATATAGATGGGATCAAGATATCAAATTTTACCTAAATTATTGAGAAATATGGAAAAATGTCATTTTATAGAATAATAATATTAAAAATCTTATTAAGTTAAAGAGAATAATACGATTAATAAATAACTAAAATTGAAAACATCTCTAAGTTCTAACTAGCCCAAAGAATAAAACCAATATTAGCATATTTCTAACTAACTTCCACAATTTACAAATCTAAATTATGAGTTTGACAATCCCAAAACAATGGGATGTGAGAATCTATCATTTATCTTTATGATATAAAAATAGTTGAAAATAAAAACATTTTTTTTAATATCTCATTTATATTCTAATTAAATGACAATTTTAAAATATTTATCATAATATCAACTTTTTAATCTCTTAAATCATCAAAATTATGATAAATTTAAAACACTTTTTTCTAATAATTTTTATATAAAAAATTTAATAATAATAAATTTAAATAATCTCTTACTGATTGAAAATTAAATAAATCCATTTCAATTTTAACTTACATTAATTATATCATATTATAAATTCATTTTATACTTATATAATATTTAAAAAAAATCAAATCTCTTATGTAAAAATAAATTTAATAAAAAGTCAAACCTCTTATCTTGAAATAAATTTAATTAATTAGATAGGAAGATAACAACCTCTCATCAGAACCAAACAACAATGTGTGTCACGACCATAATTTTTTAACCAAACACCTTACCCGCTTTATGTTTATTTAGATAATTTATTTTGTGAACGACCAAACCTAATCACACCATCCGTGTTTTTATAATCTTTAATGGTCCTTAAAATAATTGGTATATATATTAAATGGAGGAGAGGGACCGCAAGGTGTGTTATGCCTTTCTATGTAAGGGTGATGTGAAACGGGGTGTGCCACGCAATGAATGCATGATCTGCCTCCCTCATGGAACTTTCCATGTGCTTAGAAAATACAATAAAATTTTAATTTAAATAGATAAATTTTAAATCATAAATAGATTAATATTAAACGATAAAGTTTAAATGTTCTATATTTTTTTTAAAGTGAAACGGTGTGTCACGCAAGAAATGCATTTCTGCCTTCCTCATGGAACTTTCCATGTTCCGAGCCAATACATTAAAATTTTAATTTAAATAAATAAAATTTTAATTGGAAATAATTTAATATTAAATAGTAAAATTTAAATTGGGAAATAACATTGTGTAATATGTTCAAAGGTTTATCGTCACTATTACACTATAAATGCCATAAATAAGTTAGTTACAATATGTCTTTGGAAACTAAAACTACACAATTGGGGAAATGAATTGTTTATGAAAACACTTGAGCTAAGTTTATTTTTTCTTTCCCCGAAAATCTCTAACAATATGATACACTGTGGAAGTCTCCAATCACTGATATATTTAATTATTTAAATTTATTATTTTAGTTAATTTATAATAAATTTTGGAATTGTATTTTTTTTTTCATCAATTTTAATGATATATATTTAATTATTTAAATTTATTAATTTAGTTATTTATAGTAAATTTTGGAATAGTCTAGAGAGACAACCAATTAGCCATCGAATAATGTGAATGATAGGATTCAAGGTTCAAATCCCTTTTAGGTCAAGCCAACAAAAAAAAAACATTTAACAAAAACACAAAATATTTAAACTATATTAAAATAAATATATATTGACTAAAGATTTGACTCATATAAGCTCACAAGGGTAGTTCAATTGGCAATTGCCTTGACAATGAAGTGTAATGGAGTGTTGAATTGACCATGGCCATAATAATCAAATAATATTTCTTCACGGTCCATGATCTTGATTTTTTTGTTTTGATGATTTCTTGATGAGAAGAAAATAAAGGAAGGACAGTTTCTATTAGATCGATGTTGTGCATGAACGGAGGGTAGTGAAGGCAACTAGGGTTTCAGTCTTCTGAAGCGGGTTTCTCTCCATGGATCGGCGCAGAGGAGGGAGCTCCACTCCCTCCTACAAGGAAGCGGTGGCCAACAAAGGTAAGAAGCCTCTGGAAAAAGAAAGAAGTGATGCGGAGGAAGGAAGAAAAAACAGGGAGGAGGAATCAGACAGTACCAAATCGAAGGAGAAGGAGGGCACAAAAGACAAGGAAGAAAACGACAAAATACAGGGAGCAAAAGACAAAAATCAAAAGGGTCAATGCAAACCCAGAGCTGAAATTACTCCTAGAGTAGTTTTAAATGATCCAGCGCTGCAGGAGCACAGAGATCACATGCGGACTTACACAATCATATGCAAATTCATGGGGCTATGGCCCACTGAAAAAGCTTTACAAACATGGATAAGATACCACTGGAAACCCAAAGGAAGCATTGATCTACATCTGGGATCCAAAGGATTCTTTACTGTGGTGTTCACTAACATTGAAGATAAAGACAGAGTGTTTGAAGGTGGGCCCTACTTCTATGCAGCAACAGGGCTCTATATGCGGCCATGGATGATGAACTTCGTTCCGGAGAGGGAAAGTAAGACTCTATTCTCTACCTCTTGACTATTGGAAAACTGAATCCCTTGCAGCCATAGGCAATAAACTAGGATGGTTTATCAAAGCCTCTAAAGCCACAAGGAGGGGAAAATATACCTCTTTTGCTAGGCTCTGTGTGGAGATGGACCTTTCCAGATCCCTTCCGGATGAAGTCATCTTGGAGGTTTTTGATGAGGAATGGGTGCAAACAGACGACTATGAACATATTCCATTTAGATGTCGTAGATGTCATGAACATCGACACCTTCTAAGAGATTGCCCCCTCAGTAATGCAGAGCACAAAAGCAAAATAAACGCAATGAAAGACGCAGATAGCTTTCACAAAGTAGTTCATAAAGGGAAAAGCCGAAAACAAGGGCCAAAGCAACACCAAGATGAAGGACAAAAGGTTAATCAGAACCAGTTCCAAGTTCTTGAAGAGGATGAAGAAATATCAGTAGAAGATCAAGCAATGAATGAAGATTACGAGAAGAAGGAAAAGGAAAAAGAAAGAGATCAGACACAGGAAAACGAAAAACAGAAGGGGATCATGCTGAATGAATCAGAGCTGGAAATGGATCAGGAAATGACCCAGAGTGAAATGGACATGGAGGACAATGAGCTACAGGAGATTCTTGACAGAGAAAACCTGGATCTAGAAGGGTTCTTGGCTCAGGGAACAACTGGCGGGGTAGAATCACTACCACAAGAAGAGCTCAATCGAATACAACAGTTATTCTTATGGAAAACCCAGGCAAAAGGTTTGGAGGGAGTAAACAACATTGAAAAACAGAGCAATGAAGGGGTGAAAGCAGTAAAAATGACTCCGGGGTTAGCACCGAGAAATCCAGGGGGGGAAGAGGCAGGAAAAAACAAAACAAACTACTGATGGAATGTGGAAAGCTTATGGTGGACTCAGGTAAGATGAAAGACCTAACCAGTTACTCCTTTACCAATCTTTAATTATGAAGTTCACAACTTGGAATATTAGAGGTCTTGGTAGCAAGAGAAAACAGAGAATGATGAATAATAGAATGAAACAGGCAGCTCCGGATATAATTTTTGTCCAAGAGACAAAATGCTCCATTCAGAAATTAAGGCAAATCCATAGTAAATGGCTCAGTAGATTTGAGTTTCTAGAATTTAAAGCAGAAAATACAGCAGGGGGTATCCTCACTCTCTGGAATCCCCAAAAAATTGGAATAATTGATGCAGAGGCATCAAGGAATTATTTATCAGTTGTTATACAGCCAGTAGGAGACAGGGACACTTACCTAGTTACGAATGTTTATGGCCCTCAAAGGTTAGATGACAAAATCAGGTTCATAGATTCCTTGGTGGATCTACGAGTCAGACATGCAGGACTACCTTGGGTCCTAGGAGGAGACTTCAATATGATCAGATCTCTCTCGGAGAAAAAAGGGGGTACAAGAGCTCTAAATAAAGATTCCTTAGCCTTCCAAATCTTTTCAGAAAGCATGAAGCTTCTTGATATTTAGACAAACAATGGCCTCTGTACATGGAACAATAAAAGAGGAGGGGACTCACAAGTAGCCTCCAAGTTAGATAGATTCATGATCTATAAGGATCTCATGCTTCTAGACAAGGAAATAATAGCAGGAATTATTCCCTTTGGAGGTTCAGATCACTGGCCGGTTCAAATGGAAATCAAGGGCATAGGTACCCCAAGAAATAGACCTTTCAAATTTGGGAATATGTGGCTTTCTCACCCAGAATTCATCAGCAACATTGAAGAATGGTGGGCAGAGGATTTGCAAACTCAAGGATCAACAATGTTCCTGCTTCACAAAAGATTAAAGCACATCAAGCTGAAGCTTAAAGCCTGGAACAAGAATGAATTTGGTAATATTTTTGGAGGAAAAAAAAGCTGTGGAAAATAAATTATAGAGCTCAACCAAGCTTTGATCAAGGAAGGCTTTGATAAGGACAAAAATGACCAAGTAGAGAAACATCACCAAGAATGGGAAAAGTTGTGCAAACAAGAGGAAATTTTTTGGAAACAAAAATCAAGAGTTCAATGGCTAAAATAAGGAGAGAAAAATACTAAATTTTTCCATAAATCCACAATAGCAAATAGGACTCACAACAGGATCTCTTCGATCAAGGACGCGGATGGGCAGATACATCAATCTCACGAGGAGATAAAAGCAATGTTAGTTAAGCACTTCTGAGGTATTGCTTAGGAAAACACTTTAGATATGGTTCCTTTCATCAAGGACCTCATTAAGCATATCCCCAAGTTGGTATCCAGAGAGGATAATTGTAATCTCAACAGACCTGTAACCGAAAAGGAGGTCAGTGAGGTCCTCAAGGAAATGCAAAATGGTAAGGCTCCTGGGCCGGATGGTTTCAATGTAGATTTCTTCAAAGCTTGTTGGAATATTGTCAAAGAGGATATTATAAGGGTAGTGGAAGACTCCAGGCTGAACAGAACTATTTTGAAAGCTCTCAATACCTCCTTTATCTCCCTAATTCCAAAGCAGGATAATGCCCAAACTCCAGAGAGGTATAGACCCATTGCTTTATGCAATGTAGTTTATAAGATAATTTCCAAGGTTGTAGCCAACAGACTCAAACCTTTGCTGCCTTCACTGGTTTCGGGGGAACAATCAGGTTATGTGGAAGGCAGACAAATTCTAGATAACATCATACAAGCTCACGAGGTGGTCCACTCATTAACTAGTGAAAGGAAATCGGGTATGATCATGCAATTGGACATAGCCAAAGCATATGATAAAGTGAATTGGACATATATCAAGAAAGTGCTTGCAGCGTTTGGTTTTGATCATAATTGGATCAGATGGGTCATGGCCCTGGTGACTTCCTCCAACTTTTCAATTTTAATTAATGGCTCTCCCTCTGAAATTTTTCTTCCTTCTAGAGGACTCAGACAGGGAGATCCACTCTCTCCTTTTCTCTTCATCCTCATGATGGAAGGGCTGGGGCAGTCCATTAAGCATGCTAGAGCAACCGGAAAAATTCAAGGACTCCAACTTTCGGAGAATGGTCAGGTTCTGACTCATCAACAGTTTGTAGATGATACCATGCTACAAGGAATTCCCACGGTCAAGGAAGCACTAGCATACAAACAGATTTTGAAGGACTTTGCTTTGGCATCAAGTATGGAAGTTAATCTTTCCAAATCAAAAATATTTTTCTTTAATACCCATATAGCCATCCAAAGAAATGTCTCTAGAATCCTTGGATTTCAAAGAGACTCTCTCCCCTCTAAGTATTTGGGAGTTCCTCTAATGGCTAAACCTATGCTCAAAAGCATATGGGAACCGCTAATCACTAAGATGCAAGATAAGGTCAGGAAATGGGCAATCAGGTCTCTAAATCTGGTGGGCAGACTGGTTCTCACAAAGGCAGTGCTCTAAGCTATCCATATCTTCATGTTATCAGCTCTCGCAGCTCCAAAAGGAGTTTTACAGCAATTTAGAAACATACAAAGAGATTTTCTCTGGGGCAAAGAGGAAACAAGGAAAAAATGGGCTTTAGTCTCATGGGAAAAGATTTGTAAACCCAAGAACCAAGGAGGCCTGGGATTGGATGATATAGAGATTCTAAGTAAGGTTCTAGGGGCCAAACTTTGGTGGAGGTGGGTTAAGGATCCTAAGGCTCAATGGGCAAGCATCTGGAAGGAAAAATATGCCAGTGCCTGGCTTTCTCATGATATCATAAGAATGTCTAGAAACATAAAGGGCTCTCCCATATGGAACAAGGCCTGGGAGAACAGAGAGGTTGTTCAAAAAAACAGTTTCTGGGAAATCAGAGATGGAGATCTGGCACTATTCTGGGAGGACAAATGGCAACAAGAACCAACTCTTTTGAGAGAGGAATTTTTGGGCCTCAAATAGGAGACAGACAACCTAGGATTAGTGAAAGTAAAGGACTTTTGGGAACATTCTCACAATACAGAAAAATGGAGATCATGGAAAAAAATAGATGGCAGAGAGAACAGGACCCTGAACAGTAGAGCAGAGACCCTTAAGAGGTTGTTGGATCAGAGGATGATTTTAGTTACTGAAGGGCAGGATCAACTAAGATGGGGCAGCAACAAAGAGGGCAACTTTAACATTAAGGAAGCAAAAGGTATTCTACTTGGGATGGAATCCCAAGCTACGGATAGAACTTGGCAGAAGCTATGGAGGCACAAGGGCTAGATGAAGATCAAACTCTTTATGTGGTTGGTTCACCACAGGAAAATCTTAACCTGGTATGATATCAGGAAGAGAGGTATGCTGGGACCCTCCAGATGCCAGCTCTGTGAAGTCCAAGAGGAAACCATTGAACATCTTCTCAATAGCTGCATTTTCACCTCCAGGTTATGGGATTTTTTTGCTACCATCTTCAGACAGTCTGATAGAGACAAAGGAAGCATCACTAAAACCCTCAACAATTGGAGGAATAATTTTTCGGATTATGACGTTCTTAACTCTGCCTGGGCTCTATTGCCAAGTTTCATCATATGGAATGTGTAAGAAAGAGATAAACAAAAGAATATTCAAAGAAGAGAAGAATTCCTCTCTCCGCTTGTTGGAGCAAATCTCAAAATAGCTTAAGGAGACAGTCAGCACTACAGTAAGGGATCTCCCCAAAAATCCTCCTTCAAAAGTAGAGTTATCAATTCTCAGGCAGTTAGGCATGCAGGGGCTTATTCCACATAGTACAAACAGGAAAATAAACATGAGGGAACCAGTTAAAGATTTCTGGAATCCTCCCCCGGAAGGCTTTTTAAAGTATAATATCGATGGGGCTTCAAAGGGCAACCCGGGCATGGCAGGCTTTGGAGGGGTTCTTAGGGATGAAAACGGAAACATCATCTCCCTCTTCTATGGTCATCTAGGAAAAGCCACCAATAACATGGTGGAATTAATGGCTTTGGAACAAGGTTTAGAATTTCTAAAGCAGAACAATTGCCAAAATGTAATAATAGAAAATGATTTATAGTTAGTCATCAACGCGGCCAAGAGAATTAGTCATGGAACAGGGTCAGAGAAAGTCACAAAACATTGGAGGTTATTACAGGTTCTCCATAATATCCAGGGACATCTTCAAGGACTGCGCACACTTAGATTTATCCATGTGCGTCGAAAGGCCAACAAGTTGGCTGATATTCTTGCCAACCAAGGTGTCAGTTGTGAGGACAACATATTTTCGATGGACTGGCTCGCAATGCCGCCGAGCAACCTAAAAGATCTTTGCCTAAACTAGGAGGAAGAGGACAAAGAAGTGTATAAGAACAGAACTGAGGAAGCTGATTCGCAATGAGCAGATTACGACAAGTTTCACTTTCATGGCTTGACAAGACTGCGGTGGAAAATGGGTCAGAGCCGGTCTCTGCAACTATGGGAATCACTTCCATGAATATCTCTGGTTATCTCGGTCAGAAGGGAGGTGGAAAGTATCAAACGACGGCTCCTGTCGTGGCGGCACCATTTCTCAATTTTCAGTGGCGGGAGACAATACCGCTTCCAAAATGGTTTTGGTGCGATCGCACCGCTTTCAAGCTGAAGGCGGTATTAAATTTTGGGCAGCGATTCCATTCATATCTTGACACGTGGATGAGGGTTGGACCTAAAAACCACCCTCATCGCACGCTAATGTTCGTTCACTTCGGCCGCGCGATATGCAGATCCGCCATCCGATGGGTTTCGGCCGATCAACGGTCTGGATTGAACGAGCGGTTTGGTGGGGTCCGGGGGTTTTCCATCCTGCTTCTTCTTGGTGCAAAAAGGATCTCAGGCGTCAGATTTCTTGAGAAGATTGGACGGTTGAGATTTAAAGGCATGTTAGGTTTTTGATGGTGCGGCCTTTGCGGGGAGGGTCCTCGGACCTTGTGTTTCCCGCTGTTTATTTTTGTATGTACTCTTTTGCTTAGTTTCTGTCGAGCACGCTCCTTGCAAGCCTTAGACCACACAGTTTGGTGGCTTGGTGTAAATTTTGTAAATTATGCTTGATTTAATGAAATAGAAGGCATGATTCTTGCTTAAGCAAAAAAAGAAAGTGTAATGGAGTGTTATTTTGCATGAGATTTCAAGTTTAAACTCCTCGTGGATTAGCCAACCAAAAAAAGGGACTCCTATAATTATGTTAACTCAACGTCATTTCATATATTAGTTAGATTGTGCCATAAAGTAAAAAAAAGCATGTAATATGTATATATATATATATATATATATATATATATATATACACTCTTTTTAATAATAATAAGTTGTTGCCTCGTAGATCTAAGCTTCTATTGAAGCGGTCTCACCGCCTCTGGCATGGATCGCCCCTTGGTTGTGACACCGCATTTGTAGCTGAGCCGAATATTATTCATGGATAGTCCTTAAGAGATTTTAGTGGGTTTTGTGTTTGTCGTGTGGTTTAATGCATACAGAATGACTCCTCCAAACAAATTCATGAAGAAGACATAATCAAACCCTTCTTTGGACCTAGGGTTCTACACCTCATCAAAAAAGAATGTGGAAATCTTGAAGGAAAGAGGGTTATTGGGAAAGCTTATTGCCCTATGGCCAAGTTATGAAGTCATTGAAGATTGAATTTTTGACAATTGGGCAAATCATGTACCTCAACACATTTTCTATTGTGGAAATGGGTATTATGCATTTCTTTTTGAAAATTGGGAAGATAGAGACCAAATCTATAAATCGGGTTCCCATTTCATGGGTACCAGAGGTATGTTTCTCACTCATTGGCCTCTGGAATTTAATCCCATCATAGAAATTTCATCTACACCTATGTGGATCAGATTGTCATTCATACCTCTTCTTTGCTAGGGTGAAGCCATTTTTAAGGCTATAGGAGATAATCCAAACATATTTATTTCCAGTGATATGGAACATGGGAATAATTTTTCATGTGCATGTTAGGATTAACCTTGAATTGGGAATGATAGTCTATAACTAGTGGTTTTCGGCACATGGTTTCCTGGCCCATGGTATTATGTCAGTTGTATTTGGTTGGAAATAATCTTATAAATAGGCTTATTAGTCTCCATAGTAACGTGTGATCTGTCAAGGGTTGAGTAGGGCTCCTCGGCCAATGTGAGGGGCCAAGGGTTTAGTTGGATTCCCTGGCCAATGTGAGGGGCCAAGGGTTGAATAGGGCTCCCCAACAGGCTTGGTCAGGGTTTTGGCCAAAGACTACTAGAATTCCATTAGGTCGAGCTTTTCCATAGAGTTGGGGTTTTCCTAGGGTGTTTTTTGTGCTCTTGATGTTTGTAATTGCTTTGATTTGTGCTAATGATTATTGTTTGATTTACCTTTCATTTTAATACATAACAATTCCATAATTTGTGTGCAAATGGATTTCTCAAAAGGCCTCCTAGAGGTGATTCAAATAAATCTGGATCAATGGCCTCACCTCCAGGCTCTATAATATTAATAGATTCCTTTTAAATGCAATATGTGTCATGAGTATGAACACTTTGCACAAAGTTGCCCAATAGTTTCAGTCTCTTGAAGCTCCCCTAACTCATCGCCTCTAGAAAAGTAAGGCGAAAATAAGCAAGGATTCAATCCAATTAAATGGAAAAATAAGAAGCATGGAAATAAGAAGCAACGACCATATAAGGTTGAATCTCAACAATAGCCCTCTTCTAAAAAAACTTTGAATTTCTAAATTTTCTTGAGGCAAAAGGAGAAAATTCAAAGGAAGAAGGTGATAAGTTTGAGGCCCAAGCACATTGACCTATAATCTTGTTCCAAAGGCCCCGCATGATTCGATTGATGAAGAAGAATTAGATCAGGACTCTCTAAGGAAAACACTGATGGTGGGAAAGCTTTCCCCAAAGGTCTCTCCTGCATTAAAAATGAAGTAGTTGGCAAGAAGAAGTCCTCCTCTTCTCCCCCTTCCTATTCATATGTGCTTAAAAAACAATGCTCCTCCCCACTTGTAACAAGAAGCAAGGAATATCATAATGGAAATAACTATGGTTTAGACTCTCGCGGAACAAGTGGTGGGGCATCTTCTAGCAATCTATAGAAATGTTATGTTTTTTGCATTTTTCTTGTGCAAGCAATTTGTTAAAATTTACTCTTGCTCTCATGAAAAAGTAGGAGTGAAAATCACAAGTCTTAGTTTTGGAACTTTTCCCTCCTTACTCTTATTGGGAGTAGGTTGGTCTCTTAGTTTTTTTTAATTTTTATTTTTTTTAATTTTTTAATTTTTTTATTTTTTATGTAAAGTGTAATTAGTCAAGCTAGTCAAAGGGACTCACAAGATAGATAACATATTGTAATTCATTTTCTAAGTAATTGATACAACCTCGCACAAATTTTAATATATATTTTTTCTCATTTTTTAAAAATAATAATAGTAATAATGATCATTTAATTAATTGTTATGTTTTTTTTCGTAATGTGAGATTGACTATAAGATATGCGTTTTAATACTTTTTGAGGTTAACTAGTGATTTAATTTATATACTTATGCTAATAATATAAAGCATATAAATTATGTTAAAATCAGTATATATCAAGTAAACATTTAACTATATAATAAATTAATTTATTTTGATAAAAAAATATAAAATAAAATAAAATATTATTTTATTAATTAATAATAAAATTCACTTATCAATAAATAATTAAAAATCTATATAAAAATATAGATTTTTACCTTGTAAAATCATATTACCATATTTTGTAATTTTTAATTAAAAATAATAATAATGAAAACATTAATTAATCCATTCACGACTCGTGATAAATAGTTGAAGACTTTGTTTATATGCCATAATAAAACTATAACAAATAGTTTCTGAGGTAAATTGATTATAATAATTTTAGATTCAAGAGTTCACTAGTATGGACCAATATTAAAATAAACTTTTACAAGCTAACACTATTGATTTTTTATTCATATTTCATAATAAACAAGGGCCACTTAGTAGCTAGTACCTATTATTTAGTTTAAATATAACTAAAATATAATAAAGATAAAAATTTCATCACAAAAAATTAAAAACTAATTAAATATTGTTGAATACTATTTTTTTTTTAACACGATCGATTACTATTGTATTATAAAAACTTCAGCAGAGGAACAAGTCCTGTTACATATGTTGTAAGAAGCGATGCTGAATGGATCCAAAATGGGCACGCAGTCCCTTGATCCAGTTCACTAGATTTGAGATTTAAAACTTTGAAGATATAACGGCTATATTGCCGTATGAACTGTCCTAGAAGCAAGCAATATTTACAGAGCATAAGATGTTTTACATAAATTGGTTTACTAAATCGTCGGGCGGAGGCTCTTTTTTATCACTGATCTTTGTAGAGGCCTCCCCTTGCATGCTTTGGGTCATAGTTTTTATGTGGTTAATGGCTTCTTCCAGGTGATTCACTTCTCTTTGAGGCTTTCTATTTCCGCCCTCTGTTTTTCCAGCTTTTTCCTCTTAGATTTGCTGTCTGCCTGAAATTCTTCTTTGAGGTCGTTGAAGTGCTTGACAAAGCGGGAATCATGAAACAATGAGCTTTACAAAGGGAGCAACTATTGTTGTTAATGACACGGTCGAGAGGATTTTCAGACATAGTTGACAAGCCTTGAGAAGTCTTAGGAATCTTGAGGCAGAGCTTCAAAGAGATGTTGCAGATATGAAAGGAAGGGGAGGCAGCTGGAATGAAGGAAGAGGAGTGGCGGTTCGAATGAGTGAGATAGAGGGGATACAAAGGATTACAACATATAAGAATACAGTGAATACAGGGGATGACGAGAGGGAGAAGATAGGAGTACAGTGAAACAGGGGTCTGAGAATCGGTGGCTGACGAGGCTAAGAGAATCTGTTTCAGATAGACAATAAAATTGTTAGCGATAAAGAAAATATACACTCGAAAAACAAGATCAGTACCGTGCCAGGCAGAGCATGGAGAACCTCTTTGGCTGAGGGGCACTGAGAACGATCTAGACCAACTGATATTCGAGCTTTTGTCCACCTGAGACGATCTGGAGGGAGCGCGACTGAAGCACAAACTTTCGCCGGGATGGCAGAGAAAGACTGAAGCACTGGAATGGAAAAACTGGGGCGTCTTGTGCTGAATATAAACAGTCTCAAGGGGCGGGGCCTCTGATTGCGGATCGGGCAGCTCAGAGATTTTCCTGTCCCAAATGTCATTTCGCATATCTCTTGTGTAGTCTCTGTGGATTGCGAGAAGACTGATGCCTAACTTCTGATTACTTTTATCACGAGACTTATCCCTATCCGTAGTCCAGTACCGATTTCCCATGGCCCTGTAGATTTCATTGGCAGTTCTTCTGATGTGCTGATGGACATTGTCGGGGGGGGGGAGTCATCTGTCCGCTTGCAGGAGTTAAGAGGAGAGGCGGAAGATTTGTTGAGATGGCTGTTATGGTTTTGATTCACGAGCTCGACTGAGGAGAGACTCGACTTATGGGATTGGCTTGTCATAGATGTGATCATTCTCACGAACCTGTCCTGTGGGTCTGTTGACTGCACTATTGGCTAGAGAATCCACCTTGGAGTTGTAATTTCTCATAACATGCTTGAATTGGATGTTCCCTAGCTGGTTTGAATTATCCTTGATCTCGTGCTTGATGCTGTTGAGGGCCTGTTTCTTGAAATCTCCCCCTGAAGCCATAGCTGCAATCACAATTGCTGAGTCGCCGATTATGATTGGGTTTTTGACTTGCAGTTTTTTCAGAAGGCAGATACCTAGAAGAAGGCTATAGGCCTCCGCCATATTGTTCATCACGCTTCCCAATCCCCATTCATAAGTGATGATAACGTGCCCAGTGTGGTCTGAGATTATTCCCCTGCCCCTGCTTGCCCAGGATTGTTTTTGGATGCGCCATCGAACTGGAGTGTGGTTTTCTTTTGCTCTTGTATCCATTGTTCTATGTCTTTGAGATCCCCTGAGTTTCCATTTTTTCCCCCCCTTGTCTGCGTTCGCTGGAGGCTGCTTATTCTTGGCATAGACTAACTGAAATTTATTGTACCACTCTTCTTCTTCCTTCTGCCAACTGGAGTGATCAGGTTGTGAAACAGTGTTGGCACTTATCATTTCTGCAATTAGGCCCATTGTTTTGGCCAAAGTGCGAGCTGGGTTGGTTTTTGGTTTTTAAAGATGCAGTTGTTCCTGGAGAGCCATATTTGCCAACTGAGGGCGGAAGGTATACATTTCCATAGTCGAATGATGGTGGCCTTGCCTTTTCTTGCATGAGGGTAGCTTTTCTCACAGTTTCTATTGAGGGTTGTGAGCTGATTGAAGGTTTCTCTAGGCCTCAGAGGACTGGTTATTTGATTCCAGCAGTGCTGAGCAAAAGGAAAATCTAGGAAAAGACGCTGATTGGTCTCCTCCTCTGAGCAGCATATTGAGGGGCCATGAATCCCTTTTTTTTTAAGATTTTTGGCTGTGAGGATCTTCCCTTTAAGGAGGGTCCAGGCAAAGAATTTTATCTTTGGAAGGCATTCAGTTTTCCACACAGCTGATCGGAGATTCTAATTATCTAGGTTGGTGCTAGATTGAAGGAGTTTATACCCGTCTTTTACAGTGAACTGACCTCCGTTAGGATCCCAGATGAAGCTGTCTTGAGCAAATTTGTTTAAAGGAGCTACTCCCGTCAGAGAATTCTTGAGGTCTGCCCATTGAATGATGAGGTGGTTTGGGAGGGAGAGGTCCCTCTAGGCAGACCAACTATTGTGATTCCAAACTGAGATATCAAATAATGAATGCAAATTTTTGGCCTCCATCCATAATTTCAGAGGTCTGAACTGTTGAAGGAGGTTTCTTGGCTCCGACCCCATAATTCTGTCTGTCCAGAGATTTATTTCTTTTCCATTTCCAGGCGACTTTGAGATATGATTTTTAATTTGGGGGATGACTTTTTTGATAAGTCTCCAAACCGGAGTGCAAGGTCTTTCCACTATCAAGTCAGTGAGAACATTGGAGTGCAGCCCATTGAGGTATTTTCTTTTGAGAGCTTCAACCCACCAGGCACCTTTTCCCATTAGCATTCTCCACACCAATTTGAACCCCATTGCTTTGTTGGTAAGGCTTGGGATTATGATTGCTATGCCCCCTTTTTCGAAAGGGAGGGTGACCTGATCCCATATGACCAAGTTGAATTTTTTTGAGTCCTGCTTCCCTCCCTGCCAGAGGAAGCTTCTCATGATTAACTCCAAGTGCTTGTGTTGCTGGCAGGGGCCAGAGTGACGACATATTGATATATGGGAAGGGCAGAGAGGAGGGCCTTTATGAGGGTGGTCCTGCCCGCCAGATTTAGCCACGACAGCTCCCAACTGTGAAGAAGCCCTCTCATTTTTTCAATCTGCTTATTCCAAATCTCAGACTTGACAACTTCTTTTGCCAAGGGAAGGCCTAGGTATGAAAAATGGCTCCAGCTTCTTTGTACTGGGATGTCCATAATCAGAGAGATTCTTTGCATGATTTGGGGGGATACATTCCAGGTGTATATTCTGCACTTATTGTTGTTTAGCAATCTCCCTGAGACGACCAGGAAGGTGTCCAAGGTTCTCTTGAATCTCCTTGCAATTAAGCTTGAGGCTCCACCTATTAAAAGTGTGTCATCAACAAAAATCGAGTGATTTATTTCTTTTATTCCTCTCGCTATGTTGATCCCTGTTATCTCCTTTTGCTTCCTTAGTTTTTCCAGGTGTATGCTCAATGTTTCTACCATGATGATGAAAAGAAAGGGTGAGAGGGGGTAGCCTTGTCTCAATCCCCTGGAGCTTCAGAAGTAGCGACTGGGCCTACCATTGATTAGGGGGGTTGTCCAAGGGTTTGAGATACATTCCATAATGATGCTTATGAATTTGTTGGATATGCCAAACTTCTGGAGGACCGCAACTAGGAATTGATGATTGACCCTGTCAAAGGCATTCGCCATGTCAAGTTTTATGATCATACCTCTTTCTTTTCTATGGATGTTGTTGTGGATTGCTTCTTGGATCAGGATGACATTGTCTGTTATTTGTCTTTTAGGAACGAATCCTCCTTGATTCTCTGAGATAAGGGAAGGCAGAAGCTTTTTCAGTCTATTTGCCAGGATTTTGGTAACTATTTTGTATGAGACATTGCAGAGGGAGATAGGTCTAAAGCGATCAAAGGAGAGGGGGTTGGGATCCTTGGGGATAAGCGCCAAATGGGAGGTTTTAGTGTTTTCACCCATCTTAATTTTTTTGAAGATGTTTTTGACCATCCTTACGAAGTCTTTCTTTATAATATCCCAGTGATTCCTGTAGAAGGCAGTTGTGAAGCTGTCAGGTCCGGGGGCCTTGTCCGGCTGCATGCTAAACATGGCCATCCTTATTTCTTCCTCCAAAACATCCTGATCCAGCTCGCTATTTTGATTCGCATTTATTTTACAATCTACTAGTTGCAGAAAATCCATGTTGTCCATATACTGAGGGTCTACAGATAAGAGAGTTTTGAAGTGATTATGGGAAACTTCTTTGATTTCCTCTTGCTCACTTAATTCTTTTCCCTCAGCAGTGATTTTATCTATTTGATTTCCTGCTCTTCTGAGCTTGAGGTTATTATGGAAGAAAGAGGTGTTTTTATCTCCCGCTCTGAGCCAGAGACACCTCGATTTCTGTCTCAGCTCCTCTTCCTCTTCTCTGTTCTGCCTATATAGTTCCTTGAACATTTCATTTTCCTGTGATTGCTCTTCCCTTGAGATTTGTTGATCCTCTTTTTCCTGGTTCCATTTCTCCAATTTTCTGTGTAGCTCTAATCTTTTGTTTTTCTCCAATATTGCATTTTCTTTGGCCCATTTTTTGATTGCTGCTCTTGGGGATTATAATTTGGATTCCCATACATAGTGAGGTGAGCCAATGACTTCCGTCGCCCAGTTTTCTTTTATGATTTTGCGGAAGTCCTCCTTGGAATCCCAAGTTTTGTTGTATTTGAACGGGATTGGGCCGAGATTTCCTATACTGTCCAGAATCAAGACCATAGGTTTGTGATCTGAAGCTGTGGCATGAATTATCTTACTTTTTATTGAGGAGAAACCTGTAGCTATTCTTTCATGAATCAAGATCATGTCAAGTCTCTCTTTAATGTTATGAATTCCTGCTCTCTTATTGCTCCATGTAAATTTTCCATTGCTGGGAGGGATGTCGATGAGTTTGTGAATTTCTATTATTGTTTCCAGAGCATCTATTGAGGGGTCTGCAAGGAATTTCCCTCCTATTTTTTCTTCAATGTTCCTGATTAAGTTCAGGTCACTGCCCAAGACTGTGTTCCTATTTTGGCAAACTTGCAACTCGGAGTTGAAAGAATCCCAACAGTGTGCTTTATCCCTATAGTGGTTTGGGGTGTAGATGTTTAGCACGGTGAATTCTTCTGTTGTGATTTTATTTTTGAAGTCAGTTCTGACCCACCAGTAGGTTGAGTTTTGACTGATGAGATCCCATTTTCTCTTATTCCATATTGTGCCTATTCCTCCTGAAGCGCCCACTGAATCTGTTGCTGTTCCTGCAAAGCTTTTAAATCTTTTTGTAAATGTTTGAAAGTCTTGGTTAGACATTTTGGTCTCTTGGATTAGGAAAAAATCTGGCTGCTCATGACTAATTAGATCCCGAGCTGCGTTGGATTTTTGAGAGGAGCCCAGACCCCTACAATTACAAGAGACCAAAATCATTACTTACTGATTTTTTGGTGAGCCCCGCTCTTCTCCCTTGTCTTTCCCCACTTCCTTTTTGCTTGTCCAGGAATGAGTCCATCGGTTGTTGTGTGCCCGTGGCCATTTCTTTTGCTGCTGTTTCATCTCTTATCTCTTTGTTTGACCTCCTGCCTGCTTTTTTCAATGGGTCTAAAGTGAAGCTTGCTTCTTTGAGTTTGTTTCTTGTTAGAATACGGTCTATGGTAGGGGGAGGGGAGGGAGGGGGCAAAGAAGAGGAGGGGATGACTGCTAGAGCAGTGGCTGTGGGAGAGGAAGGGGAGGAGGAAGGTTCTTCGTCCACCAGGGATTCAAGGGGATTGGAAGAGGAGGGGAAAGGCTGAGTCAAGGAGGGGGGGAGGGGGAAGGGCGCGGATTGGGATTCTGGGGGAGGTATAGGTTTAGGGCCAGACTGAATGGGGTTTGGTTTCTTTTTTTTTTTTTAACTTGCTCCCATGTGCCTTCAGTGGTTTCAACATTTTCATTCATTTCATTTACTTTTAGCTTACTACACCTATTAGCAAAATGACAATATTCATGGCATACCTTACATTTGAACGGGATTTGTTCGTAGTCCAGCTGCTAGATATGGGTCCATTGGTCTACTTTGATCTTGATGGCTTCCGGTAGGCCTTTCCCTAAGTCGAATTCAACATAGATCCTTGCACAAGCATGCATATTATCCTTTGGTTCACATCTATCAATGTATTTTTCCCACAACATTCCCAATAGCTTTGACCAATTCATCCCCCCAGTAGTGCAGAGGGAGGTGAGGCAGGCGAACCCAGACCGGAACCGCATTTGGGATATCCATTTCCGGGTCGAAGTCGGGGGACCATCGATTCAGGTAGAGACCTCTCGAATCCATGAAGTAGGGACCATTTCTGAAGATGAGGTTGCGGTCTTCTTTGGTTTCAAAGAGGAAAGTATAGTAGCCCCTTCCGGAGAATCTTATAGCGATTTTCCCTTGAATGTTTGCGTTCCAGTTGCACTCGACCCATTTCTGGACCGCTCTGGGAGAAGGCCAGAGACCAGTGAACTGTCCTACAAGGCCTCTCTCAGCCAAAGAGATCGTTGCTTTCCTTGGTAGACTGGGAGGAAGAGAGATTTCTGGGATGTCAGCCAGCTTCTTAACAAACTTTGATGCTGAAGGTCGAATTCTTGAGGAAGGA
Organism: Pinus tabuliformis; assembly: GCA_031772625.1. Lineage (NCBI taxonomy): Eukaryota > Viridiplantae > Streptophyta > Pinopsida > Pinales > Pinaceae > Pinus > Pinus tabuliformis. Next base: position 1,381,255,990 of record CM062819.1, on the reverse strand, counting down.
TTCTCGGAAATGAGAGAAGCAAATTTTTTTTCCAGATCTTCATTGTCTTGCTGCTGGGAGGGATCGATCCCAGCCATTAGAGATGCAGAGGAGGGCCAGACTCGACGAAGAAACAAGGGCCGACAACGGGAAAAAAGGGCGAGTGAAGAGCCCCACAGCTGGGGCTACTGGGTAGGAGGCCCGTGAGGGACCACGGGAGGTGCAAACAAAAGGGAGGATGGGTCAAAGCGGGGCCTAGAAGGGCCAGAAGGGGCAGGGGATGGCCCAACAGTAGGGCTGCCAGGCGGGAGGCCTGTCGAGGGCGCAGAAGGCAAGCGCGGGAACCCTGGATCAAAAAATCGCCGCCTCCAGTCAATATTGTTGAATACTATTACCAAAAATTAAGAAATATGATTAACTAATAACATATATACACTTTAATATATACATTTGTTTGTTTTATAAATATTTATGTATTTTATTTTTTGTTAGTGTATACATTTTTTATAATTAAATTTATTAAAATATATTTTTAATATAATAATAAGTATTTTTTAATTAAAAATATGGAGAAAAACTATAATTCATGAAAATGAAAATAATAAAAATAAAAATAAAAAAGAAATAAAACAAAAATAATTAATAGAAATAGAAGTTATTAAAAAGCTCATAATAAGATTTCAAACAATTAATTTATAAATAAATAAATTTAAATAATATTTTTTTTTAATATTAAATTATGAATAAATGACAAAAAAATTTTTTGGTTAAAAACAAACTAATACACCATAAAAACAAAAAATAACATACCTATCCATAAATATTATATTTTTTTATACCTATTAGATATTATAATCATTAATTAATCGATTAATAATCGGTTATGAGGTAGATTGATTAGAACAACTCTAGATTCAAGAGCTCACGAGTTCATTTACATGCCATACTAAATAGTTTACGAGGTAGATTGATTTGAACAACTCTAGATTAAAAACCTCACGAGTATTGACTAACATTAGATTTGTGTTCTAGAGACCACCAATGCCCTTGGCAACTAATAATGCATCCATGATTGTGAGCAACTAATAATATTTTAATGTTATTTTTGTTGGTTAGTCGAAGTTTCAATGCGTTAGGTAATATGCCAATATCATTGGTTATTTGTTAAAAGTGATCACCCTACCTTCGAGTGGGAAAAAGTGTAGGTTGATTTCACTTGAGAGGAAAAAGGTTTTATGGTTTAGTGAACGCTGATTTCACTGGAAAATGAAATGTAAATGGGTATGTTGTTTAAGGGCAAAAGGTTTGAAGGTTTATTATTCATAGGAGTTTTTTATATATTAATATTAAAAAGAGTTTTTTAATAAATTAATTATTGAGTATGATAAAGATGTTGTAATGTAGTGTTTAACATTTTGATTAAGTTAAATTACATTTAAAAAATAAAATAAAAAGATTAATGTAATGTAATGTAAATTTTTTAATTCAATAAAAAAAATTAAAATAATCTTATAAAATAAAAATAAAAATAAAAATAAAAATTACCCATGGTATTAACACATGGTATTGAAACTTATAGTTTTGACCCATGTTACTAAAATAATAATAAAAATAAAAAAGACCCATGGTATTGAGAACCCATAGTTTTGACCCATGATATTAATGTAGAATATAGTCTATTTAAAGAGGGAATTAAATCAACCTAGATTCATCTTAACTCTGGATCTACCAAGCTCGAGAGTGATCAAATCTTTGAGATGCAAAGCTTTTTTGGAGTGAAAAGAGACTTGATCCCTCTTGGCACTCGGTAGAGTTGGAGTTAAGATGGATATATAAATGATGGGTTGAAAATTGGTAGTTGAGGGAGCAATTAAAGAGACCTCTCTTCTACTTGAGAAAAATCAAATTTGCACATGCAAAAATATTATTATTTTTACTAGTTGGGGTCAATATGAAAAGTACAAGTTGGCCTAGAGAGAGAAATTGACCTTCCAAGTCACCATATAAATACAAGTTCATTAACCTCATTTGGAGGTCTCATCCACACATCACACCTTCCTCAAGAAGTCCGTACATCTCTAATATATTGCAGGTTGACCTCACACATGTAAAGGAGAGAAAAGTCTTTTATTTTGACCAACATTGACTTTTTGTTTTGGGATTGTTTTAAACAAACTTGACTTGGATTTGACTTCGAGTAATTTGACTTGGTTTGACCGCATTCTTTGATTGTCTTGGAGGTCGAGCTAAAGGATAGATTTACTGAGAATTTATGGGCACTTTGATTGGATTGGCCACAAGTCTAAAACTAGGGTTTGACCATAGGTTGACTTTGTGAATTGACCGAAATTAATGGCAGATTTGTGGACTATTTTGACTCGGTTTGACTGAACAACGGAGGCTGAATTTATTTTTGCTTTGACTGAAATTTTCTGGGTAAGTTGATTGTTCACTTTGACTGATTATGGTCATTTATTGTTGTTGATTGTACATTTACAATGCCGAAAATTGCATAATGGTTCTTTGACCAAATTTGACCTTATGTCTCACCATTGATTTGTTATTGAATCGTTGACTTAGATAGTCAAGGCTTTGACCTTTGACTTGTTGATGGGTGTACTATTTGTTGAATAATTGATTATCTAATAGAAGAAGAATCTGGTTGGGTTTCCCCCTTGTGGAATTTTTCCCTAGTCTTCAACCTAAATATTTGTGTCTCATTGATCTTGGTTGTCTTCTATTGTGCGTATTATTTATTGTTCTAGCCACAATTGCTTACTATTATTGGGTGATTGAAAATAAATTGGAAAAGTGATTGCTACTGAAAGAATAAATTGTTTAAGTGATTGTTACAACATAGAACATTATCAAAATTAACGTGGTATCAAAGCTGAGGTGAAGACAAGCCCAAGGAGACTAGAGCAATCACCCATTGAAGATATCTTATCTGTTGCTGAAGGTCATTTGACTAAGTCAATATATCTAACTCATACTTCAAGATTTAGAAGACGCTGAATGACTCCTCCAACTTTGATGCTTGGAGGGCTAGGTTAGATTTGACTTTGGAAGAGTATGATGTTATGGAATATGTTGAAGGCAAGGTAGCTGAGCCACCAGAAAATGCAACTGTTGTTGTCAAGTCCAAGTACAAGAAAGGTGAGATAAAATCTAATAAAATCATTATTGACTCTTTGAAGGATCATTTAATTACACATGTGTCAAAGATCAAGAATCCCAAACATATGTATCATAATTTTATTGGAATGGATGAGGTCAAAAATTTGAATCATATCATCAATTTGAAGAATCAACTCAAAGACATCAAGATGAATAAGGCTTACACTATTCAAGCATACTTCATGAAGATATCATAGGTTAAGGATCAACTTTTGTCTATTGGTGAAATTGTACTTGATAGAGAGTTGGTGTTGGTCACACTTGGAGGCCTCCCTATGCATTGGGAAACATTCATCACAACCATTAGCAACAATGACAAGCTCCCCACATTTGATGACCTCTTAGGCAAGTGCACTCAAAAGGAGTCCACAATGATCTCTAAAGGAAAATTTGAAAGCATGAAGAAGAAGAACTCACAACCTTTTCTGCCCTATCCAAGAAGAGGAAAGAAAAGGACCATCTAATTCAAGAAATCTTGCTCCAACATCCAAGAAATACAATAGAAGATTTAGAAGGGACATATCAAAAGTTCAATGCTACAACTACCACAAGCATGGTCATTATACTCGAGATTGTTTGAAAAATAGAAGTGCTCCAAGGTCCAACAACAACAATCGTGGCAACAACATTGGGTCTAACAATAAAACAAGAGGAGAAGCTCTTTTTGCCCATGAATAAAGTCATCATCCTCAAAAGAGATCAAGGAATTTAAGGTATGATAATAATGCAACTGAAACTCAACCCAAATACTTTCTTATTTATTTTCTTTCCAGTTCCTCTCCTCCAGATTCTTTTGATAATTGGTTAATAGATAATGGGGCTTCTAAGTTGAAGAATCTAGGGCAAAGTAGCATAGTGTGATTATTCATTACTTGATAACAATTTGTGGAGTATTTTTGCTTTTCCTTATTGGCTTATTCTTCTTCTTCTTCTTATTAGTGCATATGTGTGTACTTCATCAAACTGCTACCAAAACATAGAAACAATAAAACAAGATGTTGGCTCTCTGCCAGGGCCAAAACCTCTCTTCTCTTAAAAGGAAAACCCTTTAGTGAATTTCTCTTATTGAAGTTGTTATCACTGGGCTGGAACAGGTTTGGCTGTGTCAACCCTCAACCCAGCGTAAATATTTCAAACCAACTTTTGATTGGAAGTTAGCCCTTCCAATCTGAGAGTGCTCTCTCAATATACTTAAAATTTTGGCTATGATAAGCTCAAAAATATAGATGGCTAACTCTGGGTTTCGTGTGATTTTGCAGGTGAAAGAGTGTGAGGACAGCCACCATTGGGCATGGAGTCAATTAAAGAAAATAAAAAACAAACAACACTGTTTTGTGGAATTTGAGGCATTTTTTGGTTTACTAATGTGAATATGGACATTTACAGTAATCACAGCAAATTGAAGGAAGTTGGAGCAATATAACATTGAATTCCAAGTAATCAAATAAGCTATGAAAACTGATAACAACATAGAAGCATGATAGGATGGAACTGAAACCAAAAATGAATCTCAGGTTAAAACAAAGTATTGTTGCAAACTGTATTTTTATTAACTGAAAAGTATACAAAAGTGGTGTTCTCACATCATCGATCCCCCCATTTTCAAAGTTAAGAAACCACCCATATATAGAGTGAGATCTTCTTTACAAAATCTGCCACCTGGGCTAGATTCAATCAACAACTAAGAGATCTAATCCTATTTGATTAATAAAACATTGAGCCTTCATAGGGATTTTATGTTTTAATAGAGTTTGAATACAAATGGGAATCGCCTAAACAAAATCTATCTAACAGTTACAATTATTTAGGAAAATAAAACTGTTTGTAGTGTGGCACTATATTTATGGAAACTTAGAACATCTGGCCCTTTCAAATCCTACTGTGTTGTTTCTGGGTAAAACATGTTGAAAGTGTCTTGTTTTCCTTTGTGTCTCGCTGCCCTCTTTTCTCTGCACTCTGTTTGATGATCGTGTTGCTAGATATACGTCGAAAAACACCCTTGTTGTCCCACTGGGCAGAAGCGAAATGGATAGTTTAATGTTCGTTGATCTAGGCCAATTCAATATGGGCCGTTGATCCGGGCCGATTCAATTTGGGTCGTTGATCCGAGCTTGTTGGTATCACAATCATAATACAGGGGAGGGTTTTTTTAACATATTCCATAATGTTTTGCCGATGATCAAGACTGAAACTGTAACAAACTGCAGTATATAAAATATCGCATCCATCACAATCGCAAGTAGGAATGGGCTTCGGCAGAGGAGGAAATTGTGACTTGGGCGATCCCTGATTATGATATTGCAATCAGTGGGGAGAGAACTATGCAATCGGTGGGTGGGATGGAACTTACGATATCGCAATCAGCAGGATGAACTTCGATATCGACGGAGGAGAGATGACAGGACTTATGCGATATCGCAATCAACGAGGGGAGACAGAACTTTGCGATATCTTCGGAGGAGTGGTGATGGGACTTTTTGCGATATCGCAAGCGGAGGAGGGACATAGGGATATATGGTTTTGCAAAAGGGAAGGGGCCAATATCGATATGGTTTGCAGGTCCCATCCCTTTAAAAAGAACTACAACTAGAGTTAAAAAAGGGATGTGGCTAGAGTTTAAATACGGGTTACAACTAGAGTTTAGAAAACAAAGGATGAAATGGATGAGTGAAAGAAATGGGTTTTAGAGAACTTCTCCAAAACAATTTAAAATTGACTTGTTCTTCCTCCTTTAATCTCCAAATAAGAACAACAACCTCTTTCAGAAAAGCAGCAGATAGATGCAAAGAGCAATGGTGAAAAACCTTATCTAAAATGATTAATCAAACTCAAAATTATTTCTAGGAGTTATCATGGATAACAATGGCTCCAATGGTGATGATGTGCCCCTGTGGTGCAACAAAGAACCAACAAAACAGTTTTCTGACCATTGAGTTGATCCCAATTTGAAGACTACATTCAAAACCACTTCACCAAACTAAAAAGCAAACTACAAACTGCAAAATGTTTCTTAAAGCTGAAGGAAATGCTTGCCCAACAAGCTTATTTATGTACCAATAACCCTACTCTAACATATAAAAATCCATCTGCTTAATTCAAGCAATATGAAACCTCTAGTATAACCATTCAAAGAGTTGATCCAACACCTGGGCTCCTTGGCTATGCTTGAACAAAACCAATAGTGAATCATCTATTGGAAACTCAGAATAAAAACCGAATCCATCTCCTAAACTTATAAATGAAAGAAACTTCGCCTTCATTGGTGATTGGAATAGACTTACCAAATGATCTTGATAATCATGAAAAATCACCTTTTCTTGATGAGTAACACCATGAGGAATGAATTTATTCATAATTTATGACCTCTTTTTCCCTATGTCTTTAATTCCAAGAACATCATCAAATAAAAAGGCAACAATAGATTTGTCTTCCATTTCATGTAAATCAACAAAACCATCCATTCATCCTTGAACATCTTCAAACATGACATCCATATTGTGTGTATCAAAACTACTCTTTTGATTATCAAACAAATCAAATATAACCTTTGGTAGTTTTGCTTGAGGAATGTCATCTTGAGTCTGAACACTAACAACTCCTATACAACCAACTTTATGCATATCATCCATGTCATTTTGATGATCCTTAAATAGAATAGGTAAAACCTGTATATTCATCTCTGTTGGAAATAACACTGAGAGGGGGGGTGAATCAATATTATCAAGTTCTTTTAATAAATCTTCCTTATTTATACTTTGAATTATTTTTGCATATCAGTACCATAAAATAATGAGCATGAACAAAGAAAACAGATAGTCACACCAAAGAACACCAGATGTAAGGTGGAAACCCAATGTGGGTGAAAACCACCTGCTGCAATATGTCTCTATCTTCTTTCAAATTAGAAACTCCTTTTACAATGGTTTTGTACTGGCGCAGTCCTTTACCAGTACGCAGGCTGCAACCTGCAGAGAGCTACAACTCTCTCTCGTTTTCCAGTGTCTCCTGGAAGGGAGCTACAACCCCCTACTTCTTTTCTTTCAAGGATCAATTTTCATAAATTTTTCAAACTGGATCCATAAACATCAGGAGAACATCAAGTACAAGTATATCACCCAGTCAACTGCAGTAACTAGATCAACAATAACAGTAAACTAAACCCAGAACACCTTATCAACAAAGAAAAGTCAGCTAACAAAAGATCTTAAGACAGATACGCAGTTTTTCTTTCTCTGGCCTGTGTGCGTATACCCGCAGAGACCCTTCTGCCGCACTGCGTACCCACGCACTGTTTCTTCAATCGCGCTGCGTACTGTTACTGTAGGTACGCACCCACAGATGCTATCGCGCCGCGTACTGCTGCTGTACCCACGCATCCACAGATGCTATCGCACCACGTACTGCTGCTGTACCTACGCACCCACAGATGCTATCGCGCTGCGTACCCACGCACCTGAACCTCTGTCGCGCTGCGTACCCACGCACTGCGCCTTCTTTTGCTCTGCGTACCCACACACTTCTCCTTCTTCTGCTCTGCGTACCCACACACTTATCCTTCTTCTGCTCTGCGTACCCACGCACTTGCACCGTTAATCACCTGCGTACCTCTGATTAGGGCCGAACTGGCAGTCCCCCAGTGTGCCACAGATAGTCAGATGCTCAGATCTGTTCATGCGCTCGAGAGATCACCCTTCACAGATTCGCTTTCAACTTCACTTTTATATAGATCAAGATTTTAAAACAATAACCCAATATTTCAGATCTTAAGATATTCAATTTGCAAAAGATACTTAGCCAAGTGATCTCCTTTGCTTTATATAGGCAAGCTCTTCCTAAAAACATGGATCAATACCATAGATAACCAATACAAGGGGCCCAAAAACATGGGGCTCAATAATAATAATAATATAAAACAATACCACGGGCCAAAACCATAGAATCAAGAACGGCGGGCTAAATACCACGGACCAAACATAAGAAACTCCACGTGAGCGTGCTTCTCTGCCTTGAAGTAAGTGAACTGGGGGTACGCACCTTCTGAACGGGTGACCTGCGTGTGTGGCCGCAGTCCCTTCATGGTGTACCTGCGTGTACGCACCTTTTGAACTATTCTCCTGCGTACCTCTTAATTTTCAACATTTTGAGAGCCTGATCAGAGCATTGCCACTTGAGGGTGTTGCCATCAAGTACAACATCTGTAACATAGAGCCATACCAGAATCATAATGCCAACAATCTCTTTATGTAACTCATGTTTACCTAAAAGTAAACTTTCATGCACTATAACGGGACAACATCATTATGATTTTCAACGGAAAAAGGTTTTTGTCTAGGTAGACAATTTTCATCACATATTACCTCACTGTTCAGAATTTTCATGCATGTATTTTCAACAACCTGATCTTGAGGAGTTTCTTCTTGACATAAAACCTCAAAAAAGGAATGGGCTGAAAAACAATTTAAATGATTTGGCTCATACCTTTGACTGCGTATAGATTGACAACAATGCAAATCTTGATGGATTTCATGTAATATGACTTGACTGTCAAATTGTTGATCCATTTCATCTTCAACTAAAGAAGAGACATCTACTTGTTGGAAAAAATCTTGATCATCATGACAAATAGGTTGAGAAGAAAATTCATAAAGTGCCTCTAACATATCCTCATCATCCATACATTCTACATCATCAATACTTTTGAGATATTGAATGAAACCTTTCCAAAAATTACAATAGTCTTGAAACAGTGGTGATGAAGGATGACAATTCCCATATTGTCCAAAAAATATTCTATGAAAATATTTAAGAGAACACAAGCTTCCTGATGGCAACCCTTCATACCATACTCTATATTTGTCTTCTAGAGTACCATAAACATCTTCACGAGAGAATCCTCAGGAAACTCAACACTCAATCTACATACATGTATATCGAATTTAACCAAATGTAGACTAGCATCATCTTTCTTTTCATCTTTAAATATGGGAAGATGGGTTGACCAATCAACACAAGGCATAGTATTTAGAAAACCATAGATATGAGACCGATCCATTGAAGCATACCTGACATTTCTTATTGCGGTAGAACTCATCTTGGAAATTATTCAAGCTACTGATCTTCAAGCAGTGGAGTCAGAATGAAGTTTCGATCTTTTGTAATTTTTGATATTGGAGTCGCCAGCGTAATATCACAACCTTCAGAAAACTCTGATTTCTTGTTACCCTCAGGAATCAGAATGAAGAGACTCAAAGAAAATCTGGGAAAAGGAGCTTTTTGGCTCCTAACAGACGCACCAAAATGTTATCACTGGGCTGGAATAGGTTGGGTTGTGTCAACCCTCAACCCAACGTAACTATTTCAAACCAACTTTTGATTGGAAGTTAGCCCTTCCAATCTGAGAGGGCTCTCTCAATATACTTAAAAATTTGGCTATGATAAGCTCAAAAATACAGATGGCTAACTCTAGGTTTCGTGTGATTTTGCAGGTGAAAGAGTGTGAGGACAACCACCATTGGGCATGGAGTCAATTAAAGAAAATAAAAAACAAACAACACTGTTTTGTGGAAGTTGAGGCAGTTTTTGGTTTGCTAAAGTGAATATGGACATTTATAGTAATCACAGCAAATTGGAGGAAGTTGGAGAAATATAACATTGAATTCCAAGTAATCAAATAAGATATGAAAAACTGATAACAACATGGAAGCATGATAGGATGGAACTGAAACCAAAAATGAATCTCAGGTTAAAATAGAGTATTATTACAAACTGTATTTTTATTAATTGAAAAGTATACAAAGGTGGTGTTCTCACATCATCGATTCCCCCATTTTCAAATTCAAGAAACCACCCATATATAGAGTGAGATCTTCTTTACAAAATCTTCCACCTGGGCTAGATTCGATCAACAACTAAGAGATCTAATCCTATTTGATGTAATGCTAAACATTAAGTCTTCATAGGGATTTATTTTATTTATTTATTATTATTATTATTTTTTTTAAACGGAGTTTGAATACAAATGGGAATCACCTAAACAAAATCTATCTAATAGTTACAATTATTTAGGAAAATAAAATTGTTTGTAATGTGGCATTGTATTTGTGGAAACTTAGAACGTCTGGCCCTTTCGAATCTTATTTTTTTTGTTTCTAGGTAAAGCGTGCTGAAAGTGTGTCGTTGTCCTCTGTGTCTCGCTCCCCTCTTTTCTCTGTATTCTGTTTGATGATCGTGTTGCTGGATATACGCCAAAAGACACCCTCGTTGTCCCACTGAGCAGAAGTGAAATGGGTATTTTAATGTTCGTTGATCTGGACCGATTCAATCTGGGCCATTGATTTGGGTCGATTCAATCTGGGTCATTGATCCAGGCTTGTTGGTATCACAATATATAGGGGAGGGATTTTTACCATATTCCATAATGTTTTTTCGTCGATCTGGACCCAAAACTGTAAAAAAACTACAATAATAAAATATCACATCCAACGCAATCGCAAGGGGCTTCAGCGGAGGAGGAACTTGTGACTTGAGTGATCCCCTATTGCGATATCACAGTAGGCAAGGGAGGACTTATCGCAATCGGCAGGGAGAGAACTATCACAATCGACGAGCGGGACAGAACTTATGATATTGCAATCAACAGGATGAACTTGCGATATCGGTGGAGGAGAAATGACGGGACTTATGCGATATCGCAATCGGCGAGGGGAGACAAAACTTTGCGATATTGACGGAGGAGTGGTGACTGGAATTTATGCAATATCGCAATCGGAGGGGAGGATTTGCGATATCGTAATCGCAAGTGGAGGAGGGACACAGGCGGATATGGTTTCACAAAAGGGAAGGGGCCAATAGCGATATGGTTTGCGGGTCCCAACCCTTTAAAAAGAACCGTGACTAGAGTTAAAAAAGGGATGCGAGTAAAGTTTAAATATGGGTTACAGCTAGAGTTTAAAAAACAAAGGATGAAATGGGATGAGTGAAAGAAATGGGTTTTAGAGAACTTCTCCAAAACAATTTAAAATTGACATGTTCTTCCTCCTTTAATCTCCAAATGTAAGCACAACAACCTCTTTCAGAAAAATAGTAGATAGATGCAAAGAGCAGTGGTGAAAAACCTTATCTAAAATTATTAATAAAATTAATTATTATTTCTATGAGTTATCATGGATAACAGAAGATTCTATTGATTAAAGCTAAACCCTAGGCCCCTGACAAAGATATCCTCCAAGCACAAGTCAAGTCTTCACTCCTTTCCGCACCATATACCCTGGCACTTATTCTGGCACTTTATTTTTCAGCACTTCATCCTCCTACTTCCGACACTTCGTTCTTCTTTCAACTTGTTAGTAACCTTGTTGTACTTTCTCTAGAGAAGATGCCTTTGATGAGACCCTTTTCATATGAAGATTCCTTTCTTGTCTTCACCAATCAATGAACTTGTAAGACTATAATGGGAGGGTTGTTATGACAACAGGGACAGCCTCTTTACCTTCGCATGTGTGATTGTTTTCTCTATGGTGTAGACCTCTTCCTTCTTCGCTTGTGAGAGCTCCTTCTATGCTTGAGTGAGGGGCCTTATAGGCCTGCTTAGATTGCCCAACCAATGATATTATGTGATTGTAAAGATAGTGCTTTTGTGACTGCAGGAAGAGGTTTGTTTATCGCATGTGTGATTGTTTTCTACCCTAGAAAAAAATCCCTTCAACTTCGGCCTGGACTCTTCCTTGTACGTTGCACTAGAGGCTCCTTTTCTTGTCCTTTGATCACCCTTCTTCTTCCTTGTTTTCTGCACTGATTTCAGAGTTATGAATGCGTTATATTGGAGTGGAGTATGACCCTTATATATAGGTGTTTGCGCCTTCTTTTAGGCCACCTTGAGGCCGACTAGAGGACTGCTCTTATGCTTCGAATTTCTTCTTTCAGGGATGTCGTAGCTTGGAGGATGCTTATGACATTGCTTGGAGGTATTCTCTTGACCATAATACATATACTTACAAGGTATAACATGCCCTTAAGGTCTTCAACATATTCTTTTGACTATTTGACTCACCTATAGCACTTGAAATAGTGCTAGACCTATTTCAATGAGCAAGAAACTCGTTGACATATATTATAAAAATAATATTTCTTTTCTTGAATAAACACAAATATCAAAATTACATTTATGAAGACCGAACCTAGTTCCATTTCCTTCAACATTCTAGAGACTTCACCAGTTATTGTGAGGTCCTCTCAAACTTGCTTGAGAGGAGTCCAATTTGAAGATTATTCTTGGAGATAATGCTACATATCATGTTAAGGGGACTAAGTTTGTTTCTTTTCATTTGTTTTTTTTTCAAATTATACATCTACAAGATGTTCTGTATGTGTCAGGATTGAAAAAGAATCTTGTATATATACCTACCTTGGAGGACAAAGGAACGAAAGTTGCTTTCATAAATGGAAAGGTCCTTTCTTGGCCAAGGAAGTCTAGCTTGAAGGATGCCTTCACTCTGGGGTTAAGAATTGAAGGCCTTTACAAAGTCAATGGAAGACCAATCCAAGCATTGGTTCATGATAATACTCATCAATGTGAGTTGTGGCATCAAAAATTCACTCACCTTCACTACAAAGATTTGCCTAATGTAAGAAAGATGGTTTATGGGATGCTTGAGATACGACTAGATCATGATGGATTTTGTCAAGGATGTGCAAGTGGAAAACATGTGAAGGGACCTTTTCCTTCTAGTAGTAGTAGGATTGATGGAATACTTCAACTTATACATTATGATCTTTGTGGACCCATGCTTGTGACCTCTCTTGGTGGCTATTTGTACTATATAATCTTTGTGGATGACTTTTCTTGCAAGACATGGATTTTCTTCTTATATAAAAAGGACCAGGAATTTTGACATGTTTAGGGACTTCAAGGCACTGGCGGAAAATCAAACAATAAAGAAGATCAAAATTTTGAGGACTTAAAATGGAGTAGAATTCACTTCAAATGAATTCATTGACTTTTGCAAGGAAGATAGAATTAATAAGGAGACCATCATACCTTATAACCCCGAACAAAATGGTGTAGTTGAAAGGAAGAACATGGTTATCATGGAAGCATCCAAAGATACGTTGCATGATCAAAAATTGCCAATGTTTTATGGGAAGAAGCTACTAACGTTGTTGTCTATGTTTAAAATATAACTCCTCATTGGGTTTTACATGACAAGATTCCAGAAGAAGCCTTCACGGGTATGAAGCCCAAGGTTGGACACTTGAGGATGTTTGGCACCCCCATTTACTTTCATGTGCCTAAGGAGAAGAGGACCAAGCTGTAAGCTTCAGGAAAGAAAGGTACTTTTGTTGTTTATTGTGAAAATTCTAAAGCTTATAGAATATATGTACATAGTCAAAGGAAAATAAAGTTTAGCAGGGATGTGACATTTTATGAAGATGTTACTTTTGGGGAAGCGATGGAAACTTCTCCCCTTGCCAATGTTGAAAGAAAGGATGATGCCATGGATGTACAAGAAGAGCCTATGCCTGAGGCTGAGGCTAATTTTGTTGATGATCCGATGGCATCCATGGTTCCTTTGGATCCCCCTTTGTGTGATCCTCCTTCTAGAAAGAGATAATTATGGCTCTGTGACACTTTGCAAGATGTTGAGAGACATTTTGCCCTAAAAGGAACCTTAAGAGAAAGCAAGGAGCCATGTAGATATCAGGGATATGTTATAGATATGAGCAACATTATCCAGACTTAACCATTCACTTTTGAAGAAGTTGTAAAATAAAAAGTTTGGAAGGATACCATGGCTGAAGAATATGAGTCCATCATGAAGAATGATGTATGGGAAGTGGTTCTAAGACTGGAAGGTAAATCTGTTGTAACTTCAAAGTGGATCTACAAAATTAAGCATGGTTATGATGGAAGTGTTTAAAAATAGAAGGTGAGGTTCTGTTGTGCTATACAATAGCCCTCCCCATTTCAAATTTTTTCATAAAACAATTTAATATGAAATGGGTACCCTTTAGAATATAAATAAAATCAATAAAATGTTTGAAAATTAAATTTTATAATAAGTCATATAAAAACTTGCTTTTAGGGTAGGTTAAATCGCAATCGCAATTTGCAAATCTATCAAACCCATGAAAGTCCTCTTGATAAGGTCCGATCTGATTTGAATTATAATAAAACCTTATCATAAAGCTTTATCGAACAAAAACAATTATAAAGGGAAAATATTGCATCGAGCACATCCTTTATTTCAATAATGGACTTAAAGTGTTCCATTGAGATCCGCCGATGCGATAACTCTATCGGAAATCACATATCGCTACTCATCAAAAAATCGCTCCAAGTCTTCCATAGAAAACCTTCGATGCGATGAGTTGATCACAATCGTGCATCGCTAAAATCATAAGACACATCCTAAAAAGTTCCTTTGAAATATTTTGATGCAATTTTATTATCGTGAAGCGCGCTTTTGATAAAAGGAAAAACACGAAATATCACGAACATGTGCGGCTTAAATTTATGAATCAATTATAAAGAAAATTTAAAAAGATTTATTAAGTTTAAAGCATGCCGCCTCCCCATGCCAGCTCACCATTGATCGCAATCTCAACCATGATAAGGAACCATTTAGGCACGACACTTGTAACTCTCGATCTGCGATATGCGATTATTGCCAATGGCTAATCGGGAAGTCACGATACCCATTCTAAAAGGGACCGTTATAAATTTGCGATGCGACATATCATCACGACATTAAAGTTTCATGTTGGAAGTTACGGGGAAATCATTAAGAAGCAGTTATGGTTGAATCTTTCAAGGATTTCATCCATGGTGGCTTAATATATCATAGATCCGTAACATCTATTGCGCTTAATTGTTGTTAGTCGTGTGCACTGCATATTAGCTTTGAACAAGTTTTTCCACTGTTATGTCCTTTTGTTTCATTTTGCAGAGCGAATCTGAAATCATCAGTCCAGCAAAAATGTCTAAGAGAGCTTAGAAAGCAAAGGTCCCCATCGTAACAAAAGATGAACCAGCAAAGTTGGTACTGATAGCTGACACTACCTGTGCAGGCCTCGACAAGACTTCATGGGAGGGTATATATAATTTACTCGAAGCCGAGGATCCAAGCGAAGTTGAAGAAGAAGGAGCAACGACTGGTTCAACTGATAAATCAGAAAATACTCTTTATGATTTAGCCAGCTCCTTCCTCCATAGAATAACAGCCCGTGCGAAAGTGTTACCATACAATGACCTGGTGAGATGGGTTATAGAAAGTATCAACATAACCGATGGAAGGATGTTCGGGACATTCAGGGCAAAAGATGTCAAGAAGATGTATCATTTGCCAGACCCCTAGAAACATTACAACAAAGCATTTTTAGAAGCTTTCGCTAAGGAGAATGATGTAGAGTCGGACCCTATCAGGCAATGGAGGCATTTCCCAAGCAAGCATAAGCATGAATCCACTGGTATGTACTCCATAGACTCCTTAGCATCTCCCTATTGCTATGCTGGTGCTATGATATGTAGACTCTTTGGAGTCTCTGATTCAGCTAGGTTTTCCATAGAAATGGTGCCTTTAATGGAAGCAGAAATCAACTCTTATATAATGGATTGGGAAACCATTTTATCAGATAAAATGGCCAACCAAATCCTTGATTATAGAAGAAATAGGTTTGTAACTACCCGGACAATACCCCCATTCTATATGAGTGCCTACATCATGGATACCATCTATTTCAATTTTGATTACCCCATTCTAGGTTGGAAATATCATAAGTATTTGTGTAAGGCCCATTATAAAGATCATATATATAGAATTTGCCATGGTTTTTCTTTACCCGTCCATCAGGCCATATTCAACAAACCTACTCCTCGGTTATCCGATGAGGCCAGCATTGACCTAACATCAATCGACAGTTGGTTTGGTGAAGAAATGTTCACCTATGTCAGACTTTTTGGCAGCACCACAGATCCACATGTTCTCCCCTTGTACATTCCTGATAAGCTATTGGCCAGAGAAATAACTTACCAGATAACAGAAACAGGAATGTCAAGGAACCTCAAAGAGTCCAAGAAACAAATGTGGCCTCCATTTCCCCTCCGCTGTGGTACCTACACACTGCATGATTTCAAACATGCAGAGAAAGAAACAGAGAAGATAAAAATTCTGAAGTTAGCAGTCATTCCTAAGAGATAGTATGATCCAAGAGCAGTGGCTTACAACTTCACTAATCAGGTGAAACTTGCCAAATTTGAACATGAGACAGATGAATATGATGACTTGTTCACTTCGGCTGAGTTATTTTCACGGGTAAAACATCTAGCAAAGATCAAATTAGGAGCAGGGGGAGAGATAAGTTTATGCAGTTCAAGGCACAGAGGTTACAAACACTGCCTCTAGATTTATTGGCCACTACCTCTATGGTGCAGCGAGAAGGCCACAGTGAAGAACAAACTACTAAGAAGAGTTCTGAAAAAGAGAAGAGTCCTGAAAAGGAGAAGAGTCCTGAAAAGGAGAAAAGTCCTGAAAAGGAGCAAAGTCCCGAAAAGGAGCAGACAAATGAAAAGACCAGCGAGCTCCTAGATACCGATGTAAATATTGATTCCAGCTTAATCAAGGAATGGGAGCAGTTCGATCAAATGATCAAGAACCAGAATGACTCCCAAAACATCGTTACACCAGAATCGACTGCAACACAAGAGCCTATTGTTACTAATACTACAATTGAAGGGGCAGTTGGCACAGTGAACACTCAACAAGACATTGAAATAATTCCAGAGAATCCTTCTGAAGAAATTGTATTGAAGGTAGAGGAAATACCACCCCTGGATGTATTTTACAGTCCAAAGCATAGGGTTGTGGTCAAAAGACAAAGGAAAAGGAGGAAAATTGACCAGGGAACACTCTCAAATCCTCAAGATGAACTAATGAATGTGGTATGGAAAGACTCAGAAGTCAACCCTTTTGAGGATTTAACAAAGTTGTCTCAGTATGCAGGTGCCTATACAGCCGCTACAATGGACAAGGCTTCCGAAGTTAACCAACTGATCAAGGAAAAGGATCTAAGGATCACGCAACTTGAAGAGCAAATAATATTGGAACAACAGAAGGTCAGACAGCTTGAGCAATAGCTAGTAGAGCAAAAACAACAGAATGAGCAACTAAAAGAATAGATAAGTCTGGAGCAGAAAAAGGTCGATTAGCAAGCTCTTCAGAAACAAAAGTTGTCTCAAGAACTCAACAAGCTTTAAGCGGCAATTCAACAGGAATAGAAAACTAAAGAAGAACAAATTGCACAGCTGCAATTACAAGTAGAAAAACTCAAGGGTTATCTGAAGGTTGATGAATTCAAGAAAGAAGCCCTGGAAGTGACTAAAGCCTTATCTTGGCAACTAAATATCCTTTGCCATAAGATATCATTGGTTGACCCATTGTGCACTATCACTGCATCACTCATTGAACAGGCAGTTGACACCAGGCTAGAATTTGAAAATGCAGATGATAAGGTAACAAAATTTCTCTCTTGGAAAAGTTCAGAAGAAGGCATGGCTACTAATCTACCGAAAATCCAAGAATCACACAAAGAAATCTTGTTTTCGGAGTGGGAATCACAGTTAATTAAGGCCGAAAGAGATACTTCCAGAGCTAGGGATACAAGGAACAATGTGATCAAGTTGGTAAATGACAGCTTATATCTAACTAACTTGATCTCCAATTTCTCTCCAGGAAAGCTCCCGAAAGCAAAAGCGCTAGAAGATCAATGGAGACAGGATCTGGCCAGCAGAGAAGAACAAATCGGCAAAGTACAAGACTTGACTTGGGATGCATTTTGGTTTTTCCTAGTAAAGCCGCATAGTCAACAGATGGCCACCAAATGCCTTGTTGATGTTGTCAATCTCATGGTTCCCGAACTTTCAGATGCTATGTACACAACTCAACTACATTCTAGGCTAAGTCACCCTCCGGAAATTCAGCAAATTCTCTCAATTTGTCAGCTGCAAGTGCAAGAGAAAAAGTAGATACAATGAATAAGTTAAAAGGCTATCGCACTGATATTTTCATAAATCAAATCCCAAATTTTCATGTTGGCTGTTTCAACAGCTCAAAGTGATTTTTATTCACAGTTAGTTTTTATTTTATTATTTAAACCCTTTCATGGCTTTGAAGAAAGGGTCCTCAATTTGTATAAGATTTGACTTGAGAAGTGGCATTTTTGTACTTTTGAATATTTTTTTATCAATAGTGGATCAAGGTTCTACATTTTTGTGAAGAAACTTTTTCAAGACCTGCACTTTTGTATCTCCTGGAAGGTTTTCTCAAATAAGAAAGTGGAATCGGAATGTTATTTACATCAGAAAGACTCAAATGCATGCGGTATTTTTATCATTGTTCTTTTGTCTTGTTTCCTTATGTAATGAAGCATTTCTTTTAAAAGTTGCTATTGTTGATATATATATGTTGTTCAAATAATTCTTTATCATGTCATTTTTGAAGATTTAGAATTGTTATATTTTAAAAGATATATGTCAGCGATATACATTGTTATGAATGCGATATGTTTTATTAATAATTACTTTGTTTAATTTCTTAAACAAAGTAATCATTATCTATGAATGCATCTTTCTATCGATTAATAATTCATCTATATGATTATTTGTCTGTTAGAAATAATCAGAAATCGCATTGTTAATACATTACCCGGGTTTAGATAAGCATATTTGTATATTTTTGAGTCATAGGTTAAAAGCACTTATCATCCTTATTATACATTATAAAACAATCATCCATCAAACCATTCATTATATGGGAAACTGGTCCCATAATATCCAGTCAGAGCCACCACACCAAATAGAAAAGGAGCTGTACTAAGGTCTGGACCAGGTGGTTATCCCCGATGTTGGTGCTAAGATTTTAGAGGCATCAACAGGTTCATAGCTAGAGGTTTCTCCCAAAGAGAGGGAGAGGAATATGAAGAGATTTTTGCACCAGTTGTCTGATATACTATCATCCTTATATCATTTCTCTTGTTTCTAGCCAAGGATGGAAACTTCATCAGATGGATGTGAAGACTACATTTCTACATGGCATTCTCAAGGAAGAGGTATAATTGGAGCAACCACAGAGCTTTGAGGAGAATGATAGGAAGACTCATGTGTGCAGGTTGAAGAAAAATGTTTATGGATTGAAGCAAGCACCTAGGACTTAGTATGCCCCGCCTTGATAGCTATCTAATGAAGCTTGGATTTATGAGAAGAAATGTTGATCTAAACCTCTACTAAAAAGTCGACCAAAGTATGCCTTTGATTCTCGTATGATATGTTGTTGATTTATTATTGACAGGTGGAGAGCCTCTTATTATCCATTCTAAGAGGGAGTTTGGTCTTCGATTTTGAGATGAAGTCCATTGGTTTGATGCACTACTTCTCGAGCTTAGAGGTGTGACAAAAACTTACTGAGATTTTCCTTTCTCAAGAAAAATATGTTGTCAAGTTGTTGGAAAGATTTTGGGTGGTGGACTGCAAATCTATGGCCACTTTGATGGAAATAAACTTCAATAAACTTTGTAGTGAAGTTGTTGGACCTAACTTCGAAAATTCTTTTGAGTATAGACAATTGATTGGGGCATTGATGTTCTTAGGGAACACTAAACCAGACATATGTTTTGTTTTCAACATTTTGAGCCAATTTATCGTGGAGCCATTACATGCACACTAGGTTGTTTCTAAGCATGTGCAGGATACTTGACTATCAATCATGGATTAATATATACTTTTGGCAAGCTAATACTTCATGGATATACTGTTGGTGATTGGGCAGCTAGCATTGTTGATAGGAAGAGCACATCTGGGTGTTGTTTTAGCTTGGGGTCTACCATGATATATTGGATGAGAAGGAAACATAAGTTTTTTTCCCTTAGCACGGGTGAGGCTGAGCACATTGTTTCTAGCATGAATAGTTGTGAAGCAGTATGGTTGAGGAAGCTCTTTGAGAAGGTATTGGATACGAGTGTGATATACTGCGATAATAAGAGTGGGATCCGACTTTTAGAGAATCTTGTGTTCCACGACAGGTCCAAGCTCATTGAGATTAGATATCGCTATATCCGGGATATGGTGTAGAGAGTAGTAGTAAGGCTTCAACACATCTTGACTAATGAGCATATAGATGACATTCTTACCAAGCATTTTAAACTGAAAGGGAAGTTCTTTTTCTTTAGAGTGTAGCTTGGACTAGTGGATATGACCCTTCTAGGAAGGGATCACAGCTAATCGAGAACACTGAGCTATGCTCTTCCCCCTGTTAGCAACCTGTAAATGAACCTCTAGGCTGAGAAAAGGTTTACAGGGGCAACCACAAACCTCTTTGGGCTAGAAACTGTTCTTTTCTAACTAGAGGGGCTCCCTCACTAGAAAAAGTCTGAAGGTAAATAACACTTAAGCTCAGGGATTGTAGAGACTAGATCTGAAAATAAACCTAAGATTCAATGCGAGTTATTGGTGGATTTAGGAAAAGAGCCACTAAGGCATAAAAACAAAGTCACGGTTTAAATTTATAAACTGAAACACCAGTGCTTACATAAGCCACCTATAGAAACAGAGGTAAGATAGGTACATATTTCAAAGTTGATATCGATTGTAGTATAGTGAAGAAATTGGAAAAACACATAACAATATTTAATCAAATGCAACAGAGCACATCATGAATTTTGCTACATACTTTCATGACCAAATATTGAGAAGAACAACAATGATGGAGCACCTAACTAAGGATGAATTCCATCATAATATAAAAAACAATAGTCAACCAGAGCATCAAGAGATGAATTCTAGAGAACTACTTCAGAAATATACTTTAAAAGCGAGACTATAATAAGATATTCAGATTAACAATTGCATGAAAAGAAGCACAGTAACTTGAAAGACATACCACATGAATCTCTGAACCATAGTGACAAAAACTTGCACTGATATTTTTATTCAAATAACATAATCACATACACACATGTTCTCTTTTGATTTTGCAACCACTAAATTTTGACCTTTTGCAAGCTTCCAAAACTTCTCAAAGCGTGAGTTGCAATGGAGTGGGAATGAGCACATATTCAAAAATAAATTTGAAATTAATGCCTCCATATGCCTTATTTTCATGTCATGAGGATGAATGATTGAGTGGAGGAAAAGTGAAATGACATGAGGATAACTTCCAATGATGATTAATAATGAGAAGTAAAGACCACTAACCAAACCCATAACAATCCTAATTAACTTGAATCTGACTAACATGACTTTGACTAATGATGAATGAACCCCATGAAATAACCCTTGAACCCTCAATTATTTCCTTGGCCCTCCATGATTACACATTTGGAAATTATGACTTTATAACCTTCTCATGGATTCTAGACTTCATACTTTTACAAATTAAAATTTAGTTTCAAAAACCCCTTTATGACACAAACCTTTAAAATGGGAGATGACAGACTATGACACCCACAAACCCTTTCACATAGAAACCTTTAGACTATGACACCTTGTGATTCATAAGATAAAATTTACAAACAAACCTAAAAAATGGAATAGTAAGATAAGCAAACACCATGATTCCTAGACTATAGGACCTTAACACCCCCCTGTCTTTTGACTTCCATTAATTTTTTGGTGGGAGGGAATGGATCCTAGGATCTCTTGGGCTTGAGGGTGCTCCTTAAGAGCTATGGACAATAATATCTATCTAATCCTTACTAGGAATGGTAAGTGGTATCTCCCCTATTGTCAAAGTAGGATGTGTCTAATCCTTACCAAAAAATGGTAAGTGGTATCTTCCCTATTGTCAAAGTAGGATGTGTATGATCCTTACCAAAAAATGGTAAGTGGTATCTCCCCTACTGTTGAGTATACCCCAGTATGCATTCTACCCACAAGCTAGGCTTGTTGGGATTGCCACCCATCTAGCCAATGAGTGAGGATAACTGGGATGTGTCTGATCCTTACCACTTATGGTAAGGGGTATCACCCATAAGTGATTGGATGTAGGTATTCTACCACTTGATTCTTGAGGATCAAGGTGAGAAGATCAACAAACAATAGGATGT
Source organism: Pinus tabuliformis (assembly GCA_031772625.1). Classification (NCBI taxonomy): domain Eukaryota; kingdom Viridiplantae; phylum Streptophyta; class Pinopsida; order Pinales; family Pinaceae; genus Pinus; species Pinus tabuliformis. The sequence continues at coordinate 1,381,233,742 of CM062819.1, read as the reverse complement.
GTTTGATCCTTACCTCTCATGGTAAGTGGTATCCCCCCTATTGTCATTGGATATAGGGCTAGAGATTGATCTCCCCTATGATGATTCTTATTTTTTAGATCGAGACATCATTGTTCAGTTATGATGGGCCGAGATGAGCAGAGACAAGATGAGATATGATTTGATGTAGCAATGATGAGACATGTACATCCGAGATGAGACTTATGATGCAGATGGAAATTCCTCCCTCGCTGAGAGGGAATGTTGAAAATTTGCAGCTGAGGGAGCAATTTCTCCATTGGGGAAGCCCAACAAACCCTAAAGAGACCCCTCTCCTACTCGAGAAAAATCAAATTTGCACATGGAAAAATATTATTATTTTTTCTAGTTGGTGTCAACATGAAAAGTACAAGTTGGCCTAGAGAGAGAAATTGACCCCCTAAGTCACCATATAAATACAAGTTCGTTGACCTCATTTGGAGACCTCATCAACACATCACATCTTCCTAAAGAAGTTTGTACATCTCTGAAATATTATAGGTTGACCTCACATGTTCGAAGGAGAGAGAAGTCCTCTATTTTAACTGGTGTTGACTTTATGTTTTGGGATTGTTTTAAACAACCATGACTTGGATTTGACTTGGTTTGACCACATTCTTTGATTATCTTGGAGGTTGAGCTAAAGGAGACTTTGACCGAGAATTTCTAGGTACTTTGACTAGTTTGACATAGGTTGACTTTGTGAATTGACTAAAATTAATGGCAGATTTGTGGACTGTTTTTTTTTTTTTTTTTTTTTTTTTAAGGCTACTTCTATTAAAAAAAGAGAGAAAAAATATGTACAAAGAGGTCAAGACCTCAGAGGGGGATGAAGCCTGCCCTCAACCAGATATCCTGATACACATAAACCCCTTTGACAACCATCCCGGGATTGAGAAACCTTAAGACAAATTTTTCAAATTCCTTACAGACAAAAGTGTGAACCAGAGCTGTGATTATCACTACAGTACTATCGACGACTATGGCTTTACTGATAAACATTCTGCCTTGATAGCCATATGCAAAATTAGACAAAAACAATAGCTCGCTGAGCCATGACCTGATACAATTCATAGGACTATAATGGCAAGTATCATTACTAAACCAAGAGCTGAAGCAAAACAGAGTTACCATTTTCCAGAGAAGCATAACAGAAAGATGAAAAAGACCAAAAGAGAGACTGCCATCAGTGGGCATTGTACCAAATTCATCAAACATGTTTCTGAGAGTCTAGAGCATCCCTTTCCACCTAGCTAGGAGATCCCATCCACGTGACGACCGCGTTGTCTGCCTCTCCCATGTTGCCGCCACCTGGAGGAGTTTCCAAATTCAGAATGCCACTGGGAGGATTCTCCGGCTCACCTGCATGCAAATTGCGCTGTGTAGAGTTCACTGGAGGCTGAGGAGCTTCAGGCGCATTACCCTCTTCCTGCATATTTTCACCATTGAACACGACGCCAGCCACCTCTCCCTGAAGAACGCTATCATCCTGAGACCGAGACGTAGTGGTATGGACAGAGCTGCTAGGCTTATCCTCCTCCTCAGCAAGGATCACTGTTATACTGGCTGACAGAACGGGTTTATTGAGCCTACTGTGGAATTTGAAGCGGGTTGTTTGGAAGGAATTGTGCGGGAGGGGCCTGCCCTGACCAGAAGGTGGAGAGGACGGGGAGGCTGAGGCCAGTGGAATTATATTCTGGGGAGCAGATTGAGAAGCACGGCCCCGATTGCCAGTGGTGCCTCCACGGCGAGAAACTCCACGACGTCGGACCATTTTCGAATTAACAGAGAGACCTGGGAAGGGAATTAAGTAGGACCAGATGGGATAGGGCCAAGAGTAGGCGGACCAGGCCAAAACCATATACCAGATGAGCTCCCAAGCGGCCAGAACGAAGTAGGGGTGCGGGAAGAAAAGTAGACGGATATAGAAGGAGCCGAGGAGGGCGATGGCATAAACCAGAAGCCGAGCCATGGATAAATCAACCTGCGTGGGCTCTCGAGCTGAGCGCGCATTCAATGTCGAATGCCTGACCATTATTCTGTACTCTGTAACATTCATTTCAATTGCGGTGGGTTTGTGGGATCTGCGCCCGAGTGCCAGGTGCAGGGACAGCTGCCGGCGGGGAGTAACTCTGTCTTTCATGGACCACAATGACACCCGCATCCGGGTTTGACTAGGTTTTATTGAACAAGAGAGGTTGAATCTATTATTTATTTGACTGAAATTTTATAGGCAAGTTGAATTTGATTTATTAGGGCTGCCATTGATTGTTGTTAATTGTACATTTACAGTGCCAAAAATTGCAGATTGGTACTTTGACCAAATTTGACCTTATGTCTCATCATTGATTTGTTTTCGGATTGTTGACTTGGATAGTCAAGGCTTTGACCTTTGACTTATTGATGGATGTACTATTTGTTGAACAATTGATTATCTAATAGAAGAAGAATCTGGTTTGGTTTTCCCCCTTGTGGGGTTTTCCCCTGGTCTTTGACCTAAATCTATGTGTCTCATTGATCTTGGTTGTCTTCTATTTTGCATATTGTTTATTGTTTTATCTACAATTTCTTATTGTTATTAGGTGATTGAAAATAAATTGGAAAAGTGATTGCTACTGAAAGAAGAAATTGTTTAAGTGATTGTTACAACATAGAACATTGTCAAAATTAACATAAGATATATATATATATCGATATATATATATATAATATATATATAGATATAGATATCTATAGTTTTATAATAATAATAATAAGTTAATTTAAGGTTATAATTAAAGTAGATATATAAAGAATAGTCTCAATTTACGTTCATGTTTTCTCCTGGGTATGTTTTATAGTCAATTTGCCCAAAAGTTAGCAAGGATTTGTTGGAATTGTATGTTTGAGATGAGCAGTCTGAATAATTTGAGTGCCCCAAGGTTATTTTGGTGTGTTGAATCCATGTATGCATTCAAAAATGCAATTTAAATAATGAAAAATTACAATCTCACTAAGAATTCTATCTTTAGATTCCAATGAAAAAGGAAAAAACATAGAATAATTAGACTATGTTGACACCAAATTGGTGTATGAGAACCCGTTGCTCGAGGGACAAGGGACACACCTTACAATCTCACTAAGAATTTTATCATTGGATTCTAGTGAAAAAGGAAAAAACACAGAATAATTAGACTACATCGACATCAAATTGGTGTACGAGAGCCCCTTGATTGAGGGACAAGGGACCCACCTCCATGCATTCATTTGACTACTAAAGTTTATGCATGTGTACATATCTATGCCCCTTTGGATTTGAACTTGAGACCTCTTAGAAGGAAACACATGTTCTTAACAATGAGGCCCACTCAAGTTGTATATATGATATTCATGCACTACAAGGTGCTTAGAAGAATTCTACATCATACACGTTCATTGAACTTATAAATGATGTTAAAGAAGAAATCTAAACATTATATGATTCAGACTTTTTCTAGAGATCATCACCAAAATATAGCTATATAATTTTTAGTCAAATTACATTTTTCATTACTAAAATTGCATTTTGAATGCATAAATGGATTCACTGCCCTAAAAAATCCCCACTATACCTAGATTGTGCAATCTTAATAATTAATATATACAATTCCAACACCTTTTTTTTAGGAATATTGTAGGCAAAACATGGTCAGAAAAATGTAGCCATAAAAGGACCAAATATTAACATGTTTGGACTATGTCGATGTGAAATAGAGAGACATGTACCTTTGAAACATAACTTTTATTGAAATCTACCTACCATTTTATTTGGCCTACTTTAAATTGAGTAAGCCCCATATTGAAGGAATGAACAAACATTTTGTGAGAAGGAAGGAGTTTCTAAGAAAATCCACATACATAAGGATTATATTAGAGGAGTGAATACACTCGATAATGTCTATGTATAAATAACCTCATCAACATGTAGAACAAGAGAAATAGCATTAGCAGTGATGATACACTCGATAATGTCTATGCTTAATTAAAACCAAGCAAAAAATATATAAATAACCTCATCAACAAGTAGAACAAGAGAAATATCATTAACGGTGATGCCTCAACCATTATGTACCAGGGGCAACTTGTTAATACAAGGACAATGTCAATCAAGAAGAAATAATACTATACTGGCCCAATGATTTTTATGGTAGAGTGCAAGGCAATGGGTAAAAGTAAAGTAACACAACAAATTAATGCCTTGAAAACTAATGCGATTGTTGGTAGATGCAAGAGGTGACAAAACTCCATCTAAAGTGTGTCTTAGTGTGAAGGAGGAGAGAATATAGATGAAAAACAATAGGTGTCTTAATATCACCATGTTATTCTCCAAGAGATTTGACCTATGCCAGAGATCCACATACTTGACAAGTAAAAACATGCAATTAAATTGTTTTAAGTGTCCTCATTCAAATCTTTTTACACAAAGAACTAAGGTGGCTTTGAGATTTTATGAATCCAACAAATATTTTATCTACCTCCATAGTTCAAAACCAATTACATTGTGAGCATTGTATAAACTAACTCTCTCTCTCTCTCTTATGAATCCAACACATATTTTATCTACCTCCATAGTTCAAAACCAATTACATTGTGAGCATTGTATAACAACTATCTCTCTCTCTCTCTCTCGAATCCAACACATATTTTATCTAACTCCATAGTTCAAAACCAATTACATTGTGAGCATTGTATAACATCTCTCTCTCTCTCTCTCTCAAATCCAACACATATTTTATCTACCTCCATAGTTCAAAACCAATTACATTGTGAGCATTGTATAACATCTCTCTCTCTCTCTCTCTCTCTCTCTCTCTCTCTCGAATCCAACACATATTTTATCTACCTCCATAGTTCAAAATCAATTACATTGTGAGCATTGTATAACAACTCTCTCTCTCTCTCTCTCTCTGAATCCAACACATATTTTATCTCCCTCCATAGTTATACCTCCATAGTTCAAAACCAATTAGATTGTGAGCATTGTATAACATCTCTCTCTCCCTCTCTCGAATCGAACACATATTTTATCTACCTCCATAGTTCAAAACCAATTACATTGTGAGCATTGTATAACAACTCTCTCTCTCTCTTTATCTCGTGAATCCAACACATATTTTATCTACCTCCATAGTTTAAAACCAATTACATTGTGAGCATTGTATAACATCTCTCTCTCTCTCTCTCTCGTGAATCCAACACATATTTTATCTACCTCCATAGTTCAAAACCAATTACATTGTGAGCATTGTATAACATCTCTCTCTCTCTCTCAATTCTCTCTCTCCCTCAATTATCTCTCTCTCTCTCAATTATCTCTCTCTCTCTCTCTCCCTCCCTCCCTCTCTCTCTCTCTCTCTCTCTCTATATATATATATATTATCTCTCTCTCTATTATATCTCTCTCTCTCTCTATGATCTCTCTCTCTCTCTCTCTCTATTATCTCTCTCTCTCTCTCTCTCTCTCTCTCTCTCTCTTATATCTCTCTCTCTCTCTATGATCTCTCTCTCTCTCTATTATCTCTCTCTCTCTCTCTCAATTATCTCTCTCCTCTCTCTCTTTCAATTATCTCTCTCTCTCTCTATCTTTGCCTTTGAGATTTTATGAATCCAACACATATTTTATCTCTCTCTCTCTCTCTCAATAAATTAAAAAACCACACAAACACAAATGTTAATGCCTTTGAGATTTTATGAATCCAACACATATTTTATCTACCTCCATAGTTCAAAACCAATTACATTGTGAGCATTGTATAACAACTCTCTCTCTCTCTCTCTCTCTCTCTCTCTCTCTCTCTAAATAAATTAAAAAACCATACAAATGCAAATGTTAATGCCTTTGAGCATTGTATAACAACTCTCTCTCTCTCTCTCTCTCCTTAAATAAATTAAAAAACCATACAAATGCGAATGTTAATGCCTTTGAGCATTGTATAACAACTCTCTCTCTCTCTCTCTCTCTCTCTAAATAAATTAAAAAACCATACAAATGCAAATGTTAATGCCTTTGAGATTTTATGAATCCAACACATATTTTATCTACCTCCATAGTTCAAAACCAATTACATTGTGAGCATTGTATAAGAACTCTCTCTGTCTCTCTCAATTATTTATAACAATAAATTAAAAAACCATACAAACGCAAATGTTAATATCAAAGTTAACATCTCTCTCTCTCTCTCTCTCTCCCCCTTAAAATAAATTAAAAAACCATACAACTCTCTCTCTCTCTCTCCCCCCTTAAATAAATTAAAAAACCATACAAACGCAAATGTTAATGCCTTTGAGCATTGTATAACAACTCTCTCTCTCTCTCTCTCCCCCCTTAAATAAATTAAAAAACCATACAAACGCAAATGTTAATGCCTTTGAGCATTGTATAACAACTCTCTCTCTCTCTCTCTCCCCTTAAATAAATTAAAAATCCATACAAACGCAAATGTTAATGCCTTTGAGATTTTATGAATCCAACACATATTTTATCTACCTCCATGGTTCAAAACCAATTACATTGTGAGCATTGTATAACAACTCTCTCTTTCTCTCTCTCAATTATTTATAACAGTAAATTAAAAAACCATACAAACGCAAATGTTAATATCAAAGTTAACATCTCTCTCTCTCTCTCTCTCTCTCTAAATAAATTAAAAAACCATACATATGCAAATGTTAATTCCTTTGAGCATTGTATAACAACTCTCTCTCTCTCTCTCCCTTTCCCTCTCTCTCTCTCTCTCCTTAAATAAATTAAAAATCCATACAGACGCAAATGTTAATGCCTTTGAGATTTTATGAATCCAACACATATTTTATCTACCACCATAGTTCAAAACCAATTACATTGTGAGCATTGTTTAAATAATTAAAAATCCATACAAATGCAAATGTTAATGCCTTTGAGATTTTATGAATCCAACACATATTTTATCTACCTCCATAGTTCAAAACCAATTACATTGTGAGCATTGTATAACAACTCTCTCTTTCTCTCTCTCAATTATTTATAACAATAAATTAAAAAACCATACAAACACAAATGTTAATATCAAAGTTAACATCTCTCTCTCTCTCTTTCTCTCCCCTTAAATAAATTAAAAAACCATACAAACGCAAACGTTAATGCCTTTGAGCATTGTATAACAACTCTCTCTCTCTCTCTCTTAAATTAAAAAACCATACAAACGCAAATGTTAATGCCTTTGAGATTTTATGAATCCAACACATATTTTATCTACCTCCATAGTCAAAACCAATTACATTGTGAGCACTGTATAACAACTCTCTCTCTCTCTCTCAATTATTTATAACAATAAATTAAAAAACCATACAAACGCAAATGTTAATATCAAAGTTAAAAGTGCATATCCTTCCCATGGCATTCTCTAAGTGATAGCATCATCGAAGCTCTCTTAAATTAAAAAACCACACAAACACAAATGTTAATGCCTTTGAGATTTTATGAATCCAACACATATTTTATCTACCTCCATAGTTCAAAACCAATTACATTGTGAGCATTGTATAACAACTCTCTCTCTCTCTCTCTCTCTCTCTCAATTATTTATAACAATAAATTAAAAAACCATACAAACGCAAATGTTAATATCAAAGTTAAAAGTGCATATCCTTCCCATGGCATTCTCTAAGTGATAGCATCATCGAAGTTGAAAATTTCTCATGATTATGGTTGAGCACACTCAAAACCCACTTTTATACTAGATGTGTGTATTTTTTGTATGTCTATTATGTTTGATAAGTCCTAGAAATGTTGAAGAGAAAATATGGATCATTCTAAAGCTACATACAACTTAGACAATCCTCATGATGGTTAAATCCACCTCGTTACGCAAATGTTAATGCCTTTCTCTCTCTCTCTCTCAATTATTTATAACAACAAATTAAAAACCATACAAACACAAATGTTAATGCCTTTGAGATTTTATGAATCCAACACATATTTTATCTACCTCCATAGTTCAAAACCAATTACATTGTGAGCATTGTATAACAACTCTTTCTCTCTCTCTCTCAATTATTTATAACAATAAATTAAAAAACCATACAAATGCAAATGTTAATATCAAAGTCAAAAGTGCATATCCTTCGCATGGCATTCTCTAAGTGATAGCATCATTGATGTTGAAAATTTCTCATGATTATGGTTGAGCACACTCAAAACCCACTTTTATACTGGATGTGTGTATTTTTTGTATGTCTATTATGTTTGATAAATCCTAGAAATGGTGAAGAGAAAATATGGATCATTCTAAAGCTACATACAACTTAGACAATCCTCATGATGGTTAAATCCACCTAGTTAAACAAGTCTTAGAGAAAGTCTCATGGGGTGAAGAGGTGGAGGGAGGAAGAGACACGATGAGAAGGGGGACTTACATGTCTTTGGAAATCAAAATATCTAAGGGGTGATAATCCATCTTTGTCTTACAAATGCAAAAAGTTTGTATGCCTATTATGTTTGATAAGTCCTAGAAATGGTGAAGAAAAAATATGGATTATAAAGCTACAAATATATAGCTTAGGTAAGCCTCATGATTTGTAAATCCACCCATTTAAAGCAAGTTTTAGAGAAAGTCTCATGGGTGGATGAGAGGTTCAGGGAGGAAGAGACATAATGAGAAGAGGGACCTACATGTCTTTGGAAATCAAAATATCTGAAGGGGTGATAATCCATCTTTGTCTTACAAATGTAAAAAGATGTACTCAGAGAGTATGTCATGAGAAACATTAAATGTATAATGAAACACGAAACAAATTATACAATACAAGAAAAAAAATTGGTGTATAAGACCCCCTTGTTTGTAGTAGAAGGGACCCCCCAAGTGCAATGATTTGACTACTTAGTTTATAGAGGTGTACATACCCTACCCCCCTTATATTTGAACCTACAACCTTCAAGAAGGAAACACATATTCTTAATTGTTGGACCCATTTATGTTGTATACTTGACCTGAAACACATTTCAACTCAAATGTTTTCTTGGTCTCTCTTTATTTTTTAAATTACTCAAAACCCATGAATTTATGCATTGGTTCTCATGCTTGTTTCATTATTTAATGATTGTTGGTTTGACATATCAAATCTATGTTGTAAAAAGGTAGGTCAATACATACATTTGCAAAGTGTTCACATTTGTTGGTAGCATGTACCTGTCAAACTTGAAAATAATTGTCATTTTTAAATGACTTATCTCTATCATAGCAAGACATGAGCTGTCTCATTTTGTATGGGTATTTCAACCACATTGGAGTAAAACCCTCATGTACCATTTGATGGCCTAAAACTCCTACATAAACAAATTGATACAAATTTAATGGTATATGGTACTTACATTAGCTATCTTACACATATATACCACTAAGATATGTAATGTGTTTCTAACCACAATTACAATTCACAAAACTTATAATAATTATAATATAATATTAATTAATTCTAGAACATTGAATGTAGATATGTGGGAATACAAGGACTTGGAATGTAATACTGGATGCATCGATGTGAAAATGAAAGGAAGGCTCCACTCTTTGCACTCCATATCAAATGTGGGAATGCGAGAACTCCAAATTAGTTGCATAGACACTAGAATGCAAGGAAGGCAACAAGACTCTTCACACTCCACAATTCATGTGTGGAATGAAAAAAGCATAAATATAAAAACCAAGAAATAAAACTCGAAAGCTAGACCCTGAACAATGCATTGGATCTGAAATGTGGTAATTTAGGCAAAATGGCAACCAAATTTAGAAGACAAGATGACTCTTTGAACCATGCATCCCATATGAAAAAATGAAAATAGAGTCATAAAGTAAGATCCACATTCTACAGATCTGTTGTTAGGGAAACTAAACTAGATACACAATTATAATTTTAAAATCATACATTGAAAAAAAGTTATTAATGTTTATGAGTCTAGCTAAAAACCCGATAAGAAAGTCAAGGCATGGAAAACCATAGTCTAACTACAAGCTAAAAACTTAAATAGGAAATTCAAGACAATAAACCTAAAGAGGACTATCATTTGGATTTATCAGAGTCGATGGCCTTGAATACTATCATATTAAATGTCTTCACTAATTTCTTTTATTTGGTTCGTATTTTATCATCATAAATCACAGACATTAAGGGGCACTCAAATTATCTTATTTTCAATGAGGGTATTTTTTTCTTTCACAACTAATTTGAGGCAAGGATGGAGTGACTGCAAATATTGGATGGAAGAACAATTTTCCCACCAATAGGATGCCATCACAAGGATATTGTGAATCTCAGTCATGTTTGGATGTCCCTTGGGATAGTTTAATTCCCCCAAAGGTGGTTTTCAACTTGTTGATGCAAGTTTTATGTACCCTAGTCAACAAGGGAGAAACAACCAAGACCAGAGCTCTTCAAACAATCCTAGTTGTTTGGTGTGTTAGTCCTCAACAAGCTTATTGGCTCCGTTGGCCTTTTTGCCTTTTCCTCTTTTGAATGAAAAGACAAGGGAAAAATAACACTAACTAAACTATGGTTAATCTAAAACTAATCTAAGACTAATGTATAGTAGCTATTGTTAATGTTCCTAAGACTATAAATTAAAAAAAAAATTAAATACAATACATCAAAGGTTAAATTAATAACACAAATGAAATAAAACAGTCAAGACATAGTAAAACAATTGAAAGAACAACATTGTCTATGTCCTTGCGCTATCCAATTCTGATTTATATATACTATTTAAAATTTGCATCAATGTTACTATACAAAATTTTACATAGAAAGATATGTTATGGAATGATGTAACAGAAACTAAAGTGAAATGTTATAATACAAATATACAAGAATATGATACACGAATCATCACCAAAACATATCATCACTAGTATGGAATAAATGAAATCTAATTATCTGCAAAAACAAAAAGAGATATAAATAATTTTAATTTATATATCAAATTATAAATTCAAATTCAAATAAAATAAAATAAAATAAAATAGTAATCCTTAACGCAAAAGAAAAGACTAACAATTGCTAAAATGAAAGTCTCTTATCTTTTGAACAAATATAGATGAAATTGAATTTGTTCTCGGAATTGGCACTAAGAATCAATGCAAAAGAATCTAACAGATGCAACCTACTTTCTATTACTCGACCGAGATACAAAGAGTTACTGTAACAATTACATAGAAGGAATAATCATCCAATTATTATTTGTAGATCCAACCAACAAGCAAATAAACAAAATGAAAATACAAATATAGGAATTGCTACAACATATTAATTCAATTTGTATGTAAAAATGACATATTCTGAATTCTAAATCTCTGGAATAAAACCACAAAAACCAAGAGCAGATGTATATGCCCATATCAATTACCTACCTCAAGACACAAGTCACTAGAGGTGATATTGATTGTATAAGAACGTATAAAGAGTGAATCAATGTAAAGCAAAATAGAAATGTAATAAATTTCTAACTATTTATGGAATAAAACCACACAAATAGTAACTTTTGTCTGTTGTATTATGAGAAATGAAATTACATAGAAGGCAATAGATGATAATATCAATGACTACAAACTGATAAAGAACACTATAAGTAGTTAACTAAATAAAATCAAGTCCCACAACTCAGAGTGCAATTCAAAAATATTCCACAGTCACATATAGTTTAGAAAAACCTTTGTTTTATACAAAAATTATCTCTATAATATTATAGGTACCCAATATTATAGAAAATATAGTGTTTTTATACAGGTCAAGAGACCTAACTGTATAAAAAAAAATTAATATCCCTAAAAAGTCTCTAATTATTCATTGCATAGATAATTCAAACTATTTTTATGGCCTTTTGAATGAATTGTAAAAAGTTAAAAAAATAAGACAAATCAATGATAGGGCATCCATGCAAAGCTCGCAATAGGTATAGGTCAAACGAGCGTGTCCTTCTTCATAAGATCCAAAACCAACATTCAACCAATATGAAGGACCTGTTGCAATAAACAATTTAAAATTAATCATTGTATTGTCAATAAGATAAGGTTGTTACATGATCAAGGATTTTGTAGCAACTCATTTTTAATTTTAGTAAAATAAATCAAATCAACACATACCTCGAAAACTTTGACAATCCCGATCATATATTGCAATAACATCTTTTACTTATTAGGATCAGAGTCATCCATATAAGAGCATATAACAACTTTGACCTTCGATGACCATGTGTATCTTTATACTGTGGTTTATTTTCAACACTAGAAGATTTATATTCCCTGTTTTTTTACCTAGCTTGATAGGAAGCCATGATTTGTTCATTTTCCTTAATTAAATGGTCTATACGACCACTAATACTTGGCACGATAAACAAATGGTTGATTCCAATACAGGTTCAACAGAGAGGGATCTGAAGTAGAAGGACTATGAGGAGCATTGTTGGTGTTTCTATTGACACCAGGCTCGACTTTACCATGTTCTACAGAATATTCGACATGAGGTTTGGTTTTCTTAGTTGAAGGTTTGAGTGGAGTCTCCAAGTCAACAAATGAATCCTTTACAAGAGCATTCATATGCCTATTTCACCATGCTCAAGTAATTTTCCTTTGGACTTGTTTAATTTTATCTTTAGATTGAGAATTTAATTTTGCATGACTAATATTTTCCTCATGTGTAGGTTTCAAAGGCATAGGTTCACGCTGCAGACTAATCTGGGAGTATTTCTGAGGGTTTCACTTCTATTATTGTCTAAAAGACGTGGGTCTGGTTCATGAAACTATTCATCATAATCATTCTGTGATGAATGATGAGATGGCGACTGAACAAGATTATCCAAAGGAGGGTTAGCTGCAAAGAGATGGAGAATCAGAATCTTTAGGGAGTTTAGGTTTATCAAAACCATTTCACTCAAGGAAACAATCCCAATCATCATTGACCTTCACCAATTTGGGTCTAACCTGGATACAAAAAAAACCGTGATGAAAGAGTGACCTTTCAGAATTTTATTGCGTGACTGGTATGTGTGGGTCATTTTAGTCAAGATTTTATATAAATAAAAGGGAAAATTGAGCCTAAGGCCGATAAATGCCATTAACAACCTGATATGATAAATGAAAACCAAACCATATCACCCTTCACATGTAACATATCAACGTAGCAAACAGACTAAATTTTGTCATTTTGGTTTCAAAGAAGAAATAGGCCTACCTTTCACATGATAAGCACAATCTTTACTAACAAGAAGTTTCTTCCATGGGATATCACGTACTTCACAGTTTTTGGACCATTTCTCTCCCTCGTTGGGGAGATGGGCACCCTCTACAATGAAGCTAACATCTACAACAAACTCCAGGTCACCTACTTGGGATTTCTTCCCATTAAACGTAGAAGCAAAAGTCATGGCAACTCCATTACTAAAACCCTGAATCAGTTGCAGTGTTGGGTATGTGTTATATTCTTCCACGACTATCCCCATGTGTGGGGGGGTCATAGGGGGGGCCTAAACCCCCCTGTTCATTGCGTCGGGCACAGGGGGGCGGGAGCCCCCCTCTACGGGGTTCGGGGCATCGCCCTGGGGAAATTTTTTTTGGACCCTATATTAGGTGGGCAGACCTACCTATGGTTTTATGCGTGGTTTTAGTACATGGTTTTGGGCATGTTTTTTTTCTACCCGTAGTATTTTGTAGATCTGGTCAAGGGAACTATAGTTATGTTCTAATCCAAGGTTTATGGATGCTTCAACATGTATATATATGTATTGTAACATTGAAATGAACATAATGAAAAATCAATCTAGTAGTCCCGATTTTGGGATCTAGGGGAAAATCTCTGTGTATATCTATTTTATGTTTTATTCTCTCGTCATTATTTATTTTTTGTTTTTATAATTCGTATGCAGGTAATTTATATACGGGATTAAAACCTACATTTGGTATCAGAGTTGTTTTGGCTTCAAGGGAGGGGTTTTGCTCAGGCCTATGGTAGACCCTGTTCAGTGGGAGATCTACGGGATCGATTATTTTGGTGAAAGAAGATGGCAAGTAGTGGAAAGATAGAGATCAAGAAATTTAATGGTCAGAGTTTTGAGTTGTGGAAACTCAAGATGGAGGATCTGTTGGTGGATAACGATCAGTGGATCTTGGTAGATTCGAGTACTAAACCAACAACAATGTCAGCTTAAGATTGAGTGCAGTTGGATCGGAAGGTAAAGAGCACAATACGGTTGTGTATCTCAAATTCCGTATTGTTGAATGTATCAAGGGAAGATTCGGCGAAGGCTTTATGGGACAATTTATTGATTTTGTACCAATCTAAGTCTCTAGTGAATAAATTGTTCCTACAGAAAAATTTGTATAACCTGAGGATGAAGGATGCAGACTCAGTGACAGAGCATCTGAACACCTTTAATAATGTGGTAATCCAGTTGTTATCTATTGATATAAAAATTTCAGATGAAGATAAGTGCACCAATTTGTTGTGTTCTCTACCAGATTTGTGGGATAGTTTGGTTGTTGCAATAGGTAGCAATGTGACTACCTTGTAGTTTGATGAGATAGTCTCATCTTTGTTGTCGGAGGAGATGAGACGAAAAAATACAGAGGGCCATAATGGTGATGCCTTGTCTATACGAGGACAATCCCAGAACAAAAACAAAAATAAATCTTTGATTGGGAGATCTAAATCTCCAGGAAAACCTGTAAAGGTGTGTTGGAAATGTGGAAAGGAAGGGCACTTCAAAAAGGATTGTAGATATAAATCTCCTGAGAAAGGAAACAGATCTTATTATGCTCCTTTTGTAGAGGCAAAAACCACCTCAGATGAAGGTGGGGATGTGTACTTGGCTTCTTCTTCAAGTACATGTGTAGATTATGAGGCATGGTTGATTGACTCAGGTGCATGCTTTCACTTCACTCCTCATAGGGAGTGGTTCTGTGAGTATGATAAATATGATGGTGGTGATGTCTTCTTAGGGGATGACAGGAAGGCTAAAATCATCGGTCGTGGAAAAGTCAAGTTGAAGTTGCAAGGTGGAAGGATTAGAACACTTTTGGG
This sequence comes from Pinus tabuliformis, assembly GCA_031772625.1. Taxonomy (NCBI): domain Eukaryota; kingdom Viridiplantae; phylum Streptophyta; class Pinopsida; order Pinales; family Pinaceae; genus Pinus; species Pinus tabuliformis. The sequence goes on along the minus strand of CM062819.1, from coordinate 1,381,218,664 downwards.
TGTTTTTCATATTCCTCCATTGGCTAGAAATCTGATTTATTTAAGCAAGTTGGATGATGCAGGTGTAAAAATAGTGTCTGAGAAAGATACTTGCAAGATGGTACGAGGAGCACTGGTATTGATGCGGGGAGTTCGGATTGGAACTATGTAAAAGCTTCAGGGTAGCATTGTTATTGATGGGTGCAATAGTTTTGTGGGTCCTGAAAGTGGAGCAAAAAATCTAGTGGTATCTAGAGAAAATACCATGCTATGGCATCAAAGGCTTGGACATATTGGAGAGAAGGGCCTTCAAATACTTCATGGTAATGGTATGGTAGAAGGGATGTATAATTTCTCTTTGGATTTTGATTTTTGTGAAAGCTGTGTACATGGGAAGCAGAATTAGGTGAGTTTCCCCTTTGGTGCTAAGAGGGCGAAACAGATATTAGAGCTTGTGCACAGTGATGTGTTTGGACCTGTGTTGGTTCCATCACTAGGTAAGTTTATATACTACATATCATTGATAGATGACTTCTCAAGGAATACATGGATAGATTTCCCCAGGAAGAAATCTGAAGTCTTTGACAGTTTTAAATAATTTAAGGCTTTGGTGGAAAACCAGACAGAGAAGAAGATAAAGGTGTTAAGGACAGATAATGGTGGAGAGTTTTGAAAGAAGGAATATGAAGAGTTTCGTAAGAAGTGTGGTATAGCATGAAAAAAGACTACTCCATACACACCTTAGCAAAATGGAGTTGCAGAAGAATGAACAGGAATTCTGGGAAGAAGCAGTGGAGACTACATGTTACCTGGTCAACAGATCACCTTTTTCAGCATTCAAGGATAAGACACCACAAGAGGTATGGACTGGTAAGAAACCCTCTCTTTCACATCTGAGGTTATTTGGATGTGATGCATATGTACATGTTCCAAAGGAGAAAATAACCAAGTTAGATAGTAAATTTGAAAGGTGCATCTTTATTGGGTATAAGGATGGTTTAAAAGGTTATAAGATTTGGAACCCAGAAACAAGGAAGGTTGTGTACAACCACGATGTGGTGTTTAGAGAGGTGAAAGATGTTATTAAACATGAAGTCCTACCAAAGGAACCTAAGAAGATAGAGTTTGAGCTAAAGGAGGAGGAATTAGACTCTACAGCAGAAGAGGAATGAAAATATGAAGAGCCACAAACTCCAGTTGTGAGAAGATTAGTTTGAGAAAGAAGGAAACTAGAAAGGTATAATCCAATTGTTTTCTGTTCAAATTTTAATTTATCTATTACTGATGATGATCCCAGAACTGTCAGGGAAGCAGTAGATTCAAAGGATGGCAAACTCTAGAAAGAGGCCATGGTTGATGAAATGACATCTTTGCATAAAAATGAGGCTTGGGATCTGGTGGAGTTGTCAGCTGGAAGGAAACCCATTGGCAACAAATGGGTGTTTAAGAAGAATATGAATGCAGAAGGCAAGGTGGAGAAATACAAAGCTTAGTTGGTAGCAAAAGGTTATTCCCAAGTGTCGGGAATTGATTTTGGTGATATTTTTTCTCCTGTTGGCAAGGTAGTTTCTATTAGATTACTTTTATATGTTGTTGCTACTTTTGATTTTGAGGTACAATAGATGGATGTGAAGACAACATTTCTTCACGGGGATCTGGAAGAAGATACCTACATGAAGCAACCTAAAGGCTTTGTGGTGAGGGGTAAGAAAGAACTGGTATGTAGGTTAAAAAAGTCTCTATATGGGTTAAACCAATCACTAAGGATGTGGAATAAAAAATTTGATACATATATATGGGGACTTGGCTTCACTTGAAGCAAAGCAGATCATTGTTTGTATTTTAAATTAATTGGTGACTGTGTTATTTATTTGGTCTTGTATGTGGATGATATGTTGGTGATTGGAAATAACAAAGAAATTATCATGGAATTGATAACCCAATTGTCCTCCAAATTCAACATGAAAGATCTTGGTGTTGCAAACTATATTTTGGGCATGGAAATTAAATGAGATCGAGCAAAAAGGAAGCTCTGGTTAAGCCAGAGGAAGTATGTCGAGACCATATTGTAGAGGTTTAATATGCAAGATAGTAAAGTAGTGAAGGTTCCTATTCCTGTCAGTGTAAATTTATCTGCTGAATAGTGTCCTAAGACACAAGAAGAGGAAAAGGACATGTACTGTGTTCCATACGCAAGTGCAGTCGATAGCCTGATGTATGCAATGGTTTGTACTAGACCAGGCATTACACATGCAGTGGGAATATTGAGTAGGTTTATGTCAAAACCAGGGAATGAGCATTGGACAAAAGTGAAGCGGGTTTTCAGGTATTTGCATAGCACTAATGATTATGATCTGTTCTACCAAGGAAGCCTAGGATTGGATAGAGTTTTGGACATCCATGGATTTTTTGATGCAGATTGGGCTGGAGACCTAGATTAGAGAAGATCTACAACTGGGTATGTATTTAAACTATTTAGAGGTGCAGTCGGTTGGATGAGCAAGAGACAGTCTGTAGTGGAACTTTCAACTACAGAGGTAGAATACATGGCAGCCACTCATGCAAGCAGGAAGCAGTTTGGTTGCAGAGATTGTGTTCAAGTATGGGGTTGGTACAACGAGCTCTAAGGATAGACTGTGACAACCAAAGTGAAATTTTCTTGGCAAAGAACTCTACTTCTTATTCAAAGACAAAGCACATTGATGTTCAATATCACTTTGTAAGGGATATGGTTGCGGACAAAATGGTGTTGCTGGTAAAGGTGGACACTTTGAAGAATACTGCAAATGCATTGACAAAGTCTCGAGAACTAAGAAGTTCTCTTGGTGTAGAGAAACAATGGGTGTTGTAGGGATGGACCAATGACTAAGCTCTCTTTTGGCCCCCCTTGGAAAGAAAAAAACAAGTGGGAGAATGTTGGGTGTGTGTTATATTCTTTCCACAACTATCCCCATGCGCAAGAAGGTAGTAGCCCCCCTCTATGGGGTCTGGGTCAATGCCCCAAAATTTTTTTTTTGGACACTATATTAGGTGGGCGGACCTACCTATGGTTTTATGTGTGGTTTTCGCACATGGTTTTGGGCATGATGTTTTTCTGCCCATAGAATTTTGTAGATCCAGTCAAGGGAACTATGGTCATGTTTTAATCCAAGGTTAATGGATTGGGGTTTTTGGATGCTTCGACATGTATATATATGTATTGTAACATTGAAAGGAATATAATGAAAAATCAATATGGTAGTCCCGGTTTTGGGATCTAGGGGAAAATCTCTATGTATATCTGGTTAATGTTTTATTCTCTCGCCATTGTTTATTTTATGTTTTTATAATTCCTATGCAGGTAATTTATGTATGGGGTTAAAACCTACATGCAGAAAATCCCACCAGCCAACTTGGCAAAACAGGTGTCCACATTCATCGTATGCCTCTACCATTTCTGACCTAATGGCTTCTGAATGGATAGGGTGTGGAGGGACTAAATTTCACGAGGGTTTCTACTAGGGATTATTGTGAAATAGAGAAGAAACAAAACAAGCAGATGAGTAAACCATATCTTGCCAAGAAGTCTCCGAAGTATGGAGGAAAGAATGAAACGACCAGGAATTGGTATCCACAAAACCATAAGGAATTAAGCGAGACATTGATAAGCGAGAGGATAATACAAATGTGATAATTGTTATAAGGTATGAGTTACTATGAACCGTTGATTCGATACAATTGTCAAGAATCAATATTATCATCCCTGTAAAGGATAACATATCACTTGTAAAACCTTGATGGATATCTCAAGGCAATAACATTTATCTTGAAAACATCATCTCTAATGATTGTAGATCCAGAAATTTCAAAATATTACCACATATATGGTTACAAACTCATAGTCCTAAGTTTTTCATTCAAACAATAGATTAAACCAAGTGTTGTGTGTTTAAAATCATGGTATAATGCCTATAGGGATTAAACAATTTGTAATAAAAATCAGGCGCATATAATATAAAGTTTATAAACAATAAAACATTAACCATGCATTAATCCAAGCCAAATGTAGATATCAAGGCATATAAATGATTCAACATGTGATATGAAGAGTTAGGAACACATTATAATATACAAATCGAAATAAGGTAGGGCTACTACAGAATCAAAGATTTTGTAGTGGCCCTTTTTCACTCTAACATTCATATGTTATATAGAGTAATAAGCCCTAAATAATTCATTAAAAAAATGGAAAGAGACCAAGATTTCATATTAATTTTGAATGAGAGATGGATTAATCAAGCAACATTGAAAGCAAATGTTGTAAATAGACACACTCAACAAAGTAACCAAGGACATGTCATAATCATCATTGGGAGAAAAAAAATTATACATGAAAACCATTACAATCACATGAAATCAAAACCAAATATTGAAAAATAAATTTAAGGAGGGGCCCATATCATTTTCCAAAATGAGAGGGGATTCGGTTGGGGCGCCAACACATACTCAACCCCTCCCTAGGAGGTTTGGACTTACCAGTAGAAGTGTGGACTGCTTTTTTATAAGAGTGTTGTATATATACCACATTTGTAACCTAGGCCTTTGGATGCTTCTCATTGTAACCACTCAAAAGTTGCACCAAAATATTGTTGACTACTTCTGTCTACCCATCTGTATGAGGATGGAATGTTGTAGACCTCTTTAACTTTGTGTCCAGAACATCCGAAAATGTAGTGCAAAAAGCATTGAGAAATATTGTGCCCTTGTCTAAAATAATGCTCTTTGGTATCCTAAAGTGCACCTAGACCTATCCAAAGAACAAGTTCATTGCTTCTTGGTCGCTAATGGTATTTTTACAGGGCATAAGAACACACATCTTGGTGAGCCTATCAACTACCATGAATTGGTAGTCATGTCCCTTAATATTTGTTTGTAAACCTCCCACAATGTCCATGGAAATTCTTTCCCGGGGACTAGTCAATATAGGTAAGGGATGGTATAGACCTTGTTTCTTGTTACTAGGTTTGTTGGTACAACAAATCATGCATCCTCTTATGAACCTAGATACATGTTCTTATATCTCGGGCCAATACACATACCTATATGAGTTGGCCATTATCTTATTTACACGAAGGTGCCCTACAACCTTAGAGGTGTGAGCCTCTCTGATCAACTACAATCACTCACCTTTAGAAACACATAACTTATCTATCATGTAGGGTAACCCATCTCGAAGATGGTAGTCAATGGTATTGTCACCATCTTGCACATGAATATTCCTCGAAACTACTAAAACACCTCCTTGAAGTCCTCATCCTTTGAATATGCATCATGGGTGAATGGATCCATGTGCACCAAAGTTCCCAAAGATGTGATCTTTGATGTGGGTGGCCTTGACATCATGTCTTCCAACTAATTTGTGCCACCCTTCTTATACTTAATCACAAAATGGGGTTATTGTAGAAACCTAATCCACTTGTAATGCCTAGTTCATTGTAGCTTACTATGGGCTTGTAGATACTGTAGTGGTTGTTGATTTGTGTGGATTACTATCTCCTTCCCCATAAAATAGTGCTTCCACTTCTTCACAACTTGCCCAAGGCATAGAGCTCCTTGTCCTAGATAAGGTAGTTAAGAACTACCCCATGAAATACTTCATAATGGTAGCACATAGGCCTTCCTCCCTGCATTAAGACCGCTCCCATAGTATACCCACTCACATTTGTCTCCACTTCGAAGGGTTGTTGCAAGTTCAGTAAAGCTAGAAATGGTGCTTGAATTATATTCTTCTTTAGCTCCTTAAAGGCCCTTTGATAACCCTTTCTCCATTGAAAACTCTTACCACTTGTTGTTATGGCATGGAGTGGTGTTATATTGTTGAAAGTGAGGCTATGAATTTCCTTAGGTATTGTGTTTACCCAAAGAAACTCCTAACCTTAGAAACATTAGTAGGCACTATCCATTTCATGATGGCATCTATCGTAGCAAGATCTACTTTCAGCTCTCATCCACCTATCACATGCCCTAGATACACTAAATACTATGTAGACAACTCACACTTCTTGAGATTTGCTGGTAGATGGTCCTTCTTTAATGTCTCCAACATGTGTGTCAAATGTAAGAGGTGCTCTCCCAAGTAGCACTCTTACCAATATATCATCCAAATAGACAATAACAAATGAATCTATAAAATGGCGCAATATATGATTCGTTAACCTCATAAATATAGTTGGTGCATTACATAGGTCAACTGGTATGACTAACCACTCATACAAACCTTATCTAGTTTTGAAGGTAGTTTTCTAGGTATCTTCTTCTCTAACTCAAACCTGGTGATATCCAAACTTTAATTCCAACTTAGTGAAGTGTTTCTCTTACTACAACTGATCCAACAGATCATCTGTCTTGGGCAGGGGGGTATATTCTTGAGCATTGTTTTGTTCAACACCCTGCAATTTATACACATTCACCAAATACCATCCTTCTTTGGCACAATGCTAATGGGTGACCCACATGGTGATGTACTTGGTTGAATGACACCCTATTCTAATAACTACTACAATTGTTTCTTCACCTCACTTTCTTCTATAATAGATTTCTTGTACAACCAAATGTCTAGCAATGGGGAATCCAATAATAGTTGGATCTTGTGGTCGACTTCCCTCTTGGTTGGTAACCCTTTAGGCTTCCGACACACATCCATGTATGCTTGTAGAAACTCTTCTAGTTCCTATTTATATTTCTTAGTACACCCCTCCAAGGATGCATTTTATCTTATCGACTCTTCTACATACAGATCTAAAAAAAATAGAACAAACTTCTTGCTAGAATTGATCAGTTTCTTGGCTTGATTGACACTTACCAGTGAAATTTTATACTTACCTTTGTGCGAATTCATGGTGAACGATTTTCCAATCTTAATGAGCCAATATTGGTTGGCTCTTCGCATGAATATTGAATCTTGCATGTACATGTAGGGACTTCCAAACACCACTCCAAATATAACAAGGGGAACTACATCTAGTTCTACTTCATCAATAAAATTAGCACTAATAGAAAATCTAATTTTGCACTATTTTTTTACCTTTAACTCTGCATCCTTATTTACCCATCCTAGTGGATATGGGCTTGGATGATCATGTACTTCCAATCCTAATTTTTCTACTAGCTCTGTTGTAATGATATTTTCCTGCGATCCTAAGTCAAACATAACATAAATATTTGTCTTATTGACCTATGTGTTTAATATGTAGAAGAGTTTGGTCATTTATTTCTCTTCCTGTTGTTGAAGGCTAATCAGATTCACCTCCTTCTGCACTGATGTACGAATGATCTTCCCGTCCATGTTTGAGTTGCTTTCAATCTGGTTTCCCAAATCAGTGGCCATGAGATTCTTCTTCTTATTGTCCATCTTTTTGTTCTTCAGGTTAAGTTTCGAAAGCAACTTCCAACACTTTTCTTTTGTATGACCATTGATATTACAATGGTTGCAATGGTTTTTGGGATTCACTGGTGTGTTGTGGATTTCATCTTTTTATATCTTTCCCCTTTCCAGTTCTTCTTCCCCTTATTAGAAGCATCCTGACGCTTCTACTTGATCCACTTGATTTCCATTTCTTCTAGCCTATGTTTATCTAGGTATTATGCATGTACACAAGCCTTGTCCACCAATCTAGGCTTAAACAACACCACTTGCTTCTATAGATGGATTTGCATGCCCCTTCTTACACAATATTTTGTCACACTTCCCGTCCCATATCTTGAAGCGTCAAAATGATGAAAGTTGTCAGTGTATTCACCATGAAACACATACAGAAGCATCCCTGAAGAAGAGAAGAAAAGTTTCCTTGAGAGAGTTCTAAAGAAGTTTGCCTAAAAACCTAGTTTTTAGGATCAACGCTTTTTGCACCACTGTTGGCCCTTGTTGATGGCTTGTTGGATCACACTAACCTAGCGATTCCAACGTGACTTTTGATATGAGACCCTGCACTGAACCTCTTCTAGCAGTTTTTCCTAAAGTGGAGGAGAAGCTTCTCTTACTAGAAGCCTCGAGAACGATGAGCTGGATATTGTTGAATAAGGATATGGTCGAGTTCTCCCATTTTGAGTCCTTGATCCTACCTTTAGGGATCTTCCCCTTAATATGTGGACCTTATTCCCCCTTTTGTGGATCCCTAACTCCCTCTCCTTTCCTATAAATGAAATCCCTTCTATCCCCAACTGGTTGGTCATTGCTTGGTTGCATTCCTATGCTGAAACTATGCCTAAATGTTGCCCATCTTACTAAGGAGAAGGAGTGCTTGAAGGTCTTGGCTTGGACTTGGAAATCCACCATAAAGGAGGCTTCCAACATCAAGGCTCATATGGTTGTATGCTTCCCTCATTTTATATTAATAAATACATCAGGTGTTTACTTTCCATAAGTGTATAAATCATTATTCATTTAGTATGATATTCCTTGATCTGTCATATAGTTTATGTTAGAATGAATTACAATATGTATGTTATTGTCTCTTTTGTTTGATCTTCCTTGTAGTTACTCATCCACAACGGTCTAAAGAGGATTGAAATTGGAAGCGAGAAGATCGAGGATGACACCAACGAGCACTTAGCATCAGAGTGAGGTAGGCCATTTGTCTTACTTTGTATTTTCCGATATGAACTAGGAAAGTCTGCAAGTGTTTGTCTAGTTTGGTTTTAGATCCTCTTATAGGACTAAAGAGATCGCTTCTATCCGCAGAAGGGATTGTCTTCACAATAAAATGAAAAATCTTTTGGGGAGCTTATAGCCCTTTTAACCTCATTTTTGTGTTTGGTCTATTTGATCAGTTTGGTCAACCGTTTAGTCATCAGTCATTTAGATTCTATATAGGTTGCATCTTGAGTAATCAGTCCTTTAGAGTGTTAAGTCTGGACTTCTTTCTGAAATTCTTTTTATTTTTCCATTTTTTTCTCTTCCAGCGTGGTTTATCCTGGAACAATCGTGTTTCCAACGTGGTTTTTTCAATAACAGTAGCGTTGAAAGGCTTGTCAACACGGGTTTTGACTGTCGCAGTTACACTAATCCTTGAAACTTGAGGAATTTTAGGGTTTTTGTCAGTAGGGTCCAGTGTGTCTTGACCTCTGAGGTATCCTCCTATTTGTATGCTTTGGATTATTTAGTATTTTCACTGATTGTATCTAATTTTCTTGTTGATTTGCAAAATCCATCTTGTTGCTTTCATTAGGGCAATTTTGAGGTCTAAAATGGGCCTCCTAAGGAAATTATAAAATAATAGTGGAAATGATAAAATAATATTATATTACATCATCAAATTTCGAGCGGGAACACTCATTGGATGCATAATTTGATTCCTCATGCAAGGAGTACCCATGTTACATACTTTCGATGGACCCTGCTACATGAAAGATGAGAAATACATGAAAAATGTGATTGCAATCACGTTTTTCATGTATCTCTCATTTTTTGTGTAGCAGGGTCCATTAAAAGTATGCAACATGGGTAGTCCTTGGATGAGGAACTAAATTTTCTATCCAACGAGTACTCCTGCTTGAAATTTGAGTAAAACCTTAGGGAGATAAGTTGAAAATACAAGTTGAAAAAGTAGTTTTTTTTTAACATTTTACCCAAAAATGGTGAATCATTCCCCATGGTTGACATCATCATCTTGAATCCTATTAGTTCTTATAAAGTTTATTTTGGTTGTACATTTTCCTTAGGAGGTCCATTTTAGACCTCAAAAGTTCTCTAATCGGAGTAGTGGAAGTGAAGTTTGATTGAGTCCTTAGGGTTTTAGGTCAATTGGATTTATTACTTGTTGCTTTTTTGTGCCATTGGGATACTGATTTTGCTGTTGATTAAGCATTGTTTGTTCTTTTGGAAATCATAAAGAAACAACATTTGCATTTGTTTTAGATTTTACTTCAAAATTTACTTTTCAAATTGCATTAGGTTAATTTGCATTGAAAATTCATTTTTGGTTTATAATTGGGCATAGATCACATTGCTTGATTCCCGAAAGCTGAAAGGAGTGCATTATCATTGAAAAATAAAGTGAAAAAATTCATGTAGGTGCATTTGAATCGAATTCCATTTTACTTTGGTGAGTGCATTAAAAAGAAAAGTGAACGATTCATGTCACTGCATGTTAATGAATTGAATCTCATTTTTCTTTGGCTGGGTTCATTGAAATAGTGAAGGTGAAAGCTCTAGTTAGGAGAATTTGTTTACTACATACTTGATTGTTGCATCATTGTGTGAACCTATTGTAGTAGCTACAACACCCTCCAAAATTTTGGCCTGCATCCAATTTCAGAGTGTTCCTTGGTTTTTTCCTTGATGTTTGCAAACAGTCAGGCTCATCCCATGAGCTCGTGTCGAGTCTTTGCACCCTTCTCGCTTGACCGTTCACCAGACATCTTTTAGCATGTTGGTCACAATGTCATGCTTGCGGTCATGTTATGGCTATGTTGAAGGTCCGTCCTCATGTTTACAAGTTGTGTTCACTATGTAAGCATCTGTCACACTCACACACAAAGTTGTATGTAATGTCGCGCAAGTGTCATCGCGGTTGTTCAATGATCTACCTCAAGTGTCACACTTGTCTCTCACACCCGTTGGTCAATCACACTGAGCATATATTGTCTTGTTGGTTCGAGGTGTCTTGTCATCGAGTCGTGTTGAGTGTGTGTTCATAAGGTCATGCATGCACGAGTTCACTCGTTCACACACTTAGTCATTTTTCTGAAGATTTGTCAACCAGACCACCCTCCACCAACTAGACCTCCACTGAGTTGCATTGCGCAATCTCAACCTTCAGTGATCATGTACTCTTACCGAGAATTGTGCAGAGCTTGAGGCTGCCTCCTAGGCAATCTGCACTGTGCAATCTTGGAATCGACCTAGTTGACTGTCACCTAGAACAATGTAGAAGTTGCCCAAGAAGCCATCTCAATCTGCGCTACCCACAAGCCATTCTATTAAGCTTCCTGTTGGTCAAATAGAGAGTTTGACCGGGCAGTGACCTTGAGCTTCACTCCAAAAAATTGCACAAAAGTTGTCAGCATGCCCGCCTCTGCTGACTGAAGAAATTTCACAGACATGAGGGAAAGGAACCCGCTGCCTGTCGCTTCCTATCATTGCACTGTCCCTCAAAATTGCCCAGTTCTGATAGCCAGTGCCCGTGTCAGTCGGCCTGCTGCTCCTCCCAAAAACTGTGCAATTTTCTTGGACTGTCCTCTTGCTGCTCGACACCCCGCTCAACTTGGAAACTATGTAGACATGTCCTGCATGCCTACCTCCCAGTTCTACGCAATTTTGGCCAGCAAGCTCCTGCAACCTGTTGCCAGCCTGCCCACAGAATCTGCATAGTTTTCATTGCTACTGTCCTCCCTACTAGCCGCACCGAGTCCTTGAAAAAATTGCGGAGTTCTGCCTCCCAGCTGAGCTAGATCCCACATAAGGTCACTGTTGTTTCGGACTGCTCATCCCAACCTCCTAGTGACCTCTGTGCAATTTTCCTTGACAGTGCCCTAGAGCCCGCATCCCGACCTGAAATGTGCTCTGCGTAGTTTCAGAGCCTTGTCCTCTCTCCTGGTCACCTGCACCCAAAAACAAAAGATGATGCATCATGGTAGACTAGGAGATTTCTGGATTTGATGTCGTCTCGTCATGAGTGATTGTAGATACACATATATGGATGATACTTGGCACGACGACGAATGAGATGAACACGGAGTGCATGCTAGGAGACTTGTTTGCGAACAGATGAACACATGAAGCATGCCAAGTACCAATAAAGGGGATACATGCACATGCAACATCAAGCGAACACCAAGACCATCGAAGACTCTGCACACCTTTCCATGTGGAGGTGAAGCTATGATACACCAAGAGCACACTCATCACTTAGCAGCACTGCAACTCAACATGGACACCACCATTAGCATGAACATACCAGCATTGTTGTGTTGAGTCATGTCATGAGTCATCCCAGCCACATCATTACTTTGGGCCATATTGTTGTAATCAATGTAATGTAATGTGGAAGTCCAAGAGACCCACATGTAAAGTTGAAGAGACATGTAAAGTTGAAGAGTCATGTAAGTCAAACAGTCATGAGGGAAGTCGAACAGTCACAAGGGTCAGTTTCAGCCTTAGCTATATATACCCCTCATTTGTACATGCAAAGGACTTTTCACCTTGGCTCCTCTCACATAACCTTGAGAGTCTGTAGTCTTTTCTTTGAGGAGCGAGCAGTCGCTCCAATGCCCCGTTATCGAGGTTAGTGATGTATGGTGTACCGATATGTCTTGGAACTTTCGATTAATTCAGAAGCCTGTTAACATGCCAACACATTTTCACACATGTATTGTATTCATTTTTAAGACTATTCTTTGGATGCTTGTAATGCATGTTTCTTTAACCTGTATTATTCGTACATATGTTGTTGGAAATGTGTTGTATCAATTGTTAATGTTGTCTTGCTTGTGTGGAATATTCAGTCGGACACTCGACATATTCATTCTCGTAAATTGTTATAACGACTGTCACACTTGTGTTGACTATTCCACTGGGTGTTGTACATGCTATCTGGTCCCCTTGTGTTTGTGACTGCCACATCCATGTGGACTACTCTGTCGGAAGATGTGCATGCCATGTTGTGTTTTGTGTCTCTAACAGAGTTGGGACTATTCCCTTTCGACTTCAGACTCACTCTCACCCTCTCCCTCTGTAGTGAAAGAACCTTGACACAAGTGACACTAAGCACTCACCAGGCACGTGAACCTTGTTGTTCGAAGACAAAGTAAACCACTCTCATGTGCTGACAAGCAAGAGCTAAGACAAATCTTTAAGATAATGGAAACTAGGCAATCATACCAGATGGGACTCTTACACAAAATAGTGTGAGGTATAGTTGGGAATTCATACTGGGGAGATCCCCTGAATGTTGGTGGGTCCAACACCATCAACAAAACCTCTTCCCTATGTTAGATAACTTTCATTGAATCGAAAAGAATCAATTTTTCATGCTAGTTGCATCATAGGTATTCAGGTGACATCGATCTTTGAGACTTAAAACCGAAACTTAATTGAAGATCAACTTAAAATTTACCTCAATTAACCTAAGGAGCATTTGTCATTAATGAAAAAACATTTAGACGTCTAGGCTAGAAACATGTTTCGGTGTCGTTAAACGTAGGAGTTGTCGTTGTTTTCCATTGTTGTATCCCGGGGTGAAATCCCATTCCATGTACGGAAGTGTATAGGATCGTTCTCCAGTACTTTTAGGTATATTGGAGGCGCTCCACACATGGTAACTATATGGGAATGCTCTCATCAAACGGTTACGCATTAGACAACACTACTACAGGCTAAAATCCCACGTACTGTCGCGTATATTTTGGGAGCCCCATATAGGTTTCTATCCAGCCACAAGGAATCGAGTCTGCCACCTTGTATACCATGATACACCAAACACAACATTCAAGGAGATTGGTTGCCGTATGTTAAGTGCTTGGTTCCTCCAACGTGTATATTGCAGTTCATAATTGGTTGGTAAAACCTCATGCCTAGTTTTAACCCTTTTTGATTTATTTATTTTTTGATAATAAAATTAATCGACCACAGAATCACCAATTACCCGTGAAACGAAATCCTCCTTTGCTCCTCAAAATTAATGGTTAATTGAAAAATTGGATTTAATCCCAAAGCATTCACCAACAAACATTTATGATTCATTTTCTGGAAATACATCGTGGCAGAACCACCAAGATTTCCAAACGAGACCCCGGATATCTATGGAAATACTAATGCACCCGATTCACCTAGAGTTGTAAGTTTCGATAATGTTGAGCCTGAATCCCTTGAAAACCAAGGAGTTGAACTTGGTCTTGTCCTAAGCATCCAACCCCTTGCTTCCTGACCACCTCCAGAGTCAGTAGGCTCATCCCAGTACTCTCCTTCGGATAGTCCTTAGCCTATTTCAGATTTCTTGCTTTTTCCTCCCAATCCACTCTTTGATTCAAATTCTCTTGTGTATTTATTGCCTCCACATCCATATAGTCCGTTTGGTACTCCCAACGTACGTCTGATTCCTTATCTTGGAATGACTTGGGTTCCCAACCGAGAACTGTTTCCAATCATGGGAACATAAGGTGATAACCCACTTGTAGGGTCAACACCCCAAGGTATTCCAGTGGAAACTTCTGGAACTCACATTCCCAGTACGAAGATTGATCCTTTGTCACTTCTTCCTCCTGAAGGCTTTCCTTATGTTTCCTCTCCCTACATGACGACGGGACCAAGTACACCTCCTCCTTATAGTATGCCCTTGGTTCCACTGGGTTATAAATCTCTTGGCGATGCTTTTTCAGATAATTACAGAGCCACTTCACTGTTTCATAATCCCATTTGGTCCTCTGGTGTCATGCCTACTACCAACTCGTTTGTCCCAAACATGTTGGTAACTTCCTAGACCCTACCCAACCTACAATGTCGGTAAGTGAAACACACGTTCCTCTTAATATTTCTGCTCCTCCTACTATATCCACAATAATTGTGGTTCTTAATGTGAACGGACAACATAAAAATTCATTTGTTCTAATGTCTAGGGGGAATATCCTCCGCCTTACGTGCCTCCTGATTCTAGTGGAAGCTATACACCCCCTCCGAGGGAAAGTCAACTCATTAGTGTTGTTTCTAACCCAGGTGGAACATCAATTCCATCTATATCAATAAACATTATAGGGACCCCTTTACAAGGTCATCAAGTCCCTTTGACTCAACCTTCCTGTCAGCAGCCTTATACTCCTACAGGCTCTCAACATCTCCAAACTTCGTATCAACAGGTAGGTCCTCAAATGAAATATGCTTATGGGGCTGGTAATCCTCCTCTGCAACCACAAATTCCTATTCAACAGCAGCAGGGACCCTAGCGTCAACCACAACCACAGGTGTCCTACTCGCAACCACAACCGCAAGTTTCCTATCTGCATCCATAGCCACAGGTGTCTTACTCGCAGCCATAGCCTCAGGTTTCTTACCAATCCCAATAGGGATCTTATCATTAACCATGAAAACCAATTCCTATTCAACCCCAACAAGGACCTTACTCACAAACCCAGCAACGATTCCTTACCAATCCCAATAGGGATCTTACCAACTACTATTGCCATAGTCACAACATATGCAACAAGGACCTTACCAACAACAGTATGGCAAATTTTCTTTGCAAAATCCATACGTCCAATATGGTCACTAGAATCGGTATGGTCAACCTCCATATGGTCAACCACCTTATGGAAAAAATCCACCACAATGGGGGCAGGCCCAAACTTAGCAAGGCTAGAATACTCAGTTTGGCACATACCAGAGACCCTATACTCCATACAACCCACAACTGCCATTTTTGGCAACGTTGGAATTGTCAGATGTTTCAAGGCTTACAAATGACCCAATAGGTCACTCCCTGTATTGGCCTTTATTACCAACCAAAATTCCTAGTGATTCCCCCAAATTCGAGGGTAAATCTGGAGAAGACTCCCAAGCACACATTTTGACTTACCACCTATGGTGTTCCTCTAATTCTTGGGTTGATGATTCTATCTAATTATGTATTTTCCAACACACTCTAGCAGGTGATGTCGCCAAATGGTACATTGAACTCCCTCGTGGTGCTTTTCAAGACTTCAATACTTTAGTCATGGATTTCCTCACCCACTTTTAGTTGCATGTCTAGTATGAGACTCAAACTCACCTCCTAATGTCTTTGCAACAGACGACTTCTACTCATATCTCTAATAATATCCATGAATGGATGCGTAGGTGTCATCTCATCAAATTCGATATCCCGAATCAACTTTTGACTTAATGGTTCACTAAATCATTCATCCCTCCTATTGCTAAAGACATAGTCATGGGTGGTTGTGTGATTGAGGAACAAGTTATCACCCATGCCCAATATTTGGATTTGGCTTATTCACAATCTAGCACATTATATGAACTCTTACCTGGTGCCCAACAAACTTCAACTGGACCTGCCTCTTCTAAAACTGTAGATTCACCACCTATCGATGGCATCATTGGATCTATGGCTCATTGATTTAATAATACTCTGACTACCTCTTCAAAACCTAAATCTATTATGGTCATTGCAATTCCTAATATTGTTGATAATCCTAAGAATCATAGTAAAGCCTTAGAGGTAAATGCTATCCAGTCTACCGTAATAGATAAATCCTTGAAAGGCAAGAATAAGGGTAAAGGAAAAACTAAACAAGATACCCCTAAACAAGATTCCCAAAAATCGTCAGCTGACGACACACCAAAACGAAAGCCTAAATATCCTTGCATTATTTGTGATGAAGATCATTACACTAAGGATTTCCCTCGTCGTGCCGAAGTAAGTCGTCTTCTGAAAGGAACTACATGGACGCCATTTGTGCTCAAGGAACCTTTCCCATCTCAATAGACACAATTAGTAGACCAACCCTATGCTCAAACATCTGGAAGCTCTCAACTGTTTATGAGTGGCTCAGAACAAATTTCCGTAGCCACGAGATCAAAAGATTATTTGCCTCCTGAGAAACATGTGGTGAAGAAAAATACCACTGCTGTAACCCTCTTCCTCCACTCCACCCAGTTCCGGTCCTTTGCATATTGAGAATTCTTGCACCGATTCCATAATCTGACGACCCCCTAAAGGTGTTCTTCATAAATCATCCTATAATCCGAATGCGTGAGCTGCCCAACACTACAACATTTTATAAAACTTGTCTCAAACATCCTCGGCAATGTTGGCTCTGGAAGTCCTTCAGATGTGTCTGTCACATTGGAAGGCTTTGCTATCCGCTATTGGAGGAATTGATCCCACAAATTCCAATATGATTACTCTTGATCTTGAAAACCATGTACCTCTCCTACCACCTCAACTTGCTTTTCTCATTCAAGTTGTTGTTATGGGAAAGACTATCCACCAGACTGTTGTTGATGAAGGAGCCTCCACATGCATCATTTCCATATCATGTTGGAAAGCCACTAGTTCCCCTCCTCTCAACCACTCTTCGAATAGTTTATAAGTTTTCGATGGTCAAGGTTTCCACCCATATGGTATTCTCAACTCCTTACCCATTTAGTTGGAGGGAAAGAGGGTCAATTTAGAAGTCGAGGTTGTTGATTCCAATCGCAATTATAACCTTTTACTTGGTCAAAGATGGACTCATGCATTGTTTTGTGTGGTCTCATCTCTTTTCCGTGGACTCTATTTTCTCCACCAAGGGAAAATATTCATTGCTGATCAATTGGCTTTATTTTCCTCTGATTCTTAAACCAGTAATGTGCCTTATGTTGGGAAAACCAATATTCCTTATGAAATTATTGGAGCAAGCCTTTTCAAGGACCCTACCTTAATGGGAACTTTTTCCCTTCCTCCTCCCTCCAACGTTGCCTCATTTAACATGACCTCATTTAATTATGACCCATGGATCATTCCTAGTCCTGACTAGATCGATGACTTTAGCAATGTCATGCGCTTAGCCCAGTTGAAAAAGCTTATCAAACTATTCTTTTGGCTTCTGCGATTGCATATACAACTCATGATCGATTGATATTTTCCCTAGAATCGTATCTACAAACTCCTTAGCTTCGTTCTTATGATTCTGAAGATCATTTGAATGAGACGTTCCTGACTGATGAAAGCATTTATGAAGTCATGTCTCTAGAAGAATACCCTTGGAATGATATTCATCATCGTTCCTCTTTTCTTCCTAGCCCTGGGTCAATTCCTACTTGTCTAGGTACTTTAATTTCTCCTGAAATGACTACTTCATGAACCAGGATCCATTTCAGACACCTATCCTAGTTCATGAAGTGTTGCCTGAAGGTAATTTAGGGAAAATTTCAGCAACCATGCCCATCGACATCTCAGTTAAAACTGGGATTGTCGAGAACATTCACATAGGCGCTACTTGTTCTCCTGATGAAATTAAGATTTATAAAACCTTGTTCAAAGAATTCTGTGAGGTCTTTGCCCGGTCTTACAAAGAGATGTATGACATCGATCCTAGTATTGTGGTTCATGAGATCCCCACCTATCAAGATTTGAAACTTGTGCGCTAACGTCTTCGTTCGGTGCACCCAAGGAAGGCAGATGCCATTAAGGGAGAAGTTGAAAATCTTCTAAAAGTTGGCTTTATTTATCCTATCCCATTGACAGATTGGGTCTCCAATGTTGTTCCAGTAACTAAGAAACAGAGAACCATACAAGTCTGTGTTGACTATCGAGATATCAATCGAGCCTATCCAAAGGACAATTACCCTACTCCTTTCATTTACCAAATTATCAATGAATTTGTCGAGAGTGAAATTTTCTCCATGGATGGATTCTCTAGATATAATCAAATTAATATCCTTCCTCCCGATCAACACAAGACTGCCTTTATCTGTCCTTGGTGGACTTTCACCTACAAAAAGCTTCCTTTTGGCTTAAAAAAGCTAGTGTAGCCTTCAAATGGGCTATGTCTTATGCCTTCCACGATATTAAAAATATCGTTCAACCATATCTTTATGATTTACCCACACACTCACTTAAACGTCAGGACCATCCAACTCATCTTCGAGCGATTTTTCTTCACTGTCGACATTACAATATTCGATTGAATCCTCATAGGTATGTTTTTTTGCATCAATTAGAGTCGTCTATTAGGCTTCGTAGTATCCAAAGAAGGAATCTGCATTGATCCTCTCAAGGTGGAGGCCATTGTCAATTTTCCACCTTCATTTTCCTTACATCAACTCCAAAGTTTGCATGGAAAGGCATAATTTCTTCGTCATTTCATCCCTAATTATGCTGAGCTTGGCAAGGGTTTTACTTGTCTAATGAAGAAAGGAGTCCCATTCATTTGGCATGACATTGCTCACAAGTCGTTTGATTCTTTAAATGCCACACTCATTAGTGCCCCTTTGTTGCAACCTTCAAATTATCATCATCATTATCTCTTGTACTTGGCCACTACTGACAATACCATTGGTATGGTGTTGGTTTAGGATGATGATGACGAAAATGAGCATGTTATATATTACTTGAGTCATAACCTTTTTTATGTTGAGACTTGTTGGCTTATATGGGCCTGACCTAGGTTCGGAAGAATTATTTAGCCAAGCAAATCTCGCATCTACCGGCCCTTTCGGCGACAGCCCATGAAGCGTGGACTGAGGCTCACCCGAGGTAGTAGGGGAGGGTGCTGGAGCCAGGTTTCCACACCCTTGGGATGTCTGGATGTGGTCTGAGAGGTTCGCGCGCCGTCCCGTGGCTTCGCGTTGCACTAGATCCGCGCAGATCCAGATAATCTTAACTTTCTCTTACCGCACTGATTACAGATCTAATTTATTCGATTAAGTATTATAACCCAGATCTATTTAGAGAGGTCTTTAAGCAACATTTTACTTCTTTCATTTAGTTCGCATATTAAGATTAAACCCGATTCACAAGTATTCAATAAGCACATGCGCTTAGATCAAACAGTTTCATTAACCATAAAAGAACAGAGTTGCGATAGTTCATAATTAACACAGAATTAAGAAGAAACTTATCTTTATTTCCACTTATCACCCTTACATCCAGATCTTCCCTGCGCTCAGCTGCAAGGGTCTGCGCACACAACTGCGGACTCTTCTGAGCCTCTATGCACATAGCTGCTGAGCCTCTATTTTCTACCCCAAGCCCCAACTAGGCTTTCTGTCCCAAAACCATTACGCAGGACCTCTGCTACCCAATAGTCCCCCAACACAATTATCATGACTCGTCCCAAGTCACTCATTGGTGTGGCGCGACACGCTGTCGTGGCTTCGTGGTTCACCTCCCTCTGAGTGATGCTCGTCATCCTATTGCTTTGTCCGTGTCTCCTACAACGCTTCATCTGACTCCTGCTTCAATGTTTTTACTACTTCTTCCAATCGATGATGCTCATTCTGCTCTGCTCGGTTAACATAGAACACCCCCTGATACAATTTTAGCTCGAGCGGGGAAGCCTCAGATGGGACCTCCTTGTACCTCCACAGCCACTTCCAACCTTCGTATCTTCTCGTCGCACTATTTGTTGCAGCTTGTGTTGCAATTTTGCAAGACCGTTGCTGCTGTCCGTGAGATCCCACTGCTTATAATTTTTTAGAGATGCCTTAGTAACTTCGTTTTGACCCATGGTCTCCGTTTTCCCATATTTTCGCTGAATTGTTGTAGTTTGCCAACCTGCCCATGGACGGGGTGACAACATCTGGACCACTTCTGCTTTGTGTCTTCTCTTTTCCGGTACATCCCCTACTGTTGGGCTGTGGGACGCCTGTGGCTGTCAACACCATGCTCCTGAGATAGTCTGGCTGCCCTCTTGGCCATATTACCACCTGCGGGCTTACTCCTTGTGCAGAGATAATAAACAACACCATGTCAAGACTTAGCATACACTTTGTGGAGGTGTAAGTCGCCTGGTAACTGTTCCTCAGTGTTTAATAAGCGAATCGAATTTCAAATTCCTGGATTGCTGCCTGTTCCAACATCCCCGTGTAAATTCTACAGCAGCTTGTGCCATATCTGGCTCGTACTCCTTCCCTTAATTGCCCGCCACTTGCTCCCTTTTGCCATAATGCAGACATCGTGTCATGAATAGTGACCTGTATGGTCACCTTTGCTCGGAGCAACGCAACAACGTACTTCTGACCGTGCGGCTGCGATCCTGATGATGGGCCTGATCGATGCGTATCCTGGCACTCGTGCCTCTTTCTCCTAGACTGCTTTATCATCCCGCGCTCTCTTTCAACTAGCTAGAGTGGTGAGACTGTCCCTTGAATGGTTAGTTAGGCGGCCGACCTGCCCATATAGAGCTTCAGACGACTGCCATTTACTTGGCCTGGAAAGGGGTCCCCATTGAGTTTGGCAAGCTGAACTGCACCCCCATCGGTAACTTCTTTGATGACGTAAGGTCCCAACCAATGCATTCAGAGTTTGCCAGGGAACTTCTCGAATTTATTGTCGTATAGCAATACTAGATCATTCTCCTTGAAGGTGCGCACCTTGATATGGTGATCATGCCACGCTTTTTCCTGTTGTTTCTGCACTTGCTGATGGAATCCAGCCAAAAATCATTCCTCCTCCATTTCTTCGAGCTGTGCAAGCCTTTCCTCCAAAGCCCCACGGTCTGCCATACCTGTGATTGCCACGATCCGTAGACTAGGCACAATATATTCCATAGGCATGACGGCCTCCTTGCCATAGACTAACCGAAAAGGTGTCTGACCCGTCAATTTCTTGCATGTGGTTCGATATGCCCATAGCACAGCAAGGATGCGCAAGTCCCAGTCATTTCATCGTGCATTACAGACCTTGGTCAATGTAGTCTCCAAGATTTTGTTGAATGCCTCCATGGTCCCATTTGCTTGTGGGTGGTATGGCATACTTTGTTGATGATATATTTGGAATTCCTCAGTGAGTGTGCTAATGGTTTCATTCAGAAAATGCGTTCCCCGATCGCTCATGAGAATTTTGGGACAGCCAAACCTTGTCAGTACATTCTCGAACAAAAACTTCGCAGCTGTTGCAGCCGTGCAATCCTTAACCGGTTATGCCTTGGCCCATCGGGTTAAATAATCTGTTGTGGTGATGATATAGCGCGCGCTCGTTTCTCCTCGCGGCTCAATAGCTCCTACAAAGTCGATTGCCCACTTTTCGAAGGGTTGTAGTGTCATCTGCTGTTGGAGCGGCATTTCATCTCTTCGCAATGGTTTCCTCGTCCGTTGATAGAATTTGGAGGCTCGATAGTGAGCTTTCGAATCCTGATGCAGAGTGGGCCACCATAATCCTGTGCGAAGTATCTTCTGGGCTGTGGCACGACCTGCATAGTGTCCGCTAGAAACCCCCTCTTGGGCTTCGGCTAGGATCTGTCCTCGCTCAAACTTTGGGACATACCGATGCAGAATCTCATCATTGCCCATTTTGTAGAGGTGTCCTGCAATCACAGTGAAGTTTGCTGCGCGTATCACTAATTCATTCTTCTGTTGAATGGATTATCCTTGCGGTGCGGTCCTTGTAGTTAAGAAATGAATTATATCTTCAAAATGAACATCTGCTATGCGCACCGCATATAGCTGAGCATCCGGAAGTTCGTCTTCTAAATTTATGGGTTCTTCGCCGGTCTCAATTCGGGATAGGTGATCTGGGCCTGCATTTAGACGTCCTAGCTTGATAATGACCTCAAAGTCATACTCCTGGAATAACAACAACCATCGACAGATATGCCCCCCCAACACAGGCTTATTCATGAGGTATTTTAATGCCGAGTGATCGGTATACATCTTAAAGTGACCTCCCAGTAGATAATGGTGGAATTTTTGAAGCGCGTATACCATCGCTAATCCTTCACGCTCAATAGTTGAATAGTTCTTCTCAGCTTTGGACAATCGGTGACTTGCGAACGCAATCGGGTGGTCAATTACCTCCGCTCCTAGTTGTGTAAGTAATTCCCCTAAGGCGATACATGACGCGTCGACATGCACATGAAATTCATCGTCCCATTTTGGAAAGACCAATATAGGGGCCGATGCCATCTTTTCCTGAAGCGTCTTCAGAATTTTGTTACATTCCTCGTTTCAGCAATAAGCAGCATCCTTCTTTAGCAACTGTTCCATCGGAGCCATGATCTGAGCGTAGCTTTTGATGAACTTTCGATAGTAGCCTATGCCCCCTAGTGTGGCGCGTAATTTTTTGACATTGCGCGGCGCTTGCAGATTGAGTATGATGGTGATCTTCGCTAGATCCACCATCAGGCCTTGCTTACAGACCACGTGGCCCAGCAGGTTCTCGAATAGGACAAGGAAAGTACACTTCTTGAGATTCAACGCAATCTGGTGTCGTCGACAAGTATCCAACATTAACCGTAAGCTTGCCACATGCTTCTTGACTAGTCCAAACACGGTCCAGTCGTCTAGATAGACCTTTAAAAACTTGTGTATAAATTATTTGAATGCTGCGAACACTATTCGTGAAAATATTGCCGGTGCGTTCTTCAGACCAAAGGGCATCATCGTGTAGTGAAAGCAACCCCATTTGGTGGCGAATGTCATTTTACTCCTATCTTCTGGCGCGACCTTGATCTGGTGGTATCCTGAGAACCCATCTGTGAACGAGTAGGCTTCTTGCCCCCCCACATTTTCCAGTACCTCATCCGTAAATGGTGTTGGAAATGGGTCGTTCATGCAAGCATCATTGAGCTTCCTGAGATCCACACTGATCTGAATCTCGCCCTTCTGTTTCTTTTCCTGCACAACCATTGGAACTACCCAATCGGACTCCTCGACAGGCTCAATGATTCTTGCTGCCAGAATCTTACCCAGTTCTTCGCGGACCTTTGCTTTATATTTTGGATTTAATCGGTAGGGCCGCTACTTAATTGGTTTCGCGTTTGGCTTCAATTTTATCTTCATCACTCCCAAGTCCCCTAGGATCCCTTTTAGTTTCGTGATCTTTGTTGGAAACAAGTCTCGATATTCGCGGAGAAATTTGATGACCTTTTCTACTGTAGTGTCGTCCCAATAGTCCCCGAGCGTTGCATACTTCGGTTCTTCTTCGGTTCCTATATTGGCTTGTTTTGTTTTTAACAGCGCCATCATATCATGATCTTCAATTTCGGGTCCGCGCACCTCGCAGCTTCCGTCTGATTCCAGAATATGGATGTTTTGCAGATCATCCTTCTCATCTTCTACCTTGACATTATAGCATGCGAGGGCTTGGCTTAGTTGCCGCGACTAGTCGGGCTGCATAGGTTCCTCTGGTTCTATTGGCGTCTTGAAAATGGCGGCCTTTACCAGCTGGAGCGCTTCATCTACCGGATCCATCCATTGATATTCATGTTGGGTGTGGAGCCTGATTATCTTCTATATTCAAAGGTATCGCCACATTGGACGCCAGTTCGAAATGGGGGCGGCAACGTCGCCCGTAAAATATTTGCTGCAGGGGAGTCTAGGGGGGGATGGCTGCGAACTTTGGGAGCCCCCCCCTGGTGGGGGGTTTCGGGGGCAGCGTCCCCGAAGCTAAAAACAGCTGTAAAATTGCCTTGTAAAAGTATAGCAATTTCTAGTCAATCTGGGCCGTTCATTAGGTGGTTGATCTGACGATAGAACTTATGTTTAGTTTAGGGTTTTTTACCCTAGAAGGCAACCCCTCTCTATGTATGAGGGCATTGTATTTGAGGCTGTGTGATAGATGTGTATTCTGTGAGCGAGAAATAGAGAGGTGAGACTGTGAGAGAAAACATAGGATATTACAGCGGATCTGCTGTAGGTTGTGTCTCTTCATTTTGCTGGATAATAGAAAGGAAGGACTGGCTGTTCGGGGTGGACGTAGCCCAAACTGGGTGAACCACGTATATCTGTGTCTCTCTTGTTTTATGCGTTTTCTGTGTTTATATTTATGCAATATTTTATGTGTTCCATTGCTCCATAATATATAATTTCTAACAACTGGTATCAGAGCCGAAGGTCTATTTGGCTGATAAACTCGTAGGAAAGAAGGGTTCCTGGTTCGAGTGGGAGCAATGGCGGAAGATGGTAAGTTTAGGGTCGAGAAATTTAACGGCCAAAATTTCTCGCCGTGGAAGATGCAGATGGAAGATTATTTGTATTAGAAAGATCTATACCTACCATTGGGCGGAAAATCAAAGATGCCGACGGGTATGACAGACGAAGAATGGAACCTTCTCGATAGAAAGGCACTCGGAATAATATGGTTGTGCCTTGCTGCGTCAGTCGCCTTCAACATTTCGAAGGAAACCACGACAGAGGGTTTGATTCAGGCGTTGTCGAAACTATATGAAAAACCCTCGGCCTCAAACAAGGTATTTCTTATGAAACGATTATTTAATATGAAGATGTCGGAAGGTGGATCTGTTGCAGACCATTTAAATGATTTTAATACAGTTACAAGTCAGTTAAGTTCTGTAGGGGTAAACTTTGATGATGAAGTTAGAGCTCTGTTATTCTTGTGCTCATTACCAGAAAGTTGGAATGGTTTGGTAATGGCCATTAGTAACTCCGTTTCTGGATCTAGTACTTTAAAGTTTGATGATGTTGTCGGTGCTATCCTTAGTGAGGAAATGCGACGGAAAAGCTCCGGTGAGACATCGGGAAATTCTTTGAGTGCAGAGTCTAGAGGAAGAAAAATGGAAAGAGGAAAGAGCTCAGGATATCGCAGTAAATCAAGGAAAGGCAGATCCAAGTCCAGGTCGGGGATAGTGTGCTGGAAATGTGGAAAGAAAGGACACCTAAAGAAAGACTGTAGATCTCGGAAGGGAAAAGAAGGAGATGCAGAATGGGTAAGGTTCTTGTAAAACAGAAGAATTGAAACCAATGGCTATTAAAGGAGGTAAGGCATGTTCTAGATCTAAAGAAAAATCTGATTTCAACAGGGCAGTTAGGCGGTGAAGGTTGTGGGACAACTTTCACAGATAAAGCTTGGAAGGTCACCAAAGGAGCCCTGGTAATAGCAAAAGGCGAAAAGGTTGGTACATTGTATTTATGCAATGGTATTTCTAACTCTGTTAATGCTTTAACTTCCAAAGGAGCAGATGCAGCATTATGGCATCATAGGCTCGGACACATGAGTGAAAAGGGGATGAAGATTCTTCACTCAAGGAATTTGTTGCCGGGTTTGAAGAATGTTGATTTGGACTTCTGTGAGAATTGCATTTATGGAAAACAGAAGAGAGTCAGATTTCTCAGAGTTGGGAAAGAAAAGAAGAATGAAAAATTAGAGCTTGTGCATACAGATGTATGGGGACCTGCTCAGGTATCATCTCTCGGTGGCTCTCATTATTATGTTACTTTTATTGATGATGCAACTAGAAAAACTTGGATTTATTGTATTAAGAATAAATATGATGTATTTGATACTTTCAAGAAATGGAAAGCTTTGGTTGAGATTGAGACAGGAAAGAAATTGAAGTGTCTTAGATCAGACAATGGAGGTGAATATTGCAGCAAAGAGTTTGATAGGTACTGTTCAGAGCATGGAAATCGCAGAGAGAAGACAGTTCCAAGAACACCACAAGAAAATGGTGTGTCAGAAAGGATGAACAGAACAATCATGGAGCGTGCAAGGTGCATGAGATTGCATGCAGGATTGCCTTTACAGTTTTGGGCAGATGCTGCTATTTATCTAATAAATAGAGGGCCTTCAAGCTCCTTGGATGGTGGTGTTCCAGAGGAAGCATGGACAGGTAAAAAGGTAAACTACTCTATTTTAAAGCCTTTTGGTTGTGAGGCCTTTGTCCATATTGATAAAGAAAATAGAACAAAGCTTGAGGCAAAGTCAAAGAAATGTACCTTTATTGGATATGGTGTTAATGATTTTGGTTATCGCTTATATGATTACGAAAATCACAAAATCATTAGGAGCAGAGATGTAATATTCAATGAAAAGGTCTTGTATAAGAATCAGTTGCAGGAAAAGAAACAGGAAAATGAAAAAAGGAATACGCAGTTCTTGATGAAATCACTGAAAAAGTAAAGGTGCCTGAAAATAATAATAATCAACAACCACAACAACAACAACCACCACAACAACAACAGGCACCCCAAACACCTGAAAGTGGTGTTAGAAGATCTACCAGGATAAGTAGACCCCCTGAACGATACTCTCCTTCATTATATTATTTATTGTTGACTGATTCCGGTGAACCCGAATGTTATGAAGAAGCAATGCAGGTTGAAAGCAGGAAGAAGTGGGAGGTAGCCATGGAAGAAGAGATGGACTCCTTAATGCATAACCAGACTTGGGATTTAGTCAGTTTTCCTGTAGGAAAAACTACATTGAAGAATAAATGGGTTTACAGGCTGAAGGAAGAAGATGGAGGAAAACAGAGGTATAAAGCTAGACTTGTGGTGAAGGGGTTTGCACAGAAGAAAGGTATTGATTTTGATGAAATATTTTCTCCTGTTGTTAAAATGAGTTCAATCAGAACTATTTTAAGTCTTGTAGCAGCTGAAGATTTGTATCTTGAGCAGTTAGATGTAAAGACAACCTTTCTCCATGGGGATTTGGAGGAAGAGATATATATGCAGCAGCCATAAGGATATGAGGTGAAAGGGAAGGAGAAACTAGTGTGCAGGTTGAAGAAGAGCTTGTATGGCTTAAAACAGGCTCCAAGGCAGTGGTATCTAAAATTTGACAAGTTTATGTCTGAACAAGGTTATACTAGATGTCACTCTGATCATTGTGTTTATTTGAAAAAGCAAAATGATGGCAGCTATTTTATATTGTTATTGTATGTAGATGACATGCTTGTTGCAGGATCTAACATGTAGGAAATAAATGTGCTCAAAAGAAAATTGGAAAATTCATTTGCAATGAAGGATTTGGGAGCTGCAAAACAAATCCTTGGTATGAGAATAACTAGAGACAGGAAAAATCGTAAATTAACATTGTCTCAGAATGAGTACAAAAGGTGTTGAAAAGATTTAACATGCACAATGCAAAACCAGTTAGTACACCTTTTGCTAGCCATTTCAAACTTAGCAAGGAAATGTGCCCAAAGACCCAAGAAGACATGGATTATATGTCTAAAGTTCCATATGCATCAGCAGTTGGAAGCTTAATGTATGCAATGGTATGCACAAGGCCTGATATTGCACATGCAGTGGGAGTTGTAAGCAGGTACATGAACAATCCAGGAAAGGAACATTGGATGGCAGTGAAATGGATTCTCAGATATTTGAAAGGTACCACAAATCAAGCATTATGCTTTGGTGGTTCAAACATCTCCCTACAAGGATATGTTGATGCAGATATGGCAGGTGACAGAGATAACAGGAGGAGCACTACAGGATATGTATTTACTGTTGGAGGAACAACTGTCAGTTGGGTTTCAAAAATTCAAAGTGTTTATGCACTTTCAACAACAGAAGCAGAGTATGTTGCTGCTACAGAGGCTAGTAAAGAAATGATTTGGTTACAAAGGTTTATGGGTGAATTGGGTAAGGAGCATGATATGGGCACGTTATACAGTGATAGCCAAAGTGCCATTCATCTTGCAAAGAACTCAACATTTCATTCCAGGACTAAACACATACAGCTCAAGTACCATTTCATACGATCAGTGTTGGAAGATGGAGAGTTGAAGCTGGAAAAGATACACACTAGCCAGAATCCTGCAGATATGCTAACAAAAGTTGTAACTAGGGAGAAACTGAGAATATGCTCAGTTTCAATTGGTCTTCAAGGATGACGATGAAGATGAGAAACAACTAGGTCTAAAGAGGAGTCATTGTCCAGCAAATGGAGCAGCGGTGGAGTTGCTACAATCAGTCTCCAAGTGGGAGATTGTTGGGTGTGGAGCCTGATTATCTTCTATATTCAAAGGTATCGCCACATTGGACCCCAGTTTGAAATGGGGGCGGCAACGCCGCCCATAAAATATTCGCTGCAGGGGGGTCCAGGGGGGGGCGGCTGCGACCTTTGGGAGCCCCCCCCTGGCGGGGGGTTTCGGGGGCAGCGCCCCCGAAGCTAAAAACAGTTGTAAAATTGCCTTGTAAAAGTATAGTAATTTCTAGTCAATTTGGGCCGTTTATTAGGTGGTTGATCTGACGGTAGAACTTATGTTTAGTTTAGGGTTTTTTGCCCTAGAAGGCAACCCCTCTCTATGTATGAGGGCATTGTATTTGAGGTTGTGTGATAGATGTGTATTCTGTGAGCGGGAAATAGAGAGGTGAGACTGTGAGAGAAAACAGAGGATATTACAGCGGATCTGCTGTAGGTTGTGTCTCTTCATTTTGCTGGATAATAGAAAGGAAGGACTGGCTGTTCGGGGTAGACGTAGCCCAAACTGGGTGAACCACGTATATCTGTGTCTCTCTTGTTTTATGCGTTTTCTGTGTTTATATTTCTGCAATATTTTATGTGTTCCATTGCTCCATAATATATAATTTCTAACAATTCAAAGAGGAATGTCGCTAAGAACCCTTCGCGCAAGATATCCCACTCGCTTGTGTCGTGCTGGAGCTCTGCTTCAGTATACCAATTTTTGGGAATGACATCTAGGGTGTGATAAAATAAGTGCACCCATTCTGGCTGAGGTTCCTCTCCGTAGGCTTTGGTCCATCTGGTAAGGTGCATGCATGGGTCATCACGTCCATCGTATTTCTCTATTATGCGTACTTCTGGCTTCCCAAATATGATCTTCATCATACACCTGTAGGCACGCCAATCTTTGAACGTTCCTTCATGTGTGCCCCACCATCGCGCAGGCGTCGTGCACAATGCCCATTTCATCGCGTCAAACCGTTGGTGCTCCGGTACTGCGATTTCAAATTTGGTCAGAAATTCATCTACCATCATCAACCCATCATACTTTGGAAATTCACGATCCTGGGCCTTTACACAGTACAATGATTTCGTCACCATGTTGCAGTGTAGCATGGTTACTCCGTTCAACCGATTGCGCCACCGCTTGTCTTCCTCATCTGAATCATTAGTGTCGGATTCTCCATCCCCTCGTGATATTCTGCTATCCTCCAATGTCTTGACCCATCCTCGCCCTTGGGCAGTCATTCTGTAACTACAATCTTCGTCGTCATCACTTTGCACTGGTTCGAGGTAGCGTGGTATTTCAGCCAGATCTAGCGGAATAACGACGCAGAGCATCTTTGTTTCAAATATTATTGTCCTCTTCTTTAGATTAATAAATTCGTTCATGTCGGTGGCCCAATCTATTCCTAACAACGTAGGATAGGGTGTATTTTCATCCATGAGTTCAATAACTTCAAATTTTGTGCGGGTACTAGCACCATCAAGGTCTACCGTCACTCCTTGTAGCCTTCCCATGGGTAGCACTTTCTATTGATTTGCCATCCGCAATTGGATAGGGGACCATTGTAGTGTAGGCTTACCCATGTGCTCCCATGTCTATTTCGGCAATATGTTGGCATCTGATCCCAGATCCAAAATGACCTGCTCCATCTCATAATTGCCGATCTGTGCTGTTAACCGCATTTCCCTTCCAGTCCACGATGCATGTCTTCCCAACTTTTGAATGACGCGAGGCTCATTCCACCCTGCGCACCTATTTATCAACTCCTATAAGCCTTTAACCACCTTGTTGTCGCGAAGCAATTTTATACATGTCTCTAAAAAGGTAGTTATCATTGAGGGATCCTTGTCTGTCTCGGGCTGATCCCTATTACCTGGGGTAGAGACCTCTGCGAAGCTCCCCCGAGCTTCCCGATACATCCCCTTATCACCTCCTGGGTTCTATCCATCCACTCCTGTGGCCGTGCCACTCCTCAGCACCATGTTGACCTTGGGATCTTCCTCGCGGGGTTCAGACCTCATCATCTGCACATTTTAGGTCGTTGTTGGTTGCGCTGCCCTCTTTTCCCGAATCTATGCTATCAACGAAGGACAGTCTAGCAGCTCATGATTGAATTTCTCACAATAGCTACACGAAATTCTAGTTGGGTTGGTACAATCTCACGCGTAATGTCCTGGTCCTCCACAGTTGTAACAGATTAACTGCCCGCGACCCCTTCCTGGTCCCATTCCGCCCCATCCTCGACCGTGCCCTTGGAACCCAATGCACGCCATCGCTGCGGCTGGATCCTAACTTCGTGCCTCTATCTACATTCTATAGGTAGATGACTGATCCATCAACATTTGATAGCTACGACAATCCCTTTCTTCGTGGCCCACTGATCTACAAAAGTTGCAAAAGAGATGCTGGGGGGTCTGGTTGTATTTTGGTAATAGATGACAGTTATTAGTGTTGTGCTTTCCTCCCACCTGACAGATTGTGCACCAGAGCGGGGTGGTTGTGCTCGGCCCTGCCTGTGCCTCTGGTCGCAATGGTGTTGGTCCCCTTGTTACCACAAAATTCACCGAGACCGGACAATGATCTTTATCGTGTCCCTAGCTCTTACACCTTACACACCATACTTCCTCCCAGACCTCTGAGCGCGGTGTCTGTTCTTGTTTTAACTTCTGCATTTCCAAGCATAAATTTTGGACCTGCACTTGAATTTGCTGAACTCCCAACCCTGGGTCTGGTATCGGGGTTTCGTGCAGCCGCATTGCTGCCTCCAGCGCTTCAGCTTGGGTTGAGATCTTTTGTTGTAACAAAGCTAACTTTAGATATGGCGTTAATGATGCGACAAACCAAGCGCAGTGCTGTTCATCTGTTAGTGTCATGTTGGCCTCGCGGATAGCACTTTTCAACCTTTGATC
Source organism: Pinus tabuliformis (assembly GCA_031772625.1). Classification (NCBI taxonomy): domain Eukaryota; kingdom Viridiplantae; phylum Streptophyta; class Pinopsida; order Pinales; family Pinaceae; genus Pinus; species Pinus tabuliformis. The sequence goes on along the minus strand of CM062819.1, from coordinate 1,381,187,450 downwards.
CAAATCCCATGGAGTTTCACCCGGCATCATTACAATATCTTTGAATCCTATGACCGATTGTTTTCCTGACTTCGGCCGACTAAATTCCTTTTTTAATTCGGTCTGGATTTCCGCTACCCCTGCTGTTGGGTTACTGCTTGAATACTTCATGTACCATGTCAGTGCTCGGTCCTGCAGTGCGCTGACTAAGGTAGCTTTCCTGATATTATCATTCGTGATTTGTTGCGCGTTCCATACTGATGTTAGCACAAACTAGAACTGTTCCGAGCCTTTGCCTCTTGCTCCCTTGAATACCGGCAACTGAATCATGCTTGCCATAGGTACCCTTGATCTATTACCATCCCTGATTCCTTTGATCCTTCAACATTTTTCTCTCCGCGTTCCACACCAGACACCCCTTAGGCAGATCCTAGTCCCGACAACGGAACCATTTGTTGGTTTATATGGGCTTGACCCAGGTTCGGAAGAATTATTTAGCCAAGCAAATCCCGCAGCTACAGGCCCTTTCAGCAATAGCCTGCGAAACACGGACTGAGGTCTCACCCGAGGTAGTAGGGGAGGGTGCTGGAACCAGGTTTCCGCACCCTTGGGATGTTTAGATGTGGTCTGAGAGGTTCGCGCGCTGTCCTGTAGCTTCGCACTGCACTAGATCCGCGCAGATCTAGATAATCTTAACTTTCTCTTACCGCGCTGATTACAGATCTAATTTATTCGATTAAGTATTATAACCTAGATCTATTTAGAGAGGTCTTTAAGCAAACATTTACTTCTTTCATTTAGTTCACATATTAAGATTAAACCTGATTCACAAGTACTCAATAAGCATATGCGTGCAGATCAAAACAGTTTCATTAACCATAAAAGAACAGAGTTGCGATAGTTCAGAATTAACACAGAATTTAGAAGAAACTTATCTTTATTTCCACTTATCACCCTTACATCTAGATCTGCTCTGCGCACTCCACTGCAGGGGTCTGCACACATAGCTGCGGACTCTTCTAGGCCTTTGCGCACACAGTTGCAGAGCCTTTATCCTCTACCCCAAGCCCCGACTCGGACTTACAGACGCTCTCAGAATGCTCTTCTCAGACACCCATTACATTTCAGATCTCCAAAATCATACCAAAAACTTAGCTACTCTACCCATAGAGCCTCGCTCTATTTATACCTTTCCATGGACCGCGATCCATAGGCGGGCTGACTCAACTTACATTTCTTTACATTATTTTTGGGCGAACTACCCTTTTGACTCGAATTTTTACATTTCGCGCTGCGCATACTTCCGAGTGTTTACAATAGTTTAATCCTAATTTCTAGGTTTTCTGTCCCAAAACCGTTACGCGGGACCTCCGCTACCCAACAAGACTCGATATGGTCATGTAGAAAAGTTGGCATTGGAAGTAGTTCATGTTGTCCAACGTTTTTGTCACTATATTCTCTTACGCAAAACTGTAGTGATATCCAATTGCAACCCTATGACCTATATTCTATCTCATTAGTTGCTTAGGGGAAAATAATCCAAATGGATTGTCATATTGAATTAATTTGTGACTTTCCCTCTGAAAACACAACTGTTGAATCTAATGAGATGATTCCTGGAAATCTCTCTTCGTTATTAGCACCCATGATCATTGGTATGGAGATATCATCATATATCTCCAAACTCAGACCTTTCGATCAAAGTTATCTTGCTCTGAGTGGTGCCGAATTCGGTACCAATCCCAAACCTATCACGTTATTGGGGTTACCTTATATTGACTTGGCATAGATTCATTCCTTCGACGGTGTTTGACGCATGAGGAAGATGAGAAAGATTTGAATCACTGTCACTCTGGAGCCTATGGCAATCATATGTCAAGATATGCTACTGGTCAAAAGATCCTTCGCAATGGTTATTTTTGGCCCTCTATTTTCAAAGATTTCATTCTTGAAGTCCAAAAATGCCATGCTTTCTAGATTTACAACCGAAAGCAGCGGACCCCACCTACTCCTTTGCACCTAGTTATCACTGTTGACCCATTTTCCAAATGGGGCATTTATTATATGACTTGTAATCCTCACTCAACCGGGGTTCATGGATACATCATCATTGTTGTTGATTATTTTACAAAATGGGCCGAGGTGATGGCTACCTACAATGCTGACGGTGAAACTGCGGCTTTGTTTTATTCAAGCCTGTCGTATCTCGGTTCGGTGTACTGCAAGCCATAGTCACTGACCATAGCTCCCATTTCCGAAATCACATGATGACAGAACTCACTGCTCAGTTGGGCTTACGTCACGATAGATCAACTCCTTACTACCCATAGGCCAATGGCCAAGTTGAATTTGTTAACAAAGTTTTGGTCACAATGCTTCAACGAACATTTGGGATGCACAAAAGGAACTGGCACCTCATGCTTTTTTCGGCCTTATGGGCATATCAAACCGTTGCCAAAACGATGACCATATTCACACCTTTTCAATTGGTTTATGGTCTAGAAGCTACCTGATCCAGACCTTGGGGGGGAGGCCCTCAAGATCTAAAAGATTGAAATGGATCTTGGGGGTGAGGCCCCCAAGATCTGAGAAATTGAAATTGCCAGAAGAAAAAGAGGAGAATGCCCAATAAACAAAACCACAAAGATTTTTTTTTTATTAAAATGGAGAATAACTGTAAGAGCTACATCGTGGTGGACAAACTGTCCTTTTACAAAATGCGACTTGTTACTTATAGTATTTTTCAGTTACAATACCACGGGTCAATTCCATGGGTGAATGAATACCATGGGTGGATGTCACAATACCATGGGTCAGTTCCATGGGTGAATGAATACCATGGGTGGATGTCACTTACAATACCATGGGTGGATGCCACTTACAATACCATGAGTGGATGAATAATATGGGTGGATGAATACCATGGGTTGATGCCATTTTCCATTCAGATCATTCCTCCCTCCTTAAGAAGCAATGGTCCCCATTGCGTAAAGTTCCCTCCTGCGAAGCCTTTGTTGAATATGAAGAGCCACTGAAGATAAGGGTTTTATGTGGTTAACCCATAACCATGATGAACAAAGATATGAGGATAGAGATACCCTATAATTCTTGTGACCAACTGTGATTCTGACAGTGTGCGTCCTAGCAAATGGACTTCAATGAAGTGTGGGTTTGTGGATGACCCATAACCATGATGAATGAAGATCCAAGGATAGAGATACCCTGTAATGGTTGTGACCAACTGTGATACTAACAATGTGCGGCCTAGCAAATGGACTTCGATGAAGTGTGGGTTTGTGGGTGACCCATAACCATGAGAAATGAAGATTCGAGGATAGAGATACCCTGTAATGCTTGTGACCAACTGTGATACTAACAGTGTGCGGCCTAGCAAATGGACTTTCATGACAAGGATTTTATGTGGTTGACCCATAACTATGATGTTGGTTGTTGATGAAGTAGTAGGTGCTTACATAGCCTGGGGTGGGAGGGCATGTCTCCAAATAACCCAAGCCGAATGCTGCTATGCTGAAACTGATGAATGTGAAGCAGGTGCCTACTAAAGTGGGGTGGGAGGGCACGTCTCCAACGGGAACCCGCTCCGAATGCTGCTCCAGAATTAAAATGGACATAACTCAGTCAATATAACTTAGAATATTTATTATAACCTATTTTTGGAAGTAGAAGGACCATTTTGCATCTTCCCATGTGATGGAAATCCTTATCTGGACACTCTAGAATTTCAGATTCGCCCTGCAATTTTTCCGTCGTCACAAAAGTTATGAAAAAATAGTTGATTTTAAATCAACGATATCTCCCACATCCGAACTCTGATTCGACCCTTTTTTTTATAAAATGGGTTATTTTTCACGAAGATCTCAGATCTACAATCCTTTTTCTAAAATTATGCACAAAAACTTCAAAAAATGATAGGAGAATCACCGTCCACCAGTTGTCGTCAAAAACAATTTCTAGAACATAACTGATTTTAAATCAGCGATATTTGCATCATCCAAACTTCGATTCGGCCAATTTTTTTTTGAATTTTGGTATTTTTTCACAAGGAATCCAGATCTGTTATTTGTTTTTGTAAATATTACACCAAATGTTTTAGATCTGATCTTCAAACCCGCCGCCCAAAAAAATATCACTGCATAAAATGAAATAAAAAATAAAAAATATTCCTGCTTGGCCCAAGAAAGTGTTATGTGGAGGACGTAGCATATGCTTGAAGTTTGTTGAATATTGCTACAAAATTTGAAATTGAAATATGCATCAAACCCTCATTCCCATGGAATCATAACCTACTCTAATACCACTGATCCAGATCTTGGGGGGAGGCCCCCAAGATCTGAGAAATTGAAATTGCCAGAAGAAAAAGAGGAGAATGCCCAATAAACAAAACCACAAAGATTTTTTTATTATTAAAATGGAGAATAACTGTAAGAGCTACATCGTGAAGGACAAACTGTCCTTTTACAAAATGTGACTTGTTACTTATAGTATTTTTCAGTTACAATGCCACAGGTCAATTCCATGGGTGAATGAATACCATGGGTGGATGTCACAATACCACAGGTCAATTCCATGGGTGAATGAATACCATCGGTGGATGTCACTTACAATACCATGGGTGGATGCCACTTACAATACCATGGGTAAATTCCATGGGTGGATGAATAATATGGGTGGATGAATACCATGGGTTGATGCCATTTTCCATTAAGATCACTACCCTACCTATCGAATGTGAAATCCATCTTTAAAACTAGTTGTTGAATTACTCCCTGGTACTTCACCAGAGGAAGAACGGTTAGTTTATTTAGAATGTCTTGACTAGTCCGAGTCTCAGAAAAAACGAGTTAAAATTCAGTATGACATAATTGTGACCCCTCATGCATATGCAGAAGGTGACTTAGTCCTGTTATATGATTAGGCTAATGACAAATTAGGAGTCGAGAAATTTGAACCTATGTGGCATGGACCCTATATCGTTAAATATGTATTACAAAAGGGTGCATACGAGTTAGTTGACTATGATGGAAATTATTTGTCTGAGCCCCACAATGGGCTCTACCTCAAAAAATATTATGCCTATATTTTGCATAGATACCTTGTACATTAGTGTGTGTTTCATTAGTGTGTTGTCTTTTGGTGTGAATGTTTGCATTTTTGCGAACATGTTTTCCTTGCTTACCGTGTGTTCCACTTGGTTTGCAGATGTCGACGAACCTTCTTCCTCATATCGGTTTCGCTGATGGTGCTTGCCATAGTACACAAAATCTCTCTTCCTCTATGTGAGCACTCTTTGCTCCTAATGGTGAGTTACAACTAACAATATTGTCGAATATAGTGCGGTTGTCAAACTATTCTCAGAAGCTATTTCTCTTGGTATTAGGGCATTAGTTGTTAAACTTGACTCGAAACTCATTATATTACAATTAGACGGGCATTATTCCATCAGAAACCCTAATCTTTTAAGGGTGTACTTATGTGTTTGTCTCTTGGAAAGAAATTTTGATTACGTTACTTATCAACATATTCCAAGACATCTAAATACATTAACAGACACATTGGAAAATCATGTATTAGATAGACATCTGCGACACATGTAAAAAGAAAACCATCACATAGTAGGGACAATAGATATAACAAGTAAAATTTGCAAAATGTTTGTTAAATCAAAATATCAAAATATGTGTTCTCAGACACATGGCTTCTCGATCCTATATAAGTGTAGAAAAATGAAAACTAGAGATATTCCATCCACTGACATGGTGCTCATGGTAGCACGAAACAACTCTGATAACTTAGTTCAACAACTAACACAATCTGGTTGACACTCCTATGGTATGCCTGTGATACTACAATGGCACCTCATAAATAGATACATACTCTGGAATGCCTCTTGTCAAGGCTTCCAAGTTGCATTTTACCTCTACTATCAGATCAACTCCCTCCTCATAGGGTGCATCTTTGATCTGCCGAGCTACCCTCCTAGCTATCGAAGAAACCCCTGGAGGTCTCACTTGTCCAACATCTGCAAAAATCATATGCCTCAAATCTCATTTCACTTAAAACAAAAACATCAAAAAACATGAAAAAACTTAAAAATAGATTTTACCTACATCATTCCACTATGTGCCAGGTGGAAGTGGGAGGTAGGGATCTCCCTGTAAATGTTTACTGGCATAAGTCCAATCATCTACCATGATAAGCTGCTGTTGCATCCATCCAAAGAATGCAGGGGGAAAATAAATCTACTGACCACCTCCATGACGAGGCATCAGCTCACCCCACATTAGCAGTCGTGGAACCCTGGGCCTTAGAGCCTCCACCTCTGTCCACTGATGCTTGAATAATGATACATGTTCTAGGAAGAACATCACCAAGATAGATCCATAGCCAAATTGTTTCAATTTCCCTGTCTTGCATTTTGTGAGTTGGTCTTTCATGTTGACCAACAACCCTTCACACCAGTTAAATACTGTGGGACTAAGACAGTCTATGGCATACTAGAAGTGAGACTTAGTCACTTTGTGTAGGGCTTGAGCTCTAGCTATTCGAGCCATGGTATGAATAATTGTTCTCAATGGGATATTTGTGATAGTTTTTATGTCTATTTTCCCGCTCTTTGTTTTCCGAGAGCCTAGGAAATGTCTTGCTATCAACATATGTGTACTCTCTCCCCCAGTACGAGAAATAGATAGTTGAATACATTGTCCCCTTCTGGACAAACCTGTAATGAAATATATGTCTGCAATATATATCTTGAGTTCTTGGTCTCCTATAATAAATAGTTGGCGGTCTACATCCCACCATCCAACCAAGTGTTGCAATAACTCAATCTGGGTTCTAATCCCAGGGATACAGAAGAATTTAAGTAGTCCACAATCTTGAAGAGCCCTTATACAATTTGGTTCTTGAGCTACCTAATGATCTTCTGCTTCATGCCCTCTTTCGTTCCATTCAATCACCAATTTTTAGTGAATAACCTGTGGAACATCCAAAAACAAAGATTTTATTAGCTTCTATGGAAGAAAATTTGAGAAACTAATCTTGGAGGATTTTAAAAAAAGTTAATGTCTCTATGCCAATGTGACTGTTTCCCAATTTTTCCACGCTTCTAGTGTGATGGCACAGTTGAGCTTAGGGTGAGCAACGCGGGTCTGATGGGTAAAACCCGCGCTGATCGCCCTCGAGATAATTTTTTTTCCAGCCCTACTTACCATCTACTCTATGGATGAAAACACTTAAAAACACAACCAAAATGTAGAGGAAGGACATATCTCTTACCTGCAGCAAAATAATTGTCGGACGATGTCCTGGATTGGTTGCACTCCTCGCCTGAAGATTGGAGAAAATTGGGGTAAAAAGTGCTCTCCAAATTACCAAATGTTGAATGGTAAATGTGTTTTTACTTTTTGAGTTTTTATAAGTTTTTTGAAATATTTTTACCATTTAAGGCACATTTTTTCTTATATTTTAATAATTTTCTCGAAAACAGGTAACATGTGTCCACTTGTGCAGCAAAAAGTCATGGATAAATGGTGACAATGATTAATTTTGAATGAACTAACAAGTTTCATTTTATCACTTTTCCGGACGCATAAAAAATAAATGAAAAAGGAACCAACCAGGAGTCATATTTTTTTTTTTTTTTTAACTGAAACGGGTGTATCTTTATTTATATTGGAAGAAATTTGGTCTTACGCCAATGCTGCCATCATTACACTGCATCTAATACTATTCCATGGTGCATGCTGCTTAATCCTCATGGATTACATGGGTGGATAGAACTTTCCCCATTTATGAGAATTTGGCCTTTCCCTAGAGTACAACCCTTGTTTGCCAACAAATCAGCTTCGCTGTTCAGATTTCTGAGTATATGAAAGCATTTGTAGGATTCAAAATCGAGGAGGACTTCCTTCAGTCTGCTCAGAGTTTTGTTGAGGCTTACATTGATGAACAAGTTCTCCGAATTCAACTTTTTAATTATGAGCTCGGAGTCTCCGAAAACTTGAATTTCTTTGTCCCCTCTGTCTCTAGCAATTTGGCAGGCTTTAAGAAGGCTTAGAATCTCGGCTTGGTTGTTAGATTTCTGCCCAATGCCCCAGGAGAAATTGTCTCTTTTGACTCCCGCCGGGTCATAAATGACCCCACCTGCCCCAGCAGCCCCGGGATTGCCTTTGGAGGCGCCATCAAAAAAGATCGTGGATGTTTTTTGTTTTTTCCACCATGCCTGAAAATTTTCTTCCGTTTCTCTTATTCTCCAGATTGGATTCATTGCTTGAGGGGCAGGAAGCAACCTCCGGGGGTGGGGGGAGAGATAATTCAGCCACCTTTCTTCTTCGGGAAGCAACAATGGATCTGCAGAAGAGTACTGTTGTTGGGCAGCTTCCAAGAGGAGGGATTTCGCTTTTGCAGCTACAGCTAGAGGAGTTTGTTCTTTTCCGTTGAAGATCAGGTCATTCCGGGCCAGCCAGGTCTGCCAGCAAGTGAATTTGGGGATGGAAATCCAGATTTTCCTCCAAAAAGATTTGCTGGGGATTTTGTGGGGGTAGCAATGATTCCAGGCATCGAAGAGGTCTGCTACAGAATTATATGAGGGAACAGTGATTTGGAACTCATGAAGGATAAGGCGCCACACCTCTTTGACAAACTTGCAGTCCATGAAGAGGTGCTTGGCTGTTTCTTCACTGTTGCTGCACAGCACGCATCTGTGAGGCCCAGCTATGCCTCTCTTCATCAGATTTTCTCCGGTAAGCAATTTATTGTGAGCCAGGGTCCAAAAAAAGAAGTTGACTTTTGGTAGAGCGAGGGGCTCCCATACCTTCTTCCAGAATTCCGGATTTCTGCTGCTGTTCTTTATGGGTTGGAGAGCGTTGTAGGCTGCCGCTGATGAATAAGTCCCTGTGCGCCCCCAACCCCATCTGTCCTTCGACCATCTGCTCACTGGAGCTGCTTCCTCCAGCAACTCTTCGAGCACTGTCATCTGCTGATTTAAGCGACTTGGTATCCCGTGGAAGTCCCATCCGGACCATGCGCCACGACTATCCCATTTGGAGAGATCGTAAACGCTGTTAATTCCAGCGCGTTCCAGCCATTGCCTAATTTCATCGATTTCCTCATTTTCTGACAGAGGGGCGCTGTCCATAATGCGATCTTGCCACAGTTTTGTATGTTTACCATTGCCGGGGATTTTATAGACTCTATCTTTGAAGAAATTCAGGCTTTTATTACAGAGTTTCCATACCTGGGAGGCGTTGGTTATTTGGGAAGCCTGAAGGTTTCGGAGCGGAACCTTATGCGCATACTTTGCTTTCAGAGTTTCGCTGACTGGATGCTTGGGATTCTCGTATAAATTCCATAGAATTTTTCCACCCAACGCCAGGTTGACCATGGCTGGATCCCTGATTTGCAGGCCTCCTTCTGCGAAAGGCCGTTTCACCTGCTCCCATTTCACCAGATGCATTTTATGAATGTTCCCTTTCCCTCCTTGCCAAAGGAAATCGCGAATCAGTTTGGAGATGTGATCTGTTACCTGCTTTGGTGCTAGTAGAAAGGCAGCTTGGTAAATTGGTAGTGCTGAGAGAACAGACTTGATCAAGATGACCTTGCCTCCAGGAGTGAGCCAGTATCCTCCCCAACTTGTGATCTTTGTCTTAATTTTGCTGATGACTTCAGCCCACAGGGCTCTCTTGTTGCAGCCATTAATGATAGGGAGTCCAAGGTATTTTATCGTCTCCCATTGGGCTTGGCTCTTGAAGCCTAGGATAGCAGAGATATTTGCGAGTTCCTGATGATCGATGTTCCATCCAAAGACCTCACTTTTCCTTTCGTTTATGGAGGCTCCCGTGGCCCTGCAGTAACTTTTTAGGACTTCATCAAATGCTTTAGCAATTCTAGGAGAAGCACCTCCGAGCAGGAGAGAGTCGTCTGCAAAGAGGGCATGATTCCGGGCAGGAGAGGAAATGGAAGGTTTGAGGCCTGGGAGAGAGCCTGCCTCTTTTTCTGCTGAGGGAGTCCGCCATCAGTATGTAGAGGAAGGGAGAGAGAGGGCATCCCTGCCTAAGACCTCTCTGGGCTCGGAAAAAGGAGGTGGGGCGGCCATTGACAAGAGGGGCAATCCAAGGGGAGTCAGTGCAGGCTTTGATGAGAGCAACAAAGAGAGGGGAGAAGCCATAGGCAAGGAGAGCTTTGTAAAGGAAGGCCCGGTTAACACGGTCAAAGGCGTTGGCCATATCAAGTTTGATCAGCATCCCCTTTTCTTTTCGTTTCTGGCTTGAATGAATGATCTCTTGAACTTGTATGACATTGTCCAGAATGTGCCTACCTTCAATGAATCCGCCTTGATTGCTGGAGATGAGTCTGTTTAGGAGAGGCTTGATCCTGTTTGCAAGGAGCTTTGCAAGGATTTTATAAGAGGCATTGCACAACGAGATTGGCCTGAATCGGGCAAAGGTTTCAGGATTTGATTCTTTTGGGATGAGGGCCAGATATGTGGAGTTGGTTCCTCCCCCTACTTTGGCTTTATTCCTGAATCCTTTAATCATCTTTAGAAGATCTGCTTTAATAATGTCCCAGCACATTTTGTAGAAGTGGATGGTAAATCCATCTGGCCCAGGGGCCTTGTCCGGGTCCATAGACCAGATCACTTTTATGACTTCTTCCTCCGTAAAGGGCCTGTTGAGATCGGTGTTGTCTTCAGCTCTGACCAGAGGGGGAATATTGGAGAGGAATTCTGCCATGTCCTCCTCATTACCTTGGATTCCAGCAGTGTAAAGCTGACTATAATGGTTTACAGCTGCCTCTTTGATCTGATTGAACCCTTTGCAGGTCTGCCCTTCTGCTGTTGTTATTTCAGAGATGTGGTTCCTGCAGAGTCTTGCCCGATATTGGCGGTGAAAGAAGGTGGTGTTCCTATCACCGGCCTTCAACCAGAGGCTTCTAGATTTGATTCTCCAGTACTCCTCCTCTAGCCGAAAGGATTGAAAGGTCGAGCGTTGGATTTTGACTTCTTTATCCAGCAGTGCTGGAGTGACATCTCTGTTTTCCATATCTGTTTGCAACTCCTCGAGGGTCTGCACCATTTCTTTTCGGATACTAGTTGGATTTGGAGCAGGTTTTTTGATCCACTCCTTCAGAGCGTGCTTTGTGGCTTTGAGTTTTTGCTCCCACACGTAGCTGGGGGACCCTGAGAAGGGTTTGCTCCAAGCTGCTTTCACTGTGTCAAAAAAGCCTTCTCTTTCTGTCCATAGAGGGCTGAAGCGAAAAGGGATGGGGCCCAAGTCTTCTTCGTCTTCTAGAGAGAGCTGGATGGGCTTATGATCTGAAGTAAGTTTGGGGAGGATTTTGGTAGTGATGATCTTTTTAGTTGCCATCAGAGCACCCTGGACCAAGAATCGATCCAGACGAGCAGAGATATGGTCCGCTCCTACCCTGTTATTGGTCCAGGTGAAGAGCCCTTTCGCTGGAATGAAATCGATGAGGTCCCAATCCTGAATGAGTCCTTCGACCATAGGAAGGAAGGGATCTCTGCTGTGAGTGCCTCCCCTTTTTTCCTTATGTTTTAAAACGATGTTTAAATCCCCTGCCAAAATGATATTTTTGGGAGAGTGGTGCTCCAGGAAGGCTATGAGGGAGGTCCAACAATCTCTTTTTTCTGAGTATAACACAGGGACATAAAGGTTGAAAAGGGAGAAGGATAACTTACTTGGATTGTGCATTAACTCCGTGTAGATCCAGTGTTGAGTTTCTTGAGAATTTTTCAGCTGGAAGAGATCCTCTGACCAGAGAGTTGCAAGGCCTCCAGAAGAGCCTCTTGAGCTGACTGCTTTTCCTACATTTTTCTTCCATTTCTTTTGGCTGATGTCCAGGAGGGCTTTCCCCTCTATCTTTGTCTCTTGGAGCAAGAGGATGTCTGAGGGCTCCATCTTGAGAAGATCTTTGATCGCTTCAGCTTTCGCGGGATTACCCAATCCTCTGCAGTTCCAAGAGACAAGGCGCATTATTTACCTGGGAAGTGGAGGGAGCCTCCCTTAGGAGGCCTGTTCCTTGTATTTCTTCCGATAGACATCTCAATAGTAGGCTGGCTTCCTTGAGTTTTTAGCCTTTCGGCCTCCTCTTCCCTTTCTTCTCTGCGAGATTTCCTGCCTACTTTTTTGATGGGTTGCTCGAAGGTCTCGTCCTCCGAGGACCCTGAGCTATCAATAGGCTTTTTCCTTGTGACATCTGCATATGTGGGATTTGAAGGGCTACCTTGGGTGGCCTCAGGCATAGTCTTTTCCCATCCATCTTGTATATTGGTGGGAGATCCAGGCTGTTCCAGGTTTTCCTGATTTGTTGTAGCTGCCGTTTTCTGGCTGTTATCTTTACCATTTGGGTTATTGCCTTGGCTGTGGTTGGAACTGCTTGGAACCTCCTTCAAAGGGCCTTTCCCGTTGCCCTTCCTATTGGGTTTTTGAATTAGAGTCCACTGCTCTCCGTTTTGGTTCTCTGGGAGATCTTCTGTCTTTTTCTTGCAGTGTTTGGCAAAGTGCCCGTAGCCATGGCAGTGTCTGCATTTGAATGGGATCTGTTCGTAATCGAGCTCTTGGACATGGGTCCATCCTGCTACTGTGAGTTTGATGGCTTCCGGTAAGCCCTCCTCTAGGTCTACTTCGACGCAAATGCGGGCACAGGAGTATTGATCTTTCCTCGGGGCTTGGTCGATGTAATTGCCTAAGGCATTTCCGATGATCTGGAGGGACTTGGGGTTCCAGCAATGGAGAGGGAGGTGGGGAAGGCGAACCCAGACCGGGACGGCCGTAGGAACATCCTGAGCTGGATCAAAATCGGGCGACCATTTGTTGAGGTAAAGACCTTGCGGCCCCATGAAGTAAGGGCCGTTCCTGAAAATCAAGTTTCTGTCCTCTGCACTTTCGAAGACAAAGACGAAGAAACCTTTGCCCACGAAATAGCTTTTGACTCCCTCTTTGATAAGCGGCTTCCAGTTCCTTTGAGTCCACTCCTCCACCGATTTGGGAGAGGGCCAGAGGCCCGTGAACTGGCCAATGAGGCCCCGCTCAGCCAGATTTAGAGCAGCTTTATAGGTTTCTTCCTCTGGGAGGGCGACAGAGGGGATGGTGTCCATCTTCTTCACAAATTTCTGCTGGCTCACCGAAGAAGGGCGCTTATTGCATTGAGCAATCATTTCCTTGAAGGCTGAAACCTCTGGGGGGGGAGGCGGATCCGAGCCCCCAGAGGGCTCCATGGCTGCGCGGTTCAGCTGCAGATCAGGGGCAAGGCGCGGCGGCCCAAGGGGCGCGCGAATGCTCAGAAGCCCTAGCCCGGTTGCTCGTTCACGGGCAGAGCTCTCTCCAAGCGCAGGGATTGATCAACCTGGAGTCATATTTTAGCTCTTTTCTGACTCTCGAAATATGAAAAGATTGTCAAGTACTTGTCATTTCAAACTCATTAAAGTAAATGAAATGACGTCTACTCAGTATAAGTTTAACCCTTTTCTAGACTGAGATAGACTATTGTACGAAAAAGGAATACCTTGGTCACATGTGGCTAAGAGGTTCTCTTGAATATTGTTTTCTACCTTTTCAGATTTGAGAGACTATCTACGAAAAGGGACCTTTAGAGTTTCTTTTTTTCCTCTTTTTGAAACTCTCTAAACATGAAAAAGATGTCGAGTTACCCCTCCATCGGACTCGTAAAACTTAAACGACGCAGGACTTCTCACCATGACGAGACTGAGTTACTCCTTCCTAAGGTTCGTTAAACTTACTAGGATGGATTCATCTGAAGGATGAACTTATATGATAAGAATATGCTATCCTCTTCAAGCTTGTGATAAAAAGTAATGAGGTACTCACAAGAAATAGTGAGGAAAAATGGAAGTGAACACATCCTGTATTTGTGTAAAGGCAGCATGTCGCTCTTGAACATGACACTTATCTGTCACTCGTGTCAGTTTTGGGTTATCCTTTCTTCCTCACTTTCCTTCCTGGGTTTTGGGAATCCATTTTCCTTTTACCTGATTATATCATGTTGTCATCATGACCTATGTTCCTATGATTAAGTCAAACGCTGTCAAACTCTGGAGTCGTGTCGTCGATATGTTCAAGAGAAGTCCCATATGCATTTTTACCACTTATACCTTGTCTGACCTTTCTGCAACAATCTTGAATCACTCTTACCTACTATGTTCCATATTTTGTTTCGTGTCGATGATGTGGGAAACATTATGGCCCCCCTTCAATAGATCACTTCATGTCGACTCCAGGAAGATGATCTAGAAACTCCCTTTCAGTACCTTGGTGCTTGCCTGCCTCAATGGCAAGTTCTTCGCATTCGACGATAGGTTCACATCATTGGCCTTCGATCAAATGATTTTACGGGTGTTCGACTTCAACTTCCTTATTCACACTTGTGGATTGTGTTGTTGTACCTTGAGAGCCATTGTCATTATTGGTGGTTTCTCTCGTTCATGTTAATGGTTCACATCATTGACCGGTAATCTGGTGGTTTTCTGTCATATTCAACTCCAACACATCTATTCACATGGTAGTATTCAAACTTTGGTTGGATTGGGACAGAGATGAAGACCCTGGGTTTCATCTGATAAATCCAGGTTGCATGGAGTTATTAGTTATTCATGATTGTACACATGATTCCTTCTATACGGATGACTGCGTCCATGTCGTGGATCCATACACATGGTCCCTTCTATTTGGATGGTTGTGCCCATGCCATGGATTCATGTATTGTTAGATTCCTATTAAGATATGTATTATTAGGCATATTTACATTAGAGATGCTTGATATATTGTAACATGCTTGACTTGCAGGTCTCCTGGCGGTGTTTTTTCCAGGTCCTTGCCTTGACTTGTTAAGCATTCACCCATCACTCCCTGTTCTGCCTTCATGCTTTAGGGGGAATTTTTTACACAGTATTTTGTCACACTTCCTGTCCCATATCTTGAAGCATCAAAATGACAAAAGTTATCACTTTATTCACCATGAAGCACATACAGAAGCATCCCTGAAGAAGAGAAGAAAAGTTTCCCAAGAGAGTTCTGAAGAAGTTTGCCTAAAAACCTAATTTTCAGGATCAATGCTTTTTGGCCCGTGCTGATGGCTTGTTGCAGCACACTAACCTAGCACTGCTAGCGTGGACAAAATGAGAAGGTCAACTTCTGAATGGAATAAATTTTGCATATAGACTCTGACTGAGGTGATTATCGTGTTGTTGGAAAGTTATATTTGTGTAGAATATATAAAAAAAAAGCTGTTTCACTACAACAAAATAGTTACCCCCAAAAAATGTTGTTTGATTCCTCAAAATTCTCCCAAAAGGTTTTAGACCTCAATTTGCCAAATTGGGTCCCATTGGTAAAAATGGTCATGTGAGTTGATTCCCCCACTTTTTCTACTTTGAAATCATTGTTACACAAAAATATCGTCACCATGACTATTTGCAGTCAGTATGGGTCTATCATCACTTGTACTGTCCTCCTAAGCAAGTCTCAGACCTCAGCTCTTCAAGTCAAGCTTTGAAAATGAGAGAAAGACATTGAAAATCAACAAAGCTCTGGTTCCGCACTTTCTCTCACTGTTGCCTGTGGTCCCGCACCCCCTGTTCACAATACCTGCGGACCTGCCCGCTCTGTCCCTAAAGGAGTGGGTGTGGACCCCTGTGAAAGTCAAAAAGGCGCAAGTTTATTCTAAAAAACTCACTTTGGGTTAATTCTAGATGATTCTAGAAGGAATTTTGACGTGGATTGTTCGCTCTTAGGTGGTTCATGCATCCCAAAAGAGAAGGAGCTAATCCCTTGATGAGAGGAGCTATCCCTTTGAAGGAGGGCTTTATCCCTTTGAAGGAGGACCTAGTAACTTCCCTCCATTGCACTATAAATTAAGGCATTGGGCTGGTTGCTAGGGAGGTTAGAAGCTGAACATTTTTGAGGGTAAATGCTGGTGGAATTGAGACTTCCTAGTTAAGCTTGAAAGGAGAGATCACATACCTTTTGGCTTCATTGGGAAGAGAGTGAAACTTGTCAAAGTAGAGGAGACTTCTTGTTGGACCCTGGGAGGAGCTTGTACAGCATCAAGGCACAGGTTGTAAAGTTCTTCTTTGATTTGAATTAATACAATTAGATTCATTTTTCTCAACAAATTGTCTTATGTCATTTGTTTCATGAATTCCTTGATCATCATGTTAAGTATGCTTTATGATATTGGCTTTTCAGGTGCTATTTAATTTGTTTTCTTGTTTGTGTTTGCAGATTCGCAACAAGGGAGCTCATTTGGATCAAAGGAGCGAGGCTTCCACGAACTTGCATTGGACCCAAGGTAGGCCTAAAACACTTGTTTGCCTTTGTTTATAATTGCATATTTAGAGAAAGATAGTTTTTGATTGGCTTGCTTGTCACTAGATATCATTAGATTCTAGGAAGGTCTATCTTGTCCGCAAGATCGACTCATTTCGTGTGACAAAATGAGAAGGAGAGTGTTCTTTGGTGGTACATCCTGATTTTCAAGCTTTAGTAGCAGATTATAATCCACAATCGGTGTCTGTTTCCGAAATTACTGGTAGCTTTTCATCTACTAGTGATATAGGTGAGGAACTTGAAATATCTGAACCTGAAAGTGAATTTGCTGCTACTCCGACATCGGGATTTACCTCTCCAACTTCTAGTGGTCCTGGTTCACCCAGGGTAGAAAAAATAATTACCCAAAATCTTCCTTCTGGACTTATAGCTATTGAAGAACTTGCTACTCCAGAAGAAGAAGTAGGCATCCCTATCCCTGAAAATCAACCTGTTATTGAACATAGGGAGATTGAATCAATTTTTTACAGTCCACCTAGGAGCAGTGCTTGGTATCTCTCATTGACAAATTTTTTGGAAAACCCGGGACTAAGTTTTTCACCACTTCGTATTCCTTATCACCCAACACCTAGAGGTTACTATCCTCCATTAAATATGTCAAGATAGTCGTCCATGTTTACTCAATCACCAGAATCCTTTTTGTACGGCGGTCCTTCTGTTCCCTCTAGGTATCAGTCACTTTCTGGTACTTTTGCAGGAGCGTCTCCTCAACCCATTGAACAAGGGTTATTAACTGGAAATAATGGTACTAAGCCGTTGAGTGTAGAAGATATTCTTATGATGTCAGGTATTATTCCTAATTCTCAACCTCAAGGTGGCCAGTTACCACCTGGGGGGCAACCTCAAAATCCTCAAGTATCGCTTGGGGGGCAACCTCAAGGTACTCAATTTTTGCCTGGGGGGCAACCTCAAGGACAGTACATACCTACGGGGCAGTACGTTCCTCAAGGTCAACCCCAGACTCAATATGTACCTCAAGGTCAACCCCAGTATCAATATGTACTTCAAGGTCAACCCCAGTATCAGTACGTGCCTCAGGGTTATCAACCCAAGGTCAGTACTCGAACCAAGGTTTCCAACCACCCTCCGGTCAATCATATGTTCAAGGATCTGGAAATGTACCGTTGAATTATCAACCCTACCCTCAACTTGATTATGGTCCTCAATATTCTCAACCTGTTATGGATCCGTACCCCGGAATGAACTTAGTGTGGGATCCATCGCAAAATCAACAGGTCTTGCAACCAAATGTACAGTTGTCATCTCAAACTGGACAACCCTTAGTTTCTGGTTCACCCCAGCAACCTGTCTAGTCTACTATTCAAACTTCTGTACCTTCGATAGTTTCTTAGCCTGGGCCTAGTACGCCTCGTACTCCGCCTCAAACGACTGCTGCAACATCTGTTCAATCAACCCCACCTACTTCTGGAGTAACGACAGCTCCGGTTTCTACTGTTCCTGTATCAACTCCTCAGACATCTTTACCTCAGTCTGGATCCACAATTCAAACTTCGGTTCAGATGCCTGTAGGACAACCTGGTTCAAGTACGGTTGTCACAAGTCAACCACAATTTACTTACCAACCGTACCAGGGACAGTACCAATTTGGTCATGTTGTGCAGTAGCCAGTCTATCAGTATCAACTGTACCCTGGGTATACATATCAACAACCTCAACAACCCCAGTACGGTCCGGTTAATCCTGGTTTTCTGGGAGGATACAATATCCCAAATGCAATTCCAATTCCTAGTTATCCTTGATATCCTCCTCCTGGGGCTGGTCTCATGAACCAGAGTTTTAGGGAACCTAATCGTCAGTTACCATTTATCGCAACTTTGGACTTGCCTGACTTGTCGCGCCTAACGAACAATCCCATTAACTATCTTCCGTTTTGGCCGCCAATGCCAAATAAGTTGCCTAGTGATATTCCTAAGTTTGAAGGCAAATCAGGAGAGGACCCGTCGAACCATGTGATGACTTATCACCTCTGGTGTGCGTCTAATTCCATTTCAGATGATTCAATCCGTTTAAGGCTTTTCCAGCGCACTCTAATTGGTCTTGCAGCCAAGTGGTACATTGAGTTACCGCGAGCCACTTTTTATAACTTTAGTAAGTTAGCTACTTCGTTTTTAAATCATTTTCAGTTGCCAGTCAGATATGACAATGGCACGGAATTACTAACTTCATTAAAGCAGTCGACGTCCACTTACATTTCAGATCACATTCATGAATGGAGACGTCAACGGCGTTTAGTGAAGGTTTTTATTCCGGATCAGATCTTAGCTGAATGGTTTGTAAAATCTTTATTGCCAAAGATCACTGAGGATGTAGCTAAGGCCGGAGTCGTTACTGAGGAGCAAGTAATTGCTCAAGCGCAATACCTTGACTTAGTTTATACTCAGTCAGGTACATTACACGAGAAAATCCCCGATCTTCCTAAGCAAAATCAAATTGCTGCAGCTCCTTCAGGGTCTCATGCCGCTGACGGTATGATTGGTACAGTTAATACCAAAAGTAAGAAGAAGTCTTCCAAGAATTCTTCTCCTATCATAACCTTTCCAGATTCCCCGACAAGAGATTCTTCCACGGAGATTTCCGCTGATATTCATGTTGTAGAGTCATCTACAGCCAAATCAAAATCCAGTGGTAAGAAGAAAGGGAAGAAGAAAAATAAAACAAATAAAAATTCGAAAGAGAAACCAGAAAAAGCGGAATCAAATGATGAGAAACACAAACCTCGTTATCCTTGTCTCATTTGTGATGAAGAGCATTTTACAAGAGATTGCCCTCATCGTGCAGAGGTTGCGAAGATTGTCAAAGGTTCCCAAACGCCTGCTGTTTTGAAGGATCCTTTTCCAAGTCAAGACAGTAAGATGATAGGTTCTTCTTCATATGCCAACGAAGAACCCATACTGATGATGTCCCATGTTAGGATTGTGACTCGATCGCATGATTATGGAAGTAAAAGTCTTGTTGATGGTAAAGAAGCAGAATCTTCTCATTCTAACCCATCAACCTCAGCTCCCGGTTCCGATCCGCTATAGATCGAGAAACCTAATCCAAACTTAGTAATCAAACCGCCCGCCAAGGGTATACTTTGAAAGTTAGCTTTCAATCCACATGCGAGAGCGGCTTAGAACTATAACATTGTTGAAGATTTAGCTATTTCACCTTTAGCAATGTCGGCTTTGGAAGTGCTGCAATCATGTCCAGCACAACGTAAATTACTTTTGTCGGCTATAGGAGCTTTTGACGTTCAGGACTCGAACCTTATAATTTTCGATCTAGAAAATAGTACACCACGCTTACCTCATCAAATGGCTTTCCAGATCCCAGTGACAGTAAAAAACAGACCTATTCATAGGACTGTGATTGATGAGGGAGCCTCAACGTGTATTATGTCGATACAGTGTTGGAGATCACTTGGTCTCCTTCGCTAAATCAATCCCCGACGATTCTAAAAGCCTTTGATGGCCGTGGGTTTCATCCTTTTGGCATTCTACAGGATTTACCTATAGGGGTTGAAGGTAAAACTGTTAATCTAGATGTGGAGGTCGTTGATGGCCCTCTAGATTACAACCTTCTCTTGGGTCGTAGTTGGTCTTACACTATGACAGCTGTCGTTTCATCGGTCTTTCAGGTTATAAAGTTTCCTCATAATGGAAAGATCGTAACAATAGACTAGCTGGCTTACTTTTCATCTGACCCAGCCTCTTCTGAAAGCATTCAACATGCCGGCAAAACGACTATCTCGTATAAGGATATTGGAGTAGGACTAGTTAAAGATGCCGGTTTACTGGGAACTTTTCCTTTTCCTCCGATCAACACATCGTCTTATTTTGCAACCATTCATATGATTTCGTCAGAAACCATTGTTTATGATGATCCTTGGATCATACCTTCTGAATCTGAGATAGACTCATTTGGTGATGTTATGCCTTTGAGTCCATATGAAATTGCGTCTCAGGCCGTGCAGTCCTTTTCCGACCCATCTTCAACCGAAATTGACTTAATGAATGTGGTCCATGAGGAATCACTTTTCACATCAAACTCAGATTCAACAACGTTTTCCGAACTTGTTCACTCTAATGAGAAAATTCGTGAAATCCTATGTGTCGATGATTTACCATGGGAAGATCTTCATCACAGATCTTCGTTTTTACCCGAGAATGATCGTTTTGAAAATGATTTCTCATCAATTTTTACGACTGAATATGTCAAGGAACCTCAGAATCCAATGAAAAATCCTGATTCAGAGTTAAATTTGGGAAACATTTCTCGAACTATTCCTATTGATATTTCGGTTAAGCCTAGAATTGTTGAAAACATTCATATAGGTGCATCGTGTACGAAAGATGAAATTCAAATATATAAGGCCCTATTTCAAGAATTCCGTGACATGTTTGCCTGGTCATATGAGGAAATGCCAGGAATTGACCCCGCAATTGTTGTTCATGAAATCAAAACTTACCCAGACGCTAAACCCGTCCGGCAACGTTTGCGTCAGATTCACCTGAGAAAAGCTGCTGCTATTAAAGCAGAAGTTGAAAAATTACTCAAAGCAGGTTTCATTTATCCGATTCCGTTAACGGATTGGGTATCGAATATTGTTCCGGTTAACAAAAAGTAAGGGACAATAAGAATATGTATCGATTATAGGGACATTAATCGAGCCTGTCCAAAGGACAACTACCCAACTCCCTATATCAATCAAATCATTGATGATTGTGCCGGCAGTGAAATATTCTCCTTCATGGATGGTTTTTCCGGATACAATCAAATAAATATTCTACCTACTGATCAACCAAAAACGGCTTTCATTTGTCCATGGGGGACATTTGCTTATTGCAAATTACCTTTTGGGCTCAAGAATGCCGGGGTAACTTTTCAAAGGGCCATGTCTTATGCATTTCATGACATCAAGCGCATTGTGCAACCCTATCTCGATGATTTTCCTACTCATTCATTACATCGAGCTGATCATCTCTTCCATTTACGAGCAATCTTTATGAGGTGTAGGCATTATCGGATTAGGTTGAATCCACACAAGTATGTTTTCTGTATAGAAACGGGTCGGTTGCTGGGGTTTGTTGTTTCGAAAGTCGGCATTCGCGTCGATCCCTCGAAGGTTGAAGCTATTGTCAAATTGCCTCCTCCTTCGAGTCTTCGCCAACTCCAAAGTTTGCAAGGGAAAGCAAACTTTTTACGACGATTCATTCCTAACTACGCCGAGGTTACAAAGGGTTTTACCCGGTTGTTGAAACAGAATACTCATTTCTATTGGGATGAGATAGCTCATAAATCTTTTGAAGCACTAAAACATGCGTTGACCCATGCACCATTATTGCATCCTCCCAACTACAACCAGGACTACTTCTTGTATCTCGCCGCCTCCCATTCCACCATTGGAATGGTGTTAGTTCAGGAAGATGAATTCAGTACTGAACATGTGATATATTACCTTAGTCGAACTTTAAATCCAACTGAGCTAAAATACTCACATGTGGAGAAATTGGCATTGGCAGCTGTTCAAGCTGTCCAACGTTTTCGTCATTACATTTTACTACGTAAAACTACAGTAATTTCTGGTTGCAACCCTATTATCTATATTTAACCAAGCAATTGCTAGGGGGCAAGTACTCCAAATGGATTGTGATCCTGCAGGAGTTTGACTTGGAATTTGAAAAGTCTAAGTCTAAGAAATCTTTAGTTTTTGTAGAGTTAATGTGTGACTTCCCGCGTGCTGACACGAAAACTGTGGCGGAGGAGCCCATTGCGGATGAATCCTTGTTTCTAATCATCACTTTAGATCCGTGGTATGGGGATATCATCGTTTATCTCCAGACCCAATCCTTTCGGCCAGAAATTTCAAGGTCAAAACATCGAAAAATACGATTCCAGTCCCAACAATTCAGAATTATTGGAGATACTCTTTATCGCCGTGGGGCAGACTCTGTTTTTTGACGTTGTTTAACTCACGAGGAAGCTGAAAGGGTTCTAAATGGGATCACCCCTTTCGCCAATCGTGGCCAACCTATACATGGAATACTTTGAAAAGAAAGCCCTTGAATCATACCCTTTAAAACCAGCCTGGTGGAAGCGATTTGTCGATGATACCAATATAAAATGGACTCATGGTAAAGCAGAACTTGACAAGTTTTTCATGCACCTAAATTCTATCTCTCCAGAAATAAAATTTACTATGGAACTTGAAGAAAACATGAGCATCCCATTTTTAGATGTTCTCATCATCAGAAAAGAGGATGGCTCTTTAGGGCATAAGGTGTTCAGGAAGTCAACCCACACAGAAAGTTACCTCCATGCTGATTCCCACCATCACCCGGCCCAGAAGTTTGGTGTTCTAAACACTCTTGCTATCAGAGCCCTTCGAATTTCTGACTCTGAGCATCTGAATGAAGAAAAGAAGCATTTAGTTTCAACCTTTAAGAGTATAGGCTACAAAGAACAAGAGATTAAAAGAGCCATAGAGAAAGTTGAGAGAAGGTTGTTATCTCATGAACCTAAGGCTCAAGACCAACCTCAGTGTGGTAAGGTTTTTCTACCTTATATCCATGGAGTTACAGACAAAATCGCTAAAATCCTAAAGAAGAAAAACATAATCACGCATTTCTCAGCCCCTGGAACTATTAGGCAAGGTATGAGGTCTGTAAAAGATGATATTGACAAACATCAGCAGAAAGGAGTCTATAAAATAGATTGTTCATGTGGAAAAAGCTACATTGGTGAAACAGGTCGCTCCCTACAGACGAGGGTCAAGGAACATGGCGCTGATATTAGGAATGAAAGGTCTCGTACTTCAGCCTTGGCAGAGCACTCCTCAAAAACTAAGCACCATATCTGTTTGGAAAGCGCCTCAATTGTCGCAAGGGAAGAGCAGCATCATAGACGAAAGATCAGAGAAGCACTTGAAATTATCAAACATCTTCATAATCTGAACAGAGACAATGGTATGGAGATTAGTGGGAGCTGGCTTCCCTTAATCAGGGAAATCAAGATCGCCAACACATCCCAGGTATAGCATATCTTCTACCTTTATCATTATCTATTAAATTTTTTTTTTAACTTAAAAATAAATAATAATTATAATAATAAATAAACAAATAAATAGATAATAAATA
This sequence comes from Pinus tabuliformis, assembly GCA_031772625.1. Classification (NCBI taxonomy): domain Eukaryota; kingdom Viridiplantae; phylum Streptophyta; class Pinopsida; order Pinales; family Pinaceae; genus Pinus; species Pinus tabuliformis. Next base: position 1,381,163,950 of record CM062819.1, on the reverse strand, counting down.
AATAAATCATAATAAATGAATAATTAAATCTTAATAAAAAGTTACTATTTTATTTATTGATATTAATTATTAATGGTGTCGTAATATTAATTAATATTAATTATAAAGTATTAATATTAACTACTGTTCATTTATTGTTAAGTAATTAATTAAGTATTATTAATATTTATTAACGCTATTAATATCCATTATCATTAATAATATTGATTTTTTAACATTATTAACATTTATTAATATTAATTAGTTTAATATATTAATTAATTTATAGAGCAATTAATTAATATATTATTTATTATTAATATTAATTACTGTTAATTAATTATTAAGTGATTTCTAATTTAATATATATATATATATATATATTTTTTTCTGAATTAGGCTATTCTATTATAGTATAAAAAGTCAAAAAATTACATCAGTGTTACAACAGGGCCATGGCCCTGTAACTCCTGCCGAAAGATTGACAGTTTGCCCAAATTTATACATACCCAAAATTGAACAGGTACAAAAATTGGACGCTGAGCATGGACATGCTGTGACGGACTAACACAACGACACATGACATTACTTGATCAAGGACTGGTAAACATATGGATCCTTATAGCCGACACATAGATTTTGAAATCCAGACTGAAACCGAACACATACAGATAACAAGGTACGAAAACAGAGTGTAGCTTTCCTTTCCAGGCTGCTGAGAGCGAACTGATTGGTTGAATTAATCATCGTCTGTGGTATAGGGCTCTTCCTCCACCTTGCCCCTAAATTGCTGGGAGTCATCCAAGTCAGAGAGAGGGACCACCGAGCTGGTATGGATCCTCTGAGCCGGTTCGCTTGGGCCCGCAAGGGCAGCTTGAGTAGCTGGGGAGGAACTTTCCCTAGTAGGGCGTTGCAGATCAATTGTGGGCACCTGCATATCAATTGTGGGCACAGTCCCTTGAGCCGGTGGAGGGTTTCCTTGAGTTGCTTCAGCTTGACCTCTGAGATTGCCACAATGCTCGACAGAAACAGATATGATGAATGTGGAGTTTGCCAGTGTGCAAGGTATTCTATACCTGACTGTGGGATGCGCTGCATGTCTGCATTCTGGTATATCTCCGCTCCCAGGCACGCTGCCACGTCCCGTTGCTCTACCATGGAAGCAATGCTGGTCAGATGTTACCTCGACAGAGGAAGAAGGAGAAATTGCAGTCCTCTGAGCTGAAGCCCGACCCCGAGAGCCTCCTCGTCGGCTGCTCATTCTGAGGCGCTCCCTCTGCATTGCTAAGTTTGCCACAGAGCAAGAATGTCCCTGCGCAATCCCCCACCTCACCAGAGAATGCTCCAACGCTGCAGCGGAGTGCCCAGCAGCTTCGAATGAATGCAAGAATGTGACAGAGGCTCCTGGCATATGAAGCGCCATCGCACAGATTTGCAGGAGGACAATAAAGGCAGATAAGACTGGTAATAACACCCGCGGAGGATCACCTGCATTCGCCCATATGAAACAGGCTGCAGGGTACTGCGTGGCACGTCCGGGCTGACACATGCCCATGTGACGCACCACCTGTGGGCTGCGCTGCATATTAAACACCCGCATCCGGGATTTCTAATTTAATATATTAACATTATTAATTAAGTATTATTAATATTTTTAACACTATTAATATCTATTAACATTATTAATTTTGATTTATTAACATTATTAACATTTATTTTTTATATTAATTAGCTTAATATATTAATTAATATAACAATTAATTAATATATTAATTATTATTAATGTTAATTACTGTTAATTCATTATTAAATGTTTATTAATTAAGTATTAATATTTATTAACTTTATTAATTAAGTATTATTAATATTTTAACCCTGTTAATATCTATTAACATTATTAGTATTGATTTATTACCATTTATTAATATTAATTAATTTAATATATTAATTAATTTATAGCAATTAATTAATATATTAATTATTATTAATATTAATATAATTTTAAATCAAATAACTTTAAAAATATTAATACAATATACTTATTTCTCTATTCTTTAAATACTAATATATATAAAAATAAATAAACATTTCTCATCATAAATAAATAAATTAAATAAAATAAAATAAAAATTATTATATTAACATATATTAAATATTTAATTATTTTTACCATTTAGGTTTTGAATTTTAAATTAATATATTAACTCACCTGTAAAAATTAATATATAAAACTCAACAATAAAATAAAAATAATTTATTAAAAATAAATAATTGAATGAATAATTAATTAATAAATAAATTAAAAATAAATAGTCAGCCGACATTTTGCTGATCCTAAAATTTATTATCCTCATTATTATTTATTTCCTTCTAAGCAGCGCTTCTTTTATCATCATTCTTAAGTCCTGATGATGGATCCCAGTTGGGATTTGAAACGTTGGCATAAAAATGTTCATACTGTGGATTCTCCGGTAACTGTGTCAAAAGATACAAACCACAGATCTCTTAAATCCAGGGTTCTAAATGACTGTCACTCTGGAGCATGTGGCGGTCATATGTCTGGGTATGCCACAGCCCAAAAGATATTGCGCGCTGGCTACTTCTGGCCGTCTTTGTTTAAATATTGTATTAACGCGGTCCGAAAATGCCACAACTGCTAAATTTTTGATCGAAAGATGCGCGCTCCTCCTGCTCCTCTCCACCCTATAATTGCCATTGGTCCTTTTGCCAAATGGGGTATCGATTTTATTACATGTAACCCTCACTCGGCCGGGGGGCATGCATATATCATCCTTGCGGTAGATTATTTTACCAAGTGGGCCGAGGCGATGCCTGCATTTGAGGCAGACGACAAAATAGCTGCAATTTTCGTGTTCAATCATATAATTGCTAGGTTTGGTGTTCCACAAGCGATTATCACTGATCATGGGCGTCATTTTTGAAACGTTATGATGACTGAACTTACAGGCCAGCTTGGCTTGCGTCACGATAGTTCAACTCCTTATTATCCACAAGCTAATGGTTTGGTTGAATCCATCAACAAAGTTTTAGTCATCATGATTCGACGAATCATTGGGATTCATCGGTCGAATTGGCATAACATGCTATTTTCAGCGCTTTGGGCATATCGAACCTCAGTAAAAACGTCAACAGGGTTCACTCCTTTCCAACTAGTTTATGGTCTGGAAGCTGTGTTACCCATTGAATGCGAAATCCCGTCATTGCAAATGGCCATCGAGTTACTTCCAGCCACTTCAGAAGAGGAAAAACGTTTGTTATACTTGGCTCAATTAGATGAGAATCGACGTGATGCTGCATTAGTGATCGAAACTCATGCAAAACGTATTAAAGCTCAGTATGATCGAAATGTGACCCCTCGAAATTTTTCGGAAGGAGACCTAGTCTTATTGTATGATCAAGCGAATGATAAATTAGGCGCTGGAAAATTCGTTCCTATGTGGCATGGTCCCTCTGTTGTCAAGCGAAAGCTAGCAAAAGGGGCCTATGAATTGGTAGACTTTGACGGGGACTCTTTAGGTAAACCCAGAAATAGTCTTAACCTGAAGAGGTATTATGCTTAAAGAATGGGTGTGGAGATTTTTAGTTAGGTTAGTTTTCTTTCTAGCTGGTGTGTTTTAGTTTAAAAAGTATGCTTAGCTTAGAGAGTGTTTTTTGTCATTATTCCTGCTTATCTTGGTTTTACTCTTGATATTGCAGATGTCGATGTCTCTCCAAACATACATTAGTTTTGCTGATGGTGCTTGTCGTAATACACGGAACATTTCTTCCGTAGCTTGGGTTATCTATTCGCCCTCTGACGAGTTGGTATCTATGCATGGGGTAAGCCTCAGTCAAACAACGAACAACATTGCAGAGTATAGTGCAGTGATTGAGTTATTATCTGAATCTATTTCATTTGGGATTCAGAGTTTGATAGTGAGGTTAGATTCTGAACTCGTTGTATTACAACTTAATAGAGTATATGCCATTAGAAATCCAGTGTTATTGAGATTGTTTTTGAGAGTGCGTCTCTTGGAACATGAATTTGATTATATTGAATATCAGCATATTCCAAGATCTTTAAATATATTAGCAAATGCAATCGCTTCTCAAACGTTAAGTAGACATTTGCAATAATCATACATGTAAATTTAAAAGCATTCCATAACATGTTTTACAAGATAAGCCGGTAATAGTGATACAGTATAGGAGTGTGTCAAAATATACATCGTCCTCGATCATAAGGTTGAAAAACACCTTATGATCGGCAAAAATGATATACAAAAAGCAAAAATGTCATATGTGTCTACAATAGGCGATCATCCTATCACTGGTGATGATCTCGATAAGAAACCACTGTACGGGCCACCTTACAAAGGAACCTCCTAAAAGGTCCTGGGACCCCAATCACATAGCGCTGTAGTCGACGAGGAATGTCATCTATGCCGGTCTCTGGAATGTCTCCTATCAAACGCTCTAGATGGCTCTCCAATTCGGCCAAGGTCTCTGCTGATTCGTCCTGTGGGGCTGGTGCCGCTGCAGCTGGTTGTTTCCTCTCGTAAGGCCAGAGAGCGGCTGGTCGCTATGGACCCACATCTGCATTTGAAACTTTTACTATCAGTTTTGGGACGAGATATTTTTTTTTTTTTTTTAAAATAGAAAATTGTTGAAAATGATTTTACCTGAGTCATCCCATTGCTCTCCTGGTGGAAGAGCCATGTATGGGTCACCGCAAAAATCTACCCCAGCGTAAGGGAAGTCCTGAATAGCAAAAACCTGGTTTTCCAACCAATGGAAATACTCAGGTTTGAATCGAACGACCTCTGTCCCCTCGTCAGCATGATGGGCCATAACTGCAACCCATTGCATCAGTTTGGGCTCTCGAGGAAGTCCAGCTCCAACAGTGAGGTGCTGCGGGACCAACATTGGGACCCTCTCCAGACCAAAGCTCACAACTAAAGCACCATATCCAAAGGTCTTTAGTTGTCTGTTCCTGGCTCTGGTCAGTTGGCCTTTTACATTAGCCAACACAGCATTGCACCAGTTGAAGATGGTGCCTCGAAAGCAGTCAACTGCCATCCGCATCTGGGATCCGGTGGCTATATGTAGTGCGGTGCTCCCGCAAAGCCTAGTAATAGTAAACATGATCACCATGAGTTCAGGATGGGATATGGTTTTAATGTCTATCCCTTTGTCTCTAGCTTGGTTGTTGCAGAACTCTAGCCGGAGGCTATCGACAGACTGGCCACCTGGCCTAGTCCCGAATAGAGTCAAGTCTTCGCCTCTCTTAGGCAAACCAGTAAAAAAGTATATGTCTTCCGGCTCAATTTCGAGCTGGTGGCCACCAATGAAGAAGCACTGGTCCTGTATGCTCCACCTGTCTACCATCCACTGCAAGAAGTCCACCTGGGCCCTCATGCCAGGTATGGCCCAGAATTTGTACAAGCCGCATGCCTTCAATGCATCGATCGAAGGTTGGTGATTTAACGCGGCAAGATCTACGTCCTCATGCTCCCGTTCTCGCCAATCAAGCATGATGTATACTCTACATCCAACAAAAAGGCGAGTTAGAATGCAAAAAATTGAATTGTTTGGGTAAATTTTGAGAAATTTAGGGTTAAAAACCCTTGCTGCGGGGACTGCACCCTCTCTGCTAGAGACAGTACGTGAGTCCACACCTTGCCTTCACGGCAGGTGTGGATCCCTGACTTTTTCCCCATTGAGAAAAAGTCGGGGTCCGCGGGCTGCCTGTGTTATGCCTGTGGGCCCTCGCGCGCGGGTTTCTAGCCTAAAAACCCTCTAAAAAATGAAATAAAACCCTAAAAAACAAATTGAAATGGATAAAATTGAAGAGTAGGATGATGTGGATTACCTGGAGGAGACGGTGCTCGATTCCGACGGATGGATTTTCCGCAATCTTCACGGGAAGTTTCTGACCAAAAGCACTATTTTCTCACCCAAATCTCAAACGGTAAAAATGAATTGACGAAAGCCCTTTTTATAAGTTTTTTGAATAAATGAATTGTAAATTTGTTTATGTTTCACTTTAGAAAGGTAACTTTTGCAGCATTTTTATCCATCTCAAACAGGTATGAGTAATGTTTGCATTTTTGTTCAGGATAACGGATTTTTCAGGCGAAATCGGTCATTTTCGACGAAAAAACATTTAGAGTCACCTTTAAGCTCTTTTCTGACTCCTAAAACATGAAAAGATCACCGAGTTTTTCTTTTTAAACTTGTTAAAACGGAACTAAAAAGACGGTTCACTTATAGCTCTTTTTTCTGACCGTAAAAATATGAAAAGATTGCCGGATTTTTGTCGTTTCAAATTCGATATTGGTTATAAAACGACGTGTCATTGATCACTTTTTTACTTTTTCGGATCAAAGGCACTAATTACAAAAAGTACTCCTTGGTCGTAAAGATCAAGCGGTTCTCTCAAGTATTATTTTATACTTTTTCGGGCTTGGGAGACACAAATTTACGAAAAAGGTCAACCCTAGAGTCTTCTTAAGTTTTTTCAGACTCTCTAAAATTGAAAAACGCCGAGTTTCTCCTATACTGGACTCGTTAAAATTTAACAGTAAAGGACCTGTTCAATTACAAACAGGAACGGACCACTCCTTCTTAGGGTTTGAATTTAAACTAAGTTGGACTCATCCGAAGGATGAGCTTATAATCAAGCAAATGTTATCCTCCTCAAGCTTGTCAAAAATAAAGAGGTACTTGCCAGAAATGGTGGGGGAAAAGAGAGAAAAATGAGCCTATTTGTCATACTTTGTAACCACTCTTGAACACGACACTTTTATTCACCTGGGTTGGGAAATCCTTTGCCTAACAGTTGATCAAACCACATTGAAAGTCTTCAACTGGTTTCTGGGTATTAACTTTGGGTCAATTGTCACCAAACCATCTACTGTGTCGTTATGTGTTCAAGAGGTCAGTGCCAATAAGCCATTCATCTGCAAAATATCTGTCATCCATCTTGACCATCCCTGAGTCAGTCCTTGCAACTAAATTTCTTCAACTTGATCTATGATTTCTTGTTGTGGGCTTGCCTACAACGGATCGCTTTCTATCGACTTCAGCTCATTATCTAGAAAGATGATCTAGAAATCGTTAGTACCTTGGGATCCGCATGCCTCAATGGCAGGTTTCTCGCCTTCGATGATAGGTTGCATCATTGACCTTTGATCAAAGGACTCCGTGACATGTTCGACATCAACACATCTATTCACATCTCATGGATTGTACTGGGTACTTTGAGAGCCATTGACATTACTGGTGGTTTCTCTCACACTTGTTAACAGTTTACATCATTGACTGGTAATCAAGTGGTTTCTACCATGTTCGACTCCAACACATTCATTTGCATGGATAGAATCGTACTGTTTCGGGAAGTAGAAATGAAGACCCTAGATCTAGTTTCCGCAATCCAGGCTGCGAGGAATTTTGTATTCATTATATTGTGGACTATTCATAAACAGATGGCTACGTGCATACTGTGTATACATGTGTCTATACTTTTGATGTATTACAAGATCATTCCTATATCAGAGCAGTAGTTAGTTTTCTAGTCAGTTTTGATCTGAGTATGGGAATGCCTACCTCAGCGATGATATGATCTCATATATATATTTTGCATTGAATGTTTTTTACAGGTTCCGACCGGGCTCTCCACGAGATGATCCTCGAAATGATAAAGTACTTCACTCTTCCTAAATGATAAATAAAATCCTCATCTACTACAGACTTCGCACTTTAGGGGGAAATCTGTTACACAAAAATATCGTCACCATGACTATTTGCAGTCAGTATGGGTCTATCATCACTTGTACTGTCCTCCTAAGCAAGTCTTAGACCTCAGCTCTTCAAGTCAAGCTTTGAAAATGAGAGAAAGACATTGAAAATCAATAAAGCTATGGTTCCACACTTTCTCTCACTGTTGCCTGCGGTCCCGCACCCCCTGTTCACAATACCTACGGACCTGCCTGCTCTGTCCCTAAAGGAGTGTGTACGGACCCCTGTGAAAGTAAAAAAGGCGCAAGTTTATTCTAAAAAACTCACTTTGGGTTAATTCTAGATGATTCTAGAAGGAATTTTGACGTGGATTGTTCGCTCTTAGGTGGTTCATGCATCCCAAAAGAGAAGGTGCTAATCCCTTTATGAGAGGAGCTATCCCTTTGAAGGAGGGCTTTATCCCTTTGAAGGAGGACCTAGTAACTTCCCTCCATTGCACTATAAATTAAGGCATTGGGTTGGTTGCTAGGGAGGTTAGAAGCTGAACATTTTTGAGGGTAAATGCTGGTGGAATTGAGACTTCCTAGTTAAGCTTGAAAGGAGAGATCACATACCTTTTGGCTTCATTGGGAAGAGAGTGAAACTTGTCAAAGTAGAGGAGACTTCTTGTTGGACCCTGGGAGGAGCTTGTACAACATCAAGGCACAGGTTGTAAATTTCTTCTTTGATTTGAATTAATACAATCAGATTCATTTTTCTCAACAAATTGTCTTATGTCATTTGTTTCATGAATTCCTTGATCATCATGTTAAGTATGCTTTATGATATTGGCTTTTCAAGTGCTATTTAATTTGTTTGCTTGTTTGTGTTTGCAGATTCGCAACAAGGAGCTCATTTGGATCAAAGGAGCGAGGCTTCCACGAACTTGCATTGGACCCAAGGTAGGCCTAAAACACTTGTTTTCCTTTGTTTATAATTGCATATTTAGAGACAGATAGTTTTTGATTGGCTTGCTCGTCACTAGATATCGTTAGATTCTAGGAAGGTCTATCTTGTCCGCAAGATCGACTCATTCCGTGTGAAAATCATCAATATGGATGAAAAACAATACCATGATCGAATCTGGATCATGGCCATAAGCCCAAAAGAAAAATATTGTTTCCTAAGATTTTATATTTTGACCTTAAACCATGGCTAGGACCATAAGAATCATTCCTAGTGCCCCAAACCTCAAAATGGACACAACATCATTCTCCCATGCTAAAGAATTGCTACGCATGGAGAGTGTGCTGGCACGAGGCATTATGCATAGCCCATGAGTCCCAAAGATGGATGTTATGACCTAAGACCTCAACTTTTGTCCTCATAACATGCTCTCATCTCTAAGAACCATTCGTAATCCACTAAACCTTGGATAGACAACATGCAACTTTTTTACCAATTTAGGATATGTGAATACCCAAGAACCCACACATACCTAAGACATTATCTTTTGGTCATGGGCCGTGGCATGGGCATCAAGAACTATCTTTAGTGTAACACTTAGGGTCCTTCCCTAACCTCTCTACTTTAGGGTACTTAGTAGCTAGTCAATTAATGTATGCTACCATCTTCTTTGAATAAGGCCCATTAGATAATAGTGGATAGTTATTTAATGTAATTATTTTATTTATTAAATAAGGCCTACTAGGTAGTTGGTACTCATTAATGATAAGACCAAAAATAGTTAGGGTTTTGGTATTAAGAATATATTTAAAGAGTTGGAAGGCTATGGAATGTTTTCTTAAGTGTTATTGTATTTGGAGCTCTGCTTAGTAAAAGGCCACAACGTGTTAAGAGGTAAGTGAACATTGTTTTGTTTCCTTTGATTATCATATTACAAAGGTTTATTTCACATATTTCATTTTATTTGTCTCTTGTGTGTTGTCTTTTTCATTTATAATCTATGTATACCTAGCTTTTGTTTCAAGTATAAGTTCAAGGAACACTACAAGTATATTAGAGTGTTTCTTGACCCAACACACCTCCAAACCTACTAATTTCTTTTTAGGATAAAGATGTGTTCAACATTTATAAATAACACATATATTAATCACTAAGTGTGCAAACATGTAATTTGGGAACATTACATGTTGAAAATGTAAGTCATGTCACCTAGTTGGAGACCCTTGTAATTTCTACAGGCACCCCTTCAAGTAGCACCACATCTGATAACACATGTGTACATGATTGTGTTTTCAAAAACCCCTAGTTGATTTTCCATGTAAATAAAATAAGGCCAAGGTCATGGGACACATATTCCAAGCTAAATGTTGGGAAAAGCACTTTAGTAGGCATCACTTGTGGATAATTAATGTTCATGGAAATTGGCAAAGGCAAAGATTCAATAATTGGCATTTAATTATGAAAATAAAGCAAAGTAGGAGAAAAGGAAGGTGAAGATACATGGATTGTTGGCATTATGATTCAGGTGTTGTCCTTGATGGCAAACCCATTCAGGTGATAAATCAAGAAGGACGCAGGAAATATGTTCAGAAAGTGCGTCCCCGCAGGTATACCATACAGAACCCGCGTCCAGGGACGCTGGCCAGCCGTTCAGGAGGTGCGTCCGCCCAGTGCACACATTTCAAGGCAGAGAAAAGCACGTGGGGGTTTCTTGCGTGGTATCTAGCCGACGGTTTAGTGTTTCTATGGTGTCGGCTCGTGGTATTGTTCCATGTTTTGGGGAGAAGCTTGCCTATATAAAGCAAAGGAGTTCATTTGGATTAAGCATCATCTTGGTTGAATATCTTTTGGTGAGATCTAGTCCAGATCTATGAGGGCGAATCTTCTAATGGACTGTGATCTCTATGGCGCATGATCAGATCTGTGGATCTGAGTGTTTGGGTTGGTTCTGAAGTCCTCATATCTTTTATATCTGAAGGGACGCAGGTTCAGTGAAGGGCAAGTGCGCCGGGACGCAGTACAGTAAAGGCTCAGGTGCGTCTCTGAGGCAAAGGACGCGGCGCGACTGTGTTATTCGGTGCGTCTCTGAAGCAAAAGACGCGGCGCGATAGTGTTTCGGGGTGCGCCGGTCGCAGCAAAGCATAGAGGAACAGTGCGTCTGCACGCAGAATAGCGGAGGGTAGACTGCGTCCAGTCGCAGGCCACAGAAAGAAAATATGCGTCCCTGTCTTAAGATGATCTGTTGACTGTATATTTCTGTTCATAAGGTGTTCTGGGTTATTTCTGTAATTACTGATCTGATATCTGTAGTGGACTGTATCTGTTATATACTTGTTGATCATTTGATTCTTCATGAAAAGAAGTAGGGGGTTGTAGCTCCCTTCCAGGAGAAACTGGAAAACGAGAGAGAGTTGTAGCTCTCTGCAGGTTGCAGCCTGCGTGCTGGTAAAGGACTGCACCAGTACAAAATCATTGTAAAAGAATTTCTTGAAAGAAGATAGAGACATATTGCAGCAGGTGGTTTTCTCCCGCATTGGGTTTCCACCTTACATCTTGTGTTCTTTGGTGTGACTGTCTATTTTCTTTATTCAAGCTCATTATTTTATGGTACTGATATGCAAGAATAATTCAAAAGATCAAATAAGGAAGATTTGGTAAATTGCTTAATAATACTGATTCACCCCCCCTCTCAGTATTATTTCCAACAATTGGTTTCAGAGCAGGTCCTTCAAAAAAAGCTTGATCGCTTGAAGGTAGATCGTTCATCATGAGCAACTACGAGAGAGAAGCATCAATCAGGCCACCAGTTTTTGATGGGACAAACTTCAATTATTGGAAGGTAAGAGTTACTGCATATCTTCAATCTCTTGGTACTGAAGTTTGGGACATTGTAGAAACAGGCTATGCTTTTCCTTCAGCTACTCCTACAGATCCAGCTGAGAAAAAGAAGTATGAAACAAATGCAAAAGCAGTCAGTACTCTATTAGGAAGTATATCCCAAACAGAATTCATGAAGGTAATGCACTTCAAATCAGCAAAAGAAATATGGGACAAAATGATCACAAGCTATGAAGGAGATGAACAGGTAAAACAAGCTAAACTTCAAACTCTCAGGATTCAATATGAGACTCTCAAGATGTATAATGATGAAAGTGTGGCTAATTATTTTCTTCGGGTAGATGAGATTGTTAATTGTATGAAAAATTTGGGTGAAGAAGTAAAGGAGTCCATAGTAGTTCAAAAGATTCTAAGATCATTATCCCCCAAGTTTGAATCCAAAGTATCTGCAATAGAAGAAAAAGAAAATCTCCGTGTTCTTACTATGTCTCAGCTACATGGAATTCTAACTGCTTATGAAATGAGAAAGGGAGGACCATCAGACAGAAGGGAGGCTGCTTTTAAAGCATCAGGCAAAGAAGATTACTATGAAGCAAGCCATGATCCAGAAGAAGAGGAAGAAGAATCAAATTTTGTCAGAAATCTTCAAAGAGGTTCTGGAAGTTTCAGAGGTAAGCTACCTTTCAAATGCTTTGCTTGTGGAAGAGTAGGTCATTATGCTGCAAAATGCTCTTATAAGGATAAAGGAAAGGAACCAGTTAGATGGAACAAGAAACAAAGCGCAAATAAGAAAAGCTACTACACCCATGAAGATAGTGATGGCTTATCAAACAGTGATGAAGATGAACAAGGTAATAAATATAGGTTGTTAATGGCATTTGAAGATGATGATTATGAGGATGCTGTAGATGTGGATAACCTTTATGATGAAATTACTAGACTCAAGAGATGCATAGAAGAAAAGAACATGATTATTGATACTCTACAATTCCAAATTGATGAAAAGGAAAAACATCTTGAAAAATTAGAAGGTGAAATTGTTGGTCTTAGAAAAGAAATTGAGAAAACAAAAACTATTAATCTCAAGTTTGTCAAAGGATCTGAAACTTTGGATGAGATTATCAGTGTGCAGCGGTCTCCACTAAATAAGACAGGTTTGGGCTATAATGGAGAAACTTCTCAAGCATCCACTTCAAAAAGTTATCTTGATGCAGCAAGAAGAAATGAGCAAGAGCACAAGGAAGATCATCAGGTAAAGCAGGGACAAATGTCAAACAGAAACTATCAGGGGCAATCCAGCTTAAGGGTGAACAAAAGCCACAACCAGCCACAGGTAAAATCTTCTCAATTTGGTTCAAGAATAGATGAAAATAGAAATTACAATCAGTTGGCTGGTAGATCCAATAATCGCAGAAGCTTCTTCAATGGACAATGCTTTTCTTGCCATAACTTTGGTCACAAAGCAGCTCAATGTGTTGCGTATAAAACAATCATGACTAGGGAAGCTCAAAAACAAAGAAGTATGACAGGGATTACAAAAAGGACCTATAACAACTTTTCAGCTCTTGAAAATGAAGTTGAATGTTCTATTTGCAATAATTTTGGACATAAAGACTTTGAATGCAGAAGCAGGTTTCCGGAAAGAAAGGTACAAGAGCAGAAAAAGGAACAAGCCTCAGGCACCAAAACATGGAGAATAAAGGAACCTCAAACAGAAAGATGTGGGATAGCATTTTATGCAGAAGGACAAGAAAATCTATGGTACATTGACAGTGGATGTTCGAAGCATATGACAGGTGATAAAGAAAAACTTGAGTCTTATTCTAATTTAGAAAAGGGAAAGAAAGTCTCTTTTGGAAATGATACTCCTGCAACTATAAAAGGAAAAGGTATTGCTCCTTTAAAAGAAGATGTTAAGGCTGGAAATGTTTTGTTTGTTGATGGATTGAAGCATAATCTACTAAGTGTCAGCCAGATGTGTGATCAAAGAACCGAGGTTATATTCAGATCAAATGGATGCCTTGTTCGTGATCTTGATACAGGTAAAACAGTTCTCAAAGGAAAAAGAACTCCAAATAATCTATACATATTTGATGAAGGACAACAACAATGCTATCTAAGCAAGGATGAAGAGCACTGGCTATGGCATCGAAGGTTGGGACATCTAAGCTTCTCACAAATAAGGAAAGCTTGCAAATATCAGGCAGTTCGCGATCTTCCAGATATCAAAATTCCTGACAACACCATATGCAGATCATGTCAGTTTGGAAAACAAACTAGAACTAACTTTCCAGAGAAAGAAGGATCAGCCAGCATGCCTCTTGAGCTAGTACATACAGATGTATGTGGACCATTCAGAAAAAGAACACCTAGAGGAGAGGAATACTTGATATTATTTATTGACGATTTCTCCAGGTTTGTTTGGTTAGGACTTATGAAGCACAAAGATGAAGCATTCGAAAAATTCAAATCCTTCAAAGCCTTGGTTGAAAATGAATCAGGTCACAAAATTAAGTGCCTCAGATCTGACAGAGGTGGGGAATTTACTTCAAATGAATTTTTCGATTTCTGTGATGAACATGGGATAAGGAGAGAATTTTCTACAGCTAGAACTCCTCAGCAAAATGGAGTGGTTGAAAGAATGAACAGAACAATCCAGCAAATGGCTCGTGCTATGCTTGATGAATCAGGAACCCCTGCAACCTTCTGGGGTGAAGCTGCACATGCGGCGGTTATTATTCTCAACAAGACAAATGTCCGAGTGAACAGCACTCAAACTCCTCATGAGCTCTGGAGTGGTAAAACTCCTTCGGTAAAGCACTTCAAAATCTTTGGGAGCAAATGCTATATCAAGAATACTGAGGAGCAGCTTGGTAAACTTGATCCTAGAGCAGATGAAGGTATTCTTCTTGGCTACTCTCCACATAGCAAAGCATACAAATGCTACAATAAAAGACTTGGCAAAATTGTTGACAGCATTGATGTAGTAGTTGATGAGAAGGGATACATTCCTAGGCAAATACATCGTGAAGACATCGAAGAAGATGAAAGCCACCCTCAAAGACAGAATGATGAAGAAGAAGAACCGCAAGAAGAATCTCAAGAAGAACCTCACGAAGAAGCAGAAGAACGAACAAGAATAGAAGAAAAGACTCCATCCAGATATGTTCAAAAGAACCATCCAGAATCTCAGATCATGGGACAGAAAGAAGCAGGTATACAAACTAGAAGAACAGTTGCAGAAGCTTCAAGTTATTTGGCATTACTCTCCTCTACTGAACCACAAAATGTGAAAGAGGCATGCAAAGATGAATGTTGGGTGAAAGCAATGGATGAAGAACTTGAGCAAATCGAAAAGAACAACACTTGGGAGCTGGTTCCTAGACCAAAGGATAAGAATGTTATCGGAACAAAATGGGTCTTCAAAAATAAATTGAATGAAAATGGAGAAGTAATTAGAAACAAAGCCAGACTTGTTTGTAAAGGATATGCACAGCAAGAAGGAATAGACTTTGAAGAAACTTTTGCTCCTGTTGCAAGACTTGAGGCCATCCGAATGTTCCTTGCTCTCTCAAGTTCTCAGAATTTCAAAGTATTTCAAATGGACGTAAAATCAGCCTTTCTGAATGGAGACTTGGAAGAAGAAGTGTACATTGAACAGCCAGATGGGTTCATTCTTGGAAATGATCCAAATCTTGTATGCCGATTGAAAAAGGCTCTCTATGGTCTCAAACAAGCCCCAAGGGCTTGGTACTACCGGTTGGACAAATATCTTCATCAACAAGGTTTTTCAAAAGGTTCAGCAGATAGCAATCTATATATAAAAATTGAAAATGACAAATTGCTAATACTTGTTGTGTATGTAGATGACATTATTTTTGGCAGCAATGAAGAAGCTATGAGTCAAAGCTTTGCCTCAGTCATGCAGAAAGAATTTGAAATGTCCTTGCTAGGAGAACTGACATACTTTCTTGGTTTGCAAATCCAACAAACGGAAAGAGGAATCCTTTTATCTCAAACCAAGTATCTCAAGCAGATTTTGAAGAAATATGGCATGGAAGATGCAAAACCAGTATGTACACCCATGGTCACAGGATGCAGTCTCAGTGCAAATGATGAATCTGCAGCAGTACATCAACCAACCTACAGATCTATGATTGGAAGTTTACTATATTTAACAGGTACCCGACCAGACATCATGCATGCAGTTGGAATAGTTGGAAGATTTCAGGCAAATCCGAAGGAGACTCATCTTCAAGCTGTGAAGAGAATTTTCAAATATCTTCAAGGGACTCAAAATTATGGCTTATGGTATCCTAGAAATACAGATCTTACTCTTCATGCCTATACAGATGCAGATTGGGCCGGAAGCGTGGATGACAGGAAAAGCACAAGTGGTGGTGCGTTCTTTATGGGTCCCAGACTGGTCTCTTGGTTCAGCAAGAAACAGAGTTCAATTGCCTTGTCTACAGCTGAAGCAGAATATGTTGCTGCTGCATCTTGTTGCACCCAACTCCTTTGGATGATGCAGACTTTGCAGGATTATCAAATCACTTGTACACCTCCAATCTCTATCTTATGTGACAACACAAGTGCAATCAGCATCTCAAAGAATCCGGTTATGCATTCAAAAACCAAGCACATACCAATCAAGTACCATTTTCTCCAGGAACAAGTACTTGAACAGAAGGTCAAGTTGGAGTATGTTCCTTCTAAGGAACAAGTTGCTGATATTTTCACCAAACCATTGCCCAGGGACACTTTTGAATACCTCAGGCAAAAGCTGGGGGTTGTTGATGCATCATCTTACTGTTGATCATCTTCCTATTGGTGGTATAGGCTCAGGGGGAGCACATAATGCATTGTTGGCATTATGGAGAAGGAGATCTTGGAAATAGCTGCAATATGTCTCTATCTCCTTCATGATGGATTTCTGGTTACAGATCTGGAGATGCATGAGCATAGGGGGAGCATACCCTTTGCTCTTGATGTCAAAGGGGGAGAATGAAGCTGAAGATTATGTGGTTGCCATCAAGTCCAAAGGGGGAGATTGTTGGCATTATGATTCAGGTGTTGTCCTTGATGGCAAACCCATTCAGGTGATAAATCAAGAAGGACGCAGGAAATATGTTCAGAAAGTGCGTCCCCGCAGGTATACCATACAGAACCCGCGTCCAGGGACGCTGGCCAGCCGTTCAGGAGGTGCGTCCGCCCAGTGCACACATTTCAAGGCAGAGAAAAGCACGTGGGGGTTTCTTGCGTGGTATCTAGCCGACGGTTTAGTGTTTCTATGGTGTCGGCTCGTGGTATTGTTCCATGTTTTGGGGAGAAGCTTGCCTATATAAAGCAAAGGAGTTCATTTGGATTAAGCATCATCTTGGTTGAATATCTTTTGGTGAGATCTAGTCCAGATCTATGAGGGCGAATCTTCTAATGGACTGTGATCTCTATGGCGCATGATCAGATCTGTGGATCTGAGTGTTTGGGTTGGTTCTGAAGTCCTCATATCTTTTATATCTGAAGGGACGCAGGTTCAGTGAAGGGCAAGTGCGCCGGGACGCAGTACAGTAAAGGCTCAGGTGCGTCTCTGAGGCAAAGGACGCGGCGCGACTGTGTTATTCGGTGCGTCTCTGAAGCAAAAGACGCGACGCGATAGTGTTTCGGGGTGCGCCGGTCGCAGCAAAGCATAGAGGAACAGTGCGTCTGCACGCAGAACAACGGAGGGTAGACTGCGTCCAGTCGCAGGCCACAGAAAGAAAATATGCGTCCCTGTCTTAAGATGATCTGTTGACTGTATATTTCTGTTCATAAGGTGTTCTGGGTTATTTCTGTAATTACTGATCTGATATCTGTAGTGGACTGTATCTGTTATATACTTGTTGATCATTTGATTCTTCATGAAAAGAAGTAGGGGGTTGTAGCTCCCTTCCAGGAGAAACTGGAAAACGAGAGAGAGTTGTAGCTCTCTGCAGGTTGTAGCCTGTGTGCTGGTAAAGGACTGCACCAGTACAAAATCATTGTAAAAGAATTTCTTGAAAGAAGATAGAGACATATTGCAGCAGGTGGTTTTCTCCCGCATTGGGTTTCCACCTTACATCTTGTGTTCTTTGGTGTGACTGTCTATTTTCTTTATTCAAGCTCATTATTTTATGGTACTGATATGCAAGAATAATTCAAAAGATCAAATAAGGAAGATTTGGTAAATTGCTTAATAATACTGATTCACCCCCCCTCTCAGTATTATTTCCATCATGGATTTGCGTGCAAGGGAAATTAGAGGAAAAATGAAGGAAAATTAAGAAAAAGGAGACATCAACAATAAAAAGGCATCAGAGAGTAAGTTTACAGCTTTTGAGAGCTTTTGGTCATTACAAATTTTTGACATTTTCGAGTTGGGCTCTCCTTACATTCTCTCATTCTCTCATACTCTTGCACACTTAGAGCATTCTTGGAGCACTATAACATTCACTTGGATTAGAGAAAGAAAGCAAAGGAAAGCGAGGGAGCGTAAGGGGATAGTTGGATCAGTAGCAACAATAGGGATACTTTGCAGGTAATAGGTTGCATGTGTGATTTCTTTGCTGGTTTTTTGATGCATGGTATATGCATTTGGTTCCTTGGTTATATGTTTTCATTGGCATGGATATTTTCCTAGATTGACAGTGGTTTCATCCTTGCCTTTCCATTTCCTGAATAACCATGGTCTAGTGGGTTTCCCACTTGTTTTTCTAATTGGTTCTCAGGTTGCTTATGGCTATGGGTAGGAAAAAAATGATCTAGAGCCCCAAAATAACTTGGTTTGAGTTACTAGTTCCTAGAGCCTACAAGTTGTGACAAATGTTGTGGGGCCTTGGGGGTTGAGTTACTAGTCCCTGGAGCCACAGGTTGGAACAAACTCTCTAGAGCCCTGATTAGTTGTGGGTTGATTTACTAGTTCTTGGAGCCTTGGAAAACTTGGGTAGAGACCGATCTGGTTGTTGTTAGTCATTTCTAGACCATATAGGTGAGATCATTGTGTTTGAAGGTTGAGGTGGTTTGACCTCTGAAGCCCTGGTTAGTTTTGTGTTGATTTACCCCTTATGATCCCACATTCATGCTTGGAATATGTTGTGGGGGTGATTGGTTGAAAGAGATATTTGGTTCAAACTAATCTATGGTCGGGTGGTACGTAGAAGTCCCTGACTTGGTGGGAATTTTTCATACGTTAATATGAGATATTTTCCTATTGCAATCTACGAGAATTTTTAGTGATTATGTTGGTGATTTTATGGCTGATTTTCCATGGTTTACATTTTGTTTAAATGTTGGTTATATGATATATTCTATCTATGGCTCTTGACATGTTTTGATAAGTTATTGAATGGTGATGAATGAATGGTCTAACAAGTGTTATTACAACTATCTTGAGAGGGAATTAGACCTTCTTAGTAATTCTCAGATGAAGTGTAGACTCCTATTATTAGATATGCATTCATGACTTGTAGCTCACACGTTTACCATATGTTTGATGAAATGTCTATCATGGATTAGGCATGTTGTAACATCCTTGGGGTAAAGTTTCATGTAATAAAGGATAATAAAGGTAATATATGACCAAGGTCATGGGACACGTATTCCAAATTAAATGTTGGGAAAAGCACTATAGTGGGCATCACTTTTGGTTCATTATG
The DNA here is from genome assembly GCA_031772625.1 of Pinus tabuliformis. Classification (NCBI taxonomy): domain Eukaryota; kingdom Viridiplantae; phylum Streptophyta; class Pinopsida; order Pinales; family Pinaceae; genus Pinus; species Pinus tabuliformis. Next base: position 1,381,144,778 of record CM062819.1, on the reverse strand, counting down.
GCTATGGAAATTGGCAAAGGTAAAGAGGCAATAATTGGCATTTAATTATGAAAATAAAGAAAACTAGGAGAAAAAGAAGGTGAAGGGACACAAATTTGCATGCTAAGGAAATTAGAGGAAAAATGAAGGAAAATGAAAAAAAGGGAGACATTAATGATAAAGAGGCATCAGAGAAACAATTCCCACCTTTTTGTCAGTTTTTAGCTTGGATCAGTTTTGAGAGAGAAAGAGAGCTCTAAGAGGAAAAAGCAAGCAAACAAGCAAAGACAAGCAAAGGAAAACAAAGGAAGGAAAACGACAAGTAAATGAAAGTGAAGGAAAACGAGGAGAAGTTTGGATCAGTAGCTTCAGCTGGAGGATTTTGCAGGTAGCAGGTTGGATGTGTGATTTAGTTGAGGTGTGAATGCATGGTACATGCATTTGTATATTTTGTTCATTTGTTGTTATTAGCATGGCTTTTTCCTGGTTTGAAAGTGGTTTCAACCTTGTCTTGCCATTTCTTGGATACTCATGATGTGATGGGATTCATTCTTGCTTGCTCTTTTAAATGTCAGAATATTTTTGAACCAGGTTAGGTGGTCTCAGGAAAATTCCCAAAGGGTTGGGGGTGGAGATGGTTTTCTTTTGGAAGCCCTTGACTGGTGAGTGGAGACAAGAAAATTCCTCAAGATATGGTGAAGAAATTATGAGGCATCCAAGCTCGGATTTGTTTTGTGATCTTGGGAGTGGTTTAGGTGAGATCACAATAACTTGAGGGTGGAGGTGGTTTAACCTCAGGAGTGCCTGGTTGATTATGTCTTGGTTTATCCCATGAGATCCCACATTCATGCTTGGAATATGGCACGGGGGTGATTGGATGAAAGAAATATTTGGTTCAACACATATATGGTAGGGTGGTACGTGGAAGTCCCTGACTTGGTTGGATTTTTCATATGTTAATAAGAGATATTTTCTTATTGTTATCTATGAGCACTTGTACTTGTTATTATGTTGATTTGATGGTTGATTTGTCATGGTTAATATTCTGGTTATATGTTGGTTATAAGCATGGTTCTATGATGTGCTCTAGTTATGGATGTTGATCATCATTTGTTAAGTATTTGAATGGTTGATGAATGCATTAGCTAATAAGTGTTGTTGCAATTACTTGAGAGGGAATTAGACCTTCTTGGTGATTCTCAAATGAAGTTTAGAGATTGATCAGATATGCACTCATGACATGTAGCTTACATGTTTACCATATGTTTGATGAAATGTTTAATGTTTACTAGGCAATGTAGGTCAAGTTTTTGTTTCAAGGCTGAATGTTTGGCATTGTTACCACTTTAATTATGATTTTGGAAAGTTACAATCAGTTCTTGGCAGTGGTCTGGAGGCTAGCTTGGAAAACAGGCTCAGATCTCAAAACAACATGTACAAAATTGGAGGATTTAGGTCATAACTACATGGAAGCAGGCTTGTGCATGTAGTTGGGCCTCATAACCGCACTATTGCCTTGTTGTGCGTGTGTTTGGGGGGTTAGGCTCAGGATCTAGTCATCGGAGGTCGTGGACTAACTCCTAGGTGATCTAGTGCTCCTGAGGGGTATCAATAAGCTTTCAGATTGTAGGCCCCACTTCCATAACTGGAACTTGGAGATCGAGTCATGTCATAATAACCACCAACCTCGCATTTACCCTGGGAGCTTGTAAAAGTGGGTAAATGTTGGGAGGGGTAGTTACACATGTCTAGGTCAAGTTATTGCTTGAGTTTTGATTGGTTTGATGTTTCATCATCTTGTTTAAGTTTATAGGAAGTTATAGGTAGTTCTGGGCAATGATCTAGAGGATAGCCTGGAAAATTGTTTCAGATCTCGAAACAGGTGGCACAAAATTGGAGTATACATGTGGTTGGGACCTCATAACCGCACTGATGTTGTGTTGTGCATGTAGTTGTGGATTTTCTCTTGGGAAAAAAACTCCAGATCAAGGATTGATCACCTGGGGTGGTTTGTAGGCTCCTGAGTGGTCTGTAGTCCTTGATGGATGTTTGTAAGTTGTCGGTGTGTCAGCCCCACTTCCATAAATGGAACTTGGATATCAGGTCATATCATAGTGACACTCATCTCATGCTTACCCTGGTGAGCGTGTGAATTTGGGTAAATGTGGGGTGGGGTGGTTATAGTCTTCCATTTACTCTAAAGGTATATCATAATCCCTTTAGGATCACCTAAAAATTTCCTTACATAAACTTGTGGTCATCCTATTGCCATGATACACATATAACAACACTCAAGGAAATCACTCTTGCATACCAAGGAATTGTGTAGTTCTTTTAATGGTATGATATTGTAATACTCATAAAGTTAACTTCAAAATGCATTTTTTTTTTTTTTAATACATTGACATATTAACATGTTAGTTCCATCAACTTAATTGCCATCAACTTATAATACCATAACAATGAGGTTTCATATCCAAATATAATTACAATGAATAAGAACATTTTTTTTAATGAAAATTGGAGGATATTTCTATAAGCAAAGCAATATTTGTGATGAGAAGATGCAACCAAAGTACATAGAGCTTGAAAGATACCTTAAAGTGACTAGTTCATAATTGAAACTTCTATGAATTTTTTTAAGAATATACATAGAAGGAAGTATGTATTATATAATATAAAACTAATTTCATTATCCTTATAAAATATGCCTAATATGAGGATTGTAAAACATTGCATACAAAAAAAACCTAGAAGAGACTAAAAACTATTAATCTAAGTTTCCAAGCAACATGTTCCCTAGGGATGGAGCATGTAAGTTTGAAATGGAAGGATCAATTGAACCTTTTGATGCCATTTCTGAGTGAGTTGGAGGAGAACTACATTGCATGATAGTCAATCATTTATCTCTAAGGTCCCCTTGCTAAATTTGCGGGGTGTCGCATTTTTCCAAGATTTGCTAGATGACCCGATGATGCTGGATTAAAATATCCATAAAAGATTGTATTTGCATTCTCGAATTAGAGAACTAGACCTGGAGTTGACTGAGTGTATTATGGAGGTCCTCAATTTCCCATGAAAGCTAGTGGAGGATGGACTTGAGGTCTGAGATATTGTTCTTTTCTATGAGCTTAGTTGAGAAAGAGCATGGCCAAGGCAACTTGTTCACTGTATTGGGAGTGGAAGGAGGGTGAGACAAGCCATGGGAGAGATGAAGGAAATTTTGAAATTATTGTAGCATTCTAGGGGAAGTCCCATTATCAAACTAAGCAATAATTTCCAATCCCATCACCAAAGACACCCTTTCCATGGAATGATGGAGAGGATGAACCAGAGACTTCATCAACACAAGGGAAATCCCACCTTGGTAATGAAAAAATCATTGGAGGTGTTTATTGCAAAAGATGAGGCATCGATAATTAATGCTTGGAGGTGATGGATGTGTCATGGCCCTACATATTGCATGAGGGGCCAAAATCACATGGAGACTGTGAAAATTGTGAGTAAATGGAGAGGGGGGGGGAATTCATGGAATTGTAAGGTTGGAACTATGTTCGTTGATAAAGAGTTCCCCCATTTTGTGTTGGAAAGATAAATTGGATTGATGATTGACGAGGGAATTATTGATTTGAAGACATGGAAAAGAAAGACGAGAAGGAACTAGGGAAGGGATGAGTTTACAGATGAAAAATCGAGCACATCCTAACTTCAAAGGGGAGAGCACCCAACTAAATATGTTAAATTGTTTTTGTAGTCTCTCAAAATGATGATTCTAGGGATGCCAAATGATGAGACAAGATTAAGTTGTAAGCGTAGAGCATAGGCTTCAACTTGCTTGTTGGATGCTAATCCTTGGTTTCATGAGAAAGATAGTCCAATATTTCCTCTTGGGTAAAAAAGAACCCCTCCTACACCTACCTCCCCATGCAATAAATAAGAACATTGCATTATGTTCACATTATAAAACTTACTTACTCAACAACTAAAACATATAGACAAGCATTGCACTTGAGTAACATAAAAGTGTCCTATATCATCACCAACAACAGATCATGTGTAAAGCTAGAATGTATTATGCAAATATAGATCTCAATATTATTACAATATTAATAGGTTTAGGAGGTATTATAACTTATATTGAGTTGAATTTTCGATGGCGCAACCCAGCGGCAAGGTTGCGGGGGTGGTTTCATCCTGTACATCAGCGATCAACATTTCTACAAAGTCCGGATGGGTTTGGGGATTGGCTCAAACAATTTTGTTGAACTCATCACTCTCCGTCATCTCATGCATTTCTCATTCAGACATAACTGCATGAACATTCATATTTTTGGAGATTCGAAGATTATTATAGATTGGTTCAATAATATTACTGTTTGCCACACACATACACTTAGTAATATTTTGGATGAAATAAATATAATGAAGGCTCATTTTAATGACATTACTTGCAATCATATCTACAGGGAACACAACAGCAGTGCCGACCAACTATCCAAGGCGGCCATGACACTTCCCTGAGGAGAGTGGTTGATCCAGGAGCAACGTAGGTCAAATGCATACTAGTACTATCATCGACCTTACATAGACCCACATTACCATAGGTCGGAAAGCACTTGATCTATATATCTAATATAATTTTTGATATTTTGGAACAATTTTTATGTATATAGTGAACATAATACATACTACAGGGCCCTACGTGGCAATATGTACATATAAATAGAAGAACTTCATTGAACATCCTGCGTGATGTTTTTTGGATAATATGCTAATATTGTTGATCTGATACTAAGCCCTTAGAAGGCTGACAGACAAATTGCATATGCATAAAAGCATCTACAATATGTAATTTTTCAAGTTTGATGAAAGATTATGATTTTTCCAGTGGAAAAAACTTATATTGAGTTGAAGTTCATTTTCTTACCATAACTGGAAAATATTTGTATTAATATTGAAAATGTAGTGATAAATTGATATCGAGGAGAAAAAAGGAGGCTTCCTGCTTTAGTACAAGAGTACAATTACAATCAAAACATTGTCCTACTAGGTTTGGAGAAGATATTTTATAATTCCTCATAGTTATGAAATGCCTATATGCTTAATTTTTTCAAAAAAGTCCTGACAAGAGACATAATACATTGATAAAAAATATAGAGGAGAAGTATCACTCATCAACCTCTTTATTTTTTGGGGGGACTAAGTCCTAGTTTTTCCTTTTGTGTTGGGGTGGCAGAGCTAGAATCGACTAGTGCTTGTGGATCATATCTACAATGTAATTCACCCAATAATTGTTATCGGAGTAGTGAGGATGAAGTCCAGAGGATAAGGGAACTTGCTTCTCCAACCTATTACCCTAATTGGAACTATAGCTTCCTAAAATGGTCATCCAAAGTTGGTATTCGATAAGATTGGTACACCTAGAAAGCTCATGGCAACTACATTTATCATGAGCCTATATTTCGATTCACTCTAAGTTCCTCTAGTTGGATTTTGAGATCCTAAATTTTATTTAAAAAACTTTCAATTTCTTGCTTATTCCACCCTAATTTTTGAATAATCCATAAGAGGACGATGGAGATAAAACTTCAAGTTCTTACTAGCTAGAGTGAAATTCTTGTCGTAGGTGCTCCAGTCTCCTAAAATCATGTTGTTTTCTAATAAAAACTTTAAGAGGGTTCCTAGGAGATTACACATGGAAAATTTCCCATTTGTGAGGGAGTCCTATTCTTGAGAGAGACTAATGGTTCTAATTCCTTCTCAAAGTCCCTTGAGCCTAATGAAGAACTCAAAGTGGATGGAAAAACTAAGGAGAGTAGGGATGTGTAAAACCAAGGAGAAATGGAAAGAAAAAAATCATAGTGTACCCTCCTTATGCAATAGAGAAAGTTAAGCTATGAGGGAGAAAGAGCTATGGACATTGAAAATGCAGATCTTATGGTTTCTCTTGAGAGAAACAATAGCGAATTGAAAGCTAGTGTGTGATAGAGGATTAGAGCCGTAAGGAATATCCTAGATGCATTTCCTCACATGAATGAAGTAAAATCATAAAGGAGGTGGTAGTAAGGAGCACGATAGGGTGGTGGATGAGTTTGTTTAACCTCACTTGTTGATTGTTGGACTTTATTCCATGTAATGAGCATGATTTCGATATGTGTTAGGTCCTTCAAGAAAAGGTGCGGGGAAATTAAGGAATCAGTTGGGCATTTTTATGGTGTTGATTAATATCATCCCTTTTTTCACATCCACTTCCATAGTTTGAAACCTAGGAATAAAGAAGTAAGAAATGGAATGGATGGTGATTTTTCCTGCCCGATCATCTCTAGAATGGAATCTAAAAGATATTCTTTGGAGGAGTGGTTAAATAACATTACTCCAATGATTACATCAAAGTCCCCCATCACAGCCAATTTTGGAACCTTGAGGAGAGATGTCGATGTTCTCCCCTAAACAAGAGCATATGCTTCTGCCACATTGTTGGAAGTTATCCCAAGACTCCATTTGTATGGATACACCCTTATCCATCTTGGGTTAAATATAGCCCCCTCTTGCTCCTGTCACCCTATATTGAATTAAATTTCGCTATCAACATTCATAACATTTTTTTTTAAAGGGTATATATATATATATATATAACCATTTAAATTAAATGTTGTCTTCTAAAATATAATTAAATTGTATAATTATTAAAGAGTTAGGTTTTATTGTGCATATAACATTTTTTGCAATTATGAAAATTGCAGTGATGATAAGAAGTGTTTCATAACTTAAAAAGGTGTATATATTTCATAGGAAAGTCGTGTGTGTGTGTGTGTATATACACTATTTTTTTTTCATATGTCAGTATATTTTAAATGCAAAATATGTTAATTAATCATATATTTTATTGGGAGTAGAATATGTACATATAAAAGTAAATGTAAATATACTATAATATATATTTTATTTTTGGTGTGACAATTTAATTATATATCAATTATGTCAATTAATCATCTTATATTTTATGTTCCAATAATTAATCATTTTCATATATATATATATATATATATATATATATATATTTATTTATTTATTTCTATTTTTTTGTTTTGTTGTTTTTTTTTTCTTCTATGTAACTTAATCTCCAAAATCATAGTTCTTAGATTAAAAGACATTCTCTTTGAACATATTTCCATGGAGAAATTTGGTTTCCTCAAGGGTCATCAAATTCACAAGGCAATTGGTCTTGCTCAGGATGGCCTCCACTCTGTACACACACAAAAGCAAAAGGTAATTATATACAAGGTTAACCTCTCCAAGGCTTTTGATCATGTGGATTAGTTATATACCAGACTTATTAAGCTACACTTTTATCCCTCCCTTTGTGAATTGGATTTATGGTTGTATCAAATCCTCCTCAATAGCAACTCAAATAAATGGGTCTGCTTCTCCTTTCTTCAACCCTCAACGATGGCTTAGAAAAGCATGTCCACTATCACCCCTTCTCTTCCTTTTGGTAGCTGAAGCCCTCAGTAGGCCCATTTTGGACTCAAAATTCATACATGTTATTAAAGGTATTAATATTGCCAAATCCTTCACCCTAAATCATATTTTGTTTATAGATGACATCATTGTCTTTCTTGCCCTCGATGTTGACTGTTTGCATGTGTTTTCGCATATTATGGACTCTTTTTCTCTAGCTACTGGTATGAACATTAACCATGAAAAATCATCTTTAGATGGGGATAATCAAGATCAAATTGACTCAAACTTGATACAAGCGATCCTCATAGATACTCCATCTCCCCTGCTATACCCATTGAAATATTTGGGTTTCAGATTAAAGCCAAACAATTACAAAAAGGTGGATTAGTCATGGTTTATTGAAAAAATGGAACTTCGAATCAGAAATTAGATAAACAGATGGCTCTCTAGAGCTGGTAAGCTTGTATTATGCAAAGCAGTGTTGGAAGTTATTACTGATTATTGAGCCTCATTCGCTTGGCTCCCTTTGGGAGTTCTGGAAAAAAAAATAAAACATATTTCTCTGATAAATATTTAGGCTGATAAATTAGATAGTCAACCTTTCACCCTCACATCTTGGTCTTCTACTGCTCTCCCAAAGGCTCTTAGTGGTTGGGGCTTAAAAAAGTTAAAATAGTTCTCTAAAGACCTAGCCACAAAAGGTGCTTGGAAGCTCATAAAAGGTGATGACCTATGGTCTCAGGTTATGGAAAAAAAATATATTAATCCTTCCACTATTATAGATGGGATTATATCTCCAAGGTACTCTGTGTCGAATGGATTTGTTGTATGGCGAGTCATTATAAATTCCATAGATATTATCAAAAAAGGACTTCTTTGGACAATTGGGTATGACTCTAATGTGTTAATTGGGATATATCCTTGGATTGGAAGTAGGGATTCCCATATACTCCCAAACCCTCTCATCAAGCACCTAAATGAGCAAGGAGTCTTCTACTTGAATCAAGCCTCTAGTAGACAAGGAAATCTAGCCCATCAAATATAGATAAGCACACAAAATCTTCATTTAGAGGGGGAACCCGATGATCAATGGAACCAATATATTTTTGTTCTTGATCTAAGATTTGTCTCCCTCTCACATGTAGAGGATCATCTAGTCTATTCTTTGGCTTCCTTTGGTCTCTATAGCCCAAAATTTCGACACCTCTCCCTAGCTTAGAATTAAGTGGATGTTTCCCCTCCTTGGTGAGAAAAAAAACTTTGGAATTTTGGCTATCCACTAAAGTCCTAACTATTCATGTGGAATTTATTAAGAAATGAGGCTCTGTAATGGGATATACTCCATAAAATACCCTTTTAGAGTCCTAGCAGATGCCCCCTATGTCTAAATGATGTTGAATTGATCCCATATATTGTCATCCACTATCACTTTTCCAAAAACATATAGAAGGAAATTGGAGATTTTTTTTAGGTTGGATCTTGCTTGGACCAAGACCTTAATCGAGGAGTGCCTAAAAAATTGGTTAGAAAAAAAATTCAGGGCAAATCTCATAACTCTTCCACTTATTTTCAATTGGGGCATTCAACTAGAAATAAATGGAGCTATTTCTAAAGGTAAGGGCCAATCGTTCATAAGGGTTGCAATTAGCTTGGTAATCCAAAGCTCCCTTCTAACAAAAAATATAAACAAAAGCCCCTAGGAACAAAATTTTGCCATTATTATCAAGGATTATCCATGGGATTTTTTTAATGGGGTTGCATAACACTTTCCCTCAGCGGGCAATACAAGGGGTCACTTATTTCTATCAAATTCTCATTTTATCTCCTTCTCATGTAGCATTGGACTGGCTACAAATAAATTTGTTGAACTTTTTGCTTTGAAGTTGCTTCTTCAATTGGTAAAAAACATGCAGTTAAGGAATCTAAATTTCTATGGACATTCTTTGATAATGATTAACTCGATGAATGGAAATTAAAGATCAAGGAATTACACTCTAATTCCACTCTACCAAAATATAATGCACGAAATTCAATTCTTCTCAAGCATTGATTTTACTCATGTATACAAGGAAGAAAATCAAGAAGCACACCAGTTAACAAAGTTGGTTTGGAGATGGCTCCGGGTCTCTAGAAAATAGAATAAAATCAAGAAGGCTTGCTCTGCATTCTCCAAATACACCCTTGAGATTGACAAACAACCTTACTATGATAAATATGTGAAATTTTGTGGATAGGTTGGGGTTCTTATGGCTCGATATATATATATATATATATATATATATATATATATATATATATATGTATGCCTTTTGAATTACTATACATCACATCTTCTTTATGATTGATGACATTATTTGGTTCTCATTATTCATGGTTGTTACATAATGGGATATTACATGAAGTTTATTGATCCCATTGTGATAGCCCTAGGAAAATTCTCCTTCATTGTAAACATTTCATATACTTTGATTATAATAAAAAAGGCCTAAGAATTGGGAGATGACTTCCTTAGTTTGAGGAAGGAGGTTGCTTGGGATTTTAAGGAAGCTTGACATGCTTTATGATAGCCATGAATGGCTAGCAGATATGCTTTAAATTGGATTGATCACATTAGTTAATGGAGATGGGTAAGGGGACAAAGGAACCATGCTTTCCTTGGATAAATTCACAAGGCAGAAGGGACAAAAATTAATGGTGATGGGCTACATTGGCAGCTTAAATAGTTGAAGTCAACCAACATGAAGTGGGGGGGAGTGCTAGTAGAACAACGTCCCCACCACCACTCAGATTGATAGAACCAATGTGGCCAAGGGTAGAAGACATGCAGTTGAAGCGTCTACCATGCAACCGAAAATAGTTGTAGCATTGTAGTGGAAAGGACCACGATGAAGGTATTCAGGGAACAAACTAGAAAATGGAGAGTTTTCTTTATGGCACACTTCATGCACATAGGGAAGATGATTATGGACATGAATAAAAATAGAGAGAACACAAGGGATAAAAACTGATCAAGAACAAAAAGAATAAGGAAGAGAAAAGTCTTAAGAAAACCATTATAGAGGAATTATCGCGCTATAGAGAAGAGAAAGCATAACGCAAGAGGAAAAGGATAAGAAAGCTTTGTGCTACTACCAGAAAGAAATGAGGAGAGTAGTCAATTCAGTTGAGCATTGGGAGGTGGAAGAATATCTCTCGAGTGAGGAAAAAAGTATTTGGATTCCTTGTAACACTGGAGGGTGGAGATGGTTTTCTCTAGATTCCCTTGACAACTTGGGTGGAGGCATGTTCCTTGGATTCTTGGTAAGGAGCTTTCTTTAGCCCACTTTCCTTGTTCTTGGTTTTACAATGGGTTCTAGATTCCCAAGATTGGGTGGAACTACTGAGCGAAAGGATTGTTGAGGGTGGAAGTCTTAAGCCTCTATATTCCTTGTTTTAGCCTATGATGGTAGAGCTATAATTCTTATTGAGGTAACTGAAAGGTGGAGGTGGTGGACCTCTGGATTCCCTATGAATAACTGGAGGCACTAAGTTGTTGGTGGGTGGAGGTCGATGGTCCTTTGGAGTTCGTGATTCAATTGACATAATTGGTTTAATCCCTTAAGCACTCATATTCAAGCTTTGTAATCTAGATTGGGGGTAACTACTGCAAGAAAAGCTTGGTTGTAGTGTTTTTAAGTTTCGGTGGAGAGTCAAAATCCCAATCTCAGTTGCCAAATATTCCAACTTTGAAGATAAGTAATAATCAAAATATTGCACTTAAATGTTCAAAAAGTGTCTAATGTGTTCACTTCAAGGCTGAATTGATATTTAGTCAATGTGTTGATCCAATACTTGTGATATGTTATGGAATGTGATTTTTCTACATGATTGAGGAATGTTGATTTCATGTATAATTCATAAGTAAATGAATGGATTCATATATGTATTCATGAGTTTGTTTTTTTGCTTATCATTAGCCTAAGAGGCCTGTACATTTCTGAACTTTCATGAGCTTGAAAATTTTCCAATAGGCCTCAACGCAAATTAATGGGCATATCTCTATTGTATTTGTTATGAAATTAAAAAGAATTGGCTGTTAAGCCTTGTGTTAACATTACTAAGCCGAGGAATTTTGGGTCAAGCCCTGTTGAAAGATCATGAGAGATATCACATGCATTATATCTCAAGATGGATAGCTCTATGGAGCTTCATAATACATAATATATTGCATGGTGATGTAGGAGCATCGATCCATGCTCTGAAAAATTAGCAAGAACGAGTTCTAGAAGGTGTAATTGTAAAAAAAAGAAAGTAATATCTATTTTATAAAGGATTAAAAGCATGAAAAATCATATCCATGAGGGATCTTAGGAATTCGTTGAGGAATTTTTGGAGAAGATCATGTTGAGTGCTTTGTGGAGAGGATCATGTTGAGAGCTTTATGGAGAAGATCATGGATCTTGAAATAATCCATGATATTGAAATAATCCACAATATTGTAATTTTCTAATATAAATTATAAACTTGTATGTCTATTAAGGGCGGGCATTAGAATGAATATTTGGCTAGACAAGCCACCAATAGATGCTATGTAATATTATAGTGGGTTTAATTAATGAAATTTGATTTATTATTTATGTAATTATATGTGTGTGAATCATGGGTTGATGTTTTGATGGTTTGATGCATTAATGCATTGAAATTTCTTGATGAATTAACGTTGCATGCATGCATGCATGCATAGACAAAGTGCATAGTGGAGGAGTATAGTGGGGGCATAACCCACAGGTCTAGAATTGAGATTAGTAAAAAGATTAAAAACAAAAAACCCCCAAAATTGTTTTCATCGCATGTTTGCGTGGGGCTCAACCTTAAGGCATTAAGGTCCCAACCCTCAAATTTTAATAGGCCATATGTAATAGAACCACCGTGACCAAGCGTTGAGGGTGGAGAAAATCCCCAAACATACACATATTTTATATGTTGCGGGCTAGAAGTTCAGGGCTCGAATGAACAAGGAGACTCGAACTCTAAGAGCCCATGTGATTAGGGACTATCTCCAAGTGATAGGAGGTCTCAATAATGGACAAGGGGCAAAGTGATTCCCACCATTGGATGAATCCCAAAGAAAATTTCCCTGGAGGTTTCATAGGGATGTTGAGACAAAACTCGTGGGATATAAGCATCAGGATGACATGGTGCAGTAGGTCATTTTCCTGAAATTTGGTGTAACTCGGGACCCTGTATGATGTTTATAATATAAAATTAAACCTTACCCCACAACGAAGGACTAGTGGGACCCGTGGCCATGTGGCAAGTGACGTGGCCCCAGGGTGGCGTGGCAACCTGGGAGCAGGACATGTGTCAGTCAGATTCAGGATTTTTGTGGGGTCAAGTGACCAGTAAAAGGGTGACACATGACATGCCCATAGCGGATCCATGTGGAATGGTTATGTCATCTCGACAAAAATATCTGTTGATGTGACCTTGACAATTTCTAATGGTGTATGGTGCAACTTTTCTATGATTTTATCCCCGGGGTGAGGTGGCAGTGAGTGGCCCACACATCATATGTTTTATAATATATGCACGCTTATGGTTCTGGAAATTCGAGACACCTAATATGAGTGGGTCAACAATTTCCACATGGGGTTATGTAGCATATTATTTGGATAGCCAAGTGTGTTCCACGTGGCAGAGCAGACGACATGGCAAGACCTTATAGGTTAGACTTTAATCAACCATATTTTTTGATCTGGGAGTCGGATTGAGGCAAATTTTATATCCATTTTAAGTTTTGAGGCAGTTGAAAAAGATCGAAAATAATTTAGACCCCATTTCCATAACTGGACTTTGGAGATCGGGTCATTAGAGTAACATCCTCCTTCTACCCTTAGTAGGCGCTAGGGATAGTAGGGGGCATGTTACACACATGTGTCAATAGGGGCATGGATCATCATTGCAAAACATATTATTGATTTATTGGACATTTTCCCTCTATAGGGAGGGTACATTAGATTGTTTGACACTACATGTTAAATTTGTAAATTTTGTAGCTATTCTAGGACTATTTATGTTGGATTTGCCTTTAAAGGCACAATTTTTTGGGTTGGGAAGCAACCTATATGCTAGATAGAATTTGCGTTATGTATTTTATTTGGACTACAAATAGAACACTGTTTTTTTGCTTGAGAATATATATATAATTTAGAAATTTTTTAAATATGATGTTTACCTTTCTTTAAGAAAAAAATCAAGAAATTGCTATTGGTAATCATGTATACAATATTGTGGAATATTTATGAGCCAATGGAATGCCACCTAAACAAGTGTTGCACGATAGCTTAATCCTTACTGAAAAGTTATAAAAAACACAATGAATAGTCAAACTTAATATAACTAAAGACACTTTGTCAAAAGATAATTATTTACTCATACTTATTGCAAAGCATGATTGAAATATTTGTCTTAAAAATAAAAAGAGATACAAACCTTATCACATGAAAGTTCACGTGAATATTTATCACTTTTAAATTATTTATTGATACCCATTTTGTTTTTTAGAAGTCCATACAAAAATGTTCATTATATAAGAAACTTCGTGTTAATCATTATTGTGAATACTAAAGACCGTTAAAACTATTAAATGAATGATCGTGGTAGAAATAAATGATTTTGATGAAACCATCTCAAAATTCAAAATGTCCTGCGCGAACTATGATGCATTATCTGAAAATGTATTCTCTTAACTTTACTTCTAGCAAAATCATCAGCGATGAAAGTATCCTTGTCGAGGAGTCTGATGAGGAGATTAGAAACCCCTTTCGATATATTGAACACAAACTTCTTATTCCACTCAGAATTCCTGCCTTGATTTATAATAATTTTTTAATTATTAGAGAATTGGCCATCGAAGAAAAATAAGTAGGATGGATAAGGGAGCTCATATAAACCAAACTAAATTATATAATTAACCAGATGTTAATGTGCTCTCTTTTTGTTGAGTCTAATATTTTATGATGCAGTAAGTGTTCATTTGACTTGCATGCACATTAAATTCATCAACCAAATCGAGTATGTAGATGATTACACAACAATTTAAATTCAGTTGAAGCGACGGTGATCAAATCCAAAGGAATAGTGTAGTTTAAAAGAAGAAAATCAACATTGTTTTTTGGATGTCGAGTATTGTGATCTGTAATAATATAGTATTTATATATAAATTTTATGTAAGTAAGAAAATAAAAAATAATGCTTAAATTATTATATATATATTTTTGTTAGTTTGATCGACAAGGATTTGAACTTTGAATGTTATGGTTTACAAAATACTTCATAACATGGTGATTATAGAAAAATGATGCTTAAAATTATATTGAAATTTAATTTAATAATAATATGACTGATATTGAAAATTTATTAATCTATGAAAACCTTTTGTTTAAATAAACTTTTATGAGATCTTTGCTAACATAAGAATAAAATGTTAAAGAAAATGAATTAACATCTAAATTTTTTATGATAAGAAAATAAAATTGTAATTATAAATGATTTATTTTAACAAAAAAAATGTTGGTTGAGAAATGACATAAGATATTACAGAGAAATTCAATAGATTGGAGGACACGAGCATTGAGTAGCAACACTTCCGATATTCCTTTTGACATATCTCGATAGTCTGATTCATAGGGGAGCATGTTGGTATTTTGAACCTCTAATTAATTAAACAAGAAAGAAAATTATGCACAAGAACAGGAAATTGAATGCATACATGTAGACATACATTTTTACGTGGTAAAACCCTAACAATATGTCAAGGAAACCTCCACAGGGAAAGGGATTGGAATGCATATTATTCAAGGTCAACAACAACTCTCCAATTTTACAAGAAGTCTATGAGACAACAACATTTTAATACAAATGCATTGTTACAAAAACTTCCTATAGTTAGGCAACTGCCTAAACGGTTAAAAAAGTACATTTACAATCTTTTAATTGATGTCATTTCAACAATATCCACCTTGAAAAAAAATTCCTAATCCATTTCCCATGTCCATTCTTCATCTTTTTTGTAAGCCAAACACCATCACATCTTCTCTACTAAAATTGGTTTCATGAACATGTTTGAACAATTCTCCTGTGTGTGGACCTTTTTTAGTACTACTTCGCCACCATTAATTACTTGTCTTACAAATTGGTATTTTACATCAATATGTTTAGTCTTTCTTTGTTAAGCTGAATTATTAGCCAAATGGAAAGCACTCTGGCTGTCATAGAATACATTAACTTTTTCCTGCATCCTTCCAAGCTCACCCACTAGGCCCTCAACCAGTTTACCTCTTTACAGGCATGTGAAGCAACTATATATTTTTTCTCATTAGTGGATAAAGCAATTATTTCCTAAAGATTTGACATCCAACTAATTGCTCCACCTGCAAGAGTAAAGACATATCCAATAGTAGATCTCCTCTTGTCCAAGTCACCAACATAATCTAAATCAACATATCCACAGATTGAATCACCGCAACAATTAAAGATGATATAATGGTCACTTGTGCTTCTCAAATATCGAAGCACCCATTTGACTGCTCATTAATGTTATTTTCTTGGATTTGCCATGAACCTATTGATAACTTCAACTGCATGTGAAATGCCAGGTCTTGTAGACACTGTCACATACATAAGTTGCGTACTACATTTTCATATGGTGCACGAGACAAATACTCCTTATTTTCATTAGTTCTAGGACTTAAACACGAAAAAAGCTTAAACGGGAAGTTAAAGGTACGTTAACATGTTTCACATTGTTCATCCTGAACTTTACAAGTATTTTCTCTACATACTTCTGCTGTTATATCTAGAGCTTACCATTTTTCCTATCTCTATCCCAAAGATCTATTTTGCAGCTCCAAGATCCTTTATATCAAATGTCCTAGAAATTTGAGCCTTTAACCTGTTGATCTCTTCCATGCTTTTGCTTGCAACAAGCATATCGTCAGCATACAAAACCAAGATAATGGATTAACTATTGAAACCTTTAAAATACACACAATGGTCATGTTCACTTCTAATGAAATTTTGGCTCACCATGAAGGAATCAAACTTCTTGTACCATTTCCTAGGAAACTGCCTCGGGCCATATAATGAATTTGTGAGCTTGCAAACTAATCTCATGTTGCGATCTTGTATAAAACATTCTGGTTGTTCCATATAGATCTCTTCTTCCGAATCTCCATGAATAAAATCTGTTTTACATCTAATTATTCTAACTCAAGATCAAGCAATGCAATTAGTGCTAACACCATATGAATAGAAATAAGTTTTACAATCGGTGAAAAAATCTCATGAAAGTCAATACCTTCTGTTTGAGAGTACCCTTTTTCTACTAGCCTTACCTTATATCTTTCAATACTTCCATAAACATTTCTTTTCAATTTGAAGACCCCTTTACATTCGACAACACTTCTCCCTTTATGAAGTTCTACAAGATCCCAAGTTGTATTCTTGACCAAGGAATCCATTTCCTCGTCCATAACCTTCTTCCATTTTTCAATACCCACATCATCCATTGCTTCTTGATAACAAGAAGGTTTCCCATCCCCAGTAATAAAAGAAACAAATGAAGCAAAATCTTCATACATCTTGGGTGATCTTTTTTCCCTTGTAGACCTCCTAAGAGTGACTGGCTGTTGAACTTCTACGCTTTCCTTTATATCTTCTTCAACTTTTTATTCAGAAGTTTATTCTTCCTTCCAACTTTTTGAAAAAGGTTGAGTCTCCAATTGAATTTGTTGATTCGTCGATACCTATTCCTATTCAACTTTTTCAACATCGACTTTTAGAAGAGAAGATTCATCAAACATTACATCTCTACTAATGATGATCTTATGTGTGGAAGGATCCCACAACTTGTATCCTTTCACAACATTGTCATACCCAACAAAGACATAACATTTTTCTTTTAGGTCTAACTTTGAATGCTTATTATTTGGAATAATAGCATAGAAATTACAACCAAATATTCTTAAATATGAATAATAAAAAGACTAAATCGACCAAACTTCTTCAAGAATTTTACAATTAATAACATCTGAAGGTGATCATTTTACCAAATAACAAACAGTAGATACTTCTTCTACCTACAACTCCTCATGCAAATTAGCATTGTTGATCATGCTCATGGCTCTTTCCCTAAGAATTCTATTTATATGTTCGAAAATCCTATTTTGTTGAGGAGTATAGACAACAATTTTATGTCTTATAATCCCTTCATTCTTGCAATATTGTTCAAATTTTAAGGAAGTAAATTCACCATCATTGTCAATTGTTAAATATTTAATTGTATTGCCTGTTTTATTTTCCACCATAGCTTTAAACTATTTAAATGCATTAAATACACCATATTTTCTTTTTAAAATATAAATTGAATTTTTTCTCGAGTAGTCATCAATAAATGTTATAAAATAGGATGCACCCCCATAAGACACTGTAGGACATGGTCCCCAAATATTAGAATGAATATAATCTAAAACTATTTTACTATTATGACTACCAACTTTAAATTTTTGTCTACATTGTTTTCCATATACACAATGTTTGCAAAAGTCCAAACTCAATGGTTTCAAATTAGGAAGTAGTTTGTGATTTATTAGTACCTTAAGGCATATTACCCAACCACTGATGCCATATGTGAGTATCTTCTCTTGCCTCCTCAAATGTAGTTGTTGCCTCATTGACCTGAGTACTTCCTTTAACTCTGTAAAGGTTTCTAATCTTATATGTCTTCATAACAATTGGAGCGCCATTTGAAACTATCAACACTTCACCTTGACCTATGAACTTGTAACCTTATGAATCTAATTCCCCTAAAGAAATCAAATTATTTTTCAATTTAGGTACATGTATGATATCAATCAATGTTCTAATCATACCATCATACATTTTTATTCTGACATTTCCCACCCCAATAATTTGACAAGATACATTATTACCCATAAACACAAAATTGACATTCACAACTTGATATGAAGTGAACCGGTTTCTATGCGAACTCATGTGATGAGAAGCGTCAAAATATAACAACCAATCTTCAAAATGAAGAGAAACATTGCACATAGATACGACTTCATTTATCAATATACTTGATTCAACAAACAAAATAACATAAATCATACCTAACTCAACTTGATTTTCTTCCTTCTTTGGGTTTTCACTGAAGTATTTTCTTTTCCAACAATCCTTCTTGAGATGCCCTGTTTTGTTGCAGAACCAACATTTGAATTTACACTTATTGCCTCTTGACTTTGATCTAGAAGAATTTCTTGGTTTTTCTCCTCTCTCCCTAGATCGACCTTTGGATACCATAGCTTATAGTGTGGAATTTTCAATGCTAGACTTTCTTTGTACTTATTCAGATAACAGAGCTCCCACAACGTAATCAAATTCTAGAGATTCAGTTGTGCTCAAACTGATATAATCCACAAAATGGTCCCAAGACTCCTGTAAGGAGCATAACAAAGTAATGACTTTATTTTCTTCTTCAATTTTGACCTCCATATTAGCCAATTGGAAAATAAGAGTATTAAATACATTTAGGTGATCTGCAATTTTAGTGCCTTCCTTAATCTGGAGCCTATACAACTGCCTCTTCAAGTATATTATGTTTGTTAGAGGCTCGGTGATGTATAAAGTTTCCAATTTACCCCACATACCTGCTGTTGAGGTTTCTTCAACAAAGTTGAAGAGAACATCATCTATTAGGCACAACCCGATGGTCTTGAGAGGTCAGGCACTCAAGTCCTACCATTCCAAATATGTCATGCCAACAGGTCTTTTTCTTACCCCATATAATGCTTTATGCAACCCTTGTTGCACCAACAAATCCCGTACCTTAAGTTTCCACAAAGCAAAAATATTTTCATCAGTGAATTTCTCCACCTCAAACTTGGCATTAGTCATTTTCGCCATATTTCCTCCTACACGGGCCCTTTTATATTTTTAATGACTTGGTTCTATCAAAATTTTGATATGAATCCTTCAACTAGGGTTTTCCTTCGATTTTTTTTTTTTTTTTTAATTTTCTACTTCCCCATTTTGAAATTTAATTTTTGGAAGTTTCCTCCTTCCAAGCTTCCACAAGGGTTTTAAAATTTTGATTTCAAGTTTTTTTTTGAATTATTTAAACAGGTTTTACTATTCTTAAAATAGAAAACCCTAATTCCTTTCCCAAAACTTAATAAAATTTGACCACAAAAGTTTCTTCAGAAGCATTTTTTTTCTTTTCACATACTCTTTAGAAACACTAGTACTTTTTTCTTCAAGAAACCTAGAAAAAAATGTTTTCACAATTCTTCAGAAATATTATCGGACAATCTGCCTCCGCCTCTTTCAGTTTCGGCTCCAAGTCTCCTCTGTGTCCTTGCTTGACAGTTCTTCTGAGGCCTAGATTGGTTGCCCCTCTTTGTGCATGGATCCACGAGTTTATTGTAGTGACCCTCTCTGTGCGTGGTTCTATGAATTTATTGTTGCGACCCTCTTTATGCGTGGCTCCATGAATTTATTGTAGTGGCCCTCTTTATGCGTGGCCCCATAAATGAAAATTTTGTAACATTGCTCAACTAATATTCCTTTTTTACAATCAGACTTCCCTTAGAATTGATAGTGTCAACAAATTCTATCAACCACTACACCTAAGTTCATTCGACGACTTGGTGAAATTCACCTACGCCGATATCATGAATTTGCAACCACATTGATCATATTTCAAGAAAATTTGAACTTGACTTCCTTCTGGTTCCTTTTTGTTGAGCCTGACTGTCTTTACAAAGCACACATCTTCTACAGGAAACGTGTGACTCTTATTCGACTATATGTGACGGCTCTACATGTAGCATGTACCACAAATATTTCCTTCAACAAGGTTTTTATTATTTAGTGCACCAGACTCTTCACACGTCCACAGACAACATGAGCTTTGATACCACTTGTTGGTATTTTGAGCTTGTAATTAATTAAACAAGAACAAAAAATATGCACAAGAATAAGAAATTGAATGCATACACATAAACACAATTTTTTACATGTTAAAACCCTGACAGTGTGTCAAGGAAACCTCCATGGGGAAAAATATTGGAATGCTTATTATTCAAGGTAAACAATGACTCTCCAATAATACAACAAGTCTCTTGGGTGACAACGATTTAATTCAAAGGCACCATTACAAAAAGTGCATGTAGTTACACAATTGCATGAACAATTAAAAAAAATCACATTAACAATCTTTTAATTGTTATTATTTTAACAACGCATGCTTCAAGAACTTGGATCAATCCACTAAGCATAGGGAAGTGAATCTAAATAAGCATAAAGTAGACATACAAATAGAGAGAAACTACATTACACTGACCCATTCTGCCATGAAATGCTGACCTGGTTCATTCTCTACGATCGAATATGAAAACACGTTTCAAGAGTTTTTCAAAGTTTTGACCTTTGAAATTGCTTAGGCTATGGAATAAAAGTTATTTAGTATATTTATCATATCATTGCAGCCTACAAAAATGTTGTTGTTGATTGGGAAGGAAAACATTTATTGTGTCCAAAGGAACTTTTCATCTTAGTATGGAATAAATGTTGTAATGTCATGTTTTGTCCTATTAAAAATTTTGACTTGGTCAAATTAGATAAAAATAAAATAAAATAAATATTTATAATTATAATTGATAATTAAACCAATCTAGATCCATATTTACTCTGGATTTACCATGGGTCGAGAGGGAGCAAATCCCTTTTCACTTTAAATAAGGTTTGCACCTCAAGAGATTTGATCCCTCTTGGTGCTTGGTACATCCGATTTAAGATAGACCTAGACTAGTTATAATTATCAGATCACTGTATCCAAACAAAGACTATCGAGTGAAGATAAAAAGATGTGTGATCACTAGAAATTTAGAAGCTAGAAAAGTGAGACAATTCAGTAAAAATTTCATTCTCATTGCACATAAATGCTTTAAAAATTAGACTATCCACCTTTATTATAAAACCACAAAGTCAATAAAAGTGAGGCAACTAAACAAAAATTATAGTTTCACCACACACAAATGTTTTTATGTTTTTTGGGTTTTAAAAACTATACACAAATTGATACAAATTTATGAAGGAATGAAATGAAATACATATATAAACAGAAACACAGAGATACAACAAAAATAGAAATTCAATTCATTAATAACAAAGTATTGAAAATTATTTACATGCAAAATGGAAATAAACTAGCTCATGGGATGGTAGCTTATCTCTGAGAAGAGATGTGGCGGCTCCATACCTTCTGAACTATGCTACAATGAGGCTTGAAGGCCTATTTATATTAAGAAACAATGGAAAACCCGAAACATCCAAAAACCTAACCTTAGGAGATGAAGCGCCAAAAGTTTGTGGGCCTTGTTGGGGTAAATTGGTACATCAACTTCCTGAGGTCATAACTCTGGCATACGATACCTCCTGAGAAAGATTTATCCAAGGACTACAACTTTAGAATGAAAACGTGAGTCAAAGATCCACAAGTCAAAGGCTCACGTTTTCCCATTTTCCAAAAAGCATCATTTAGGGCGTCAAAATGACTATAGAAGTTCAAGACCCGAAAAACTGCCAAAAATAGTCAATTGTGCTAAAATTAAGGAAACTAAAAGAAACAATGGTGGGGGTCCAAGTGGAATAGGCGGGTGGCCACCAATATCCACCTGGATCGCAAATTATTTAAAAATTAGCTAATCCATATTTATTATAGAACTATAAAATTAGTGAAAGTGAGGCAACTCATAAAATATTGCAGTCTCACTACAAACAAATGATTTTATGTTTTTTTTTGGCTTAAAAATAGCCAATCGACCTAATAAAAATGGTCGCTAAGATAAATTAACATGGGTATTTTTGGCCTTTAAATAGGCCTCATTAATGATCAATACCATAGGCAAAACCATGGGTGCTCATAAACCTGGAACCCAAAAACCATCAGTAACTTAACCGAGTCAAGTTTACCTAAACCACCCTAACACCATGGTGCCCCCATGGCTTCAAGGATAAGCCCTTATGAGAATTGAATCTTGCCCAATAATGAAAAAATCCTTGCTTTCCACCATTGGAACCAACCCTTTTGGGCAACTTATATATTTTTCTTAATGTTGTATTGTTTCTCTTATTTCAATTGACATCTATTATAATAATTTTACTAAAAATCTAGTATGTTATTTTTAACTAATCAAATAATTTATCTTTTACAAAATAAAAATGCAACTCAAACGTTATATATATATTTAATTTAAATACGTAACTCATGGTTTTATTTGAGCTTTTTTCAATTTACTTTTTAAATCCTTAGTATAATATATTTTTCCATTGGCACCATGGGTTGAAGGCACATAGTGTCATTCAAATTTACTCACCATAATTCAAAACGTACCATGAGTGTGCACCCTTCAAGTATTTGACTTTGCCAGTGAAGAACTGACACAACAACAGATACATTGTTAACTCTCATTGTTGCTCTTGTTGAAAAACTAATGGTTGATGAGGAATATGTTTTTCATTGTACTGCATGTCCCTCAATGGATCCTCATGAGGGTCTGAATTTGCAGCTTACCCTCATGATAACGTGCAACCTCAAGGTAAAAGTGTCTCACACTTTTCAACCTAGAGTAGGATAAACATGCTAGTAGGTGGGGATGTGGACGTTGCTCCACCTCTCTCGATAATTCTTAGTATACCTCCATATAATACCGTCACTTATGCGTGGATCAACCGACAAGCATATGCCTTGCATTTGCATTCATTAAATTAATTCATCAATACTTTTCATAATTCAAACCAATATATGCAACATATTCACAAAATAATTATTATTCTTGACTCAATCTATAGTTCAATAACTCATTGTGAAAGTTTGTAGCAATGTACTCTTATAGTTTCATGTCACACTAGGAAAACTATTAATTATAACCACAACTTAAAATGTTCAAAATCTTATTTAAACTCATTAAGAGAATAAAATCATAATCATTCAGTTCATCTAGTTAATGCATAACATGTTATCTAAACATCACATATCTTTTAATTAAACCATCAAACCATCAAATCATCATCTAATTTACTCATCCATAAAATAAAATGTTGGGTTTCATCATCAAAATAATAACATATGAAGAGATCATTATTAAATGAATGCCCTCAAATAATAAATCCAAATTGTTATAGTAATGAGATAAAATAGGGCACTACAAATATATTATCTTTCTTTAGTGTAATGTAGTATTAAGTTGAGTAGTATGATTGGAAACCCTTCAGTATATTAAAGAGCTACAACACTTGACATTACTTTTTCTTTAAGACCATGAAAACCTTAACCTATACAATCTACCAACACAACTCCTACATTTTTGCATCCAGAAGGAATTTGAGAATTATGTGATTAATACTATCACTAACCTAAAAAAAAATTAAAAGAAAAAAAAGGGTCCTGCTAGCACCATTGTATGAGAGCTATCTCAAAATATTTATTGTATTGTGATAATGGTGGGGGTGCACCTCTTTAATTACCTCAATTTTGTGGAGTTACCATTGATAAAACTTAAAATACTCTCCTCTAGCTCCTAGTGGTATTGAGTTAAGTTAGGGATAACACTTTAGTGGGCTATTAAGTGGTTTCATGGTCCATAGACACAACATCACAACAAATGAGCGATTGCACACTAAGTACCAAAAGCTTTCAAACTCACTTACTCAGAGTCAAGAAATGATTAATGGTTAATCACTAGTGTTGAAATCTCCCCGCACGTTGCCCAATAGATGTCCCATCATCTTGCCCAATTGAAAAAAGAGATCAAAAAATGGTTAGGATTGCTATTGGCCTCTAGAAAGGATAAGGAGCTAAAACCCACCACAATGATATATTCAACAATTGATGAGTCGTGCCCTAATACATTCTCTTTGGATAACCATAGTTATCACACATAGAAACACTTTCCAAAATTGGGTTACCCAAATGAAACACTATTTCTTGCTCCTTATAATTATCGATGATATACATAAACCTAACGTAAAGATCTTATATTGAGAGTTTAAATACCTTTAATCATAATTTCTCAAGCTGCAAATTAATCTTAATAAAAAAAATTTAATTAACATAATGCTTATTTCATTCTCTAATATGGCTAATTTGACTTATAAAATATAAATATAAATTAACAAATTAATTTCACTTACAAAATTTTTACTTTATATTTTCCCATCGCGAAAATTAATGACAATAATCATAGCATGTGGAACATTACGTGGGACATGATATTGTGAAATTGACCATTAACATCAAGTGGGAATGACTCTAATATGAAATATAAATTTGTTATTAAGTTAAACAATTCGTTTTCGAAAAATTAACAGGTATAATTTTAATTATAATTAATTGTTGAGATATAATATTAATCTTAATTTATAAATTTGTTATTAAATTAAACAATTTGTTTTCGAAAGATTAAAAGGTATAATTTTATTTATAATTAATTGTTGAAATATGATATTAATTTTAATTAAAAAAAATTAAATATTAATTGATGGTTTAAATACAATATTAATTTTAATTTTAAATGATTCTTAAAATATATTAAAGAAGTTTTATTTTTATTATAGTAATTTATTATTTCCAAAACCAAGATAATGTAACAATTATCAAGAATATATTGGTTACTATGACTCCATAGTGAATTTGGTTTTATCTATTTCCTTTGTTTTTTTTCCGAAGAAGAGAATTCGTAATTTCCATTAATTTCAGAAAATTACATGTTGTAGATGCTGAAATGCATATGCTGTAGTGTGGATAAACCACTTACAAAACAATACTTCAAGAGAAGTATGCAGAAAAGCCCTCAAACAGGGCAGCAATAAGAATGGATCTGTAAACCCCAACAGGAGGATACCCCTACCCATCTCAAGCTAAAATAAACAGAAAAAAACAATAGCTCCTGGGGAAAGTGCAGAAAGTTCGAAATGGCCGCCAAAACAAGGAGGAGAGGCACGAAATGGAAGGGAGCAGCCAAGGTAGCCACACCCCTCACCCCCTCAACTCTCCTTCTGTGAAACGAAGAAGCCAGAGGAAGATACCGCCCATATATCCAGAGAAGCCATAGAAAACCAACCAGGAACAGCCATTGAAGAGACGGCACGAATCGGTGCAGAGACAGACTCCACACCACAGATCCCTCAACGCATCCAATAACTGCCGAGGTAAGCCAGTAAAGAACCAAAAAAAAGAAAACCACACCTCTGCAATGGAAACCATCAGGGCTCAACAAAGCAGAGGCGTTTCGGGTCCGGGGGCAGAGGCGGCTAGGGCAGCCACCTCGCCCCCATGAGGCCTAACAAAGCCCCCGCCCGCTCACCACGGCTCAACACTCAGCTAGGAAGGACCGCCAAAACAGAGAATGGAGTTGAGCCGAAGTCCGCCGAAAACCAGAAGAGAATGGACGCACTCCGCCGCCTCCCAAAACAGAGCACAATGCGACGGAACTCTGCCTATGAAATAAGCAGAGCAGGCACACCAACCCGGGGACGGCAGACGAGATGTATCAGAGCCGCGCAGAGGAAAGCACGTCGCAAGGGGAGAGAACCGCCGGAGAGAAGGGAACAGAGGCCGAAGTCGAATCCGCTCCACCGACTACCAGAACCGTAACA
Organism: Pinus tabuliformis; assembly: GCA_031772625.1. Taxonomy (NCBI): domain Eukaryota; kingdom Viridiplantae; phylum Streptophyta; class Pinopsida; order Pinales; family Pinaceae; genus Pinus; species Pinus tabuliformis. The sequence goes on along the minus strand of CM062819.1, from coordinate 1,381,118,636 downwards.
GCAAACTCCACCAGACGCAACAACCCCCGGCACAGAACTTTGCCGCACGACGAAAAGATGAAGCGCCAAGCTAAGGTGTTAGGAGGGCGGTCCGGAAGCCGCACCAGAGGCAGCCCTGCCGCCGCAGGCGCGAAAGCAGCAGACCAGAGCCGAAAAAACCCTAGCAGCAGCCGCCGACTATTGGGATCAAGTCCTTATCTATTTCCTTTGTTATTTTCACTTCATAGTGAATTCATTTTTATGTTTATGTATTTTTCATTCATTATATATATATATATATATATATATATATATATATATATATATATATATATATATAGATATTTATTAATTTTTCCCTATTGGATTTGTTATATATACATAAGTTTTGAGAATTATTTTAATTAGTTGAGTTTTTGTTATTGAAAAATTATAGGGCTCAATATATATACACCAAATATTAACCATAATTTGTTATTAAAGATAAATGTATATATATATATATATATATATATATAATATATATATATATATATATATATATATAAATACTAAATATTAACCATATAGAGTTGATAAAGATACAGGTGTATATTTTTAAATGATTTCTGAATAATGAATAGATAATTTGTTTAACAAGTTTTATGTGATTGTTATTTATTGGTAATATGACAATACTCACATATTTAATGTTAAGTAGAAAGATTATTTATTGGGTTAATTGTTAATGGATATATGACGAAATTACATGATGGAAAAATGGTTATTGGTTGTTGGGATCACGATTGCCGTTACACCAAAACCTGCAGGTGTTAGTAAACGGACGCATCGCCAGAGTTAACAGATCCTCGAGAGGCAGTTAGTCCATGTCACGAAACACACGGGGAGTGCTGGATTATCCAATGCCCAACAATCTCCCCCCAGCCCGAGCCAAGTGTGATTCGAACTTGAGACCTTTGGCTCTGATACCATGTCAGGCCAGGCAGTAACTCCATAAGGTAAAAATGATTCGTGTGTTATTCCATCAGGTAGGTCTTCATTATATACATGAGGGAGAGACTGTTCAGTTCATCTCCCGATGACTGTTCATATTTCTTATTTATCTATTTACATATATTTACCCAATCACAAGGATTAGGTGTCAACATTAGTTAATTAGGATTATCTTGGGTGGTTGGGTGGAATGGTTGTTATCTTTCCCACCCAAATTTCAAACTCTGCTAGTGACATGATGAACTATAATGCTTTGATAAATATTGTTGTAATGACTTTGTGCCTATGAATATTGTTTTATTGGCTTTGAGCTTTATGAACTCCTAAGTGACCATACTGTGGGTTGGTCTGGTACCAACAACCTCACTCTAGCCCTCAGGTTGAAAAGGAGGTTCATTTCTTTCCTTGAAAATAAGACTTTTGAGTGAATATATATATATATATATATATATATATATATGTTAAGAGTAGAGGTGTATTATTTTAGATGGTTTGTGAATAATGAATAGAGAATTTGTTTCACACGTTTTATGTGGTAATCACATATTTAATGTTAGGTAAAACGAATTTTTAATGGATGTATGGTGGAATTATATGTGGGATGGGTGGTTTTATATATATATATATATAATGCTTATGAAAATTCTACATCTATCTTGCTTGTTTGTGGACTAACATTCACTGTTTTCATGAGTAATGTGAAATAGAGAGACATGTATTTCCAAATGAAACTATGATTAGAATCTATAAAACATTCTATTTTGCTTACTTTGAATTTAGTAAGTTCTCAATTGAAGTGAGATTAATAATGAAGGAATGAACAATGTTTTTGAGAGAGGGAAGGAATTTATGAAAACATTCACATATATAAGGATTGTACTAAAAGAGAGAATACACTCAATAGTGTTTATGTATACTTTTAGGTGACCAAATACACTTTTTTTTTTTGTAAGCTCAGGTAGATCCTCGTTTTCTATTTATATACCAGCAAACTGAAACCACATACAGTTAATAGGTGGCCTCAACTTGCCCAGTGGGAAACCAAGTCTGTTGGCCACCTATGCATATTGTAAGCCATCCAAAAACGATAAGTTATCAGTCTTTCTACCCAAGCAATATATACATAGCTGTTTAAAAACCAGTCTATAGTCTTAGGTCCCATAAGCATGCAAGTAAAAGAAAGCTAACCGCTAAAAACAAAATCCTGAGGACATTGAACTCCTCCTTGCCATCCCATCCATCTTATGCCGCTGTCCTTACCACCTCTCCTCTTGCCTCTGTACAAACCGCCACTTCTCCCTTCTGTTATCGTTGCATACATGCAGGACTCCACAACGCCCTGTGTTGTACTCGTGTGGACTATGGTGGGCATTCCTTTCGCCTCTTGGCCTTTGAAAACCATAATTCATTTGATTACCCACTCCGTCACCCCGATCGGGGGTGTGTTATACTCATTATCATTGCATCTAGTCATGATAGTCATCTTGGGCTAATATTTCTCTTAGCGGGTCCATTCTTATATCCCTTGGTTGTATAGGCCATGTTCTTTCCATGTGTCCTACTTGCTGGTTACACCCCTAGTTGGCCAAGAAATCTGCCGCTTTATTCCCTTCTCTTTTTACGTGTTTGATTATCATATAATCGAACCGTTTCATAATTTCTCCCAGTTCTTGGACAAGGCTTGCTGTTCTCCAACTTTGGCTTAGTTTGTCCCATGCCTTTTCGTTGTAGAGTTTTCGCATCATGTTGATTACTATTAATGAGTCCCCTTCAACTTCCAGTTGTTTATACCTCAGCCTGACAACTATTCTCATTCCTTGTCGAACTGCCATGAGTTCTGCTTCATTGTTACTCATTATGCTGCAATGTGCCGCATACAACAGTCTAACCCTGCCTTGATAATCTCTGAAGATGCCTCCTATCCCTGCAGTACCTGGGTTCCCTTTGGATGCTCCATCAAAGTTCAATTTAATGAATCCTTCTGCTGGTCTAGTGAAATTTTTGGATAATTCCCTGTTCTTCCTTGTTGCTTTCCATGTATGCTCTCCCACCATTTCTTTGGTTAGGTTGAGCTTTTTTAGAATTCTTGCTTCCTGTGGTGAGGTCTCCCAGTCCTCTTGTCGCCATTCTTCTGCTAGGATGGTTTCCCTAATATGTTCTATTACTCCCTTCCATACCTGCTCTGGAGTGGATTCCTTGTTTTTGAAGATCCTCCGGTTTCGTTCCTTCCATATCATCCAAAGATTAAATCCTATTGCTAGCCCCCAAGCTCTGTTAAGAACTGGGCTGGTAAAGTGGCCTCGTCCATAATTTTGGATTGTCTCTCTTATGCTTTGTTAATTCCTATCCATCCTTCCAAAGACCCCATAGATGGCTTCCCACTGTTGTTGAGCGAACTGGCATGAATTCATTAAGTGTTCTATATTTTCATTGTCCTGCTTACATAGACCACATAGGGATGGTCTTTGCATCCCTCTTTTCTGAAGTTGGTCCCATGTCAAAATTCGGCCTTTGCATGTTAACCAGAGGAAGTGGGCAACTTTCGGCCACCATTTTCTATGCCAGATTTGTTTCCATAGATGATGGAGTCCTTCCTGATCCTGCTCAGTTTTTAAATCATATGCTTCTTTGACAGTGAAAGTCCCTTTCATGGAGTGCCCCCATCTCAAGATATCATCTCTTGTTCTAATAGATATCTTTCTTGTTCCCATTTCTTTTACATAGAGCTCTCTCTGTTCTTATTCTATACTTTGACCCCATTCTTATGGGTTTTTCCAAACTCTCTAATCCTCCTCGTTGTGGTCTTCTTTCCAGAACTCATTTACTCAATTTAGTCCTGCATCTTTTGAGAGCTGTAGAAGATTTCTTAACTCTTGTTTTTCATTTAACTTTTCTCGTTGTTGCCAAGCCTCATCCTAGAACTTTGCTGTTTTTCCATTTCGTATTTCCCAGAAAGCATGGTTTGTGATTATGTCCCTGTTTTGGCTTGCCAGGTTCCAAATGGTAGATCCTCTTGGTGGTTCTGCATACCTTAATATATCTTCTGCTCTCCCTGGCATATTATACTTCCTCATCCATATTCGTTTCCAAAGGTCTCCTCCTCCTGCCATCCATCTCCACCATAACTTGGCTCCCATAATTTGGTTGATGAGGTATGGATCCCTTAGCCCTAGGCCCCCTTCCTCCTTTTCCCTAGTCAATCCTTGCCAGGAGATCAAAGCCCATTTTTTCTGCTGTTGAGGCCCTCCCCATATGAATTTTTTGAATATTTCCACCATTTTGGAGCAAGCGCCTTTCGGTACTGCCATACCTGATAGTTGGTAAATCATAATTGATTGCAGGACTGCTTTTACCAAAACTACTCTTCCTGCAAGGTTTAAGGATCTAAAAGACCAATTGGCTAGCCTTCCTAAGATTTTTTGTATAGTCTACTGCCAATTTTCCATCTTAAGAAAATTGATTGCCAAGGGTATTCCTAGATACTTTGTGGGTAACTCTCCTACCCTGAATCCAAAAATTCTTGCAAGGTAAGTTTTTACATTACCAGTTGTGTTGAAGAAGTAGGTGCTTGATTTCTCCTTGTTAATTTGAGTGCCCGAGGCTTCCATGAAGAGATCAAGGATGTCTTTCATTCTTTTGACTTCCCTGAGAGATACATCACAGAATAACATGATATCATCCACGAACTGCTGGTGGGTTATCGAGAGATCATTCCCCCAAACCCTTATCCCTTTGATTCTATCCTCCTGCATTTCCTTTTTAATATACCTTCCTAGCCCATCTACAACAATAATGAAAAGGAATGGGGATAAGGGATCCCCTTGCCTAAGACCTCTGGTGGCTTTGAAGGTGGATGACGGGGTTCCATTTAAGAGGATTGAGAAAACCGGGGTGGATATCATCGCCGAGATCCAATCTATCCATTTGTTACAGAACCCAAAGGCCTTCAACACTTTCCTCAGGTAATCCCAATTTAATCTATCATATGCTTTGGATAGATCCAATTTAATCATCATTCCAGCCATCTTTTTTTCTCTTAGCGAGTGCACCACTTCTTGGGATGCTATCAGTCCATCTGATCCAGACTTAAACAAGAATGCAACAAATTACAGAGATAACCATAAACACAGATATGCAGTGGAAATAATACTTCATTTCATTAATGTAAAATACTGAAATATGCTTACAAACAGTAATGGAAATAAACCAACTAGGGTCGTGGTAGCTTATCTTTGAGAAGAGATGTGGTGGCTACATGCCTCTGAACTGTCTTACAATGAGGCTCAAAGGCCTATTTATTGTTGAGAAACAATGGAAAACCCTTAACATTCCAAAACCTAACCCTAGAAGATGAAACGCCAAACTGTGGGCCCCGTTTGGGTAAATTGGTACATCAACTTCCCGGGGTTGTAACTTTGGCATACGATTTCCGTTTGATGCGTACAATAGCTCGTTAGAAAGATCTATCCGAGCACTACCACTTTGGGAGGAAACATTGGTCCATGGACCCATGTTGCCCTAGATTTCCCAAAAAATGTCGTTTAGGGCCTCAAAACGGCCCGGAAGTTCAGGACCTGAAAAATTGCTAAAAATAGTAAGTTGTGCTACAATTAAGGAAATTGAAAATGCTGAGAGAAACAATGGTGGGGGTCCAGGTGGACTTGGCAGGTGGCCACCAAGATCCACCCGGATCATTCCTCCCCCCTTAGGAAGCAATGGTCCCCATTGCGTTGAGTTCCTCCATGAGATGAGGAAACTTTTGCTGAACTTGGTCCCTGGTGAGCCACTTGCCCTGGTGAAGGAGTTGGCCTGCTTTGACAACTCGATACAGTTGGATATTCTGTTGGCGAGTGTTCTTGATCTGTGTGTCCATGATCCGATTAGTTGCAGCTTGTTCCATGCAATCTGGATTTAATTCTATGGGTGTGAGTTGTTCTGCAATGTCGGATGTGTCTAGCAATGGTGGAAAGTATGGCCGAAGGCGATCCACATTGAACACTGGGTGCAGGCCAAGGAATGGGGGAATGTTGAGCTCAAATGCATTGTCTCCCACCACCTTAGTAATGGTGTAGGGACCATATCGGAGTGGTCTCAGTTTCCGATAGGCTCCACTAAGGCGTTCCTTTTGCAAATGCAACCAGACTTTGTCGCCCACCTAAAACTTGTGTGGCACCCGATGTTGATCATGTCGCTGCTTGTACTTGGCATTTGATTTCTCCAGAATTTCATGGACCTGCTCGCGAATATGTTGGATGTGCTCAATGAAGCTGGTTGTCTTGTCTGTTTCGGATTGGACATGAGCTGAATCTATGTGAGTAGCTGCAAGTGGCATGGCCACATCAATGGGGCATAGTGGCTGGAATCCCAAGCCCACCTGAAAAGGGCTATGGCCGGTTGAGCTGTGAAGAGCTCGATTGTAGCTGTGTGAACATAGGGGAGGCTCTCATCCCATGTGCGAGGATGCTTTGAGTTATACATGCGCAAATGTGCACAATCATCCTATTGACAACCTCTGTCTGGCCATCAGTTTGAGGATGGAAGGCTGTGGACTTCGTGAGTTTGGTGTCCAACATTGACTAGAGACTGGACCAAAATGTACTGAGGAACCAACTGTCCTGATCTAAGATGATAGACTGTGGGATCCCAAAGTGCAGCCACACTCGTTCAAAGAAGAGTTTAGCAGTGGCTTCTGCTGTGATATTCTTCTTGCAGGCCGCCATAATAGCCATCTTCGAGAACCTGTCGACGACCACAAAAACACAATCATTTCCATGCTTAGTGGAAGGAAGGCCTGACATGTAATCCATGGAGATGGATTCCCAAGGTCGAGTAGGGGTAGGCAGTGGGGCATAGAGGCCTCGCTTCTTGATGGTTGGTTTGGCAATGGCACAGGCAGTACATGATCTGGTATACTTCCCAACATCTTGTTGAAGATTCGGCCAATAGAAATAATTTTGCAGTACTGCCACCATTTTCTCGACCCCGAAATGCCCAGCAGCCCGACTTTAGTGTGCTTCCCAAATCATCTTGGAACGCTCACTTGAAGGAACACAAAAGTGACCCAGGTGGCATAACAGGGCATCTTGGAGGTGAAAATCTGGAACATGCCGACCCTCCAAGAGTTTCTGGTATGTGTGGCCGAATTCTGGGTCGCTTTTGTAGAGAAGTGGCCAATCAGAAGTCTCGTGCCCACAAGAGTTGAGCATGGTGGTTAACGCCATGATCGGTGGTCGACTGAGGCAATCTGCAACATTATTGGTGCTTCCCTTCTTATACTTGATATTCAAATGGAACTGTTGTCGGTATGTAGACCACTTCTGATGGCGATCACTCTGAAATTTCCCTTGGGTCTGTATGAACTGTAGGGGTCAGTGGTCTGTGTGGATGATCGTTTCCTTCCCCAAAATGTATTGCTTCCATTGTTGGCAGGCCTGCACAATGGAATACATCTCTTTATCATAAGTGGGATACTTCCGGACTGTGTCTGAAAGTGTTTCACTGTGATATGCCACTGGATGCCTGTGTTGAGTAAGGACTGCCCCAATAGCATAGTCAGAGGCATCTGTCTCGACCTCAAATGGTTGTTGTAAATTTGGTAATGCGAGCACTGGTGCCGTGCAGAGGCGATATTTCAACTCTATGAATGCCTTCTGTTGAGATTCAGACCAAAAGAATTTTGCTTTCGCTCCTCCCTTGGTGACTTGACTCAAGGGCCAAGTGATATGAGAAAACCCCAACACGAACCTGCGGTAGAAGTTGGTAAGACCTAGAAAGCTGCGGAGCTCTGTCAGAGTGGTTGGAGATGGCCAATCTCGAATGACTTGGATCTTGGCTGCATCCACATGCACCCCCTGTTCATCAATAATGTATCCTAGATACTGAACCTGGGTCATGCCAAAAGTGCATTTCTCCAAATTGGCACATAGCTTGTGTTGCCACAGTGTTTGGAGAACCTGTCTGATATGGTGGAGGTGCTCTTCCCAACTCTGGTTGAAGATCAGAACATCATCCAAGTATACCACAACAAATGAGTTGGTAAATGGCCGCAAGATGTCATCCATTAGCCTCATGAAGGTTGCAGGAGCATTTGTCAATCCAAAAGGCATAACCAACCATTTGAAAAGGCCCTCCTTGGCTTTGAAGGCAGTCTTCCACACATCAGAGGGTTCGATTGGTACCTGGTGATATCCTGACTTCAGATCGATCTTGCTGAAATATTTCACCCCCTTTAGTTGGTCTAGGAGGTCATCAATCCGCAGGATCGGGTACCTATTGCGACAATGATCTTGTTCAGTGCCCGATAGTCAATACAGAGTCTCCAAGTCCCATCCTTCTTCTATACCAACACGATCGGGCTCCCACAAGGCGATGAAATTGGACGGATGTGACCTTTCTGCAGGAGCTCCTGTCTGCCTCTTGATTTCATTTTTCTCTAGAATGGAGCGCCGATAAATTGGTCCATTGGGTAGCGGCACACCTGGGGTCAGATCGATGGAGTGCTTGACCTGACAGTGCAGAGGAACCCCTGCGGGGGAGGTGAAGATGTCCTCGTACTCCTCCACGACCTTGTCCATCTGCAGTTGTCGTGCGGAGAGGCCCTGTCTGGAGGCCGCGGCCATCGTCTTCTTCTTTCCTTGAGGGTGTATCATCAGGAAAACAAATTTCCCTGTTTTGGAAATGAGCTTACTGCATTTTTTTGTAGTAATCAAAGAGATGGCAGTAGGCGGTGCTACCTCTGGTATCCTGTACAACTTATTTCCCAATGTAATAATAATATTCATACATAACATGTCGCTTCCACAAGTATGGCTGTCCTAATAATACATCACAAACTTCTAGGGGAGCAATGTCACACAATACCTCATCTGTGAAGGGCTTGATGTTGTATGGAAGGTGAAACTGCTCGCTCACGCGAAGATCCCATCCTTGGTGAAGCCACCCAATGGTATACGGTTGTGGATGTGCTGTGGTCGGTAAGCCCAACCGCTTCACGACCTCTGCCGAAATGAGGTTCTTTTGGCTCCTACTATCGACAATGAACTGTAGCGGGGAGCCCTTTACCCACATCTGGGAGTGGAAGAGACGCTCCTCCTCCTCTGGATCTTCGGGTTCATTTTTCTGGATCTTGGCGGTAGCAACAGTGGCGTTGGGATCCGCATCAATGATTTGCTTCCCTTTGTCATTCCCCTTGTCGGGTTCTAACTCAGAGTCAGAACATGCATCTGATTCTGAAACCTTTAGCTCAGCCATCAGTGACTGCTTGGCCCGACACTCACTTGTGTCGTGAGTGGAGCTCTTGTGGAACTCACACCATTTTCCCTTGTCCTTTTTCGGCTTCGCGGTGCTGTTCTTTACTTGTAGCTTCGGCGGGTTGTCTTGGGTTGCCCTGCCTTGGCTTTGTCCTTTGTTCTGTGGTTTAGGGGCACCTTTCCCTTGCTTTGGATTCACAGATCCAAAGTCTTGCTTCTTTTTTTTAAACTTCTGCTCGACCTTGACGGCATATCGGTATGCTGTGCCGAGCGAGGAGATGTTCAGGAATTGTATTTCTTCCTGGATGTACTTGTGCAGGCAGCCGCGGTATTTGAGTATCAAATGCTGCCCGAATCCTTGATACCCAACTTTGTGCGAAGGGTATGGAAAAGATTGGTGAACTCTGGCACGTCCTGGTCCCTTCCCTGCCGCAGTGTGGTCCACTTTATGTATTCATCCTCATAGCTTCCGACAGGGTAGTACTGCTCCTTGATGGCATCCTGGAATGAATTCCAGGTGGGCGCGGTTGAAAATAGTGAGCCAGTACTTTCATCCTTTTGCTCGTAGTTGGTTTCCCACCAGTCCTTGATGTGGGGGGCTGCTTTGAGAAGAGCGAAAACAATCTTTTCCCGACTCGAAAATTCATGAACAGAAAAATAACCCTCTAGCAGATTTAACCATTTTTCTATGGCATCTGCGTTTATCTGACCCTAGAATATGGGGATTTCAAAATTAACTTGTACCTTAAAGGGCGTGGCATTTCCAGAGTAACTGCTGGAAGCCGATGCGTCACTTCTGGGTAGTCGCTGAAGGATCTGGGCAAAGCTGTCCATCATCGCGTTCCATTGTCGCTCGAGGGATTCTTCGAGCAATATTTTGATAGGATCTCCTACCCCCTCATCTTTCTTCTCATCCGCCATGGGAGGCCGTCGGGATTTGCGAGGCTGGTCTTGCAAAGGTTCGACCAGTTCAAGCCCTAACTCCTTATATCCTGACCTTGTTGAGGACATGCAAAGAGAAATAGAGGAAAAGCAGACCGCTCTGATACCACTTATCCAAACTTAAATAGGAACGCAACAAATTACAGAGATAACCATAAACACAGATATGCAGCGGAAATAATACTTCATTTCATTAATGTAAAATACTGAAATATGCTTACAAATAGTAATGGAAATAAACCAGCTAGGGTGGTGGTAGCTTATCTCTGAGAAGAGATGTGGTGGCTACATGCCTCTGAACTGTCTTACAATGAGGATCGAAGGCCTATTTATTGTTGAGAAACAATGGAAAACCCTTAACATTCCAAAACCTAACCCTAGAAGATGAAACGCCAAACTGTGGGCCCCGTTTGGGTAAATTGGTACATCAACTTCCCGGGGTTGTAACTTTGGCATACGATCTCCGTTTGATGCGTACAGTAGCTCATTAGAAAGATCTATCCAAGCACTACCACTTTGGGAGGCAACATGGGTCCATGGACCCATGTTGCCCTGGATTTCCCAAAAAACGTCGTTTAGGGCCTCAAAACGGCTCCGGAAGTTCAGGACCCGAAAAACTACTAAAAATAGTAAGTTGTGCTACAATTAAGGAAACTGAAAATGCTGAGAGAAACAATGGTGGGGGTCCAGGTGGACTTGGTAGGTTGCCACCAAGATCCACCCGGATCACCATCTAGGATCTGTCTGCCCTCCACAAACTCTGTTTGTTCTAGGAATATAATGCCAGGCAAAATCGGTTTCAGTCTTTTAACTATCAGAGTGAAGATAATTTTATAAATAACATTACAGAGGGCAATAGGTCTAAAGCCTTGCGGGTCATCTGACTTGGAGGTTTTAGGGATAAGTGAGAGGAGAGTTGCATTTAACCCTGACCATACCTTTTGATTTCTTCTAGATTCTTCCACCACCTCCAAGATGTCATTGCCTATGAAATTCCATGCAGCCTTATAGAATTCTGTTGTAAAGCCATCCGGCCTCGGGGCCTTATTTTTCTTCAGTCCTTTCACCACCTCCTCGACCTCCTCTATTGTTGCTGCTCTCATTAAAGCTAGGTTTTGATCTCTGGTAATCATATTGGGAATTTGATTGCATATTCTGTGAGCTGCTTCTTGCCTTTCCTCCTGAGGTTCTGTTAGAAGATCTTTGAAATGTCTAACCAGGGTTTCCTCCATATCCTCATGCTGAGTTTTTCGAACTCCTTCTTCATTTTTCAGGGAAAAAATTATCTTTCTTTGTTTGTACTGTACCATCACTTTGTGGAAAAATTTGGTGTTCCTTTCTCCCTCCCTTAACCAGTTCACTCTTGACTTTTGCCTCCATAAGATTTCTTCCTATTTCCTTCTTTCCTCTATTTGGCTAACCAGTCTGCCTTCTTCTGCTGCTAATTCTTCACTACGCCCTTCCCTTATCATTTCTTGTTGTATTGCCATCATCCTTTGATTTAACTGTTGTTGGTCCTGTATTATGTTTCCAAATTCCTCTTGGTTCCACTTCTTGATTTTTTGCTTCATTTCCTTCAGCTTAAGCTAGAACATTTGCATTCTGTTTCTTCCCCTTTGTTCACTTTGCTTCCACCATTCCTCTACTTTGTTTATAAACTTAGGGTCTCTAAGCCAGAAAGCCTCAAATCTGAATGGTCAATTTTTAGGACTGGCTTTGAGATCTATCTCTAATCTAACCGGCCAGTGGTCCGACCCCATCCCAGGTAATATCATCGCTTCCACAAAAATGTCTCTACTCATAATATACTCAGATATTATAAATTTGTCTAATCCTGAGGCAATCTGGTTCTTTCCTCCTCTTCTATTGTTCGAGGTGTGTATCCCATTATTAGTTTGGATATCCACTAGCCTCTATTCATTTATGGTATCTGCAAACAATTCCATATCTCCATCTATTCTTCTTACCCCTCCTCTTTTTTCATTCAAGGATGTAATCATGTTGAAATCCCCTCGTATAATCCATGGAATATCTTGATGTAGGCTTCTCACATTTACTAAGTTTCAGATGAAAGTACTTCTTTCTCCTGGGATATGGGGACCGTAGACCCTTGAGAGTGGCACCCATTCTTTGGATCCAATGTTTCTAAATTTTCCAAAGAGGATTCTTGGCATACTTACCCATTCTTCAAATCTTACTTCTTTTGGGTTCCAAAGTATGGCTAGACCTCCTGCACTTCCTATTTGAATCTTGTCCTACTATCTCATACCTGGGCTTGACATTCTCTATGATCTCCTTCAGTTTTAGTTCAATGATCTTGGTTTCTTGAAGTAACATCACACTAGGTTTATCATTCCTCAGTCTGTCTTTGAGATATCTATGTTTCCCTTTACTGTTTAGACCTCTTATGTTCTAGGTCGTGATTATCATTTCAATAGTTTGGTTGGTTGGTGGAATACCTCCGATAATGGCACCACTCTTCCTGGGTTAACAAGCATTTCTCCTACCATTTGGATGGATTCGCTCATGGGTCCTCTTCCCCTTTTTTCCCTCCTTTGCCTGATACTCCTGCTTCTTGACCCCGTCCCCCCTGTGATCCAAGATGCTTAGGTTGACTTATCATGATTGTTCCTAGTTTCATTTTGTATTGTTGAAACATTTCTTTGTATAACTGCTTTTGGTCTTCTGGGATGAACCTCTTGTCTAGGTGTCCGTTACGAGCAAATTTAGTGTCTTTTCAAACGATTAACCCCTAGACCTAGTAGCAAGTCTACAACAACAGTTAAAGTAATTCCATTGTTTTTACTATAGCTAACAGATAAAAGAAAGAGAAGCAAAAGTACCAACCTGTATCTCTCGCTCGATCCCTTTTCCCTTTGGCTGCTTTCACCACTCTCTTCCATACTTAACTCGCTTGAAAGGTACCTGCACACAAGCCGAGATAGAAAACATCAAAGCATACATATCGATCTGTTAACTAAACATATTATAGAATCAAAAGTACAATATACATCACATAACACATGAATGGGAAAAAGCATAGAACTCTTTATTCATAGAAAGGAAGATTACAACCCATGTAGATGCATGTTCAATTCAGCATCATCCTCCCAGCTTCAAACCCTTCTCTCCTCATGGAAACAACAATTTGACATGATAACACTACTTTCTTTCAAGTCTCACTCAAGCAGCATTTCCTTAACTTACAAAGTTCCAACCTTTCCTAGCCTTTGAAGGCTTGCTCCATTTATAGCTGAATGGAGGAGGTTAAGCCATTAATGGCCCTCATGAATGCTTTGCCATTTTTGGGAGTTGGTTCCATGGAGGAGGGGATAATGGATAAAGGTTCATTCATCTCCCTCCTCATCCAAAAGCGAGCCCAATCCATCTAGAAGTTTCTAGAAGCATCCATTGGATGAGGAATCCAATGGATTTAATTTAAAAAACTCGTTGGATCTCGCTCATCACAGGTGAAACAAAGGCTAGGTGTGATGCATAGCACCCAAACAGTGTAGTGCATGCCATTCATTGCAGCCAGATAGAAGGCCACCTGCGATGATCTCCTTAGGGACATTTTTTGGATGAATGGTGTCATGAAACTCTTGGGAAGCAAGCATGATGTTGGTTGACCTCATTAGGGAATGAAAACAACAGAATTAGGGGTTGATGGACCCTAATATCATTGATCTGGAAGCTGGGGTTGATGTGCCCAAATTTTCCTGTAATAGTGTCTCCATTCCTGTAGTAATCTTTTCATCACTTGTTCCTCTTCGCTAACATTTTCTTTCTATGGGTCTATCTCCATCTGGCTTTGCTCCATCTATATTTTATTTACTTCCCCTTCGTTTTCTTCCATTTTTTTGATCTGATCTTGCTTTTTCCCTTTGTCTTTCTATATTGGCTCTACTGGTTCATCACTGCTTTCCTCATTGTTCTCTTCCATTCCCTCTTCCTGTAGCACAACAAATTTGTTCTGGTCTATTGATTCCTTCTCTTTCTATGGATTTTTATGGTTATTCATTGGTTTTTGGGTCCTCTTCCTTATGTGAACCTCCTGGAATCCCCCTTCCATTTCCTTACAACTCCTTCTTCCTTCCTGCTTCCTTGAGTGGGTTCTGAGAAGTTTTGAGGGAAAGATCTAAATAGATGCCCATATTCATGGCATCTTCGACACTTGAAGGGTATGTGCTCATAATCCAAGGGTTGTTGCTAGATTTCATCATGATATTCTACTTCTATGCAATCAGGAAGAGGTTCTGTAAGGTTCATATAAACGCAAATCCGGGCATAAGAAGTGTACCTTCATTTTCGTGTTGTGTCAACTACCTTGAAGAAGGTCCTAATCGAGTTGCCTATTCCTTCTAGGATTTCTAGATCCCAGAAATCCATTGGTAGGCCGAACAGACGAACGCAGATTGGTGCCGCCAACAATTTTTCCTACTTCGGGTTGTAGCATTCTTCCTAGTGGCCCATGAATAACCCAACATTATTGAAGAAATAAGGGCCATCTTCGAATACCTTCTCTTTGTCTTCTAGGTTAGAGAATACGACTAAAAAGAATCCTTTCACTCCTAGTTTCAAGTCTATGTGCCCTTTCGGTTGCCAATGTTGATGTATCCATTTGACCAATTCCTTCTCTGTAGGCCAGGCCCCTATGAATTTGCAGATCAACGCATGGTCTTTTATAAACCCTCTATATTCCTCCAATCTGTTATTGGGGATGACAAACCTTGGTTTTTTTGCTGTTCTAGGCAAGCATTTTCCTCCCAGACTTGCTTGCCAGCGCGCTCCCATGACCGGTGCATCCTTGCCCCTTTTTGCCTTGCTTCCCGTAGTCCCATTTCTGCTTGCTTCTCCCATTGTCACATTCTTGTAGGAGGGGATCACTTCCCCCCCGTTCGGGCTCATCATTCCTCTGTCAGTCCTCACCTGCCCCAAGTCAATCTTGCTCTTCGACCTGTGACAGTCCTCCTTTGTCCTGTTCTGCTGTGGTCTCTCCTGCCCTCTGTCGCTGATGCAGGCCTGCCAGGGGCAAACCCTGCCTCAAAACCCGGTGACCAAATACACTTGATATTGTCTTAAAGGTGAGAAAAAAAATATAAATAACCTCATGGATATGTAGAACAAGAGAAATAGCATTAGCAATAGTACCTCAATCACCTTGTACCTAGGGTAACTTGTCAATGGAATGAAAATGTCAATCAAGAATCAAAGTTGAAATAAAAGTATAAGCCTAGTGCTTTTCTATGGCAAAGTGTAAGAGAATGGGTAAAAATAAAGTAACACAACAAAGTTGTTAAAATTATTGGTGGAAGTAAATTTACGAAAAGAGGCTTAAAAAATAAAAGAAACAAATAACAAATCACAAACATAATGCACATAATGGTTATTTTGGAAAAACTCCAATCTAGGGAAAAAACCAACTAATAGAATTCTATTAGTTCCATGGCCAAAACCTCACCAAGTGAGCCTTCACCGCTCACCCCCCTTGGTCCATTACAATGAAGTTTTCCCAAGCCTTTTAAGGCTTCATTACATGCATTCCATGGGAAACCCAATCCATGTGCCCAAAACCACTATTGTAGAACGAGTAACTTTGACTCTTTCACCGAGTCAAGTTTTACCTAACAATCTCCCCTTAAAACTTGACTTGGGGTTTCCCTTGACCAAATCTAGCCAAATCGGCCAAGTGAACCAATCCACTCACCTCTAGGCCCTACCCCCCTCAAAGTTTATATCCATGGTATAATTCGACATGTTCCCTATCACCTAGGTCTAACTCTAAACTTTACTGGTACTTTCCCAGTGGTACACATGCCTTACCAGGACTCATAGCAGTATGCCCATTTACATGTAATAAATTTTTTAATTCTATTATAAAATAATAATATTTTTTTCATTGTTGCTATGGCCATTCTCTCACCCAATGCTTTTCTCTCTAGTTATAGCTTATGTGCTTGTTCTCCCTGTGAACCTATTCACACCAATCTCTAATTTTCTCTTCTAGTTCCGTGTTCTTACACTTCATGCTCATCAATCAAGTCTCCTCCTCATGCAGCTTGGATGGTGTGCCCTTTGAAAGGACCTACAAAAATGTGAACCACACCAAAAACCCAACCTAGACTCCACATGCTCTGCGTTTCCATTCCTCAGGAATTCGTTCTACTTTGGTTCTTCCATTCAATTCACTTTCTTCCTATTTCCATACTCACGTGCCTCTCTCAAACTCACCAGGACAAATAAACCATTGGAAACAAAGGTGCCCCTTTGAAGCCAACACTTGGCTTTGATATATACATATTCAAGTATCCAAGCCATACATATACTGTTGGATCTAATACTATGTTAAAATTACCAATGAGAAATAAATTTACTAAGAGAAGATTTAAAAACAATAAGCAACACATTTAAAATCATAAACACAATGCACCTAATGTTTATCCTGGAAAAACCCCAATCTAAGGAAAATACCAGCTAACAAAATTCTATTAGTTCCTTGGCCAAACCCACCCAAGTTAGCCTTCATCGCTCACCTCCCTTGGCCCATTACAATGAAGTTTTCCCAAGCCTTTTAAAGGCTTCGTTACATTCAATCCATGGGAAACCAAAACCATGTGCTCAAAACCATTATTGTAGACTAAGTAACTTTGACTCTTTCACCGAGTCGTTTTACCTAACAAAAGTGAGGCCATGACCATTAATGCTATTGTTGGTAGATGTGAGAGATGAATTGACTCCATCAAGAGTGGAACATAAGTAAAGGAACAAGGATTATCATTGAGACAACCGTAGATGATGGAAAACACCTTCTTTTGACATATTTTAGTACTGCATCATTGTTTTATAAGATATTTCATGAATACAAGCAATCCACTTACTTGATAAGTAAAAACATATAATTAAAATTGCTTTGAGTGTCATCATCCAAAACTATTTACACTAAGAATCATGGTGATATTTGAGGTTCTATGGTTCTCCTGCGTATTTTATTTGCCTCCATAATTCACAACAAATCACATTGTGAACACTATATAACAACCCCAACACATGCACACACACACTTGAAGGTATGTAACTCATATAAATGATGTGGAGTGTGAACCACCTCTTGCTTGCATACAAGGTTACAACATTGCGAAGCATGAATAAGGAAGTAGGTAGTCCAAATTACAACTCCCCTTTGTTGCTAATTTTTAATTTGTCAATAAATATGTTACGGGACTAGAACATAGAACAAATCATGTATAAATAGTCTTGAATGCTATTTTGAGCTGCAGTTAGTGTACGATGATGAACAAAAGTTATTTTTGTGCCATTACACCTAGATAAATAGACATGTGATTAGTTCTTGTTGTGGTACTCGAAATCTTGATCAAGGAACTAGGATATATTCAAAAATCATTTTTCAAATTATTTCAAAAGCAATGAGGAAAATAAATTCTTCTCCAAACTCACTCAATTAACAATTGGGATCAATAGATGAATTTATTAATGATTTACATATGTTGGTTATGTGCTTGATTTACCAAATGATTATCTCTTACAAATTTCCATATCAAGATTGAAAGAAAACATAAGAAACAAACTCAAAATTATAGATATCAAGGGCATAGAGAAAACACAATTAAAAGCCAAATCGTTGAAGAAAACTTGTCGTTTTCTCAACAAGTTCCTTGGAACCAAACTCAAAGTATACTCCCCCTAATAAAGGGATTCCACCATCCAACATAAATGACAACATAAGTTGATTCTTTATAGGACATGCACCCAACTAGATGTTGAGCCACAAATGCAAGCAAAACAAATTATATTTGTAAAAAGTACAAGACAATAGTGATGAAGAAATATGAAATTCATCTCCATTTAACATAGATCAAAATATTTGAATGAATAATCCAAAAAACCTAAAAAATGTAGCAATAAAAATATCACTTCAACACTCTTGATTATTGTGACAATGAGCATTTCTCAACTCCAATCTCTCAAAGTGTTTGGTTACATTAAAAAGACAGTAGTAATAATACTTGTAGAATTGAGGCTTCTGTGATCCATCATAGTTATAAGAAGAATTTCGGCGTAAATCACATATAGAAAGACCTTTGTCAAAGGTATTTCTATATGTGATTTACGCCGAAATTCTTCTTATAAGTAATAATACTTATAGATAGTGGTGGTTTGTATAATTTCGTAATACTAGAATAGAAAAATAATTAAATATGTTTTTCTACCCCTCCTCTAACCTTCAAGTCAGAAGAGCAGGGAATAAAACTACTTCATGCACTCGTAAATATCATAGGGAAAAATTATCAATTGATGATTATCAATTAAAGTCTGCTAGGTATGTCATGGTAATTGAGGGAGTGGGTGTAGTATTAGGAGTCTAATGGTTGGCCATGGTTGGTATGGTGGGCTTAAATTTTCAAAAACAGTGTTATGAAACCAGCTCACAAAAAGATATAAAAGATAGATAAATGCCTTAGAAATAATCCTCTTCGAGGGTGCAACCTCCTTTACATTACACAAATGAACAATTCTTGGATGATACAAATGACAAGACCTCCTTTCTATATATAGGAGTCTAAGGGGTCATAATATAATCAGACCCGACATAACAATAATAATGTAAGGGCACAACAGTAACAATAGTGGGCTTCTATGGGGTACAATAATAACAATGAGGACTACATGGGCACAACAATATAATAAGGGGGTTGTACTAATAATAATAAGGGGTTACACTAGTAGTATAGGGACCTAACATGCCCTTCTCCTTAAAAAAGTGTTGTCCTCAACGCTTGAGTAGTTCTAGATGATTCTGTATAAAATTCTCATCCCCCCATGTGAAATATTCAGCGGGTAAGTTCTTCCACTTGATGAGATACTCTGAAATTGATTGATTTCGTAGTTGTCGATTTCTTGTTTCTGTGACTGCTTCAGGTTCCAATATGATTTTTCCTTCCTCGTCAAATTCTGGAAATATTATTTGAACTGGGATCTTCTGCAACTTTTGAATGAGTGGCCACACTTCTTCATCATTCTTCCATTCATCCCTTACTTCATTTATCCAATCTGGTTGGATAATAGAAATAACACAAAACAATGCTTCCACATCCTCATCCTTTCTTGAGAGTGCATCTGCAACAACATTTTGCTTCCCTTTTTTGTAGATGATTTCAAAGTCATAACCCAACATCTTTGAGGAATTGGTGAAGTTTTGATGCAAGAAGGACAGGTGGTATGCTATGAGTCAAGGAAGTTTAATAAGAATGAGTAGAACTATGTGACTCACGATCTTGAGTTGGCAACTATCATTCATGCGTTGAATATGTGGAGGCATTATATTCTTGGCATGAGGTTTACTCTTATGAGTGATCATAGTGGGATGAGGTACTTGTTTGACCAACCTAATTTGAATGCTAGACAAGCTAGATGGTTGGATACTCTCAGTGAATTTGACTTTGAGATAAGGTACATCAAGGGCAAGGAGAACATGGTTGCAGATGCTTTAAGTAGGAGAGTGAAGGTGAATCATATTACAACAGTAAGTTCCTATGGGACATATTTGCAAGTGTAGATCTTACAGGTAGGGAAACATGGTGACCTGTACCAACAACTAAAGCAGAGATTGCAGTAATAGGGTGAAGGTGATAGGGATGAGGAGTATCACCTCACAACAGATGGCTTGGTCAGATTTGGGAACACGATTTATGTGTTGGACAACAATGAGCTCAAGAAGCTTATCTTGTGAGAGTTTCATGTCAATTTGTATTAAGGTATCTAAGGATATTAGAAGACTTTGACAGCAGTTAAGAAGTTTTGTCATTGGCCGAACTTGAAGAAAGAGCTGGCTGAGTTTGTTATTAGATGTTTGGATTGTCAGCAAGTAAAATCAAAGCGTAAGCATCCAGATGGTTTGTTACAATCGATTCTGATTCCAGAGTGGAAATGGGAGGTTATTTCCATGGATTTCATCATAGGTTTTATGAGGACATCGAAGCAGCATGATTCCATCATGGTTGTGGTTGACAGGTTAAATAAGGTATCTCACTTCATTGCAATTAAGTCTACTAATTCACCTACTAAGGTAGCTCAGATCTTCATCAGGGAGATTGTGAGGTTGCATGGTGTTCCCAAGAAGATTATATAAAACAAATATGATAAGTTCACTTCCATGTTTTAGAAGCAGTTGTTTACAGGTTTGGGGATAGAGTTAGCTTTAAGTACAACTTATAATTCGCAGATAGATGAACAGACAGAGAGGGTGAACATAATTCTTTAGGACATGTTGAGGATGTATTTCATGCATCAACGGAGGAAGTGGTAGGAGTATCTTCCACTGGTGGAGCTTGCATATAATAATGTGTATGGAGAATCCTTGAGAATGAGTCCATTTGAGGCTCTTTACAGGCAAACTTGTAATATTCCTATCAGTTGGAGTGATCTAGTGAAAAATGTGATAATTGGACCGGATATGTTGGCCGAGATGGAACAAGAAATGCAGGTTATTAAGAGGAATGTAAAGGAAACACAAGACAAGAAGAAGAGTTATGCAAATCACCATAGAGGGTTCAAGGAGTTTCAGGTAGGGAGCATGTGTACTTGCACATCAAGCCCAAGAGGAGCTCCTTGAGGATTAGATCATGTGTCAAGATGACACCTCAGTATTGTAGGACTTTTAAGATCCTTGAGAGGATTAGACTAGTGGCCTATAGACTTGCACTACCACCAATAGTGAAAGTCTACGATGTTTTCCATGTTTCATTGCTTAAGAGATATGTCCAGGATGTTGATCATGTGATGATTGGTTTGTATTTCAGGTGGGACCAGAGGGAGAATTCCATCCAAAAGCTCAGTGAATTTTGCAGTAGAAACAATTCATGCTCTGAAATCGAGAAATCAAGCAATTTAAAGTGCAGTGGAAGCAATTTGGGCTCGATGAAGCTATATGGGAGATGGTTGATCAGATGCAGGTTATGTATCCTTCTTTATGTGTTGCTTGATCAAATGAGTTTTATTTATGTGTTTGATATATGTGTTTTGGTTTGTGATTATATATGCATATGTGTACTGTATATACTACAATGGGTTGTCTTATAAATCTCTAATAAGTAGTATGTTGTAAATACTACATCGAGTTGCAATCTAAAGCTCTAATAAGTAGTATGGTGTTCATGGTTTCAACAATTTGGTAAATGTTGCATCGGGTTGTGTTATAAAGCTCCATGGGCAACATGTTTTGTTGGTTATAAGCATCATTGAACATTGAGGATGGTGTTCCCCTAAAGGGAAGGGGTTTGTAACAACCCCTGGTTAATTTTCCATGTAAATAAAACAAGGCCAAGGTCATGGGACATATATTCCAATTTGAATGTCGGGAAAACACTATAGTGGACATCACTTGTGATTAATTAATGGCTATGGAAAATTGGCAAAGGCAAAGTGGAAATAATTAGCATTTATTTATGAAAATAGGAGAAAAGGAAGGTGAAGAGACATAGATTTGCATGTAAGTGAAATTAGAGGAAAAGTGAAGAAAAATGAAGAAAATAGAGGCCTCAATGATAATAAAAAAAGGCTTTAGAGAAACAATCCATAGCTTTTGTTAGTTCAATTTTTGTCTCACTCATTCATTCTCTCATTCTCTCATAATCTTGTACACTTAGAGCATGCTTGGAGCATTCTAGTATTCACTTGGATTGGATAAAGAAAGCAAAGTAAAGCAAGGGAGCGCAAGAAGACAGTTGGATCAACAATTACAATAGGGAAACTTTGCAAGTAACAAGTTGAATGTATGATTCCCTTGTTGATCTTAGGATGCATGGTATATGCATGTGAGTCCTTGGTTATGTATTTTCATTGGCATGGAGATTTGCCTGGATTGATAGTGGTTTCAGCATTGCCCTACCATTTCATAGATAACCATAGTGTTGTGGGTTTTCCACTTGTTTTTCTGATTGGTGCTCAGGTTCTCGATGGTTGTGGGTTGGAACAAACGCTCTAGAAGCCCTCAAACAACTTAGGTTGAGTTACTAGTTCTTGGAGTCGTAGGTTGGGACAAATGATCTAGTGCCCTTGGTGGGTTGACTTATTAATCCCTGGAGTCACGATTGGAACAAACACTTTAGAGCCTTGAAAGGTTGTGGGTTGAGTTACTAGTTCCTAGAGCCCTTAACAGATTGGGTTGAGACCGGTCTAGTTGATGTTAGTGATTTATGGACCGTAGAGGTGGAATCACTGTGGATGAGGGTTGAGGTGGTTTGGCCTCTTAAATCCCAAGTTTGGTTTTGTTTTAGTTTATTCCATGAGATCCCACATTCATGCTTGGAATATGGAGAGGGGGTGATTAGCTGAAAGAGAAATTTGGTTCAGCCCAATATATGGTCAAGTGGTACGTGGAGGTCCCTGATTTGGTTGGCATTTTCATATGTTAATATAAGATGTTTTCCTATTATGATCTATGAGAATTTGTAGTGATTATGTTGGTGATATTATGGTTGATTTTCCATGGTTTCTATGTTGGTTATTTGTTGGTTATATGATGTTTTATATCCATGGATCTTGATATGTATTGATAAGTTATTGCTTGTTTGATGAATCCATGGACTAACAAGTGTTATTACAGCTACCTAGAGAGGGCTTATAGCCTTCTTGGTGATTCCCAGATGAATACTATCAGTTTATGATCAGATATGCATTCATGACCTGTAGCATGCATGTTTTCCATATGTTTGACGAAATGTTTGTTATGGATTAGGTGTTAGAAAAATATATATGACAGAGAAATGCAAGACATATAATATGCGGAAAAACACAAACACATAAAACCAGAGAGACACAAATATACATGGTTCACCCAGTTTGGGCTACTTCCACCTCGAACAGCGAGTCCTTCCTTTCTATTATCCAGCAAAATGAAGAGACACAACCTATAGCAGATCCGTTGTAATATCCTCTATTTTCTCTCACAGTCTCACCTATCTGTTTCTCGCTCTGAGAATACACATCTATCACACAGCCTCAATACAATTCCCTCATACAAAGAGAGGGGGTTGTCTTCTAGGGAAAAAAACCCTAAACTAAACATAAATTCTACTGTCAGATCATCCGCCTAATGAACGGCCCAGATTGACTAGAAATTATTATACTTTTACAAGGCAATTTTACATTTCTTTTTAGCTTCGAGGGCACTACCCCCAAAACCCCCGCACCCCCCCCCCCCACCCCCCCCCCGCGTGGAGGGGTGTACAATCTTCTTGGGTATACATCCAGCTAAAACAAAGACCTCTAAATAATCATGCTCCACACCCAACATTAGGCATGTCTAGGTCAAGTTATTGTTTCAAGTTTGAATGTTTGGCATGGTCTTCATGTTAACTATGATTCTGGAAAGTTATAGGCAATTTTGGGAAGTGGTCTGGAGGCTAGCTTGAAAAGTGGCTCAAATCTTGGAACTGCTAGCACTTAACTGGAGGATTTAGGTCATAATCACATGGAAGTAGGGTTTTGTATGTGGTTGGGGCCTCGTAAATGCACTCTTGCCTTGTTGTGCATGTGATTGGGATGCTAGGTCAGAGAAAAAAGGTTCCAGCTCAGAGATTGATCACCTCGGGTGGTTGTTCAGCTCTTGAATGATCTAGTCCCTATAGGATGTTGGTAAGTGTCGGTGTGTCGGCCCCACTTCCATAACTGGAACTTGGAGGTCAGGTCATGCCATAGTGACACTCGGCTCATGTTTACCCTCATGAGATTGTGAATTTGGGTAAATGTGGGAGGAGGTGTTACGCATGGGATAAATATTCCCTATACAAGGCTTATTTGGTGCTTTTGAGCACAACACAATCTATGAACTATAGAGACAATTACATAACCCTATACCCTAATGATTAACTTTAGAACATGTTGTATGCCCTAACAACCATCCATGGTGTAACAAATCTCAAAATGGTTACCATATATCACCTACATTCAAAATATCGCCTATGTAAAGAATCCATTCCCAAGGTTGTATGCATGGCACATGATCTTCAGAAGGAAATGGTATTTCCTAAGAACTTAAGCTTCATTAGTTAACCATGTACTAGGCCATAATAACCTAAAGTAATTCACAAAATCTCAATATCACCACCATATTTCTCTTGCACGCCAAATATTCCCTATGCATGCTTTGTGCAATGTCTTGGGGACCCACACATGGCCCAGCCATAGACAAAAATTTATGGCTGAATACCCTACCTTGCACAAGGCCCTATGCATTGCCTATAACCACCAATGTTAAATGGTATGGCCTAAGACCCTATATTTTATCCCTATATCATGGACTAATATGTAATAGCAAGGCCATGATCAACAACATTGTTTCCAACAATGACCATATGAATACTTAGCATAAACATGATGAAAATGTCTTGAATTTCCCCCTTAACCACATCATCCTTAATATTCAAAAATATTATTACTAAAAAACACAACAAAGGCCCCAAAAATATGAATATGCCCTTCCTAGCCACTCCCCTTGTTATTTCCTGGGAAAATAAAATAGAATTTTCTTAGACCAATATAATTTTTTGGCCAAAAAGATTTTGAAAGGTAGATCTATAGGGATTATATTGAGCAAATAATCCAAAATCACACTATATTCATTACAATCCACACCTAACATGTTTTTCCCAAGAATGTTTCACATGGTGTGTGTGTGTGTTTAGTCACTTATGGATGTCTCTTATGCATTCACACATATAAGTGACACACTTAACCTAAGTGATAAACATGTGCCCCAAGCACCATCCCTGATGTTGGAAATTTAAAAAGGCCATTGTTCCACACTTGTAGCTGAAAAATTCATTGTATATGGTTTATGTGATGCCTTGAGACCCCAAAGTTGCCTTGACCCCAAAAGAAAAACCTTATTTCCTAAGAGCCTATCATTTGAACTAAAATAATGGCTAAGACCATAAGGAACGTCCCTAGTGTGCCAAGCCTTAACATGGGCACCACATATTTCTCCCATACTAAAGAATCCCTATGCATTGGTTGTATGGTGGCATGAGGTTGCATGCATGGCTCATGAGCTCTAAAGATGGATGTAATGGCATAATACCTCAAATTTCACCCTCATAGCATACCATCACTCTTGAGAACCATCCCTAATCCATTGAATATTGAATGGTCAACATGAAAAATATTTAACAATCACATGGTATGTGGTATTGTCTAAGGGTCCACACATTTTGCATGAGCCCTAACACAAAATTTTGACCAAACACCTTACTTTTTCACCATGGATCATAACATGGGAATTAAGAACCATCCCTGGTGTAATTATCAAGGTCCTATCTTAACCTCCCTAATTCGGGCTACCTAGTAGTTAGTCAATTACTCTATGTGGTACTCTCTTTGAAATATTACCATTAGATAATAATAGAAAACCATTTAATGTAAAGGGTTCCATTTTATTAAATAAGGTGCACTATGTAGTTGTTGATAAATCTAGAGCCATCAAGTGTAGGTTATTTCTCTTAAATGATAATTGCTTGTGATGCAACTTTTTTGAGTCTTTTATTAGCTTCTTTCTTTCTATTGATTATTTTAATGTTTTCTATCATCAAACAACTGCCAAATCATAAAAAAGAATGAGAAAAGAGACACAAAGTGTAGGCTATCAACCAAGGCCAAAACCTATCCAACTTGAGAGGAAAACCCAAACGAATTATTCTTCTTATAGAGACTTCAAGTGACGAATTCCAAGACCAAGACCCTTGATTTATTAAATTATCCAAGACAAAGTCACAAAACCCTTTTTCACTACTTCTCCTTCTTACCGAAGCCAACACTGGTCAAACTGACTTTTAGCACTACTAATTTTGGCTACTCTGAAATTTCTGCCCTCTTCCACAACCCTGCAATTCTCGGCCTTCCTAAAAATTTTGTAATTTCACACGTGTGGGTTGATTGATGGAGCTTGATGGTATTTCCTTCTTCGCTTGACTTAAGGGCTTCTCCTTGTGACCTCTTCTATCTATAATGTTGGTTTAGTGACCTTCTTCTAGGCTTCTTCAATGTTTGGTGTAACCCTACTATAGAAACCATGATCCCCGTCACACGTGCAAGGAGAATAACCCCAAAATAGTGCCAAAAACACTTCAATTTCTTCTTCTTCTTTCTTCACCGGATAAGAGGCTTGTATTACTCCTTTTCTCACACTTTTTGTTCTATTTCATACCTTGATCGAATGGTATCTCAAGTGAGGTCGATTCCTCACTATATATAGTGATTTTATTATGAAATACACTGACTTGTGCAAGTGATTAGGCCAACATGATCTTCTAGAATTATCTCCATCTCCTTTTGAGGGCCGATTATAAGGAGTACTTGTGACATGGTCTTGGAGAGTTAACGAATCAAGCAAATTCTCTTTTTACAATATGTAACATGCCCAAATGGGCCTTCAATACATGACATTGACTCACTAGACTTGACGACTTGATGACCAAACCTAACAACTCACAATGGGAGTTTCATCTATAAAATTCCTTGAGCATGAAACCCATGACTCAAGCATTACAAAATAAATTTATTTTTCTTCTTTACATCAATTACATAAAATCATGATTACACATGTCATTATGAAGACCGGACCTAGTTACATATTTCAACACTCCCTCTTAACTAGGGAGGTATTCATAATCCATACAAGGTACTTGTACATTCTCAATATGAAGAATTCTCACATGAAGAGTTGGATTGGTAACCCATATGTTTAGCACCATATCAACCAACATTGTCACATAGCAAGGCCTTGACTAACAACTCTATCTCCCCAGAAGATTAGAGCAAAATATTGGCGAGACCAATGATTTATAGACACCCTCATCATTTTCTCTCTTGGAACATACCCCACTCGAGTTCTCTTTGAGTATGTTCCATCAGGACT
This sequence comes from Pinus tabuliformis, assembly GCA_031772625.1. Lineage (NCBI taxonomy): Eukaryota > Viridiplantae > Streptophyta > Pinopsida > Pinales > Pinaceae > Pinus > Pinus tabuliformis. The sequence continues at coordinate 1,381,091,543 of CM062819.1, read as the reverse complement.
ATTCTTATCTTGGATTCCTAGTCCTCAAAGAATATCAGTCCTCTACAACTACTCTTACCTTGGATTCCCTAACACATCATCAAGGAGTATCGGATGCTAGATTCTTACCCAATCCTCCATTCTATCTTCCAAGTGAAGACAATAATGATGTGCCTATCTCTCCCTCTTAACTAGGGAGGATATACCCATTCCTATAAAAAGGAATGTACCAAGCTCCCTCTTAATTAGGGACTTGACCAAGCTCCCTCTTAATTAGGGACTTGACCAAGCTCCCTCTTAACTAGGGACTCGCTTCCAACAACTCTTTAGGTGTAGATCATGGGTCAACCAACTACTTGAAGAGCTCCTCCTTTTGATGTCATGAAACTTAATTTTCTTTATTCAAGAGTCTTCATCCTTTTGGGACTTCTTCATAAGGAATTGACCATCCATCACTTTCATCCATGAATCATGTCAGTCATGTCATCCTTTCTTTCATTTGAAAGTGATCCATTAGTCCATATCTAGCCTTAACTTCATGCCTTGATACCTTCCTTGCATCATGTTTCCTTTAGGACCTTTCATTCTAACACATGAGTGTCAGTTGTAGATGACATCTTTAGCTCTTCCTTTGGTATCCCTGCATTATCCCATCCATATATTATTTTAAAAATCAAGAATTAACGTTAAATCAAACTTAACTTTATGATGGTATTTTCATCATGACATTTGTTTATTGTCACATCAACATTCTGCACACATATTGACACATCTCCCAAAAAGATATTACATGTCAAGGGCCATCTTCCTTTCCAGAATTCATCGGAGTCTTCATAGCTCTTCCCTAGAGATGTTATGATCAATTCTTCTAGATCATCAAATGTCGATTTCATTTTTCTATGTGACCATAGTTCCATTTTTTAATGATATTTTCTTACTTTCTTCACATATTTCATCACAAGAACTTCCATCCATAGTTCCTTCATTTTTGTCAACCACCTCATATTCCATATGAGGCTTTATAATGTTGATTTTATCATAGTCAATATGTGAACCATGCCTTCATGCATCCTTCGAAAGGAGGAGATCCTTTTCTTTTGATTATGCTCATGAGGTAGAGCATTTATCCATGTTATCTGCAACTATATGACATGAATCAATTTTATCAAATACAAACATACATACCTCATATTTTCCTTTTGGTCATCTAGACTTCCTTTTGTAGTGTCCTTGATTGAAATAAATTCAATCCCTTGACCTGCTTTACTTCTTTTGACATCATAGCATCATCCCATGATCCCATACAAGTTGGAATTCCCAACGATACACTTGCGTCTTCTAGTAGGTTAACCTTTTGATGAAGATTCCAATGGAGGATCTTGATCATCCTCATCCTACAAATGCTCCTTTTGAATGATTTATGATGATCTCTATACTAAATGACTTTAATTTTCCCATAAGTAATACTTATGCTTCTAATGAGGCTACCAAGAGCTACATCCTTCTATAGGTTACAACCATAGACTTCTATTTCAATTATATTTCATGCTTCTTTATGATGATGTCACGAGCTCTTTCCTTCAATCATATGATTCTATGATGCCATCACCTAACATGATTCATCCTATCACACTTCTAATGATTCCTACCATGATAGTTATAGTTAAAAAAAAAATATTGAAATAGAAACTTGAAAATAACTAGGTGAGGAAGACTATCTCAATCATAGTAGAGATCTTCCACTTCCTCCTTCTTGGATTTCTTATTTTCAGCCTCTTCCACTTCTCCAATGACATGGGATTCTTCCCTTCCTCTTTTGTTGTTGTCCTTATTAATATTATGACAATCTCTCTTATAGTGCCCATATTATTCACATCCATAGCATTTAACCTTTGCCATATTCTTCTTTCTTTTATGAGGACCAAATTTCCCAAACTTCCCTTTTCTCTTTTCTATGGCAGCATATGCTTGATTTTTCTCATTTGATCCTACATCAGATTTTGCGTTCAACCTAGTTTCTTTTATTTTGCATAGTGACCATAGTTGATTGAATGGAGTAGCTTCCTTTTTCCCATAGATACTTGATGTGAATTTTCCCCATTCCTCTGGTAATGCATTGAGCACTATGGTATTCATTTCTCTGTCAAACATTATCTCTCCCAATTCCTGTAGTTGATCTCTTATTTCTAATACCTTCATAAAGTATGAGTATATTCCTTCTTCCTTTAAATTCTTCATCTTGTAGAGTTCTTGCCTTGACGATATCACTTCTCCTGCGGTGCTTACGGAGAATAATTCTACAAGTTTGTCATATATTTCATTTGATGTTTCTAATTTAGATACATAGGGAATAAGGGGATCCTTGATGGATTATATGAGAATCCTTTGAGCCCTTACTTCCTCTTTCATATATCTTGAAAGTGCTTGAGCATATTTTTTTGGAGGTTTGGTGATTGAGCCCTTAACATGTTCCATGAACTCATTTTCTATGAGGTTCAGATCTGTCCTTTACTTCCATGCTAGAAAGTTTGAAGCCCCAACTAGTTTGTTACTTTCCTTGCCAAAAGGCATTTTGACAGATTCAAATGTAGACATAAATATACTTACTTGTGAAGATGCTCCTTCAACCTATTGTCTTCTCTATTTTGATGGTGATATGGGTAACATAAAACTTCTCCTTGATGGAGACGCTTTTCTTCAAAAGTGATTCTTGACTCCAAAGAGAGGGTGATCACCTTATATCTTTTGATGATGATGAAACCATTCTTGATCTTGCTTCCCTTGGAAGAGTAAAATTTGATATTATATGTTATTTTTATTTGAGTAGAGATCATAATCTTTTGAGGTGTCCTTAGTTGTGATGATGTGATGAGCGAGGATCCCAAAAATTCTTCTAGTGTAGGCTTCTCCTTTGATCGATCTATGGTTTTGACACTTCCTTCAAAGTAGCCTTTATCTTCAATTGCCTTGGAGATGAGAGTATCTTCTTGATTATTTGATTCCCTTAATATCATTCTATAACCTTGATCCTTGAGAGCTTGAGTTTCCCTTGTTGAGTTACCCTTCTTTGACTTGTTACCTTAGCTCTGATACCATGTTGATAAATCTGGGGGCAGCAAGTGTAGGTGATTTTTCTTAAATGATAACTTCTTATGATGAAACTTTTCTTAGTCTTTTATTAGCTTCTTTATTTCACTTTATTATGCTAATGTTTTCTATCATAAAACAACTACCAAATCATAAATAATCATGACACAAGAGACACAAAATGTAGGTGATCAACCAGGGCTAAAACCTCTCCAACTTGAGAGGAAAACCCAAACGAATTCTTCTTCTTATAGAGACTTCAAGAGAGGAATTCCAATACCAATACCCTTGACTTATCAACTTCTCCCAAGCCAAGTCACAAGACCATTTTTCACTACTTCTCCTTCTTACTCAAGTTAACACTGGTCAAACTGACTTCTAGCATTGCTAATTTCGGCTACTCTGAAATTTAGGCCCTCGTTCACAGTCCTGCAATTATCAGCCTTCTTGAAACTTCTGTAATTTCACATGTGTGGGCTGATTGATGGAGCTTGATGGTATTTTCCTTCTTCACTTGACTTGAGGGCTTTTGCTTGTGACCTCATCTAGCTATAATGTTGGTTTAGTGACCTTATCCTATGCTTCTTCAATGGTTGGTGTAACCCTACTGCAGAAAGCCTAATCCCTTTCACACATGTGAGGAGAATAACCTAAAAACAGTGCCAAAAACACTTTAGTTTCTTCTGCTTCTTTCTTCGTTGGCTGAGAGGCTTGTATTAGTTCTTTTCTCACACTTCTTGTTGTATTTCAGACCTTGATTGAATGGTATCTCAAGTGAGGTTGATTCTTCACTATATATAGTGATATGCCCATTAAATAAGTCAACTTGTGCAAGTGAGTAGGTCGACATGCTCTTCTAGAATGATCTCCATCTCTTTTTAAGGGTCGACTAGAAGGAGTACTTGTGACAAGGCCTTGGAGAGTTAATGAATCCAACAAATTCTCTTTTTACAATATGCAACATGCCCAGATGGGCCTTCAGTACATGACATTGACTCACTAGAATTTATGACTTGATGACCAAACCTAACAGCTCACAATGGGAGCTTCACTTATAAAATTCCTTGAGCATGAAACCCATGACTCAATTACATCAAATCATGATTACACATGTCATTATGAAGACCAAACCTAGTTACATATTTCAAAAGTAATTAGTACTCATTACTTATGGGACCACAAGTATTTGTGGTTTTGTTATTGAGAATCTATTTAAAGAGCTAGGAGGCTATGGGATTTTTCTTCGACTATTTGTTGTATTTGGATATTTGCGTAGTGAAATGTCACTCCACCTTAATAGGAAAGTGAACATTACTTTCTTTCTTCTTATTATCATGATTTAGCGGTATATTTCACATATTTCACCTTATTTTTATCTTATATATGATTTTATGCATTTATAATCTATGTATTCCTAGTTTGAGTTTCAAGTCTAAGGGTTAAGGAACACAAGTGGTATTAGAGCTCTTTCTTGAGCTAAGAAACCTATGAATTTTAACAATTTCTTAGGCTAGAGACATGTTCCAACTGTTGAGAAATGGCAACAAGAAATTCCAGTTTAATTTTTCCTTGAATTAAAATCGAATTCTATTCTCACAACAACTTGTAAATAGTTAATTAAGTTTAATTAACTTAATAGCTTAGGAATTTCAAGTTGGAAGTCTTTTTGTATTCATGTATATGTTCTCTCTAAGTTTTAGGCGTCCAATATGAGTTTAAATTGAGTTGGAAATTAGATCACTCAGTTTATAGAGTTAAGTTAAGTTAAGTTAGTTCCAAACTCTTTGACGAACTAATAGAGAGTTAACAGTTAGCTGGTGCAGTAGTGCATCCACAAGTGTCACTCTAGTTAACTGAAGATTCCCTTATGAGAAACTCATGCATTTCAGTTCAGAGAAAGACCCAGTTGAGACTAGAGTGCAGGGACAGTGTATTATCAATTGTATTATTTACTAGAGTGTAAATATAATGCATGCATCAGAGATTGATCCTATGTTTGGATTGCGTAGTTTTGGAAGCATGAATTCCCTTTAAATACGGTATATTCATCCTAGGAATTACGCAAGATATTAGGGGCTTGGAGAGATGCAAAATTGGCTAAGTGTTGGCCAAGAGCTAGCTTGTGAGCTGAGAGAATTGAGCATACTTGTGCGGAATTGTTCTAGTGAGAACAAGCATTGTATCTTCGCTCATATTTCTGATATATGCAATACAGATAGTGGGGTTTTGAGCAGCGACTTTCCCTAGATACATCTTGTGTTTTGTGGCATTGATTTGTCTTCTTCTTGTTCATATTATTTTCATCAATATATTGGCTTCTGTTGGTTGAAATTAGAATTAGATTCTTGTCATTTGCTTTAGTACATTGCATGAGCTTGTGAATCTACAAGATTTTCTACATGATATCGAAGTTGAAGACAATATAATAGAGGAGATCTTGAAGTTTTGAGTTTTGGGTTATAGGTGAAATTCGAATTTGCAATACATACTTCAAGATTGGCAGATGGCATTCTATGTTTTGTGGCTCGAGTATGCCTTGGAATGCAGCTCGAATTTTATAGCCTGGAGGAACAGAATGGAGGTTGTGTTAGAGGATAATGGCTTGAAGGAATTCATTGATAAAAAAAATCCTAAGCCAACAGCATCAGATGCACAAAATTTGGCCAAATAGAAGAAGTGTGTGGTGAAGGCAAGGCGGATAATCCTTGAGGAGTTCGAGACCACATTGTCTCAGGTCTCCATGGCAAGGAAACTCTATATGTTATGTGGAAAGAATTGACAGACTTGTATCATAACAACAATGACCAAAGGAAATAGGCACTGAAGGACAAACTTCGAAAAATCAAAATGGAGAAAGGCAAGACCATTCCAAAATACTTGACCAAGTTCACTCAATGTCATGATGAACTTGGAAATGTTGGAATCACGGTTGTCGAGGATGATATGGTGAGTCTTGCTCTTCTAGGACTCCTAAAGAGTTGGCATAGTTATCAAGACTCTGTCAATGGTCGATAGAAGCTGTCGGATTGGGAACGACTATGGTCGGATTTGATGCAGGAGGAGATGAGGAGGAACACTAGGGATGACTCTTCATCAAAGACTGATGATGAAGACAACTATGCCTTAGCAATTAAGGTGAAGAAGGGGAAAGGGAAAGCTTCCCATTCCAATTCAGATTCTTATTATGGAGGTAAGAAGAAATACATGACAAAAGTTAAGTGTTTTCATTGTCACGAGCTATGTCATTTTGCTACAAATTGTCCACTCAAGAAGTCCAAGAAGAAGTCCTCAGGAGGAGCGGTGGGTGAGGCTTTAGCCTCTCAATTCAAATTATACTTTTCCCTCATTGCATGCATGGTGTCATTAATGATGGGAAGTGTATGGTACTTAGACAATGAAGCTTCATTCCACATGGATAGCAACAAAGATTTATTCAGTGAACTGGAGGAGAAAGATCTCCAAATGCATATCGAGATGGGTGACAACGAAAAGTATAGTGTTACTGGATTGAGCATGATAACTTTTCAGAGGGAGCATGGAGCTCCACTCACCTTGAAGAATGTTAAGTATGTCCCCGGGCTGAAGAATAACTTGGTATATGTTGCCATGCTTGAGGATAGAGGCGATGATGTGATCTTCTTGAAAGGAAAGGTGTTCCTTCAACACATAGCCATGGGTCAAGTAAAGAAGATAGGGATTCGAGTGAAGAATACCTATAGGCTGGAGATAGAGGAGTGTATTGATTTGAGCACAAAAGAAGAAAGGGTGCAGAGCCGAGACGTTGGTGAGTTGTGGCACAGATGATTGGGCAACTTGCATCATGGGGCTTTGAAGATATTGCAGCAGATCTCTACCTGTCTTCCCAAAGGTAAGCTTGAGAAAGTTGATACATGCAAAGGGGTGTAAGCTGGGAAAATACACCAAGTCTTCCTTTCATGACAGAGACATTCGCCAGAGGCTATTCTAGAGCGAGTCCATTCAGATGTGTGTGGACCATTCTCCACAACCAAACACAAGTATTATGTTATATTTGTTGATGATTATTCTTGTAAATATTGGATAATTGTCATGCAGAAAAAGGATCAAACTTTCACAAAGTTTTGTGAGTTTAAATTATTGGTGGAGAAAGAGTCGGGCAAGAAGGTTAAATCTCTATGGAGTGATAACGGTGGTGAGTATGTCTCAAATGAGTTTAAGAACTTATGTGCAGCGGAAGGGATTAAACGGGAATTGACAGCACTCCATAACCCTCAGCAGAATGTGGTAGCTGAGAGGAAGAACAGAAGCATGGTAGGGGCAGCAAGGGTGATGTTGCATGATCAGGGCCTACCACTACACTTGTGGGCTGAGGCATGCAACACAACGGTTTATGTTTAGAACCGTAGCCCACATTGGATACTTGAGATGAAGACACCAGAGGAGGCTTATTCCAGTAAGAGGCTAGATGTTGGTCACTTCAGGATTTTTGGGTCATCAGTATATTTCCATGTGACCACAGATGCATGGAAGAAGCTTGAGCTAACATCAGAGTTGGGGATATTTGTGGGGAACACTAATACACCTCACAACTATCAGGGGTACTTACTAACCAAAAGGATGACAGTGGTTCATAAGGATGTCAGATTCGATGAGGAGAACGCCATGTGAGTTTGCCTTGAGAGGGAGCTTGAGCTACATGATGATGAGGAGCTTTTAGATCCTAAGGTTGAGGAGCCTCAAATTTATGTGGAGCAGCCACATGCAAAGGATCTAGGAGTGGAGACATCCACTCAGGTAGACTCTTCCAGAGAGGGAAGAAAGTGCGCCAAAGAAGCTGACAAATTTTTGGATGATGCACGGGAGAATGTGGGAGCACCCACTTCTTAGCGCAGGAAGATGAGCTCACCTGAGAGGTACACTAGATACATGGATCTTATGGGCGAATGTGTTGTGACAGAGCCATCTTCCTTTAAGGAAGAAGTGCAGCAGCTGATTTGGGTTGATGCCATGGTGGAGGAGTATGACTCCATAGTTCGTAACAGTATATGGGATGTGGTCCCAAGACTGAAGGAAAAGTTAGTGGTGAGCTCATGTTGGCTTTACAATGTAAAGCAAGCTACAAATGGTAGTGTGGAGAAGCATAAGGCTAGATTTGTGGCCCGTGGCTTTTTTGTAGGTAGAGGGGATTGACTATGATGAGACCTTTGCTCTTGTTGTAAGGTACTCGTCAATGAGATATATATTGTCACTATCAGCACAGATGGGTTGGAAGATACATTAGATGTATGTGAAGACAACCTTCCTTAATGGCATGATTGAGGAAGAGGTGTACATAGAGTAGCCTAAAGGTTTTGAGACCTTTGACCATGAGTCGCATGTGTGTCAGCTCAAGAGATCATTGTATGGGCTGAAGCAAGCACCCCGTGCTTGGTACACCAGGATAGATAGCTACTTCACTGGGTTGGGCTTCACAAAGAGTGAAGTGGATGAAAACCTATAGCACATAGTGGTGGAAGTTAAATTTTTTATCATTGTACTTTATGTTGATGATCTCATACTGAAAATTAATGATGAGTTGATCAAGTCTTGCAAGGAGGACCTTGCAAGAGAGTTTGAGGTGAAAGACATGGGGCTCATGCATTACTTTCTTAGCATGTAGGTATGGTAGGGAGATGGGGAGTTGTTTGTGTCTCAGGGAAAGTATGCCAACGAGATACTCAGGAGATTTTGCATGGAGAGAAACAAACCCATGGACACTCCTTTAGCAAGTGACTAGACGAAGGGGGATGCTACTTCGGGAGAAGTAGTGGAAGCTACTATTTATAGGCAGCTTGTGGTTTCACTCATGTACTTGGTGAACAAATGATCATATATGTGCTATGAAGTTAACCAGCTTAGTCAAGTGATGGTTAGGCCTACCAAGTTGTATTGGAAGGCGGCAAAGCATTTGTAAAATACCTCAGCGGAACTTCTCAGTATGGATTATGGTACAGACGGACAGAGGGAGTGAAGCTTCAAGGCTTCACCAATGCAGATTAGGTAGGGAGTCCATTCGAAAAGAAGAGCACATCACAAGGGATCTTTAGTATTGGGTCAGCGACAATTTCTTGGTACAATAGGAAACAAAAATCGGTTGCACTCAGTTCGGCAAAGGTAGAGCACATGGTTGTGAGTCAGGAAACATGTGAGGCCATCTAGATGAGGAAGATCATGGTTGGTTTTTTTCGTCAGCAAATGGATCCAACTGTGGTTTACTATGATAATCAAAGTTGTATCAAACTCTCTAAAAATCTAGTTTTCATGATCAGTCCAAGCATATTGATATACGATATCATCATCTCAGAGATTGTGTATTGAGGAAGATTATGTTGTTAGAGTACATTCCCACGGAGGAGAAAGATGCTGAAATTTTGACAAAGACATTGTCAAAATGTAAATTTGAGTTTCACAGAGATAGGATCGGGATAGCTGATAATCCCTTTCTTGTTGAGAGGGAGTGTTGAGAAATGGCAACAAGAAATTCAAGTTTAATTTTTCCTTGAATTAAACTAAGAATTAAAATCGAATTATACTCTCATAACAACTTGTAAATAGTTAATTAAGTTTAATTAACTTAATTATCTTAGGAATACCGAGTTGGAAGTCTTTCTGTAGTCATGTATATGTTCTCCCTAAGTTTTAGGGGTCCAATATGAGTTAAAATTGAGTTGTAAATTAGATCACTCAGTTTACTGAGTTAAGTTCAGTTAAATTAGTTCCAAATTGTTTAAGTAACTAATAGAGAGTTAATAGTTAGTTGGTGCACTAGTGCATCCACAAGTGTCACTCTAGTTAACTGAAGATTCCCTCATGAGAAACTCATGCATGTCAGTTCAGAGAAAGACCCAGTTGAGACTAGAGTGCAGGGATAGTGTACTATCAGTTGTATTATTTACTGGAGTGTAAATATCATGCATGCATCAAAGATTGATCCTATGTTTGGATTGCGCAATTTTGGAAGCATGAATTCCCTTTAAATATGGTATATTCATCCTAGGAATTATGCAAGATATTAGGGGCTTGGAGAGCTGCAAAATTGGCTAAGTGTTGGCCAAGAGCTAGCTTGTGAGCTGAGAGAGTTGAGCATACTTGTGCGGAATTGTTCTAGTGAGAACAAGCTTTGTATCTTCACTCATATTTCTGATATATGCAATACAGATAGCAGGGTTTTGAGTAGTGGCTTTCCCTAAATACATCTTGTGTTATGTGCCATTGATTTGACTTCTTCTTGTTCATATTGTTTTCATCGATCTATTGGCTTCCGCTGATTGAAAGTAGAAGTAGATTCTTGTCTTGTGCTTTAGTACATTGCATGATCTTGTGAATCTACAGGATTTTCTATAGTAACATCTAAAAATAACGCAAATATTTATCATTCGTTGGGGAGGCCTGCATTTAGGGCAGATTGCACATAAAATACAAGTCACATCACCTAGTTGGACACCCTTGTAACATCTATTGGAGCCCCTTCAAGTAGTACAACAATATGTGACACATGTATACATAATTCTCTTCTATATACACTAGAGTATGTCAGAATCCCTTTAGGCTCACCTAAACTAGTGTTATAGAAACATATGGTTGTCTTACTGCTATAGTACACTGAAAAAAATAGTCGGGGAGATCGCTCACGCATATGAGGGAATCAAGTAATGCAATTAAGGGTACAATCTATCTTGACTTAGTGTCATGCAATAGTAAGTTAAGTACTATTATTGGAAACACTTTGGTATGTTAGAAAATATAGTATTCAACACTCCTTTGTCCTTAGAGCCATGAAAACGTTAGCCTCTGTAATATGATAGTGAAATTCCTATGTCTTTGCATCTATAGGGAATCCAGGAATTTTTTTTAGTACATGAATATTTAATTGGAAGTAATACTTCCACTAGCATAAAAAAGAAAAATAAATAAAAAGGGTCTTGTTAGCACCATTTTGGGAGACATATCTCAAAATATTCCTTGTTTTGTGTTGATTGTGTGGGTACACCTCTTTCATATCCTTTTTTTATGGAACATCCATTGAATTGTTTGTGATATCTCTTAAATGGCTCTTCTTTACCTCCTATTTGTATTGAGATAAGTCAATGATATCACTTTAGCAATCTCTTTATGGGTTTCATGGCCCATACTCACAACAAGGAAATAAATGAGGAATTTCACACTAAGTACCTGAAGCTTTCAAACTCACTTGATCAACATTGGGGAGCGATTCATAACTAGAGTGCTAAAATATCCTCACAAGTTTCCCAACAAATGTCCCATCAACATTCCAACCAAAAGGAAGAGCTCAAAGAATAGTTAGGTTTTCTATTGTCCTCAAGAAAGGACAATGGGCCAGAATCCTACATGGATCCACCACAAGGGAATCTTCAGAAGTCAACAAGTTGCACTCTAATACATTCTTATTTGGTAAACATATTCATAAGACACCATTCATGATCACAATTCATAGCATTACTTTCCAAATGTGGACATGAATAAGTGTGATGGTTCTAGCCCATTAGGTTGGGTTACCCAAATGAAACACTATTTCTCTCTCCATGGAATTACTAATGACCTACATAAACTTAAACTAGGTATCTTATATTTGGATTTAGAATATTGACAATGGTGGTATTGGTAGAAAAACCTTATGGAGGTTACACCACTTAGACCCAATTTGAGAAGGCCATAAACTTTAGTTTTTCCATCCATAAACTTCAACTTGTACAACCATGTACCTTAGCTTATGCATCCATGAATTTCAACTTCTATTGTCAAAAACTTTATAATTTGTTGAGCACCTTAGATACATCTAAGACATTAACCATTTTATGTTTTTACTTGGATCTAATTCAAATTGTACCTCCATATTAAGGGGTGTTTGCTTTGCGAAATCTTTCAAGGATATATGAGGGAAATTGATTTCAACTTGGTTTTTCCCATACCATTTTATGCTCATTAGTGTTTTTCCTTAGAGGTCAATTTTTCATGTCTCCTGCCCTCTATTAATGTGTTTTCATGTCACACATCAAATGGAATGATTCTAAAATAACAACCTTTTGGCCAATCCTAATTTTATTCATGCAAGATAAACAAGGATGGCTTCTCCTAGAGAAAAGAAAATACATTAGAAATAAAGAAATTGTTCTTGTTTATCTTCTCATTTGATGGCCCTATTTCTTAGATTCATCCATCATTTACCATAATAAAAAAAGAATATCATATGCGAGAGATATCACTATTTTCTCCGACATATCTCCATTATTTCTCCTTTTGTTATTTCATTTATTTGTTTTCCATTTTCACGACTAAGTATTGTTTTATGAGGAATTACCTTACCTCCCCTTCTCCCTTTTTACTTAGTTATTTTCCAAGTCATGTGGAAGAATTCCCTCATTTCATATCCCTCTACACACTCCTTTCTCTACACATCCATACTTAACCATTCTCAAGGATGTGGAGAAGGTTTTGCATACTACATCCTCCACACAACCCTAAATTCCAAACTAACATTTTCCTCCACAAACCTTTTATTACTTGGTCAATTTTACCCTCATTTACTTTTGCTCTTCACACTTATCTTATTGTCCAATTTTATTGCACCTTGCTTTTGCACTATTAATATTTTTCACACCACTTTTATCCTAAGTACCCATGACATATCTCCTTATGACATGTGGCAACCAATTGAACATATCATAGGGTGTCACTTGGAAGGCAGTGATTGGACACTAATGACTAGGAAATGACTCGATATAATGATTGGACAATGAGAAGGAAATAAAAAAATACCTCATGCGTGAGCTGATTAAAATCCCATGACTCTTTATACTTCACACAAAAGTAATATGAAGAGCCCATTTCTTTATAAACGAGTATTGGATCCAGCATGCACTAAGAGGGATCAAATCTCTTCAGTTGATATATATATATATATATATATATATATATATATATATATATATATATATATATAGTGTGTGTGTGTGTGTGTGTGTGTGTAATTTTTCATTGTATAAATTGTATTTTGGAATGCTATATAAAGTACATAAATTGCAAGTCCAAAAAATCATTGTTGGATTTCATCAACAACAACAAAAAAATTGACAAAAAAAAATATACCTAAAAAATTATCAAAATGTAAAATTATGAGACTACTTGAATTGTTTTAACCATAATTTTTGTTTTCTTTTGCAATTGCTTTATATGATATATACATATTTTTTTAAAACAAAATATTATATATACATAGTTGACATTAAAATATTTTACATAATATGTGCAGTGAGACATTTTATCTATGGACTATATTGTCCACATTAAAATGAATTTTTTTGTTATTATTATATTTTTAAGTATACACCAATATCACTTAATCCTAAACATTAAAAGGAACATGAGCTGAAGGGTTTGGAATATGCAAGAGAACTTCTAAATCACATGGCAAGTTAGATCTGATAACCTGAACACTTGTTAAGTGTACGTATCTATCCACGCAAGGCCTTGATTCCTCACATGAGTTAAACAAGAGGGAGGGGAGAGACCCCCTTCTATAGAAATGTTGTTTCAGGATACAAGAGAAACAATGTGGGACCGGTGGGATCCATCAAAAAACATGGAAGAAAAGAATAAAACCCACTATTGGGAGCCCATTGGTAAGTAAGAACACAAGGATAATGCCTTCCAAGGGCTAAAAAAAAGCCAAAGTTCATGATCCCTAATAATAAGCTGGAAAATTACTGACAGTACATGGAGAATCGTGCCTTAATCTACAAATTTATTGGTATTTTTCCATTAGAACAAGATCTGATAAAATGGATCCAGATTAAATGGCCACATTGAATTGAAGTTGGGAGGTCAAGGTTTTTTTTTTTACGACAATATTTACAAATATGGAAGACAAATGCAGGGTCTTTGAAAATGGCCCCTATTTTTATTATAATTTTGGGCTCTTCATGTGATTTTGGGAGGAATGTTACAATCTGGATTATGAGAAATTCATGGCAACACCAATTTGGGATCTGCTTGTTCTAGCTGCCAATTGATTTTTGGTATCCAAAAATCTTAAAGACTATTGGTAATGTGATTAGAAATTTTGTAAAAGTTGTTGAATCCACCAAAAGAGGTCATTATACCTCATATGCATGAATTTGTGTTTACATGAATATAACGGAACCCCTACCTGACTCGATTGAACTAGAATATCATGATGAAATCTTGCAACAACCCCTAAACTATAAACATGTGTTGTTTTGATGTCACTGTTGCCCTCAATATGGCCATATATTCAGAGGTTTCCCTTTGAATATAGCAGATCAACAAGTGTGAGAGGAGAAATAACCTACGGAAAAATTTAATCAAGAGGAGGAGGGCTTCCAAAAGGTGGTAAAGCAGAGAAAAAACCATAGAAATCTGGTGGATCAAGTTGCAAATCAGAAATTTCAACCGAAGGGCAATAAATTTGAAATCTCGGCTACTATAGGGGAAGGTCTCAATGGGTATGAGTCATTAGCACAAGAAGTGGAGAAACACATCCCTCCAAACCAAAACCCCAAGCCAAAGGGGAAAGAAAATGATGAGACAAATGATTTGGGACCTGACACAAACACTAAAGAAGTAGAGAATATGGATATTGATAATATGGTTGATGACCTGAGAAAGGCGGAACAAGTGTTACAAATACTACTGTTATAATGGAGATATCTAGATCCTTGATTCATTCCACAATATTAGAAGTGATTGTATCAAGAAGTATTTCAAATAATCTATGGTTAGTAGGCCCAATAAATCCCTAATACAAATCCCTCAAACAACGTAGCAACTCCAGTTACAACAAGTAACCCAGAATCGACCCCACAACCTAAGAATAGTAGGAAGCGATAGAGACCTCAACAACAGAGGTAAGAAGAGATACCTCAAGGAGAAATTGGTAAAATATCATCTATAAATTCTAATGTTACAAGAAACAAAAATATTAGAAGATCAAATTTGAAGTATTCTCTCTAAAAATGGTTCGAAATATGAAATGTTGGAACTTGATGCAAAAAGAAGTACTGGAGGATTAGAAATTTTATGGAATCTAATAGAAACAGTTTTTTATTCCAAGATAGCCTATCGAAAAGATTTTTCGGGGAGATTTAGATACATAGGCATAAGGGAATTAGTATCTCTCATAGTTGTTTACGCCCCCCACACCCCAGGGGAGAAAGAAGTATTCCTGAGAGATCTGAGGGAAGTCAGAGATCACCACGATGATGAACTATGGATTCTCGATGGGGACTTCACTTTAATAACATCCTTGGATAAGAATAAAGGGGCCTCCAAAGACTAGATCCAAAAATATATATTTTCAAAGATTTGATCAAAGGTCTCAAATTAGTAGATATAGAAACAAACAATGGGATATTCACCTGGAATAATTGACACAAAGGCAATAATAAAATTGCATGTTGCCTGGATCATTTCCTAGTCACAAATAATATCATGGAGAAAGACATATATATGGAAGCCTCTATCCTATCATGTCTAGGGTCTCATCATTGGTTAGTGAGATTATAATTGGACATGAAGATTGCTCTGAGGAATAAGCCTTTTAGGTTTGAAAATTTATGGTTAAGCGATTTGAACTTCATAGCTAATGGTAAGCAGTGGTGGGAGGAACTCAACATATATGGGAGGAACAAAATGCATAAGTTCTAGTTAAAATTAAAATCCCTAAATCAACAAGTAATAGATTGGAATAAACAAGGATTTGGGAACATAATAGTAGACCAAAAACTACTCCAAGACTGCATGAGCTATATTCAAGAACTAAAAATTACCATGGGTTGAACATAGGAGTTGACCCTGGAAGAGGGGCAAATTCTAAACCAATTGGAAGAGCGAAGAAAGAAAGAACAGATTCTTTGGAAGAAAAAATCTTACATTCAATGGTTGAAAGAGTGAGAAAAAAAAACTAAATTTTTCCATAAATATATGATTAAACATAGAAAACATAACCAAATAGTCTCACTAAAATCCTTAGAGGGGAAGCGACTAGTGCAGCGCACAAACATGGAATAGGAAATGGTATCCTATTTTCACAATCTCCTTTCACAACCTAATTATGATCATAGTGCGAACATAGAACAAATCACTAGGAATATCCCCAGAATTATAACTAGGGACCAAAACCAAGCCATGATGAGAGAACATTCCAAGGGTGGCATATGTGGGCATGAAAATGCCTCGTAATAAAGCACCAGGGTCAAACATTTATACAACAAAATTTTACCAGGCCACATGGAACTTCATAGGGCATGAGGTTCGTGGAGTGGTGGAGGAATCACGACAGCTTCAACAGGTATGTGATTGTTTGAATTCAACATTCCCTGATTTGATTCCTAAATCCTACATTATTGAGGACTCTAGTGGATTTAGACCTGCATCCCTATGTAATGGCATATACAAGATTATTACTACGGTTATTGTTAAAAGACACAACCCTATGCTAAATAATCATATCTCCCCGGACCAAACAGGTTTTGTTGAAGGGAGACAACTTTTGGATGGTATCATTACCTCACAGGAGGTTATTCACTCTAAAAAAGCATAAACTACCAGGAATCATGATTAAGCTAAATGTCTCCAAAGTGTGTGACTGCCTAAGTTGGGATTTCTTGACATCCATCCTTAGAGATTTCAGTTTCTACTCTCGTTGGATATCCTGGATCTTTTCCCTCATCTCAATGCCCATCTTTTCAATCCTCCTTAATGGTTCCCCGTGAGCTACTTTTAATCCTTCCCAAGGTTTGAGACAAGGCGACCCCTTATCACTCGTTCTTTTCATCCTAACAGTGTAAGGCTTAGGAAGATCCATAAATACTACAGCCATAAATTACGAAATTAGAGGGCTAAGACTTTGGGCAGAATATATAGCCCCTACTCACCAGTAGTTTGTGGATAATGTCATGTTATTATGCCAAGTCTCCCTTCAAGAAATTAATTGTTTCAAGGCACTCCTAAAGGTTTTCAAGGACGCATCTAAGACTCTTATACATAAGGAGAAATCAAATATTTTCTTTTTTTAGCACATTGGTTCTAGTTCAAGCTTTTCTAATGAGAACTTTGGACTTTGAAATAGGATCTCTCCTAGTCAAGTACCTAGGAATCTCATTAGTGTTCAACTCATTGCGGAAAACATTCTAGAAGGATACTTTACAAAAAATGTCTAAAAAAATGGAAGGGTGGGAATTCATATCCCTGAACCAAGCAAGTAGACTAGTATTAATAAAGTCGGTCCTACAATTGATACCTATATATCAACTCTTAGGTCTTGCTACTCCTAAGAAAGTATTCAAATCAATGTTTGATATATTTAAAAAAATGCTTTGGAGTCACGCCCGGAAAGAAAGAAAATGGGACTTATTTGCCTCGATCCATTTGGTGAAACCCAAACTCGTTAGGGGCTTGGGCCTTTGTGATCCTGAGATTCTCAATCGAGTCCTAGGTTCCAAGATATGGTGGTATTGGATACAAGGAGGGGATGACTCGTGAAAAAAAAATTGGAGTTGCAAGTATGAAGCACCCTATACTCAAATGGAAAAGTTGATCAGACACAGTGACCCGCTCGGATCATCAACTTGAAATCTTGCCTAGCAAAATTGAAACATCATCAAGGAACATATTTTTTTGGAAATAATAAATGGGGAGACAACATGATTTTGGCATGATCCTTGGAAACAAATACCAAAACTCTTTGCCTAAACATATCTCGTTGAATCTTCCTCTTTACCTTGCATCAAGGCAATGGCCAGTTAACAATTTTTGGAGACAACGGATGATGGATGGGGAATTGATATTATGGAAAGATAGGATTGACTGGCCAAACTCACCTGATACAAAGCAATGGGAGGTACTCAAAAAGGTGTTAACCACTAGGAAAATCCCCGAGGAGACGGATGCAGAGATATACGATGGGAACATAAACCCAAATGAATGTTCACTCTTAAGGAATCATATCAACTCTCTGTAAAGAAAAATATTCTTAAGAGAGAATCACTATGGAGGAAAGCACGATTACAAAAATTTTGGCCAAAAATAGCCCAATTCCTTTAGTTAGTTCATCATAGAAGAATCCTCACTTGGGACTAGTTAAAAAAAGGAGAGGTTTTATTGGACCGTCAATGTGTCAAATGTGTGGCTAACGGGAAGAAGACATGCAATGCCTACTTAACACTTGCACATTTGCAAACAACATATGGCATAGGTGTTTCTAACTTTTCAATCACTCGAATAGGGACCACGAGAGCATCATATCCACGTTAGACCTCTAAAGGATGGGGATTTTCTCCAGTCTAGTGGTTAATAGATCATGGAACCTCTTACCAAATTTCCTTTTATGGTTTACTTGGAAGGAAAGAACCCAAATAGTTTTTAAGAGTAGAAGTAACACTTTGGACCAGGTCTAGCAAGGAATCCTTAAACATATCTAGGAAATAATATTGTCAGAACCCTCGTACACTAATGATTGGAAAGTTCATCCTCACGAATAGGGATTGTGAAAGCCCTTAACCTTTCATTGCAGATGATTGTTCCCTTCGGGTGGAAGCCAATCTAGATATTAGAAACTTCAAATGTTAATTATATGTTGCCCCTAGAAGGCTTCACCAAACTAAACTTTGATGGATCCTCCAAGGTGAATCCAGGAGATGTTGGTTTTGGGGGATTTTCCGAGATAGACATAATAGAGTGTTGAAATTTTTTGTTAAAGACTGTGGGTATGCAAGCAGTAATGAGGTGGAATTTTAAGCTCTTGAAAAGGGTCTATTAATAACCAAAGAAGAATCATTCACCAAGCTTATGGTCGATGGGGAATCTCTCTTAGCCATTCATACAATTCACCGCTTACTGCAGGGGACAAGATGTGAAAAGATCGCTAAGAGTTGGAGATTAGCAACATTGATCACTAGAAGATGTCATTTTCTCTAGGAATTTCAATACATCATTCCGGTCCACACCAAGTGCTCAGGAAATTAAGCTACAAACTTCCTAGAAAATTGGGGATGCAAACATGTTGGGAAATGTTTGGAATCACACTAGTTTAATATTTACACAACCTCTTTACAATCTTAGATCAAGGCATATTGGCTAGTCAAGAAAATCCTGACCCAAAAGGAAGCGAGGCCCTGATGGGGGTGAGAGGAGAATGATGTGCTCCATCGATATCGAAGCGACATTGATAATACAAAACATAATTAAAAGTAAATGGGGGGTGGCGTGGCCACCCCAATACAAACCATATCATGCCCGAAAAATTTCCTCAGACGACAAAAATAACCCCTAGTAAAATATTCCTTGTGTGTGAGAATGTAAGGTCTTGTAACTTAATGGTGCATTCCTAGCTCTAGACCTTGATTTTGAGATGCATTCAAACTGAGCTTAAAAAGGTTGTGGTATACCATAGCAGGAAGAATCCAAACAAGT
Organism: Pinus tabuliformis; assembly: GCA_031772625.1. Taxonomy (NCBI): domain Eukaryota; kingdom Viridiplantae; phylum Streptophyta; class Pinopsida; order Pinales; family Pinaceae; genus Pinus; species Pinus tabuliformis. Next base: position 1,381,072,010 of record CM062819.1, on the reverse strand, counting down.
AGGAGTTCTACACAAGCGAGGCATTTGGTGGGTAGGTATCCTTCCAATCCTTGAAAACCTCTGTTGGAAAATGCAAGCATGATGGTTCCAGGATTATAGGATTTACCTTGTTTAATAGCTGGTGTATGCCAACAATTTATTTTTTGTGGATCGTTACTTGGTGTTGTAACAATACTCTATGTGGTTTGCTTGAATTTGTCTATGTTCTCATCTATGTTGGGGCACAAGCCATGGACACTAGCTTCGTTGTCGGAGGCTAGATGTTCCCACTATAAAGGTTCGTGTCTTGTACCTTCGACATGGTTAGAAGTGTACATGCTCGTGTTTACAAGAGGTAAATTTTTTTCTATGGTCTCCCTGGGCATAAACTATGTATTTTGTTCTTTTCGTTATAAGGTTTGGTGTAAATACGATGACACCTTCATTTGGCTTGTCGCCTGGTGTCCTTCCCGAGTCACTCTTGTCTTGTATGGCCCTTTGTAAGTCACTCATGAGGGAAGCGTGTAAGTTTTTCTCTTCCCCAATTGAGTATTTTTTGTCTCTACCTGGTGTCTTGTGGAAGGGACTTGGAATCCTTCATAATAGATAGCCTGGTCTGTACGCTCAGTCACTAGTGGGCGGTAAATGTTACTGTATTGCATCATGAAATTGTACACAACAATTTATGGCAAGAAATCCAACAAATTTCCATAGTATTAAAAAACATCAGGAGTATATGCTACCCAATGTGTCTGCATTTTATTATGTATGGGATTTTTCTCTCTATTTTGGATCGTTTTGCTTCCTAAATTCAATGGAATTATAAATTGGAAGGGTGGACATGTGAATTGGGTTGGGGAAACCACACCTTTTGCTGGGATTTTGGTTGTAATTATGGTCATATTAACCTTTTTGGGGCTCACTCTGTGTCACTAGGACACGACGCTCAAGGGCTACCTTGGATTGCTCCAATTGGTCACAAATGTTGGCTTAAATTATCACAAGGTCGGAGCAACACAAGGAACTAGAGAGGCACAAGACAACCTTCTTAGCATAGAGAGCATAATTGAAAATATGCCTTGCACTTTATCTCAAGGAGGTTGAAACAATAATTGGGGAAGAGGTATCGATCGTCAAGGCCATGGCAGGGGACGTGATCGCCTTTAGAACAAATATTTAGCCACATGATATAACGAGTATACCTTAGTCGTAGCTTGTTGAAGAATTAATAACTGGGAAACCAACATGGCCAATCATATGAAGACCCCAATTTGATTTGGATTTGATAAATGAACTTCAGGACACATTTCCTGATTAGGGACACTCTAGAGGGGAGTGAACCCTCTACATCCAAAACCTCATTTTGCATTGGAAAAATAAAAACTTTGCTAGCTCATGCTCTACGAGTGGAACATAAATATTTTTCCAGTGTTATTGAAAGTATGAATTATATGAGGAGTGACCAACAACTTCTGAGCTTTCATATGATACACTTGGATAATAGAATGGCCAAGATCGAGCAACATATATCTTGCATTCTCCCTACATTACCTTTGGGATCCAACGCAAAGGAACTAGTCCCAATTGACTCCCCTGATGGATAGTTTGTCTTTTTCCTAGGAACAAGACCTATTTTGGTGGATCTCTAGTATTTCTTGTTTTGATGTCAATGTTTCTTTCTTTGTCATCTTGAAGCTTTTACAACATTTCAAAAGTTGGACTGCTTACTCAACAACCAGATGGTGAACAAACCTGGTTTCCCACTAGGTAGATTGAGATCATCTGGTTTGTCGAGCTGACGATGTAACATCTTTTTGGATAATTGAAGGAAACAACATCATCTTATAAATAAATAAAATATTTCACATTAAAATATTTTCTTGATGACTCACATTGAGTTTTTTTATTGTTATGAATATTTTTAAATGTTACATATTAATTTTATATTAAGAATCAAAGAAATTACGCATCTCCATTTTATTATTCTTATTAGAAAGTACTTGATATTTTTATTTTATTTTTTAACTTTCAATTTATTTTTTCTTTGGACATTGAATATTTTATTATATATAACATTAAAATATTGTATTTTAACATTTTATATATATGTGTGTGTGTGTGCACGTGTGTGTGAAATTAATATGACATAAATTAGTTAGCATAGAGCTTCAAATAGTTATTTAAATCTCGTATTGAAATATTTTTGAAAAGTATAAGATTTAAACATCATACTCACATTTTTTTTTACTTTGTCATTTTTTACATCATAGTCTGATACCAATTTTACAGACTTCAACTAGAGGCGTAGATCAACCTTAACAAAGTCTTAGACTTAATATTTCCTAAGAGTCCCGCCACTTTAGGTTCACATGTGCATCAAACTGCACATGCGCAGGCTTGTCAAAATCGAACTAAAGACAGAATGACACAAAGCTTTAGAGAGAGAGAGAGCTCAGAAACACAAACTCGAATGCCCCAAATCGTGATACATTTTCCTTACTTATAGGATTTCAAGAAAGATTCAAGCATATTCTTGAAATCTGACTTGTCTACATAAAGTGTACAAACTATAAATAAAAAATCTAAACTTTTCCATAGATTCTTTGAAATGTGGGTCAAGTCCCACCAAAACTCGGAGAAGTGCTCTGAGTTTCAGATATTCGTCTGGAAAGTTAACCTAAGATTTTACTTTGGAGGACAGACCCCCCACTTAGTGATTTAAAGTGTCCTGAAAATCTCTCCTAAGATTTACACAGTGGAGATTTTATTGGAATCCCATGGTACTGGTCACACTCACTATCAAGTGACTAGACATGAAATACAACCCACCATGCTTTCCTACAAAGATTCTACTAGTCGCTTGGATATCCATAATTATCACTGTCACTTGAGAAAAATAAATGTTGTGGCCTTGGTGACAAATGGACTTCTGCATGAGTTGCCATGATATTATAGCACAGAAAGAAAGAAGATCCATACATACGAGGTACCCTCTCATCTACATGATTACAAATCGATCCAAAGAATTGATATATTTCCTTGTAGATGGGTTTCTTTAGTGGCTGGATAGTATGTACTTTAAGTGTGTTGAACAAATGTACTATCTGGAAGCAAACCCCTCCCTCGGATCGTGTTGATGTTCTGATATCTTCTCAGAGATAATCAATAAATTCATTTTTTCTGATGGTCCAGAATATTCTTTCCCTCAAGCACCAATCATGTAGCAGTATTTTGAACCAGTATGACCAACGATTGTAGAGGTACCACATAGAGATACATTCGAACATCACCCAAACTATTTTGGCATATTTTGTGTATATCATGATATTACAATAGTCTGCATAGCTTAGCCATGGCTCATACAAACAAATATATCTATGTCCAGTAAAAGGTGAAAATCTAATGACCCCTTAAAACATTTTGGGCGACTCTATAAAATACATAATATTACTTACATTACTATGGCTACTATTAACCCATTGTTCAAGAATGTATTCATATGCATGAATCTCCTTGACCCTATCTATGAGACATTGAAAACAAAATGACATATGACAATATTTACATATTAAAACCCACTGAAAACCCTCTGGAGTAGGGGGAGGTGTTGATGAAGTTGAAGCTGATGAACAACTGAACATCTTGATTTCTTTCAGAGTTGCTTCTGTTGTAAGAAAATATCCTAAACAATTATCTTTTTCCATTTTTATATTCAATCTGAAAGTCAAATTCGTCCAACCTTATGCTCCATCTTAGTATCCTATTGTTGCCTTGTTCTAACAATCTTCTGCTTCTAAGCATTCTGTAGTGGTTCCAGCTAGGGTACTAGACTGGACTCTATATTTAATATCGACCGAGATGCGTAAGCTTAGAGGCGTGGTCTAAAATATATAGACATAAAGAATCTCTGGCCAAGTGAGTAGGATGTAGGATACAATGCTTCTTTACGGAAGACCGGAATATGTAGCCTATCATTCACACACCTAGATTACCCTACTGATATGCTTGATTACAGTGCTTGTTATGAGATGCACCTATCTAATCAAACCATGAACCTAAGTACTGTATATGATTGTGGCAATGATTCTAACCTCCTTACAGAGGTATCACTCAGAAAACCCTTGCTTGGTAACCACACACAGCATGCAAAGATATTTACACTATTAAACTATATAAAGAAAGCATAAATGAACTGTAAAGCAAAACAGAGTTTATGATATAATGTCTCTATGAGTCACACAGGGATCAAATCCCTTACAAGACTCCCTTCCAGATCCTAGTGCTGACCATTCAACATAACCATAAACCGTTCATAAGCGCACACCATATCTATGTAATGAAATTCAACGGTTGTAGGAATCGAAAGCTTATATAAATGTTATGCAACCCGTATGCTATGTAAATCAACAGCTATGTAAATCGAAACTGTGATGCAAACCATGTGGTATAAATCGAAACTGTGATGCAAACCATATACGATATAAATTAGAAGCTATGTGAATACTGTGCGAACATGTGATAACTAGAATGTAACAAAACAAGTGAACAGTATACCAATCGAAGAACGCAGGGCCCGTCCGCGCCTAAGGGTATACTGGTTACAACTGATCAGCTATCAAATCACGCAAGAAGGATACACACGGTCGTGACTGTAAAGAGGTCTGTGTATTAACTTAAAACTCTGTTCTGAGAAATATGATTCAACAATTCAACAACTAACCTCTAAACATAACCCTGACTGTATTTACATATGCGTACGCACAGCCATGTCATCGATACAATGAATGTACATAGTGCTGTTGCCGCGTTTATTACATAGCCTTTTCAAAATGTTTCCATGCCAAGTGTTTCAAAAATCAAAAAAGACTAAAATGAAAAATGGAACGATGCTGTTTCTGCTTTTGCCTGTCAGAGTGCCCTGCTTTGACTCAAGTTGACCGCATGCATAGGAGGCTCGATTTGGCTGGGTGAGAGGTGTTTGTCCATGCTTGGACATTCTGCTTTTCGCCCATGCCTTTCGTTCTAGCTCATCTGCTGCGCCACATGTCAAACGGTAAGCTCATTACAGGATGTGGGTACTTCCTGTAACCATGTCATCAAAAACCTCTAATTCTGGAACATAAAACCCCTAAATTAATTTCTATGCAATTTAATAACTATAGAACAATTAATAATCAATATTCAAGGATTTTGAGGGATGTATGATGAAAATGTATGGATAAATGATATGTTTTTGGGAGGGAAAAAGTGTCTTAGGATGATACCAACATCTCTCCCCGACTTAAGGACTTAGCATGTCCTCATGCTACCCCAGAAGTACTCCCCTTGAACTCTGTGCCTGCATGGATCTCTGCTGCCTTGAGCAAGGTATCTACATTCTTCTTCACCTGGTGATCCTTCTGTCCCTTGAGCTCCTGCTTTAACTTTTTATATTTCTCTTTAAGAGCCTTCTTCTGATTATACCACTTAGTGGCCTAGTTGGAAATCTCAGATTGCTCAGTCTCTAACTCACTGATTCTTTCCTTGAGCTTTTCATTTGTCTTCTGTGTTTCTTTGCTTTGCGCCCTGAGCATTTCATTTTCTCTTTTAATAACCTTTTCCAACATGTTAGCTTCCATGAGCTCCTCTTTCAATTCTTCAATTTGTTTTTCTAACTTCTTCTGTCTTTTGGTGGGAGGTGGTGAACATTTTTCCTGTTTGTTATGGCTTTCCACCTCTATGTCAACTTCTGGTGCTGGTGGTGAATGATCACCACTTTCAACATTCATTTGTGCAGGGGCATGAGATTCAAATTGGTCTTCTTGCAGCTGAATTTTTGGTGTCCTCCTTGTTCTTCGGGAGTAGGTGGTAAAAATTTTGTCTTTCTCAGCCCTCTTGGCATCCTCTTTTTGCATGTTCCTGGTCCTTATGCTGCCCATAGGTTGAGGTGCTCTGCTGGCCTTGGACACTGGAATTTCCTCATCTATATCCTTCATAAACCCAGAATCTTCTTGCACTTCTTCTTTTTCCTCCTCATCTCTGATTTGGTTGACAGTTAAGAATTCTTTCCATGGCTTCCCTCGCTTCTGCAACTCATGTTCAATGAGGATTTTAATCAGGCCAAAATGGTACAGGCTTTTGTCCTCATTCCCTTTCTATTTCTGGATAGTTTTGGCCATCTTTGTTAAACTTTGCAGCAGAAAATATGGCACACTGATTACACATTGTTTCTTTAAATGGAGGAGTAGCTTGATGTGGTATAGATAAACAATGCTGTATCTACCTTCACAGGTTATGAACTTTTGGATAATGTAAACCATTTCATCCCAAGGATGAACTAACCAGCTTCTCGGAACTCCCTTCTTCCAATTTACTGAGGAAACTCTAGATCTGGACATGAACTGTGTCCATGATTTCTCCTTGAATTGTTTAGTTTTAAAGTAATTTTCTCCCTCAGGACTGAGTCCAATTGCCTGAGCTATAGTATCCTCTGAGATTCTGAAGGAGAAGGTGCCTATTAGGGCCTTTTCTCCATTAAAGGTAAAGGCAAATTGTTTTGTGACTTCTTCATTACTCCCATGGAATTTTTCCAGAAAAAATAACCACTGTGCTTCTCTAAGAATCTCAATGCAATCGTTATGGTATTGTGAGCTGTCAAATGTACTGGGTTCGACCCTATTAGTCATGGTGATGGCAGAGGGTTGTGCCTCGAACCCTTTTCTGTCTATACTCTTTAAAATTTAAACACAGAAGTGTCAAGTTGGTTACCTGGCATATATCGCTTCCTTCAGTCTTCAATTATGGTGCTCGGCTGGTCGCTGTGACTGTGGTGGGAGTTGGAGATAGAATGGTGATGATTCCCTTTTCGGCGCTCACCGGTTTCACTGTGTAAACCGACCCCAAACAGTGATACTCTCCTCGGCGCTCCTTGTTCAGATTTTCACTTTGTGACCCCACTCAAATGACAACAATCTCCTCGGCGTTCCTTGCTTCACTCTTTCACTTTGTAACTTATGGGAACCGAGGGTGGAAAGGATGTGAAATAACCTGTACTCGCCTTACAATGCAATCATTCATTTAAAAACAGAGTGCTGTACGCTTGTATACATGTTAGCATAAGAACGCTGAGAGCGTACCCATAGTGCTGAGCCATAATGCTGGGTGGCGAGGTTATGATGCGGGTGTGTGTGGTGTAAAACATATAGGCCGCTTGTTATGATTTGACTGTATGGGGTGAAGAATATATATATAGGCCGCTTCTATTTCATCCTTTGCATTTTTTAAAAAACAAACAAACAGCTCACCACGTGCCCTTTTCAATTATACTCGGTCATGTAGAGAATGTTGGTATGCCTGTAGGGTATATGACATGGTGAATGTGTTGGTGATGGGCTTTAGGGATAGGTTGATGTAGGGAAATGATGAAACTTGGTGGGATAAGGGTGATAAGTGGATGTATGAAGGTGTCCTTGAAATCAATTACAACAGCTTATAGTCACCAAAATTACATTAAAAACTAATCTAGGAAATTAAATGCCCAAGAACAGAAATACATTACTCTTTTGTTGATCATTTGACATGCTGAGTTGCTAATCCTTTTGACTGTTCTTTTTGACAGGTTCTCTGAGGGAGGTTGAATACACAGGTCCTTTGAGAAAAGTTTTGAAGATGTAACAAGTCCCTTTGAAAAATTGGAATGTACAGGTCCCTTTTTGAAGACTGAAAACTGAAGATGCAATAGGTCCCTTAAGAAAATTTGAAGATACAGGTCCCTTGGAAAAACTGAAGATGTTCATGCAGCTCTTTGTATTGTTACAGGTTCACTACTTGCAATTTGCTGGAAGTCTTAGTGAAGTAGCCTTTGATGTCAAGAATTTTTTTTAACAGGTCCCAACTGAATGTTTTAAACAGGTCCCTTTTACTGCTGGTTGGAATGTCTCAAACAGGTGTCAATTGCTTTATCAGGTCCCTTCTGAATATCTTAAACAGGTCCCCTTGCTGGTGGTGTTAGTAGCATAGATGTCTTGAACAGAACAGGTCCCCCTGCAAATATTTATAACCAAGTCCCTCTGAAAATCATGACAGAACAACTTATTTGTTAAAGTCTGGAATGCTGGTAACAAGCTGCTGTTGGAAAGTTACAGTGAAATATAGAATAAGAAATCTGAAGAATTTACAAGGGAGAGATAAAAGTAACAGGGCAGATGTTTCCCTCTCCCCGACTGAAAGTTTGACTTGTCCTCAAGTCATGATACAACTAAGAAATGAAACAATGAACAACAGAAAGAGAATTCATACCCGCCAATAAATTGGTTTTCAGGTAGGAATTCGGGGTTAGATTGTGCCAGATACTGGTTTTCACATCTAACCCATGATTATTTTTTCTTTAGTTTTTGTTTTATTTATTTTTTGTTTATTGTTTTTTTTTTTTTTTATTAGTTTTGTTTTTGAAAGGAAATAAAACTAAGGCAGTGATACTGCAGCTGAGGGCTGCAGTACCTCAACCTCTTCTTGCTGAGATAGTGTATGCAGAAAATCTTGCTTGCTGATGGGCTTGTTGTACAGCTTCAGGCGATGACCATTGACTGTGAAAGAATGACCTTTGCCATCAATAGTTTGGAGTTTTACTGAACCATTGTCATAAGCCTGAACAATTTCATAAGGGCCCATCCAATGGGTGGTGAACTTAGCTTTATGATCCTTGAATTTTGAATCAAAAAGCAGAGCCCAGTCACCTTCCTTGAAGTGCTTCTTCTTAATGTGTGAATCATGCCATTGCTTCCTGTGCTTTTGCATGAGGGTGGTGGTTTGTTCTGCTTGCTGCCTCATCTCATCCAGCTGGTTCAACTGCTGGATTCTCTCTTTTTGTGCTTGATCCAAATCAATTAGTAAATCTGCAGCTAATTTAAAAGTGTAAATTTGGAATTCAATAGGAAGCATGACATCCTTACCGTACACCAATTGGTATGGTGTAAATCCGGTGGTATCTTTCCAAGTAATCCGGTAAGCCCAGAGTGCCTCCTTGAGCTTTTCTTCCCAGTTTTTGCGGTTCATTGCAACAGTTTTGGTAATGATCCCCTCCAAAGTCTTGTTGGTGGATTCCACCTGCCCATTGGCCTGTGGATGGTAGGGGGTACTTTTCCTATGCTTTATTTGGTACTTGTCTGTGATGTCCTTCATGAGCTTTGAGGTGAATTGGGTACCTTGATCAGTGACAATTTCTCTTGGCACTCCATATCTCACAAAGATCTCCTCAAAAAGGAAATTGACTACTGTGTGTTCGGTTGCTCTTACCAGTGCTTTTGCTTCTGCCCACTTTGTGACATAATCAGTACATACTAAGATGTACTGCTTACCATTAGAGGTTGGGTTGATAGGTCCTATGAAGTCCAGAGCCCACTTATCAAATGGTTCCAAGTGAACTTGGGGCTGAAGGGGCATCTGATCGGTAGCTGTGGGTCTGCCCATCCTTTGGCAGCTGTCACAACTCTTTACATACTTCTTGGCATCCTTGAAAATGGATGGCCAATAGTATCCAAGAGTAAGAACTTTGAAGGCTGTTCGCTTCGCTGCAAAATGCCCACCACACGGTTCATCATGGCAAGATTTTAAAATGTCAATTACCTCATCATTACGTACACATCTCCTAATGATCATATCAAAACCAGTGTAAAAGAGATCGCCATTGAGCCATGAATATCTGGCACTTTGTTTGATTAGTCTTTTCCTCTCCTTTGCAGTGAAATGTGGAGGTGTCCTACCTGTAGACAAGTAATTAGCTAAATCAGCAAACCAAGGAGTTACTATGGAAATTGCAAATAAGTGCTCATCCGGAAAAGAATCCTCAACAGGAACAATCTCACCTGGATTTTGCAGTCTAGACAGGAAATCTGCCACCTGGTTTTCTTTGCCTGGTCTATCTAACACTGTGATGTTAAATTCCTGTAACAATAGTAACCATCTGGTAACTCTGCCAATAGTTATTGGTTTATTCATGAGATGTCGAATGGCAGAGTGATCAGTATGTACAAAGACTTCATAACCAGTTATGTAATGGCGAAATTTATTCACAGCATAAATGATGGCAAGTGTTTCCTTCTCTGTAACTGTATAGTTTAGCTCGGCAGGTGTGAGATTTTTACTAATGAAATAAATTGCATATGTACAAGATTCTTCTTTTTGGCCTAAGCATGCACCTATGGCAGTGTCAGATGCATCGGTAAAAATATGAAATGGTAAGCTCCAATTAGGCCCTCTCAGGACTAGTGCAGTAGATAGTTTCTTCTTGAGTTGTTCAAATGCATGTTGGCAGTTCTCAGTCCAATTGAAAAATACATCTTTGGCTAGAAGTTTAAACAAAGGTAAGGCTATCTTGCTAAAATGTTCAATGAATCTGCAGTAATAGCTAGCATACCCGAGAAAACTTCTTACCTCTCTCTGGTTCTGTGGAATAGGCAAATCGGCAATAATCTGTATCTTGGCTGGGTCAACCTGGATGCCTTGAAAAGAGATATAATGGCCCAACACTATCCCTTCGCTTAGCATCATAAAACACTTTTCGTTGCTGAGGGACAGGTTAGCTTCAATACACCTTTTCAAAACTCTCTCTAAATTTTCTAATGCATGTTCAAAAGAATTGCCATATACACTTCAACACAATCATGAATCAAATCAGCAAAGATAGCTAACACAGCTCGCTGAAATGTAGCTGGAGCGTTACAAAGTCCAAATGGCAAAACATTGTAGGCATAGGTGCCCCAAGGACAGGTGAAGGTGGTTTTGTCCTGGTCTTCAGAGGCAATCCGGATCTGGTTGTAGCCACTGAAACCGTCAAGAAAGGAAAATGATGATTTGCCGGCTAGGGTGTCTAACACTTGGTCGATGAATGGCAGTGGGAAGTAGTCTTTGAGCGTGGCTTTGTTCAGCTGTCTGTAGTCAACACATATACGCCACTTGCCATTCTTCTTAGGCACAATAACCAATGGGGATACCCACTGACTGTCAGAAATAGGATATATAAAGTTGACTCTCAAAAGTTTTTGCAACTCCTCTCTGACAATGTCTTGGAGCATGGGGTTCATTCTTCTTTGTGGTTGCCTCACCGGTTTAATGGTGCTGTTAGTGTAAATGTGGTGAGTGCATGTGTCGGGGTGAATCCCATGCATGTCAGTGTAATCCCAAGCAAAGGCTTTTTGGTACTTCGTCAAGAGTCTAATCAATTTTTCTTGTTGAGATGAGTCTAGGTGGTTGCCTATGTTCAAAGTTTTCCCTGGACTGATCTCTATGACTTGACTCTGTGTATTGGTGATGGATTGAACAGGAAAGATGTCATGAAATGTAGATTGCAAGGAGTGGATAGTGCATGTCTCTTGAAATTTTTGAGCTAGAAGTACATCTGCAGCATTATATTGTTCATTTCTCAAATTTTCAGATACATCAGGATGTGAGAGAAATAATTCTACCAAATCAGTATTGTCTTCATGGAAATCATAGATCTGGTCAATGCTAAAAACAGACTGTATCTCCTCTTTGTCATTAAATTTGTCATCAAGCCACAAGTTATGTGTCACTGCAGGTGATTGTGCCGATGGATAGAGGGTGAGATGTTTCCTTTCGGTCCCTCTAGAGATAATCATGTTACCTGATCGGCATCCAATAAATGCATCAGCAGTCGCTAACCATGGTCTACCTAGAATGATAGGATGTCCTCCTAGATTGGATTTGGGTTGAAGGACTAGAAAATCCATCGGATACTCCCAAGAGTCCGGTGAGACGATGATATCTTCCAAAATCCCCTCAGGAATGACTTTGGACCTGTCAGCTAGTTAGAGAACAATTGTGGTATGTTGCAAATTCATGAGTTGGAGTGTTCTCATAGTTTCAAGGGTCATGACATTGATTGCAGCTCCAAGATCTATCAAAGTGTTTGGGATCCGTATGTTGTTAATGATGGTGGTCACTTTTGGAATGCCTGGATCGACATACTTCTCCATGGAGATGGTATTGGTCATAAGGCCTGCTAAATTTCCTAAAACATGAATGGTCTGAGGATCAATCCTCTTTCTAGCAGGTTTCTTGAGACACATGTCTTTGATGGCTTTGGTGTAAATAGGAATGTCCTTTATAGCTTGCAGCAAAGGGATTTTTATGTAGACATTTTTAAGTTCATCCAAGACATCAAATTGTGGTGGAGGCAATGGTTGTTTTACTTGGACCAAACGGTCTGGAAAAGGTGGTTGCAGTGATTGCATCTGTTTGTCCTTGGTTTCACTGCTTGGTTCTGTTTGAGTGGTCATTTCATTTTCTTTTTCTAAGTTTTCTTCTTGCTGATCTGTTATTAGAGAATCCTTCTGGAGCACCCTACCAGACCTCAGATTAATGTTTTGCAAAGGCAGTGTGGAGTAGGAGGTTCCTTCCTCTACATTATAAGCTGGCCTCTCTGCTCTATTGTTCGGATTTGGGACAGTCTGAGCAGGTATTTGTGTGGGTCTGGGAGGTTGTGGATTAGTTGGAAATTGAAGTTGTGGTACATTTATTTGTGGAGGAGCAGGCAGAGTCTGTTGAGAAGGTTGGGGCTGATAAACAACTGGCTGAGGGTGCTGCTGATATGACTGTGAATGTGATGGATATGGCTGTTGGTACTGCTGATATGGCTGTGAGTAAGGTGGGTATGATTGAGGATACTGATGGTAAGATTGGGAATACTGTTGAGACGGTCTCCATTGATTTTGTGATTGGTTTCCAAGCTGCCATGGCATAGGTATATTCCATGAGTTTTGTGCATACATCTGATCATTCATAGGAAATTGCATACTTTGATTAGGAAACATACCTTGGGGTGCTTGCCTTGGCTGCCATGGTCGCTTTGCACCCATGTAGTACACGTTCTCCATCTCTGTGCTGGCTGCCATGTTACAGTTCTGCACAATTTTAACTTTAGGACAGTTAAACATATCATGATGCTCAGTACAGAAAGCACATACTTGGATATTGTCTAGAGGACAGTCTTTTAATGCATGCTTCTTGCGACACTTGGGGCAGAAAATAGCCATGATATTGTCTTCTTCCTCCTGTTTCTTTTTGGCTTTTAAGGTATCAATTTGGTTTCCTAGAGTACTCAACAAATCTGTTTTGAACTCCTCTAAAAGATTACCAATTTCAGCCCGGGTGACACTAGCAGAGGCAGTTTTTATGACCCTAGATGACAAGGTTCTCTTTCCCATTTTGGCTTTACTTCTTGAATATTTTTCACACAATTCAGCTATTTCTTCAAAGGGTAAGGTAGAGATATCACCTTTGCCCATTAAGTTGAGATCATCCATGTATTCTTCCCGGATACCTTTCAAAAATATTGTGCGGACTAGATCAGGAGGCATTGTTCGGTGTTTAGATTTTTGCAAGTTATAGACAAACCGTTCGAGATATTCTTCTAAGGTTTCATCCTCCTGCTGACTCATTCTAAAGATGTCATCTTTAGAGTCTTTGGATCTGCAATAAGGCTGATATTTCCTCAGAAATATTCTCCTCATGCCATCCCAATCCACTATGGCATGCTCACCTAGCCCCATAAACCATTTCAAGGCTGCTGCCTTTAATGTGGCTGGAAACAATCTCAGTCTGTGAGCATCATCAGTATAGCCATAAGTTTGACACACAATATCGAACTCGAATAAGAATGAGTCTGGATCCTCTGAAGCCATACCATAGAAATTGGGTAGCACGGATGGGGGTATATTTTTCATTTTGATCTCCTCATCCTCCTGTGGTTCCTGTATAGGGAATTTAAAAGTTGATTCCTCCTCTTCTTGATGGGGAACTGATCCAGATCCCTCCTCAGCCATTCTACTTGGTCTCTTAGTGTCTCTTGGTGGAAAAGAGAGAAAGGAAAATTGTTTGGTAATGGTGCTACTTTTCCCTTGTGTAGAAGATTTAGGAAAGGGTGGCTGCTGTGATTTATGTGCAAACAGAGTTTCCCTCTCAGCAAGAGTAATGTGCTGTCCTGAATAAAATTTCTCAGCTATTGTTTGAATATCCTCCTCAGTTGGTGTTGTATGCTCTGGAGAGTCTGCTCCTGATGATGATGGGTTAGTGTTGAGATGGTGGGGGGTTCTTACAAATCTCCCTTGATTGTCTCTAAGTCTAGGCATAAATGAACATGATTTCTAACTGTGTTTTTGGTTGTTTTTGTGTATTGAAATTTTTTTTCTTTTTGTTTGAATCCTTTACGTACGCCTCCCCGGCAACGGCGCCAAAATGTAGTGGTTCCAGCTAGGGTACTAGACTGGACTCTATATTTAATATCGACCGAGGTGCGTAAGCTTAGAGGCGTGGTCTAAAATATATAGACATAAAGAATCTCTAGCCAAGTGAGTAGGATGTAGGATACAATGCTTCTTTACGGAAGACTGGAATATGTAGCCTATCATTCACACACCTAGATTACCCTACTGATATGCTTGATTACAGTGCTTGTTATGAGATGCACCTATCTAATCAAACCATGAACCTAAGTACTGTATATGACTGTGGCAATGATTCTAACCTCCTTACAGAGGTATCACTCAGAAAACCCTTGCTTGGTAACCACACACAGCATGCAAAGATATTTACACTATTAAACTATATAAAGAAAGCATAAATGAACTGTAAAGCAAAACATAGTTTATGATATAATGTCTCTATGAGTCACACAGGGATCGAATCCCTTACAAGACTCCCTTCCAGATCCTAGTGCTGACCATTCAACATAACCATAAACCGTTCATAAGCGCACACCATATCTATGTAATGAAATTCAACGGCTGTAGGAATCGAAAGCTTATATAAATGTTATGCAACCCGTATGCTATGTAAATCAACAGCTATGTAAATCGAAACTGTGATGCAAACCATGTGGTATAAATCGAAACTGTGATGCAAACCATATACGATATAAATCAGAAGCTATGTGAATACTGTGCGAACATGTGATAACTATAATGTAACAAAACAAGTGAACAGTATACCAATCGAAGAACGCAGGGCCCGTCCGCGCCTAAGGGTATACTGGTTACAACTGATCAGCTATCAAATCACGCAAGAAGGATACACGGTCGTGACTGTAAAGAGGTATGTGTATTAACTTAAAACTCTGTTCTGAGAAATATGATTCAACAATTCAACAACTAACCTCTAAACATAACCCTAATTGTATTTACATATGCGTACGCACAGCCATGTCATCGATACAATGAATGTACATAGTGTTGTTGCCGCGTTTATTACATAGCCTTTTCAAAATGTTTCCATGCCAAGTGTTTCAAAAATCAAAAAAGACTAAAATGAAAAATGGAACGATGCTGTTTCTGCTTTTGCCTGTCAGAGTGCCCTGCTTTGACTCAAGTTGACCGCATGCATAGGAGGCTTGATTTGGCTGGGTGAGAGGTGTTTGTCCATGCTTGGACATTCTGCTTTTCGCCCATGCCTTTCGTTCTAGCTCATCTGCTGCGCCAAATGTCAAACGGTAAGCTCATTACAGGATGTGGGTACTTCCTGTAACCATGTCATCAAAAACCTCTAATTCTGGAACATAAAACCCCTAAATTAATTTCTATGCAATTTAATAACTATAGAACAATTAATAATCAATATTCAAGGATTTTGAGGGATGTATGATGAAAATGTATGGATAAATGATATGTTTTTGGGAGGGAAAAAGGGTCTTAGGATGATACCAACACATTCCAAACATATGTTTGAGGTTTGTTCGTACAATGAATCTTACTGGCTTCAAGAACATCCTAAATCTTTAGATTCCATTTTTTACAGCAAGGATTTCTTTATGAGAAGATGGATACCTGAGTTCAGTGTCATTAAAACATCTTGATGCATATGAGCAAACTTCTTCCCTTTTTACATGTGTTTGCATTAAAACTCCCGCCCATACTTCATTAAATGCATTTGTTTCTAAAATATAAGGCAATTCATGTCTTGGAAGAACCAAAACTGGAAATTTTGGACCTTTTGTTTAATAATTTGAACTGTGGTAATCATAGATGGGGTCCATTATATTCCTCTAGGTCTCTTTTGTAGGACCTTGACATCTTTAGTTTGATTTTCATAAAATTGTTGAATGTAATTGAGGCTTCCCAAGAACCTTTGCAATTGTCTGCAGTCATAAATGGCATTTGGAAATTCTATTAAAAATTTCAACACATGTTCTTGCAATTCAACTTTGCCTTGGAATAAGATTAGTCCTAAATATTCAATTCTAGTTTTTGCAAACTCAAGATTAGGCTTGTTGAGTACTAACCCATGCTTAAAAATCATGCGGTGAACTATCTCCAAGTGTTTTATATGTTCTTTTAAATCAAAAGAACAGAATAGTAAGTCGTCAATATAAACAATAACAAATTTCAATTCTCCAAAAATATCTTCCATTCTTTTCTGGAATTCAGAGGGTGCATTATTTAATCCAACCAACATTACTCGCCTTCAGAACTACCTGTGTGGTACCAAAAAATTAGTCTTATATCTGTCAGATGGTTTGATCCCTATCTGCCAGAATCCACTCTCAAGGTCAAAATTTCTAAACACGTTATTATTAATGTTTTCTTAAATAAAGATTCTTTAGATGGCGGAGGATACCTGATAGGAAAAAAAGAATCGTTTAATTCTCTATAGTTAATCACCATTTGAGGTTTACCTATGTTTTGTTTTGAATGCTTATTAACATAGAACGATGGGAAAGCCCAAGGGATTTTGCTTGGCTCGATCAAATTTCTTTCTAATAGTTCAGCAATCTCTTTTTTACATAGTTCAAGGCCTGGTGGGGACATTTTGTTTGCTGATGATTTCTGAGGTGTTCCAGAGTAATTTTCTTTGTAGCGAAGATCCACAAAGTTTTGCTCCCTTTGCAAAAATTCATTGGTTGCATATGTTGTACATTCTTCTTCAATTTTCTCTTTTATTTCTCTAATGTATTATGGCCCTTGGATTTCAGCATTTCTGATTACTTTGTTGATCTTTTCTAGCTTGTCAAGAGAACATTCAACTATATCTGGGATATAGTCTACAATTATATTTACATAGCTGGACTTGCTCAGAATTTTTACAGTTCTTCCTTGGATGTTAAGGAAAATATGGTTTGCTTCTACAACAAGAGAAAGATGTCTCCTTACAAAATCTTGTCCAACAAAATATCATTACTTGTATCAAAACTATACAAATTTATAGAAGTAGGAATTCCATTAAGAATAATCGAGAAATCAGGAACCATAGCTCTAATATTCATTAACGTCTTATTTACAGCTCTGAACTGCAAGTTTGTGGATTGCCAATAATATTCAGGAATGGCACTATGTTTTGTATAAGAATTCATAGCTCTTGTGTCTAGTTATGCATCGAGAGAATATTGTTTATAACCACAGACCTTGACATATATTCTAATAACAATCCTATCTTTAAATCCCTTCATTTGGAGAATAGATGTACCTGGTTCTGCCAAGTGATCTTTTGGTATGCATTGCAATGCTTGTTGCTCCTGGTTATGATGTTCTTCTTCTTTGAGAAAATCTTCAAACTTTTCTATCGTCATTGAATATTTTAGTCCTGCAAGTTGTTTATGTTTTTCCACCAATTCCTTTTGGTCAACTCTCATACTAGTTAGAATTTATTTAACCAAGCCTCTTTTTTCTTCAATGGTGGTTTCTAGATGTAATATTTCTCCTTGTTGTTTACTAACTTGGTCTTCTTCTTCTTCTTCGTCTGAGAGATTCTCAATGATGGGAGTAGCTTTCTTAAATCCATTGGATTTTCTTTGATGAAGAAAGCTTGCATCTTCTCTACTTATAGTAGATCTAAAAGGAAACTGCTTTTTTTGTGGAATGTTAGATGAGGGTGTAATTGAAATATGTGTAGATGTGGTAGGTGTGTCACTTGGATAGTAGGCGCCAAGATTCACCATGCTTGGTTGCGTGATTTTGGCAAGTTGACGCTGGAGGGTTGAGAGACATTTTGTGAGATGGTGTCGGATGGTGAAATCCCCTGGTGTGAGGAAAGAAATATGAGATTGTATAGATGCAATTTCAAAGTGGAGGTCTACGGGATTTTCCAAATGAAACATCTTGACATCGGAAATGAAGTCAAGATCTGAGGTGGATTCAGAGCAATATGAGTCTTCTGGATGTGGGGATGGAGGGTTTTACTCATCTGAATCTGTGATTGGAAAATATTCTTCATTTTTTTGGGGCTAATCTACTTGCTCCCATTCAATCGGATCATAAATATTAGAAACGAGTTTTACCCTTTAAAGGACATTTTATTGCCCAATGACCTGACTTCTTGCAAATGAAAGAAGTTCATGATTGTGCTCTTTGGGCGCCTTCTTGCCCTCTCTTGAAATATCCTTTTCTCAGTATCTAAAACCTTTGTCTCTTAGAGTAAAACCTTTTGGGTTTGTTTCGACATAGATATCACAAACACTTGCATTGAAACCAAGTTATTTCTTTACTGATTTGATGTCTTCTTTCAAATGCATTCTTTCTGCAGAGTAAATACAATTTGTTCATGGAGTCCTTCAAGAGAAATACTTTCAATATCTATATTTTCATCTTCAAATCTAGCCCTGACAAGGTCTGATATTCTGCCAGGTATTGTAGACAAATATTTTCTCAAATAAGTTATATTATGTGGGTCTCTTGCCTTATAAAGAAGATCCTACATTTTGCAGAAGAACTTAGGAAGTTCTTTTATATCACACAGTCTTTGGTTCATGAACATATCTGCATAATGATGGACATCAACATTAATTTCTCCATAAAACTCGTGGAGAATTGCCTTGACAAGTTCAACAGATGGCTTATCACTATTCATAATACTGAGCTTGTCAGATTCATGCATTCTAGACCAATGTAATTCTAAGTTACCTTGAAAACCCCAAGTTATCCTTAAAGCTAATTCTAACCATGAGAATTTTTTTTCTATAAATGGAATTTTGAGTGATTTCCCATGCACTCCAAGTATGGATTGTCATGAGGATTTCATTTTTAGATTTTCAATTCAGATTTGTCATTGGAGCTTGATCTATGTTAGCTCGACTAAGAGTAGGGAACTCATCAGTGTTTGAAGGATCATATGGAGTTTTTCTACGAGAACCATACTTGGCATTACACCACTTTTCCCATGCAGATTCAAAATATTAGTTTGGTCTATCGCCATCTACACTTCTGGGCCTTTTGCTAGATCCTTCTCCCTCTTATTTTACCATTTTTATTTATGCTTTGTTCTGTGGTGGAAGATCAAAGACTAGGATTTTTTATTGAACTAGAGCCATTTTTCTCTAACAAATGAAATAACATTTTTGAATTGAAAAATTATGGGATTATGTACATAGAACTGTTTGAGAAATAGTGGAGAATTTTTATTCTCGGGGTTCTTTTCTTCTAGTTGGAATGTCTAGCTATAAACTTCTGCTGCAGTAAGTGCTTCTTCTAACTCAGGATTTTCTTTCTCAAGACTCGGCTTTAAATCTACTACTACTTCCATAATTTTCTCTAACTTCATATTTACATATTTTAACTTATCAAAATGCTCAGAAGCTTTTTGACTCGGAACATCTAAACTAGAATGGAGCCCTAACACATGGGACTGTACTTTCAACACTTATTGTGATAGGTCATCTAGATTATGTGCTACACATGTTAGTTGATAATTGTTGTAGTTATGAAGCCTTATAATATATTGGTGCTTCTCATCTATCACTTTCGTATATTGTAGGAAATACACATCAGCTACAACATTCCCATATTTAAAATTTTGTACTAAATTTCCAGGAGCAAGACTCATTTATAGGAGTAGAAGTTTTTCTAAATCTTCCCCTGCCGTTTCTCTAGGTAGTGTGTATCTCATGAACTTAATATATTTTGGAGAGGAAATCTGTATACATTCCTAACATTTTGTATGTTGTCCCGAATGTTCCTCTTTCAAGATGGATTGATGTTTGTGAAAGACTTGAATGTTTTTATCAGAACTTGGACTTTTAGAGGAAATATAGAATTTTCATTGAGATGATGATTTGTACTTGTGTTTTGCCATATGCCTATTGAGGTCTGAAGTATCATGGCTTCTGAGATAGTGACCTATAATAGGGATTTTGGATAATGCAATTTCATTTCTTAGTTTAATGACTAGTCCTCTACTCGACTCAGAAATAGATAATATTTTATGTTATTGAGTCAAAAAATAATTTTGATACAATGGATGGTATTCTGCAGTCCACTCGTTAGGGATTGTTAATTGAGAAAACCCTATTGTGATAGGAGTGACCTTACCAGGTCCAACCACCACTCCTCTTGTTGTGGCTCTCTGAGTACGCTGAGGATTGAGTGTTGGCATAGTTGTAGAGACAAATAGTAAACAAATAGTGGAATGTAATTGGGCAATATTAGACCGCTCAGTCATATTAAAGCCAAAAAAATGGATGTAATCTTGAAGTATTTCATTAATATGGGGATCAGTTAATGAAACTTGGTATCATGGGATGATGGATGACCAAACTGGACCATTGTGTAAAGGGGCCTCAAAACCACCTGGCAGGGCATCAATGAATTGATTATGGCGTGAATCAATCACAAAAGCTAAGAAAGACACATTCAAACCAGGTCTGACAAGAGGGTTAAAGCCAAATTGTATTAGTCTAAGATTCACATACTTATAACCTTGTTCTAGTCCCCATTGAACATCTTCTGGATTTATGAGAGCTATTTGATACATAGGTTGGGTAAGATTGATAGGAACATTTACAGAGGCATATCTAATAAGATTGGTTGCATGAAACTTAAACATTGGAAGGTCAAAAATCTTATTGGGAGATATATGAGGAAGTTTCCAATTAGGAGTGGGGGTAAATTCCTGGACTACTACCCTGGTACCATACAAGGTCTCATATTGTGATTTGTTTAATATCCTTCCAATTTAATTGGTTTTCTTTGAAGCTTTCATATTAGCAGAGAAATCAAAACCACTTTAGGCCATGTCTTACTACAATTCACTACTCAGTATTGCACAATCAGGTAAGGAAAAGAAATATGTGAAAGTAAAATACTATGCACCTGAGGAATGGGACTCCCTCAGAGTTACAACACTTTCCTTTGCCTTCAATTCTCTGGAAAACATGGTCCACCAGCAATCTTTGCTGCAACAAGGTTTCATATAACGTCTTCACACTACTTGTTATGCAACCAGCTACAAAATAGAAGAAGAAGTAGATCAACGACTTCAAAATTAGACTCTTTGAGGGGGAAACCTCCTTTACATTACACAAATGTATAATTCCTAGATGACTCAAATGACAAAACCTCCTTTCTATATATAGGAGTCTAAGGGGTCACACTATAATCAGAGCTGACATAACAATAGTAATGTAAGGGCACAACAATACCAATAAGGGGCTACACTAACAATAACAATGAGGGAATACATTAGTATGATAGGGACCTAACATGCCCCTCTCCTTCAAAAAAGTGTTGTCCTCAATGCTTGAGTAGTTCTGGATGCTTCTGTATAAAATTCTCATCCTCCCATGTGGAACTTTAGTGGGTAAGTTCTTCCACTTGATGAGATACTCAGAAATTGATCGATTTCGTCGCTGTCGAGTTCTTGTTTCTGTGACTGCTTCAGGTTCCAATATGATTTTTCCTTCCTCATCAAGTTCTAGAAATATTGTTTGAACTGGGAGCATATCACCTATAACCTTATTTAATCATGAAACATATAAAACTATGTGCACTCAGGAAGATGCAGGAAGCTCTAATTTGTATGCCATAGTACCAATCTTTTGCAACACCTTATAAGGACCATAATACTTTGGTGATAATTTAATATCCTTCTTAGTTTGCTTGAGGGACATTTGTTTGTATGGTTGTAGTCGTAAAAATACCCAGTTACCTACTTCAAAACTTCTTTCACTGCAACGTTGATTTTCTTATTGTTTCATTCTATTTTTCGCCAAATTAAGGTTATCCTTTAAGAGTTGGAGAACTTGTTGTTGATGCTCAATGTGATCTTCGACTACTTGAACCTTATAATTTTCTCTTAAAGATCATGTGATGGATGGTGGATGATATCCATAAAGTTCCATAAATGGGGTCATTTTTGCTGCAGTATGGATGGAAGTGTTATACCACCATTCCGCTAGAGGTAACCACTTGACCCATTGTCTCTGTTTAACGGATACAAAGCAATGAAGATATCCTTCCAAACATTTGTTCACTATCTTAGTTTGCCCATCAGATTGAGGATGATAAGATGAGCTATGAGCTAATTGAGCACCCAAAAAATAAAATAATTTCGTCCAAAAATTTCCAGTGAAAATGGGATCTCTGTCGCTTACAATAATCTTTGGGTTTCCATGTAGCTTTTGAATTGTTTCCATAAATGCAGTAGTAACTGTATTGGATTTAAATGGATGACATAATGCACAAAAGTGTGCATACTTGGTGAGTCTATCAACTACCACCATTATGACGCTCTTTCCTTCGGAATTGGGTAAACCTGTGATAAAATCCATTGAAACCTCCTCCCAACGTTGACCTGCAATGGATAAAGGTTGTAACAGACCCAGAGTCTTAATTGTCTCAACTTTATTTTGTTGGAAAACCAAACATTCCTCCACAAAGAATATCATAATTAAGGCCATCCCAAAAAAATCCTTCTTAACCTGTGGTAAGTTTTTAAAAACCTCGAGTGCCCTCCTAACAAAGAGGTGTACAATTCCATAATAATCTTTTGTTTGAGTTGGGAATTCTTACAAAGGTATAAGTGATCTTTGTACCATAATCAATCATTTTTCCAACTAAATGTATCAAATGTATTAGCATCTTGTTGCAATTTTTGAATGAGTGCCCACACTTTTTTGTCATTCTTCCATTCATCCTTTGCTTCGGCTATCCAATCTAGTTGGATAATAGAAATGGCACAAATAAATGCTTCCATGTCCTCGTCCTTTCTTGAGAGTGCATCTGCAACAACATTTTGCTTCCTTTTTTTGTAAATGATTTCAAATTCATAACCCAACATCTTTGTGACCCATTTTTGCTGCTCTTCAAAAGATAATCTTTTTTCTAAAAAGTATTTGGGACTATCATGATCCTTTTTTACGTTGAAGTGTCTTCCTATTAGGTAAGATCGTCATTTCTTTAGTGCATGTAGTATTGCCAACATTTCCTTCTCATAAATAGCTTTGTGTAAATACTTTCCTTTGATTAGACAACTTTCAAAAGTAATGGGTCTTCCTTCTTGCATTAAAACAACACCAATTCCATTTCCTGAGGCATCACATTCCACAATAAATGTTTTTGTGAAGTCTAGCATAGCTAAGGCCGGTGCTGGGCACATTTCCTCTTTAAGATGTTCAAAGGCCTTAGTTGCTTTTAGAGTCCAAGAAAAATCATCTTTCTTCAGTAATGTTGTTAGAGGTGTAGTTATTCTCCAATAATTCTTAACAAACTTGCGATAATACCTTGTCAACCCGAGAGATCCTCGCAGATGCTTTATGGATGCAGGAATTTTCCATTCCTTAGTGGCTTTAATTTTGTTAGGGTCTACCTTAACACCCTCATGAGATACAATATGACCCAGATATTCCACCTCCTGTAATCCAAAGAAACCTTTGGAGGTTTTTGCATATAATTGTTTCTCCTCCAATAATTTGAGCACCTTGTCAACATGTTGAACATGATCCTTCCAATACTTGTTGTAGATTAATATATCATCAAAAAATATTAACACAAATTTTCTAAGGAAGGGTTTGAAAATGGAATTCATCAAACCTTGAAATGTAGAAGGTGCAATGGTAAGGCCAAAAGGCATGACCAAATTTCATAATGACTCTCATGAGTTCTAAATGATGTTTTCAGAATGTCTTCGGTCTTCATTCCTATTTGATGATATCCTGAACGAAGATCCAACTTGGTGAAGTAAATTTGTCCATGTAATTCATCCAATAATTCGTCAATGACAGGAATGGGAAATTTATCTTTAATAATGAGCTTGTTGAGTTCCCTATAATATAGACACATGTGCCATGATCCATCCTTCTTGTGCACTAATACTACTGGAGCATAGAAAGAACTTTGACTAGGTTGAATTATACAAGCCTCTAGCATTTCTACAACCATACGTTCAATTTCACTCTTTTGGGCATAGGGATATTTGTAAGCCTGATGTTTGAAGAAACACTTCTTGGAATCAAATGAATATGTTGGGAATAATACTGAGAGGGGGGGGGGGGGGAGGTGAATCAGTATTAGCAAATCAATAATATTTTCATTTCCATTATCAGATTCATATACGCTACTTCAGTTAAGGATACCCGCGTGTATACGCAACTGTGTTTAATGCAACTAGCATATATCCAGTAAACTTATGATTCAGTTAGTTGATCTTCAATGAGTGCATCAGAACATTATTAACCATATGAACAGTAAACAGATGCATTAAAACAAAACAAATCATCACACATAAGAAGCACACATGAACACCGTTATATAAGGTGGAAACCCAATGTGGTGAAAACCACCTGCTGCAATTCGTCTCTATCTTCTTTTAATAAGAAACTTCTTTTTACAATATTTTTGTACTGTTGCAGTCTTATACCAGTACGCAGGTTTCTACCTGCAGAAGGCTACAACCTTCTCTCGTTCTCCAACTACTACTGGAAGGGAGCTACAACCCCCTAGCTCTTGTACTAGTTGATGTACTAGTACGTAGGTACTGGCCTACAGAAGGCTACAACCTTCTCTTTTCTTCCAGGGACCACGTTTCATAAATTTTCAGACTGGATCCATAAATACAAAACAATCACTGCTGCAATACAATCATTAACTCTAAATCACCCAACAACTGAATCACTGAAACCCTGTCATCAAAACACAGTCACCAAAACACAGAGCAGAGCCTAGAACTCTGCAACAACCACTAGAACCAACAGCAACCTCAAATATCAAATCTCATAATGTATACGCTACTTAACTGTGTTGAACCAGCACGTATATGCCCTTTCACCAGAGAGAACCCGCGTATAAATATAAAAATAATTACTTATA
Organism: Pinus tabuliformis; assembly: GCA_031772625.1. Lineage (NCBI taxonomy): Eukaryota > Viridiplantae > Streptophyta > Pinopsida > Pinales > Pinaceae > Pinus > Pinus tabuliformis. The sequence goes on along the minus strand of CM062819.1, from coordinate 1,381,046,970 downwards.
CCTTCGCTGCAATTTTCAACTTTATCAACCACATAGGTGCCTCATTGGTTCCGATCAAGCAAAGTATCACAAACCCATAACCAACATATTAGATCTCACACTTCATTAGATATTCATCACTTGCACACTTGCTCCTTGGCCTAATGATCTTCTTCTCCTTATATAGGTTTAGGCCTCTCTCAATACCATGGTCCAAAACCACATAGGACCAATACCTTGGACCCAATACCTGGGGTCAATACCTAGGACCAAATACCAAAATACCATGGACCAAATACCACGGACCAAAACTTATATTTCCAACATGTACACGCCTTTCCCTCTGTAAATGTGCATGTGTACGTATACGCGACTTGGTATATGGTGAACTCGCGTGTATAATCATCCTTGTCACAGCGAACCTGCGTATACCTCTCTGATCATTCTAGTTGTACCATGATCTATCACCTGAGTGAGTTGCCATCAAGGACAACACCTGTATCATACCTGTATCATAATGCCAACAATCTCTCCCTTTGGACTTGATGGCAACATCCACACCAAGTCACTCTCCCCCTTTGATATCAAGGGCAAAGGGCAGACCAAGATATTCTCTCCCTTGATATACATTTTGATGTCCATACTCCCCCTGAGTACATGCTGAAATCTCTGATTGAGCTCCGCCTTTGTATATGCTAAGATGTATCACTCTGTCCAGGCTCCCCCTGAGCACATATCGAGTCTAAACAAGATCATGATAGTCATGAGCAACTATCATACATCATATGATCTGCACTATAAGCATCTCTCATCAACATCGGTAACCTGTAACCTGCAATATCATTTTCTTGACCAACCAACAGTAAGTGGAAAGATGTATCATTTAGCCACATAAGCATTATCACCAAAGTCTTCTAACCACAATGCCAACAATGCATTATTTGAAGCATGTGCTCCCCTTGAACCTATGCCAACCACCATATCAAACTTCTTTTCCTATTCTGCTTCTTTTTCTTTAGAGCTCCATATACTCGACTCTGAAGCCTCCAACTCACGTATATATGCGACTTCTCTTTATAATATCTACGTATGCAAATTGGAATACTGAAGGTCTACACTTTCAGTTTCCCCTGTGTCTGTTACGTCTACTAACTGAGTTATGCCACCTCTTTCTGACTCTAATTTTGTCTTCTTCAATACCTGGAATTGCGATGATGTATGATCATTTTGCTTTGGTGTCTGAATTTTGCTCCTGCATTCCCTTACTTTATGTCCAAACTTGTTACATGCATAACATCTTATATGTTTCATATTCCTTTTATTGCAATCAATAGCTTTGTGACCAAACATATTGCAAACAAAACAATATCCTTTAAAGTACCTGGAACGTGATGATCTTTCTGTGTGATGGTCTTGAAGCACTCTTCTTCTACATCTAGCTGCAACATGTCCAAGATTATGACAATCATAACATTCAATATTACTCATCGGAGGAAATAATCGTCTATCACTTCCATAGTTAGGAGCAAAAGATTTTCTTTGACGAATTTCTTTCCTTGGTTGCTGTTGGGGTTGATCATTTATCTCCTTATTGATCATTTCAAATTTTGCATTAGAATTCCTTCCCTCACCTTGTGAGCTAGACTCACCTTCAACAATTTCATAAAAACCAAGACCAGTTTTGATAGCAGGGGATCTTTGACTACTGAGAATATCATCCAAAATCTTAATATTGTCCTGAAATCGTAACAGTTTATTCTTTTCTTCTAATTTACCTTTTAATATATTTACCTCAACCTGATGTTGTTCTTCCTTTTCCAAATATTGCTTCTTTATGTTTTCTTCAGCTTTTCTTCCTTCTTCCACTCGTTGCCTTAATTCGAGCATTTCATGTTCTTTTTCTTCAAGAGCTCCTTCATTCTACTTCTTTGATTTTTCAAAGTCTTCTTTTAGAGAGAGGATCTTAGATTCAAGTCTCTGGATTGTTATGCTCTGATCTTTTACTACATCCTGCAACTGTTCCCTTACTCTGGTTACTATCTCCAGCCGATCTTTTAATCTGGTAACTTCTTCTATTTCTACGTCCTTATTTTCATATGCCATGAGAAGTCTAATGTCTTCATCACTATTGGATGAGTCATTACTTTTATCATGAGTATAATAACTTCTATTACCTTCTTCAAACATCTTTCCTTTGTTATGAGGGCATCTAGCAGCGTAGTGACCAACTCTACCACAAGAAAAACATTTGAAAGGTAGCTTACCTTCAAACCTTCCAGATCCTCGTTGAAGATTCTTGACAAAATTTACCTCATATTCTTCTTCTGAAATGTATCCTGATTCACTGAGTTTTTCTTTTCCCTTTGCTGATACTTTAAATGTGGCTTCTCTCATATCTGATGGTCCTCCTTTTCTCATTTCAAAAGAAGTTAGGATTCCGTGAAGCTGCGTCATAGTGATTTTTTGCAGATCCTCCTTTTCTTCTATGGCAGACACTTTGGATTCAAATTTTGCAGACAATGATCTTAAAACTTTCTCAACTAAGACAAGTCCCTTAATTTCTTCACCCAGATTCCTCATACAATTGACAATCTCATCTATACGTAGGAAGTAATTAGCTATGCTTTCATTACTATGCATCTTAAGAGTTTCATACCATATTCTGAGAGTTTGAAGCTTAGCACATTTTACCTGAGCATCTCCTTCATAGCTTAGAATGATTTTGTCCCAGATTTCTTTGGCTGATTTGAACTGCATGACCTTGACAAATTCTGATTGTGACAAACTTCCCAATAAGATAGTAACAGCTTTAGCATTGATTTCATATTGCTTTCTACATGTTGTATCTGTAGGAATTGCTGATGGATATGCATATCCTCCTTCCACGATTCCTGAAATATCCATTCCAAGCAATTGTAATAGGTTGTGGTTCTTATCTTCCAGTACATAAAATTGCTCCCATCAAAAATTGGTGGTCTGATGGCTCCCTCTCTTTCTTGATTACTCATCCTGATGGATCTTCCTTCAAGCGATCAAGCTTCTTCCGAAGGACCTGCTTTGATTCCAATTGTTGGGAATAATACTGGGGGGGGGTGAATCAGTATTAGCAAATCAATAATCTTTTCATTTCCATTATCAGATTCATATACACTACTTCAGTTAAAGATACTCGCGTGTATACGCAACTATGTTTAATGCAACTAGCATATATCCAGTAAACTTATGATTCAGTTAGTTGATATTCAATGAGTGCATCAGAACATTATTAACCATATGAACAGTAAACATGTGTAGTAAAACATAACAGATCATCATCCATAAGAAGCACACATGAACACCATGATATAAGGTGGAAACCCAATGTGGGTGAAAACCACCTGCTGCAATTCGTCTCTATATTCTTTTAATAAGAAACTTCTTTTTAGAATATTTCTGTACTGGTGCAATCTTATACCAGTACGCAGGCTTCTACCTGCAGAAGGCTACAACCTTCTGTCATTCTCCAACTACTACTAGAAGGGAGCTACAACCCCCTAGCTCTTGTACTAGATGATGTACTAGTATGTAGGTGCTGACCTATAGAAGGCTACAACCTTCTCTTTTCTTCTAGGGACCACGTTTCATAAATTTTCAGACTGGATCCATAAATACAAAACAATCACCACTGCAATACAATCATTAACTCTGAATCACCCAACAACTGAATCATTGAAACCCTGTCATCAAAACACAGTCATCAGAACGCTGCAACAACCACTAGAACCAACAACAACCTCAAATATCAAATCTCATAATGTATACGCTAATTGACTGTGTGGAACCAACATGTATATGCCCTTTCACTAGAGAGAACCCGCATACAGATTTGAAAATAATTACTTATACCTTCACTGCAATTTTCAACTTTATCAACCACATAGGTGCCTCCTTGGTTCAGATCAAGCAAAGCATCACAAACCCATAACTAGCATACTAGATCTCACACTTCATCAGATATTCATCACTTTCACACTTGCTCCTTGGCCTAATGATCTTCTTCTCCTTATATAGGTTTAGGCCTCTCTCAATACCATGGTCCAAAACCACGTAGGACCAATACCTTGGACCCAATACCTGGGGTCAATACCTTGGACCAAATACCATGGACCAAATACTATAGACCAAAACTTAGATTTCCAACATGTACGAGCCTTTCCTTCTGTAAACGTGTGTGTGTATGTATACGTGACTTGGTATATGGTGAACCCACATGTATATGCATCCTTGTCACAGCAAACCTGCGTGTACCTCTCTAATCATTCTAGTTGTACTATGATCTGTCATCTGAGTGAGTTGCCATCAAGGACAACACCTGTATCATAATGCCAACAATCTCCCCCTTTGGACTTGATGGCAACATCCACACCAAGTCACTCTCCCCCTTTGACATCAAGGGCAAAGGGTGGACCAAGATATTCTCTCCCTTGATATACATTTTGTTGTCCATACTCCCCCTGAGTGTTATAGCTCCAAATCTCACTCTTATGGTTTGTGATGCTGCACTCATGGCCTAAGGCAACCCCTCCTTCCAGACCTGGTCCCAAAATTTAAAAAACAATGTTTTATCCCTTATACGTGACATTGCCCTGAGTTAAACGCGTGTATACGTGGGTAGGTCTATACCCAACCCACGTATATGTATTAAAACACTTGAAAAAATATAAAACTCCTTAATTTCGGGTGGAGATTGCGGGTTTTACCTGTTGATCACCTGTTAGTGCCCGTGGCCCAACTGTTCCCAACCAATTCCCAACTAAAAAACTACTTTGGGAGAAGTATAAAAAGGCTTCAATGGGAAGGCCTAAAGGAGGAGAGAAGAGAGAGAAAGGTTATTATGCTGAGATTTCCCTGACCAAATCTGAAGATCCTTGTGCCTCCTGCACTTCCCCCATTTTTATAGGAAACCCTTGTTTCCTTGTGTGATGATGTCCATTTGCTACTTGTGATATCATGGAGTAAGTCATGGAAGGAGTTTGTTAAAGGCTTGAGGCTGGACGAATCCGGAGGACGGTTCCGCTAGGAGCCTGCGAAAGGACGACTCAAGTGAAATTGTTCTTTTCTATACTTTATTTGTCTATAATAAAAGAAACACATGTCTTTGTTCCTGATATAAATCTTCTTCATGTTTATGATATTCATGTTAGAATTCATATGTGAATGGTTGTTTAGTTTCATAACTAACTACCTTTCTTTCTAACATGAAGATGGTTTCTTTATAATGTTTAGTCCATATATTGTTGTACTTTCGTGAATTGATTGTTTTGCAGGTCAAAGGAGCAAAGGAACTCCAAGAATGGTTTGGATCTTGGAAGGACCTTCTCAAACGTAGGACCTTAGGTATGCCCCTTATCATAGAATTTGCTTATATTAGCATAATGGTTATGTGGAATGTGTGTTTCTCTGTATAGACAACTTTCAGTCTGCTAGGGTATTAGCCCAAGACCCTAGGGGAAATTTTCCCTTAACAGAATTGGCGACTCCACTGGGGACAACATCATTGTTGTTCCTAGTTTGGGTGTGTTCAAGCCAATCAGGGCTCAGCTGCCTGTTTGCTTGCTGTTGTTGTGTAGTCTGTTCTTGAATTGTAAGTTTGGTCAGTTTCTTCAGACTGTTTTTTATTTTTTCTTGAAATCTTTATATACGTTGTTTTTCTTGTTTACAGAGGCGTATATATGCATGTTTCCTTAAGTGAACCCGCGTATATGCAGGTTTCCTTAGGCACAGTCGCATATACACGCAATCTGTACATCAGTACAGTCACGTATATCTTGCAATTTTCAAGATTTTTTAAATCTTTTGTTTCTGAAGGTCTGTCTGCTGGTTTGAGTCAGTTCTAAACAGTTACTTTCCAGTGTCAGTTGTTAGTTTTACAGCAAGGAGCTGATTTCGAATTCTCTCTGATTGTGAAGTGTTGGTCTTGTTTTTGTTTTTGCAAGCGTCATCGTTTTTTGCTTAAGCACGCAAGATTTCTTGCTTGGAATCTTGGCTACTCTGATTCATCAGGGCAGGAAGATTGATTTCAATCTTTGTGTTAAATCTTGTTTTTGGTGACTTTTTGTTTGCTTGACAAAACCGCTTTTTGTGACCATCCACTTTTTGTTTCATGAAAGTTGTTGATTGACACTTTCTTGAAATTTGTCTTTTTCATCTTTTGGTCTTTGTTGCCAAAGCTTTCATTTCTGCTTTTAATTGTTAAGAGCTTCTTTAAACACGTTTCTTTTTGTTGAGTTTTCATCCATTGTGTGTTGTCAACTTGCATAAGTGTTTGTTGCCTATTCTTCAATCATAAAGTTTCAGTCTTGTTGAGAGCATTTTTGGAAAAGACATTTTTGTTTTTGCTTTTGAAGAAAACTATTTGAAAAACTTGGTTTTGCTTTCTTGAACTTTGTTTTGATTTGGTTTCCTTTTAGTGAATGAAAGTGCATTATTGTTTGTCTTGAAACTTGTTTTTAGTGTTTAGACAAAATGAATGGTAGCATCTCATATTCCATCTAAACATTTTAAGTGGAAAAATAAAAATTGATAAGCAAAGCAACTTTCATTTCTTGATTTAAGAGTAGTTTTGAGTCTTGCATCAGCATGTACTTGTTGCATTAGGATAAAGTTGCACATCTTTTTAGGCATCCATAGCTTTGTTAATTTTTATGAGTGTGAAGCGTGAATTAAAGAAAAGAAAAGAAAATTTGTTGTTTTCCTTGAAGTTCCTCTGAACCCTGTAGAAATTTCTTTTCATCGAAAAACGAAAACAAGTGCATTTGCATGTAGTTTGGTTTTTATTAATTTCTTTTGTGTCAAAAGACCACTAGTTTCACTTCTGTTTATCCTGTGACTTAAAGAACAACCTATTTTAAAATCAAGCGCTAATTAAAATTCACTAAAACTTTTTTATTATCAAGTTAGATACACCAACAAGTTTTAGGATTTTAGGGCCTTGGATTAGGCGAGTGGAGAGATAACTCTCCAAGGCCATTTAAACTGTCAAACATAGGAGTCTGAATAGTGAGTGAAAATCCAATAGCGTTAGGAAGACTAGGAAAGCTCCGAATCTGGGAGTTAAGCACGAGGGTCTGTGAAGACAGGGAAGAGAGATACCCCCTCTCCTACTTGTCCGAACTTACCTCACGACTGTTCCGCCTGGCTTCTGCGACGAGTTGGTATCCATAGTTGCTACTCCTAGGGATCTACACAGGTGGCTGCGGAGGGGAATCCCGTGGCACCTAAGGTCGACGTTGCATCACTCTCAACGGTACTACTGGAGGGGACCCTTGCAAAGCTTGGGGGCTTGCATCGACACAGGTTGTTGTTAGGAGGTCAGCGTAACTTCCTCTGTTACCTTCGCTGATAGGACTGGGCCGTCATTATCCCAGACTATCTTCGGAGGGGCCCTTAATTCACTTACTTGTATTTTGGTGTCCGGTCCTAATCACCCGGAGTGGAAATACTTGGAAGTTGTTTGACTGGTTGATATCTTTAGGGACTTTATAGTGTGTGCTTTGTGCTCTTAGTTGGCCTAGCTTTCAATTTTTTGAGTCTTTAGTTAGATCTTAACAAAAAATTCAAAGTGGCTGACCGATCACCTAGACGGTCTCGAAGACTTCGTGGTCTTTCACCACCAAGTTTAGAGCCTTCTCCTAGAAGGCGCAGAGGTAATACTGTTGGTGGGTTTCGTCCCACGGCAGCTGACACATTGGGGATTGATCCTCCTCTCGGGGGAATTAGTGTTCAAGTAAGGCTTGGCACTTCCGCAGAACAAGAAAGGAACACTCCAGTTCTTTCTTGAGTTCTCTTTCAAATAGAGAATAACATAGAGGTAGAAGAACTCTCAGAGTCGTTAGCGGCTCCGAATTCTGCCCTACCTTCTAGCCATCCAAAAGTATTGCAATACGTTGGGACTTCGACGCATAGACCGTCAAGTCCAGGTCACATTACGTGCTTACTGTCGATGACCACTACTGGAAGCATGGCTTCTACTGCAAGTGCTACAACTATGCAAACTCCAACATTAGTACAAGGGGGAGGAACGATTTCCATCTCCTCTGCTTCTTTGTTTGGGTCTTTTGCTAGCACATCTTTAGTTGGGTCTACCTCCATTCCGTCCACGAGTGGAAATTCCCAAACCAATGCTTTTAGTTCTGGATTCTTCCCATTTGGCACCCATTCACAGGGTATTCCGTCAGTTCCGTTTAGTGCCACCACGTCCATGATGGGTGGATCGGCTTCATTCCAGGGTTTTCCTTTCGGAAGTGGTCATATACCACATTCCAACCTGACAATAGGATCTATGCCTTTTTCTTCTACAGGACAAAGCAGCAATCCTTTCCAAGGTTGGACTAACCCTATGGTTAGTGGCATGGGAACTGGGAATCCGTTTTTCGGCCAACAAGGGAATAGGCCGTACTCCACAGTTAGTTCGTTTCAAAGTATTCCTCCCTTAGCTTCTGCTTGGAATCTGTATCAGGGGTTATCAACTCCTTATAATCCTTTAGGAGGAAGCTTTGCTGGTTATGGAGGCTTTGCGGCCGGAGTTGGTCAAACTCTGAATTTTGCTGGATCACAAGGCTTGCCTTTTGGTTCAGCTAGTTCTGCTGGTTACTTTGGGCAGCCTGGTGCCTTCCAAAATCCAGGCCAATCTTTTCAGAACTTTGGGAGCTCCGCCCAGTCTGGGTGGAATCCCCAAGGTCCTCCTAGGCTTCCGTTTCTGGAAACTTTGAACTTGCCAGATCTCACTAAGTTAACAAACAATCCAATCAAATACAATCCGGCCTGGCCTCCAGTCCCAACCAAACTCCCTTCGGACATTCCAAAATTCGAAGGGAAGAGCAATGAAGACCCAGGCTACCATGTAACCACATTCCATTTGTGGTGCTCATCGAACTCCCTTATTGATGACTCGATTAGGTTGATACTTTTTCAACGCACATTGACTGGTAATGCAGCCAAATGGTATATAGAGTTTCCAGGGGGCAGCTTTACATCTGTCGCTGACTTAGCTAATATTTTCTTAAATCCTTTCCAGTTGCCTGTCCGTTATGATGCCGGAACTGAACTTCTGGCCACTTTTCGTCAGGATAAGGAAACTCACATTTCTGACCATATTCAGGAATGGAGACAGAGAAAGAGGCTCATTAAAGTCGAAATCCCTTCGGAGTACCGTCTCGAATGGTTTTTGAAATCTTTACAACCTGAGATCTCTAAGGATGTCCCCATGTCCGGAGTCTATTCTGAGGAGCAAGCCATTTTTAGGGCCCAGCAATTAGAATTGATCTACTCTCAGTCTGGGATCTTACAAAAATACTTGCCAGATGCTCCTGGATCTAAGGTTGATATAGCCAAGTCGAAGCTAAGTCCCCATGCGGATGGTATCGTTGGATCGGTAGACACAAATGCGGTGAACTTGTTGAGCCAATTGCAGCAGTTGTCTTTGCAATCTACTCCTAACAACCAAGTCACATCGTCTAACCCTACGGCTTCCCAACCCTCTTCGATTAATGCTGTCAAATCTGATAAACCTAAAGGAAATCAAAATTCCAATGGGAAAAAGAAAGGACGAGGTAAGAAAAAGAATCAGGATGGGAAGGCTGACACAAATAAATTCGGCAATAATGCTGGTGGTGGTAGAAATAAGTCTAGAAAGAAAGTCAAGTTTCCATGCAAGTTGTGCAGTGGAGACCATTTAACTCACCTCTGCCCCAAGATTGAAGACGCTCAACGCTTGTTAGGGCAGCAAGGGACTTCTAGTTCTCAGGCTGTGTTAACTAACCCTTTTCCCCAAGGGCAGCAAATTCTTGCTGGCGCAAGTTCAAACCCTGGAACCTCCGCAGGGGGCAACCAGGAAGGGGAAAAATCATCAAATGTTTTCATGATGGGTTCTAACGTCCATGTGGTTACTCGGTCACGTGATTATGGTGAAGCTAAAACTTCCAGGAATAAGACTGCTCCCGGAAATACCAACCTTCATATTGAGCGACCCCCTGTCGAGACTATACCACGGATACCGAAAGGTTCCACTAAATGCGCGACTATTAATCCTAATGCTAGGGCCACCCAAAACTACTCCATTGTTGAGGATCTGGCTTAGAGTCCGTGCGCCATGTCCGCTTTAGAGGTTCTCCAGTCATGTCCGGCTCAACGAAGTGCTTTACTTTCCACGATTGGGGCAGTTGATCCAACTAACTCTTTAGTGCTCACTTTCGACATGTTAAATGTCAAAAAGTGACTCCCTCATCATATGGCTTTCCAAATAAAGTCTACATACCGGAAAATTAACATTTTTCATACCGTTATTAATGAAGGAGCTTCCACGTGCGTTATGTCGATGTCATGCTGGAAGGCTATTGGATCGCCTTCGGTTGTTCCTTCACCTACCGTCCTGACTGCATTTGATGGTCATTCTCATAAGCCGCATGGGATTATCCCGGCCTTTCCTATATGTGTTGGAGGGAAGGTCGTCAATATTGAAGTAGAAGTCATAGATGCTAACCTAGACTACAATCTCCTCTTAGGAAGGAACTGGGTATACGAAATGGATGTCGTTGTTTCGACTCTGTTTCGTGTCATTTTCTTTTGTCATGAAGGGAAAATCATTAAGGTTGATCAATTGGATTATTGTCCAGTCGATCCTCAAGCAATCTCTGACTCTACTGTTCCCTTAGTGGATAACCCTCGTCTGCCGACTGAGAATTTAGGAGTTGGGATGTATTCCTCACTGATGGGTACCTTTGATCTTCCCTCTCCTATCGCTAGAATCAATGTCGTTTCATCATCTAAGGAGTCTCCTCGAGAAGAGTTCTTCCGAACTCATTATTTTTCAGACCCTTGGACCTTGCCTTCACCTACGACCACATTGGCTGAAGGACAAGTAAATGGAATGGCATCCCCTATGTCTGCAGCTGAGCTTAGATATCAGTCTATCGTTAACTCTGCAGATGACCACTCTACTCCTTTTTCCAAAGAGGAGTTAGATGGTGATGTGGCCCTGGCCTGGAGCCTTGATTCTACCTCTGCCCTGGACTGCTTAGATACGGTTTTACCGTCTGAAGAAGCAATCCTCGAAGTAATGATGGGTGTAGATCGACCTTGGGAAGACTTACACCATCATTCATATTTTCTTCCTCCATTAAAGGAAGTAGAATCTAGGTTCTCCGAGCTCTTTACTAGTGATGTTTGTACGATATCAAATCCTTTGGCTCTAGCACACTTTCGTGCCGAAGGTAATATGTCGGTGATTTCTAAAACGATATCTATAAACATCTCTAGGGACCCTAGTGTAATCGAGAATATCTTCATCGAAATCAAATGTTCCCCTGAAGAAATTCAAATTTACACCGAACTTTTCAAGGAATTTCGAGATGTATTTGCTTGGTCTTATGAAGAAATGCCTGGCATTGACCCATCAATAGTTCAACATGAGATCAAGACGTATGAAAACACCAAACCAATTCGTCAAAGGCTTCAGTCGGTTAATCCTAGGAAAGCAGCAGCTATTAAAGCTAAAGTTCAAAAGTTGCTAAAGGCGGGTTTTATATACCCTGTTCCTCTTACTGATTGGGTTTCTAATCCAGTCCCTGTGGATAAAAAGCAAGGAACAATCCGAGTATGCATCGATTTTAGGGACCTATACAAGGCTTGTTCGAAAGATAATTACCCCACGCCATTCATTGATCAGATTATCGACGAGTGTGCTGGTAATGAGATTTTTTTCCTTCATGGATGATTTTTCCGGTTATAATCAAATTTCTATCCGCCCTGAAGATCAACATAAGACAGCTTTTATATGTCCCTGGGGTACTTTTGCATACAGAAAGATGCCTTTTGGTCTTAAAAATGTTGGAGCTACTTTCCAGCGGGCCATGTCATATGCTTTCCACGAAATTAAACATATCATCGAAGCATACTTAGACGATCTCGATGCTCGTTCTCGAAAGAGAACTGACCACCCTAGTCATCTTCGATTGGTTTTTGAGCTATGTCATTTTTATAAAATCCGGTTGAATCCCAACAAGTGCGTTTTCATGGTTACATCCAATTGGTTATTAGGGTTCATCATGTCAAATGAAGGGATTCGGGTTGATCCCTTCAAGGTTGAGGCAATAGTTCAGTTGCCTCCCCCGTCCTCAATTCGACAACTTCAAAGTCTTCAAGGGAAGGCTAATTTCTTAAGATGGTTTATAGCGAACTATGCCAAGATCACTAAAGGGTTCATGCATTTTCTATGGAAAGGAGTTCCATTCGTGTGGGACGACTTTGCGCAGCGGTCGTTCGATGCTTTGAAAAAGGCATTAGTCTCTGCCCCGCTTTTGAGTCCACCGGATTATGGTAGGGACTTCCTTTTATATCTCGCTGTAGCAGAATCAACCATTGGTATGGTTCTCGTTCAGGAAGACGATGCTCTCACAGAGCATGTGATTTATTATTTGAGCTGAGGCTTAATAGGTCCTGAACTTCACTATTCTCCGGTTGAGAAGTTGGCTTTGGCAGCTGTTCATGCTGTCCAACGGCTCCGTCATTATATCCTGCTACGCAAAAATTTTGTCTTAGCGGCGGTCAATCCATTTCAATTTGTCCTCAGTAGGCGAGTGATTGGGGGCAAATATAATCGATGGATAGTCATTTTGCAAGAATTTGATCTCGAGTTCTTGTCTGCCAAGTCTAAGAAATCCATGGTTTTCGCCGAGCTAATTTCAGAGCTGCCTTGTGGAGAGGATACTATTTATGAGGAAAGTTTTCCCGACGAACATTTATTCCTCATCTCTTCACTCGACCCTTGGTATGGAGATATCATTGTCTATCTCCAAACTTCGAAGTTTCCCTCTACTTTCTCTAAGGATGAATGTCGGAAATTATGTCACCTAGCCAAAAATTATGTTATCATTGGTGATACATTATACCGTCGAGGGGTTGATTCAATCCTTCGGCGCTGTTTAACCTTAGAGGAAGTAGAGTCAGTGCTAAATGATTGCCACAGTGGAGCTTATGGTGGTCATCTATCAAGGCTTGCTACAGCCCAGCGCATCTTGCGTGCCGGCTACTTTTGGCCTTCACTATTTAAAGACTGTGTTGAAGCGGTCAAATGTTGTCACTCCTGTCAAATCTATACTCCGAAGATGCGCGCACATCCAGCTCCTCTTTTTCCCGTTGTCACTGTCGATCCCTTTACTAAGTGGGGTATCGATTTTACAACTTGTAATCTGCCTTCAGAGGCGAATCACAGGTACATTATCGTGGTTGTAGACTACTTTACGAAGTGGGCCGAGTCCATGCCCACTTATAAAAATGATAGTGACACGGAAACATTGTTCCTTTTTAATCAGATTATCTCAAGATTCGGTATCCCGAGAGAGATTGTCACTGATCATGGCAGTCATTTCCAAAATCAACTGATGTCTGAATTGGCTCTCAAATTTGGTTTCCAGCAGGAGCATTCATCTCCTTATTATCCTCAGGCCAATGGATAGGTCGAGGCAGTTAACAAAACTCTTAAGACGATCCTGCAACGGACAATCGACAAAAATCGGTCCAATTGGCATATTATGTTGTATCCGGCTCTTTGGGCATACCGGACCTCCGTGAAGACTGCTACTGGTTTTACACCTTTTCAGTTGTTTTATGGGATGGAATCTATCTTTCCGATTGAATGTGAAATTCCATCTCTTAAGTTAGTTTTTGAGCTCCTTCCAGAGACTTTGAGTATCGAAGATCGCCTCCTTCACTTGGAACATCTCAATGAGCAGTGTCGATATGCCGCCACGATGAATGAAGCTCATAAGAAAAGGGTTAAAACGCAGTATGATAAAGTTATCCGTCCTCGAGTCTTTTCTGAAGGTGACCTTGTCTTGGTCTATAACCAAGATAAGGACACCTTGGGGGCAGACAAGTTTAAGCCTATGTGGTACGGTCCCTTCATTATTAAACGAGTTTTAGAAAAAGGGTCGTATGAGTTAATCGATTTTGAGGGAAACAAGCTGGCGGAGCCCCGAAACGGGCTCTACCTAAAGAAGTACTTTGCTTAAGTAGGAGTTAGGCAATGGATTCTTTGTACATTATGTATATTTGTACATATCTCATCGAGAGTTTTTTGATATCAACACTTTTTGGTCTACTGTGACAGGTGTTAATGGATGACTTGGTCTATTTTGGGTTCGCCGATGGTGCTAGTCGGCACACTCGGAATCTCGCTTCCACAACATGGGTACTTTACTATCCAATTGATCAATTGATGGTATCAAGGGGCGTATGCATTGGTCCCACTTCAAACAACATGGCTGAGTATACTATCGTCATTAATTTACTATCCGAGGCAATTTCTCATGGAATCGACTCGTTGGTAGTTTATCTTGATTCACAATTGATAGTGTCACAATTGAACAACATTTATCGGGTAAGGGATCCATGTTTATTTCGCCAGTATTTAAGGGTGAGGTTGTTGCAAAGATCATTTACTTATATTAATTATTTGCACATTCCAAGATCTCATAATTGGTTAGCTGATTCTATCGCTAATCAAGCATTAGACTGGCATATCAATCATTCATCACAATAAAATCAAGCATCAACAAGTCGAACTGTATATGTATATATATATATATATATATATATATATATATATATATATATATATATATATATATATATATATATATATATATATATATATATATATATCATAAAACATCTCGAGTGTACATAAGTTTGTCCAAAAATATACAAAATTGGGACTCAAATGCCCATAATCATGTCTGGTATATCTAGTGCCCCGGCTCAGGATGAGCGGCTAAGTAGGTAGCTATCGCATTGGCCACATGCTGAAAAGTGCGAACCCAGTCACGTGGCATGCCAACCACATGACACTGCATATCCTTAGGAAGGTCCTCTACGGCAGCCATCGGTACTCGGTGACTTAGTCTCACCAAGTGTCGCTGAACAGTATGTAGGAGTCGTTTTGTATCAGTAGCCGCCTCTTCGGCTCCTCAGCCCCTCCGTCCATGCCGTCGGAACCCATCTGGTCGTACCAACCCAATATCTGGAACATGATCATCATATTAGTCATTTGAATCCCATCAAAAATATTTTTCAAAATTCATTATTATATTTGAAAAATCCAAAAAAAAATCATAAAATCAAAAATACTTACCAATGTCGCCCCATGCTGCGGTCGGTGGTAATGCTAGATCGGGATCTCCTCGGAAATCCAACCCAGCATAAGGGTAGTCATCTATGGCGATGATCTGCTGATCCCACCAGGTAAAGAAGTCATCGTCAAATGCAGTCCATGGGACGTCCCCACCCCCTAGACGTTTCATCAGGTCAGCCCACCTGCCCATGCGTGGATCTCGTGGGGTGCTGATGGAAACTACTACCCTAGGGCGGAGTGATGGGACCCTCTCAGAAAAGAAAGAACACAGAATAGTCCCATATCTAAATTTTTGGTCTATCCCCTCTTGATAGAAGTGAGTTGGCTCTTCATACTAGCCAGAAGAGGAGTACACCAGTCAAATACAGTGGTGAGACAGTCAACTGCCACGCTCATGGTTAGCCGTGTTGCCTGGTGCAGAGAAGCTGACCCGTTCACTCGAGCTATGGTGAATAGGATTATCCTTAGCGGTAAACTCGCCACATGTGTGATGGAAATCTGACTTCCAACCTTCTTGGGATGTCTCGGGCAATATATATGTACGTAGTCCTCGATCGAGAGACTGCACCGGGAATGTACTACCTCTCCCCTTCGGGAAAGGCCCGTGATAAAATAGATATCTTCCACTTCTATCCTAAGTGGCATCTGGTCAATCATAAAGGCATCCTCCTCGATATTCTAGTAATCAATGAGCATCTCAAGCAGACGTGTGTTCGCTTTCATATTCGACAGTTTGAAGAATTTAAGCAAACCACATCCCTGTAGGGCATCCAAAGCATCAGGATTGTTCATAACTTCATCGTCCACTGCGGTACGCTCTCTTTCTCGCCAAGTGACCGGCATCCTGAAAGAAAATTGATTTTCAACCATTAGTTTTTGTTTAAAAATGTTTGCGGCGTATACACAGGTCCCTGTGCACACAGTCGCGTATAGGGCCCGTGTGTATGCGGGTTTCATATTACCAACCCGCGTATACACCGCGGTGAAATTTTTGGCAAAAAATTCAACGGTAAAACATTAATTAAAAATCTTAAAACTAGTCACAATCAATTGCAAGACAAGTATAAGAGTTACCTGGAGGTTTTTGAAGAATCTGAATGGTTGAATTTGGCGTATTGGAAGTTTGCTCCTTTTGCTCCACTTCTTTGCTCTCAAACTCAAATGGTGAAAATGGTGAGTCCAAAAAAGCTTTTACAGGTTTTGAAAATGCAAAATTTTTTCAAAATTTTATTTTGTTTGGCCTCATGCGATTTTTAACTTGGGAACTTGGAATGTTGAGAATGGTTTGATTTTCAGGACATTTTGGACGTTTTTTTTTACAGTTTCGAGACAGTTCCATGATTTCTGACCCATCATGGCAGGTATCGTTTTCTCACTAGCATATAGGTTAGGGAAGCCATTTTTCTGTTGCATGATGCATACTAGCCTCCATCTATCGATACATCTTCCATAGGGTCGATCCAATCGTGTTATGGTTCGTAAGCCATCTTCACTCGCCGATTCTTTAAATCATGACACGATGGTAGAAGCCATCCTTTACATGGGCATCGTAGTTAGCACCTCACTGACATTTGTTGCCCATGCTGCTCCGATTTGAGTAGGCTCGGGAGTCCTCTGTAGTCCCGCCATGACTTATGCGATGAAGACTCATTCCTCTTTGCTTCTTCGCTTCGTTCTGGCCTTATACCCTAGAGGCTCCTTTATGTTGAGTTGTACTACTGCATTGCATGTTGACTACTTGCACCTTTTGGCCTAGAGCCGGCTTCACTTAGACTCGTGTTTAAGCCAACTTTTGACCATGACAATTGCAAAATCAACCTTGCATACCTTTGACTTCTGCAGCTTGACACACCTTGACCCGTGGAAGGAAAGCACCTTTGAGTGTCATTGACCAGTTTTCGCCTCCCTGCATTAAGCATAGGAACATTCCATTCCCAGGAACTAGATCATCTGTTTCACCAACACTCATTCTTTCCATTGTACCATAGCATTCTTTTATTCTTTTTCCAGCTTAACAGAAAAAGACAAAAAAATTATATATTCCAAAAAGAGCGGGAACAGGACAGTATTTCCATTTATTGTTGGCAATTCGAGTCAGTCATGTCGCCCTTGAACAAAGCACTCAAAACAAAGTCTCCTCCATTTGGGCGGGATTTAGTTTGACTTAGATATGCCTTAACCTTGTTATTGAGTCATTTCTCCCCCAATTGGTTATCTCTTCCAATCATATGGAGGGTTCGTTCATGCCTCCTGCATGACGAACTTATACAGAGTCATCATATACTGCCATATAGTCACATTGAGTCATGCTTTTGTTCAAGGGAAGGTAGCCTGAGTCGGCCTCTCTGTGGTGTCTCTTGACTCATTTTTAAGTTGGCCATCCCTGGTTGTCATTGTCATGTCTATCATCACATTAGTTATATTGGTCCTTTACTCGTGCCGGTTTGAGAAGGTCTCCATTGACTTCTTGCTAGCGGGTCTTGTCCTTATCGACGACGACATATTGCTCTGAGGACAGGCCTAGAGCTGCCCTCTGGCCCTATTTTCATTATTGATAGGTCACCTTGTGCTCAGCATTGATCAGTATCATGGATCTTTGACTGAGTGGTTTCCCTTGTGTTCGACATCAGCTTACATTATCACACATTGGGATTCATGCAGTACCTTGGTTTCCATTTGACCCTATTGGTGGATACCTCGCCTCTGTGTTAGCTTCCATTATTGTTTGGTTCAGAGGGTTTTTATCGTGCGCTAGCCACATCTTGTGTACGTCGGAAACGTACTTCAGTTGGGTTACTACATCTCTTTCGTCTGATTCCTTCCACATTATTGGCCTACGGGTTACACTCGCACTAGATTGATGAAGGATGCCTTAATTCCTTCCTTCTAGCGGATCTTTCCCTATCGACTCTAACTCATTGCTTTGGGGCAAAGATCTAGAGTCCATTTGGCAGTACCTTGGGGTTTGCAGTCATTAGTGGTAGATCCTTCGCTATCGACAGTGGGAAACCATCATTGTCTCCTGATCGATAGATTCTTACAGGTGTTCGACTCCAGCTCATCTATTCACACTTGTTAGATTGTACTGGGTACCTTGACGCTCATTATCATTATCGGTGAGTAGTCTCGCGTTTGTTAATGGTATACATCAATGACCGGTAATCAAACGATTTCTCACATGGTCGACTTCAGATCATTTATTCCCATGGTGTAGAAATGTACCACGGCGGTCAGTGAAGACCTCGGGTTGTATCAGCATTCATTGGTTCACTTGACAGTTGCTCCTGTTGCTGCTAGTTGATACCATTCCACCTTATATGTTGCAGTCAGTCATGGCGACATTCTATATGCTAGCACCTGAGTTTGCAGTGTAGTACCATCCTATTCCATCATGTTCAGTTGGTACCTTTTGTGATCAGTTCTCGATATCAGTGATCCGGTTCATCCTTCAGCATCATTGACACACTTATATGTGATATTCAGACATGTACTTGTTCGATCATGATCGTATGATCCATTATCTATTTCCCAATCATTTATACTTGCATACTTAGTGGATCCGCTTGTACTTGATATGCGGACATGCTTTATTTCCTCTGAGCATGGGTATGCCCACCTCAAACAGTGTTTCTTTCTGATCTCCTTTTGTGGCTTGGCAGGCTGAACTCTGGTGAAGTCCTTCTCGGTTTTTGACAGATTTCCTTTCCATGTACTTGCTTAATACATTTCAGCCATCATGTACCCCTTCTGACCTCATATATTAGGGGGCATCTGTTATAGCTCCAAATCTCACTCTTATGGTTTGTGATGCTGCACTCATGGCCTAGGGCAACCCCTCCTTCCAGACCTAGTCCCAAAAATTAAAAAAAAGTGTTTTATCCCTTATACGTGACATTTCCCTGAGTTAAACACATGTATACGTGGGTAGGTCTATACCTAACCCGCGTATATGTATTAAAACACTTAAAAAAATATACTGCTTAATTTCGGGCGGAGATCGCGGGTTTTACCTGCTGATCACCTGTTAGTACCCATGGCCCAACTGTTCCAAACAAATTCCCAACTAAAAAACTACTTTGGGAGAAGTATAAAAAGGCTTCAATGGGAAGGCCTAAAGGAGGAGAGAAGAGAGAGAAAGGTTATTATGCTGAGATTTCCCTGACCAGGTCTGACGATCCTTATGCCTCCTGCACTTCCCCCATTTTTACAGGAAACCCTTGTTTCCTTGTGTGATGATGTCCATTTGCTACTTGTGATATCATGGAGTAAGTCATGGAAGGAGTTTGTTAAAGGCTTGAGACTGGACGAATCTAGAGGACGGTTCCGCTTGGAGCCTATGAAAGGACAACTCAGGTGAAATTGTTCTTTTCTGTACTTTATTTGTCTATAATAAAAGAAACACATGTCTTTGTTCCTGATATAAATCTTCTTCATGTTTATGATATTCATGTTAGAATTCATATGTGAATGGTTGTTTAGTTTCATAACTAACTACCTTTCTTTATAACACGAAGATGGTTTCTTTATAATGTTTAGTCCATATACTACTGTACTTTCGTGAATTGATTGTTTTGTAGGTCAAAGGAGCAAAGGAACTCCAAGAAGGGTTTGGACCCTGGAAGGACCTTCTCAAACGTAGGACCTCAGGTACGCCCCTTATCATAGAATGGTTGTGTGGAATGTGTGTTTCTCTGTATAGACAACTTTCAGTCTGCTAGGGTATCAGCCCAAGACCCTAGGGGAACTTTTCCCTTAACACTGAGTACATGCTGAAATATCCCCCTTTTTATATGCTAAGATGTATCACTATGTCCATGCTCCCCCTGAGCACATATCGAGTCTAAACAAGATCATGATGGTCATCAGCAACTATCATACATCATATGATCTGCACTATAAGCATCTCTCATTAACATCAGCAACCTGTAACCTGCAATATCATTTTCTTAACCAACCAACAGTAAGTAGCAAGATGTATCATTTAGCTACATAAGCATTATCACCAAAGTCTTCTAACCACAATGCTAACAATGCATTATTTGAAGCATATGCTCCCCCTGAACCTGTGCCAACCACCATATCAGACTTCTTTTCCTATTCTGCTGCTTTTTCTTCAGAGCTCCATATACATGACTCTGAAGCCTCCAACTCGCGTATATACGCGATTTCTCTTTATAATATTTGCATATGCAAATTGGAATACTGAAGGTCTACACTTTCAGTTTCCCCTGTGTCTGTTATGTCTGCTAACTGAGTTATGCCACCTCTTTTTGACTCTAATTCTGTCTTCTTCAATACCCAGAATTGGATGATGTATGATCATTTTGCTTTGGTGTCTGAATTTTGCTCCTGCATTCCCTTAATTTATGTCCAAACTTGTTACATGCATAACATCTTATATGTTTCATATTCCTTTTATTACAATCAATAGCTTTGTGACCAAACATATTGCAAGCAAAACAATATCCCTTAAAGTACCTGGAACGTGATGATATTTCTATGTGATGGTCTTGAAGCACTCTTCTTCTACATCTAGCTGCAACATGTCCAAGATTAGGACATTCATAACATTCAATATTACTCATTGGAGGAAATAACTGTCTATCACTTCCATAGTTAGGAGCAAAAGATTTTCTTTGATGAATTTCTTTCCTTGGTTGCTGCTGGAGTTGACCATTTATCTCCTTGTTGATCATTTCAGATTTTGCATTAGAATTCCTTCCCTCACCTTGTGAGCTAGACCCACCTTCAACAATTTCATAAAAACCAAGACCAGTTTTGATAGCAGGGGATCTTTGACTACTAAGAATATCATCCAAAATCTTAGTACTGTCCTGAAATCGTAACAGTTTATTCTTTTATTCTAATTTAAATATTAAGATATTTACCTCAACCTGATGTTGTTCTTCCTTTTCCAGATATTGCTTCTTTATGTTTTCTTCATATTTTCTTCCTTCTTCCACTTGTTGCCTTAATTCGAGCATTTCATGTTCTTGTTCTTCAAGAGCTCCTTCATTCTACTTCTTTGATTTTTCAAGGTCTTCCTTTAGAGAGAGGATCTTAGATTCAAGTCTCTGGATTGTTATGCTCTGATCTTTTACTACATCCTGCAGTTGCTCCCTTACTCTGGTTACTGTCTCCAGCTAATCTTTTAATTTGGTAACTTCTTCTGTTTCTACGTCCTTATTTTCATATGCCATGAGAAGTCTAATGTCTTCATCACTATTGGATGAGTCATTACTTTTATCATGAGTATAATAACTTCTATTACCTTCTTCAGACATCTTTCCTTTATTATGACGGCATCTAGCCGCGTAGTGACCAACTCTACCACAAGAAAAACATTTGAAATGTAGCTTACCTTCAAACCTTCCAGATCCCTATTGAAGATTCTTGACAAAATTTACCTCATATTCTTCTTCTGAAATGTATCCTGATTCACTAATTTTTTCTTTTCCCTTTGCTGATACTTTAAATGCGACTTCTCTCATATCTGATGGTCCTCTTTTTCTCATTTCAAAAGCAGTTAGGATTCCGTGAAGCTGCATCATAGTGATTTTCTGCAGATCCTCCTTTTCTTCTATGGCAGACACTTTGGATTCAAATTTTGCAGACAAGGATCTTAAAACTTTCTCAACTAAGACAACTTCCTTAATTTCTTCACCCAAATTCCTCATACAATTGACAATCTCATCTATACGTAGGAAGTAATTAGCTATGCTTTCATTACTATGCATCTTAAGAGTTTCATACGTATTCTGAGTTTGAAGCTTAGCATGTTTTACCTGAGCATCTCCTTCATAGCTTAGAATGATTTTGTAGCAGATTTCTTTGGCTGATTTGAACTGCATGACCTTGACAAATTCTGATTGTGATAAACTTCCCAATAAGATAGTAATAGCTTTGGCATTGATTTCATATTGATTTCTACCTGTCGTATATGTAGGAATTGCTGATGGATATGCATATCCTCCTTCCACGATTCCCCAAATATCCGTTCCAAGTGATTGTAGATAGGCTATGGTTCCTATCTTCCAATACATAAAATTGCTCCCATCGAAGATTGGTGGTCTGATGGCTCCCTCTCTTTCTTGATTACTCATCCTGATGGATCTTCCTTCAAGCGATCAAGCTTCTTCTGAAGGACCTTCTCTGATTCCAATTGTTGGGAGTAATACTGAGAGGGGGGGTGGGGGGTGAATCAGTATTAGCAAATCAATAATATTTTCATTTCCATTATCAGATTCATATACACTACTTCAGTTAAGGATACCCGCGTGTATACGCAACTGTGTTTAATGCAACTAGCGTATATCCAGTAAACTTATGATTCAGTTAGTTGATCTTCAATGAGTGCATGAGAACAGTAAACAAGTGCAGTAAAATAGAACAAATCATCACACATAAGAAGCACACATGAACACCATGATATAAGATGGAAACCCAATGTGGGTGAAAACCACCTGCTGCAATTCGTCTCTATCTTCTTTTAATAAGAAACTTCTTTTTACAATATTTCTATATTGGTGCAGTATTATACCAGTACGCAGGCTTCTACCTGTAGAAGGCTACAACCTTCTCTCGTTCTCCAGCAACTACTGGAATGGAGCTACAACCCCCTAGCTCTTGTACTAGCTGATGTACTAGTACGTAGGTGTTGACCTACAGAAGGCTACAACCTTCTCTTTTCTTCCAGGGACCACGTTTCATAAATTTTCAGACTAGATCCATAAATACAAAACAATCACCACTGCAATACAATCATTAACGCTGAATCACCCAAAAACTAAATCACTGAAGCCCTGTCATCAAAACACAGTCACCAGAA
Source organism: Pinus tabuliformis (assembly GCA_031772625.1). NCBI lineage: Eukaryota > Viridiplantae > Streptophyta > Pinopsida > Pinales > Pinaceae > Pinus > Pinus tabuliformis. Next base: position 1,381,023,994 of record CM062819.1, on the reverse strand, counting down.
CACATAGCAGAGCCCATAACTCTGCAACAACCACTAAAACCAACAGCAACCTCAAATATCAAATCTCATAATGTATACGCTACTTGACTGTGTCGAACCAGCGTGTATACACCCTTTCACCAAAGAGAACCCGTGTATAGATCTGAAAATAATTACTTATACCTTTGCTGCAATTTTCAACTTTATCAACCGCATAGGTGCCTCCTTGGTTCAGATCAAGCAAAGCATCACAAACCCATAACCAGCATACTAGATCTCACACTTCCTTAGATATTCATCACTTGCACACTTGCTCCTTGGCCTAATGATCTTCTTCTCCTTATATAGGTTTAGGCCTCTCTCAATACCATGGTCCAAAACCACGTAGGGCCAATACCTTGGACCCAATACCTGGGGTCAATACCTCGAACCAAATACCAAAATACCATGGACCAAATACCACGGACCAAAACTTAGATTTCCAACATGTACGCACCTTTCCTTCTGTAAATGTGCGTGTGTACATATACGTGACTTGGTATATGGTGAACCCACGTGTATACGCAACCTTGTCACAGCGAACCTGCGTATACCTCTCTGATCATTCTAGTTGTACTATGATCTGTCATCTGATTGAGTTGCCATCAAGGACAACACTTGTATCATACCTGTATCATAATGCCAACAAAATAGCATGATCATGATCATGAATAGGTGGGAGACATTTGGCAGTCTCAAATACCTTGGAATGATTGTCCAAGACTTTTCAGAGATATGGAGAAATAGATAGTTTCATTGTTTGAACCTCTAGTGAACATAATTGTGGAATTACACCTCGTTGTTCTTTACTTAGAAGCTTGGTCATGCCATTTGAGCTTATTATCTTTCCTGGTTTCCCTGTAATACCCCTTAATTCAACTTCCTTTCCTTCCCAAAAAAAAACAAGAAAAGTCCTTGAAAATTAAAAGTTATCGTACCCAAAGATTGTAACCATTAGACTCCTAGTGGATAGCTTGATAACATGGCACTTTCCAGAGAAATTTATGGTTCCTCCATTTGCAACTATCACTTGGCACTCTGGTGTTGGATATAGGAAGCAATTCAATTCCTTGGCTATCTTACAATGAATAAAATTATGGTACTACCTGAATCAATCAACATTATTAACTTTTTCTTCTTGATATGTCCTTCTATCTTGAGAGTTTGAAGAGTGCTAATTCCTGCCAATGCATTACAAGATATGGTCGGATTCATTTCTTCTTTCTCTAGGGTTGCTTCCTGGTGTATATCCTCCTCTTTTGATGTTTCTTGTTCCTTTTCTTCCTCCTCTTCACAATCTATGTAGAATAATTTCTTCTCAACACACTTATGACCTTTAGTGTATTTTCTATCACAACTGTAACAAATCCCTTTTTCTCTTTTTTCCTTCAATTGTTGTGGTGTCAACCTTGTAAGTTGTGGAAGACTAGGACCAACAACACTTTCATCTTTATAGTTGTGAGTGGTAGACTTCCTTGTTGCCATAATTTTTCTTTCAACTTTTCTTGCAACCCTAAATGTCTTCTCCAATGAATCAGGTTCCCAAAGGCAAACCTCATGTTGGATGTTATATTTTAAATTCCCTATGAAGACACCAATCCTATGCTACTCTAGAATATCGGTTACCCTTATATTTAATTTTTGGAAGTCTTGAATGTGCTCTGTCATTGAACCCTTTTGTTTTAGATTTATCAATTGGCTAAATAAGGTGTTGCTCTTTGTATCTTCATAATGTGCTATCATTTCCTCTGTAAAAATTTACCAGGTTACAAGTGGTTTATGAGGACAAATCCATCTATACGATACAAACTGATTGGGTTCTAAATATAAAGATGCAATACATACCTTTTGTGAGGGTTGCACATCATGTAGATCAAAATATTGCTCCATCTTTAGTATCCAAGTTACCGGATCCTTGCCATCAAACTTCCTCATATCTATCTTTGGGATGTGGTAGTTCTTAAACCCCACCTTTTAGTCTCTAAAATCATAATTGATATTCCTTTTCTCTTCATCATTATTTTCATGGATTGCCTTGTCACCACTGGGATGCCTTTCTTCCAACAACTTTGCCAAACCTTCCTTCAATCCCTCTAACTTTACATTCATCATTGCTTCCATGTATGCTTTTAAACCATCATTCAAAACTCCCATGTCCCTTTTTATACCATTTATCTTAACATTCATCATGGCTTCCAATTCATTTTTGATTACTTTTTGCGAGAGCAAAACTTTTTGCACTTGGTCTCGCAATTTTGATATATCATGTTGCATTTCTTCCTATTCTTCATGTGTCATAGTAGAGCTTTCAGGTTGCTTACTAGGTGTTTCCATTTTCTTTCTTCGGGGCATCAATTAATGATAAGTATGCTTCACTATTCCCTTTGAATTACTTCAAACTAATTTTACAAAAAAAACTTATGTAAATTTTAAAATCTAGACACCTTTTTTTTTGCTTTGTAGGAGCTCGATATTGAATTTGTTGTATCTCTGTAATTTTGGATATCCAAGGTCTGAAATTTCGTCTTGTGTTAGCCTTTGACTCCTCTTTCCAACCCCACAAGTCTAATAGATATTGGATTCTCCAAGAAAGAGTTATCCCAATCTCCCACGATAACCTGATTCTCCAAGAAAGAGTTATGCCCTGAAAACGGTATCCAACAAACTATAGCATGTCCTCTTTTTGTAAATTTTTACGAAATTTTAATCCGATGCTTAAAGAGAAATTTATGATGATTTTCCCAAGGTTTCCTGTTTGAGATGGAATTCGGGAGCCTGCAAAAACCCTAACTTCATTGGATCATATCTTCGAAAATATAGCGAACCAAGATCTAAAATTTGTACACAAGGTTCACCAAGATTTCGGCTCCACTGGGTTTTAATTTCAGCTTCCGAAGCTTCTTAGAAAAAAAAAAAGTTATAGAGAAAAATCCATGATGACCTGTGTGTAGCAGCGAAACCCTAGAATCCAAACCTCTGATACCAAATGTTATGCCACCATCTCACAAAATAGAAGAAGAAGTAGATCAACGACTTCAAAATTAGCCTCTTCGAGGGGGAAACCTCCTTTACATTACACAAATTAATCATTCTTAGATGATTCAAATGACAAAACCTCCTTTCTATATATAGGAGTCTAAGGGGTCACAATATAATCAAAGCTAACATAACAATAATACTATAAGGGAATAACAATAACAATAGTGGGCTTCTATGGGGAACAATAATAACAATATGGGTACTACATGGGCACGACAATAAAAATAAGGGGCTACATTGATAATAACAATGAAGGAATACACTAGTATTATATGGAACTAACACTACTAACCACATCTCGCTTGCTATATTGATAGTCAATATGGCTCATAATGTTTACTCAAATAATAAAGACAACTCACAGAATGACAAGGCAAAACTTTTATTGACTGATAGCAAATATTACATCAAATACATTATAAATACATAGATTAATTGTAAGAGAATTTATCAACCAGACTGAAAATGGGAAAGTTGAAGCTAACATTGTTCAGAGGCTCAAGGCTTCCTGCCTTGTTACAGACTCTGCCTATTACAATGCAGTCTTCACACAATCTTTTGGCTTTGATACCAATTTTCGCCATCTAACAACATCTCACAGAATGTCTCACAACCCTCCAGCGTCAACTTTCCAAAATCACACAGCCAAGCGTGGTGAATCTTGACGCCTATTATCCAAGTGACACACCTACCACATCTGCACAAATTTCCATTACATCCTCATCTAATATTCCACCAAAGGAGTAGTTTCCCCGTAGATCTACTATAAGTTGAGAAGAAGTACGCGTTCTTCATCATAGAAAATCCTATGGATTTAAGAAAGCTACTCCCATCATTGATAATCTCTTAGACGAAGAAGAAGAAGCATACGAGGTTAGTAAAATAAAATGAGAAATATAGCATCTAGAAACCACCATCGAAGAAAAAAGAGGTTTGGTTAAATAAATTCTAACTAGTATGAGAATTGACCAAAAGGAATTGATCGAAAAAGAGAAACAACTTGCAGGACTAAAAGATTCAAAGATGATAGAAGAATTTGAAGTTGTGCTCAAAGAAGAAGAAGATCATAACCGAGAGCATCAAGCATTACAATGCATACCAGAAGATCACCAGCCAGAACCAGGTACATTTATTTTCCAGATGAAGGGACTTGAAGATAGGATTGTTGTTAAAATAGATGTCAAGGTAAGTGGTTATAAACAATATTCTCTTAATGCACAACTAGACATGGGAGATATGAATTCCTGTGTAAAACATAGTTCCATTCCTAAATATTATTATCAACCCACAAACTTGCAGTTCAAAGTTGTAAATAAGACGTTAATGACTATCAGAGCTATGGCTCCTGATTTCCTGATTATTCTTAATGAAATTCCTACTTCTATAAATTTGTACGGTTTTGATACAGGTAGTGATATTTTGTTGGGACAAGATTTTGTAAGGAGACATCTTCCTCTTGTTGTAGAAGCAAACCATATTTGCCTCAACATCCAAGGAAGAACTATAAAAAATCTGATCAATTCCAACTATGTAAATAGAATTTTATACCTTATCTCATATATAGTTGAATTTTCTCTTGACAAACTAGCAAAGATCAACAAAGTAATCAGAAATGTGAATCCAAGGGCCAAAATAAATCATAGAAATAAAAGAGAAAATTGAAGCAAAATGTGCAACAAATGCACCCAATGCATTTTTACAAAGGGAGCAATACTTTGTGGGTCTTCCCTACAAAGAAAATTATTCTGGAACACGTCAGAAATCATTAGCAAAGTAGATGTCCCCACAAGAGCTCGAACTCTGTAAAAAAGAAATTGTTGAACTATTAGAAAGAAAGTTGATTGAACAAAGCAGAAGCCCTCGAGCTTGCCCAACATTCTATGTCAACAAGCATTCATAACAAAAGAGAGGTAAACCTCAGATGGTGATTAACTATAGAGCATTTAACGATGCTTTGTTGCCTATAAGGTATCCTCTGCCATCTAAAGAAGCTTTATTTCATAAAATCAATAATAATAACAGGTTTAGCAAATTTAAACTTAAGAGAGGATTTTGGCAGATAGGGATCAAACCATCTGACATATACAAGACTGGTTTTGTGGTACCACACAAGTAGTTCCGTGTTGAAATATGGCAACAAGAATATTCCAATTTAATTTGTCCTTGAATTAAATTGTGAATTAAAATCGAATTTAGTCTTAACAACTACTTGGAAATAATTAATTAGTTTATTTTAAATTAATTAGTTGGAGAAATTCAAGTTAGAAGTCTTTCTGAAGTCATGCAAGAGTTATCCCTTAAATTAAGGAGATAATATTGAGTTATATTTGAGTTGTAATTAGTTAACTCAGTTTACTGAGTTAAGTCCAATTAAATTAGTTCCAAATTGTTTGAGGAACTAATAGTGAGTTAACAGTCAGTTGATGCATTAATGCACTCAACTAGTGCTACTCCAATTAACTGAAGAGTCCCTCATCAGAAACTCATGCATGTTTATTATGAGAAAGACCCAGTTGAGATTAAAGTTCAAGGACAATGTACTATTAGTTGCATGTGTTTTCTCATGGAGAAAACTCATGCATGCAGTCAAGGATTTATCCTTGAGGATTGCGCAATTTTGAAGGAATGGTTTTCCACTTGGTAAGAGGAAATCATCCACAAGGAACAACGCAAGGAAATAGGAGCTTGGAGGGTAGAGAGGAAGGTTGGAAAGAAGCCAAGATTTCTTGTGAGAATCTGTGAGGATTTTACTGAGAGCTGGCTAGCTGTGAGAGCTAAGGCTTTGTATAATTCCTATGTATTTCCACCATGTATGATAATACAATAGTGTGGGGTTTTTAGCTGAGGCTTTCTCCAAAGTATTTTCATGTGTATTGTGCCATTGATTCTTCTTCTTCTGGTTGTATTGTTTAGCTCGATCTTTAAGCTTCCGCAAATTGATAGTATAAGTGAGTTATAGTATTCTGCTTTGATTTATATTGCATTATCGGGTTAACCTATCACGAGATTTTCTACATGGTATCAGAGCTAGATTTGTAGATATTTTCTACACGGTATTGGAGCTGTGAACAGTATACTGAGAAGAGAATTCGAAGTTTGAAGTTTGGGGTTGCAGGTGCAAATCGAATTCATATCATACTTCAAGGTTGGCCAATGGCATTCTATGGTTTGAGACTCGAGTATGCCTTGGAAGGTAGCTCGAATTACATAGCATGGAAAGATAGAATGGACGCTGTATAAGAAGACAATGGCTTGAAGGAATTCAATGATCAAGAAATCCCAAAGGCAGCTTCAACTAATGCACAAGATTTGGCTAAGTGGAAGAAGTGTGTGGTGAAGGAAAAACGGATCATCTTTGAGGGAGTTCAAGACCATATTGTCTCGAGTCTCCATGGGAAGGATACTCCATTTTCAATGTGGAAGACATTGAAGGACCTCTACCATAACAGTAGCGACCAGAGGAAATTGGCGCTCAAGGATAAGCTTCGAAGAATCAAGATGGAGAAGGGCGATACTATTTCCACATATCTGAACAAGCTCACCACCTGTAGAGATGAGCTTGGCAGTGTGGGAATGACTATTACCGATGATGATATGGTGAGCCTCGCTCTCCTTGGCCTTCCAAAGAGGTTGAATAGCTACCAACACTCTGTGAATGGAAGGGAGAAACTGTCGGATTGGGAATGACTATGGTTGGATCTTATGCAGGAGGAGATCAGGAGGAGCACACGAGATGGTTCTTCATCCAAGAATGATGATGAAGAAAATCTAGCCTTAGCAAGTAAGGCAAGGAAAGGGAAGGGGAAGGCTTCCCATTTCAAATTGAATTCTTCTCATGGAGGGAAGAAGGGTGACATGTCTAAAGTAAGATGCTTTAATTGTCACGAGATGGGACATTATGTGACTAATTGCCCATCGAAGAAGTCCAAGAAGGGATCCTCGGAAGGATCGGAAGGTGAGGCATTAGCCTCTCAGTTCGAAATGGACTTTACCCTCATCGCATGCATGGTGTCATCGATGATGGGTTGTGTCTGGTATCTTGATAGTGGAGCCTCATTCCACATGACCAGTGATAAAAATTTATTCAGTGCCTTGGAGGAGAAAGACCTCAAGATGTGCATAGAGATGGGTGACGACAGAAGGTATAGTGTTTCAGGAGTGGGCACGGTTGCTTTTCAGAGGGAGCATGGAGCTCCTCTCACCTTGATAGATGTGATGTATGTGCCTAGACTGAAGAAGAAATTGGTATGGGTCGCGATGTTGGAGGACAAAGGCTACAATGTTGTCTTTAGTAAAGGAAAGGCGTTCCTAAGACACATAGCCACGGGTCAGACCAAGAGGATAGGGATTCAAGTGAAGAATCTCTATAAACTAGAGGTAGATGATTGTGCAGCATTGAGTACGAAAGCAGAATTGGTGCAAAGCCAAGACATTGGCAAGTTGTGGCACAGGCGGTTGGGCCATTTGCATCATGGGGCTTTGAAGATAATGCAGCAGATATCTACATGACTTCCCAAAGGTAAACTTGAGCAAGTTGACACATGCAAAGGTTGTACCTTGGGAAAGTACACCAAGTCTTCCTTTCATGATCGAGACAGTCGAGCAGAGGCTATCTTAGAGCGAGTTCATACTGATTTGTGTGGACCATTCTTGACGGCATCCACAGTGAAGCAAAGGTATTATGTGATTTTCATTGATGACTATTCTCGTAAATGTTGGATTTATTTCATGCAAAAGAAGGACCAAACTTTCACAAAGTTTTGTGAGTTCAAAGCTTTGGTCGAGAAAGAGTCAGGGAAGAAGATCAAGGCCTTGAGAAGCGACAATGGTGGAGAATATGTCTCTCAAGAGTTTAAGGACTTCTGTGCAATGGAAGGAATTAAACAAGAGTTGACGGCACCTCATAACCCACAGCAGAATGGGGTGGTCAAGAGGAAGAACATAACTATTGTAGGGGCAGCACGGGAAATGCTACATGACCAAGGCCTACCACTTCACTTGTGGGATGAGGCATGCAACACAGTGGTCTATTTGCATAATAGAATCCTGCATTGCATACTTGGGATGAAGACACCAGAGGAAGCTTTCTCTGGTAAGAGACCAGATGTGGGTCACTTCAGGATCTTTGGCTCATCGGTATATTTCCATGTGACAAAGGATGCACAGAAGAAGCTTGAGCTGACAGTAGAGTTGGGGATATTTGTGGGGTACACTAATACACCTCACAACTATCGGGTGTACTTGCCTACCAGTCGGAGGACAGTGGTTCGCATAGATCTCAAGTTTGATGAGTATAAGGCCATGTGTGTTTCCCTTGAAAGGGAGCTCCAACTACAGGCTTTGGAGGAACTGTTGGTTCCTAAGGAGGAGGAGCCTCAGACTGATGCGGAGCAGCCACATGCAAAGGTTCCAGGAGTGGAGACATCCACTCAAGCAGATTCTTCCAGAGATGGATGGAAGCGCACAAGAGAAGCTGACAGATTGTTGGAGGATGCGAGAGAGAATGTGGGAGCACCATCTTCTCAGCGAAAACAAAGGAGGTCACTTGAGAGGTACATTGGATACATGGCCCTTGCTGGGGAATGTGTTGAGACCGAGCCATCTTCCCTTGAGGAAGCAGTGCAGCAGCCGATTTGGGTTGATGTTATGGTGGAGGAGTATGACTCCATAGTTCGTAACAATGTTTGGGACGTGGTTTCGAGACCAGAGAACAAGTTAGTTGTGAGTTCCCGTTGGCTTTACAAGGTAAAGCAAGCTGCTGATGGTAGTGTGGAGAAATATAAGGCAAGATTTGTTGCCTGTGTCTTTTCACAGGTCGAGGGGATTGACTATGATGAGACTTTTTCTCTTGTTGCAAGGTACTCATCTGTCAGATCTATGTTGGCACTATCAGCACAGATGGGTTGGAAGATCCATCAGATGGATGTGAAGATTGCATTCCTCAATGGCCAGAATGAGGAAGAGGTGTACATAGAGCAGCTGGAAGGTTTTGAGACCTTTGATCGTGATTCACATGTGTGCCGACTCAAGAGAGTGTTGTACGGGCTGAAGCAAGCACCTCATGCTTGGTACACCAGGATAGACAACTACTTCACCAAGTTTGGTTTCACAAAGAGTGAAGCGGATGCGAACTTGTACCACATCGTGGTGAAAGGTAAGTTGTTGATCATTATACTTTATGTTGATGATCTCATATTGATTGGTGATGATCAATTGATCGTGTCTTGCAAGGAGGACCTTGCAAGAGAATTCGAGATGAAAGACATGGGTCTCATGCATTACTTCATTGGCATGGAAGTGTTGCAGAAGTATGGGGAGTTGTTTGTGTCTCAGGGCAAGTATGCTAACGAGATACTCAGGAGATTCCACATGGAGAAGTGTAAGCCCATGCAAACCCCTCTAGCAGGTAACTAGAGGAAGGAGGTTGCTACTTCAAAAGAAGTGGTAGAGGCTACTGTGTACAGGAAGCTTGTGGGTTCATTGATGTACTTAGTGAACACACAACTAGATTTGTGCTATGTGGTGAAAAAGCTGAGTCAAGTGATGGTTCAACCTACCAAGTTGTTTTGGAAGGTGGCAAAGCATGTATTGAGATACCTCAGAGGCACACCTCAGTTTGGATTATGGTACAGACAGACATCAGGAGGGATTTTCAACCTTTGGTCAGTGGCAGTTTCTTGGTACAGTAGGAAACAGAGGTTGGTTGCACTCAACTCGACAGAGGCAAAATACATGGTTGCAAGTTAGGCAGCATGTGAGGCCATCTGGATGTGGAAAATCCTAGTTGGTTTGTTTGATCAGAGGATGGATCCAACTGTGATCTATTGTGATAATCAAATTTGTATCAAACTCTCTATGAATCCAGTATTTCATGATAGGTCCAAGCACATTGACATCTGGTATCATCATCTCAAAGACTGTGTAGCGAGGAGGATCATGTTGCTATAGTATATTTGGACAAAGGAGCAAGATGTTGACATTTTGACAAAGGCATTGTCAAAGTGTAAATTCGAGTTCCATAGAGACAGGATCGGGGTGGCATATAATCCCTTTCTTGTTGAGAGGGAGTGTTGAAATATGGCAACAAGAATATTCCAATTTAATTTGTCCTTGAATTAAGAATTAAAACCGAATTTAGTCTTAACAGCTACTTGGAAATAATTAATTAATTTATTTTAAATTAATTAGTTGGAGAAATTCAAGTTAGAAGTATTTCTGAAGTCATGCAAGAGTTATCCCTTAAATTAAGGAGATAAGATTGAGTTATATTTGAGTTGTAATTAGTTAACTCAATTTACTGAGTTAATTCCACTTAAATTAGTTCCAAACTGTTTGAGGAACTAATAGTGAGTTAACAGTCAGTTGATGCATTAATGCACTCAACTAGTGCTACTCTAGTTAACTGAAGATTCCCTCATCAGAAACTCATGCATGTCTATTCTGAGAAAGACCCAGTTGAGATTAAAGTTCAAGGATAGTGTACTATCAGTTGCATGTGTTTTCTCATGGAGAAAACTCATGCATGCAGTCAAGGATTTATCCTTGAGGATTGAGCAGTTTTGAAGGATTGGTTTTCCACTTGGTAAGAGGAAATCATCCACAAGGAACAGCATAAGGAAATAGGAGCTTAGAGGGCAGAGAGGAAGGCTAGAGAGAAGCCAAGATTGCCTGTGAGATTCTATGAGGATTGTACTGAGAGCTGGCTAGCTGTGAGAGATAAGGCTTTGTATAATTCCTATGTATTTCCACCATGTATGATAATACAATAGTGTGGGGTTTTTAGCTGAGGCTTTCCCCAAAGTATTTTCATGTGTATTCTGTCATTGATTCTTCTTCTTCTTGTTATATTGTTTAGCTCAATCTTTAAGCTTCGACAAATTGATAGTAGAAGTAGGTTATAGTATTCTGCTTTGATTTATATTGCATTATCGGGTTAACCTACACATATTTTCTACATTTCAATGGCAAGTAATGTTGTTTGGATTGAAGAATGCGCCCTCTAAATTCAAAAAAAGAAAATGGAAGATATTTTTGGAGATTTGAACTTTGTTATTGTTTATACTGATGAATTACTAATCCGTTATTTTGATTTAAAAGAACATAGAAAGCACATGGAGATAGTTCACCATAGGATTTTTAAGCATGGGTTCATCCTCAACAAGCCTAAGCTTGAGTTTGCAAAAACTAGAATTGAATATTTAGGACTAATCCTATTCCAAGGCAAAGTTGAATTGCAAGAACATGTATTGAAAGCTTTAACAGAATTTCTAGATGCCATTTACGACCGCAAACAATTGCAGAGGTTCTTGGGAAGCCCCAATTACATTTGGCAATTTTATGAAATCAAGCTAAAGATGTCAAGGTCCTATAGAAGAGGCTCAAAGGAATAGAAAGGACCCCATCTATGGTGATGGCGGTTCAAATTATTGAACAAAAGGTCTAAAATATGACAAGTCTGGTTCTTCCAAGACATGAATTGCCTTATATTTTAGAAACATATGCATCTAATGAAGTATGGGCAGGAGTTTTGATGCAAAAACATGCAAAAAAGGAAAAAGTTTGCTCATATGCATCAGGATGTTTTAATGACACTAAAGTCAGGTATCCATCTTCTCATAAATAAATCCTTGCTATAAAAATGGAATCAAAATATTCAGGTTTTTCTTGAAGCCAGTAGGATTCATTGTAATAAAAATCCTCAAACATATGGCTAGGATGCTTAGACACAAAATATTGTTAGAACAAGGCAACAATAGGATACTAAGATGGAGCCTATGGTTGGACAAATTCGACTTTTAGATTGAGTACAAAAAGGGAAAATATAATTGTCTAGGAGATTTTCTTACAAGAGAAGCAACTCCGAAATAAATAAAGATGTCCAGTTGTTCATCAACTTCAACTTCATCAACACCTCCCCCTGCTCCAGAGGGTTTCCAGTGGATTTTAATATGTAAATATTGTCATATGTCATTTTGTTTTGAAAGTCTCATAGATAGGGTCAAGGAGAGTCCTAAATATGAATACATTCTTGAACAATGGGTTAATAGTAGCCATAGTAATGTAAGTAATATTATGTATTTTATAGAGTCTCCCAAAATGTTTCAAGGGGCCATTAGATTTGCACCTTTTGTAGGACAAAGATATATTTGTTTGTATGAGACATGGCTGAGCTATGCAGACTATTGTAATATCATGATATACACCAAATATGCCAAAAAAAATTGCTTGATGTTTGAACGTAGCTCTATGCATAACCCCTACAAACACTCGTCACCTTGGTTCAAAATACTGCTACATGATTGGTGCCCGAGGGAATGAATATTTTGGACCATCAGAAAACATGAATTTATTGATTATCTCTGAGAAGATATCATAAAAGTAGCACAGTTTGAGGCATGGTTTTTCTTCTATATATAACATTTGTTCAAAACACTTAAAGTACATACTATTCAACCACCAGTGAAACCCATCTACACGGAAATATCTCAATTCTTTGGATCGATTTGTAATCATGTAGATGAGAGGGTACCAATTCTCAATCCTTTGGATCGAATTGTAATCTCAATTCTTTAGATCGATTTGTAATCTTGTAGATCGTATGCAAAATCCCATTTGTCACCAACCCTGCAACATTTATATTACTCAAGTGATAGTGATAATTATGGATATCCAAGCCACTGACAGAATATTTGTAAGGAAGCATGGTGAGTTGTGTTTCATGTCTAGTCACCAAACAGTGAGTGTAACTGGTACCATGGGATTCCGATAAAATATCCACTGTGTAAATATTAAGAGAGATTTTTAGGACAGTTTAAATGACTAAGTGGAGGGGTCTGTCCTCCAAAGTAAAATCTTAGGTTAACTTTTCAGATGAATATCTAAAAATCGAAGCACTTCTCCAACTTTTGGTGGGACTTGACCCACATTTCAAAGAATCTATGGAAAAGTTTAGATTTGAGATCTATAGTTTGTACACTTTATGTAGACAGGTCAGATTTCGAGAAGATGCTTGAAGCTCTCTTGAAATCCTATAAATAAGGAAAATGTATCGCCATTTGTGGCATTCGAGTTTGTGTTTCTGAGCTCTCTCTCTCTAAAGATCTGTGTCATTTTGTCTTTAGGTCGAGTTCGACAAGCCTGCGCATGTGCACTTTGATGCTTATGTGAACCTAAAGTGGAGGGACTCTTAGGAAGTATTAAGTCTGAGACTTTGTTAAGGTTGATTCGTGCCTCTGATCGAAGTATATATATATATATCCGGCTATTTTGTATCCAGCAAGTTGGACCACACTTCTTGACAGAACTTCTCAGGAACACAATAATAGATCGATAGAATATGCAGGGACACAATAATAGATCGATCACAAGAACTCAATTCTCATAAACAGACCATAAACACAGAACAAAAAGACAAGTTTTCTATTATAGAAATTCTTTGAAAATTACAAGTGGTTATGGAAGAGTCCTCTTTCCCTTATATAGAGAAGTTACAAAAGCTTCAGATTCTCTCTATCCACCTAGATCCCAAAAGCTAGATCTGATATCCAACATTTGTACCTGGAATATTTTGCAGATTTGAAAAGCTAGATATGAATATCTTTGCAGATCTAAAAAGATATATATGAATCTCTAACATTTGTACCCGGAAAATCTCAAAAGTTAGATCTGATATCTAACATTTGTACCAGGAATATTTTACATCGTGGATGTTTTCACGAGAAACCCATGAAACCAACATGTTCTTTTACATAGTGGATGTTTTCACGGGAAACACACGAAACCGACATGCTCTTTTATTCATAAAAGTAAATACACAGTGGAGAATCGTGTATAATTGTACTCAATATTGTCCTGAATTATTGTAAAAGTTATGAATTATTGTCCTGAGGATTTAATCAATAAGATCCTTTAGGAATCCTATCTGAATCATAATTTGAATCATCAAAACCTTCATCATGATATTGGGCTTGCCAGTCCAAATTGATGCCAAGTATAATTTGACTTAACCATGGTGGTTCATGACCAAAAGAGGCAAAGAAAGGTGAGAATGACATGTGGGGATCCAACTTATCTCGAGGGATTCCAACTTCTCTAAAATACTCAATATTAATTGTAAAGTTATGGCTCCTTCTTCCATTTGTTTCTATAAGGCTGATAATGTTCTGTATGGACTTCTGCAATCAAAATATTCTTTCCTTGGGACATATGAAACCATTAGGATATCCATCCATTTACTCCAGTGTCAAAATGGGGACATAACATCCTCACAATACATAATAACAGAGATTCTCTCAAAGGCTCTGGCATACTAATGAATACCATAATATTCAATCCAACTAAGATTTGGGTCAAATATATAGATTATCCTGGAATATGGAGCTCTTGCCTAACTAAAGTAAACATGATCATTTTGTATAAGATGCCAATTAATATCATAACTGTGTCGACCTGCTGGTGAATTAAACCATCTTTCCAAAATCATCTTTTGAATTTCAACCGGTAAGGCCTTTATCCTTGAAGAAAAACAATCCCAACAAAAGGCATATGTACAGCAGGGACATAAGTCAATAGAATCTTTTTGCCTAGAGGAAGAACTTTCACCAATCTCAAATTTATTTAATTCAAAACACTTGCTGGAGGCTGCTCCTTCTCTGGTGAGCAAGTCTGCTAAATAATTTTATTTTCCGGCCTTGTAGACAATGTCAAAATCAAAGCCTTCCAACCATAATGCCCATATGATAATTTTGGAGTTGCCTTGTTCAAGTAATATTTTATTACTCAACATCCCTTTCATGTGCTTTAGATCATTCTTAACAGTGAAATGAACACTCTCAAGGAAGAGTCTAAAACGTTTAATGCCCATCTGAGAATTTTGGAGTTGCCTTCTTCAAGTAATCTTTTATTACTCAACATCCCTTTCATGTGCTTTAGATCAGTCTTAACAGTGAAATGAACGCTCTTAAGGAAGAGTCTAAAACGTTTAATGCCCTTTTTTACTACAAGAATTTCTTTATGTGAGGAAGGGTATTTGAGTTGAGGATCTGAAAATGTACCTAATGCATAAGCACAAACTTCCTCTTTTCTGGGATGTTTTTGTAGAAGTATTGCAGCCCAACATGTGTTAGAAGCATCTGTCTCAAGAATAAATGGAAGATCTGGTTGGGGTAGAGACAATGGAGGCAACTGCTATATTTTTTGCTTAATTATTTGGACAGTTGTAGTCATTGCAGAGGTCCATGAAGCTCCTGATTTGAGACGTTGTTGTAGAACTCTGGTGTCACGAGCTTGTTCGGCATAAAACTGTCTGATGTAATTCAGTGCGCCTAAGAATCTTTGCATTGTCCAGATATCTGGTAGTTGGTCAGGAAAATTTAAGAGAGCAAGCAATATGTGAGGCTGGAGTTCAATCTTACCTTGTGCGATTATCAAACCAAGATAATCAATCTTTGTTTGTCCAATAATGAACTTATCAAGAGAGCTAGACAAAACTAAACCATGCTTATATACAAACTGGTAGAATGTTTCTAAATGTTGTCTGTGTTGTTGAATATCTCTACTAAAAATCAACAAATCATCTATGTACACAATGACAAATGGTAAATCCTGAAAAATATCTTCCATCCTTTTCTGGAATTCAGATGGGGCATTCTTCAACCCAAAAGGCATCACTGTCCACTGGTATTGCCCTCCTGGTACTACAAAGGTTGTTTTAAACCTGTCTTCTGGAGCAATGCCAATCTACCAAAATCCATTTTTCAGATCAAACTTACTGAAGATATTGGCTTGAGAAATCTTAGAGAGAAGGATCTCCTTGTTTGGCAAGGGATATCTAATTGGGAGTAGTGCATCATTTAGAACTTTATAATTGATTACCAACCTTTTCTTACCCCTTTTTTTCTCTGAATGTTTGTTCACATAGAATGTCGGACAGGCCCATGGGATTTTGCAGGGCTCAATGAGCTTTCTCTCAAGCAACTGTTTTATTTCATTCCTGCAAAGTTCCTGTTCAGAGGGACTCATGTGATTAGTGGATGCTTTCTACGCTTGATGGGTCTGAGCATCTTTAAAAGGCAAATTTACAAAATATTTTTCCCTAAACCAGAAGGCGTCAGGATGTTCTGAAGTGCAATCCTTTTGGAGTTTGGAGACAATATATTTTAACAATTCTTGGCCATGTAGGTTAGCATGCTTGATTATATTTTGAATTTTTTCCAAGTCCTAAGAATATTTCTTGACATATTCTTTCTTTTGTCTAGATCCTTTAGAAGAACAATAACACTTATGGCTCTGGTTTTTCTGAGAACCCTTCTTGGAGGAGTTCTTATAACATCCAAACCTATAAGTCTCTATAAAGGAGTCACAAATACTGGGATTAAAATGCAACTGCTTTTTCACATTCTTCTTCGTTTTATATGCATCACATTCATCTATGAGAATAATGAGTATATGTTGATATAATGCAGCCAATGAAAGTGTTTCCATAGAAATTCCTTGAGCAGAGAGAGACTTGTTAGCACCTAAATCTTCCTTAGGCTGAAGGAAGGAAAAATTCAGGGTAACCACAAACCACGCTCAGTCTGGTAGCTAGCCCTACCAGAACAGGAGAGGGCTCTCTCCGAGTCACGCTCAGTGAATAAGTAAACGGAATGGTCTAAGATGACTAACACTGAAATATTGATCTTAGGCTAGTAAGTAAATATGGATACAAGAAACAATTTTTTATGAATGACTGAGTTTCTAGGATGGTATGGGACCAACGGACAGCAATGAGCAGAGAATTTAATACAAAGGCACAGATTACTTCGTGAGGCAAGACAGGTGGAAAGTCTAGCAATTTAGTTTGAAATAACACGGAATGGAGGAATTTCTTAGGAGGGTGAAAAGGGCATAAGTACATGAATCTTTTTCAACAGAAGAAGAACACTGAACATGAAATTTTCCCACAGGCAGAGCAATAAAAATGAATTCTACCTTATCTAACTTAGAAAATTTCATTGGAAATGAATATGAAATGAATTGTGAAACATTACGAAATACATATGAAACATAAGAGACACATTTGCTACACTCACAACCACATGAATCTCATGAAACAGATCCGTTGCCTTTCATTAATCCTCTGTCAAATATACAATGAAGAACTGAGTTTCTCTCCCACAGTCTCCCAGAAATTACAAGCCAACAAACCCTTTGCAAATAGTTTGCATACAATATATAGAATGTGCCATGAAGAGATAGAACGCCCAAGGGTTGGGGAGTTACTTGAATCATTACAAAATGGAGGTGGAAAGCCAACCATTAGCTACAGGTGCAACGTTACAAACATGACAAATGGCTTAGGTGACTGTTTGCCTTCCTTTGCCACTTGGATAGAAGCCAATCTGGAGTGAAAATACTTTAAATGCCACCTTAGGTGCCGAAAAAAGTGTAGTGTAGATGAGCGGGCCCACTTGGAGAAAGTCGCGAATCGAAATTTCGCGAAACGGGCGCGATTTTGACCTTTTTCTCTATATGCGCCGTGCCACTTTGGAGCCTATTTTGAGGCACTTTCAAGAGTCCAAATTGTGCCCAAGTGTGCTTGTTGGAAAGCCTGGCCTGTCTACTTTCTAACCCAAGTGGAATTTCTGAATTTGGTGCTCATTTTCCCCTCCAAATCTTCATTCTCCCAAGACTGCTTCCTGTGTGTCAAAATAGGGGCAGAGAGGTCATTTTTTGAGTGTTTTTGACCTCCTGGAGACTCAAATCATGCCCAAACTTCTTTTCCATGCACTAGCAGTCATGATTTTTCATGATGAATCCAAAAATGCAAACCATTTGTAATTTGGAGCTCCCAATCTTAAGCGCCGCGCCACTGGGAGAAAAAACCTTTGTTGTGACCAAAAATTTGCCATGTGACCAAAATTGCCCCAAATTTATTGAAATTTGGGCTGGAGCTTTCTTATCAAGTGTTATGCTAGGCCAAAGAGGCTTCGGCCAATATCTGATGTCGATCGAGCTCCCTTTGCCTCTTTTGCTTCTTGATTGCCTTCCTCAATTTCGCCTTCAAACTCCTTATTCGGGCCTTGCACACTTTGTTTCGCGCCATGTAGTGGAAAGCCATGTGTCTCAGCAATGCATGGTCCTTGTCGGCCTTGTTCCAGCAGCCTCTCTAAGTGCATAGCTACCTTTTGACAAAACTCATAACGTCACTGATGCTGAAAACATGACATAGCAAGAGGACAGGCCTGCAATTCAGTGAGGGTGGTTGGCTCATCCCTAACATGTTTGCCAATCTTGTGATGTCTCTTGGGAGCCTGTTCTTCCGAGGATGAATCACTTTGTGTCTCCATCTCATACTCTGATGAATGCTCAGATGCCATGACTGTTGTGTGTACTGTACTTGGGCTGCCCTTTGATGATGGTGTGAAACTAGGTGTTGTTGTGATATCTGCCACCAAGGGGAACAATAAAAAAAAGGGAGTATTAGGAGGGGAATAATATGATGGGAATAGGGGTTGTGGGGAGAGGTTTTGTTTAGGGATATATAGGAGGGTTTGGGGATTTGATAGGGTATGGTTTTGGGGTTTTGATAAGGTAGGGTTTTGGAGTTTATATTGACCAAAGAGTGGAGGGATAAGGAATAGGGGTTTAGTAATATTTTAGGGTAGGGAGAATAGGAAGAAATGGGATAGGGGGGATAGGGAAAAATGGTAAGAAAGGGAAAATGAGGGGTGATAATGAAACCTTGGCATCAACACAATGAGTTTGTAACCCTAACAGCATTTGCTTTGATGATTTTAGGTGGTAGGGTTTAAGAGTTTTTGTGCAACCATAAGCCGCCATGAACTATCATCATACTAACATAAAAATGGATGAAACACTGAGAGATCGACCCCACCTGGAAAATTCAAGGGATTGAAGGAAATTGGTTGCAAATTTTGAGCAAAATCAGCCTTGGCAGCTCTATGCGCCGCGCCTTCCATGTGCGCCATGCCAGTGTAAATTTACACTGGAAAATTTCTCCCAGTGCGCCGCGCTCTCTATGTGCGTCACGCCTTTTTGTAGGAGCCTTTTGGAGGCCTTCCCGGTGTCCAAATTGGGTGAAAGATAGCTCGTTGGAAAGATAGTTGAGTCTACTTTCCAACCCAACCAGAATTTTTCAATTTGGAGTTCATTTTCTCTGCCAAAAATCAAATCTTCCAAGAATGGTCAAAATGTGCCAAATGAGGCTGTTTGAAGGTAGGGTGTTGTTACAGTCAACTTTTGAATGCCTTACTCAACTCAAAATTGAGCTCATGATAGCTCATTGGAAAGCTATTTGTGTCTAGTTATCATTTGACTCATCAATCAAGTCATTTGGCCAACCAAGCTAGGAGAAAACTTGATTTTCCCAAGGTCACTTCAGAGGTGCATCAATTCTCCCAAGGCGATTGTATTTTTGACATTTCTCTAAAACCATGACACCTGTGTAAAAAGTGAATGAAATTTTTCTTCCTTGGCCTGTTTTGGACAAAAACCTCTCTCAGTTTTCAAAAATTCATCTTTTATTGCTCAGAAACATCATTTGAGTGAAACCTATCCCGATGTGTGGAACAAGGGATTTGTCGAAATGAAGCGAAATGAAGGGGATAAGCAGCTTCTAAATTCTTGGGAAAATTATTGGAAGTAGGGAGGGATGTTAAGAAGTAGGGGAAAGTGGAATTTCAAAGATTGAGTGAGGGGAAGGGGTCCAAAAAGGCAAAACACAGGTCCAACCTAGAAAATTGCCAGGTTGTAGCAAGAAACTAGGGTTTGTGCGAAAATGAGGAATTTGGGGGATCTCAGTGATGGGAAGTGTTTGATAAGGTAATTTAAGGATAGGGGAAGGTGTATGAACATCAGGATACAAGTTTTGCTGATGATTTGACCGTCCAAGAGAAATTGCCTTCAAAACCCTAGGAGAGGGAAATGACCTTACCTAGGCGCAACTGAAGCATGAACAAGGTGTAAAATGACCCAGTGGAACTTGACATGATAATGACAACCCTCTGAATGATGGTACACTCAGCTGAACGGTGACATGGACCAAAATTTGGACAGATTTGACAGGAATAAAAGCAAACCCTAGATCTAATGCCTAGTGACCAAATTTTGCTTGAAGACTTACTGAAATGACAAAATTTGACCTTGACACCTTAAAATCACTTTGTAAGAGCAAGTTTGATCACTGGAGGAAGGCTGCAAAGACTGACACTAACAAGACTGATGAACTAACTCATGAATTTTCCCTGGCATAGAAGCAAGATAATGTCTTAGATAGGCTACATTCTGGTAATCAAGAATCTTGTAGAAGATATTTTTCATGGTGCAATAGTAGTCTGAAAGCAAATCAAGACTACACAACCTTTGGCTCATAAATAACTAAGCATAATGGTTTGCATCAGTTGGGATGATCCCAAGAAATTCATGAGAGAGGGCTTCAAGTATAGCTTGTAGAGGGTCATCATGGTCAAGAATTTCTAATTGTTCTGGTAAGTTTATCCCACCATAATCTAGCATTACCATTTAGTGCCCAAGTGATTTGGATGACTACATCCTTCCAGGAGGCTTTAGAATCTACTTTCTTTTGGAATCCCCATGCATTTATCTTTTGCAACAAAATCAATGTCTGATCTTTGTTTAGACAATCAAAATTAATAAACATTGTATTACCCTAATTACTGAAATCAGAAGATTTTTCTTCCTTAGCATCAATATCACTCATCTGTTTAGTCCATTTGGAGAAAGGACTACTATGTGGCTGAGATCCTAGGTCTAACCCGGAAGTCTTTGGAGTTTTATTGGAGAAATTAAAAGTTTCAATATGTTTTTTCTTATTAGAAGATTCTCCAACTTCTTCTGAACCTGTCATTTTGATTTCAGAAATAGAAAATTCTTGTAATTTTTGTTTGACAAGATTTAGCTTTTCACAAGCCAATTTTCTTCCCTGATTAAGTTTATCCAAAATATCTAAATCAAAGATAGGATCTTGATCAATCATCTTCAGAACAAGACTTGAGGAGCTTTTGGTGGCTTTATGATAGCTAAACTTTGTTCCTTCTTGTTCAACATCTTCATAATGAGGCGGGGATGGTGGCCTTGGCAATGAACTTTGAAAATTTGAAATTGCTTTACTGATCACCCCTAGCTGGTTTGTAATGACCTGTAGTTTTTCAGTTTGACCATCTTGGTGAGCATAAAGAGTATCAAATGTCTAATGCAATTTCTTAACATGTTCCTTGACCTCCATCACATCTCAGGCCAAGTCATCTAAGTTTTGTGCAAGGCAAATAGACTGATAATTGACATAATTAAGAATTTTTGTTTGCTCACTTGGTTCAGGATCAACAGTAGTACGATAGTGTAGAAATTGTAGATCACTTTGCACAGTTCCATTTTGGAACTTGGGAGTACTATTCCCAGGCTCTAGAGTTCTTTCTGGGAGTATAGGATTATTGTTTGATTTTTCTCAGGGCAGACTATACATCTTAATATCTGGAGCAGGAATCATAATACAATCTGGACAATCAGAGTGTTGGCCATGGTGTGACTGAGAACTAGATGGAACATCAATACATTAGTACTTATTTTTTGGATTTTTTGTATTATCTTGACAATACATACATGAGTGTGAAGGACAGAACTTATGCGTTTGTACATGACTATGGAAACTGGTAGTAGGAATAGAGGAAACTGACAGCCTGGGAGCAATAGGACTTTTGTCAAGTCTGGTCAACAGACTACGACTCAACGGATTCATAGATTGAAATTTCAGACTAGTTCTACCATCGTTTGTGGAAACAACTCTTAACTGATGGGAGGTGTTGGCCAATTGGGGATATTTTTGAGACAAAGGGTTGTGTTACTGGGGCTGATTACAACACCTTCTTTGAGTGCATGCTTGTGCAATTTTGGGTTTATGGGTGGCATAGTAGATGTAACAAAACGAATACACACAATAGAGTGTAGTTGGGCTATCTGTGTTTGAGGAGTGAAATTGAATCCATGGAATTGAATAAAGGCTTGCAAGAACTCATTGATGTAAGGGTCTATCAATGATACTTGATACCTAGGGATTATAGAGGACTAGACAGGACCATTTTTCAGAGGACTTTGGAATCCACCAAGCAAGGCATCATTAAACTCATTGGCTCTAGAGTCAAGGACGCAAGTCAAACATGAAGTATTTAATCCTGGTCGCACCAAGGGATTAATACCAAATTGTATAAGGCCAATATGGATATATCAGAAACCATTCTCAAGACCCCATTCTACATCTTCTCTATTGATTAAAGGAACTTGATAGACTTGTTGCGATAGAGAGATTGGAATGTTAACAGAAGTAAAATGGAAAAGACTGGCAGCTCTAAACTTAAACACAGGCATATTATAAATCTTATCTACATCAATATTTGGAAGTGTCCAGTTTGGTTGGGGATCAAACTCCTGAGTAATAACACGGGTGTTATATAGAAGATCCTTATTATCTTTATTCAAAAGTTTGGACAACCATGACCATCGTTTATCATGTGCGGCTTTGCACGATTCAGAAAACTCATAACTTTTCCTAGAGTCCATACTGATACAAGAGAAAGAATAAGAGGAACCTGAAAAATTGCAAAACTGGTTGCAATCCTTGGTCGACCGCCTTCATGCCCAAACATGACCTTCTTTGGTATTCAAACAGGACTTATCACAACATACGACCTTCAACTTTTACCTACAACAAGTAAATCCTCACTCTTCACTCTTCACTCTTCACTGGCTCTAATACTCTTGAGGTACAAATGTTTCCTCAAGTCAGTTACTTCTTCTTTTCTTTGGACATTGAATATTTTGTTATATACAACATTAAAATATTTTCTTTTAACATATTTTTTCTATATATTGATATATATGAAGTTGATATCAACATACATAGAGTTTAAATTTTTATTATTTATTTATTTATTTATTTATTTATTTTGGTGGGGGGGGATAGCAAAAGATTTGAACCCAACACTTCCGATTTGGTGAGACTTCATTTCCACGGCCATTTCCAATTGAGCTACCCCAAGCAAACACATATAATTGCAAATAGTTATTTAAATCATGTGTTGAAATATTTTTGAAAAGTGTGAGGTTTAAACACTTACCTCACACTTTTTTTTACTTCTAATTACTTTATCCTTTTGTAAAGTTGATATGAAATTATATTACGTCATTTGGACATCGAAATATTTTGTTTATGACTGAGAGTGAGTCAAATATTTTTATCACATTGGGATGTAATATCAACAACAAATCGAGTGACCATAATGAGTTTGGGATTGTAACAATGATTTTAATTAAAACTAATGAAACATGCATATTCATTTTTTTTTTACAGCCCACATTTATTTTCTATTTAAAGAATATTTTATTTTTATTTTATGAGAGACACATGTCAACTCCATATTGATCATGGACAAAATCACACATCACCCTCATACTGGGTTGTAGAATGCACTCTCAACGCAATTATTGTTGATATTCTCCCATAATGCATGTGGGATGAGTAGGGAGGAGATATAAATAATAAAAACAAATATTTATGTGGATTGTATCAATTGTGTTGAGTCTTTTCGCGCAGATGAATGGTGGTTGAGTCATGAACTTGCGAAGGTCATAACTTGAGTTTTGGGTGTTCATTTTTAAGAAACAAGAACTTGTTGGAAAGGTAAAAGAATGAAGAACTTGTTGGGAGTGGTATTCAAGGTGTGTGTGTCTGTGGTATTCAATGTGTGTTCTTTTATTATTATTATTATTATTATATATATTCAACAAACTAAGCAGATCTATGATTCAAATGTTGTGTAAAACCATTCATTCTAAATAATAACTTGTGTATAAATAAAGCAAGAACAAGTTCATGAGTGATTGACCAAAAACCCTAGTTAGTTGATGAACCAGATGCGGAAAATCCACCAACGACATAGAAGGTAGCTAAAGATCGCTCTAAATATCCATTGGTAGCTAACAAAGCCGTCAAATTCTTAAGAATTCGGTTCTAGAATTGCATTTCACTTCACTATAGCGAAGAAAAATAAATAAATAATATACACTGATTCGATCTTATTTGTTCTCATTCCAATTGATCTACCATTTTTGGAACCATGAATAAAGAATTTGATGGAGTATCTAACCATATATAGATATGTATAAAATATTCTTTATATATATATATATAGAGAGAGAGAGAGAGAGAGAGATATTCAACCAACTAAGCAAATCGGTGATTCAAATATTGTGTAAAACCATTCATTCTAAATAATAATTCCATATATAAATAAAGCAAGAACAAGTTCATGAGTGATTGACCAAAAACCCCAGTTTGTTGATGAACAAGATGCCGAAAATCCACTAACAGCATAGAAGGTAGCTAAAGATCGCTCTAAAGATCCATTGGTAGCTAACAGAGCCGTCAAATTCTTTAGAATTCGGTTCCAGAATTGCATTGCACTTCGTTATAGCGAAAGAAAAAACAAAACAAAAACAAAAACAAAAAAAACATAAATAAATATATATATATATATATATATATATATATATTCAAATATATATATATTTCAAAAAAATAAGCAGATCAGTGATTCAAATGTTGTGTAAAACCATTCCATTTGAAATAAAGAATCTCCATATAACAATAAAGCAAGAACAATTCATGAGTGATTGACCAAAAACCCTATTCCGTTGATGAACGAGATGCGGAAAATCCACCAACAGCATAGAAGGTAGCTAAAGATCGATCTAAAGATCCATTGGCTAACAGAGCCGTATCTTAAGTCAATTCCAGAATTGCGTTGCACTTCGTTATAGCAAGAAAAAAAAATATTGATTTTATCGTATATATTCTCATTCCAATTGATATACCATTTGAACCAGGAATAAAGAATGAGATATATACTATATATATATATATATATATATATATATATAGTATATAGATATATATATATATATATATATATATATATATATATATATATATATATATATATATATATATATATATATATATATATATATAGTCCTAACCAATCTTGGGCCTCTCACCAAATTAATTTAAAATAATTTGTAAAAAGGTGACTCCAGAATATTTGAAGCGAGACCCAACTTGGAGATCGAATTCCTAACTGCATATCGTTAAAAATGGATCTTCATTCGGTTGAATCAAAAGGGAAAAAACTAATTTTAATGCAGTTATGAGGATAAAGAGAAGATTAGAAAGAATATGTCAAGCACATTGAAACAGGTAAAGAGGCTCTGATATTTTGGCTCTTGAGTTATTATTGCAAAAAAAATTCTTTGTTGGCTTTTTATTGGAGGTGTTTTTTACCTTTCAAAGAGCTCTATGAATCAACTAGCTTGAATTTCCCTTTCATCTTGTCTTCTCATATTTCATTCTACTGGATTAGTCTATGTATGTTGAACAACAAGATTAATCTAGGATCGATATGTTTTGTCCATACTTCTGAAAACTTTCATGACATGGGAATAAGATCCCTAACTTGTCAAAAGTGAATGCGGTTTAATTGTAGTTTAATTGTAGTTTATCTAATAGTATCAAACATTGTTAAACTTGTCACATCAGGATTTTATTGAAAGAACTATTTGAATTTTATCTTACACTTATGAATTTATATGGTGATGGATTCTTGTATACTTATTTTTGCGATTTTATGGGTGTTCTTTATTTTCTTATGAGAAATTCCCTTTCTTTATTCCAGGTCATTGATCATCTAGCTTTATGAATAGTCTTGTGTATTTGTAAAGTCGATCCTTGGCTACATTTTATTCTCATTCTTCCAAGATAACTTTTATTACATGATCCACAAGAGTCCAGAATATTATATTTACTCTCACAGAGAGGTATTTCTAGGAGGGCATGTCATTTGTAGTTCTGAAACTTTAATTTCCAAACAAGTAGTAGAATCTCATGATTGTTCATTCACGCTCTTAAGACCTTAGAATGCTTGAAACTATTTTATAGTTCTTTCACAATCTAGACCATCACATTACTTTATGTTTATTGATTTGTTTCAGATATATCTCCTCATAAATGCATGAATGAATGTGTACCTTCAAATAAACCACTTAGTTAACATTTATCTATGTTATTTAATGACATATCCATCTTCACCCTATTTTCACTTGTGAAGTCATAGTTGATCCTGGATTTACATTTTTCTTAACTGAAGGAAAAATATTTTTGAAAGCAAACCCAGTAGATTAAAAATTCTTTCTATTCATGTTAATTTAAATATATTTATTCTTCATGTGCTTATAAAAAAAACCTGCTATATGAGAGCCTTGTTGGAAGACTTGTTTGGGTTTTCTATTTAGCAGTATTCCATTGTATTCATCAAAAAGCATATATGATTATCTTCCACACCTTGAAAGAAGAGTACCACCTCTATAAAAATAAGGAGATTCTTCCATGTTCCCCACAAGATGTACTCTCAATGTTGGTCTCTTTTCCATTGATAGAAAAAAGATCAACATTTTTGGAAACTCCACTAGGGATCAATTTATTTGCAATAGATCTAACCTTCATGAGAAACTAGAATTTGTTTGGGTCAAGTTCTAACAGTTGAAGATGGAGCAGTTTCTTCTATTAGATAACCTTCAAGGTTTTGTATTTGAAATTTTGGGCACAAGCAAATTATTTCAATTCAAGACTCTCAAGTGTGGTCGGAGCAAGAAGATGACTTAGTTGTACACATGGATCTGTTGGAAGTTTACTTATAGTTGAGACTAGGCCTTCTATCCAAGTAAGTCAAAGTATGAATATTTTGTTTTCTTTTGTTCTTTCAATAAAGTTTTCCCAATAAAGTATTTTTCGGATCAAGATAATGGATTGGGATGACTCCATACCCCAATGGAGAAGAAAACTGGTAAGATTTTGGGTTCTCAACAACTCACAAGAGGTCAATGTCCACAATTGGAGTCGAATGTTGATGTTTTTTCATGTCACACATCAAATGGAGTGATTGTGAAACAACAAGATTTAGTTTTAGTCCTAATTTTCTTCATGCAAGGCCAACAATGGTTTCTCCATTGAATAGAGAGAAGCAAATAAACGACAATAGAAAGAAAGAAGTTACTCTTGTTTATCTTCTCATTTGATGGCCATATTTCTCAACTTCGTTTAACATTTCACATAATCAAGAAAGTGTTGAGGAATCTAGGGCATATCAATTAAGTGATTTTTCTTCTATTCATAATTGCTTGTGAGTGATTTTTATTTCTTTAGATTAGGATCTTATTTTACTTAGTTTATTAGTGTTCTTCTTCATCAAAAAGGTACCAATGCATAAACCATAAAGAGATAAGAGACATAGAATATAGGCTATCAGCCAAGGCCAAAAACTCTCCCACTTGAGAGGAAAACCTGAACAAATTATTCTTCTTATAGAGTCTTCAATTGACAAATACCAAGACCAAGACCCTTGACCTATTTTCCACTCCAAACCAAGATACAAAGCCCTTTTCCTCTTCTTTGAATCAAATATAGTCAAACCCTTTCCTTCTTCTTCTTCGCGGCTTTCCTTAACAGTTTCGACCCCTTGATTTCACTCTCCAACTTTTGGTTCCAAATCGGACACCCTTGTTAGTATAGATGACCAACTTTGAACCTTAACTAACCTCTCTTTAGAAAGAGACTCCTTCCTTTTAATTTGGCTTCCCTTTGACTTGTCATTCACCCAACTTGGTTAGCTTTAGGTGATTATAACCTTCTTGGGCTCCTTGTTGCAATAGACAGGTCTGCAACTTCGCACATGTGTAGATTACTTAGGCTCTGATCTTTAGGCTCCTAAGCTATTATTGCAGAAGTTTTTCTCTTTTGGGTTTTTGTTGGAGGTAAATTTTTCCTTTCAAAGAGTTTTGTAAATTAGTTCAGCTTGACTTTCCCTTTCATATTTTCTTCTCATATTTCTTTCCAATGGATTATTTTATGTATCCTAAGTAATAAGATTGATTATATTTTCTCCTTTCTTCTGAAAACTTTTGTGACAACACAATAAGATCCCTAGTTTGTAAAAAGTGAATGCAAATTAATTATAGTTTATCCAATATTGTCAAACATTTTTAAACTTGTGACATCAAGATTTTTATTGAAAGAACTATTTGAATGTTATATTTCACTTATGAATTTATATGGCAATGGATTCTTTTGTACACAGCCCTTTTGTGATTTTATAGGTGTTCTTTATTTTTATTTTTGAGCCTTTCCATTTCTTTCTTCTAGGTCATTGATCATCTAGCTTTATGAATTATCTTGTATATTTGTAAATTCAATCCTTTACTATAATTTCTTATCATTCTTCCAAGATAACTTTTATCATATGGTCCAAGGGAGTGCAAACTATTATTTTGACTCTTGCGGAGTGTTATTTCCTAGAGGGCATGTTATTTGTGATTCTAAAACTTTAATTTCGAGACAAATAGTAGGAATCTTGTGAATGTTAATTGATGCTCTTCATATCTTTGAATGCGTGAACTATTTTAGAGTTCTCTAACAATATATACCATCACATTACTTTTTGTCTATTATTTTGTTTCATAGATATCTCCTTATAAACGTATGAAAGAATATGTACCTCGAAATGAACCACTTTGTTAAGATGTATCTATGTTCTTTGATGAATTCGCATTATTTTAAAAGGAAGGAAAAATATTTGTCTAAAGCAAACCCAATAGATTGAACATTCTTTCCATTCATGTTTATCTATATATATGTATTTTGCATGTGCTTATAAAGAACATTTTCTATATGAGAGCCTTGTTGGAAGACTTGTTAGTATTTTCTTTCTAAAATTCTTTCATTGCATTCATCAGAAAACATATCTGATAATCTTCCACACATTAAAAGAGGAGTACCACCTTTATGAAAATGAGGAGAGTCTTTCTTGTTCCCCACAAATTTACTCTCAATGTTGGTCTCTTTTCCTTTGACCGAATAAATATATAGATATATATATATATATATATATATATATATATATCAACACCATCCTTTGAGAGTCATCCATTCTTTTCTCTATAGGATTGTATCCTCCTCCAACATTTAAACAATATGTGGTGCACAACCTCCTATAGTGGGAATAGCCTAATGTTGTTCTTCTCCATCCAAAATGGAAGTCTCAAACAACCTCCAATACTCTAAGATTGCCACATAACCAATCTACATATAAGGAGGAAGTCTTAATATGAAAGCATTCTCATCTACCTACTCAATGATGTTGTAAGGTCCATATCTTAATGGCTTTAGTTTCTTCATTACTCATTGGCATTCCTTGTAGAGGTAAAACCACACCTTGTATCCAATACATAACTTATGATCTTCTTGTAAGTTTTAAACCTTTGAAGTGAAACAATGGATACATAATTTTAAGAAAAATAAAAAATAACAATAATGGCATACACATAGTACACAAACATTTACCTAGAAACATTAACTCGGAAAACCAACAAACTTTGGAGCCATACCTATAGATTATTTCATTGTATTAACTTGAATATACATACTACAATATTTAGAAATTCCACTTAATTCAAAAACCTAATCCATTGAATTGAATTAGGTTACAACCCTTAGCGTTTAACTAGAATTAGATTACAATGGTTTGAAAAACCATTGGGTGAAAAAGGACAAAACAAGCTCAAAACAAACCAAAACAACCCTTTTTTTTAAGGGGGGAGGGGGGCTTTGTCCTCAAACACCAAGGTAGCAGGGGCTTGGCAAGTGTTTCCAACACATGGAGATAACCATGCAAAGAATATAACATATTTCCAACACTTCTCCATGTTATTCATGTCTAGCTTTATAACATTGTTGAATTTTCTTAAGCTACTCCTATGCTTTCAAGGGTATCTCTCAAATCCTTTCCACAAATCTATTTTCCTTCCTCACTTATCCTTACTCTTTTGTTTCTTCCTCTAAATTTTCATATAATGTCATAGGGTTGGGGAGGTAGATAGTCAAAGCAAGTTTCAAAATGTCACTTTGCTTGTGGAAGATTGGAGTGCCCAATTATATGAGCATTGAATGTATCTTGTATTTCCCACTTCTTTATCCTATTATGCTATGCCAGGTTATTAACCTACTCATTGTGAGATTGTTTGATGTGATAGATCCTTATTAGTTTTATTAAAATACGTACAAGGAATGTGTATGCTAGCTACATAACCACACCTTGCACGAAAGCGCTAAGTATTATATGGCATATTATACTAGATGATTTATTAATGGTTAATCTTGATTAGTGATTAATTAATTGATTAACCCTTAATCTTGATTAATGACTTATATTGCAATATGATTAATTTAAGATTGCAATTAATTAGGATTCTCATGAATCTATTGATTTGATCGAACTCTTAAAGATTTATATTATTTTTATAATGCATTAATAAGGGGTGGGTAAATGACAAGACCACCCAAGGTATTAATTAGGGGGAAATGGGGTAGGTGGGAGAGATAAGGTGGGGGTGGCTAGCGAGTCATTAATTCGAGTTAGATAGTATTAATGAAAGGGAGAATTTGGGAATTAATAGGGAGATAAATGTGAGGGAGAGAGCTTGGGGAGGCACTTTTGGGGGGTTTGTGTTAAAAATCATTTTGGAATAGAGCAATGGAAGAAGAGTTAGAAAGGAGTGTTGAGAGAAGGTTGGAGGGAACTTGGAAAATGGGGTGGATATTGGTGTTGGACATGAGGAAGGTGTTGGAATTGATAACTCAGACACACTACGACTGCAGTATGGATTTGGTCTCAGAGGAATGGGGAACCTATGGAGGTTCCTGAGGTTAGTAAGCTGAATAGGATATTCCTAGTTGGAAAGGAAATATAGTCAATTGTGTGGTCTTAGGGGTCTCAAGAGGAGCATCACACAATGACAACAACCACAATCCAAGCAGGTATTTTTCTTGTTATTTGTAAAAAAAAAATGAATTTTCCCATGAATCAAATTATCTACATTTAAAATATGCTAACGAAATGAATGTGAAAGGATTGATTATGCAGTTGCAATAAAAAATAAAAATAAAAAAAAAAATGTTGAGTAGAGTACGAAAAAATACTTTCTTTACAAGCATGAGGTCCTGAGAAGGGGGGTCTCACACGTGGTATCCACTTGGTATCAGAACCCATATTCAAAATTTGGACTATAAAACCCACCTGCACACACCAACACACATGTTCTATCCCTGTTGTGCATGTAGGAAACCTTTGCCACACCCCCCTCCCCCAACCCTCCCACAAAGAAAAAAGGTAGATACAAAACAACTCATTATCAAGATAAGTTATGTGTAATTAAATATTCTACATAATAGTGTAGGAAGAGAATTGAAATCTATGGATAGTAAAATTTTAAGGAGATTAGAAACTAAATCAATTTTATTTATACTTCCTAGAATTTATTCCAATAGAAAGCCACCTTCCAATGATTTTTTTTCAATTGTAGAAACAATTGATTATATCTAACTTGTGAATAATGTCTGCAAATGTTGCCCATTGATTAGGTCTTTACCCCAGAATTCCTTAATTAGCCTACAACATGCCAGAGATGCATGAAATAAAACATACAAATTAGTAGATTACTAATCATAATACAACCAAATCAAATGATTCTGAATCGGAAACTAATTATTAATGTCAATGGAGGGGGAAGACCGAGGAAGCAACACTCAAGCTAACGCATTAGGTTGACACCCCCACAATGGCCACACTCCTTATGTAAATATATCAATAAATTATACTCTTAGACAAGAATGAAGAGTGCATGTTAGTTATAAATAGAATATCAATGCGACACATAAAAGTTCATGAGGTTTTTTTTTCCACCACAAATTCCTAGATTTTGCGGTCCACAAAAATATGACAAGGAAGTGGTATCATTATGACTACATTATTTTGTTTGGTTCTTAATAATTTGTTTATGCTTATGTACGTGGAGGACATTAGCTTGACATATTTGGAAACTCATTTCAAGTTTATTAGAATGATTTTATTTCCATTAGTTTCCTACCTCAAATACTAAATTGATCCGGATTTAAACAGGAACGCAAAAAATTACAGAGGTAACCGTAAACACAGAGATGCAGCGGAAATAATACTTCATTTCATTAATGTAAAATACTGAAATATGCTTACAAACAGGAAAGGAAACAAACCAACTAGGGCGATGGTAGCTTATCTCTAAGAAGAGATGTGGTGGCTACATGCCTCTGAACTATCTTATTGAGGCTCAAGGGCCTTTTTATTATTGAACAATAAGAGCAAACCCTAAACAACCAAAACCCTAACCCGAGGAGATGTAACACCAAGAGTTTATGGGCTCCGTTGGGGTGACTTGGATAGCCAACTTCCCGGGGTCGCGACTTGGTCATATTATCTCCGTTTGACGCGCATGATAGCTTGTTGGAAAGATATCTCCAAGGACTACAACGGAAAAGAAGATTTTAGACAAAAAATTGTTGGCGGTAGATTTCCCAAAAAATGTCGTTTAGGGCATCAAAACGACTCCGGAAATTTAGGACCCAAAAAACTGCTAAAAATAGTAAACTATGCTATAATTAAGGAAACTGAAAAACTGGAAGAAGAAATGGTGGGGGTCCAAGTGGAATTGACGAGTGGCCACCAATATCCACCTGGATCATTCCTCCCCCCTTAGGAAGCAATGGTCCCCATTGCGTTGAGTTCCTCCATGAGATGAGGGAACTTTTGCTAAACTTGGTCCCTGGTGAGCCACTTGCCCTGGTGAAGGAGATGGCCTGCTTTGACAACTCAATACAGATGGATATTCTGTTGGTGAGTGTGCTTGATCTGTGAATCCATGATCCAATCAGTTACAGCTTGTTCCATGCAATATGGATTTAACTTTGTGGGTGTGAGCTGTTCTACAATGTCGGATGTGTGTAGTAATGGTGGAAAGTATGGTCGAAGGCAGCCCGCATTGAACACTGGGTGCAGGCCAAGGAATGGGGGAATGATGAGCTCAAATGAATTGTCTCCCACGGCCTTGGTAATGGTGTAAGGACCATATTGGAGTGGTCTGAGTTTCTGATAGGCTCTGGTAAGGCGTTCCTTTTGCAAATGCAACCAGACTTTGTCGCCCACCTGAAACTTGTGTGGCACCCGATGTTGATCATGTTGCTGCTCGTACTTGGCATTTGATTTCTCCAGAATGTCATGTACCTGCTAGTGAATATGTTGGATGTGCTCAATGAAGTTGTTTTCCTTATCTGTTTCGGACTGGACATGAGCCGAATCTACGTGAGTAGATGCAAATGGCTGGCCACATCAATGGGACATAGTGGCTGGAATCCCAAGCCCACCTAAAAAGGGATGTGGCTAGTCGATCTATGGAGAGCATGGTTGTAGCTGTGCTGAACATAGGGGAGGCTCTTGTCCCATGTGCGTGGATGCTTTGAGTTGTACATGCGCAAAATGTGTACAATCATCCTATTGACAACCTCTGTCTGACCATCAATTTGAGGATGGAAGCCTGTGGACTTAGTGAGTTTGGTGTCCAGCATCGACTAGAGACTGGACCAAAATGTACTGAGGAACCGGCTATCCCGATCTGAGATGATAGACTGTGGGATCCCAAAGTGCACCCACACTTGTTCAAAGAAGAGTTTAGCAGTGGCTTCTGCTGTGATATTCTTCTTGCAGGCCGCCATAATGGCCATCTTCGAGAACCTGTCGACGACCACAGAAACACAGTCATTTCCATGCTTAGTGGAAGGAAGGCCTGACATGTAATCCATGGAGATGGATTCCCAAGGTCGACTAGGAGTAGGCAGTAGGGTATAGAGGCCTTGCTTCTTGATGGTCGGTTTGGCAATGGCACATGCAGTGCATGATCTGATGTAATTCCCGACATCCTGTCGAAGATTCGGCCAATAGAAATGCTTCTGTAGTATCGCCATCGTTTTTTCAACCCCGAAATGCCCAGCAGCCCGACTATAGTGTGCTTCCCAAATCATCTTGGAACGCTTGTTTGAAGGAACACAGAGGTGACCCAGGTGGCATAACAGGGCATCCTGGAGGTGAAAATCTGGAACATGCTGACCCTCCAAGAGTGTTTGGTATGTGTGGCCAAATTCCGGGTCGCTTTCGTAGAGAAGTGGCCAGTCAAAAGTCTCATGCCCACAAGAGTTGAGCACGATGGTTAACGCCATGATTGGAGGTCGACTGAGGCAATCTGCAACATTATTAGTGTTGCCCTTCTTATACTTGATATTCAAATGGAACTGTTGCAGGTATGTGGACCACTTCTGATGGCGATCATTTTGCAATTTCCCTTGGGTCTGTATGAACTATAGGGGTCGGTGGTCTGTGTGAATGACCATTTCCTTCCCCAAAATGTAATGCTTCCATTGTCAGCAGACCTGCACAATGGAATACATCTCTTTGTCATAAGTGGGATACTTTCGGACTGTTTCTGAAAGTGTCTCACTGTGATATGCCATTGGATGCTCATGTTGAGTAAGGACTGCCCCAATAGCATAGTCAGAGGCATCTGTCTCGACCTCAAATGGTTGTTGCAAGTCTCATAATGTAAGAACTGGTGCCAAGCAGAGGCGATCTTTCAACTCTGTGAATGCCTTTTATTGAGGTTCGGACCAAAATAATTTTGCTTTCACTCCTCCCTTGGCGACTTGACTCAAGGGCCAAGTGATATGAGAAAATCCCAACACGAACGTGTGGTAGAAGTTGGCAAGGCCTAGAAAGCTGCGAAGCTCTGTCAGAGTGGTTGGAGATGGCCAATCCCGAATGACTTGGATCTTAGTTGGATCCACATGCACCCCCTGTTCATCAATAATGTATCCTAGATACTAAACCTGGGTCATGCCAAAAGTGCATTTCTCCAAATTGGCACATAACTTGTGTTGCCGCAGTGTTTGGAGAACCTGTCGGATGTGGTGGAGGTGCTCTTCCCAACTCTGGCTGAAGATCAGGATGTCATCCAAGTATACCACTACAAATGAGTTGGTGAATGGACGCAAGATGTCATACATTAGCCTCATGAAGGTTGCAGGAGCATTCATCAATCCAAAAGGCATAACCAACCATTCGAAAAGGCCCTCCTTGGCTTTGAAGGAAGTCTTCCACACATCAGAGGGTTCGATTGGTACCTGGTGATATCTTGACTTCAAATCAATCTTGATGAAATATTTTGCCTCCTTCAGTTGGTCCAGGAGATCATCAATCCATGGGATTGGGTACCTATTACGGACAGTGATCTTGTTCAGCACGCGATAGTCAATACAGAGTCTCCAAGTCCCATCCTTCTTCTGTACCAACACGATCGAGCTCCCACAGGGCAATGAACTCGGATGGATGTGACCTTTTTGCAACAGCTCCTGAATCTGCCTCTTGATTTCATCGTTCTCCATAATGGAGTGCCGCTAGATTGGTCCATTGGGCAGCGACGCACCTGGGGTCAGATCAATGGAGTGCTTGACCTGATAGTGCAGAGGAACCCCTGCGGGGGAGGTGAAGATGTCCTTGTACTCCTCCATGACCTTGTCCATTTGTATTTATCGTGCGGAGGGGCCCTGTCTGGAGGTTGTGGCCATTGTCTTCTTCTTTCCTTGAGGGTGTATCATCAGGAAAACAAATTTCCTGGTTTTGGAAATGAGCTTACTGCATTGTTTTGCAGTAACTAAAGAGATGGCAGTAGGCGGTGCTACCTCTGGTATCCTGTGAAACTTATTTCCCAAAGTAAAAATAACAGCACAGGGCCTTGATTCATACACAACATGTCGCTTCCACAAGTATGGTTTTCCTAATGATACATCACAAACTTCAAGGGGAGCAATGTCACACAATACCTCATCCGTGACAGGCTTGACGTTGTATGGAAGGTGACACTGTTGGCTCACGTGAAGATCTCGTCCTTGGTGAAGCCACCCAATGGTGTATAGTTGTGGATGTGTTGTGGTCGATAAGCCCAGCCGCTTCACAACCTCTGCTGAAATGAGGTTATTTTGGCTCCCGCTGTCGACAATGAACTGTAGCGGGGAGCCCTTTACCCACATCTAGGAGTGGAAGAGATGCTCCTCCTCCTCTGGATCTTCGGGTTCCTCCTTCTGGATCTTCATGGTGGCAACAGTGGCGTTGGGCTCTGCATCGATAATCTACTTCCCTTTTTCATTCCCCTTATCGGGTTCTGACTCAGAGTCGGAACATGCATCTGATTCTGAAACCTTTAGCTCGGCCACTAGTAACTGCTTGGCCAGACACTCACTTGTGTTGTGAGTGGAGCTCTTATGGAACTCACACCACTTTCCCGTGTCCTTTTTTGGCTTCGCGGCGCTGTTCTTTGCTTGCAGCTTTGGCGGGTTGTCTTGGGCCGCCCCACCTTGGCTTTGTCCTTTGTTCTGTAGTTTGGGGGCTCCTTTCCCTTGTTTCGGATTCGTAGATCCAAACTCTCACTTCTTCTGTTTAAACTTTTGCTTGACCTTGATGGCATACCGGTATGTTGTGCCGAGCAAGGAGATGTTCAGGAATTCTATTTCTTCCTGGATGTACTTGTGTAGGCAGCCACGGTATTTGAGTACCAAATGCTACTCTTTGTCCTTGATACCTAACTTTGTGCGAAGGGTATGGAAAATATTGGTAAACTCTAGCACGTCTTGGTCCCTTCCCTACCGCAACGTGGTCCACTTTATGTATTGATCCTCATAGCTTCCGACAAGGTAGTACTGCTCCTTGATGGCATCCCGGAATGAATTCCAAGTGGGTGCGACTGAAAATAGTGAGCCTGTACTTTCATCCTTCTGCTTGCAGTAGGTTTCCCACCAATCCTTGACGTGGGGGGCTGCTTTGAGAAGAGCGAAAATAATCTTTTCCCGACTGGAAAAATCATGAATAGAAAAATAACCCTCTAGCACATTTAACCATTTATCGACGACATCTACGTCTATCTGACCCTCGAATATGGGGATTTCAAAATTAACTTGTACCTTAAACGGTGTGGCGTTTCCAGAGTTGTTTTTGGAAGCCAATGCATCACCCCTGGGTAGCCGCTGAAGGATCTAGGCAAAGTTGTCCATCATCGCGTTCCTTTGTCGCTCGAGGGCTTCTTCGAGCAAGATTTTGATAGGATCTCCTGCCCCCTCATCTTTCTTTTCATCCGCCATGGAAGGCCGTTGGGATTTGCAAGGCTAGTCTTGCAAAGGTTCAACCAATTCAAGCCCTAACTCCTTATATCCCGACCTCGTTGGGGACATGCAAAGAAAAACAGAGAAGAAAAGCAGACCGCTCTGATACCACTGATCCAGATTTAAACAAGAACGCAACAAATTACAGATGTAACTATAAACACAGAGATGCAGCAGAAATAATACTTCATTTCATTAATGTAAAATACTGAAATATGCTTACAAACAGGAATGGAAATAAACCAGCCAGGGCGATGGTAGCTTATCTCCAAGAAGAGATGTGGAGGCTACATGCCTCTGAACTGTCTTACAATGAGGCTCAATGGCCTTTTTATTATTGAACAATAAGAGCAAACCCTAAACAACCAAAACCCTAACCCGAGGAGATGTAACACTAAGAGTTTATGGGCCCCGTTGGGGTGAGTTGGACAACCAACTTCCTGGGGTCACGACTTGGTCGTATTATCTCTGTTTGACGCGCATGATATCCTGTTGGAAAGATCTCTCCGAGGACTACGATGGAAAAGATGATTTTAGAGAAAAAATCGTTGGCGGTAGATTTCCCAAAAAATGTTGTTTAGGGCCTCAAAAACGGCTCCGGAAGTTTAGGACCCGAAAAACTGCTAAAAACAGTAAACTATGTTATAATTAAGGAAACTGAAAAACTGGAAGAAGCAATGGTGGTGGTCCAAGTGGAATTGTGGGGTGGCCACCAATATCCACCTGGATCATAAATTCTCAAATTTTACTTGTTCAATTTTGTGATCTCTTGAGACTTAAAGGAAGTCTCAAGGAATTCAACATACTTCTTCTTGACAAGTACACAAGTCAACATAAATACTTGAAGGCTCTATAATATACTCATAAGAGCAATGAAAATAAAAATGAAAGTAGCTTACAAACATCAGTTCATTGGTAGAGAGCAATTTAATCATATGAACCAAATAAATAATAGTTTTAGCTTATGTAGTTAAAAGTCCTAGAAAGAAACTTATCATACCTTTTATTTTTCCCACGTTGTGCCTGACCATGGAAATGCAATCAGAGGAGGTATCACCCCTTCATGTAATACCAATTTACGATGGAGGTAACTATCTTCATAGAGTTATATGAGTATTATTGTCGTATGTTTCCTTTCTCTTAGAGAATCCACCTTCGTTGCTTCCACCAAGACAAGTATGCATCCTTCATCGACATGACAGTCTTTAGGAGAAGCCTACATATCTTGCTCAAAATAGGAAAATTCCCTCTCTTCATCGTGGTGAAGTTCCCGTATTATTTAACATATTGTGTTAGCAATTTCCCATAATCAGGTTGAGCCAAAATTACCCATTGAGTAAGACCCCTCAGTTGGGCATTGGATAATCTAGTGCTCCCTATGTGTTTCATGACATGTGTTTAACTTCCTCTCGAGGATATGTTAACGTTGGCAATGTGTCAATTTACTAATACCTATGGGTTTTGGTGTAACGGAAGTTGTGATTCCAACAAGTGGTATTAGAGCCAAAAGTCTCGAGTATGAAACACCCCTCACTTGCATCGGGGGGGAGATTGTTGGGCATTGGATAACCCAGTGCTCCTTGTGTGTTTCACAATGGTGAGCACCAGTATTGCAGCAATAATGTTGCAACTCCTGGGCTTCCTACTTTACTCTTATCAACCCGGTAGTTCGTAACAAACTTGGAAGTGACGGTGTTGTATGCACAAGTACTAGTTCTTACTGCACGCTGTCACTTGGTCAGTTGGCGCAAGGTCACTAAGAGCTCAAGCCAACTTCTATGGATTCCAGAAGAAGCTCTATATGTGATGAAAGAAAGGAAAGCTTACTCTACAGAGGCTACTCTACTTGCAGAAAGGAAAAGAAGACTGAAATGTAAAGTAAACCTAGCAAACCCTACTTAACCAACTAATCCTACTTTTGCAGAAAGAAAGATGAAAACCATGAAATGAATGCCATTACCTACTCAAGGAAGTAAACAACATCTACTCAAACTATTTCTAGAAGGAAATGAGGAAAAAACATCTTTTTGGATTTTTATGTATTTTTATGTGAAATTGTCATGCATGTAATTTATTTGTTTGTGAATGTGGCAGCGATTAGGTGGCGATGGAGGGCGATTTTTGGACTTGAGAAGATGTAGGATGGTGTGGATGGGTCCTAGGAGGTCTCAGGTGGCCTTCTGGAGGCTTTTCCCACAATTGGACTTCAAAAAGAAGCCTACAGGAAAATTTACAGGAGGCTACAGGGGATCTACAGGAGGTCTACAGGAGGATGCCGAGAGCAGTTTTGAAGGTTTTGAAGGTGTGAGAGTGGGTGGAAAGGGTAGCTAAAGGCTGGGATGATGTGTTAAGGCGCCTAGGGGTCACCAAGGATTGTTAGGAGAGGAAAAGATGGTCGGGAGAGAGGAAGAAATCCTATGGAAAAACACAGAAAACTAAGGCAGATTTGAGGTGAACTTTGGGCGACCTGTAGGGCATAGATCAGGGAGAGAATGTGATGGTTGGTAGGCTCACTTGCTATGAAAAGAGATTTGTTGCAAAAGGACCTGAAAATCAAACAAGGAAATCAAGCAAGCAATGAAATTAAGTACATCAAAAAACAGAATTTTGCATCAAGATAATCTAGATTATGAGCTATGGAAAGAAATGTTGAAAAATGCTATAATGAGAGAAAGCATGTAACGAATAAAATATATATAAATAATGTAAAATAATATAAATGATAATAAGCATAAATAATTATTAGTTAAATTAGTAATTAGGTTGAAGAGGCATGTCTAATTGAGACATGACTCTTCATGAAGAGACACTTGCCTGATATATAAGCAAGCCTCTCTTTCTCATTTGTAAATCATTCATTCATTCTTATTCATATATTTTAATATAATACTTATATCCTCAATGGATAACTTCATATTCCAAGTCTTTTGGAGTAATTAATTTATAGAAGGAACTTTGTTCGCTTCATTTGGTATCAGAGAAGTTCGGTCCTCTAGGTTGCTTAATCGGTGCACAGAGCTCGTTCTCCGATCCAAATCCTTAGCTATCAAAATTTGTCAACCTTGTTGCCATACAATTGAAGCATTTTGCTCAGAATTTGGGAGATTCTCCTTTTCTCCGTTTTTCTAGGTCTTTGGCCATAAAAAAAAATAATAAATAAAAAATAAAATAAATAAATAAAATAAAAATTAACCAAAAAAAAATTACAAGTAGATAAATTAAAAAAAAGAAGAAGAAGAAAAAGTAAAAAAGAAATAAAAAGTAACGTTATTACGGTTTAAAATATATATATATATATATACAAAGGTGAAATTCAAAAGTCGGGAAGTGCCACATTCAAGCCAAAAGAGGTGAGATATATGGTATATATATTGATTTAATATAAATTTTATATATACTTAAAAGGATTATTAAATCAAAAAAAAAAAGACAAGTTATTAAAGGTATTTAAAAAAAAAAATTCATCAAGAAAGATAAAAAAAGAATTAAAATCACCTGGTAGAAGCCCGTGGTTTTAGAAACAACCCATGGTAATTTCCCATGGTATTTTAAAAGTAAAAGAAAAAACAAAACGGATACAAAATCTCATACCAAGTGATATTTAAAACTTTTTACGTGGAGAAACCCGTGGTTTTAGAAACAACCCATGGTAATTGCCCATGGTATTTTAAAAGTAAAATAAAAAACAAAAGGGATACAAAATCTCTTTACGTGAAAGGTAAGTTTTACTTTTTACTTAAAAAGTTTGGTGAACATCGCGACCTTGTCACATGAAAAGACGTGACCTTTATATTTATTAAGTGTGGTGACATCATAAAAGTTTATATTAAGTGTGGTGACATCAAGTGATTTAAAAAGTATTTAAGAAGCAAAAATGGAGACTAGTAATGAAAGGTTTCCTGAAACCATTGGTAAATGTGTTTATACATTATTTAAAATCAAAGGGTCACTCACAGGAAGAGATATCATAATCTCTATTAGTCTTGCTAAAAAAAAAAACTATGTTAGTCATAAATGTGCTAACCAATTGGTGATTCCTGAATCAAATATAGTTGAAACGAATATTTTTGGCACATGTAACAAACAATACGATATAAGCAATTTACACCTAAATATTGGAGATTATACTTTTACCTCACAATTCACCGTGAATACCTTATGTTTTAAGGATAGTGACAATGTATTGGGTTTACCTTGGATGGAAACTCTAGTTTCCTTTATTCTAAATACAAAGAAGAAGTTTTTAACATTTTATTACAAGAAGAAGAAAATAACGCTCCAAGATTTTACACTAAAACCAAATTCAGTAACACCAGAAGATATCTCAGATATTTCAAAAGTAACGTCTCAAGAAAGTAAAAAGGTATTACAAAATATGCAAAAAGAAATTGACAAATTCAATGTTGACAAAAATGAAGAAGTTTCTCAATTTAAAAACCATAGTGAAAAATTACTGTTGCAAATTAAGAAACTTAAGAAAGATAAGAATTCATTAGAAAACAAGGTACAACAACTTATCGAGAAAGAAGCATCAAATGTAGGAATTCAAGTTGATGACAAAACAACAAATACCGATCGAGTGAATATGACAACTCAAGAAGACAAGTCAGTTAAAGAAACGACACACTTAGATGTTGCAATTCAGCCAATGAACATCCCCAGTGAATGTTTCAAAACCAACTCAACGACATCTTCACCAGAAGAAAATCTAAAAATTGGCACATGCCTAATAAGGGAAAGTAAAGTTCCCTATCGGCATCCAAATCATGAGAATAGACAACTCAACCAAGCTACTTATCGGAACCATTCAGACCAGAAAAAACAAACTGATGTTCCATATAATAGTGATGTACCCTCAATCCAGTCTTATGCTAACAAGTCGTTACAAAATTCCAGTGATCAAAATATTATACAGAAGATTAATCTCAAATGATCTGATCCCTTCTCAGTGAGACAATTTTGTTTGTCACTAAGAAGATCATATCAACTTGTATCGACGAGGATGACTATTCTGAGAGAGAAAGACGTTCGGAGCCGAAAAAGAAATCAAGCCTTTTTTCATCGACAAGCTTTGAGGACAAAGCTCTTTGAGGAAGGAGGCAATGTAATGAATAAAATATATATAAATAATGTAAAATAATATAAATGATAATAAGCATAAATAATTATTAGTTAAGTAGTAATTAGGTTGAAGAGGCATGTCTAATTGAGACATGACTCTTCATGAAGAGACACTTGCCTGATATATAAGCAAGCCTCTCGTTCTCATTTGTAAATCATTCATTCATTCTTATTCATATATTTTAATATAATATTTATATCCTGAATGGATAACTTCATATTCCAAGTCTTCTGGAGTAATTAATTTATAGAAGGAACTTTGTTCGCTTCAAAGCATGGAAGGAAACTTATTGCAAGACAGAAATGAGCA
Source organism: Pinus tabuliformis (assembly GCA_031772625.1). Lineage (NCBI taxonomy): Eukaryota > Viridiplantae > Streptophyta > Pinopsida > Pinales > Pinaceae > Pinus > Pinus tabuliformis. The sequence goes on along the minus strand of CM062819.1, from coordinate 1,380,981,314 downwards.
TGGTGAAAGAGATCTAAAGCAAAGCATTAACCTTCTAACAAACTGCAACACTAGAAATCCTATGGAGAAGGAAAATCTGTGTTTTTTGTGGCAGCAAGAGGGTCTTGGCCTCAGTTCATGGTCCCAAAGGGAGGAAAGGAGGCCAAGGCTCTGTTGATTGCCTTTTATATCTTCTTTCTATCACTGTTCAACCTGCTATGGAAAACTCAAATGGAAACAACCTTCTAAATCACCAAAAGCAACCTATTCTTAACCAAGAAAGAAATTCATCTAACAGCAACTAATTCATAAACTGAAACAAAGCATAGAAATACAAACAAGAGGAACTTGGCTGCTTAGATTGGGCCCTAACCCAAGAGCTTCAGCCCTCTGAGGTAACTCAGTGCTAGCTCAAAAAGGATCTCATCTTTATTATCAAAATAATAATAGGATTACATGAAACTGTTAACAAAAGTAAGCTCGAAGTTGAGCAGAGCAAAGTTGCAACAAAAATTCAAAAATTTGACTAACTTCCTAATGAGGCCCTAGGCCTTTCTACTTATACCACTGAAGCTCCCAACAGCTTCCTTAAAATCAGGGAGGCTTGGCTCCCAAAACTCGAGATAAACATAAGTTATCCTCCACTTTCTCGGCTGCCTCCTAGTGCATTGATTTGGTTGTTTGTGCTCCGAGCTGCATGAAGGAGAATTCAAAGTGGGGAGTCATAAATGAGGGGGATACCCTCCTATAAATCCTCTCCTTTGTCCACTTCGAATTATTGCTGCCAATTGTCCATTAAATCTTTGACTTTGTCTTCAAAATTCAACAAAAATTTGCATTAAACACATATTAGACTCCATGGCAACATAACCAACCCAACTCACTCCATAAGCATAAATATAATCAAAAAACATGCAATAAGCTAAGAGAATGGTTGATTAAACTATGTTAGGAGGCAAATGAGCCCATATAATTACCCATTTATGGGGCTCATCATCACCCCCTACTAAAGGTGTTGCTCATCCTCTGAGAAACTTAGTCCATCTCCTCATCTTTGATGGCCCTGATGGCCTCCCTGACATCCCATGCTTCTGATGTGAGCTCCTCTTCTCTGTCATGGAATCCTACCTTTCTGTCCACCTCTTCCCACTGTTGTTGCTCTTCTTCCTCTTTTCTGCCTTCTAGCATGCCTAGCAGCAGTGGGGGACTCAATTTGAGGCCAATCCAATTGACCTTCAAATTCTGCATAGAGCACTTGTACAGTGGCACTCTCCTTAATGCTTCTTTCATCCTTGTTGGGGAGTGATACTCCCTGATCTGCAAACTGTGTGGTAGGGTGTTCCACCTCCTCATACAAGCATGAATACAGTCATCCCCAAGTAACCTTTCCATGTCCTCAAAATGTGCAATGGCCTGAGCCTGATCATTGATATACTTAGGGGAAATTTGGGGATTATTTGCAAGCAGCTGGTGTGTGCTGATGAGAGCCATGGGATCTGATGGCTCCGCTCTGATCATTAGGGGCTCATTCTGCTCCTTTATCATCAACTTCCTTATCTCTGCTACCCTTAATTCCTCATGATTCATCCATGATGCCATGGCCATTAGTTGCAGGTCCCCTAGCCTAGCATTAGGGTCCCACACATTCATGTCGGTGAGGGCCATGTTATGCAAATAGAACTCTGCTATTTTTGCCTTATCTTCTGATGAACTTTGGTCACATCGGTCCATAAACTGTCTGTAATCTTGGAAAGGCATTGTGCCTTTTTGTTCCAAAGTCTTTATCTAAAACTGTAGCCATTGGTCCTTGAGGTATAATCCATATGATTTTGTTGGTGTTCTGCATTGCAGTGCCCCAATGGACCAGTTGGCCATGCATGCCAATTGTGTCTCTTGTTCTTGCAGCTATCTTTTTAGCAATTCATTTTCTATTTGAAGGTGAGTTCTTATGATTGCTTCTCTATGTATGACAGTGCTTAGTTCTATGCTCAATTCTCTGAGTTGATTCTCCATATGGCCAATATCCTCAACTCCCTTCGATTTGGCGATTTGCATCCACTTATGGCTTCTTATTCTTTCTTTCTCCAACTCAAAGAAAAGTGGGATTTCAAATTTCTATGGAATGATTCTTCCCTCTTCAAGAAGATTGTAGTAACAGCCAAAACTAGGCTGGGGGTCAGGTTCTTGTGCCTCTGTTGCTTCCTCCTTCCCCTGTGGCTGTCCTTCTATCCTTCTTTCAAGTTTTTCGGTCTCCTGTAGTCTTAACAGGGTCTCCTGTAGAACAGTCTGTGCTTCCTGTAGAACTGTTTTTTAGTCCTGTAGTTGTACCTTTTCCTTCCATGTGGGATATCTAGGAGTCCACCTTTCATAAGTGATAGATGCCTTGGAAGGGGATTCCTTCCCTTGGGCAGAGGGTGAATCTTCAATAACAATGGGCACTTTAGAAGAAGGCTGGGGTTTCCCTTGTTTGATCCTTGTGCTCTTCCTAGCCCTGAAATACATTGAGGTCTACCTCTTCCTCTTTTGTTTTGGTTTAATTGGGGTGCTGAGGGTAGTGAGAGCAGCTGCTGCCTCTCTTTCTAGGGTCTCAGGAGACACCTCTGTCTTTTCTGCCCCTTTTTCTCCTCCTTCTGTCTTTTTCTCTGTCTCTGTTGGTTTTGTTTCCTCCTATTCTATTTTGGTTTCTTCCTCCTCTGTTTTGGTTTCTTCCTTCTTCCCTTCTTGTTCCTCAGTTTCTTCCCCTTCTCCCCCTTGCTGCTCTTCCTCCTCACTATCAGAAGGACTGAGATCATATGTGAGGGCCTTTATGTCATCTTCTGCGGTCATGTTTCGGAAAATTTCCCGTGCTATGGGGATTATGAAGGTATGGAGGGCTTCTTCCACTAACATTTTAATTAACCCATGGTGAGCCAGCTGATTTGGACCTCCTGCCTTCAACTTATTGCTAGAGTCTATGAGGGACTATAGGAGAAAATAGGGGATGTTGAGTTTCTGGGGTGTTGGAGTGTCCATGCCATATCTCAGCTCATGGAGGAGTCTAAAATGGTAGCCATAGACTATGCTATACCTCCCTTCATAGGAAATATATTTGATGATTTGGTAACTGACCTCATCCCAAGGGTATGGTATGCTTGTCCTTTTAATGCCACTTTTGTCTTCTACAGGATGTTCTTTGTTTTGGAAGAAGTTTTTCTTGGCAGACTGTGCAATTGGCTTTTCATCTTTGCTCCAAGGTAATCCAAGGGGAAGGGTGGTAACCCTACTGATAAATTATGGGGTGATTTCCATGGAGAGACCTCTAAAAGTAACAGTGGCATGGGTCCTTGAGTGAGGGACTAAAGAAAGGGAAAACTCCTGAGCCACTTCTTCATCAAACCCTCAGAATTTCTCAAAAAATGGCATCCAATTTGCTCTGGTGAATATGGCTACTACTTGGGGGTGTTCATGGAACCTGGTTGAATTTGTGGGATCCTTCCTCATGAATCCCCCTGTCATTGTGCTTATACCCCCTTTTGAACACCAAATGATGGAGACAAGAATTTTGTAGAAAACAGGAAAACAGAGAAAAACTGTGTTTTTTTTTTAGAAAACAGGGAGAAATTTTTTATGTAATTCCTCTTCTTCTATGGACTCAATTCCTCCTTAAAATTATATCATTCCTTGCACATATTGATAATCAAGGTGGGTATGCACAAAACCTACCTCCTCAAGCCAAAAATTGAGAAAAAACCCTGTGTTTTCTCCTTAAAAACAGCTTACTGCCCCTCCTGTAGAAGTGCCTATAGGTACTCCTGTAGAACGCCGATAGCAGGAGGATGGATGAAGGCAGTGTAGAACGATGGTTTCAAGGCTGTGGTGGTGAAAAAGAGCTTTTTGCAGCTAAGTGGACGAGGATGAAATGAAGGAAAAGGTGGTGAAGGAGTTTCAAGGAGGAGTACTTATTTCTTCTTTTAGATATTTCCAGTGAGGGGGTGAGCCGGAAAAAGATGTACGTTGCCATATTTGGATCGTTGGTCCCCACTCACCTTGTCATCATGCTTTCTTCCCACAATCACCTCCCATCATTGCATCGGAGTTTGTAAACCCTCCACTACCTGTCCTTGGGATTTTTCTCTGAGTTTGACTACATGCAAGTGTGGTGGAAACTCTGGATGAGCGCAGTCAACTGGATGAGGGTGGCCAGTTAACTGGCCACCTTTTCTCGTTCAACCCTAACCATCTCATTCACTTATGCATATTTTTCAATTACACCAATGCAACAGAGGAGCGTGTTAGTCACTTACCTGTGAGTCGAATGTATGTGATATGAGGCATTTTGGCTTCTTTTGCTGTTGCATGCTTGTATTTCCTTTGCTGCATGCCTGTATTTCCTTTGCTACATGCTTTCTACTTTCTGATGTGTGGCTGGTTGTTTTGTGCAGGTATCCTCTGGCTGGATCTAGCTTCAAATGTCTCCTTCAATCCCATGGTTGCACTTCTTTTGCTGTTGTGGCTTGATTTTAATGGGATCAACTGCTATAGGAATTCCTATAGGAGCTCCTGTAGCTGCTTCTCCCTTTAAAATTTTAGCTAATTTTTGTGCTAGGAGTTGTGAGGATGATGCCAGAGATGCTGATGGAGATGGAGAGGTACTTGGTAAGCTGCAGGTGAGATTTGAGGTGCTGCTCCCTTTATTTTTTTGTTTTTTTTCTAAAAACTGGTTTCTGTGTTTTTTCGACAGGAAGGAAAAAAATGATGATGATGAGGTGGTGCAGGTGTGGGATGGATGGCAAGGAGGGTGGATAGCTATAGGAGGGTCTACATGCTCTTCATGAAACTTCCCAGCCCCTCAAACTGCTTACTGGAACCATTTCTGGCTCTCTGTGATTTCTACAGGAGCCTCCTGTAGAAAACACAGGGCCTCCTGTAGAACACACAGTTTTTGAAAAAACGAACACAATGGGGTGGAAGAAAGGTCAGAAATGATGGAGAAGAGTGTGGAGGAGATGAAATAGGATTTGCGGCATCTTCTCTTGCTCCCTGTGGTCCTCCTGCAACCTGCAATGCACATTAAAATTCAATTTTCTTTTTCTTCTTTTCTCTGTTTTTTTTTTTTTTTTGAAAGACAACTAGGGCGCCTCAAGGAGGTTTTCACCCTGATTGCCTACCCTGGGTGCCTCCAAGGGAGGTTTTCACCCAGGGATCTTATTCTCTTTTTTTCTCTCTTCTCTCTTTTTTTGCATCACTAGGCCACCTTAGAAGGGTTTTTCAACCCAATTATGGGACTCAAGTGCCTCATGGAGGTTTTCATTTAAGTCCTTATTATTTTTTCCTTTTTTCTCTGTTTATTCAGTGTGTGGAGGTTGAGACATGCCCCACTACCATCACTATTTTATTCATATCTTCAATGAACTCTCACTTGGAGAGGGGATTCTTGTAAATTTTCAACCTATGTCCATTGACAAGCATGGGGATGGCTTCCTCATCAATGGTTCTGATCAGAATTGAACCATTGTCATTGCATTTTTCCACAGTGTAGGGTCCTAGCCATCTTGTCCTTAGCTTGCCCTTGAAGTCTTTATACCTTGAATCATAGAGAAGTTCCCAATCTCCCTCTTGGAATTACTTCTCCTTGATATTTTTTTCATGTCATATTTTCCTTTGAAGCTGAACTACCTCTATGTGGAGAAGGGCTTGCAATCTTTGTTCATCCAATCCTTTGAGCTAGAGTAGTCTTTCCTTTTGTGCATGGCTGAGGTCTAGGTCCAGCTGAGCTGCCATCCTTAGTGTATTGAATTCAAATTCTATTGACAGCAAAGCCTTCTTCCCATAGACCAGTTCATAGGGTGTGAACCCTGTGGTGGTCTTCCATGTTGTGTTGTAGGCCCAGGTGGCCTCAACTAATCGGTCTGCCCAATCTTTTCTGTTGCTACTCACTACCTTGGTCAGAATTCCTTCCAAAGCTCTGTTAGTGACTTCCACCTGCCCATTGGCTTGTGGATGGTAAGGGGTGGAAGTCCTGTGCTTGATTTTATGATGTGTGAGCAGGTCTTCAATCAAATTGGAAGTGAACTGACTGCCTTGATCTGTGACCAATTCTCTTGGATACCCGAACTTGTAGAATATGTTTTCTCTTAAAAACTCAGCTACTTTTTCCTCTGTTGCTGCTTTGATTGCTTTTGTTTCTGCCCACTTTGTCAGGTAATCGGTGCACACAATGATGTACTGCTTCTATTTTGAAGGAGGGTTGATAGGACCCACAAAGTCCATGCCCCACTTCTCAAATGGCTCAAAGGTCACTTGAGGTTCCATGGGCGTCTCATCCTTTGGAGTAGGTTTCCCCATCCTTTGAAATCGATCACATTGGCTGGTGTATCTCCTCACATCTTGATGAAGAGTGGGCCAATAGTAGCCTGCTTGCAATATTTTGAAGGCAGTCCTCTTTGCTGCAAAATGGACTCCACAAGACCCATCATGACAGGTCAAGAGAATGTCAAAAACTTCCTCCTCCCTGACACATCTTCTCAAGATCTTATCTGGGCCAAGTTTGAAGAGATTGCCCCCAATCTAGGTGAAAGGGGTTCTTTTCCTCATGATCTTGCTCTTCTCCTTTAAGGACAGGTGTGGTGGAAACTGTGCTGAAACCAAGTAGTTTTCTATATCAGCAAACCATGGGGAGAGTACAGAGATAGCAAACAAGTGTTCATCTGGCATTTGATCATCCACCATTCCTTCTTCACCTACAGGCAAATTTACTCTAGACAAAAGGTCAACAACAACATTTTCTTTACCAGGCTTATCAACAATGGTCAAATCAAACTGCTACAGTAAAACAAACCACCTAATAACGCAAGCATTTACATCTGGTTTGTTCATTAAATATCTAATAGTAGCATAATCAGTGTGCACAAATGTTTGGTAGCCTGTGATATAATGTCTAAAGTTGTTTAAGGAATGCACTACAGCTAGGAGTTCCTTCTCGGTTACTGTGTAGTTTAACTCTGCCTTTGACAAATTTTTGCTTATAAAGTATATGGCATAAGGTAACTTTTCATCAATTTGTCCTAAGGCTGCTCCTATTGCTTTGTTCGAGGCATCTGTGTGAATGTGGAAAGGTAAGGCCCAGTTTGGGTCTCTCAAAATTGGGGCAGTCACAAGTTTGTTTTTCAAGGTATCTAGGGCTTCTTGATAGTTTTCGGACCATATGAACTCGACATCTTTTCCTAAAAGACCAAACAATGGAGAGGCTAACTTACTAAAATATTTAATGAATCTTCTGTAATATCCAGCTAAGCCTAGGAAACTTCTGACATCTCTCACTTTTTGAGGAGGTGGGACCCTTTGGATGATGGCAACTTTGTTGGGGTCCACCTGCAATCCTTGTTGAGATATTGCATGACCTAGCATGGTCCCTTCAGTCATCAAAAATTCACATTTTTCCGGACTGAGGGACAGGTTCATTTCAATACACTTGTCCAAAACTTTTCCTAGGTTAGATAAAGCTTCCTGAAAGTTAGAACCATAAGGAGTAAAATCATCCATATATATTTCCACTGCATCATGAACCAGTCCGGAAAATATACTTAATACTGCTCTCTGGAAAATGGCTGGAGCGTTGCACAAACCAAAAGGAAGGACTCGATATGCAAAGGTACCCCAAGGACAAGTGAAAGTGGTCTTATCTTGGTCTTCTGGGCTAATTTGAATCTGATTGTACCCGCTAAACCCATCTAGAAAGGAGAAAAACTTTTTCCCCGCCAGACCATCTAACACTTGATCTATGAAAGCCAAAGGAAAATGGTCCTTTTTAGTGGCTTTGTTCAATTCCCGATAATTGACACAGATTATCCACTTACCATTTTTCTTTGGCACTAGCACCAAAGGAGAAACCCATTCACTGTCAGAGACGGGGTAGATGAATCCTGCATGAAGTAATTTTTGCAGCTCTTCCTTAACAATGTCTTTAAGTGCTGGATTCATCATCCTTTGAGGCTCCTGACTGGTTTGCAATCTTCCTTAATGTATATATGATGAGTACATACTGAAGGGTGCACTCCCTTCATCTTCTTATAACTCCAGGTGAAGGCATCTAAATGTTTTCTCAATAATCTGCACAGCTCCTTCTCCTGGGAAGTGGATAGGGATGGATTGATTTTCAAGGTTCTTTCTAGGCCAAACTCTATATTCTTAACACAGAGAGAGTTCGAGTCGGCCACACAAAGATCAGTTAAGGGATTGTTTCGGGTTTCTTTCACCGTGTCCTCTAATGGAAAGGTACTAGGGGGTGGATTCTGAATTAAATTTTCAATGATATCATCCTCATCTTGCAGTTCCCCCCCATGGTGGTTTCTAATGCAGAAAGTGGTGCAGAATAGACTTCATCCTCATCCTCCTCCTCCAACTGGAAAGGTAGATCATGTTCTAGCAAGGGTTGGGCAGGAGGCTATAGGACTAACTATTTGGACATATGCCCATTCTTGATGGTCATGTTCCCAGCCCAACAGCTGATATAGGCATCGGCAGTAGCCAACCAAGGTCTTCCCAGGATGAGAGGATACCCAGTGAGCTTTTCCTTTGGCTGGAGAACTAAGAAATCGGCAGGGTACTCCCAGGAATCAATGGAAACCATCACATTTTCCACAATCCCTTCAGGGGTCACGGTAGAGCAGTCTGCTAGCTGCAGTACTGTCATGGTCTTCCTCAAGGAGCCCTGGAGGTTAAGTTTGAGCATGGTGGCCTTTTTCATCACATTAATGACAGATCCCAAATCAATCAAGGTATGTGGGATCTTGGTGCCATTAATGTGGACATCAACTACTGGGCTTCCAGGGTCCAGATATTTCGGACAGATTACCTGCCCCAACATCAGGTCGAACAGTTGTCCTATGACATTGATGGTTGGGGCATCTCTCTTGTACCTACCTAGATGCCTAAAGCACTTCTCTTTGATCAACTGATTGTATATAGGCACATCTTTTATGGCTTGGAGAAGTCGTATCTTCACACATAACTGTTTCAATTCTCCCAGAAGTTCAGTTTCTTCTGGGGTGGGCTGAGTTGTCCTGGATAGTCTCTCAGGAAAGGGTGGAATTACTTTAGGTTCACTTTCCTCTTTATCTTCCTCAACCTCCCTAGGGGGAGGCTAGCTAACTGGGAGAACCTTCCCAAATTGCAGGTTAATCTCCTGAATCTCCACAAGATAAGTTGGGCATGATGGTTCCCCACTATATACTTGTTGAGCATGTCTGTTGTTCGGGTTCGGGTTCGGCTGGGCAGGCATTTGGGGTTGCCTTGGTGGAGTAGGAGGCAATGGTTGTGGTTGACCAAGTGGTGGAGGCAAAAGAGTGGGATGAGAGTTGTACTGGGGCCTCCACCCCTGATGAGATGCATTCCACTGAGGTTGTGGTTGAGCATACGATTGAAATGAATGAGTCGCTGGTTAGGCATGATATTGAGATGGATAGGACCAAGGAGGAGGTGTGGACCAGGAAGAATGAGCAGGAGGCCCCAAGAAGGTATGGAAGTGACTTGGTTGGGGTTGTAGTATGCGTGAGATGTCCCTTGCATCCCCTACTGGTATGGTCTATGTCCAGGTGGTCTCCTTTGGTTCATGAAATAGAGTGGTTCAGTGGCTCCTTGAGCCCCCTGGTATACAGCTTTAAGTCTGGGAAAGGAAGGGCACTTATTTGTAGAATGATCTTCTTCACAGACTAAACAAACCTCTATAGAGTTCAATGGACATCCGTTCTTAGGATGCCTCCTGGTGCACCTAGGACAAAAAATGGCCAAAGCCCTCTCTGCTTTTTCTTGTTTCCTTTTGATATGCAAGGTATCCATTTGCATGGCAAGAGTCTGTAGCATCTCACTCTTGAAGTCTTCCAGCTGTTAGAAAATTATATATTACGGAGCAATGGAACACATAAAATATTGCAGAAATATAAACACAGAAAACGCACAAAACAAGAGAGACACAGATATACGTGGTTCACCCAGTTTGGGCTACGTCCACCCCGAACAGCCAGTCCTTCCTTTTTATTATCCAGCAAAATGAAGAGACACAACCTACAGCAAATCCGCTGTAATATCCTCTGTTTTCTCTCACAGTCTCACCTATCTGTTTCTCGCTCACAGAATACACATCTATCTCACAGCCTCAAATACAATACCCTCATACAAAGAGAGGGGTTGCCTTCTAGGGTCAAAAACCCTAAACTAAACATAAGTTCTACCGTCAGATCATCCGCCTAATGAACGGCCCAGATTGACTAGAAATTGCTATACTTTTACAAGGCAATTTTACAGCTGTTTTTAGCTTCAGGGGCGCTGCCCCCGAAACCCCCCGCCAGGGGGGGGCTCCCAAAGGTCACAGCCGCCCCCCCTTGGACCCCCCCTGCAGCGAATATTTTACGGGCGGCGTTGCCGCCCCCATTTCGAACTGGGGTCCTATGTGGCGATACCTTTGAATATAGAAGATAATCAGGCTCCACACCCAACAATCTCCCACTTGGAGACTGATTGTAGCAACTCCACCGCTGCTCCATTTGCTGGACAATGACTCCTCTTTGGATCTGGTTGTTTCTCATCTTCATCGTCATCCTTGAAGACCAACTGAAACTAAGCATATTCTCAGTTTCTCCCTGGTTACAACTTTTGTTAGCATATCTGCAGGATTCTGGCTAGTGTGTATCTTTTCCAGCTTCAACTCTCCATCTTCCAACACTGATCGTATGAAATGGTACTTGAGCTGTATGTGTTTAGTCCTGGAATGAAATGCTGAGTTCTTTGCAAGATGAATGGCACTTTGGCTATCACTGTATAACGTGCTCATATCATGCTCCTTACCCAATTCACCCATAAACCTTTGTAACCAAATCATTTCTTTACTAGCCTCTGTAGCAGCAACATACTCTGCTTCTGTTGTTGAAAGTGCAACAACACTTTGGATTTTTGAAACCCAACTGACAGTTGTTCCTCCAACAGTAAATACATATCCTGTAGTGCTCCTCCTGTTATCTCTGTCACCTACCATATCTGCATCAACATATCCTTGTAGGGAGATGTTTGAACCACCAAAGCATAATGCTTGATTTGTGGTACCTTTCAAATATCTGAGAATCCATTTCACTGCCATCCAATGTTCCTTTCCTGGATTGTTCATGTACCTGCTTACAACTCCCACTGCATGTGCAATATCAGGCCTTGTGCAGACCATTGCATACATTAAGCTTCCAACTGCTGATGCATATGGAACTTTAGACATATAATCCATGTCTTCTTGGGTCTTTGGGCACATTTCCTTGCTAAGTTTGAAATGGCTAGCAAAAGGTGTACTAACTGGTTTTGCATTGTGCATGTTAAATCTTTTCAACACCTTTTGTATGTACTCATTCTGAGACAATGTTAATTTACGATTTTTCCTGTCTCTAGTTATTCTCATACCAAGGATTTGTTTCGCAGCTCCCAAATCCTTCATTGCAAATGAATTTGCCAATTTTCTTTTGAGCACATTTATTTCCTGCATGTTAGATCCTGCAACAAGCATGTCATCTACATACAGTAACAATATAATATAGTTGCCATCATTTTGCTTTTTCAAATAAACACAATGATCAGAGTGACATCTAGTATAACCTTGTTCAGACATAAACTTGTCAAATTTTAGATACCACTGCCTTGGAGCCTGTTTTGAGCCATACAAGCTCTTCTTCAACCTGCACACTAGTTTCTCCTTCCCTTTCACCTCATATCCTTGTGGCTGCTGCATATATATCTCTTCCTCCAAATCCCCATGGAGAAAGGTTGTCTTTACATCTAACTGCTCAAGATGCAAATCTTCAGCTGCTACAAGACTTAAAATAGTTCTGATTGAAGTCATTTTAACAACAGGAGAAAATATTTCATCAAAATCAATACCTTTCTTCTGTGCAAACCCCTTCACCACAAGTCTAGCTTTATAAGTCTATTTTCCTCCATCTTCTTCCTTCAGCCTGTAAACCCATTTATTCTTCAATGTAGTTTTTCCTACAGGCAACCTGACTAAATCCCAAGTCTGGTTATGCATTAAGGAGTCCATCTCTTCTTCCATGGCTACCTCCCACTTCTTCCTGCTTTCAACCTGCATTGCTTCTTCATAACATTCGGGTTCACCGGAATCAGTCAACAATAAATAATATAATGAAGGAGAGTATCGTTCATGGGGTCTACCTATCCTGGTAGATCTTCTAACACCACTTTCAGGTGTTTGGGGTGCTTGTTGCTGTTGTGGTGGTTCTTGTTGTTGTGGTTGTTGATTATTATTATTTTTAGGCACCTTTACTTTTTCAGTGATTTCATCAAGAACTACGTATTCCTTGTTTTCCTTTTCCTGTTTCTTTTCCTGCAACTGATTCTTATACAAGACCTTTTCATTGAATATTACATCTTTGCTCCTAATGATTTTGTGATTTTCGTAATCATATAAGCGATAACCAAAATCATTAACACCATATCCAATAAAGGTACATTTCTTTGACTTTGCCTCAAGCTTTGTTCTATTTTCTTTATCAATATGGACAAAGGCCTCACAACCAAAAGGCTTTAAAATAGAGTAGTTTACCTTTTTACCTGTCCATGCTTCCTCTGGAACACCACCATCCAAGGAACTTGAAGGCCCTCTGTTTATTAGATAAACAGCAGTATCTACAGCATCTGCCCAAAACTGTAAAGGCAATCCTGCATGCAATCTCATGCACCTTGCACGCTCCATGATTGTTCTGTTCATCCTTTCTGACACGCCATTTTCTTGTGGTGTTCTTGGAACTGTCTTCTCTCTGCGAATTCCATGCTCTGAACAGTACCTATGAAACTCTTTGCTGCAATATTCACCTCCATTCTCTGATCTAAGACACTTCAATTTCTTTCCTGTCTCAATCTCAACCAAAGCTTTCCATTTCTTGAAAGTATCAAATACATCAGATTTATTCTTAATATAATAAATCCAAGTTTTTCTAGTTGCATCATCAATAAAAGTAACATAATAACAAGAGCCACCGAGAGATGATACCTGAGCAGGTCCCCATACGTCTGTATGTACAAGCTCTAATTTTTCGTTCTTCTTTTCTTTCCCAACTCTGAGAAATCTGACTCTCTTCTGTTTTCCATAAATGCAGTTCTCACAAAAGTCCAAATCAACATTCTTCAAACCCGGCAACAAATTCCTTGAGTGAAGAATCTTCATCCCCTTTTCACTCATGTGTCCGAGCCTATGATGCCATAATGCTGCATCTGCTCCTCTGGAAGTTAAAGCATTAACAGAGTTAGAAATACCATTGCATAAATACAATGTACCAACCTTTTCGCCTTTTTCTATTACCAGGGCTCCTTTAGTGACCTTCCAAGCTTTATCTGTGAAAGTTGTCACACAACCTTCACCGCCTAACTGCCCTGTTGAAATCAGATTTTTCTTTAGATCTGGAACATGCCTTACCTCCTTTAATAGCCATTGGTTTCCATTCTGCTGTTTTACAAGAACCTTACCCATTCCAACGATTTTACAGGGTTTATCATCACCTAGACGAACTTGTCCAAAATCTCCTTGAACAGAGTCATGAAAGTATTTCTTATCAGGTGTGGCATGGAATGAAGCCCCTGAATCTACCACCCAGGAATCAGTAATATTTTCGAAAGAAAGAATCAAAGCATCTTGTAACACCTCACCTATCACATTTGCTTCATGATTGTTTTCTTGCTGTGCATCTCCTTCTTTTCCCTTCCGAGATCTACAGTCTTTCTTTAGGTGTCCTTTCTTTCCACATTTCCAGCACACTATCCCCGATCTGTACTTGGATCTGCCTTTCCTTGATTTACTGCGATATCCTGAGCTCTTTCCTCTTTCCATTTTTCTTCCTCTAGACTCTACACTCAAAGCATTTCCCGATGTCTCACCGGAGCTTTTCCGTCACATTTCCTCGCTCAGGATAGCACCGACAACATCATCAAACTTTAAAGTACTAGATCCAGAAACGGAGTTACTAATGGCCATTACCAAACCATTCCAACTTTCTGGTAATGAGCACAAGAATAACAAAGCTCTAACTTCATCATCAAAGTTTACCCCTACAGAACTTAACTGACTTGTAACTGTATTAAAATCATTTAAATGGTTTGCAACAGATCCACCTTCCGACATATTCATATTAAATAACCATTTCATAAGAAATACCTTGTTTGAGGCCGAGGGTTTTTCATATAGTTTCGACAACGTCTGCATCAAACCCTCTGTCGTGGTTTCCTTCGAAATGTTGAATGCGACTGACGCAGCAAGGCACAACCGTATTGTTCTGAGTGCCTTTCTATCGAGAAGGTTCCATTCTTCGTCTTTCATACCCGTCGGCATCTTTGTTTTTTCGCCCAATGGTAGGTATAGATCTTTCTGATACAGATAATCTTCCATCTGCATCTTCCACAGCGAGAAGTTTTGGCCGTTAAATTTCTCGACCCTAAACTTACCATCTTCCGCCATTGCTCCCACTCGAACCAGGAACCCTTCTTTCCTGCGAGTTTATCAGCCAAATAGACCTTCGGCTCTGATACCAGTTGTTAGAAAATTATATATTACGGAGCAATGGAACACATAAAATATTGCAGAAATATAAACACAGAAAAAGCACAAAACAAGATAGACACAGATATACGTGGTTCACCTAGTTTGGGCTACGTCCACCCCGAACAGCCAGTCCTTCCTTTTTATTATCCAGCAAAATGAAGAAACACAACCTACATCAAATCCGTTGTAATATCCTCTGTTTTCTCTCACAGTCTCACCTCTCTGTTTCTCGCTCACAGAATACACATCTATCTCACAGCCTCAAATACAATACCCTCATACAAAGAGAGGGGTTGCCTTCTAGGGCCAAAAACCCTAAACTAAACATAAGTTCTACCATCAGATCATCTGCCTAATGAACGGCCCAGATTGACTAGAAATTGCTATACTTTTACAAGGCAATTTTACAGCTGTTTTTAGCTTCGGGGGCGCTGCCCCCGAAACCCCCCGCCAGGGGGGGGCTCCCAAAGGTCACAGCTGCCCCCCCCTGGACCCCCCCTGCAGCGAATATTTTACGGGCGGCGTTGCCGCCCCCATTTCGAACTGGGGTCCTATGTGGCGATACCTTTGAATATAGAAGATAATCAGGCTCCACACCCAACACCAGCATTTTTCCAAGTTCACCTTTGATGGATGAATTGGATGAGGAGGTATTGGCTATGGGTTGACTCCCCCTACCTCTTTTTCTGGCTACTCTAGAATGGTTTCTAAAAACAGCCTTTATGTTCTCACAAGGTAGTTGGTAGATGTCTCTCCCAGCCAGTAAATGGAGGGTGTCTAGAAGGTCTTCCAGAATTCCCCTGAGCAGGACCAACTTCAGAGATTCAGGGTCAAGTATGCACCTAGCCCTTTTGTAACTGAGCTGGAACCTCTCTTCATAATCTTCCAAGGATCCATCACTTCCCATGGTCATTCGGAAGATTTCTTCCTTGGTATCTTTTTACCTACAGTAGTCTCGATATTGTTATTAAATGCTGATTGCATCTGAGCCCAAGTTGTGATGTTATTGCCAGGTAACCCCATGAACCAGCGCAATGCTGCATCCTTGAGAGTAGAAGGAAATAGTTTCAACTTTTGCTCATCTTCTGCATAGTCATAGGTTTGACATATGACAGCAAACTCAAACAAGAAGGTGTCAGGATCTTCTGTGGTCAAACCATGGAAGTGAGGTAGGGCTGAGGGACTTATATTCTTCATTTTGGTGTCCCCATTGGTCTCCCAGATGGGAAGGGTACCCTCTATTCTTTCTCCATTTCCCCTAGCATTTATGTTTTCATCCATTGTCTTAGGAGGGATGTTTTCTTCTTCTTCTTCCCCTATAGGTTCTTCAAATATCTCTGGTTGTTCACCTAAAGGTTCTTCTTGATCACTGCCACCGAAGAAGAGATAAGGTTGGCTATGTGATGTGGTGAGGGTGTTGGGCAAAAATTTTCTAGAATTATCTCTATTCCTACGAGTCATGAAAGGAAATCTTTTTGGTTGGTTTTTGTTTTTTTCACTGCTTGTACCTGCAAAACTAAAATTGATTGAACAAACAAATTGCAACTAACTGAAATGAACTTGCTGAAATGAAATTGCAGAACTGAAAAGGAAAGCAAATGAAATGCATAACTGAAAGCAAGGAAATGACTAATCTACTTTTGCTGAAATGAAGCTGCTGAAAATGAAATTTGTAGAATTGAGAATGAAAGCAAATAAAATGCAGAACTGAAAGCAAGGAAATGACTAATCTACTTTTGTTGAAATGAAAATTGCAGAATTGAAAATGAACGCAGGGAAATGCGGAAACTGAAAGAAACAACTACTCTACTTTTGTTGAAATAAACTACTTAGCATAAGGTTGCAATAGAAAATAGAAGAAAGCAGTAATCACAAAAAACTCTGACGCTTCCCCGCAACGACGCCAAAAAGTGGTGAGCACCAGTATTGCAACAATAATGCTGCAACTCCTGGGCTTCCTACTTTACTCTTATCAACCCGGTAGTTCGTAACAAACTTGGAAGCAACGGTGTTGTATGCACAAGTACTAGTTCTTACTGCAGGCTGTCACTTGGTCAGCTGGCGCAAGATCACTAGGAGCTCAAGCCAACTTCTATGGATTCCAGAAGAAGCTCTATATGTGATGAAAAAAATGAAAGCTTACTCTACAAAGGCTACTCTACTTGTAGAAAGGAAAAGAAGACTAAAATGTAAAGTAAACCTAGCAAACCCTACTTAACCAACTAATCCTACTTTTGTAGAAAGAAAGATGAAAATCATGAAATGAATGCCATTACCTACTCAAGGAAGTAAACAACATCTACTAAAACTATTTCTAGAAGGAAATGAGGAAAAAACATCTTTTTGGATTTTTATGTATTTTTATGTGAAATTGTCATGCATGTAATTTATTTGTTTGTGAATGTGGCAGCAATTAGGTGGCGATGGAGGGCGGTTTTGGGACTTGAGAAGATGTAGGATGGTGTGCATGAGTCCTAGGAGGTCTTAGGTGTCCTTCTGGAGGCTTTTCCCGCAATCAGACTTCAAAAAGAAGCCTACAGGAAAATCTACAGGAGGATGTCGAGAGCAGTTTTGAAGGTTTTGAAGGTGTGAGAGTGGGTGGAAAGGGTAGATGAAGGCTGGGATGATGTGTTAAGGTGCCTAGGGGTCACCAAGGATTGCTAGGAGAGGAAAAGATGGTCGAGAGAGAGGAAGAAATCCTATGGAAAAACGCAGAAAACTAAGGCAGATTTGAGGTGAACTTTGGGCGACCTGTAGGGTATAGATCAGGGAGAGAATGTGATGGCTGGTAGGCTAACTTGCTGCGAAAAGAGATTTGCTACAAAAGAACCTGAAAATCAAACAAGGAGATCAAGCAAGCAAGGAAACTAAGTACATCAAAAAACAGAATTTTGCATCAAGCTAATCTAGATTATGAGCTATGGAAAGAAATGCTGAAAAATGCTATAATGAGAGAAATCATGGAAGGAAACTCATTGCAAGATAGAAATTAGCATGGTGAAAGGGATCTAAAGCAAATCATTAACCTTCTATCAAACTGCAACACTAGAAATCCTATGGAGAAGGCAAATCTATGTTTTTTGTGGCAACAATAGGGTCTTGGCCTCAGTTCATGGTCCCAAAGGGAGGAAGGGAGGCCAAGGCTCTGTTAGTTTCCTTTTATATCTTCTTTCTATCACTGTTCAACCTACTATGGAAAACTCAAATGGAAACAACCTTCTAAATCACCAAAAGCAACATATTCTTAACCAAGAAAGAAATTCATCTAACAGCAACTAATTCATAAACTGAAACAAAGCATAGAAATACAAACAAGAGGAGCTTGGCTACTTGGATTGGGCCCTAACCCAAGAGCTTCAGCCCTCTGAGGTAACTCAGTGCTAGCTCAAAAAGGATCTCATCTTTATTATCAAAATAATAATAGGATTACATGAAACTGTCAACAAAAGTAAGCTCGAAGTTGAGCAGAGCAAAGCTGCAACAAAAATTCAAAAATTTGACTAACTTCCTAATGAGGCCCTAGGCCTTTCTACTTATACAACTGAAGCTCCCAACAGCTTCCTTAAAATTAGGGAGGCTTGGCTCCCAAAACTTGAGATAAACATAAGTTATCCTCCACTTGCTCGGCTGCCTCCTAGTGCATTGATTTGGTTGTTTGTGCTCCGAGCTGCATGAAGGAGAATTCGAAGTGGGGAGTCATAAATGAGGGGGATACCCTCCTATAAATCCTCTCCTTTGTCCACTTTGAATTATTGCTGCCAATTGTCCATTAAATCTTTGACTTTGTCTTCAAAATTCAACAAAAATCTACATTAAACACATATTAGACTCCATGGCAACATAACCAACCCAACTCACTCCATAAGCATAAATATAATCAAAAAACATGCAATAAGCTAAGAGAATGGTTGATTAAACTATGTTAGGAGGCAAAATGAGCCCATATAATTACCCATTTATGGGGCTCATCACACAACATGTGTTTAACCATCGCTTGAGGATCTGTTAATTCTAGTGATGCATCCATTTACTAACACCTACGGGTTTTGGTGTAACACCAATCATGATTCCAACACCCTCTACTTTATCAAAGCTTTTTTACTCGTATAAAATTGAGCATAGTTCGTAGAACAAGAGAATATGAAAGTATTTTGACTCATACAAAACTAAGTGTGGTTCCTAGAACAAGAGAATTTCCAATATTATTCTCTAACATTCTTTGATAATGCTCCTCAATATTACCAAGCCTAGCTCCAAATACTTCTCCACCACTACTAAAACAAGTGGAAACCCCTTTCCAAAAAGAGTTTCCACCATTGCCTCCAATATGCATTTGAGGATATATGATATCTAGGTCAAGTCCCCTAGCCATAAATGATAGTATCATCAATACATTCTCCTCTACTCTTTCTGGTGTGTAAAGATCCTTCACTCTTCAAACTATTTCCCCGTAACTTCATTTTCGAATCTAAACTCTTGTCACTGAAATTCCACCATGCCAATAACATTACCATGTTACAATAATTCATCTACTACCTCTTCATCATAATAACAAGTAAATGATGGGATTGATTTTAGAGAGGATAATATTTTGTGAGGTGATACCCTCTAGGATCGAGGTTTTTTTATAAGGATTTTACTAAAAATCATCAAATGATTTACCTTGGAAAAAAAAATCAGGGCCGACCTTGCTAGGGCTTTAGACATAGGTAGCATAGCAATGGAAAGTACAATGTGGGCCGGAGGGATTATAGACGAAGGGTGAGGGAAAGGGTAATGTTGTTGTCAATGATAACAAAATTTGATGTGGTGGTCATGATCAAGAAGAGAATGGAGGAGGATGACAACATAGAAACATCAACGAATGTTGATCTATCCACTTTCTTGGATGCCCTGGAGAGAGCTTGCACTTTTACACTTTTCTACTTATAAACTATCAAAGGGTAGCATTGAACTCTTTCCCCAAGTGGAGAATGTGTTCCATAACCTCTATGCATCCACCTCTCCAACCTCCCTCTCCTTCCCCCTCTTCTCCTCTGTAAGGTTTTCATCAAATTAATCTGAACATATGGCAAAGCGAGGATGTGGCAGTAACCCTTTTCCTCTTCTCAAAAATTCCAAACCCTCCACAGTACTTGCCTTCAATGTCATCCTTAAAATTATTTACCAAGTAGAAAATAAGAGATGTCCCACTCTCTGAACCTCGCGAATGTGGGATCTTGCATAAAGACCCTAAATTCTGACACTTTCAACATCCTGATAAAGGCCCTCCTTAGGGTCAACAAAGTCGATGGTGTTGGGATTTTCCATGTAGAGATTCATCTGAGTGAGAAGCTTGTGGGTGTCAACCATGTTGTCCTCTTTGAAAATTCATGTATGGTGTAATTGATGGCACTTGGTGGGCTACCTTTAGAGTACATTTCATTGATGACCTCGAGAAATTGTTGTAATCTCCCATGTTGGCAGAGGTTTCCAAGAAAAAAAATTATATTTTTTCTTGTCGAGACTACAACCATAATGGGACACAAACCTTAGTATGTTAAGTACAATGTCGAGAAACTCATCTTAGGTTCCAAAGAATGCTTTTCGATTGGACCTACCTGAAGTTGGAAGAGGGAATTGCCTCACACCTAAGTGCATGCTTTTTTGACAATTTCCATAGGTCCATATGCATGGACCGTATTGGTTATTATTGTATCTACATGACATAATCTTCATTTTTTTCTTGGCAAAAAGCAGTATTACCTAGTTTGTGGCGGTGTAGCAATCCTTGTTAGGGTTGACTATGTGCATCATTTTTGTTTTTCTTATTTTCACATGGTTACTCTCATTATCAAAATTGTAATTCTTATACATGTTTATGGACTCACGTCTCCTTTTCCTATTTTCAGGGAAGAGTTGAAAACCTCCTCGTTTTGATTTGGAGGATGTAAAAAATGTATATAATTTCTTTTGATAGGTGTTCCCTAATGGTTTCCTCAGTTGTCAATGTTAGGGTTTTATATGAATAGCTTGTGAAATGTATATGCAAAATGTAAATTCACTCATTTATTATGAATGAAAATTATAGATCTTTTTCATCAAAAAAAAGTGCCTTATGCAAGACCCCTAGACCATGTGAGGTCTAGGTACATGTTTTTTTTTAAATGAAAATAGTTAATAGAATTTTAATTTTTTTATTATAATTTAATATTAATATTTTATTAATTAACATTAAGGATATTTAAATAATTTAATATATGAATTAATTTAAAAATCTATCACAATTAACACTAAAATTAATTGAACCAACCAAGATACATCTTAACCCTGGATCTATCAAGCGTCAAGAAGGATCAAATCTCTTAAGATGCAAACTTCTTTTTTGAGTGAAAAACTTGAGGAAAGGTTTGCACCTCGAGAAATTTGATCCCTTTCGACTCTTGATAGATCCGGGGTTAATATGGATCTAGGTTAGTTTCAATCGTGCATGGTCACACAAAATTTGTTGAACATTTAATTGTTATGATCATTTTAAATAAGTTGAATATGTCTAAGATTAATCTGATAAATTTAATTTTAAATTTTCTCATTTACCTAAGTTTTTTGAGATGATAGATATTGTTAATAACTTGAATGACGAAAAATGATCTAATAAAAATTATGAATGCAAAGTGACAATGTAATGGTATTTAATGATAGAAAATGCAAATAATAAGAATGTAGTCAATTACAAATAGTCTTCATTGTGATCAATCTCAAACTATTTCCTTGTATTGTTCTTATTGTTGTACTTGTTAGTTTTGCCATCTTTTCATATTGATCATATGAAAAGGGTGGTCGAATTCATAGGCTATTCAAATATTTAACTCCAACTATTGCAGTAAACCTCATACCTTGTCTCTCTTGCTTTGCAATATTAATAGTAGCTTTCTCCAAAATTAATCATTGTGATTTATGAAGTGTTAAACCCCAAGTAATTTGCAATGGTAGTTATTTTCTATTACCTTGTTTCAATGCAAAGTGACTAACAATGTTGAATGATGGAAAATGAGAATAATATGACTATAGTCAATTACAAATAGTTCACAATTTCAGAAAGCAAACATTTTAGGTAATTGAACATTTTATTTAAGATGAAAATTCAGGTATTTTATTTATGATTGAATCACTGTAACACAAAAATAAATGCATTTCATCAAAAAAATTGTGCTTACACTAAAATCAATGCATACTATTAATCTAATTACTTTGAAATTAATGTACATCATACATTTGTTACATCAAATTAGAAATCAACATCTACACTAAAATCAATGCATCTAGTGTGAGCAATCAAATAGGACTAGAAATCAACATTTACACTAAAATCAATGCATCTAGTGCACGCAATCAAATAGGATTAGAAATCAACATATACATTGAAATCAATGCATCTAGTGCAATCAATCAAATTGGATTAGAAATCAACATATACACTAAAATCAATACATATAGTGCAATCAATCAAATAGCATTAGAAATCAACAACTACATTGAAATCAATGCTTTCATTGCAATAAATCAAATAGGATTAATAATCAACATCTACACTGAAATCAATCCATGTATTTAAATTAAAACCAAAATATTTGTGGTCGTTCTAAATCCAACATCTTTTACCTTTTGTAAATTCCTTACTTCCTCTTCCTCTATGGTTAATAATGTTCAATACTATATAATATTATATAACATCTATATTTGGTTATGTGTGTCTCTTTCTTCTTCCCTCCCTCTCGATGTCTCCCTCTCTCTCTCTTCCCCTTTTCTCCCCCTCTCTCTCCCCTCCTTCTCTCCTCTCTCCCTCACTCTCTTTCCATCTCTCCCTTGTCACTCCCTCTCTCTCTCTCCACCTCTATCTCTCTATCTTTTTTCTTCCCTCCCTCTCTCTCCCCCTCCAGCTCCATCTCTCTCTTCCTCTCTCTCCCCTCCTCTCCCTCTTCCTTGCTCTCTCTCCCTCTCTTTCCCACCTCCCCCCTTCTCTCACCCCACCATCACTCTCTCTCTGTTTCTCACTCTTTCTTCGTCCTCCAGCTTCGTAACTATCTCCCTCCCTCTCTCTCTCTCTCTCTCTATTTCTCTCCCCACTCTATTTGTATCTCTCTTTTTCCTTGTCTCTTCTCCCTCCATCCATATGATCTATAATTGTCACTTTGTGTAGTCAATAATATATGTAAGGTCTAATATAATAATATTTATAATGGATATTATTATTATTATAATATATTGGAATAATAATAATCAATATTATTGATTATTATACCAATAATAATATATAAATAGATAGTGTGTTAAAGAAACAATAGTATGTTAACTTTACATTATAGATAAACCAATTACTTCTGATAAAATTGTTAGCTTTGTGTCTTACATTTTACGTTACATTTTGCATTTTGCATTATATTCTACATTTTACATTTTACATTTTCTATTTCATTTTTTTTACATCCATCTCTTCCTCTACTAAGATAAGTGACATAGTCAACTAATTCAACCAAAAGTATTGAAGTTCATCTACACCTCTTCTCCCTTCTTCTTATTCATGGAAATGAAATGTGCATTAATATTCTTCACGGATAAAAACAAAATACTTGAAATAATGATAAAATGAACTTCATCATTTTAGGAACCATTTTTTAAAAGGAATTGTAAATCATACTTTGAAATCCCATACTTCCTCCAAAACTATATTTCTTTTCCAAAACCAATTTTAAAAAATATAGCATGACAAATATAAAAAGGATAAGTGGTAAGTTTGACTTTAATGTGTTGTATAAATTTTTTCAAAATTCACTTACAACCTCTCAATATTTGAGATACTTACATGTGAATGGAGTAAATCTATTTCATCACAATTGTTACAGAAAGAAATAATTTGTTGTATGTGGTTATTTACTCATATGCTCGACAAACTACTCAAAAAATTGGACAAGTGTTTCCATGCCTTATCCATAAGGAGATGAAATTCTGATGGTGTATGTGGCTGCAATAAAGTTGGCATGCCTCCTCTCCCAGTTGAAACACCTCACGGTAACAAAGGCAAGACGACGTGATATTGTTTATATCACTCATATTCTCACTTCAAATTGTTACACAAAGCATCAACGATGGCGCCACGATGAAGCCTTCCTCTTCCGAAATGGCTCTGCAAGGCAACGAAGATGGTACCACAAAATCTTCTTCAATCGCTTAGTTTTGTAAGAGGCTTTTCATTGATTTGCACTCATTTCTCTTTGTGCTCCTCCATATATATGTAATGTGTAATAGAGGTGACATTTTGAAAATATTGACATACTTACTTTACATTACGTTATGCCTACACATATCCCCTATACTTGACTAGAGATGACATTTAAAAAATGTTTTCATACTTACATTACATTATGTCTAACTGATGGGCCTTCCAATTAGGTGAAACATAAGGCCCATCTATCCTTTTCTAGGCACATAAAGGTTGTATTGTACCTTTCCTTTTGCACTTAATAACATTTTCTTAGCTTAAATAAGTTCTTAGGAAGGTCAAAGAGATTTATCATGCTTTATGTGCCTAATTTGCTTATGATGTAGGATATTGATAATATTTGGCACAGATCTCGAGGACATCTAGTCAAAGATATTTATGGTACCTATCACATGTTGCAAGAAGATCAAACTCGGTTGGCTTGAGGCAGTAATTACTCCTCCCTGTAGCTGTGAGGTCACTAAGGGAGCATGATCCTGCTTTTTACTATTTCTGGAGGGAAAAAATTCATCCTTTCAAGGAGGTTGCTCCTCACTCATATTGTATAAATATAGAGCTCAAGTAGCCCATTAGGTAGTAAAAAAAAATCTAACAATAATTGAGTTAGAGGAAGCAATAGGATCTTAAGAGCTTAGGAGTTTTTCAGTTCTGCAACTTTTGATGTATAAGCAATTTTATAATTAATGAATGACATATTTGGTTCTTAGACTATTGTTATCAGGTATCTAAGCTTCCTTAGGTTAGGTCTCACCCTAGGTGCTCAAGACCCCCTCTATATTATTATCTTTTATGCACTTCTTCATTTCTACAAATTGTATTCCTGAGTATTGTTTTTATGCACAGTTAATTAGTTTGTTTTGAAAAATTTATTCTTGCACAACAATTGAGTATTATATGGTAGCTTTAGAATTGATTATCTTTCTTATTTAGCATCCCTTTTCATGCATTGAGTTTACCTTGGTTGTTGATCTTCAATTGTCATTTATCATTTCCGTGTGGTGTAACTGTATAGTCCCTTATTTTGTAGAGCTAAAGGAGACTCTATTATCACCCATTTGTTGAATAAATCCCTTTATCATTGACATGAGGACATGAAAATGTATGCTTTATCATTTCTTAACCTCCCCTTAGCTCATTTTTCCTTCTAACTGCATCCTTAGTGCTTTTTCCTGCTCACTAGAATGTCTCCGTAGCAAAACAGGGGCTCCCATAACAGTTTGCATTTTGCACCCAAAACTAAAATAAGCTAGCATCCAACTCATGGTTAATATTATTTGATGTGTTACAATGTCCCTAGAACCCTGAAGATGAAATTTAGAATCCAAGAGACCAAGTAGATCCTTTGACCTAGTTTGTTGTAGAAATTGTTTTTTTCCTGCAAAATTAGGGTTTGATGTTTACATGCTTTATTTCAGTTGTGAGTTTTCTTTCTCTATATAGTATAATATATAAGCTTTTATTTCCTCATATTTTGCTTCATTTTCAAGCAGATAGCATATATTTTCTTATTGCCTTTTATTTCCTGCAATTACGAATTTTTCCTATAGCATAGGACAATTAGTGTGGTCTCTCAGTAACTAGATCTCATCCCAGTGTTTTCATAGAATTCAAAAAAGGAAAAAGATAAGTACATGTTGCACACATAGCGTTGAACCCTCTTAAGTTTGTACGAACCTCAGGTTGACAATTAAAGTTGAGACACTTGGGAGTTGCAATTTTCGTGTTGCAATATTGGGGCCATCATTTTTTGGTGTCATTATCAGGGAGGTGTCAAAGTATGCACTGTCTTATTTCCTAGTTGATTTACTCTTTCACTTATTTCACTTTCTACAAAAACAACAAAATCGGCATTAGTCATTCCATTCTATAAAAAAAAACTGCATTGCATTTCTCATTCAAAAAAATATTTCAAAAACATAAAAAGTACATTTCTTTCTTTATGCCTCAAAGAGTTATGGAGGTGTCAAAGTATACATTGTCTTATTTCCTAGTTGATTTACTCTTTTACTTATTTCACTTCCTACAAAAACAAAAAAATCTGCATTAGGCATTCTTCATTCTAAAAACAAAAAAAGGCATTGCATTTCTCATTCAAAAAAAATATTTCAAAAACAGAAAAAGTACATTTATTTCTTTATGCCTCAAAGAGTTAGGGATAATATAGGAAATTTCTTATAAAAATACCCCACTTCCACAAGCAGGCAACCTTCTTTTTTTGACTATGAGCCTCCTACCATGTCCACAGGAGATATTTAGGCCTTCTTAGGTGAGCAAGTGATGATCACTGAGGAGCTTGCAGAAGGAGAAAAACTTTCACAACCCACTAATAACATAGCTAAAAATAGGAAACCTAAAGTTTCTATATTACCTCTTAGAGAAACATATGGAGAGGCCAAAATGAAGAACGTTAATCCATCTATATTTCCTTGCTTCTATGGGATAACTACTGAAGATCCTATCACTTTTATGTTTGGGCTTATTGTAGTTTGTTGAACTTATGATTACACAATAGATGAAAAAAATCTCAAATAGTTCCCTTCCACTCTTATGGATGCAACCCTTCGTTGGTTTATGAGACTAGAAGGGGATAACATCACTTCATGGGAGCATATGCAACAAGATTTCAATGCCAAGTGTCGAGATTATTGTAGAGTAAGAGACACCAAAGATGAGATATTTAAAATGACTCAAGGAGTAGATGAATCTCTAGAATATTTGGAAGAAAGATTTCAGTTGAGTTACAAAAGACCATAAAACTTCACTTTAGATCCAAATTCCTTGAAATTAGTCTTACTACGTGGAGTCCAAGAAGGACTGGTGGAAACAATCAAACTTCTAGCCAGTGGAGACATTTATTAGCTCAGCTATGATAACGTCAAAACAATATTCAAAAATCATTCTATAGCTACTAGAAAAAGAAGTAGAACAAACAAATGTTTGGTAAGTCCCTCTTCCTCCTCTACAATTATTAAGAATGAGATGAGAGGTATGCTAGAGGACCTAAAGATCAAGATCGTACACACCTTTGTGATGCATATCAATACACTACAAATCAAGAGAAAACAAGAAGAAGTAGAAAGTGCATTAACTATATTTTTCCTTAGATGCACTAAAATACATCCTACAATGTGTCCTTTATATGTCATAGAGATATGTTTTGTATGTGAAGAAAATCACTCCACTGAAAAATTTACATCTTTGTTGGTTTGAAATATATATACCAAGGAACATAAGGGAACATGGAGAAGCTCTACTTTGTCAATCAAAATATGCCACAAGCCCCCAGGCAGTATCAACATGGTATGAACTACCTATCTTCTTTCAATACAAATTACAATGCACATTTTCAACAATGGTGTCCTCCTAACACTTCACCCTAGTCTAATGGGGTAATCCATATTCTAGATGGAGGCCTTACGTAGCCCAACCACCTGCCTTGATGCCTCCTCCTCAACCACAAATACCCCAAAAAAATTCTCCAAAACAACCTTAGATTCCTACTCAATTGAACCCAAATCCTAATAGCAAGTAGTCTCAACAAGTCTATAATAATTAAAGAGAAAAAAACTTAGGTATGGGAAATTCATTTTGGATGCTCACCCACCTTCTCCAATAGAAAATATAGAAGAAGAGAAGGAATATCCCACACATCAAGTCACTAAGCCTCCTTATCATGAAAGGTTATCCATTCACAAAGCACACACCCCAGAAAAAGTTGAACTTCTGGGAGAGTTGAAAAATATGTGTGTCAAGATTCATCTCCTTCAAGTCATCAAGGATGTTCCTATATACAATAAGCCCATAAAAAAGGAATGTATTATAAGGCCAAGGAGGAGAAAAATAGATGCCCCTTCTATCAATTTCATAGAGCAAGTAGTTAATCTTATGCTTGGGAAAGTCATTATCCCAAATTACTTAGATCCTGGGAGCCCGGTAGTAGATATCCACATCAATGATATTGTATTTCCTAACACTCTCATTGACTTGGGGGTTGCAATAAAATTCATGACTAAGGATACTATGCTTAAACTCAATCTCCAAGAATCCATAAGGAAGGCAACAACAATGTTACAACTTGTCAATATATCCATAGTAGCACCTGAAGGTGTTATTGAAGATGTTATGGTCTCCATTGATTCTTAGGAATATCCCACATATTTCCTTGTTCTAAATCCAAAGACCAAGTTTAATGGATACCCTCTTATCTTAGGAAGACATTGGTTGGACATTGTTGATGGTTACATCAGTTGTAGGGCTAGAAATATGGCTATCACTAATGGGCAATCTAAAAGATAACTTGTATTATATCCACTTGCTCAACCCCTCATTGAGCATGGTTTTCATATTTGGGTGGAAGAAGACAAATAAGAACGCCTTTATCTATCATCACCATATCCTATTTGTACAATAGAAACCACCAATGGCAGCCGACAAATGAATGAGGATAAGCTGATCGACAAATTTATACAAAATAAATATCGTGTTGCCATGAATGTTGATGGCTTGAAATATGAATCTATAGGACAATTTAGTTGTTCTCAAGATAGTTAATGGGTAGAATTGATAATTGTTGGTTCTAAGCAAAATAATGTGAAAACCATAGAAATCAGCCCTTCAAAAACCTTGAAAATCAACCCCTTTCTTTCAATTGAATAAAAGGACGAATTTCTCATTGTTTTGAGACAACATGTTGACGCACTTTCATGGGTTTATAAGGAAATGAATGGATTCCATCCTCTTGTATACACTCATCATATATACATGAACGCAGGGCATAAACTTTTTCGCGAGCCACAACAGCAAATAAACCTTGCATTAAAAGACATTGTTAAGGATGAATTGTAGAGATTGTTGGATGCATGATTCATATATCCAATCTCGAATAGTGAATGGGTGTCTCCCTTAGTAATTGTCCCTAAAAAGAATGAAAAATGGAGAATCTATGTCGATTACTGAGAACTTGACAAAGCCACCACAAAGGACCATTTTCCCTTTCCCTTTATCAACTAAGTCTCGGATGTCCTTGCAAGGAAAAAGTTCTTCTCACTTTTGGATAGATTCAATGGGTACAATCAAATCCAGATCAACCTTGAGGATTCAAATAAGACCACCTTCACATGTCCACAAAGAACCTTTTCTTATAGTGTTCATCCATTTGGCCTATGTAATTCCCCCACTACCTTCTAGAGGGTTGTGTTGAGCATTTTCTCTGACCTTGTGCATGGTCCAGTGGAAATCAACATGGACAATTTTACACCCTACGAGGATTATTTCCAAGAATCTCTCTCCAACCTATCCAAAATTTTGCAAAGGTGCAAATAGATTAACCTCTCCCTAAGCCATGGGAAATGCATGTTTTTAATGAATGAATGGATTTTTTTAGGGCATTTTCTCTCCGAAAAAGGAATCCAAGTAGATCTTAACAAAATAGCCATCATAAAAAAGGTTCTTGTTCCTCAAAAATAGAAAGAAGTTAGAATTTTTCTAGGCCTTGCAGGATATTATCAAAGATTCATCAAATATTTTAGCGGGATTGCTTCCCCTTTATTTTCTTTAATAACTAAAGATTCTGAGTTTTGTTGGATATATTTATGTCAGGAGGCATTTGGGGAAATTAAAGAAAAGCTAATGACTGCACTTGTCCTTAGAGGTCCAAATTGGAATTTTCCCTTCCATATCCATATAGATGCATCAACTAGATCAGTTGGAGCAACATTGCGATAGCTCGAAGGTAAACTTTCCTATGCCATTTATTTTGTTAGAAAGAATCTATCCAAACTTGATCTTAAATATATAGTTGTTGAGAAATAACTCTTAGCTATTGTACATTCTTTGAACAAATTTAGGCATTACATTATTAGTTATCAAGTCTTTGTACATACTGACCATGCAACAATCAAGTACCTAATGAAAAAACCAGATGTGAATGCTCACATAATTAGGTGGTTATTATTACTACAACAATTTGATCTAACTATTGTTAACAAAACTGGAAAAGAGAATGGTGTTGTAGACTTTCTTTCAAGATTGGCCTTCTCTACAAAGGATGAAGAAATGGTGGATGATTAGATCCCTAACGAGAATCTTTTTTCCATCTCACTCTTGTCTCAATTATATGTTGACATAGCCAATTTCTTAGTTCTTGGCAAGTTCCCTCCCCACTTATCCTCAAAGGAGAAAACAAAATTATCAGAAAGAGTGCCTATTTCAAGTTTGGATTTGATCATATCCTGAGAATAAGTGTGAGGGAAGATGAGGTTTTCGACATCCTCTCATCTTGTCATGATGGATGCTATGGGGGCCATTTTTCTACCAAGAGGACAACCTACAAGATCCTGAAAACAATATATTAATGGCTAACCATTCACAAAGATACCTAGAGAGACAAAGCACAATGTGATGAATACCAAATAATGGGGAAACCAACTCAGAGGGATGAAATACCTTAATAGCCTCAGGTGAATTTTGATCCATTTGAGAAGTGGGGCATGGACTTCACTAGTCCTATCGATCCTCCATCCAGACAAAAGAAATACATCATTGTGTGTACAAACTACCTGACTAAGTGAGCTGAGGTGAAAGCAGTAAAATCAAATTGTGGTTGAATTCTTGAGGGAAAACATTTTTTATAAGTTTGGATTCCCAAGAGAATTAGTCACATACCAAGGCTCCTAGTTCACCCCCAATCTTATATAGGGGATCATGAAGCATCATCACTTCCAACACCGAAAGTATACTCCATATCACCCTCAGGAAAATGGGTAAGCAGAGGTGAATAACAAAGCATTAGAAAGCACACCAAACAAGGTAATTAACAACTAAAAAAAGGATTGCGCTAAGAGACTTGTTGAGGCCACCTGTGTTTACAAAACCACCTGGAATACCATTACTAGGTTCACCCCCATGAGCTAGTGCATGGAAATAAACCCTTGTTATCTATTGATTTCAAGTACAACACACTAAGGATGACAAACCAACTCAACTTGGATCTCACCAAAGCAAAGAAAAAAAGGATGCAACAACTAAATGCACTTGAAGAATACAAGATGCAGGTCCCATTGCATATTGAAGCGCGTCAACTACAAAGAAAAATCTGGCATGACAAGCATATCAAGGCCAGAGCCTTCCTGGAGGGTGATTGGGCCCTCTTATATGAATCTAGGTCTAAATATTTTAAAGGAAAGCTCATGACCATATGGTTGGGACCATATGGTTTAAAATGTTATGATAATGGTTTAGTATGGATCAAAACAATAGATGAAGAGCGGATTCCACTTTTGGTAAATGGTTATCGATTGAAATTATACAAGAAGGCCCTCTCCATAGCTCAATTTACTAATTCAATAAAAAAGGATATGAACTTGATTGAGAGCATTAGAGCTTCCAATCTATTAAGCCTTTAACCAACATCCTCTAGGATCTCAAAGTCAAAGAAAGTGTGTCTGTATCTAGTAGCAAGGGATTCCGATTTGCAAATCTTGTTCTGAGTTTCCGTGGGAACAATCGAATGATATGTTTCACACCTTCTTGGGCTTGCTATTGGGCACATTTGTGGCCTTGTGGACAATAATCTCCCCCTCCCTTCCTACCATGCATTCTCTACCTTTATATGTTGAGCATAAGGAAATTGTTACAAAATTCTCTACAAGGATACTTTGAGGCATAAAAACTAGAGCAGTTGTGACACCAAGCCCTAGCTAACTTTGGGACAAGGAGCCAAAATAATAGTTGAACAAAAATTATACACAGGACCAGGTGTGATACACCTCTTTCATTAAGATGACACCAGATGGAAAAGTGAGAGGATATCCAAACGATCCACAGTGAAGGAATAAAACTTTGCTAAGAGTAAATAACCACCCATTTTTGAGACTCAAAAAATAAAAGCGCACCTAGAACCAACCAAGATATCCCCTAAACCAACACTAGAATCTAGGAAAAAAACCAAAACAAAAACAAAACAAAAAAACAAAAACAAAAACAAACAAACAAACAGACAAAACAAAACAAAACAAAAAAGCAAAAAACAAACAAACAAACATAAAATTATTATAAAGATATATAGAGAATTGCGCAGAATAAATAGATGCCTAGGACCTGTTGGTTAAGTTGAACGCTAGAAACAGAGGCATGAGAATTGTCGTAGATTCTGGCGTGTCGAATGACCAAGGGTTGCCCAAGAATTGTAACATGCTAACTTAATATTTCCTACCATTCGTGTTCCAGTGACCAAGATCCCTTCACTCCTGTGCAAAGTATTCAACCCACCTTTTTCCCCATAATTCACTCCAATAAACACAACATAAAAATCCTGAATTTAACTATGGAATGGTGTTAACAGGTCCCTCATCACTCAAACTTTCCTCTGGCCTCTCTTCTTGTATCGAAGGGCTGGGATTTTTTTTTTTTGCAATTGGACACCCCAAAACAACATATGTTGAACCCCATATACCATAGAGTCATTCATCTTGTATGATCGCATGTTTGTTCATGCATGGAGATGGCCACACCACCCCTGGCATTAAATGTGTTCTACGTGATAGGGTGGCAACTCATTGTTTTGGGAAGTTTTAGTGTCTACGGATAAACTCTTAAACCCATAGACTAGTAGCTAAGTCTAGAACAACAGTGCAAAGCATTCTCTACCTTTTCTATGATCAACAGATTAAGAGGTAAAGAAGCCTACCTTTAGCTTTTGCTTACTCCTTATATCCCTTGATCAATTCCATTGCTCCTCTCCGTACTTAATCCGCTTGAAGAGTACCTGCACACAGACAGAAGACAAAAACCGATCAAAGCATATGATAATGAACTATTGATTAAACATAGCATGGAATCAAGTACATGATACACATATGAAAGCATAAATAAATAACACAAGAATATGGAAAAATCTTTGAACACTTTATTAGTAAAAGGAAGAGTTACAACCCAATTTGCTCGATTCAGCATCACTCCTCCAATTCAATCCCATCCTCTCCTCATAACAAGAAAGACATTTTGACATCATTACAATACTTGAAATCAACTCAAGTCTCATACTAATAGCATCTCCCTATAATTCAATAATTTCTAGCCCCTGATCACTTAGATGAGTGGTCTTTTTATAGGTGAATGAAGGAAGTTATGCCATAAATGGTGATAATGAATGCCCTCCCAAACTTAGAATTTAGTTCCATGGGGGAAGGGATAAGGGATTGATGTTCCTTAACTCCCTTCCTCGTCCAAATACGAGCTCAAAGGAGTAGATGGCCTTGAGAAACTTCTAGAGGCATCCACTGGATAAGGAATCTTTCAAACCCTCATGGAAATTCACTCAAATTTGCCCAGCACAGGCCAAAGAGGGACCAAGTGCGTTGCATAGCACCCTATCAGTCTATGGTTTGCATCGCAGCGCACCCTAATGAAGGCCTACTTGCGCTGATCTTCTTAGAGGTAGTTTCTGGATGATTTTAGTCATGAAACTTCTTAGGAAGCTAGGTATTCTGATGATTGACTTCTTTAGGGCATGTAACAACTGAATTAGGGTTGATGGGCCCTAATAGTAATGATATGTAAGTTTGGGTTGATGTTCCAAAATGGATTTGTAACAGCTGCCCCCTAAAGCATGAAGTCGTAAATATGTATGTCGACTGAAATGCTTTATCATGTGGAGAGGAGGTTTCAAAGTGGAAGGTGACCTGCATCAATTACAATACATATATCATGATAATTTGATTTTTCTCATGAATTTGTTGAGGGAAGGCATACCCATGCTCAGCTTATAAACTTTCATTACATGTACAAATATAGTTGTCTACAGATATAGACCCATGAATGGATGACCATGAATGTAAGGCCATTGTAAATTTGATTTAGTACTCCTGAAAACATTGCAGCCCGGATGGATGAAACTAGATCCGGGGTCTTCATTCTCATTCAATATTTCACTCAAGTACAAGTCTATCCATGTGAATAGATGATCAAAATTCGAACATGGAAAGACATCATCTGATTACCAGCCAATGATGTAAGCCGTTAACAGACGTGAGAGGAATCACCGGTAATGATAATGACCCTCAAGGTACCACAATACATTTCGCATGGTGTGAATAAATGATTTGATGTCGAACACCATACAAAGTCTTTCCATCGAAGGCCAGTGATGTCAACCTATAGCCGGAAGCGAGAAACCTGCCATTGATGTGTGCAAGCCTCAAGGTACTGAAGGGGTGTTTCTAAGTCAACTTCTTGGATAATGTGTTGATGTCAACAAGAAGCGACTCGTCGCAGGAGGGCCTTGATGTATCCCACATCAATGACACAAAATGAGGTAAATGATTTTGGAGATGAAAAAATCAACTAACGACAAAAGGTTTAGGAATGGCGGTCATGAAAATGAAGGTTTACGGTATTTGCAAAGGATGAAGTTTGAACTGAATGAATTTTCTTGAACATGTCAGCGACACTAAGATGAATTGGTAGCATTGACCCAAAACAAAGTAATGGATGGTATGATAGACCCACAGTGTGATAACCATCAAGCTGAATGACCCATCCCACATAGTCATGGTGATGAGGTGAAAGTGTCATGTTCAAGAGCGACTTGCTGCCATAAAGTTTTCTCGGTTCCCATTTCCCCAATCATTGCTAACCAGTACCTCTTTATTTTTTATCAAGCTTGAGGAGGATAACATATGCTTGTTGTATAATTTCACCCTTCAGGCGAATCCATCGTTATTTGATGCTTTAATGAGTCGAGCGAAGGTGAAACTCGGTCTTGTCTAAATGGACAAGTTTGTCGTTATTTGATGTTTTTAACGAGTTTAACGACAAAGATAACTCGGTCCTTTTCATGTTGAAGGAGTTTGAAAAGGGACAAAAAGGAAACTCCACAAGTTCTTTTTCTTAAGTTAATCTCTCAAGTCTGAAAAAGCGTAAAATAATACAAGAGAGATATTGTTTCCTATCCTTTAACGAGCTGGAAATGACAAGCGTTCAGCAATATTTTCATGTTTAGAGAGTCTAAAAAGAGATTAAAGAGGACTCCAAGGGGGTTCCTTTTTCGTTTTTAACAAAGCTCGAAAAAGAGATAAAAGTTTTCTTTGTGGTCAAAGATGTTCAATTTACATTTGAGCACGTGAAATTCTACATTTCAGTTGTTAAACCTGTTCAAAACACCATCAAAATAGATTAAAAATACCTGTTTCATGGATAAAAATGAATAAAACTAATGTTTACTCGATTAATGTGCAAGAAATAAACATAAAAACAAGTTTTACCATTCAATTTTACCTTTCACATTTACCCTTTGATTTTGGTGCTCTGGAGCAGTTTTTACCTCAAAGTTCACTAGCTGATTGCGGAGGATTCAGTGGACCGTTTCTCGTGTCGTCCGGACCAGGTAGGAGCTATCTCTGTTCTTTTTCATTTCATTCCATTTATTTTCAGTTTTAAGCAAAAATTTTGAGTTTTTGAGGCCCCTAGGGTTTCAATTTTTAACTCTGGAATCAACGCACCCTTTCAATATCAAAAGGTGCGCTACATTGCACACACCTAGAAGGCTGCATGCATTGCAGTGCACTGTCTCTAAGGCAAGGGTGTGCTGGGCGCAAAACCCAAGTTTACACAACTATTTTCTCCCAAATTTTCTACTGTTTTTTGCAAAAAATGGATCCTAATTTGTCTAATGGTTGCATTGCAGACATTCATCAGATCAAAATGGTGATTATATGGAGAGAACGAGAGCACGAAGAAAAAGATATGATTGCCCTAAATAATCAGGGTACGGTTGAGGCCCTAAGGAATTGCGGGTTACTCAAGTATTTCTGATTATCTAGCATGCGGTAGTAGATTGAGCTTTTATAGTTCCTTGTTCATTCATGGGATCCTACTGATCAGGCCTTTCACATTAGGGACAAAGTGATCCCATTTACCATCGATGACATCTACTTTCTGACTGGACTGTCAAGGCGGGGTGCCCCCATCTCACTATCAGGATTTTCCAGAGGAGGTGAATCAGTGAGAGACTATATACGACAATTCTGCCGGGAAGGTGCTCAACCTAGCAGAGATGGAAAGATTAACATCAAGGATGTTAGTGATTTACCATTGAGGATGATCCTCTTCACCCTCGCCAAACTAGCTTGCAGCACGACACTACACTTGGCAAACAGATCATACATGCAGTATGCTTTAGAGTGTTTAGAGCCAAAAGTGTTCAACTGGTGTGAGGCAGTTCTTTCATCCACGAAAGAACAACTGACCAAGGTGAAAAATAGAAAGACAAAGAATTTTGGCTATGGGTTGATCCTGATTTCTTTCGCCTTGGAGAGAATTCCACTTATGCAGCCACAACTTATTTCACTGGGTGTATCTGGACCTAAAGATCCACGAATGCAGAGATGGGTAGATCTTATGGCTAGACATACTAGTCAGTCATTGTTCTCTTTTACCCCTGCCTTCTTTGAGTGGTTTGATCGACAGGATATGGCCTTCGCAGAATATCCATATTCAGGAATGGATTTTCATGGTGATCCAGACTTGATGTTACCAGTTGTTGAGCGTTGGAAAAGGTATGTATTTACCATTTATTTATTTATCTTTTCCTTTGAATCATAACTCCTTTACATTCTAAGATGATAATATGTTAAAGAATTATGATAGAATTAAGGAGATTTGTGATTGATACAAAGTAACTAATTATTGTATTTTTCTATATAGAAAGTAAAGGAAATAGAAAATCACTATTAAGGAGTAAAAGACAAAGCAGAAGCAACTGTTGTCCCTTTGACAGGAGGCCGAATCCAAATGAGGAGATCAAGATCAAAGCGCATGGTCCAGAAAAAGGAAGAGAAAACGCGGCATCAGCGCAAGAAGACAAAACGATAACTGGAGATCAAAGGTATAGCGAATCCCTCAGGATCTTTTGATCCTGAGGGATCGCTGCTTCAAGACTTATCGATACTCTTGATGCTTCTGCCTAGCCATTATAAAAAGGGATAGCACTGGTTGCCCAGGGGGGCAGATATTATTGTCAATTTGTAGAACTTACTATTGTAAACTTAACTTTGATCATCGACTCCCTTTGAAGAGCGATAGCTGTAACTCTGCCATTTATGATTAATATATAACTCAGTTGTTGTTCCATTATCTGATCCTAGAGTAAACGTTGTTAGGGCCTAAATCTACCTCAGGCTGAGAAAGGTAGGATCTAGGGTAACATCAAACCAAGCTTAACCTGGTAGCTAGCCCTACTAGGTCGGGAGAGGGTTCTCTCCTGTCAATCTCAGCAAAAATGATCAATGAGGCTTAAGATGACTTGAATGAAGATTGATTTTATGCTAGGTATGTGTACAAAAGGGTCTGATTGAATTTGATGATGTTTGTTGGCTCAAATGGAAAGACAGTTTTTGGGTCTTGGGAATGAGGCTTAGTTTTGCAGAGGTCTCAATGGGGCAAGGTAGGCAAGTGATTTGATACTTCAAATTCACTGAAATGGAGAGTTTTAGACAGGTGAGGAGTTAAAGAGGGCAAGAAAACCTCAAGGATCCTCTTCAAACAGCTGAAAACATCAATAACTAAGCAAACCCTAGGTAGAGCACTGCAATTTCAATGGATTCTACCTTTATCCTTGTTTGTGTTAGTTAAGAAGAAGCAAGAGAGATAATGGCATACATAAAACACATATTAACTTACATTTATAGAAGGAAACACAATATCAAAGCAACATGCCACATGAATCCCATAGAGTGTTGCAAACCACTGGTCTATTCCTTAGCCAAACCCGCTGAAATGAGTATACAATAAGCTCCAAGCTTTCCCAAAAGTCCAACCATGCTAATGACTGAAAAAACATAAGATATAAGAAAAAAAAAACTCATCCTAGCCTCTAGGGGTAGAGCTCATGAGTTTAGGAGCTGTTCCAACAAATTCTAAAGTGAGAACTAAAAAGTAGGCAGTGGAACAGCATGCCTCTAAAAACTAGGGAACTGATTCATTTAGTTGCAAACTACATTTTCATGGATGAATCTACCTCTATGAGTAAAAATTCAACATAATTACATCAAGATCCATAAAATTACATTAAATTACATCATGAGTTTGATATTAAGAAGGAGAAAAGTCAAACTGTCTAGAAACTAGGCGAAACATAGAGTATTTTGGTCAAACCGAGCAAAATTTTTCCAATGCGCCGCGCTGATTTCCCTATGCATAGCGCCTTTTTCAAGCTACTTGTGTAGGCCTTCCCGATGTCCAAATTTGCTCCAAGTGGGATTTTTGGAAAGATAGGCCTATCTACTTTTCAGCACAAGTAGTATTTTTGAATTTGGCCTCCATTTGCCCCTCCAAAACTGAGTTCTCCCAAGACTGCTTCCTGTGTGTCAAAAAAGGGGCAGAAAGGTCATTTTTGGGGTGTTTTTGACCTTTTTGGGGGTTCATAACCTGTCAAAATTTCTTGGCCATTTGTGGGAATGCATATTTTTCCATGAAAAATTCAAAAATTCTAAGCTTTCCTCAAAAGGAGGTCCCCATCAAAAGCGACCGCCAGGTGGCGCAGCACATTGGGCAGAAAAATATGTGTTAAAAATTTCTATGTGTAGCGCCTTTTTGCAGACCCGTTTTGAGGGCCTTCCTGGTGTCAAAATTGGGTGAAAAATAGCTCGTTGGAAAGCTTATTTAGTCTAATTTCCAATTCAACTTGAATTTTTCAATTTGGAGTTCATTTTCCCTGTCAAAAGTCTAATATCCCAAGACTGGTCAAAATGTGCAAAATGAGGCTGCCTAAAGGCAGAGTGCTGTTGCAGTCAACTTTTGAAGGTCTTCCTCAACCCCAAATTGAGCTCATGATAGCTCATTGGAAATAAATTTATGTATAGTTATCACTTGACTCATCAAGAAAGTCATTTGGCTAACCAAACTAGGATAAATCTTGATTTTCCCAAAGTCACTTCAGAGGTGCATCAATTCTCCTGAGGAAACTGCATTTTTGACATTTCTATAAAACCATGACACCTGTGTAAAAAGTGAAGGAGGTTTTTCTTCCTTGGATTATTTTGGACAAAAATCTCTCTTAGTTTTTCCAAATTCATATTTCCTTGCTCAGAAACATCATTTGAGTAAAACCTACCCCGATGTGTGGAACAGGGGATTTGTCGAAATGAAGGGAAATGAAGGAGATAAGGGGCTTATAAATTCTTGAGGAAATTTTGGGAAGTAGGGAGGGATGTTAGGAAATAGGGGAAAGTGTAATTTCAAATATTGAGTGAGGGGAAGGGGTCCAAAAGGGCAAAACACAGGCCTAGCCTAGAAAATTGTCAAATTGTAGCAAGAAACTAGGGTTTGTGGGAAAATGAGGAATTTAAGGGATATCAGTGATGGGAAGTGTTTAATAAGATACATTAAGGATATGGAAAGGTGTATGAACATCGGGATACAATTTTTGCTGATGATTTGACCATCCAAGAGAAATTACCTTCAAAACCCTAGGAGAGGGAAACGAACCTTACCTAGGCACAACTGAAGCATGAACAAGGTGTAAAATGACCCATTGGAACCTGACATGATGATGAAAACCCTCTGAATGATGGTACACTCATCTAAATGGTGAGATTAAGCTCTTGGGAACAATCACTAACAGTTTCATCATCCCTCTCATAGGAAGGATCAGACTCCATGTTTGCCAATGTTTGAGTTTTCTTAGATGAGTATGAAGAGATTTATGGTGATTTTAGTTTTCTGCCACCAAGGGTAAGAATGTATGAGGGACTATGGATGGAGATGGTATGAGGGGTTTTGGGAATATTATGATAAGATTTTTGGGAAATAGGGGGTTTAGGGAATAATATGTAAGCTTAGGGACAACAATTAGGGTTTGGGGATTTTGTAGTTAGGATTTGGGAAAATAGGAATTGTGGATAGGGGTGAATGATTTGTTTTTTAGGAATATGAGAGTTAGGGAATGAATGGATGAACTGGGAAAACAAATGGAGGAGTCAAAGAGTAAGGGAAAGGTGGAGTGGACTTGGCAGCAAAATGACAAATGCAAACCCTAAGCAATCATTTTTTTAGAAATTGCAAGGAAGTAGGTTTTGAGTTTTTTCACACAACCACCATAAATTTTTAAGAAAAACTCTTTCACTAGCAAGGAAAAGGGCTTGACTTACTTGCACACTAGAAGATTTGAGTAATTTTTGCAATTCAAGGGAGTTTATGATGAAATCGGGTTTGGCAGCTCTATGCGCCGCACCACAAACCCAACGCGTCGTGCCTTCTATATGTGTCGCACCAGTATAAATTTAACACTGTGGTGGGTGGCCCAATGCACCGCGCCAGTATAAATTTAACACTGTGGAGGGTGGCCCAATGCGCCGCGCCTCCAAAACTGGAACTCTTTGTTGCGACTTTGCTTCCTTTCTCCAACACGACCTTCACTTTGCTCAATCTTTCTTCTTTGACTACCAATGAGCTTTTTGAATTGTAAAGATGATTTATATACAAGATCTTTTGATTTTTCCTTCATAAAACCCACTTTTATAATGTTTGCAATGTCACTTACTTTTTCAACTCTGTTTTTGGGCAGTTTACTTTATTTGTGCCTTTGATGAACTGAATGACTTGATTTTTTGTTTGCCTTGCAGGGGATGGAGCAGCTGAAGCTTGGAAAGGTGACCAGGGTTGCCATTGAAGTTATTTACATATGAAAGAACTGCAATTACATAAATTTATAATAAAAACCTAAAATACTCTGTTTTTCCTCAAAACAGGGTTTTGAGGAAAAATACATTTCTGAGCATGAGATTATGAATTTTATTGGTACTGAAACTTTATTCAACCTCCTCATGCACCTACTAACTATTATTGGACATTTTGAAGACATTTTTGATGAAACCCTAGACCTAATGAAACTGAAACCCTAGAAATGACTCTTGCAAATTTAAAGACAAAAAGTGACTGCAGATGATCCTGATGAATGGAAATGGGCCAGCACGTAAAGGACATGAGGGAAAATGTACAACAAACCACTACCGTCAGGTGATCCATGCTCCTAATGGAATGCAGCTGACTGAGCGAGACACCTAATATGCAATGCAATAAGATAATTTGATCTCTGACGGAGGGATGAAGATACCGACACTAACATTGGCTCCAATGGGGATGGTAGCTCCTTGGAGGTGCCAAGAACTACAAATCTCTGGGAAAGAAAGCAAGTGCCTTCATCCATTGGGAAATGGAGTCAATAACTTCAACAAACCAAAACTAACATCTTGACTCAATTTCAGGACTGAAATCCGACTCAAAACTGACTCAATTTCAAGACTGAAATCGACTGAAAGACCTGACTCAAACAAACCAAACCAAAATTGAAATCAATCCTTCAGTTTTATATCCTTCACCTCGGGCCCCAAACTGAAAGGATGATGACAATACACACTCACTCTACAACTATCTTGAAATTGACTAAAACAAAAAATGACTCAAGACTTACTAAACTGAAATAAGTACTTACAAATATTTTTAATGGCAGCAAACCATCGATATTTGAGGGCTTCAAATCATGATGACAGCCACCTGCCTACTGATGAAATATGTACAATCATGTGTAGTGAGCCTTCCAATGTAACCAATCCAGTAGATGGCTACATACTGAAATTTTTCTCTCACTTTTCCCGAGCAGTAGAACGATGTAAATGTAGGCAACTCACAACAACAATTGAAACCAAGGCTTATGCTAACAAACCAGCTAACATTCATCTTCTCTGGTGCTTTCAAAAGAATTCCGAAAGGATCTTGAAAATCCTGAAGCACTAGCTTGTCTTGAGATCCAGCAGCAAAAATACAAGTACTCTCTTCATTCTGATCTGAAAGAACGACAAGTTGTGAGTGATAGGAAGGCACAGAGAGGTATAAGCTTCTTCCATCTAAGTGTTAGCTGTAAATTCCTTGACCATGAGAAATTCTAGCATATTGTCTCTCTCAAGCTCATATCCCTCAACTTCATGGTCTAGGTCATTCTTAAACAGAAAACAATCTTCAAGATTATCAAACATGACCTTTCAGGAGTAGATCTATTTCATCTTCAG
Source organism: Pinus tabuliformis (assembly GCA_031772625.1). Taxonomy (NCBI): domain Eukaryota; kingdom Viridiplantae; phylum Streptophyta; class Pinopsida; order Pinales; family Pinaceae; genus Pinus; species Pinus tabuliformis. The sequence continues at coordinate 1,380,939,451 of CM062819.1, read as the reverse complement.
ACAAAGGAGATAATGATTTTTGTTTTCTTTTGCTCAAACAGTGATTGTCTTCATGAAATAACTTTTCAAAACATGAAAAACCTGAATGACAGTCCTTAATTCCCTGATCTTCTGAAATTTGAAAACATTGTCGATCATCTTCATATGACATGGCAATCAAATTATCATTTACCACTAAGTTATTGAAAGAAGATTTTTCACTTACTTGAACAAAGATCTCATCTTGTTTTTCATGAAATGACTGGATTACCTCCTCATGAAGGCTTGGTTTTAATGAAATGAGAGCACTTGGGTCAATACTCTATCTTCTTCATTCCAGATGATCTCAACAGCAGAGCTCTCCTTCATGGGATTCATACCAAGGTACTCTTGATCATCATGATCTGAATCTAGATCTGAAATAGCCGACTTGACTTTATCACATTCTGAAATTGAAACTTGACTTTCCTACATACTGTTTTCTTCTATGGACAGATCTAAAATAAAACCTTCTCTTTCATTATTTTCCATTGTACTAAGATCTTGATCCTGCTGCAAATTTTCCTGAGCATCTTGATGAGTATCCTCTAAGTTCTCTTTATGCTGCTGAAATGGATTTTCATACAGAGCCTCCATGATCTCATCATCCATGAAGTCATCATCTTCATAAAAATTTTCAAGATTTTCAATAAAACTATAAACATGTTTACAACAATCCTGAACTAAGGTTAAGGATGAATAAGATTCTTTATACCTCTCAAAGAACATGGTATGAAAATCCTTCAACAGTAAATACAAGCAGGCGGCAAACTTTCATACCAACATCAGGCTTCACCTTCCAAAGTGACCATGAATATCTTCATCAAACAATCTTCAGGAAAATCAACCTTCAACTTGCGAATATGTATGTGAAATCTAACCAGATGTAAAGCAGCATCCTTCCTATCATCATCTTTAAACGTAGGCAAATTCCTTTGCCAATCTACCTTAGGAATTTTATTTGGGAAACCTGGAATGTGATCTCGGCTCATGGGAGCATACCTTCGATCCAGTGAAACCATTTTGATAACAATGAATTCATCAAGAAATTCTTCAGGCTATTGGTTCTTAAAGAGTGGAGTTGCCATAAAAATTTTGAAGCTTGGGATTCTTTGACACTGGAGTCGCCAGGAAAATGATTTCGGCCTTCATATGTGTCTGACTATTGTCCACCATCAACAATCAGATCTAAATTGATTCATGTACTGGGGCAATTTTCAAGTCAGATGTTCAGCTTATAAGACTAGACCGGAGATTGACTAAAGCTGCTTTTATCTACTTATGCACTCGCAAAGCAATGTGGAGTTTGAAGGCTTCTTGGCATAACTTCAGGCTCCGTATGTAGTTTATAAAGCAAGAACACTAACAAACAAATAATCTTTTCTTCCCCAGTATGGTCGCCACTATGTTAGGGCCTAATTCTACCTCAGGCTAAGAAAGGTAGGATCTAGGGTAACATCAAACCAAGCTTAACCTAGTAGCTCGCCCGACCAGGTTGGGAGAGGGATCTCTCCTGTCAATCTCAGAAAAAATGATCAATGAGGCTTGAGATGACTTGAATGAAGACTGATTTTAGGCTAGGTATGTGTACAAAAGGGTCTGATTGAATTTGATGATGTTTGTTGGCTCAAATGGAAAGACAGTTTTTGGGTCTTGGGAATGAGGCTCAGTTTTGCAGAGGTCTCAATGGGGCAAGGTAGGCAAGTGATTTGATACTTCAAATTGAATGAAATGGAGAGTTTTATACAGGTGAGGAGTTGAAGAGGGCAAGAAAACCTCAAGGATCCTCTTCAAACAGCTGAAAACATTAATAACTAAGCAAACCCTAGGTAGAGCACTGCAATTTCAATGGATTCTACCTTTATTCTTGTTTGTTTTAGTTAAGAAGAAGCAAGAGAGATAATGGCATACATAAAACACATATAAACTTAAATTTACAGAAGGAAACACAATATCAAAGCAACATGCCACATGAATCCCATAGAGTGCTGCAAACCACTGGTCTATTCCTTAGTCGAAACTGTTGAAATGAGTATAAAATAAGCTCTAAGCTTTCCCAAAAGTCCAACCATGCTAATGACTAAAAATACATAAGATATAGGCAAAAAACAACTCATCCTAGCCTCTAGGGGTCGAGCTCATGAATTTAGGAGCTGTTCCAACAAATTCTAAACTGAGAACTAAAAAGTAGGCAGTGGAACAGCATGCCTCTAAAAACTAGGGAACTGATTCATTCAGTTGCAAACTACATTTTCATGGATGAATCTACCTCTATAAGTAAAAATTCAACATAATTACATCAAGATCCATCAAATTACATTAAATTACATCACGAGTTTGACATTAAGAAGGAGGAAAGTCAAACTGTCAAGAAACTAGGCGAAAAACAGAGTATTTTGGTCAAACTGAGCAAAATTACTCCAATGCGTCGTGCTGATTTCCCTATGCGTAGCGCCTTTCTCAAGCTGCTTTTGGAGGCCTTCCCGGTGTCAAAATTTTCTCCAAGTGGGCTTGTTGGAAATATATGCCTGTCTACTTTCCATCACAAGTGTAATTTTTGAATTTGGCCTCCATTTTCCCCTCCAAAACTGAGTTCTCCCAAGACTGCTTCCTGTGTGTCAAAAAAGGGGTAGAAAGGTCATTTTTGGGGTGTTTTTGACATTTTTGGGGGCTCAAAACCTGTCAAAATTTCTTGTCCATTTGTGGGAATGCATATTTTTCCATGAAAAATCCAAAAATTCTGAGATTTCCTCAAAAGGAGGTCCCCATCAAAAGCGAGCGCTAGGTGGCACGGCGCATTGGGCAGAAAAACCTGTGTTAAAAATTTCTATGCATAGCGCCTTTTTACAGACCCATTTTGAGGGCCTTCCTAGTGTCCAAATTGGGTGCACAATAGCTCGTTGGAAATATTATTGAGTATAATTTCCAACCCAACTTGAATTTTTCAATTTGGAGTTCATTTGCCCTGTTAAAAGTCAAATATCCCAAGACTGGTCAAAATGTGCAAAATGAGGCTGCCTAAAGGAAGAGTGTTGTTGCAGTCAACTTTTGAACGTCTTCCTCAACCCAAAATTGACTCGTGATAGCTCATTGGAAATATCTTTGTGTCTAGTTATCATTTGACTCATCAAGCAAGTCATTTGGCCAACCAAGCTAGGAGAAATCTTGATTTTCCCAAAGTCACTTCAGAGGTGCATCAATTCTCTTGAGGCAACTGTATTTTTGACATTTCTCTAAAACCATGACACATGTGTAAAAAGTGAAGGAGTTTTTTCTTCCTTCGCCTATTTTCAACAAAATTCTCTCTCAATTTTTCCAAATTCATCTTTCCTTGTTCAGAAACATCATTTGAGTAAAACCTACCTCGATGTGTGAAACAGGGGATTTGTCAAAATGAAGGGAAATGAAGGAGATAAGGGGCTCCTAAATTCTTGAGGAAATTTTGGGAAGTAGGGAGGGATATTAGGAAATAGGGGAAAGTGGAATTTCAAATATTGAGTGAGGGGAAGGGTTCCAAAAGGGAAAAACACAGACCTAGCCTAGAAAATTGCCAAATTGTAGCAAGAAACTAAGGTTTGTGGGAAAATGAGGAATTTAAGGGATATCAGTGATGGGAAGTGTTTAATAAGGTACATTAAGGATAGGGGAAGGTGTATGAACATCAGGATACAATTTTTGTTGATGATTTGACCATCCAAGAGAAATTACCTTCAAAACCCTATGAGAGAGAAACGAACCTTACCTAGGTACAACTGAAGCATGAACAAGGTGTAAAATGACCCATTAGAACCTGCCATCATGATGAAAACCCTCTGAATGATGGTACACTCATATGAATGGTGACATGAAGCTCTTGGGAAGAATCACTGACAATTTCATCATCCCTCTCATAGGAATGATTAGACTCCATGTTTGCCAATGTTTGAGTTTTCTTAGATGAGTATGAAGAGATTTATGGTGATTTTAGTTTTCTGCCACCAAGGGTAAGAATGTATGAGGGACTGTGGAGGGAGAGGGTATGAGGGGTTTTGGGAATATTATGACAAGTTTTTTGGGAAATAGGGGGTTTAGGGAATAATATGTAAGCTTAGGGACAACAATTAGGGTTTGGGGATTTTGTAGTTAGGATTTGGGAAAATGGGAATTGGGGATAGGGGTGAATGATTTGTTTTTTAGGAATATGAGAGTTAGGGAATGAATGGATGAACTGGGAAAATAAATGGAGGAGTCAAAGAGTAAGGGAAAGGTGGAGTGGACTTGGCAGCAAAATGACAAATGCAAACCCTAGGAAATCGTTTTTTGAGAAATTGCAAGGAAGTAGGGTTTGAGTTTTTTCACACAACCACCATAAATTTTTAAGAAAAACTCTTTCACTAGCAAGGAAAAGGGCTTGACTTACTTGCACACTAGAAGATTTGAGCAATTTTTGCAATTCGAGGGAGTTTATGATGAAATCGAGTTTGGCAGCTCTATGCGCCGCACCACAAACCCAACGCACCGCGCCTCCTATATGCGCCACACCATTATAAATTTAACACTGTGGAGGGTGGCCCAATGCGCCACGCCACTTGTATGCGTCGCGCCTCTCACCCAATGTGCCGCGCCTCCAAAACTGGAACTCTTTGCTGTGATTTTGCTTCCTTTCTCCAACACAACCTTCACTTTGCTCAATATTTCTTCTTTGAGTGCCAATGAGCTTTTTGAATTGTAAAGATTATTTATATACAAGAGCTTTTGATTTTTCCTTCATAAAACCCACTTTTATAATGTTTGCAATGTCACTTACTTTTTCAACTCTGTTTTTGGGCAGTTTACTTTATTTGTGCCTTTGATGAACTGAATGACTTGATTTTTTGTTTGCCTTGCAGGGGATGGAGCAGCTAAAGCTTGGCAAGGTGACCAGGGTTTCCATTGAAGTTATTTACATATGAAAGAACTGAAATTACATCAATTTATAATAAAAACCTAAAATACTCTGTTTTTCCTCAAAACAGGGTTTTGAGGAAAAATACATTTCTGAGCATGAGATTATGAATTTTATTGGTACTGAAACTTTATTCAACCTCCTCATGCGCCTGTTGACTGTTATTGGAAATTTTGAAGACCTTTTTGATGAAACCATAGACCTACTGAAAGTGAAACCCTAGAAATGACTCTTGCAAATTTAAAGACAAAAAGTGACTGCAGATGATCCTGATGAATGGAAATGGGCCAGCAGGTAAAGGACATGACGGAAAATGTACAACAAACCACTACCGTCAAGTGATCCATGCTCCTAATGGAATGTAGCTAACTGAGCGAGACACCTAATATGCAATGCAACAAGATAATTTGATCTCTGACGGAGGGATGAAGATACTGACACTAACAAACGCAGCAGTGCTTCCCTAGTGGCTAAGGGCCCGGCCCTAGTGGATCCACTTGCTTCTTGTATCATTATTTTACAATTACAGTCGTGTGTGGTTTGATTTCCTTTGCATTTCCTTAATTCTCTTTATTCAGTAATCTTCTGTTTCTGAACATTTCCCTAAATTTCTCTGTTGTATTGGAATCGTAACTGGATAGCGAGATTATTATTCACAACTTAAAATGTCATGTTGTTCTTTCTGAAACAATATTGCATTGTCTAATTCAAATTCTGTTGTTCATCTACAGTTGCGATTGTTGTTCATTTACAGTTGCGATTGTTGTTCATTTAACTACACTTCACTTACAGTCTTGATTGTTGTTCATTTGACTACTGCTCCATTATAACTGCAATTGTCATTCCTTTATACCTGTGGTTAATGTCCATTATGCTAGAATAAGATTACTGACTCAATTACTCTATATTCGTTGTGTGGTTACACTTAATTTGGTTGGTTGTTCCTTTCTTAGATTGTTATTCAATTCCTTTATTAGCTAATATTGGTGTTCAATCCATTTCGATTAGGATTGTTTCTCAATTCAGTTCTGTAGATTAAGCTTTGTTGTTCGCCTTTTTCAATAGATTCAGTTGTTGTTCCTTTTCTATTAATCAAATTGTTATTTCCAGTATTTGCTTTGGTGTGGATAGAAAGATCTACAACTGTAACGAACATTGACTACTATTGTATAAGTTCTCAGATTGGAGATCCTATCTGTGATTGATTCTCATTTACATCAGTTTTAAGAGGAAAGAGTCATCATTACTGCATCCTTGACTGATAATTGATGTAGTTTCCTGAGTGAATGATTTAGTTATAGAGAATTTAAGTTTCTTGCCATTACAATTATATTTTGTTTCTAGCATTCATTTACTTTTGTAAGCACTATACTGCAAACATTACTCTTGAACAAGTGACCGCCTCAGACTGAGTACACTCTTGAGAAAAAAAATCATGCCTAGATTGATAATTAATGTAGGGTAAATAGGGGTTAAAAGGTACCTTTTTATCACCCAAAATTTTGGCACCATTGTCGGGGAGACTGTAGCCATTTGTTTCTTTTGAAAAGAGAGTAGTGTGAGTACCTGCAAGGAGAGAGTTGGATTTTAAAAACAGAAGGTAAGAACTTGCGTACGAAGCATGTAATACCCTGCTCCCTCGCCCGCTTTCTTGCAGATTTGTTGATTATTTTGGGTAGAAATAAGTATTTGATTTTTGTCCAAGTCTAAGCAGAAAAAGCCTGAAAAGAATCCAAAACCACTACCCAAACCTGATAAAGCTAAGGGACCGGTGACCCTTGGCTTATCGACCTTTATAGATGATATCCTTAAAAAAGCAGCGTCTCAGCCATCAATAGGCCCTAGAAAAGTTGCTTCTAGACAACCTACTAGTTCCCTTCGGGCCATAGAATCACCATCTATAGCCTTTGCTGAGGTGCACAGCCAAACAGAGGAGAAAGATTTTCAAGAAATTGAGAATTCTAGCCCAAAATCGTTACAAGAAGGGAACCTTAGTAATCTGTACGAAGGAGGAGGAGAAACAGGAGAAACCGAAGAACCAATATCTCTTCTTGGAATAGTTCAGCCATTGAGCAACCCAGATAAGGGAAGTGCTATCAAAATCATCCAGAATAAAGCTGAAGAACCTGAAGAGCTAAGATCCCCCAAGATATTAGTTCAGCAAGGAACTCTCATCATCCCAGACAAAGGAAGTGTTGTTAAGGCCATTCCTGCTCCTTCTAGCTAGCCTAGGAATACCCCCCTAGAAATCCCAGAAGGATATTGGCAGATATTTGACCAAATGGCCCAAAACTAGTAAACACCTCAAACCTCCACACTGTAATATCCCATTGTAGATATTGTAGTTAATGCACCTATGAAGGCCATTCCTCTCCAACATATTCCTACATTCCATGGCCTAACATTGGAATATCCAGACACATTCTTGTTTGAATTCGATGTACTATGCCGGGGTATGACTATACCACCGATCCCCAAAAGCTAAAAGTATTTCCCTCCACATTAAAAGGAGCAGCTTTACGATGGTTTATGGGGTTAGGTGGAGGTGTTATAAATGACTGGGATCAGATGAAAGGTGCTTTTCTAAAGAAGTATTAGGATTATTGTAGGTCTAGAGAATTAAATGATGAAATATTTCAGATGGTAGCCAGACCTAATGAGACACTAGAAGAGTATGTTGAACGTTTTCAGTATAATCTTCAGAGATCTCCTTATGCATTAGTACCCTTACCTGACAATGTATTAAAAACAACATTAATTAAAGGGATGAAGTAACAATGGGTTGAAACACTAAATATTATGGGAAAAGGTGACATCTATCAAGAAAATTTTGCTGACATTATTGATTTATGTATCAAGAGTTCCATAGGCAGTACAAGGCTAAAACCAGCGGAACGTGACATGCTTACAAGGGACAACAAGATCTCCGGTGGAGGAGTAACCCGTGTAGAAATCGGGAATTTACTGGAGAATTTCAAAACTGATATATTGGGGACTCTGACAACGCAGCTCGATATTATGCAAGCTAAACAGAAACAAGCAGAAGCAGAGCAAAACCTGGCAATATTCTGCCCTAGATGTAGAAAGAAACACAGCCATAAAGAGTGCCCACTGGATGCAGTTCAAGTCTACGCTATTTGTACAAAAGATCACTCCACAAAAAACTGCCCCTCACTTCCTGGTTTGAAAGCAGTATACAAAGAAGCGGAAGAAGAATCAGAACCAGTGTACCTACTCAATCAGTGTTGTCAATGGTAGCCACGACAACCAGGTATGCCCTCCGATCCATCTTCTTCTTTCCAACCTCCACAATATCATGCTCAGCAATATAATACAATGTGGCAAAATCAACCTCCCTTTTCAAACTAGTCACAACAACCATTTCCTTCATCACCATGGCCAAATCAAACAAGCCAAACTAATTGGCCAAATTTTCCCTACTCTCCACCATATTGGAAAAACAATGCATATCCAACACAATGGTCCCCTCCCACTTCGCAGAGTCAAGCCTGGCAGTCAAACTGGCAAAGACCGATGAATCAGCCAGCTGGAACCATTCCTCTCCCTCAACCCACACTGCCAGCGCCATATACACTACAACAAAATCCCCAGTCCAACTTAAGACCGCAACTCCCAGCCCAACCCAACCCGAACCCTAATAATAGACCGGTTCAATCTGTTCAAATAATCGAAACACCAGAACTAGAAACCGATGTAAGGGAGTGCAACGACCTTCAATTAAGGTCTGGGCGCATAATAGAAACTGAGGGAGATAAAAATGCTCAAGTTGAAAATCAGTTACCCATAGAACAACCACTACAAGAAGAGGATGTGGTCAAACAACAAACTCACAACCAAGCAACCACGTCTTCTCCCCCATTCCCAGAATGATTAATCATACCACGCCCTATAGAACATCCTGACTTTGATATTCTGGGAGAACTAAGAAATTTGTGTATAAAAATCCCACTCCTCTAAGCTATCTAAGATATCCCAATATATGCAAACAACATCAAAGAGTTATGTATAAGAAAGCCAAAGAGGATAATAACAACTAACCCAACCGTCCAAGTAGTTGGAACCCTATCTGATCTATTATCAAGAAGAGAAGCACTTGTCAAATATGAAGACCCAGGGAATCCTATAGTGACGGTGCAAATCAATGGACAAACCTTTTCAAATGCCCTAGTTGATTTATGGGCTGCAATTAATATTTTAACAACCACCACTTGTCAAAAAATTGGCATTACATCAATGGAACCAACCACCACCTTATTGAAACTGGCTAACCGATCGGTAGTCAGGCCAGAAGGTACACTACACAATGTAATGGTATCCGTAGATTCCTGGGAATACCCTGCCGACTTTCTGATAATCAACCCAAAAAACCGACTCGATGGACACCCTTTAATCTTAGGTAGACCTTGGCTTGCGACTATTGATGCTTACATTGGCTGCCGACAAGGAAGTATGACCATAACTAGAGCGAGTAATATCAAGAATCTAGTTCTATACCCGCCAGCCTAGCCAAGTGTAACAATAATAAAAACTAACAAACAACCTGTATCATACCTCACAAAAAACATTAGGTCCCCATTAACCATAGAAGATTCCCTCGATTTTAAACACCAAACAGAGAATGATGTTATTAACAACTTCATTAACCAATCCGAATCCAGATCCCATGTACATTGTCACATGATAGAGGCAGCATTTGACAATGAACTAGAAGAAGATCCTCTCAAAGACACTCCTGATCAATCAATACCCACTACCTCTATTTCAAACAACAAAACTATAGAGATTGAGCCAGGAAAAACCTTAAACATCAACAACAACCTGACTCCTGAACAAGAAGAAAAGTTGGTCCAACTACTGAGAAAATATAAGGAAGCTTTTGCATGGGATTATCCGGACATGAAGGGAATTGATCCCCAACTATGTACGCACTACATTTATACAGAAAAAGATGTAAGACTCGTTCGCCAACCCCAACGGAGACTCAACCCTCACCTGAAAGATATTGTAAAAGCGGAATTACAAAAACTTTTGGATGTAAACTTTATTTATCCAATCTCCGATAGCAAATGGGTCTCTCCACTAGTAGTGGTGCCAAAGAAGAATGGAAAGTGGAGGATTTGTGTAGATTACAGAGAATTAAACAAAGCAACCCAGAAAGACCACTTTCCCCTTCCATTCATTGATCAGGTATTAGACACATTAGCAGGAAAGAAATTCTTTTCTTTCTTGGATGGCTTCAGTGGATACAATCAGATTCAGATTGCCCCTGAAGACCAAGACAAAACTACTTTTACCTGTCCTTGGGGAACATTTGCTTACAGAGTCCTACCCTTTGGCCTATGTAATGCCCTTGCCACATTTCAGAGGGCTATCCTCAGCATCTTTTCAGATTTAATAAATGAAGGGCTCGAAGTATATATGGATGATTTCACACCATATGGAGATGATTTTGAGCCAGCACTAGACACATTGGAAAAGGTGCTGCAACGATGTATTGCCACCAGGCTCTGCTTGAGCCATGAAAAGTGCTATATGTGTTGGAAATAATACTGAGAGGGGGGGGTGAATCAGTATTATCAAGTTCTTTTAATAAATCTTCCTTATTTATTCTTTGAATTATTTTTGCATGTCAGTACCATAAAATAATGAGCATGAACAAAGAAAACAGATAGTCACACCAAAGAACACAAGATGTAAGGTGGAAACCCAATGTGGGTGAAAACCACCTGCTGCAATATGTCTCTATCTTCTTTCAAATTAGAAACTCCTTTTACAATGGTTTTGTACTGGTGCAGTCCTTTACCAGTACGCAGGCTGCAACCTGCAGAGAGCTACAACTCTCTCTCGTTTTCCAGTCTCTCCTGGAAGGGAGCTACAACCCCCTACTTCTTTTCTTTCAAGGACCACTTTTCATAAATTTTCAAACTGGATCCAAGAACATCAAAAACCCATCAACTACACTTGCATCATCAATCTCTGATTTCTCCAAAGCCAACCCGCATACAGATCTGCAAATATTTCCTTATAACTTTGCAGTTGTTACATCAGACATACCCAGATCATAACATGTGTAAAATAAAACATGCATCAATAATTCAGACCCAGATTATTAGATTTATAGATCAAGTGTATGCCACATATCACAGATCAAAATCATATAGAGATACCACTATTCCAGCCTTAAGATTTTGACCCATCAATAGAACTTATCCTTCTCCTTACGCTCAGGTTCCTTCTTCATTCAGATCCAGATCTGCACCAAAACCCAATCACAATATTCCAGATCTAGCACTTTATCAGATATTCGATAATTCAGAAGATGCTTTGCCAAATGATCTCCTTCCTCTTTTATAGTCTTAGGCCTTTCACAATACCACGGGCCAAAACCATAGGATCAAAAAACTGTTGGACTAATACCATGAACCAACCATGAAAGTACGTGAGATCAACACTTTTGGATGCAATACCACGGGCCAAAACCATAGGATCAAAAACTATCAGACTAATACCATGAACCAACCATGAAATTGCGTGAGATCAACACTTTTGACGAGGTACCATGGTCCATAACCATAGGTTCAAATACCAAGGACTAACTACCATGGACCAAAGGTAAGTTCTCCAACATATACGCGCTTTTCCTTGCATGAAAGTGCATACCATGGTCCAAAACCATAGGTTCAAATACCAAGGACTAACTACCATGGACCAAAGGTAAGTTCTCCAACATATACGCGCTTTTCCTCATAGGTTCAAATACCAAGGACTAACTACCATGGACCAAAGGTAAGTTCTCCAACATATACGCGCTTTTCCTCATAGGTTCAAATACCAAGGACTAACTACCATGGACCAAAGGTAAGTTCTCCAACATATACGCGCTTTTCCTTGCATGAAAGTGCGTGAACTTTTTCTCTACATGAAATAAACTTTTCTCTGCATAAAAGTGCGTGAACTTTTCTCAACATGAAATAAACTTTTCTCTGCATAAAAGTGCGTGAACTTTTCTCTACATGAAATAAACTTTTCTCTGCATATAAGTGCGTGAACTTTTCTCTACACTATAATTTATTATCTGAGATGAGTGGGTTGCCATCAAGTACAACATATGTATCATAATGCCAATAATATGATGATGATCGAATGGCTCATCCTAGGTCATTATATCTCAGCAGTTGGAATATAGGTAGATTCGGACAAAATTCAAATAATTTTGTTAATACCTACTCCTACCACACAGATAGAGGTACGCAATTTTCTAGGATTTTCTGGTTATTATAGGAGACTCATAGAGCATTTTTCTCAAATCGCTGCACCTCTATACGCACTAGTAGGGAATGTTGATTTTGTTTGGACAGATAAATGCGACCGTGCTTTTGAGGATCTGAAAAAGCTTGTGTCAACAGCCCTAGTGCTCAGAGGCCCAAATTGGGACCTGCCATTTCAAATTTCATCAGATGCTTCAGACACAACTATTGGAGCAGTGCTTGGGCAGGAAGAAGACAAAAAACCATATGCAATCTATTATATTAGCAAGAATTTCTCTCTTGCTGAGCTAAACTATATCGTAACTGAAAAAGAGTTTTTCGTTGTAATACATGCTGTAAATAAATTTAGGCATTATATCACTGGATATCCTGTTATTTTATATACAGATCACTCTGCCATAAAATACTTAGCAAATAAACCTGTTACAAATGGTAGAGTAACAAGATGGTTGATTTTATTGCAGGAATTTGACATCACAATAAAAGATCGACCTAGGAAAGAGAATCCTGTAGCTGATTTTCTCTCACGAATGTCGAAGCCAGCGGACGCAGCAGCAGTCAAAGATCAATTCCCAGATGAACATTTGTTTGTTGTTACTGTCAAGACACCCTGGTATGTTGATGTTGCAAATTATTTAGTAGTAGGCAAATTACGAAAGCATCTAACCCCCAGTGAACAAAAACAGATTGTGCAATGTAGTACCCGATTTTCTTGGATTGGGGGCTACCTATTTCATACAGGGGTAGATATGCACATCAGAAGATGCGTCCGCGAAGATGAAATATTTGACATTCTGAAAGCTTGTCATGACGGACCGTGTGGCGGACATTTCGCAGATCGCAGGACTGGTCACAAGGTTTTACAAACAGGTTATTACTAGCCCACAATCTTTAAAGACGCTAAGAAATTTGTTCAAGCCTGTGACAGTTGCCAAAGAGCAGGACGCCCTGGACAGTCCGACAAAATGCCTTTAAACCCACAGCTAGTAATCGAACCATTTGAGCGTTGGGCACTCAATTTTGTTGGTCCGATCAACCCATCATCAAATCAGAAAACATATATTCTAGTAGCAACAGAGTATGTTACCAAATGGGTTGAAGCAGAGGCACTTCCAAGAGCTACAGAGGACTCTGTGATTCATTTCTTGTTCCAAATATTTGTGCGATATGGCCTCCTGAGGGACATAATCACGGACGGAGGACCGCAGTTTGTAGGTAATAAAATCGCTGCAACATTAAAAAATTATCACATTCAGCATAAAATTACCACTCCATATCACCCACAAGCAAATGGCCAAGTAGAGAGCACGAATAAGGTGATAGAGGCAATATTGACAAAAACTATTGCATCACATAGACATGATTGGGCTTCAAGATTGCCCGAAACCTTGTGGGCATACCGAACAACGTGGAGAAACACCACCGGTTATTCACCATATCAACTAGTATTTGGAAAAGAACCCATCTTTCCAATAGAGTTCGAAATACAAACATTAAGAACAGCACAGGAGATCGGTCTGAATTTAAATGAGGCCCAGACTAACAGATTACAGCAAATTAACGAGCTAGATGAAATTAGGCTCTCGGCTCTTCAACACACTGCATTAATTCAACAGCAGAGAGCAAAATGGCACGACGCCCTAATCAAAAAGAAAATCTTCCACGAAGGAGATTGGGCACTCCTATATGATTCCAGGTTTCAGGATTTTCCGGGAAAACTTCAGACTCGATGGCTTGGACCGTATGAAATACAGAAAGTGCATGACAATGGCACCATTACTTTGACTACTATTGACGGATCTAGACATGCCTTTAAAGCAAATGGTCACCGAGTGCGACTGTACCATAAACTGCTTACTCGGGAATCCTTTTACTAGCAGCTCCGAGAAGATTCTGATATGCAGATTCTTGCTAAGGAAAATAATCCTTCCTCGGCATTGGTTCACTAAATAATCCCATTGTTCTTAAATTTTGTACATAAGTTTTTCTTTTCTGCTTGTATAAACCACTTTCTGTACAGATTTTTGCATTTCTGCATTTTTTTTTTGTTTTTTTTTTATGTTCCTTTCCGAAGGAACAACACTTTCGCATTTTTGTTGTTCCTTTCCAAAGGAACAACACTTTCGCTTTTTGTTGTTCCTTTACAAAGGAACAACACTACACTTTTGCATTTTGTTGTTCTTTTCCGAAGGAATAGCATTTCCGCATTTTCGCTGTTCCTTTTCGAAGGAACAGCGTTTCCGTATTTTTGTTGTTCCTTTCCGAAGGAACAGCACTTTCGCATTTTGTTGTTCCTTTCCGAAGGAACAACATTTCCGTATTTTTGTTGTTCCTTCGGAAAGGAATAACACTTTCGCTTTTTGCTATTCCTTTCCAAAGGAACAACACTTTCACTTTTTGCTATTCCCTTCCGAAGGAACAACATTTCCGTATTTTTTTTGTTCCTTTCCGAAGGAACAACACTTTCGCATTTTGTTGTTCCTTTCCGAAGGAACAGCATTTCCATATTTTTGTTGTTCCTTTCCGAAGGAACAGCACTTTCGCATTTTGTTGTTCCTTTCCGAAGGAACAGCATTCCCGCATTTTTGTCGTTCCTTTCCGAAGGAACAGCACTTCCGCCAGATTGTTTTGTTGTTCTTTCCGAAGGAACAACAGTTTCGATTCAGATGATCTTAGGCTGTTCCGCCAAAGGATCGGTATTTTATTTTGCGCTTGCTTTATTTGTTGTTCCGTTTAAGGAATAGTTGTTGTTCCTCTTAAGGAACAGCAGTTTCGAGTGTATTTTTTCTTTTGTTTGCTGTTCCTCTTAAAGGAACCACGATTTTACGTATAGTTGTTCTTTTTGCTGTCCCTCTTAAGGAACAGCAGCTGTTCCATCTAAGGAACAACGCTTTTTTAGTGCATTTTTGTGTGTGTGTGTGTGTGTGTTTCTTAAAGATCATTTGGAGGATTTTTGTGAATGATGGTTCACTATTTATGATCCTTTTAAAGGTTGTAATGCAAGAATACAAAAACTAGAGGATACTGAAATCGGAAAACCAAAGAAAAATCATTATCTTTAAAGAAATTGCTTTGTATCGATAAGAAAAAAGAGGAAAAGGACACAACTATTTATATCACTTTGCTGTCTTTATTTTCACTAAAACCAATTTGATTGATTATTTTTATCATGTTGGTTCTTCTTAAAAAAAAAACTTCATAATTCTCTTTGATCATTATTATTGAATAAGAATAAGGGCATATTTTTCTCTATTGAGATGTTCAGACTTCTTCCACCATCCCTACTCTTAAGGAGTGTTGAGCCATCCTTTGTATATAAATAGGAAAGTGCTATATAAAAGAAAAGAAAAAAGAAAGAGAAAAATATATATCTATATGATTACTAACATGATTTGTCAGATGAAGGATAGGGGGTCTCATCAAGAGCCAGCCTACCATGATCATAAGGAAGCAGTGAAGTGGCATTCCCACTATGGCCACCACACCAGGGATATGATCCAAGAGGCATCAGAAAAACTAAAAAAAGTCCTTGGAACAGGAGGTCTCATCACAAGCTGGCCTACCCACCTTTCAATCCTTCCAGGTGAACAGCATTGTGATTCATCTGGTTACCAAGCTAGCACAATGGCCTCCACTCTGACATCACACAGCGCTTTCCTAGGCATACATAAAGGATTATGGTTCCAAGGGTGAAACAAGCAACTCTGTCAAGGTTATGGACACCTGTGGGCAATATAGCTATGCTGATGGTATTGAAGTCATACTTTTCATACACCAATAGTCATTATAAACCCTTTTCTTATATCTCTATCTTGATTTCAAATGAGATTATGTTATACAACCTTTTTGAACCTCTTACACATGAAAAATAGTTTATAAATCAATCATAATGGTTAAAGTGGATAATGACCGCATAAGCACTTTTACTTACGTCAGTTGTCCTCTCCTCTATTTTTCACATCATTTCACAGCATTTCCATATCTATTCGTGATTTCCATCATAAGCCTCGATTTCAGTAATCCGCTGCTTTTTGTAATCATATCATGGATATATATGTCGTTCCTTTATTTTACTATATGACTGTAGTCCAACATGCTACTCCTATATTTGCCGGCCGAGGACGGCCTATCACATTTCAGGGGGCGCAGGTGACCTCCATAATACACTGGCATACGTGTCAACTCCTTATTTGGAGGTACTATGACTCCATCAGAACTCGGGAATAACAAGTTTAATGGTATTGATATTTCCCAATATGCACAGCTTGTTGTTCCATCGTCATTTCTGTGTTTTTGCTCTGTAAAAATTAACAGTGTGCTAAGCTTGAACAGCTTGTTGTTCCATTGTCATTTCTGTGTTTTTGCTCTGTAAAAATTAACAGTGTGCTAAGCTTGAATAAAATGGGAGGCAGATCAATACGCAACGAACCATAGGTGTTAATAATCTTCGATGTTGCACGCGAAATTTTAGTGAGAGCAGGATGGATCACCTACCTTAACCGACTACAGCAGTCGCATGAAACGGTGGCCATTGAATTTCTGCAGAATTTGCAAGAAGATCGTTCCATGGTGAGGGGGAAGCAAATAACAGTAATAGATGCGATAATTGCTGAAGTATCGGGACTACCAACTGTTGGACCAGTATGGACCCAGAAAAAACTGAGACTTCAAGACACCATAACCATCTTCCGGGACGAAGGACAGAGCCTTACTGTCAAAGGAAAATGAGTCATGCCTGCAACCTTGGGGGAACCTTGGGCAGAATTAGCGAGAATTGTGCAAAGCTACATCACATGCGATCAGAGAAAAGACGTGGTAAGAACACGCCATCTCAAATTATTAGCAGTATTAAAACAAAAATGTGTTGTAAATTTGCCAGCATATTTAAATTTTTTATTGCATGATGTTGCTTGAAGCATAAGAAAATCTCGTCATGTAGAAACGGTAGTAAGTCATCACGACTTAATTCGGCTAATAGTCAGTTATAGTCTCGCTCAACAGTAGATTAGTTGGGAAGAATTGGTATTCTCAATAGATGGGGGATTGGCCTTACCAGCCCCAAAACGAAAAAGAACTGCTAGCACATCAATTAGACCGCAGAAACGTAGACAGTCTGCCAGATTGGGGAGAAGCAGGGGAATGTTGGGAAGTCCCCAAGAAAACAGTAGCCAACCATTAGAGATATATGACTCAGAGGATGAGCAACCCCCACAACTTGAAGGAGGGGAAAACGAAGAAGAAGAATTAGAAGAAAATACAGAAGAGGAACTGGAAGAGGAAATTGAGCACTCCGGCGAGGAAGAAGGGGAGGAAGCAGAGCCACCCAGTGGAAGCCCATTACAAAACCCTCTGCAAGAAGACAAATTGGCCCAAATTTTGGCCAATATGGGTGAGTACATCCAGCCTCACAGCCCACTCAACCTCGATATTGAGGCAGGACAATCACGGGAACACTCTACTCACAGTAAGAGTGCATCTGAGGAGATGGATGATGAGGAAGAAGGAGAAAGGCAATCACAGGAACACTTTGCTCACAACAAGAGTTCATCTGAGGAGATGAATAACGAAGAAGAAGTAGAAGTAGAAATCACCCAGGAAATAGCAAATCAAACCAGGGTTTCCTCCCTTGAGAAATCTAATCAGGAGGACGAGAACACTGAAGGAGTGTTCCAAACAGAAAATATGGAAATAAACTAGGGTGAGGGCACAATCCTTGAAGAACAAAGCCTAGGGCCAAGAAAAGAAACAGTTGTTCCTTCGAAGAAAATGAATGAAATCAAAAGGTTGCGAAAGGAACAGCAAAGGCTACTAAATGTAGTAAAACAACTCAGACAACAAATAAGGGTCCTAAAAATGGGGAGAATCTCAAAAAGAACCCCTGGAACAAGGGATGCAACCACCCAGACGAAACCCTATAAAATGAAGACCAAAAGAACTCAAACTAAACCCATTGTCATTTAGGACCACAAGGAAGAGCATGCGGTCGTTACAAACACAGAGGCCCAAAGAGAAGACACACCAGTCTGTAATAAGGACATCCAGACAGAGGCATTGTCCTCTAGCATCACGACCGACTGGATAGTTCATGAGAAAGAAACGCAGACTATAGGAACTAGATATCGCAATAAGGAGATCCAGGTAGATCTCCAAACCAAAAATGTTTTGATGGACAATGATCCTAGGATAGTGAGACTTCAAAAGGATCTGGCACAAGCCCAACAGACGATAGAAAAGCTCACAGAGGAAACTGTTCCTCAGGAGAAATATCAGAAGTTACAACAGCAAGTAAAGAACATCAATGCATCGAAGAACAAGGCCTTCGATAGATGTCGAAGGGCAGAGGAAAATTTTAAAAAGGTAACCAATAGACTAGACACAGTTATGAGTCAAATGGATACTCTCTGTTCTCTATATACTGATGTTCTAGCATGTAGGGCACCTGCCAAAAATTATGCTTTGTTTTTTATGGAAAGGTACTTACAGTTAAAAATTAAGGCTGTCAAGGCAAGGGTGCCTATAGAGTTAAAAACTATTGGTGATTTTATAAACTGCTATAAACATTATGGGGTGAAAGTCCAGCGATTGCTATGTGAGTTTTATTTGCATAATTTTGTGTTGGACGGTGAAACGGAGGAGAACCCTAGTCCTTTTGTGGGTGATATCCAGCTTCAAGCATTCATCTCTTTTGCTGTTAACCAGATAAAGTGGCTTAAAGCCCATAATACCTTTCAGAGACAGGAGAACAGGTTAGACCTTTGGGTAAAGGGTGAACCGAAAAACCCATTACAATTGTGGAGTAAGCATAGAAGCTTAATGAGAAGGAAGGGTGTGATCCAGACATTGGGACCCATTCACAAAGCAGTTTTCCAACAAGGGGTAGAGTACTTCCTATCCATCAAAGACCTTGCCATAGCAGCAGCTAAACTCCAATGGAAGACTTCCAATCGGAATGTTCAGGATAGAGAGCCATTCAATTACGAATATTTTAAGTTAGTTGTTGATCACCTGGTTACTTATAGTAACCTCATCTTAAGAGAAGGCCCGTATTGGCTAGGTTGTAGGTTTCGAAGTCCAATTATCTGGTATCCTGCAGCAGGGTATAAGGCCCTATATGAATTGCCTGAAGGCCAAACAGGGCATATTTTTGAATTTTTAGCTACACATCATGGTTTTAGACCACTTCATGAAAATCCCTCTCCAACCTATTCCCTAACTGCCTTGCATGTAAATTACAATGTTTTCATGAGGGCATGAAAAAGGGTAAGCAGGGGGGTGTGTTGAGCGTTGGAAAAGGTATGTATTTACCATTTATTTCTTTATCTTTCCCTTTGAATCATAACTCCTTTACATTCTAAGATGATAATATGTTAAATAATTATGATAAAATTAAGGAGATTTGTGATTGATACAAAGTAACTAATTATTGTCTTTCTCTATACAGAAAGTGAAGGAAATAGAAAACCATTATTCAAGAGGAAAAGAAAAAGTAGAAGCAACTGTTATCCCTTTGACAGGAGGCCGTATCCAGACGAGGAGATCAAGATCGGAGCGCATGGTCTAGGAAAAGGAAGAGAAAACGCAGCATCAGCGCAAGAAGACAAAACGATAACTGGAGATCAAAGGTATAGCGAATCCCTCAGGATCCTTTGATCCTAAGAGATCGCTACTTCAAGACTTATCGATACTCTTGATACTTCCGCCTGGCCATTATAAAAAGGGACAGCGCTGGTTGCCCAAGGGGGCGATATTATTGTCAATTTGTAGAACTTACTATTGTAAACTTAACTTTGATCATTGACTCTCTTTGAAGAGCGATAGCTGTAACTCTGCCATTTATGATTAATATATAACTCAGTTGTTGTTCCATTATCTGATCCTGGATTAAACGCAACATTGCTTCGCTAATGGCTAAGGGCCCGGCCCTAATGGATCCACTTGCTTCTTGTATCATTATTTTACAATTATAGTCATGTGTGGTTTGATTTCCTTTGCATTTCCTTAATTCGCTTTATTCAGTAATCTTCTGTTTCTGAACATTTCCCTGAATTTCTCTGTTGTATTGGAATTATAATTGGATAGCGAGATTATTATTCACAACTTAAAATGTCATGTTGTTCTTTCTGAAACAATATTGCATTGTCTAATTCAGATTCTGTTGTTCATTTACAGTTGCGATTGATGTTCATTTACAGTTGTGATTGTTGTTCATTTAACTACGGTTCACTTACAGTCATGATTGCTGTTCATTTGACTACTGCTCCATTATAACTGCAATTGTCGTTCCTTTATACCTGTGGTTAATGTCCATTATGCTAGAATAATATTACTGACTCAATTAATCTATACTCACTGTGTGGTTACACTTAATTCGGTTTGTTGTCTGTAGATTAAGCTTTGTTGTTCGCCTTTTTCAATAGATTCAGTTGTTGTTCCTTTTCTATTAATCGAATTGTTATTTCCAGTATTTGCTTTGGTGTGGATAGAAATATTTACAACTGTAACGAACATTGACTACTACTGTCTAAGTTCTTAGATTGGAGATCCTGTCTGTGATTGATTCTCATTTATGTCAGTTTTCAGAGGAAAGAGTTATCATTACTGCATCCTTGACTGATAATTGTTGTAGTTTCATGAGTGAATGATTTAGTTACAGAGCATTTAAGTTTCTTGCCATTACAATTAGATTTTGTTTCTAGCATTCATTTACTTTTGTAAGCACTATACTGTAAACATTACTCTTGAACAAGTGACCGTCTCAGACTGAGTACACTCTTGAGATAAAAAATCGTGCCTGGATTGATAATTAATGTAGGGTTAATAGGGGTTAAAAGACACCTTTTTATCACCCAACACCAGTTGGAGCATAGTGGAGTGCTATAGGTAAATTGTTTGACCAAAGTGTTTTTTATTTTAAAGTTTCTACGTTTTTTTGTATTTTTTGATTATCTCCAAGACTAAACAAAACATTTTTTAATGTATGCAAATGTTGGACCTGTTCAACTTGTGGGGAACCAACAAGAGGCAGGTGGGCCAGCACAGAGACCTGTTGTGAGAGCAGTTCTCCAAGACTTAGATTTAGCCGAGACATTGGCCGAGCTATAGGACCACATAGAGGGTTTGACCCTAGGCATTCTTGATGTTTGGATCGAGGAGTTGCCTATGCAACTGCAGCGCCACACCATTGGTGTGTCGAGTCGTTGGATGAGACTTTTACGCATGATAGCACAGGCTGTGACCTGTTATCATGAGCAACACTAGTCTACTTAGATGTTTTCTGCCTACATTTTGAGTTTTTGGGTCAGATGACCAATTTTTGTCTTGGACACAAACTGTTTGTAAAAACTTTTAAAACAACTATCTATTTTACTTTCAGAGTTTTATTATGGTTAAGAGATGCAATCCTATTCAACTATTGATGTGAATTGAAAATATTTACTTTACATATGTCGCAAATGTCTATTTAACACATAATTTGCTAGAGAATCAGTTAATGTGTTTAGATTTCTGGAAATATGATGATATTGAATAAACTCAAAATACCTTTCCAAAATACGAACTCTAAGGAACATGCAATGAATTGTTGGGTTTCAAACTGTATAAACGCCAATAAGTTGTAGTACAACGAGTTGTGAATCTAGCCTAATGATGATTCGGCATATGCCAAGTGAAATGGCATCAGAGAGAAGTTCAATCAACGCGCTATACTCAGTGATGTTGTTCATCGATCGACCAATACAAATCCCTCTAAAACGCATTAACTCACCACTTGGAGTGAAAATGGCCCATGTTGCAGAGGATAAATTTTGCGTACTACGACTAGCCCCATCGGTGTAACCAACAAATGGTTCTGAAAAGTTTGACATCTGCACCAAATGCAAAGTGGATTACTTAACCAAATAAGAACTCTAAAAGAAAAACACACACACATGCAATCAAAGCATATATACAGTGAGTTTTACTACACTTAACTAAGCATAGTAACGTTTAAGGTACAACCCATTTCAAGGCTGCGACAATGGAATCCCATCATAGTCTACTAACTCGTAGGCACCTTTCATCAAAACACGCTTAACAATATAAGGGCCCATCCAAAGTGGTTCAAATTTTCCTGCGCCAAGTTTATCAGACTCCTAATCGTAAAGCAAGACCAGGTCACCTTCTGAGAAGACACGAGGCTTGACATTTTTATCATATTGTGCCTTAATACATTTCTTGTGCGCTTCATTAGCCAATGCAGCATCATGACGGGTTTCATCCAGATGGATTAACTCTAAGAAACGTGCTTCTTCTTCAAAAGTGTCGGGTAGCAGGTCAATCGCGAGTTTGAGAGACAAGATTTCACATTGGATTGGTAAGACTGCTTCCAAACCATACACCAATTGAAAGGGTGTAAATCCGGTCGCATTTCTCATCGAGGTTCGATATGCCCACAGAGCTGAGTACGGGATTAAATTCCAATTTCTTTTATGAACTCCAATCATTCTTTGCAACATATGCTTAAGGACTTTGTTGATAGCCTCAACTTGTCCATTAGCTTGCGGGTAGTATGGAGTAGAACTATTATGTGACAGTCCTAACTAGGTGGTCAACTCAACCATCATGTGATTGTGAAAATGGGATCCATGATCTGTAACTATGGCTTGCGGTACACCAAACCTAGCAACCACATGGTTGAAGAAAAATAAAGCAGTGGTTTCATCACTATTGTTCAATGTTGGCATCGCCTCGGCCCATTTGGTAAAATAGTCAACAACGACTATAATATACCCATGCCCCCCAGCCGAGGTGGGGTTACATGTCATAAAGTCAATGCCCCATTTGGAAAATGGGCCAACAGCAATGACTGGATGCAGTGGTGCAGGTGGTAATCTAGTTTTCCAGTCAAATATCTGGAAAGCATGGCAACTTCTAACAACAAGAACGCAATCTTTGAATATAGTTGGCCAGAAGTAACCAGCACAGAGAATTCTCTGTGCGGTAGCGTAGCTAGATAAATGCCCCCCACAAGCACCTGAATGAAATTCATTTCAAGCTTTTTCGGCTTCCTCATGAGTGAGGCACCTACGTAAAATTGTATCGACACCACGATGATAAAGTGTATCACCAATTATCAAATAATCTTTGGCTTGGTATCGAGTACAATGTTGTTTAGAGCGAGCAGTATTAGGCCGAAAAGCTTGGGTCTAGAGATAGACCATTATATCTCCATACCATGGATCACTTGACGAGATAAGAAACAGAGATTCATCCAAGATTGATGCTTCTGATGTTAAATCATTTAAGGATGAGGGAAGATCACAAAGTAACTCGGCAAAGACAAGAGATTTCTTTGATTTGGATGTGATGAATTCCAAATCAAACTCCTGCAAAATTACTATCCATTTCAAATATTTTCCCCCCAGTAATTGACGTGACAAAATGTATGTCATAGGGTTGCAATCTGATATAATGGCAGTTTTACGGAGGAGAATGTAATGACGAAATCTTTGTACAGCTTGAACAGCTGCAAAAGCTAACTTTTCGACGTAGGAATACTTACTTTCTGTATCGTTGAGATTACGACTCAAGTAATAAATAGGATGTTCGATTCCACTTTCTTCTTGGACTAAAACCATACCAATGGTTGTATCTGCAGCAGCGAGATAGAGGTAATAGTCTTTTTTATAGTTTGGGGCATACATTAATGATGCTCTAATTAGGGAATCTTCAAGAGCATCATAGGAAGCTTGCGCAATCTGATCCCAATGGAAGGGTACCTCTTTCTTCAATAGACGTGTAAAACCTTTAGCCAATTCAGCATAGTTTGGAATGAACCTCATTAGAAAGTTTGTCTTCCCTTGAAGTCTCTGTAACTTGTTGTGGCCATAACAACCACCCTATTAAAATTTACCCTAGTAGCAATTTTGAATGGGTCCCTTAGAAGTTGATCTTGCACTCCTCCGAATGATCTGTTTCATCCCAAGGATTTTAACTCTTTGGCAAACCAAATCTTCAATTTCTAAATGGTCAAGTCCCCCTTAATGAATCTCTGCTACACAGTTCATTCGTAACCTAGCCTCACCCTTTATTCAGTCCCTTCATCGGGGGTTTCAGTCCTCATAAGTATTCATGGTACATTTATGCCCGCACATATAATCGCCCCTACCTTTACTATGGTCATTCGTGTACTTAACACACAAAACCTCTTTTCACATCTTTATCCCCCTCTTAACTCCTCACAAAGGAAATGCTTCACAAAACACGTTTAACATACCTGTTTATCACTTATCGCAAGTCGCCTTGATCAAGGGCAAAGGCTCGTTAATCATGAATAATTGTGATGCGATTAAGTCCTCAATCGCATGGCAAATCGCATATCGGTAAAGCCCGGGATCATATACAAGACGCAATGTGATATGGCGGACCCGCCGTGTTATTAAATATAGCCTATATATATATCAGGTCTGGCCAAATCGCATATCACAATCAGCGGTGTCCTAGGCCTGCGCACATTCCCATATGAGATTTCACGGACCCGACGATCTTATCAAACAGAAAATATATGTTATCGGGTCGGCCTCCCCATCGCTAAATCACTATCGGCGAGGTCGAGTGCTTATGCATAAGGTCAATTCGATGAAGCGGACCCGTCGATAACTATGCGTCTGAGCTTATAAATTTTGAAATCCGGCCTTGTGGTCAAATGCGGTCTTTTCCGTGTAGTCCTGTGTTTTCTATGAAATGTCATGATCCGGGTTCTCGAAGGAAATCTGGTAGGGGTGATATGACACATGATTGCCCATTGAGATGTGCCATTGTGACTCGGTCGCAGCACCACGTTGGCTAAGCCAGGGACCAATTCTTTCGCACTCGCTCCTTTTGATTGCATCGCGCCTTATCATTTAAAGTTTCAATGATGACGAGAGTTGTTCTTGGGCGTTTTATCATATTTTTATAATCACTGCTAATATGAAATATCTCTACAGGTGAATTCGAGTGGATCCGGTAGCAGATAAAGGTGATGTATGTCAAGATGACACCTCTGCACCCCGGTGTCGATACTGCAAAATCATAGTTTGCAAAAAGGGGGATGAACCGCCACAATGCATAATGGAGGCACGCTCTGTGTCGAAAGGGAAGCATAGCACTGATCCACCAAGATGTCACTCCCTCCAGATGAACCTCAAGGTATGCAAGATGTGGGATGATGAGCGCATCATTTTCAGTTTCCTTCAAGAAATGACATGGAATAATAGCCATCCCACACAAGTGCAACGAAATGATATGCAGTCATTCTCTGTCCCTTCCCTGGGAAATAGAACACTCCAGCAAAGATGACTTCGACGTGTCAACAGCCTCATGGACCCTTCTCCTCTGTATGTTTGGATCTGTGTAATGTAAAGAAAGGAGATGAAAAGTCAATAGGGGGAGGGTCATTTTGAGCTATATAAGTATTACCTCCGGATAGGAGATAAGGACTTTTTCATTTGGCAGAACAACTTTTGTTTATTGTAAGTAAGATTGTTTGGGTCAGAGAAGGAGCCTTTTCTCGGATTGATTTTCCTCTTCTTTATATGTTAAGAATCAGGGTGTTGTTGTGAGCATAAATATGAAAGTGATTTGTGTTTGTGCCTATTGATGACTTACAGTTTATGATTAGCTTTGGTTGTTTAAATGTGATTCTTCATCATAGTTAATTCATGAGCAGTCCCTGATTTGAAACTATGTTAAACATCAGTTGCAAGCTTTAATTCCATAAAAGGAATGTGTATTCCTATATGAGTGATTGGATTGCAATTTAGAATTTATGCAGCCTTGTTCTTATGTGAACCAGTAATTGATTCATTTAGACTTGGGATTCATATATGATGTTTAACCTCTCTTTCATCATGCTCCTGCAGGATAGATTAGGATAGCTAGAACTAGATTAGAGTAGTTAGAAGTAGTGTAGATAGGATTTAATACATAGAGGTTAGTTGTTTTACTTTGTTGATTTAATTGAAGTCTTCCTCCCGGAAGCAATCTATCTACGCATTTAACAGTTTACGGGGTCCCTTAAAACCCGTTGGAACTAGCCATTCCAAACGAAAGTAAGTCTAATTGGGGCTTGCAATTGGGTTAGTTCCCCTTGTTTTATATAGCAAACATTCGCTATGTTAACAAATTGGCGCTAGAAGGAGGTCCTGAACCGCCGTCCACAGCTTTTCAAAATTTCATCTATAAGTGCCACGCATGGATTTAAAAGGATTAATGTATGGATCATAGAGGTCGAAAAGACAACTCCACCCATTTGAAAGAGCCTCATTTCAAAGAAACAGAGACCCCTCTAAGTCCTGTTTCTGGGTCACCCAAGGAAGAGAGACTGTGGGAGTACCCTGTCACTAAGGAAAAACCAGTCAAAAGACTTACTCGGGCTTACGCTCATTCCCTATCACAGCTCCCTATCTTTCAGTATTTACCTCCGATAGCAAAAAGAAAGCCAAGGGTCTATCACATAAACAAAGAGACATCTGCAGCCCCTTCTCTTGAAGATATTGTGCTTGATTCTTTGCAAAGTATTGACTCTCCTTGGGAAGAAATTCCTGAGGATTCCCCTTCTGAAGGCAATCCCTTGCCTGATTTGGAAAATTCTAACGAAGAAACCCTCAACCAGAAACTCCCTATCCATAATATGGCTAACATTCCTCCTCCTGGTGGGAATCAACCTCTACTTCCTCCTCTGGGTGGGAATCAACCTCCACCTCCTCCGGGAGCACTCCCTCCCTCGCTTGCACAGGATGTCGCAGCGGTACCTGGAAAGAAGCATCCCTTACCCAAGAATGCAGAAAAGGTATTGCCTAAATTTGACCCTGAGCGGGGAGACACCACTGAAAACCATATCAATTCATTCTTCCTGGCCGTGCACATGCTGGGGGTAGCTGATGAAGATATAGTCTGTCGCCTATTCCCTTTTACCCTGACTGGTGCAGCTTCCACATGGTACTTTAGCTTGAGAACCAGATCGATCACCTCGTGGGCTGCCTTTCAACAGGCCTTTTTAGACAAGTATGGCGATGACAAAACCCCTGTTGCCTTAGTCCTGGAACTATCCCGTTTGAAAATGGAAACCAAAGAAAAGGTTAAGGATTTTAATATCCAGTTCAACACCTTATTCAACAGAATCCTGGCCACCGCCAGACCTACAAAAGAGGTGCTTATGGAATTCTACATCACTGCTCTCCTTGTCCCTACTGCAATGTGGGTCAAAAGGAGTAACATGCAAACCTTACAAGGTGCTATCAATGAAGCAGTAAAAGTCGAGAATGAAATGCTCAGTCTCACAACATGCCACCCTACAACCGGAGAAAAGAAAGCCTCTCAAGCATCCAAGAAGAATAATGGGAGTGATAACAAAGGGGCTGAAACCAAAGAAAAGGATACCACAGATGTAGAAGGTTTACATCAAATCATTAAGAAACTAATAAACACAGTCATCGATATGAAAAGGAATCATGGAGAGAGTATTAGTGGTAGTGGAGGAGACTATAACAACAGAAAGCCCTTCAAGACTTTCTATCATAAGAAAACAGAAAGTGGTCATGGTCAACTCGCATTGCCTGCTCCACCCAATGAAGGGAATTTAAATATGGAAGAGCTGGCTCTTATTGGGTCGCTCCTTAACAAAGAAGAACCTATAGTGGAGCTGGAGCCAGAACAAGAGAATGAGGAAGAATATCAAGTAGAAGAGCCCGTGGACAAATAATATCAGATCAATGTACTGTGGGATTTCTATACAAATGAAAATGATGATGAAGAAGAAGATTGTATGGCAGAAATCCACACCATTGAAATCCACACACGAAGTAAAGGGCTGCTTCCGGGTGTGATGAAGCTTGTTGACCAAACAAAGAAAGATTTCCACCCTTTGAAGGCACCCGCTCCCAAATTTCCTGTTGAGAAGGGTAGACCAAGTGGTTAGACCAAGAATACCCCAGTGGCAAACCATCCAGAGAAAGAGAACACAACTGCCACTACAACGAAGGCGACTCCAAATGGTAAAATCCCACCTAAGAACAACAAAACTAGTATGTTTACTTTGCCCTATCCTGTTTATAGCATTGATTACAATATTGTGGATGATCTTAAGAAATCTAGGGCCAATATCACATACTTTGATTTGTTGAATTTAAGGCAGCAAAGAGATCTGCTCCTGAAAGCTATGAATGAGCGAAATTCCAAAACTCCCACCATCCCAAGAAGCCAAACCAAGAAGCCAGTGTCCAGACCTGTCGACACCTCCAAGACAGCCCAAATACCATTAGCTATGGAAGCCACTCTGTCTAAAATGAATCGAAAACCCCAAGATGTCAGTGCAGCCATGATAGGGAGGAAATCAAAATCAGTGGCTCCCCCTTTCCTAATCACATTTGAAATCTTCAACATGAACGTACACAACTGCTTGGTAGACTCAGGTGCCTCATCCATTGTGATGCCTTATGTTGTTGCTAAAATATTTCATGCGATACCTGAGAAAACTAGAACTCGAATCATGCAATTAGATAGGACAAATGTGAAAGTGATTGGGGAATTGAAAGATGTATTGATCCGGATGACGGCTAAACCACAATACACACAAGTCATTGATATAGTGGTAGTTGATATACCCGAGGCTTATGGAATGTTTCTTAGTAGGGATTGGTTAGCAAAATTGAATGTATACTTCTCAACTGATTGGTCCCACCTCTTGCTGCCTCAGAAAGGAAAAGGTGATATGCTGAGAGTTGATCGAGAAAGATACATGAAGTATGTGGTAACGGAACTAAACGGTCCCAACAAACCTGTAATGTTCACCAACTCTATGCTTGGGAATTATAGTTTCAATGTTTGTGCCACAAAAACCTGTTTTGGAGAATTCCATGCAGAAACAACTGAACAAACTGCAATAAACAAACAGTTGGAAGCTCTCCCATGTAATCCAACTGATGAACCACCTTGTAATATAGTAGATAATAGAACTAGTTTCGTAGGAAGTAATTCAATTGATGTAACACTAGACTTTGTATTTTGGACACTCTATTTTGATGGCTCTAACTGCCTTGAAGGTGCAGGTGCTGGGAGCATTTTCATTGACCCGCAAGGGAACCAAAATTTGATGGCCAGCCAGTTGGAGTTTGCATGCACCAACAATACAGCAGAATATGAAGGCTTGCTACAAGGCCTGAAGAAAACTGTTGATGTGAAGGTAAAAAATCTTAAAGTTTTTGATGACTCACAGATAATCGTGGATCAAGTAAGGGAAAATATACATTACAATTCACCACACATGGTAAGGTACCAACATGAGGTATGGAGCTTAATTGACAGTTTTGGTTCTTTTAATATCACATACATACCTCGAGGGCAAAACCAAGATGCTGATCTTATGGCTAGTATGGCTGCTAAACTTTTGCTTGATTTTAGATTAAAGAAGAATAAATGTTATGTTGAATTGATTTTTAGACCATCCATCCTTGATAACATCTCCAATTGGCAAGTGTTCGAAAATGACAAGCTTATGAATGGGAGTAAAGAGGAGGCTAAGCCCTACCAACAGAAGCTTCGTAAGATGCATCCAGGCCCAGGACCGTTGGTGAAGAAAGAGTTTAACAAAATGCTAGATGCCAAATCATCTTTCTGGTCATGCACACCCCCTGGGTAGCCGATCTCATGCGACTAAGAAAGAAAATTGGAAACTTCAAGCTATGTACCGATTTTAGAAACCCGAACCAAGCATCCCATAAAGACAGCTATCCTGTCCCTCCTATAGAACACATTCTCCAATGCGTTTCTGGGTCTGAAATGTTGTCCCTATTAGATGTGTTTTCAGGATATAATCGAGTATTGGAGTCTAATAAAGATCAGCTTAAGACAACATTACAACACTTATGGCTGAGCCAATTTCAAGTTGTGGAAAAAATTGGTCAGGGAACTTGCAGATTGAAAACTTTACAGGGGGAAACTGAAAAACTCCCTGTTAATGGCCAACATCTCAAAAGATACTTCCAGTAGCCACCACATGGTGGTTACCTCCTGAGTAGGTTAGAGTTCATTTTAGTTTTGTTGTTAGCCTAGTTGCGTTTCTATCTTTTTCTTTTGTTCCCTGCAAATTTTATCTTCCTTTGTTTTGAATTACAGTCCATTTCAGTCAGCTGATTTTGGCCCTCCAATCTCGTTTCTTACCTTTTCAAGAGTGCACTCACTCACCACTTTCAGCCTTTCCCTTCCTCATTAACCTGCTGATGATTCTGTTGTTCCTGAATCCGTCATTACCCTGCAAATCAATAAAACTTTCTATCAGCCCATGAGAACTTGAAAATCAGTTGTAGAACTCAAACCAAGCCACTCATCGGCATCTGTTGAGAACTGGGTAAGATCTGTTGATAACTTGGATATCTGGAGCATGTAGGGGCATCTTTATAAAACAAGAAAGTGTAACTATAGTTGGACTGGCATGGAGGAATGCTGCATTTTGAATAAATCCCACTCAGACCTAGCACATATTTGCCTATAAGGTTTACAATCATTCTCCATTGGTCCCATCCACCGCACTAAATTTTCCAATACCTGTCATCTACAAGTAAACCTCCTTTCATGGGCTAAACTCACTGTCATATACCTGTGGCAAATCCAATTGTGCTCTAGTCCTTGTGCTTGAAACTAGAAGGACAGGTTGTTTGGGAAGCTGGTTAGAGTAGGGATTGTTGCTAGGCTCAGAGTACCAGTTGATACAACAAGCCTAACCTTGCCTAAGTGGTTTAAAAATATGGCAAGATCCATGACTATGCCCCATTCAATCATATGAAAGTATAGCACTAAAAATTCTATATAAAGTGCAGATAAACATATTTACATCAATTTTGATGAGCAATAAAGAGCTGAGGTACACACCTAAATAGGTATGGACGGACCAGTGATGGCCCCAAAAGGATTTTTGAAAGTGGAAACAGGTAAAGAAAGGTCAATAAACCCCATAACATTGCCATTGGAGAATGCCTGTCAAAATCCTATCAATAAGTAGAAGCTATTTGTCTTTATCCCACCTGAAGAAATTAATGTTTAAGTGGAACCCATGCTTGTTCATCGGTACAGTTTGCATTTTGAGTTTATCTTAACACCTTGATGTTTTATGAATCCAAGGTTTATTTGGAAACAGAGACAACTGGTTCGCCCAACGGTTTGCCATTTGTTATGGCCACAACAACCACCCTATTAAAATTTGCCCTAGTAGAAATTTTGAATGGGTCCCCTAGAAGTTGATCTTGCACTCCTTCGAATGATTTGTTTCATCCCAAGGTTTTTAACTCTTTGGCAAACCAAATCTTCAATTTCTAAATGGTCAAGGCCCCCTTAATGAATCTCTGCTACATAGTTCATTCGTAACCCATCCTAGCCCTTTATTCAGTCCCTTCATCAGGGGTTTCAATCCTCATAAGTATTCATGGTACATTTATGCCTGCACATATAATCGCCCCTACCTTTATTATGGTCGTTCGTGTACTTAACGCGCAAAACCCCTTATCGCATCTTTATCCCCCTCTTAACTCCTCACAAGGGAAATGCTTCACAAAACATGTTTAACATACTCGTTTATCACTTATCGCATGTCGCCTTGATCAAGGGAAAAGGCTTCTTAATCATGAATAATTGCGATGCGATTAAGTCCTCAATCGCATCGCAAATTGCATATCGACGAAGCCCGGGATCATATACAAGACACAATGTGATATGGCGGACCCACCGTGTTATTAAATACAGCCTATATATATATATATATATATATATATATATATATATATATATATATATATATATATATATATATATATATATATATATATATATATATCGGGTCTAGCTGAATCGCATATCGCAATCGGCGGGGTCATAGGCCTACACACATTGCAATATGCGATTTGGCAGACCTGCCAATCTTATCAAACAGAAAATATATGTTATCGGGTCCACCTCCCCATTGCTAAATCGCTATCGGCGAGGTCGAGCGCTTATGCATAAGGTCCAATTCGATGAAGTGGACCCGCCGATAACTATGCGTCCGAGCTTATAAATTTTGAAATCCGGCCTTGTGGTCAAATGCGGTCTTTTCCATGTATTCCTATGTTTTCTATGAAATGTCATGATCTGGGTTCTCGAAGGAAATCCGGTTGGGGTGATATGACACATGATTTCCCATTGAGATGTGAGATTGCGACTCAGGCGCAGCACGACGTTGGCTAAGCCAGAGGCCGATTCTTTCACACTCGCTCCTTTTGATTGCATCGCGCCTTATCATTTAAAGTTTCAATGATGATGAGAGTTGTTCTTGGGTGTTTTATCATATTTTCATAATCACTGCTAATATGAATTATCTCTGTAGGCGAATTTGAGTGGATCCGGTAGCAGATAAAGGCGATGTATGTCAAGATGACACCTCTGCACCTCGATGTCGATACTGCAAAAGCGTAGTCTGCAGAAAGGGGGATGAACCACCATAATTCATAATGGAGGCACGCTCTGTGTCGAAAGGGAAGCACAGTGCTGATCCACCAAGATGTCACTCCCTTCATATGAACCTCAAGGCATGCCGGATGTGGGATGATGAGCGCAGCATTTTCAGTTTCCTTCAAGAAATGACATGGAATAATAGCCATCCCACACAAGTGCAACGAAATGATATGCAGTCATTCTCTGTCCCTCCCCTGGGAAGTAGAACACTCCAGCAAATATGACTTCGATGTGTCAACAGCCTCATGGACCGTTCTCCTCTGTATGTTCGGATCTGTGTAATGTAAAGAAAGGAGGTGAAAATTCAGTTGGGGGAGGGTCATTTTGAGTTGTATAAGTATTACCTCCAGATAGGAGATAAGGGCTTTTTCGTTTGGTAGAACAGATTTTGTTTATTGTGAGTAAGGAAGATTGTTTGGGTCAGAGAAGGAGCCTTTTCTCAGATTGATTTTCCTCTTCTTTTTATGTTAAGAATCAGGATGTTGTGTGAGCATAAATATGAATGTGATTTGTGTTTGTGCCCATTGATGACTTACAGTTTATGATTAGCTTTGGTTTTTTGAATGTGATTCTTCATCATAGTTAATTCATGAGCAGTCCCTGATTTGAAACTATGTTAAACATCAGTTGCAAGCTTTAATTCCATAAAAGGAATGTGTATTCATGTATGAGTGATTGGATTGCAATTTAGAATTGATGCAGCCTTGTTCTTATGTGAACCAGTAATTGATTCATTTAGACTTGGGATTCATATATGATGTTTAACCTCTCTTTCGTCATGCTCCTGCAAGATAGATTAGGATAGCTAGAACTAGATTAGAGTAGTTAGAAGTAGTGTAGATAGGATTTAATACATAGAGGTTAGATGTTTTATTTTGCTGATTTAATTGAAGTCTTCCTCCCGGAATCAATCTATCTACGCATTTAATAGTTTACGGGGTCCCCTAAAACCCGTTGGAACTAGCCATTCCAAATGAAAGTAGGTCTAATTGGGGCTTGCGATCGGGTTAGTTCCCCTTGTTGGTATAGCGAACAATAGCCATGCCAACATAACTGTAATAAGTTTGAAGGTGGAGGCAAGTTAAGGATTGCTTGAACCTTAATTGGATCAAGTCGAATTCCATCTTTTGAGACTACGAATCCAAGCAATCAACTAGAGCCAACACAAAACACACACTTGTGTGGATTGAGTCTTATCTTGTAGTGTCGACACCGTAAAAATATTGCTCTCAAATGTTGCAGGTGATCAGATTGCTTTCGTGAATGAGCAGGTAAATCATCAAGATAAGGTTGAAAAATGTGCTTGATGTCATGGAAGGCATAATTCATTGCCCTCTAAAATGTAGCTCCTGCATTCTTCAAACCAAAAGGTAACTTTCGATACGCGAATGTGCCCCAAGGACAAATAAAAGTTGTTTAGATTGGTCTTGTGGGCGGACATTGATTTGATTGTAGCTAGAAAATCCATCGATGAACAAAAAAAATTCACATCTGGCACATTAGTCAATAATCTGGTCAATAAAGGGTGTAGGATAATTGTCTTTTGGACATGCTTGATTTACATCCCTATAATCGACGCACACTCGAATTGTCCCTTGTTTTTTCATTACTGGAACAATGTTAGATACCCAGTCGGTAAGAGGTACAGGGAAAATGAAGCCAGCACACAAAAGTTTTTCAACCTCTGCTTTAATGGAAACGACTTTCTTAGGATGAATAGGTCGAAGCCGTTGTCGCACTGGTTTGACATCAGGGTACATTTTAATCTCATGTTCAACAATCCTTGAGTCAATTTCTGGCATCTCCTCGTAAGACCATGCAAAAATATCTCTAAATTCACACAACAGAGTACGGTAATTATCAAGTTCCAATGGAGAACAAGATTTGACGACATGAATGTTCTCTACAATATTAAGCTTGGTTGAAATTTTTATTGAAATTGTTTCTTCTATGTTGGACAAATTACGCTAAGAATTTACAGTTTCTACTCTAACAGAATTTGACAAGAAATCAACAATTGATGGATGGTTTAGTTCATTTGAATAATCTTCATTATCATCTAGAAGATGGGAACGATGATGATAATCTCCCCATGGTTCCTCTCCTATCATCATTGATTGGATGATTCCTTCATCCGTAGAATGTATACACGAAAAAGGATCTGAAGAGGTACCATGTTGGTTCCCTATAATACTAGTGATTACCCCATTACTATTGTAGTTATACCCCTTATTTATATTGTTGTGCCCCCATTGCCCCCATATTGTTATTAATGTGCCCATAGAATCCTTCTATTGTTATTTTTGTGGCTTTATATTATTATTGTTAGGTCGGCTGGATTATATTGTGACTCCTTAGACTCCTATATATAGAAAGGAGGTTTTGTCATTTGAATCATCAAAGAATTGTTCATTTATGTAATGTAAAGGAGGTTTCCCCCTCGAAGAGGCTAAATTCTAAGGCGTTGATCTATCTTTTCTATCTTTTCTTGAGCTGGTTTCATAACATTTGGTATCAGAGCTTTGGATTCTAGGGTTTCGCTGCTCCAAACAGGTCATCGTGGAATTTTCGCTATAACTTTTTTTTCTGTGACGTTTCAGAAGTCGCAAAAAAGACCCATCTGAGAAGAAATTGCACTGAACCTTGGGCCTGAATTTCAGAGCTTTTCACAAGATATTTTCGGAGATATGATCTGAGGAAGTTGGTCTTTTTGCAGACTCCTGAATTACATTCAAAATAGGTGACCTGGGGAAAATCGTCATAACTTTCTCTCTAAGGATCGGATTGAAATTTCGTAAGAAGGTACAGAAATAGGACGAACTGTAGTTTCTTGTATGCATTTTTCAGATCCATAGGTCGAAACAATGACTCGTGGCACGTCGTACAAGTTTGCTCTACTGAACTAGTCTATAAGCAAGTCACTGTGGGAGATTTCGCATAACTCTTCCTTGGAGAAACCAATTTGGGTCAGACTTGTGGCATTGGAAAGAGGACTCAGAAGGCTACTACAGGTCAAAATTTCAGAACTGGATGATCCGAAATTACAGAGATACATCAGATTCAATATCAGGCTTCTACAAAGTGAAAAAAGGTGTGTAGTTTTTTTTTAATTTTTGCATAAGCTTGGTTTGAAGGAATTCAAAGGGCATAGTAAAGCATTATTATCGGTAACTGATGCCCCGAGGAAAGAAAATGCAAACACCTAGTAAGGAACCTGAAAGCTCTAGCATGACTCATGAAGAAGAGGAAGAAATGCTACATGATATATCAAAATTACAAGAACAAGTGCAACAAATGTCACGCTCACAAAAGCTAACAGAAGCTAAGATAAATGGCGTGGAATCTAAGATAAATGGTGTGGAATCTAAGATAAAGGGCATGGAAGCTAAGATGGATGATTTGAAGACAGATTTGAAGACAGACATGGCAGATTTGAAGACAGATTTGACAAATTTTCTACAAGAAATACTTACTAATGGTGAAAAGGTTGTAAAGGAAACTCATGATGTGAACAAAAGAAATGTTAATCATGATTCCATAGACTCTAATGTTGGATCGAAGACCCACCATATTCCAAAAATCGATATGAGGAATTTTGATGGCAAGGATCCCGCCACATGGATATTACAGATGGAGCAGTTCTTCGATCTCAATAATGTGCAAAACACACAAAAGGTACGTATGGCAACTTTATATTTGGAACCAAATCAGTTTGTATGGTATCAATGGTTTTGCTCTCGTAAACAATTTATCACTTGGGCAATTTTTACGGAAGAATTGATAGCACATTATGAGGATACAAAAAGCAACACTTTTTTTAGCCAATTGATAAGTCTCAAACAAAAGGGTTCAATAATGGAGCACATTGAGGAGTTCCAAAAATTGAACATAAGGGTAAAAGATATTCCAGAGGAGCATAGGATTGATGTGTTCATAGGGTCTTTAAAGGATAATATCCAACATGATGTTCGCCTTTGGGAACCTGATTCATTAGAGAAGGCATTCAGGTTAGCAAGAAAAATGGAAAGCAAAATTATGGCAACCAGGAAGCATACCACTCACAACTATAAAGACGGAAGTGTTGTTGCCCCTAGTCTTCCACAACCTATAAGGTTGACACCACAACAATTGGAAGAAAAAAGAGCAAAAGGGCTTTGTTACAGTTGTGATAGCAAATACACTAAAGGTCATAAGTGTGCTGAGAAGAAATTATTCTACATAGATTGTGAAGAGGAAGAAGAAAAGGAGCAAGAAAGGTCAAAAGAAGAGGATATGCTCCAGGAACAAAGCCTAGATGAAGAACAAATAAATCCGACCATATCTTGTAATGCATTGGCGGGAATTACCACTCCTCAAACCATCAAGATAGAAGGAAAAATCAAGAAGAAAAAGGTAATAGTGTTGATTGATTCAGGAAGCACCCACAATTTTATTCATTGTAGGGTAGCAAAAGAATTGAATTGCTTCCTATATCCAGCACCAGAGTGTCAAGTGATGATTGCAAATGGAGGAACAATAAATTGCTCTGGAAAGTGCCATAATATCAAGCTATCCATGGGAGAATATGTATTGACTAGCCCAATGCTTTCCATTCCAATGGGAGGTGCTGATGTTGTACTAGGAGTCCAATGGCTACAATCCTTGGGTACAATAGCTTTTAATTTTCAAGAACTTTTCATCAAATTTTCTACGGAAGGAAAGGAAGTTGAATTAAGGGGTATTGCAGGGAAACCAGGAAAGATAATCAGCTCTAATGGTATGACAAAGCTTCTAAAAAAGGAGCAAAGGGGTGTAATTGCACAATTATGTTCGCTAGATGTTTCCACATTAGAATCATCTATTTCTCCAGATCTCCAAAAAGTCCTGGACAATCATTCCAAGGTATTTGAGACTCCCAAAGGTCTCCCACCTATGCGTGATCATGATCATGCTATTCATCTGATTCCAGGAAGTGTTCCTCCAAACATCAGGCCGTACAGATATCCCTATGTCCAAAAAAGTGAAATTGAACGTATGGTTGCAAAAATGCTAGAGGCTGGTATAATTCAACCGAGTCAAAGTTCTTTCTCTGCTCCAGTAGTATTGGTGCACAAGAAGGATGGATCATGGCGCATGTGTCCGGATTATAGGGAGCTCAACAAGCTCACTATTAAAGATAAGTTCCCCATTCCTGTCATTGATGAATTACTGGATGAATTGCATGGATCAATTTACTTCACCAAGTTGGATCTTCGTTCAGGATATCATCAAATCAGAATGAAGATTGAAGACATTCTGAAAACGGCATTTAGAACTCATGAGGGTCATTATGAATTTTTGGTCATGCCTTTTGGCCTTACCAATGCACCTTCAACATTTCAAGGTTTGATGAATTCAATTTTCAAACCATTCCTTAGAAAATTTGTGTTAGTATTTTTTGATGATATACTTATCTACAGCAAGTCTTGGAAGGATCATGTTGAACATGTTGACAAGGTGCTACAACTATTGGAGGAGAAACAATTATATGCAAAAAGATCCAAATGTTTCTTTGGAGTCCAGGAGGTGGAATATTTGGGTCATATTGTATCTCATGAAGGAGTTAAGGTAGACCCTAGCAAAATTAAAGCCATTAAGGAATGGAAAATCCCCACATCCATAAAGCATCTGTGCAGATTTCTTGGGTTGACAGGGTATTATCGCAAGTTTGTTAAGAATTATGGGAGAATAGCAGCACCTCTAACAACATTATTGAAGAAAGATGCATTTTCATGGACTCCGGAAGCAACAAAGGCCTTTGAACATCTTAAAGAGGCAATGTGCCAAGCACCGGTCTTAGCTACACCGGACTTCACAAAAACCTTTATTGTGGAATGTGATGCTTCAGGAAATGGAATTGGTGCTGTTCTAATGCAAGATGAAAGACCCATTGCTTTTGAAAGTCGTCCAATCAAGGGAAAGTTTTTAAGCAAAGCTATTTATGAGAAGGAAATGTTGGCAATACTCCATGCACTTAAGAAATGGCGACCCTACCTAATGGGAAGACACTTCAGGGTAAAAACAGATCATGATAGCCTTAAATACTTTTTAGAACAAAGATTATCCTCTGAAGAGCAACAAAAGTGGGTCACAAAGATGTTGGGTTATGACTTTGAAATCATCTACAAAAAAGGGAAGCAAAATGTGGTGGCAGATGCACTCTCAAGAAAGGATGAGGATGTGGAAGCATTGTTGTGCGCTATTTCTATCATCCAACCAGATTGGATAAATGAAGCAAGGGAGGAATGGAAGAATGACGAAGAAGTGTGGGCACTTATTCGAAAGCTACAACAAGATTCCAGTACGTCTGATACATTTAGCTGGAAAAATGATTCGTTATGGTACAAAGATCGCTTATACCTCTGTAAGAATTCCCAGCTAAAACAAAAGATTCTTATGGAATTGCACACTTCTCCCTTAGGAGGGCACTCAGGATTTTTAAAAACTTACCACAGGGTTAAGAAGGAATTTTTTTTGGATGGCCTTAAATTAGATATTCAAAAGTTTGTGGCAGAATGTTTGGTTTGCCAACAAAATAAAGTTGAAACAATTAAGACATCGGGTCTATTACAACCTTTATCCATTCCAAGCCAACGTTGGGAGGAGGTATCAATGGATTTTATCACAGGTTTACCCAAGTCTGAGGGAAAGAGTGTCATCATGGTGGTAGTTGACAGACTTACCAAGTATGCACACTTTTGTGCATTATCACATCCTTTTAAAGCCAGTACAGTTTCTACTGCATTTATGGAAACAATTCAAAAGCTACATGGAAACCCAAAGATTATTGTAAGTGACAGAGATCCCATTTTCACTGGAAATTTTTGGACAGAATTATTTTCTTGTCTTGGTACTCAGTTAGCTCATAGCTCATCTTATCATCCTCAATCTGATGGGAAAACTGAGATAGTAAACAAATGTTTGGAAGGATATCTTCATTGCTTTGTATCTGATAAACAGACACAATGGGTCAAATGGTTGCCTCTGGCTGAATGGTGGTATAACACTTCCTTTCATACAGCAACAAAAATGACCCCATTTATGGCACTTTATGGGTATCAACCACCATCCATCACATCATATTTAAGAGAAAATTCTAAGGTTCAGGCAGTGGAACATCACATCGAACATCAACAACAAGTCCTCCAACTCTTAAAGGATAACCTCGTGTTGGCACAGAATAGAATGAAACAACAGGCAGATCAACATCGCAGTGAAAGAAGTTTTGATGTAGGTGATTGGGTATTCCTACGGCTACAACCATATAAGCAAATGTCCCTCAAGCAAGCTAAGAAGGATAATAAATTATCACCAAAGTATTATGGTCCGTACAAGGTGTTGCAAAAGATTGGTACTATGGCATACAAATTGGAGCTTCCTGCAGCTTCTCGATTGCACCCAGTTTTCCATGTTTCATGCTTAAAGAAGGTTATAGGCGACAAGCTCCCAGTTCAAACAATATTGCCAGAACTTGATGAGGAAGAAAAAATTATATTGGAACCGGAAGCAGTTATAGAAACAAGAACTCGACAGCTACGAAATCGATCAATTTCAGAGTACCTTATCAAGTGGAAGAACTTATCCGCTGAAGATTCCACATGGGAGGATGAGAATTTTATGCAGAAGTATCCAAGACTACTCAAGCGTTGAGGACAACACTTTTTTGAAGGCGAGGGGCATGTTGGGTCCCTATAATACTAGTGATTACCCCATTACTATTGTAGTTATACCCCTTATTTATATTGTTGTGCCCCCATTGCCCCCATATTGTTATTAATGTGCCCATAGAATCCCTCTATTGTTATTTTTGTGGCTTTATATTATTATTGTTAGGTCGGCTGGATTATATTGTGACTCCTTAGACTCCTATATATAGAAAGGAGGTTTTGTCATTTGAATCATCAAAGAATTGTTCATTTATGTAATGTAAAGGAGGTTTCCCCCTCGAAGAGGCTGAATTCTAAGGCGTTGATCTATCTTTTCTATCTTTTCTTGAGCTGGTTTCATAACATACCATATTCTAACGACCTATCTACCCATACAAAAGTTGAGTGTGGATTTGGGTTTGCCGCACAAGCCCAAAAGATTGATTGCTATGATAATTCAATGGGGCTTAACGGCAACACCTCAAGATTACCATCAACTTCAAATTGGTTGGAAATCCTCCTTAAATCATATGAGGTGGAGGAAATCATGTTGCAGGTTTCTATTCTTGCCACTTCCGCCAAATCAGATGGTGACGGGAGGGTAAAAGTACCCATTAGGGAAGGATCTTTAAAGAGACCTACTCCAACACTTTGAAGTGACAGCAGGGGTCTGTGTACCAACGGAATGCTTCCTGTATCCTGGGAACTATTGGCAAAGAAGGCTAGCTGATCAATGATTGTGACTCCACCCTTAAAAGGGAATGCAATAGTACGAAAGTACATGGAAACCACAACAACCATAGCATATACCCAAGGCTTTCCTAGTAAAATGTTGTAATCGAGGGGTCCGTCAACTACATCAACTTCAACAGTAATTGTTTTGTCCCCTAGTTTGATTTGCTGGTTACTCAAAATCCCACATGGAGTATATGTTCTTCCATCAAAAGCTTTCAACGTGGTTGGTGATCGTGACAACGGTGGTGAACCAAGTGTTTTCCAGTAGCTCATTGACATAATGCAAGTAGATGCCCCCTCGTCAATAATAGTTCGGTGAACATTCTTATTGAGAGCTTTTACTTGGATTAGGAAAGCTAATTGCGCCGGTAACTGTGGTGAATATCCTACATGGTTAAAAACCACAAGATTTGAATCCGTAGGATCTATTCTGCCTATTGTTGACAGTAAAGCCTGTTTCTGGGAGGGACAGTTTTGCAACACCTCAAGTGTCGACATAGCTGAAGGTGATTGAGAAAGATATTCTACTATGTTATAGTTTTGAGTTGCTCAAGCCCGAGGGTTGAATGTCGATTTGTGTACAACTCCCTTTGGTGGTTTTATTGTCAATTCAGGTACAATAGGTGGAACAACTTCAGATGAAGTCGAGGTCAAAGGATTAGGTTGATCAGTGGCATGATTATTCGATGTCGGCAGATTTCCATAATCTTTGTTTCTTTTTGACACCAAAACATCGTTTTGTGGCTTTGTAATGGATAACATGAGTACTTGGGAAGTGGAAACATGGTCTGTTGCAACCAAATGTGTTTCCGGGGTTGGAAACGGATCTGTCAACGTTGCGGATGTGTTTGATGTCTTTAAAACTTTAGAGACCTCAGAGCGATGTGGAAAATCTCTTGTATAATGCTCGTCATTACATATCAGACATGGATAACGAGGTTTCCTTGCTGCAGTAGAGGAATCAGATGATTTCTCTGGAGGGGAATTTTCTTGTTTCTTTTTGTTCTTCCCCTTTTTCTTTCCTGCTGGTTGCTTTGGATTTTTTCCTTTGTCAGATGACACGACATTAATCTCGGAGGCAAGAGTATTTTCTGATGCATTGGTAGTTTGATTAGAAACAACAAGAGTTTGACCAGATGGTCTTCCTGCTGATTGTGTGCTTGAAGAACCGATCACACCATTGTCGGCATGAGAGTCCTTACTCGATTGTGGAGGAGGTGGAACAGTGAAAGCTGGTCGAGGTGCATTGGGAATTTTATCATAAAGCGTGTCAGATTGTGTGTAAATCAAATCCAAGTATTGGGCACGAGCAATGACTTGCTCTTCTGTGACAACTCCACCTTTTGCCACATCCTCGGTGATTGATGGCAACAAGGATTTTATGAACCACTTAGCTAAAAGTTGATCGGGAACATATGTCTTAACCATTCGACAACGACCACGCCACTCATGAATATGATCTAATATATGGGTAGCAGTAGTTTGTTTAAAGTTGGTTAGGAGTTCCGTTCCAGTCTCGTATCTGATAGGTAACTGGAAGTGGGTCAAAAAAGTAGTGGCTAAAGTGGTGAAGTTATCGAAAGAAGCTCTTGGTAATTCAATGTACCATTTAGCAGCTGGACCAGTAAGTGTTCTTTAGAAAAGATTAAGTCTGACCAAATCATCATTTAAGGAGTTAGATGAACACCACAAATGAAAGGTCATAACATGATTTGATGGGTCTTCTCCAGGATTTCCGTTAAACTTTGGAATATCAGATGGTAACTTATGCGGAATTATCGACCACCAAGGTGCATATAAGATTGGATCATTAGTGAGCTAATTTAAATCTGGTAATTCTAAAGTTGTTATGAATGGCAACTATCGAGTCAAGTTAGGTTGAGCATACCCAGGATATGATGGAATTGCCTGAGCAATAGGTCTTTGCATACCGACATAGGGCATCTGCATTTGGTAACCTTGGTATGGTTGTTGAACAAAACCAGTATAAGGTGGTTATTGATAACCAGGTTGAATGTATGGTTGTCCATAACCTGCAAAGCCTTGTTGACCTTGACCTTGGTAAGCTTGAGATTGACCAAAACCAGGTTGAGCCTGTGAAACAGGTCCAAAGTGAGGTTGGAACTGCTAGAACTGGGGTTGTTGAAATTGAGGCTGCCATGGTTGTTGAATCAACTATTGTCAAGGAAATTTTAGGGGCTAATATTCGCCCATGGGCTAATTTTTTATACTTTTTCCAAAAAAAAAGATTTGCTAATTTCCATTTTTCTGTAACAATGATTCGCCCAAATTTTATAGAATGAAATTATTTTACCCTAAAAATCGCCAAAAAATTATATATAGACTATATAAAAATATTATAAATTTGAATAGGATTACAAAAATATCTCCAAACATTTTATAGATTTCATATTATGGACTAGTGGGATTCTCCAAGGTTTCTAAACTTTAAGATAAATTTCCATCCTTAAAATTTTCCCTGACTATTTTTGTTGTTGGTACCACTGTTGTGGATTCAACGGTTGTTGTTGTCCAGCAATGAAAGGTTGGCCACGTTGTGAATAAACTATACCAATGTAAGCCTGGGTCAGTCCAGATAAGGGTACACTAACCTGAGGTTGTTGTTGGACTCTAGAAACAAGTGGTTGTTGTACAAAAACTTGAGGAATTTGAATTTCTTGACTTGAAACTTGTGATTGCAAGGTAGAAGGATCAGTTTGAACAGGTTGAGATACAACAGTTTGAACTTGTGACTGTGGTACAATAGTAACAACAGGTGTAGTAGGAATAGCTAACATAGTTTGCATTGGTTGTGTTGGATACACAAGCCTTGGTTGAACTGGCATTGTTGGTTGCCATTAAAAAACTCTAATTCCAGGTTGACCTGAATACTGTGGGATATTACCATATGGTAGTCCCCCGAAATAAGGAGGATATGGTGAATAAGCATATTGCTCTCCATATGTTGGCAATCCAATATTTAATGGATACATAGGTCTTTATTAACCAGATTTCCCAGCTTGATATTGGTATGCAGGATCAAATTGTTGAGTTCCCATTAGAGAAGAACCAGGTAAAAATTAGGTTGAGGAAATGGGTGATGACCATGGTGTAGAAGCAACCCCTGAGTGGGTTCTAGACAATGATTGGTAACCAACTGGGATGGACGATTCACCATACAAGTGCGACTCAGGTGTGGTAGAAAACATCGAAGAGGTTACAATAGAAAAATCTGCTGCAGCTGCATCAGATGAAATAGTCTGAGATGTTGACGGTTGTTCAGCCATAGTTAACTGACCCAAAAGTTGTCCTAAAGATTGGAGATAAAGTTGTCCTAAAAAGGCAGGATCAAAATGAAGCAAAGAAATCAGGAGTACTAGGGTAAAGATAAAGCCCAGTTCCAAAGTGAAACAGGGTTCTAGGTGTCGAATCTTCTTCTAATTCCTCCTCTATGGCAATCAAACCTGGTGGAAGAACTTCACCGTCAGGTCTGTAAAATATTTCTGGTGTTGGTGAAGTTGAAGTTTCAATAGTTATTGATGTCTGAGGGGTAATCGGTTGATCATATTCCGATAAAGTAACAACTTCTG
The DNA here is from genome assembly GCA_031772625.1 of Pinus tabuliformis. NCBI lineage: Eukaryota > Viridiplantae > Streptophyta > Pinopsida > Pinales > Pinaceae > Pinus > Pinus tabuliformis. Next base: position 1,380,894,732 of record CM062819.1, on the reverse strand, counting down.
AATGTTCAAATTCGAAGTCCAGATGTTCGGGTAAATGAACGACAGTTTCAATAAGAGGTTCCTAAATAACTTTGGGTTCAAATGTAACTTTTGTTTGAACTGGGATAGATTCTGGATTAACTTCTGGTTGAAATGATTCAAGTTCAGAAGTACTTTCTTGTTGAGCAATTTCAAGTTGAGAATCAACTTGTGGTTGAACAACTTCGGTTACTATTTCACTAGGATCAGTGCTAATGTCCTTAGGTAATTGTGAAACTTCTTCTTCAGGAACAGATGTACCAGAAATAGTTGGAGTAACTGGAGTCTCTGTACTTACCAAAATAGATGATTCAGGTAACTCAGATGAAGAACTAGGAGTTCTTGATGTACTAGACTCAGTTAAGCGAGACCGCTTTGCCCGAATTGGTGTCACTTCGGGAGGCAAAGGCGGTTTGCTCGCTGTTCTCTGTGAACGACGGGGTATGGGTTGATGTTCCTCCACGATTGCTGATTAATTTTATTATCAAAAAATAAATAAACAAAAAGGGGTATACTAGGCAAAAGGTTTACCAAGCAACTGTGAACTGTAGAATACCTCCTGGCGAACCAAGAAGTACGAGCAGACAATCTCCCCGAATGTTGTGTTCAGTGTATCACAATTTACAAGGCAGCCGACTCGGTTACTTAAGGATGGATAGCAACCTAAAGTTGTCCTCCCATATATACCTAAAGGTACGTGGAGGCCCAGTCCGTATAAGCGTTGTCTAATGCAAAACCACACAGTGAGAGAATTCCCATATACTTTACGTACCGTAATACCGCCCTATATACCCGAAGGTACGTGGGTGAGCTACGATATACTCACGTACGTGGAATGAGGTATCACACTCGGCATGTATTGCAAACAAGTTAGCGACAATTGCTTTGTTTTATGATGCTGGAACACATCTCTAGCCTAGAACCACTAAATGTTTGCGTTAATGACAATGCTCCATTAGGTAAATTGATGTTTATTTTAAGTTGATCTTGCTTAGGAATTTTCCTTTCAAGTTCACCATGTGATGTATTCTGAAATTCCTAGGAATGCAACTATCATGATAAGCATTCTTTCCATTCAATTTAACGATGAAAATCCTAACTACTTAGGGATAGAGCAATCAGATTCCTTTTGATCAAAGAGTAAAGAGCACAATCTAAATGAAAATTCCCTACACTATTCCTTATCAACACACACAAACTTTTTCAATGCAACATGCATGTATTTCTTTTCAAATTCCCTTAATGTGAATGAACAAAAGGAAAACTAATGCACAATCAATCAATAACTCTTTTCATAAAAATGACGATTTTGCAACAATTTCTTTTCAAGGAAAGGAAGACTTTGCGACACTTTCGTTTTCAAAGAAATGATGAATTGTGACACTTTCAACGAAAATACTAATCATTTGCACACATCAATCAATCAATCTTTCATGAATGAAGATTTGACGACAATTCAATTTTTGAAGGAAAAGACGATTTTACGACACTTTCTTTCGCTAAAGATCAATCGATCAAAAAACTAACTTTCGACTATAGATTGAAAATGACAAAGTAAATACATAAGAAACATTTACCAATCCTAGTCTAAGTAGCGCCAGGTAAGGAGATGAAACACTATTTTCAGAGAAGATACATTATTGACATTCAGAAAATTATTCAAACAAGAGAAAATTGGCTCAAAAACTTCAGCTCCTAGATGGGAAACTGACCCTCAAGGGATCAGTGCAGGCAGCAGTGAGAGACAGTGCACTGAAGCGCACTGGATCTATGCGGGAAGTGCATTGCAGCGCACTATGTCCTTCATTGAGCTGTGCTAGTGACAGTAAGCAATTTTGAAGACAATTTAGCACAGTTTTGGCTCAATTTTCAATGAAAGGAGACTGAAATTCAATCAACAACCACAAGTACAGCATGTAGAAATGTCTTAAGAGGTTGATAAGCTACTAAGATGGATGATCGCTCCCTAGTATGGTCTCCAATTTGTTTTGGGAAGTTTTAGTGTCTACGGATAAACGCTTAAACCCCTAGACTAGTAGCTAAGTCTAGAACAACAGTGCAAATCATTCTCTACTTTTTCTATGATCAACAGATTAAATAAGAGGTAAAGAAGCCTACCTATAGCTTTCACTTACTCCTTATCTCCCTTGATCAATTCTGTCGCTCCTCTCTGTACTTAATCCGCTTGAAGAGTACCTGCACACAGACAGAAGACAAAAACCGATCAAAGCATATGATAATGATCTATTGATTAAACATAGCATGGAATCAAGTACATGATACACATATGAAAGCATAAATGAATAACACAAGCATATGGAAAAAGCTTTGAACACATTATTAGTAAAAGTAAGAGTTACAACCCAATTTGCTCGATTCAGCATCACTCCTCCAGTTCAATCCCATCCTCTCCTCATAACAAGCAAGACATTTTGACATCATTACAATACTTGAAATCAACTCAAGTCTCATACTAACAGCATCTCCCTATAATTCAATAATTTCCAGCCCCTAATCACTTAGATGAGTGGTCTTTTTATAGGTGAATGAAGGAAGTTATGCCATAAATGGTGATAATGAATGCCCTCCCAAACTTAGAATTTAGTTCCATGGAGGAAGGGATAAGGGATTGATGTTCCTTAACTCCCTTCCTCATCCAAATACAAGCTCAAAGGAGTAGATAGTCTTGAGAAACTTCTAGAGGCATCCAATGGATAAGGAATCTTTCAAACCCTCATGGAAATTTACTCAAATTCGCCCAGCGCAGGCCAAAGAGGGACCAAGTGCGCTGCATAGCACCCTATCAGTGTATGGTTTGCATTGCAGCACACCCTAATGAAGGCCTACCTACACTGATCTTCTTAGAGGCAGTTTCTAGATGATTTTAGTCATGAAACTTCTTGGGAAGCTAGGCATTCTGATTATTGACTTCTTTAGGGCATGTAACAACTGAATTAGGGTTTGATGGGCCCTAATAGTATTGATCTATAGGTTGGGGTTGATGTGCCCATAGGGATCTGTAACACTCATCCTCCAAACCCATGATTGATCTCGAAAATCACCCCCATCAGGGATCCTTTTCATGAATGTTAGTATGCTCATTTTAATTTTATGTAGATACGAGCCGTCGGTAACATGGATACTACAGATGGAGCAATATTTTGATCTCCATGATGTGCAACACACACAAAAGGTATGCATTGCATATTTATATTTAGAATCCAATCAGTTTGTATGGTATCGATGGATTTGTTCTCATAAACCACTTGTGACTTGGTCAATTTATACAAAGGAAATGATAGCACATTATGAGGATACAAAGAGAAACACCTTCTTTAGCCAATTGATAAATCTCAAACAAAAGGGTTAAATGGCAAAGCAGATTGAGGACTTCCAAAAATTGAATATCAGGGTAACTAATATTCCAGAGGAGCATAGGATTGCTGCCTTCATAGGGAATTTAAAGGATAACATCCAACATAAGGTTCACCTTTGGGAACTTGATTCATTGGAGAAGGCATTCAAGGTGGAAAAAAAAGTTGAAAGCAAAATTATAGCAACAAGGAAGTCTACAACTCACAACTATAAATATGGAAGTGTTGTTGCTCCTAGCCTTTCACAACCTACAAGGTTGACACCACAACAATTGGAGAAGAAAAGATAAAAAGGGTTTTGTTATAGTTGTGATAGAAAATAAACTAAAGGTCATAAGTGTGTTGAGAAGAAATTATTTTACATAGGTTGTGAAGAGGAAGAAGAAAATGAACAAGAAACATCAAAAGAGGAGGATTATACACCAAGAACCAACCCCAGAGAAAGAAGAAATGAATCCAACCATATCTTGTAATGCATTGTTGGGAATTACCACTCCTCAAACTCTCAATATATAAGGATATATAAGGAATAAAAAGGTAATAGTGTTGATTAATTATGGTAGTACCCATAATTTTATTCGTTGTAAGATAGCCAAGGAATTGGATTACTTCCTATATACAGCAACAGAGTGTCAAGTGATGGTTATAAATGCAGGAACTATAAATTTCTCTGGAAAGTGCCATAATATCAATCTAACCATGGGGGAATATGTATTGAATAGTCCAATGCTTTCCATTCCAACGAGTGGTGTTGATGTTGTACTATGAGTCCAATGGTTACAATATTTGGGGACGATAGCTTTTAATTTTCAAGAAATTTTCTTGAATTTTTTTTGGGAAGGAAAGGAAGTTGAATTAAGGGGTATCGCAGGGAAACCATGAAAGATAATCAACTCTAATGGAATGACAAAGCTTTTGAATGAAGAATAACGTGGCGTAATTGCATAATTATGCTCACTAGAGGTTCAAACATCGAAATCATATATTTCTCCATATCTCCAAAAGTATTGGACAATCATTCCAAGGTATTTGAGACTTCTAAAGGCCTACCACCTATTCACAATCATGATCATGTTGTTCTTTTGATTCCAATAAGTGTTACTCCAAACATCGGGCCTTACAGACATACCTGTGCCCAAAAGAGTGAAATTGAATGTATGGTTGCAAAAATGCTAGAGGTCGGTATAATTCAACCTAGTCAATGTTGTTTCTTCGCTCCAGTAGTATTGTTGCACAAGAAAGATGGATCATGGTGTATGTTTCCATATTATAGGGAGCTCAACAAGCTCACTATTAAAGATAAATTCCCCATTCCTGTCATTGATGAATTGTTGGATGAATTAAATGGAGTAATTTACTTCACCATGTTGGATCTTCATTCAGGATATCATCAAATTAGAATGAAGATTGAAAACATTCTTAAAACAACATTCAGAACTAATGAGGGTCATTGTGAATTTTTGGTCATGCCTTTTTGCTTTACTAATGCACCTTGCACATTTCAAGGTTTGATGAATTCCATTTTCAAACCCTTCCTTAGAAAATTTGTGTATTTTTTATGATATACTAATATACAACAAGTCTTGGAAGGATCACGTTCAACATGCAGACAGGGTGCTCAAACTATTGGAGGAGAAACAATTATATGAAAAACCTCCAAATGTTTCTTTGGAGTATAGGAGGTGGAATATTTGGGCCATATTGTATCTCATGAGGATGTGCAGGTAGACCTTAACAAAATTAAAACCATTAAGGAATAGAAAATCCACACAACCATAAAGCATACTGGAGGATTTCTCGGGTTTATAGGGTATTATCGCAAGTTTGTTAAGAAGTATGGGAGAATAACAACACCTATAACAACGTTATTGAAGAAATATGCATTTTCTTGGACTCCAGAAGCAACTAAGGCCTTTGAACATATTAAAGAGGCAATGTGCCAAGCATCGGTCTTAGCTACGCCATACTTCAAAAAAAACTTTATTGTGGAATGTGATGCCTCAAGAAATGGAATTGGTGTTGTTTTAATACAAGAATGAACACTCATTGCTTTTAAAAGTCATTCAATCAAAGGAAAGTATTTACACAAACCTATTTATGAGAAGGAAATGTCGGCAATACTACATGCACTAAATCAATGGTGACCTTACCTAATGGGAAGACAATTCAAGGTAAAAATAAATCATGATAGTCATAAATACTTATTGTAACAAAAAAATATCTTCAGAATAGTAGCAAAAATTGGTCACAAAGATGTTGGGTTATGACTTTGAAATCATCTACAAAAAAGGGAAGAAAAATGTTGTTGCGGATGCACTCTTAGGAAAGGATGAGGATGTGGACACATTGCTTTGTGTCATTCTATTATCCAATCTGATTGGATAATCGAAGCAAAGGATGAATGGAAGAATGATGAAGAGGTGTGGACACTCATTCAAAAGTTGCAGCAATATCCCAGTACATCTCATACATTTAGCTAGAAAAATGATTCATTATGGTACAAAGATCACTTATATCTTTGTAATAATTCCCAACTCAAACAAAAGATTCTTTTGGAATTGCACACCTCCCCCTTAGGAGGGCACTTAGGATTTTTAAAAACATACCATAGGGTCAAGAAGGAATTTTTTTTGGGATGGCCTTAAATATGATATTCAAAAGTTTGTGGCAAAACATTTGCTTTTCCAACAAAATAAAGTTGATAAAATTAAGCCCCCGAGTTTGTTACAACCTTTAGCCATCCAAGACAGCATTAGGAGGAGGTCTCAATGGATTTTATTACAGGTTTACCCAAGTAAAAATGAAAAAGTGTCATCATGGTGGTATTTGATAAAATTACCAAGTATGCACACTTTTGTGCATTATCTCATCCTTTTAAAGCCAATACAATTGCTACTGCATTTATGGAAACAATTCAAAAGCTACATGGAAACCAAAATATTATTATGAGTGGAAACTATTTCAAATGGAAACAACATGATTATGCAGCCACATTTAACCAACCCTCTCACTAATTGAGTTTTGGAGACCATATTTCCTATCTTCCATAGTTGTGCAGGTTCCAGACATGTTTCAAGCTACATCCTCCATTGTATGTGGTTCTTGCATAACATGCAACCCTGGTTGATTTCTCTGTATCAGGGGAAATATCTACGCAAGGGGTATTACCTGAATTTCCAATATAATATGGGCCTCCTTCGGGACCCATCTTCTTATTTGGCCCGAACAAGTTAGCCTTCATAAGCTATGTTGATCTTCTGTTGAGTTTCACCTCTATTGATGGTGAAAATTCTTGCCTTCTCCCTAGACCATTGTCCAAAACTTCCCTACCTTTTTTCCTCTTATTTTGAATTTTCTTTTTGCCTTCAAATCGGCCTTAAGCTCTGGAAAACATCTAGATTGCTAATAATAGTGTTTCAACTTTCTGATTGCCCCTTAAAGGGTTTGTGGCTTATCAAATTCAATTCAATCTTTAAATGCTAATGGTAGCCCATTGATGTATTGTTGAATCTTTGCGTTTTCATCCTTGAGGTACAGAAAATATCATGACATCTCCAGGAATTTTGTGGTGTACTCTTTGCCTGACATTGATCATAGATTAAGCTAATAAAATTCCTTATCCTTGTTATCAAAATATCTCTCAGATAGATACTCATCCCTAAAATATTCCTCAAATTCCTTCCAGGACAACTCTTCTTCTTTTATGCCTTTCACATTTTTCAGATCTTCCCACTAGATATTAGCCTTACCCTTTAGGCTGAAAGTAGTTATCTTCGCTTTCATGTTCTCTGAATAGTCATGAAATCTGAAAAATTTCCTCGGTCCCAGTAGCCAAGCTTCTACATCTTCTAACTTCTTCATCTCACCATTAAATATAACAGGCTTAGCCTTCTTAAAATCATCTGGTACATATTCTCCTTCCCTTCTTTTCCCATGATGATGATGATGATAATGATGCCTTCTGTAAGTAGCACCAGAGTGTTGTCCATGAGTGTTGGTCCTTCTCTCTGGGGTACTCAATGGAGTATTTCCTTTTACTATGTCCTCACTTGAGTGTTTATGCCTTTTCCTAGATCCACTGCCATTTGCCATAACAGTTTTTTCTTCTTGATCCAAGGGACTCCACCTATCCCTATGACTAGCACCCAACCCATGTTGCCTCTGTCTTTGCAAGTCTAACAAACTTTGCAATATGACTACATTGACTTCCACTTGTCTCTCTTGTTCTTTGACAAGCCTTTCAATATCAACCTTGCAACTTATTATTTTTTCCCGTAAACTCCGCAAGGTATCCATTAAGTTAATAGAATTTGCACCTCCTCCTTGTTTAACTAATTTTTCTTCTTGCCTATGTTGTGAGTGGTCAGAACTATATGCTACCATCTTATTGTTCATTTCTTGGTATGTTGGTTCTATGTTGGTACATTCTTTGTTATTCTTGTGGTCTTCCATCACGTCACCTCCTTCTCCTCAATGCATGAGAGCGTGTCCCCCCATAATGCTCCCCTCTCTTCCACTTGTTTTCATGCTTTCCTGACAAACCAACCGTATGTCATTTTCCAAAGCTTCACACGATGAATACTTTGGACAACACAACCCATGCTGCCTTTAAATTTTTGTCCTCTTCTTGCTTATTGTTTGGGCTATACGACACCTAGGCATGTTCTCTTCTTTCAATCAAACTTATTGCCCAAACAACCCATTTAAAACCACTATGCCAACCAAGATTGATATTTAAAAATACTCATTCCTTAAGCAATCTCTTTCCTCAAGCAACTAGAATCTTTGTCCCTCTTCACTCATCCTTTTAAAGTATAATTACATTACAAGGAAAATGTTTTACAAGGGGGAATTAACCAACAAGGGATGTCACAACATGGTATTATTTAGTGCAGTCAATTCACTCAACCCTTAATAAGGCATCTCATGAATCAGCGAACCCCTATCGTTAGTCCTAACTAACTGAAAATTGACAATAGTTATCATAATCACTAATTTCATTTGCTTAGGAAATAATCATAAGCATGTCTTGTACTTTTATAATTAGGTTCTAAGATTTTTTTCCAATTTTGTTGCCATTAGTCATAGTTGGTATTTGGAAGTAAAGTATTTAATGTCGGTCAATATTCAGCTATGTGATTGACCTCTTTGTCTAGCAAAAATCTATGTAGGAGAGAAGAATGGGGAATAGGAATTTGTTGTGAAATTTGCCATGGAATCTCTTTTAATTTTACCAATTTCACTCTTTCTTCATATTCTTGCTCCTCAGGGTAATTGTTTAATTTTCTCAACCCGCTTGTACAAACCTTTTCCATCTCTATTACTGATCTTTAACATTAACTTTTAGTCTTTCACAAGTCTATTCATGAGGAATATTATTAATGTATTTAATAATTTATTTTGAAATTGCCTCTAGAAATCTCTCATTTGTCTATATGGAGAAGTGGGACCTTGCTTCTACTAATGCCAATTGATTTATTCTAACATATTTCTCGATATAATTCTCCATTTTGCACTCCCACCACTCACGATCTCATCCAAACTCAATATCTATGTATGCATGCTTTCTCAAATTCGGGTTCATGAATTATTGACAACATAACCAATGTTTTAATCTAGGGACTTGTGAGCAGTTACTAGTGGTGTATAGATGGAGCAATTCACACTATCATACACATTAGAATACGTATACACACATATATGAGAGAGAAAGGAGAAGATAACACAAGTAATAGGAAAACAACAAATAAACTTCTTTATTAAGATACCATGGCACTTACAATATGTATCCTCCTTATCTCTACCTCTTTTTTACATCAATAGGCTATTTATATATCTTTCAGTTACAAGGTTGTTTTAATCGTCTGACTACCTTGGTTGGTCAATTGGCTTACATTATGACCTACACAGTCGACTAGGTTTGACTACCAAGTCTAGTCAATAGGGTCAACTAGCCCTTCCAACACATATCTTTAACCATACATTTACTATAGTTCTCGAAAGACCTTCTCTCAGATATGCCCTAGTCTTTGATGCCATGACATCATCTTTCCCCTATAAACAATATGGTTTTGACTTATTGATCTCCACCCTCAAGAATAATGGAACTGCTACACAAATCATTAATATTGTTTCCTAACCACTTATATGGAGTTCTTGTCTGAACGCTCCTCAACAACACCGTCGCTCCTCGAACCATCATATAGGCTTCTTTTTCAAACATATTAGTTACACTTGCATCGTTCATCCTACTTATAGATATAAAGTTTCTAGCCATCTTTGGAGTGTGTAGAACACTAGGGAGTGTTCTAACCCTTCCATCCTTGAGCATTATGACTTTTCCTCATCTTGTGGTCCTAGTTGTCAAGTCACATCCAAGGAAAATTTCACCTCTATGATACCTTTCATATTCACAAAACTACTCCTTGTGGAGAGTCACATGAAAGGAGGCGCCTTAGTTGATGAACCATACATCATGGTTTACATGTGTGCTTGAAGAAGCCAAGTGCACATCCTCTCATTCCTTTGAAGACATATTCTCTTCTTTGGAGGGACCATCACGAGATCCCTTCCCTCTCCCAATGCTTTTGGATATACAATTTTTCTTAAAATTCCCTTCCTTTTCTACATTTCCAGTATTTATTTATGAATTTTCTTGGAGATTTATATCTACGCCTAGATTTGGAGCTCCCACTTGAGGTATTTTTATTTGTGCCTTATGAATGTCCTCTTATAGATAAGGCATATGTGGTTTGACTTTCCATGTGTTTCTGCCTCATCCCCTCTGACAACAATGATGAGACCATATCATCAAAACTTAAAGTAGTTGCATTACTATCTATGGCTACAACTAGACTATCCTATGAGTATGGGAAAGAACATAGTGAATTGATGCACTTATCTTCATTATAAGTCTTAATATCAATAGATAATAATTAACTTACCACATAGACAATAATTGACTTACCACAATATTTAAGGCATTTAGATGCTCTGTCACCAAGTCTCTATCATTGATACTCATACTTTACAACTTCTTCCATAGAAAAAGTTTGTTTTCTAGGGACTTAAACTGATACAAAGCCACTAACTTATCCCATAATATCATGCCTATAGCTTCTCCTAAAACATTCAACAATACTAAATCTAAGAGACACAAGAAGATTGTGTTATTTGTCTTCCAGTCTAATTTTGTCCAATCTTCTATTGCCATTCCCATAGGTACATCAAATGGATCCAGAATGAGCCATTGATCTTTGTCTACCAAAAAATCTTCCATATCGAGCTTCTAATACAACTCAAAACTTTTTCCCGTTAAATTTCTTGATCTTTATTTTTGAAATGCTTGTGTTTATTTTCTAGCACAACAATCACTACCACAAAGCCCCCACTACAATAACGTTTATCATAGATCCAAGATAGCTAAACCCTTAGCGACAAAGGTGTTCAACTGAAACTAATAATTGCTCTGATATCAAATGTAAGTTTTAAACCTTTTACAATCATGCAATACACACACAATTTCTTAATAAATAGAAAAGTAAAAAAAGGAAATCACATATTACACAAAGATTTACCCTTGAATCCACTGAGAAAACAATCAAATTGTTTAGAGATGTGCCTCTAATTTTTATTATCATTCGACTTCATTATTTACAATACATGATATAGGATCTTTTAGCATCCAAAATACCTAATTCATTGACCCATATTAGATTACAACCTTAATTCCTTAATTCGAATTAGAAAACCATGGGATGAAACACCATGCACCACAAAATCACTAAAAAAAACTGACTTGAAAACCACAAAAAACATATGCAAAACACCATCATCTTTTTTAGGCTTCCCCCCCCCCCCCCCCCCCCCCCCCCACTATGCCTCATGCATATGAATCACCCATGGGAGTAGTCATGCAAATAATATAACACATATTAAAAGGGTCTAAGCATTTGTTTACTTTGCAAGTGTAATGAGGAAAACACTTCACATTTGTTCTCACATTCTAATTTTTCTTAGAAAGTCTGGGTTGAGGTCAAGGAGATTTTTGGTATCGAGAACCTTTGGAAATGTGAATCCATATATTCGTCTCAATGTTTGGTTTACTGAATGTGATCTAAAGTTCTTGAAGGAAATCTCATTTTTAATTTTATGGGGAATATGGATAGCTAGAAACTCTATTTTGTTTGAAGGGATGATGACCACTTTTATGGTAACTTCTCTAATTGATGTTTTGCTTGTATATTATAACATTATTCCAAAGGTTTAACCATAGAGAAAATATCAAAGATACAACTGGACAAAGCTTTATCGTGGGGATATTTTGATGGGCTTTTCAAGGGCCATATTCTTTTGTGGGATTCGCTTTCTTCTATATCTTTCAGATACACGTAATTCAAGTCAAAGGTAATATAGAAGGATGAGAAAATAACCAAGGGGAACTTAAGGCCTTATTCTACTTAATAAAATCATATTTGGGCGGAGGGATTGATAAGCTACAAGTCATGGGTGATTCATCCATGGTCATATATTGGATAAAAGAAAGCCTCCAAGGACAAACTAATTTTCTCTTTCCACTAGCATAACATTCAAAGACAATATCTAATCAATTCATTTGAGTCATCCATACTTATATTTATAGAGAGAACAACAAGATATAGAGAGAATAACAAGAATGTAGATCAACTCTCAAAGGAAGGACTTCATCTACTCAAGCTTTTTGTTCCTTGGAAGAAGTACAAGATGCCCAAACAATTGTTTTACAATAACTTTATTTTGTTCATTTTTGAACTCCTTTTGAACATGTAATTTATCAGTACACATAAATCTACTACTTTTTTCAATTACTTGATGTCACAAGTTTTAAACTTTATATAGTAATGCAATGCATACACAAATTCTTAATAAATAGAAAATTAAAGCATTGGAAATCACATATTGCATAGATATTAACCCTGGAAACCGAACCAAAAAAAGCAACAAACCATTTAGAGCCACCCCTTTATTTTTTATCATCAACCAACTTCATTTCTCACAATATAATACATATGATCCTACAACATCCGAAGCCTCTAATCCATTAACCCATATTAGATTAAAACCTTAATTATTTAACAAAAAATATAAAAAAACCATGGGCTAAATCATAATGCACCATAAAACAGTGAAAAGTGAAAATAGTGTGCCAAAAACAAAAACAAAAACAAAAAATAGATGTAAAAAACCACCCAATTGGCAAAGGTAATGGCTAAGGCTTTGGAAAGGCAAAATGGCATTTATTGGCATTTTTTTTATGAAAATAATGGAAATTAGGAGAAAAGGAAGGTGAAAGGTCACAGGTTGCATGTGAGGAGGAAAATGAAGGAAACTAATGGAAAATTAAAGAAAATAGAGGCCTCATTAATAAAAAGGCTTCTGAGGATTAGTTCATGCCTTTTGATCAGTTCAGTTTTGGAGCTCTCATTTCTCTCTCTTTCTCACACTCTTGGACACTTAGAGTTTTCTTGGAGCACTCTTGGAGGAGTGTGGCATACTTGGGATTTGGAGTAAGAGGGCAAAGGAAAATTAGGAAAGCACAAGACATCAGGATCAACAACTACAACAGATTTTTCTTGCAGGTACTGAGTTGCATGTATGATTTCCTTGCCAGTTTTGACATACATGGCATATGCATGTGGTTATTTGGTTATGATCTATCATTGGCATGGAGGATTGCCTGGATTGACAGTGCATTTGCTTAGCCTTACCATTTCCTGGATAACCATGGTGTTGTGGGTTTTACTTTTGTTTTCTGGATGGTTTTCTTGTGCCTTTGGCTGTGGGTTGAGTTATTAGTTCCTGGGAGCCTTGGTTGGACAAACTCTCTGGAAGCCTTGTAACAACTTGGGTTGAGTTACTAGTCCTGGAAACCTTGGTTGGGAAAACACTCTAGAAGCCCTTGGTGGGTTGAGTTACTAGTCATGGAAACCCTAGTTGGACAAACGCTCTGGAAGCCCGATAACAATTGTGGATTGAGTTACTACTCCAGGAAGCCCTGGTTGAAACAAACGCTCTAGAGCCCTGGACAGCTTCGGTGGAGACCAATATGGTGATGGTTAGTGATGCCCGACCGTGAGGTGGAATCACTCAATGATGGTTGAGGTGGCTTTTTTCTCTGGAAGCCTTCGATGGTTTTGATTGATTTGTTTTATGAGATCCCACATTCATGCTTGTAATATGGCATGAGGGTGACTAGCTGAAAGAAAGATTTGGTACAACCTAGTCTATGGTTGGGTGGTTCGTAGAAGTCCCATACCTAGTCAGCTTATGCAATCATCGACAAGATCTCTCTTCTTCCTTGGTATTTTATGTGTACATATACTTGTTTGTATGTGGCTCATATAGATGTTATATCCTTGATATTTCTGTTGGTTATGAGTGAGTTTTATGACAGTGAAAATGTTTGGATCTTATCATGTTTTGGTCAATCACTTAATGTACAATGAATATATGGATTAATAGATGGTAATGTAGTTATTGTGATGAGGCAACAATGCTTCTTAGTGATTCTCAAACAAGTGTGAGACCCCTATGCTCATATATGTTCTTTAAACCTGTAGAATGCATATTTGTGACATGTTTGATGAAATGTCTGTCATGGCTACTAGGGGTCTAGTCAAGTCCTCATTCAATAATTTACATGTGTATCATTTTTTTGATGTTACTTTTCATTTTTGGAAGTTTCAAGGAGTTCTAGGAAGTGGCTTGAGTCCTAGCCCTGAAAAAGTGGCAGAGATCTAGAGTCACTAGCACAGAACTACCTGGAAAAGTCCCCAGTCGCAGGCATGCCTTACTATGGGAGCGACTGGAGGTTCCGAGTCACAGGCATGCCTGGCTATGGGAGTGACCAGAGGTTCCCAGTCACATGCATGCGCATGTCAAGGGAGTGACTGAGACTTTAATGCAGCAAAATGTTAGTTTGTCTCAAGGGCTAGTCACTTGGATAAGATGGATGTTTCCTGGGGGTTCTGTTGCAGGGGTAGAAGGTCAAGTTGTGTATGTTCCATCGATTCCACTTCCTTAACTGATACATAGGGAGTTGAAATCATATCATAGTAACTCTTCATCACATGTTTTCCCCGGTTGGTCGGTTACTTTGGTAGATGTGGGGGGAGGGTGTTACAGAGTGGTTTCAAAGCATGGTTCACCCCTTGGACTTGATGGGTAGTGTGTTGGTCATGCATTCATGTCGGTTGCATATATGTGTTATGTATGCTTGTGGTATATGTGCTTGTTGCATATGCATGGTGTTGGTCATGGATGTAGTGATGTCAATATGTGGAAGTTGATGGTGTTGTTGTTGTATGTGGTCGTCATGAGTGTATGTCAGTTATGCATTGGTTATGCATGTCAGTGCTTGTAGATCGTTATGCATACATTGATGTGGTTGTAGTTGTCATGCATGAGATCATAACACGTAGTTGGTATGGTCATGCATTGATGACTAGATAATGATTGAAACGATGAAGAAATGTTGATATGGTTTTATATGTGTGTGAGTGTGTGTTGTGCTAATTTCGTTGGTCTTGCAAATGAGATATCCTTCCCTGAACTACACTGAGGTACGTTAGTTTATTTATATTTTGGTTTAGCTGACATGATATACCTTGCAGGAAGAGAAACAAAAAAGATGACAAGCAAGATGGTAGACTATAGTTCCCAAGACTCTCCCTATGGATCAGATGAGCAACGTGGTGTTGGACATTCTTTTGAATTAGTAGATACATTGAGAAGTTTGATGGCAAATATAAGGAGTTATAAAGTAGATAATGACATAATCATGTAGGCACATGAGAAACAAACAGATGTTAATGCAGTAATCCTTCAGAGTTTGTCAACTGTAGAGACGGAGACTACTTCGTATTAGCCACGGAGAGGAGGACATAACTAATGGAGAATATGGTAGTAGGTCTCCTGGTGGATACGAGTTGGATAGAGATGAAACGACCAGAGATGGCAGGTCCTTGGATACTCTAGACAAGAGAGGTGATGGACACAGGTACTATTCTAGTTTTGGTTCTGACAAGTATCATGGTCATCATCGTTATCATCCTTACATGAGGAGTGATAGGAGATATTTGTCAGATGAGTTCAAGAAAGAAAAACCACCTACATTCGATGGGGAAATGAAGAAAAAACATGATGCAGAAGCATGGTTGCTTGGAATGAATGATTTCTTCAGATTGCACGATTACTCAAAGAACATGAAGGCCATAATAACTACATTCAGTGTTAAAGGTAAAGCAAATATCTGGTGGGAAGATGTAAAGAACGTCAGATATATTTATGAGGAGTTGACTTGGAGTGAATTTGAGAGACTGTTCAGGAAGAATTATCTGCTAGAGAGGTACTATGATGACATGGCAAAAGAATTCTATGAGTTTAAAATGGGATCTATGACCGATGAGGAGTACACTATCAGAGTTTTGGAGTTGTTGAGATATGTACCTTACCTCAAGGGGGAGAAGGGCAAGATTCAAAGATGCATCAATGACTTGCTGATATAATTCAAAGACAAGATTGAGTTTGATGAACCTAGATCACTGGAGGAGGCCATCAAGAAGCTAAAACATTGTTATGAACAAGCAAAGTGCAGATCTAAGACTAAACTAGATTGGAAAGGTAATGCAAGGAATAAAAGGAAATGGGATAAAAAGCAAGCAAGGTCTCAGGACACAGGTAACAAAGAGAATGTAGCACCGCACAAGAAGTTAAATGTATCTGATAAAGGGTAGGGGTTTCAATTTGAGGAGCAAAACAAGGATGCAGGCTAGAAGCTTATACAGTGTTGGACTTATGGCAAAGATCATCACATGAGAGATTGTCCACAACATCAGGGTGGTAGACAACAGATCTATAGTGCTCAGGAAGCGCAAACAGTGGGTGATGTTGGACAAAGTGTTCCTCATATCTATGCAACGTTGGATAACAGGCAGACAGATCACCAAGCATCTATTATTGAAATGGATGGTAGGCTTTGTGATCAAGGTGATTCTATTTTGATTGACCCTGAATCTAATTACAGTTATGTTAACCCTTACTTGGTGGATAAGTGTGGTTTGAATAAAGAAGTGTATGCAAAATATTGGTGAGTGCAGTTGGCTATAGGTATAAAGAAGAGAGTTCATCACTGGGTAAGAGCTTATGCATTTGAGTTGAATGGTATGCCTACATCAACACATTTGAATGTATTGCCATTGGGATCATATAATATGTTTTAAAGGTATGGACGTGCTATATCTTCATAGAACCAAGGTGGATTGTTATGGCAAGGCTATTGAGTGCCTCGATGACAATGGGAAACAAAGAATCTTGTAGGGTAAGAAGAAGGCAATGTCAGTTAGAATGGTGATAGCTACACAGGTGAAGCGCAATCGGAGGAAAGGGTGTGTGTTATTCGCAGCGCATATTTCCAGTAACAAAGGTAAGGAAGTTGAGGATGCAAATGTCTTGAGCAAGTACCCGATTTTACAATAGTTTTAGGATCTATTTTCCGCAGAGATTTCAGAGCTGCCGCTTCATAGGGAACTAGATTTTTCTATTGACTTGGTAGCAGGAGCAACACCATCATCAAAAGCACCATACAGGATGAGCACTCTAGAGTTGGTAGAGCTAAAGTTGCAGTTGAAGGAAATGCTTGACAAGGGATACATTAGGCCAAGTGTATCACCATGGGGTGCACCGGTATTGTTTGTGAAGAAGAAGGATGGTACTCTCAGGTTGTGCATTGATTACAAGTAGTTGAACAAGGTGACCATTAAGAACATGTATCCATTTATGAGAATTGATGATTTGTTCGATTAGTTGAAGGGAGAAATAATGTTCTCGAAGATTGATCCGAGATCAGGATATCATCAGGTACACATTAAAGAAGATGGCATTCACAAGATAGCCTTCCAGACCCTATAAAAACATTATGAGTTTATTGTAGTTCCATTTGGTTTGACTAATGCTCCAACTACTTTTATGTCCTTGATGAATAGTGTGTTGCGTCCTTATCTGGACAAGTTTGTTATTGTATTCATTGATGACATCTTGATATATTCTAAAAATGAGGAAGAGCATGCCGAACACTTAGAGCAATGTTGATATTGCTAAGAGAGCATCACTTGTATGATAAGATTAGCAAATGAAATTTCTTTCAAACAAAGGTACATTACTTGGGGCATGTTGCTTCCAAGGAAGGCATAGTAGTAGATGCAAAGAAGATAAGAACTATCATGGAGTGGGCAGCTCCTAGGAATGTGGATGAGGTAAGATCATTTATGGGGTTAGCAGGTTGCTACCGGAGGTTCATCAAGAACTTCTCTTGCATTGTGTATCCTATCATATCATTGCAACGAAAAGGTAAGAAGTTTGAATGGACATAAGAATGTGCAACAAGTTTTGAGAAATTGAAACAATTGTTGACAAATGCTCTAGTCCTAAAGGTTGCAGATCCATACAAATATTTTTTGGTATGCACAGATGCTTGCAAGAGAGGAATTGGTGGAGTTCTTATGCGGGAAGGACAAGTAGTATGCTATGAAGCACAGAAACTGGATGAGCATGAGCAGAATTATCTTACACATGATCTTGAGTTGGCAACGATCATACATGCATTGAAGATGTGGAGGCACTATCTTATTGGCAGGAGATTTGTACTAATGAGTGATAATAGTGGATTGAGGTATCTATTTGACCAAGGGAATTTGAATGCCAGGCAAGTTAGATGGTTGGCCACGATCAATGAGTTCGACTTTGAGATAAAGTACATTAAAGGTAAAGAGAACACGGTTGTCGATGCTCTTAGCAAATGGATACAAGTAAACCACATAACAATTATGAGTTCTTATGGGACATATTTACAGGCTCAGATCTTACAGGCAAGTCAATTGGATAACAGGTACATGGAGCTCAGGCACAGGTTACAACAGGGTACATGTACAAGTGCACATGATGTGGACTATTGTCTCACAACAGATGGCTTGCTCAGATTTATGGACAAGGTATATGTGCCAGATGACAACAAGCTTAAGAAGCTTATCTTGAGATAGTTTCATGCGAAACCGTATTCAGGTCACTCGTGATATTAAAATATATTAATAGTGGTGAAGAAGTTCTACTATTGGCTGAACTTGAAGAAAAAGATGGCAAAGTTTGTGGCTAAATGCTTGGATTGTCAACAGGCAAAGGCAGAGTGTAAGCATCCAGGTGGATTACTTCAATCTATTCCGATTCCAGAGTGGAAATGGGAGGTCATTTCAATGGACTTCATTACAAGTTTTTCGAGGATAGTTAGACAACATGATTATATCATGGTTGTTGTGGACAGGTTGACTAAGGTCGCACACTTCCTTCAAGTGAAGTCTACTTATTCAACAAATGGTGTAGCATGCGTATTCATCAGGGATATAGTGAGGTTGCATGGTGCACCAAAGAATATCATATCGGACAAGGATTCCAAGTTCGCTTATAGGTTCTAGAAAGAGTTATTTACATGTTTGGGTACAGAGTTGGCCTTTAGCACAACTTATCATCCACAGGAAGATGGAAAAACAGAGAGGGTCAATAGGATATTAGAGGATATGTTAAGGATTTATGTGATGTATTAGCATCGAAAGTGGGAAGAGTACCTTCCACTGGTTGAGTTCTCTTACAACAATGGGCATCAAGAATCTTTGAGGATGAGTCTGTTTGAGGCATTGTATGGGTGGAGTTGTAATACTCCCATCATTTGGAGTGATCCAATGAACAAGGTGTTGATTGGACCGAACATGTTGGCAGAAATGGAATAGGAAATGTAGGTAAACAAGAAGAATCTAAAGGTAACACAAGATAGACATAAGAGTTATGTAAATCAAAGCAAGTTGTTTAAGGAGTTCCAGGTTGGGGAACAGGTGTACTTGCGCATAAAGCCCAATAAGAGCTCCTTGCAGATTGGATCATGTGCCAAACTTGCACCTTGGCTTTGTGGACCTTTTAGGATCCTGGAAAGGATTGGACCATAAGCCTATCTACTTTCATTGCCTCTGACAATGAAAGTCCAAGATGTTTTACATGTGTCATTGCTTAAGAAATATGTTAAAGGTGCTAATCATATAATTGATTGGTTTGTATTGCAAGTGGAGCTAGAAGGAGAATTACGGCTGGAAACTCAGTGTATATTGCAAAGAAAGATGCTCATGCTCTAAAACTGAGAAATTGAGAAGGTTAAAGTATAGTGGAAGCACTTTGGGCCTGATGAAGCTACATGGGAGATGGAAGATCAGATGCGAGCTATGTATCCTTCTCTATTTGCTGGTTGAATGAATGTCCTTGATATATGTCTTTGGTATATGCTTGGTATGATGTTTTGGTATATGTGCATATATATATGGATGTAAATACTACCATGAGTTGTGTTGTAAAGATCCAATAAGTTGTATGGGTGTCATGTCATTATGGTTGCCATGTTGTTATGTTGTCATGATGGTTTGTTTTCAACAATTTGATCATTATAAATATTGCAATGAGCTAAGTTATAAAGCTCCATGGGCAATATGTTTTGTTTACAACAGTTTTGTGGATTGTAGATGTCCTTGAACATTGAGGACAGTGTTCCCCCAAGGGGAGTGTTTTTACAACCTTGGTAAAAAATCCATGTAAAAATTAATAAAGGTAAAATAAGACCTTGGTCATGGGACATGTATTCCAAGTTGAATGTTGGGCAGAAACATAGTGATGGGGATCACTTGTGATTAATTAATGGCTATGGAAATTGGAAAAGGCAATGGCTAAGGCTTTGGAAAGGAAAAATGGCATTTATTTATGAAAATAATGGAAATTAGGAGAAAAGGAAGGTGAAAGGTCACAGGTTGCATGTGAGGAGGAAAATGAAGGAAAATAATGGAAAATTGAAGAAAATAGAGGCCTCATTAATAAAAAGGCTTATGAGGATCAGTTCATGGCTTTTGATCAGTTCAATTTTGGAGCTCTCATTTCTCTCTCTCTCTCATACTCTTGGACACTTAGATTTTTCTTGGAGCACTCTTGGAGGAGTGTGGCATACTTGGGATTTGGAGCAAGAAGGCAAAGGAAAATTAGGAAGCACAAGAGGACATCGGGATCAACAACTACAGCATATTTTTCTTGTAGGTACCGAGTTGCATGTATGATTTCCTTGCTAGTTTTGGCATGCATGGCATATGCATGTGGTTATTTGGTTATGATCTATAATTGACATGGAGAATTGCTTGGATTGACAGTGGATTTGCTTAGCTTTTCCATTTCCTGGATAACCATGGTGTTGTGGGTTTTACTTTTGTTTTCTGGTTGGTTTTCTTGTGCCTTTGGCTGTGGGTTGAGTTATTAGTTTCTGGAAGCCTTGGTTGGGCAAAAGCTCTGGAAGCCCTATAAAAACTTGGGTTGAGTTACTAGTCCTAGAAGCCTTGGTTGGAAAAACGCTCTAAAAGCCCTTGGTGGGTTGAGTTACTAGTCCTGAAAGCCTGGTTGGACAAACACTCTGGAAGCCCAACAACAGCTATGGGTTGAGTTACTACTTCGGGAAGCCCTGGTTGAAACAAACCCTCTGGAGCCCTGGACAGCTTCAGTGGAGACCAATATGGTGATGGTTAGTGATGCCCGGCCGTGAGGTGTAATCACTGGTTGAGGGTTAAGGTGGTTTTACCTTTGGAAGCCTTAGATGGTTTTGATTGATTTGTTTTATGAGATACCACATTCATGCTTGGAATATGGCACGAGGGTGACTAGCTGAAAGAAAGATTTGGTTCAGCCTAGTCTATGGTCAGGTGGATCGTGGAAGTCCCGTACCTGGTCAACTTATTCAATCATCGATAAGATCTCTCTTATTCCTTGGTATTTTATGGGCAAATATACTTGTTTATATGTGGCTTATATGGTTTTTATATCCTTGATATTTCTGTTAGTTATATGTTGGTTATGAGTGAGTTTTATGACAGTGAAAATGTATGGCTCTTATCATGTTTTGGTTAATCATTGAATGTGCAATGAATATATGGCTGAATAGATATTAATGCAGTTATTGTGATGAGACAACAATGCTTCGTAGTGATTCTCATATAAGTGTGAGACCCCTATGCTCATATCTGTTGTTTAAACTTGTAGAATTCATATTTGTGACATGTTCGACAAAATTCCTGTCATGGCTAGTAGGGGTCCATTCAAGTCCCCATTCCAGTATTTACATTTGTATCATTGTTTTGATGTTACTTTTCATTTCTAGAAGTTTCATGGAGTTCTGGGTAGTGGCCTGAGTCTTGGCCTTGAAAAAGTGGCATAGAAACTGGGGTCACTAGCACAAAACTACCTAGAAAAGTCCCCAGCTGTAGACATGCCTTTCTATGGGAGCGACTAGAGGTTCCCAGTCGCATGCATGCCCATGTCAAGGGAGCGACTGAGGCTTTAATGCAACAAAATGTTAGTTTGTCTCATGGGCTAGTTACCTGGATGGGATGGATGGCTCATGGGGGTTTTTGTTGCAAGTGTTGAAGGTCAAGTTGTCTGTGTTTCGTTGGTTCCATTTATTTAACTGATACATAGGGAGTTGAATCATATCATAGTAACTCTTCATCACATATTTACCTCAGTTGGTCGGTTACTTGGGTAGATATAGGAGGACGGTGTTACATTTTTAATATTGAACATTTGTTTTATTTTCAAAGCACTAGAGTTAATGGTCCAAACTATGTTGAATCAACTGTGACAATGATGATGGTGGTGGTACTAGAGTCGATGATCTAGATAATATTGAGTCATTGATGACAACGATGATGCTGGTGGTGGTAGTCATTGATGTTGCTCATGAGGACTTCAATGAGCATTATAATCCCATTATTATTAGAGACATACTAACTTTCACGATGATTTAGATGTATGTTGTTTTTTGAATCACATTAACTCGTGACATGAATTGTTGGGATATCATGATGATATGAATATTATTTTGTTTTTTGTATATTAGAGTCGATGATCTAGACAATGTTGAGTCATTAATGACAATGATGATGTTGGTGGTGGTAGCTAATGATGTTGCTCATGAGGACTTCAATGATCATTATAATCCCATTATTGTTAGAGAGATATACTAAATTTCACAGTGATCTAGATGTATGTTGTTTTTTGAATCACATGAACTCGTGACATGAATTGTTGAGATACCATGATGATATGAATATTATTTTGTTTTTTGTTTTGTTTTTAATATAGAAATCATAAAACTTGTTTCTTATATATATATATATATATATATATATATATATATATATATATATATGGAGTTGTCTTTAGTGCGACTTTTTGGACTTTCTAGTGCCAGAATCCCGCGGAAAATTTAAGGTAAAATCTTGATTTGTGTTATTTAAGTTGGTTTTTTGACTCTATATATGGATTCAACACCCTCAAAACCCCTAGAGCACTTCAATTGTGCAGGGGTTACCCATCAAGCTTGTGATTTCTTGCTGAATTTTAGAGAAATTAGATCGGAAAAACCTACTGAAAAAGCTTCCAAAAAGTCTCACTAAAGACAACTCACACACACACGCACACATATATATATATATTTCTTTCTTTTTATTTTTCTATAGTGATATATAGGACATGATGATCTCATGATATATTTGACATTGTACACTGATTTGTTTTAAATAATAATGATGATGATGTCATCAATATTAACTTATTTTTATATATTGGAAGTTGTTGATATATATATATATATATATATGTGTGTGTGTGTGTGTGTGTGTGAGTGTGTGTGTGTGTGTTCATTTCTTTTAAATTTATTAATAAATATGAATATAAATATGTGTTTATTAATATTTATGTACTTTATTTAAGAATTATGAAATGTTTCATTACCTTAATTGAAATTAATAAAACAAAAATGATAAATGCAATGTCAACATGGAAGCTAAATCTAGTGCAAAAAACGTGGTCGAAATGAAAGCTAAACTTGGGTCTAAATTAGAAGTCAAAGCTGGTGCTAAAGTGGATATTACAAAGGAAGTAAAACTTGGTGCTACATATGACATTGTAGATGATGCAAATATTGATGCTCAGGTGGAATCGAATCACGTGTTAAAACTAAAATCAACAAATAAGGTGCTAAATGAAAACTCGAAATCAAATTGGAAGTCAAATGTAGCATTAACATGGAAGTAAAATTTCGTGAGGAAATTGAAGCAAAATAGAGTGCTATAGGGGATGACAAACATAACACTAATGTGTAAGCTATAATGGAAGTAAAATACAATGCAACAATGGAAGTTATAGCAAAAGCACAAGTTAATGCTATCAATGATGGCAATGATGAAGGTGGTGGTACTAGAGTTGATGATCTAGACTACGCTGAGTCAATGATGACAATGATGATGTTGGTGGTGGTAGCCAAAGAAGTTGCTCACTGGGGCTTCAATGATCATTATGATATGATCCCATTATAATTAAAGGCGTATACTAACTTTGACAATGATCTAAATGTATGTTGTTTTTTGAATTACATCAACTTGTGACATAAATTATTGAGATATCATGATGATATAAATATTATTTTGATTTTTGTTATATAGAAACCATAAAACTTGTTTCTTATAATATTAATATTCACATAATATATATACTTATTTGTTTCTTTTTACCTTTCTATAAGAATATTTAGGATATGATGGTGTGATGATATATTTGACATTATATATTCACTTGATTTAAATAATATGTGTGTGTGTGTGTGGTGATTTTGAATGTTAGTGTTTATTCCCTTTAAATTTCTTAATAAATACAACACAAATTGTAATAGAAATATGTGTTTATTAATATTTATGTACTTTATTTAAGAACAATGAAATACTTTATTGATTTAATTGAAGTTAATAAAACAAAAATAATAAATGTAATGTTAACATGGAAGCTAAATCTAGTGCAAAAAACGTGGTCAAAATGGAAGCTAAACTTGGGTCTAAGGCGGAAGCTAAAGTGGACATTATAAAGGAAGTAAAACTTGGTGCTACAGACGCCATTGTAGACGATGCAAATATTGGTGCTCAAGTGGAATCAAATTTTGGTGTTAAACTAGAAGCAACGAATAAGGTGCCAAAGGAAAACTCAACATTAAATTGAAAGCCAAATCTAGCATTAACATGGAAGTAAAACTTGGTGAGCAAATAGAAGAAAAATAGGGTGCTAGAGTGGATGAAAAACATAACACTAATGTGGAAGCTATAATGGAAGTAAAATGCAATACAACCATGGAAGTTGTAGCAAAAGCACAAGTTGATGTTATGGTAGGTGTTAAAGTGGAAGCAAAATGTTAGAAGTTAAACCTCATGTAACCATTGTTTCAATGTTTGGTTTTAAAGAAAGTGTAAAAGTCTTTGTCAACGCTAAAGTTAGAACAAAAATAGATGCAAAATTTGGTGCAAGACCTAAATGGGCACTAAACTACGTGCTATCACCGGTGCTAATTTCGTACTTCCAATAGTGTCGATTTTCGCACCAAGTGATCATGTTCAATTGACAAAAATTGCAATAATTTCTAGTGCTAAATTAGATATTGGTAGCCTATTTTGTTGTACTGTTAAGGTGCTTACAACACTTGTTCAAAAGACAATATAAAATACAACAACATCTTTGAGTCTCTAGACTATCTAAAACACACACCCTAGTTGTAAATATACCTTTTGTTAAAAACTCCCATATATAGTTTATTAGAGTGGTTTTTCAAGTTTCCTAGACTTTTGATCTACATGGATATTAGTGGCCACCCGCCTTTTCCACCTAGACCTCCAATCGGTTTAATATGTTTCCTTGTTTATTTTAACATTTATTATTTTTAGCAATTTTTCAGATCCTGAAATTCTAGAGTAGTTTTGACCCCCTAAACAACGTCTTTTGAGGTCCACTGTGGCTATCATCTTGCTACAAATCTTGTAGCACCTAAAGAGACCTTTCCAAAAAGGTATTGTATGTGCCAAACGAAGATAATATGACCAAGTTACGACCCTGATAAGTTGGCTGCCTAACTAACCCCAACAGGGCCCACAAACTCTTGGTGTTCCATCTCCTAGGGTTAGGGTTTTGGTTTTTTAGGGTTTTCCCTTGTTGTTCAATAATAAATAGGTCCTTAAGCCTCATTGTAACACAGTTCAGAGGCACATAGCTATCACATCTCTTCTCAGAGATAAGCTACCATCGCCCGAGCAAGTTTATTTCCATTCTGTTTGTAAGCATATTTTAGTATTTTGATGTTAATGAAATGAAGTGTTATTTATGCTGCATCTCTGTATTTATGGTTATATTTGTAATTTGTTGCATTCCTGTTTAAGTTCAGATCAGTGGTATCAGAGTGGTTTGCTCTTTCTCTGTTTTTCTTTGCATGTCCCCAATGAGGTCAGGGTATAAGGAGTTGGGGATCAAACTAGTTGAACCTTTGCAAGACCAACCTCGCAAACCCTAATGACCTCCCATAGCGAAAGAAAAGAAAGACGAGGGGGCAGGAGATCCTTTCAAAATACTGCTCAAGGAAGCCCTCAAGTGAAAGAGGAATGCGATGATGGATAACTTTGCCTAGATCCTTCGACGACTACCCACAAGCCACGCACCTTCATCTAACAGCCACTTTGGAGGCATAACTCCTTTTAAGGTACAAATTAACTTTGATATTCCAATATTTAAGGGCTAGATAGATAGAGATGTCATAGATAAATGGTTAAATATGTTGGAAGGATATTTTTCAGTTCATGACTTTTCCAAGCGGGAAAATATTACTTTTTCACTTCTCAAAGGCGCCCCACACGTCAAGGATTGGTGGGAAACCTACTATTAACAAAAGGACGAGAGGGAATCCTCATTGTTTTCAGTCGCACCTACTTGGGATTCTTTCTGAAACACCATCAAGGAATAATATTACCCTACCAGGAGCTATGAAGATAAATACATCAAGTGGACCACACTACGGTAGGGAAGGGACAAAGATGTGCTAGAGTTCACAAATGTTTTCCATACTCTTCGTATGAAGCTGGGTATCAAAGATTCTGAGCGACATTTGGTACTCAAGTACCACAGTTGTCTACACAAGTACATCTAGGATGAGATGGAGTTCCTAGACATCTCCTCGCTCAACACGATGTATCGATACGCTATCAAGATTGAGCAAAATTTTAAACAGAAGAAGCCAGACTTTGGATCTGTGAATCCGAAGCAAGGGAAAGGCGCCCCCAAACCACAAAGAAAAGGAAAAAGCCAAGGCGGGGCGACCTAGGACAACCTGTCAAAGCCGCAAGGAAAGAAAAACACCGCGAAGACAAAGAAGGACATGAAAAAAAGGTGTGAGTTCCATAAGAGCTCCACTCACAACACAAGTGAGTGTTGAGCCAAGCAATCACTTGTGGCTGAGTTGAAGGCTTCAGAATCAGACGCATGTTCCAACTTTGAGTTAGAACTCGACAAGGGGAATGACAAAGGGAATAAGATCATTGACGCAGAGCTCAGTGCCACTATGGCCACTACCAAGATCTAGAAGAATCAGCCTGAAGATCCTAAGGAGGGGGAATGCCTCTTCCACTCACAGATGTTGGTGAAGGGTTCTTCATTGCAGTTCATTGTCGACAATGAGAGCCAAAAGAAATTCATTTCAATAGAGGTTGTGAAGCGGTTGGGTCTCCCAACTACAACACATCAGCATCCATACACCATCGGGTAGCTTCACCAAGGATGAGATCTCCGCATCAGCAAAAATTGTTTCCTTCACTACATCATCAAGTCTTTCACAGATGAGGTACTGTGTGATGTTTCTCCTCTTGAAGTTTTTGATATATTATTAGGACAACCATACTTGTGGAAATGACATGTTGTATATGAGTCTAGACCTCGCTCTTTGATTATTACTTTGGGCAATAATTTGTACAGGATACCGTAGATAGCTCCACCTACCACCATCTCTTTGATCACTACAAAGCAATGCAGTAAGATCATTTCCTAGACCATAACAATTTTTTTCCTTATGATTTTCCCTCAGGGCAAGAAAAAGATTGTGGCCACGACTTCCAGAGAAGGCTCCTCCGCACAATAACAACAAATGGACAAGGTTTTGGAGGAGTATAGGGACATTTTTGCCTCACCTACAACAGTACCTCTACATTGTTAGGTCAAGCACTCCATCGATTTGATCCCAGGCACGCTGCTACCCAATGGAATGATCTATCAATGCTCTGTTCTAGAGAACGATGAGATCAAGAGGAAAATTTAGGAGTTGTTGCATAAAGGGAACATTAGGCCAAGCTCATCACCTTGTGGGAGCCCGATTTTATTGGTACAGGAGAAGGACGAGACCTAGAGACTCTGTGTTGACTATCAAGTGTTGAACAAGATCACTATCCAGAATAGGTACCCAATCCCATGGATTGATGATCTTCTGTACCAACTCAAGGGGCCCAAATATTTCAGCAAGATTGAATTAAATTTGGCTATCACCAGGTGCCTATCGAACCCTACGATGTGTAGAAAACTTCCTTCAAATCCAAGGAGGGCCTTTTCGAATGGTTGGTCATGACTTTTCGGTTGAAGAATGCCCCCACAACCTTCATGAGATTGATTGACAACATCTTGTGATCCTTCACCAATGCATTCGTGGTGATGTATTTAGATGACATCTTGATCTTCATCCATAGTTGGGAAGAACACCTCCACCATATTCGACATGTCCTTCAAATCCTGCGACAACACAAGTTGTGGGCCAATTTGAAGAAGTGCATTTTTGGCATGACCTAGGTTCAATATCTGGGGTACATCATTAATGAGCAGGGTGTGCATGTGGACCCAACCAAGATACAAGTCATAACAGGCAGACAAATCACCAAGCATCTATTATTGAAATGGATGGTAGGCTTTGTGATCAAGGTGATTCTATTTTGATTGACCCTGAATCTAATTACAATTATGTTAAACATTACTTGTTGGATAAGTGTGGTTTGAATAAAGAAGTGTATGCAAAATATTGGTTAGTGTAGTTGGCTATAGGTACAAAGAAGAGAGTTCATCACTGGGTAAGAGCTTGTGCATTTGAGTTGAATGGTATGCCTACATCAACACATTTGAATGTATTGTCATTGGGATCATACAATATGTTTTAAAGGTATGGACGTGCTATATCTTCATAGAACCAAGGTGGATTGTTATGACAAGGCTATTGAGTGCCTCGATGACAATGGGAAACAAAGAATCTTGTATGGTAAGAAGAAGGCAATGTCAGTTAGAATGGTGATAGCTACACAGGTGAAGCGCAATCGCAGGAAAGGGTGTGTGTTATTCGCAGATCATATTTCCAGTAACAAAGGTAAGGAAGTTGAGCATGCAGATGTCTTGAGCAGTACCCTATTTTACAATAGTTTTAGGATCTATTTTCCGCAAAGATTTCAGAGTTGCCGCTTCATAGGGAACTGGATTTTTCTATTGACTTGGTAGCAGGGGCAACACCATCATCAAAAGCACCATACAAGATGAGCACTCTAGAGTTGGTAGAGCTAAAGTTGCAGTTGAAGGAAATGCTTGACAAGGGATACATTAGGCCAAATGTATCACCATGGGGCGCACTAGTATTGTTTGTGAAGAAGAAGGATGGTACTCTCAGGTTGTGCATTGATTACAGGTAGTTGAACAAGGTGACCATTAAGAACATGTATCCATTAATTGATGATTTTTTCGATCAGTTGAAGGGAGCAATAATGTTCTCGAAGATTGATCCGAGATCAAGATATCATCAGGTACACATTAAAGAAGATGGCATTCACAAGATAGCCTTCCAGACCATGTACAAACTTTATGAGTTTATTGTAGTTCCATTTGGTTTGACTAATGCTCCAACTACTTTTATGTCCTTGATGAATAGTGTGTTGCGTCCTTATCCGGACAAGTTTGTTATTGTATTCATTAATGACATATTGATATATTCTAAAAATGAGGAACAACATACTGAACATTTAGGAGCAATGTTGAGATTGCTAAGAGAGCATCACTTGTATGATAAGATTAGCAAATGAAATTTCTTTCAAACAAAGGTACATTACTTGGGGCATGCTGCTTCCAAGGAAGGCATAGCAGTAGATCCAAAGAAGATAAGAACTATCATGGAGTGGGCAGCTCCTAGGAATGTGGATGAGGTAAGATCATTTATGGGGTTAGTAGGTTGCTACCGGAGGTTCATCAAGAACTTCTCTTGCATTGTGTACCCTATCATATCATTGCAACGAAAATGTAAGAAGTTTGAATGGACATAAGAATGTGCAACAGTTTTGAGAAATTGAAACAATTGTTGACAAATGCTCTAGTCCTAAAGGTTGCAGATCCAGACAAAGAGTTTGTGGTATGCACAGATGCTTGCAAGAGAGGACTTGGTGGAGTTCTTATGCGGGAAGGACAAGTAGTATGCTATGAAGCACAGAAACAGAATGAGCATGAGCAGAATTATCTCACACATGATCTTAAGTTGGCAACGATCATACATGCATTAAAGATGTGGAGGCATTATCTTATTGGCAGGAGATTTGTACTGATGAGTGGTCACAGTGGATTGAGGTATCTATTTGACCAACTGAATTTGAATGCCAGGCAAGCTAGATGGTTGGCCACGATCAATGAGTTTGACTTTGAGATAAAGTACATTAAAGGTAAAGAGAACATGGTTGTCGATGCTCTTAGCATATGGATACAAGTAAACCACATAAAAATTATGAGTTCTTATGGGACATATTTACAGGCTCAGATCTTACAGGCAAGTCAACGGGATAATAGGTACATGGAGCTCAGGCACAGGTTACAACAGGGTACATGTATAAGTGCACATGATGTGGACTATTGTCTCACAACAGATGGCTTGCTCAGATTTAGGGACAAGGTATATGTGCCAAATGACAACAAGCTTAAGAAGCTTATCTTGAGATAGTTTCATGTGAAACCGTATTCAGGTCACTTGTGATATTAAAATATATTAACAGTGGTGAAGAAGTTCTACTATTGGCTGAACTTGAAGAAAAAGATGGCAAATTTTGTGGCTAAATGCTTGGATTGTCAACCTGTAAAGGCAGAGTGTAAGCATCCAAGTGGATTACTTCAGTCTATTCCGATTCCAGAGTGGAAATGGGAGGTCATTTCCATGGACTTCACTACAGGTTTGTCGAGGATAGTTAGACAACATGATTATATCATGGTTGTTGTGGACAGGTTGACTAAGGTAGCACACTTCCTTCAAGTGAAGTCTACTTATTCAACGAATGGTGTAGCATAGGTATTCATCAGGGATATAATGAGGTTGCATGGTGCACCAAAGAATATCATATCGGACAGGGATTCCAAGTTCGCTTATAGGTTCTAGAAAGAGTTATTTACATGTTTGGGTACAGAGTTGGCCTTTAGCACAACTTATCATCCATAGGAAGATGGACAAACAGAGAGGGTCAACAAGGTATTAGAGGATATGTTGAGGATTTATGTGATGCATCAGCATCGAAAGTGGGAAGAGTACCTTCCACTGGTTGAGTTCTCTTACAACAATGGGTATCAAGAATCTTTGAGGATGAGTCTGTTTGAGGCATTGAATGGGCGGAGTTGTAATACTCCCATCATTTGGAGTGATCCAATGAACAAGGTGTTGATTGGACCGAACATGTTGGCAGAAATGGAATAGGAAATGTAGGTAAACAAGAAGAGTCTAAAGGTAACACAAGATAGACATAAGAGTTATGTAGATCAAAGCAGGTTGTTTAAGGACTTCCAGGTTGGGGAACAGGTGTACTTGCGCATAAAGCCCAATAAGAGCTCCTTGCAGATTGGATCATGTGCCAAGCTTGCATCTTGGCTTTGTGGACCTTTTAGGATCCTTGAAAGGATTGGACCATAAGCCTATCTACTTTCATTGCCTCTGACAATGAAAGTCCAAGATGTTTTCCATGTGTCATTGCTTAAGAAATATGTTAAAGGTGCTAATCATATAATTGATTGGTTTGTATTGCGAGTGGAGCTAGAAGGAGAATTCCGGCCGGAAACTCAGTGTATATTGCAAAGAAAGATGCTCATGCTCTGAAACTGAGCAATTGAGAAGGTTAAAGTGTAGTGGAAGCACTTTGGGCCCGATGAAGCTACATGGGAGATGGAAGATCAGATGCGGGCTATGTATCCTTCTCTATTTGCTGGTTTAACGAATGTCCTTGATATATGTCTTTGGTATATGCTTGATATGATGTTTTGGTATATGTGCATATGTATATGGATGTAAATACCGCCATGAGTTGTGTTGTAAAGCTCCAATAAGTTGTATGGGTGACATGTCATTATGGTTGCCATGTTGTTATGTTGTCATGATGGTTTGTTTTCAACAATTTGATCATTATAAATATTGCAATGAGCTAAGTTATAAAGCTCCATGGGCAACATGTTTTGTTTACAACAGTTTTTTGGATTGTAGATGTCCTTGAACACTGAGGACAGTGTTCCCCCAAGGGGAGGGTTTTTACAACCTTGGTAAAAAATCCATGTAAAAATTAATAAAGGTAAAATAAGACCGTGGTCATGGGACATGTGTTCCAAGTTGAATGTTGGGCAGAAACATAGTGATAGGGATCACTTGTGATTAATTATTGGCTATGGAAATCGCTAAAGGCAATGGCTGAGTCTTTGGAAAGGAAAAATGGCATTTATTTATGAAAATAATGGAAATTAGGAGAAAAGGAAGGCGAAAGGTCACAGGTTGCATGTGAGGAGGAAAATGAAGGAAACCAATGGAAAATTGAAGAAAATAGAGGCCTCATTAATAAAAAGGATTATGAGGATCAGTTCATGGCTTTTGATCGGTTAAGTTTTGGAGCTCTCATTTCTCTCTCTCTCTCTCATGCTCTTGGACACTTAGATTTTTCTTGGAGCACTCTTGGAGGAGTGTGGCATACTTGGGATTTGGAGCAAGAAGGCAAAGGAAAATTAGGAAAGCACAAGAGGACATCGGGATCAACAACTGCAACATATTTTTCTTGCCAGTTCGAGTTGCATGTATGATTTCCTTTCTAGTTCTGGCATGCATGGCATATGCATGTGGTTATTTGGTCATGATCTATCATTGACATGGAGAATCGCTTGGATTGACAGTGGATTTGCTTAGCTTTTCCATTTCCTGGATAACCATGGTGTTGTGGGTTTTACTTTTGTTTTCTAGTTGGTTTTCTTGTGCCTTTGGCTGTGGGTTGAGTTATTAGTTTCTGGAAGCCTTGGTTGGGCAAAAGCTCTGGAAGCCCTATAACAACTTGGGTTGAGTTACTAGTCCTAGAAGTCTTGGTTGGAAAAACACTCTAAAAGCCCTTGGTGGGTTGAGTTACTAGTCCTGAAAGCGCTAGTTGGACAAACGCTCTGGAAGCCCAACAACAGCTATAGGTTGAGTTACTACTCCGGGAAGCCTTGGTTGAGACAAACGCTCTGAAGCCCTGGACAGCTTCGGTGGAGACCAATATGGTGATGGTTAGTGATGCCCAGCCGTGAGGTGTAATCACTAGTTGAGGGTTAAGGTGTTTTACCTTTGGAAGCGTTGGATTGTTTTGATTGATTTGTTTTATGAGATACCACATTCATGCTTGGAATATGGCACAAGGGTGACTAGCTGAAAGAAAGATTTGGTTCAGCATAGTCTATGGTCGGGTGGATCGTGGAAGTCATGTACCTAGTCAACTTATTCAATCATCGATAAGATCTCTCTTATTCCTTGCTATTTTATGGGTAAATATACTTGTTTATATGTGGCTTATATGGTTGTTATATCCTTGTTATTTCTGTTAGTTATATGTTGGTTATGAGTGAGTTTTATGACAGTGAAAATGTATGGCTCTCATCATGTTTTGGTTAATCATTGAATGTACAATGAATATATGGCTTAATAGATGGTAATGCAGTTATTGTGATGAGGCAACAATGCTTCTTAGTGATTCTCATATAAGTGTGAGACCCCTATGCTCATATTTGTTGTTTAAACTTGTAGAATTCATATTTGTGACATGTTTGACGAAATTCCTGTCATGGCTAGTAGGGGTCCATTCAAGTCCCCATTCCAGTATTTACATTTGTATCATTGTTTTGATGTTACTTTTCATTTCCAGAAGTTTCATGGAGTTCTGGGCAGTGGCCTGAGTCTTGGCCTTGAAAAAGTGGCATAGAATCTGGGGTCACTAGCACAAAACTACCTAGAAAAGTCCCCAGCTGTAGACATGCCTTTCTATGGGAGCGACTAGAGGTTCCCAGTCGCATGCATGCCCATGTCAAGGGAGCGACTGAGGCTTTAATGCAACAAAATGTTAGTTTGTCTCATGGGCTAGTTACCTGGATGGGATGGATGGCTCATGGGGTTTCTATTCCAAGTGTTGAAGGTCAAGTTGTCTGTGTTTTGTCGGTTCCATTTACTTAACTAATACATAGGGAGTTGAATCATATCATAGTAACTCTTCATCACATATTTACCCCGGTTGGTCGGTTACTTGGGTAGATATAGAAGGACGGTGTTACATTTTTGATATTGAACATTTGTTTTATTTTCAAAGCACTAGAGTTAATGATCCAAACTATGTTGAGTCAACTGTGACAATGATGATGGTGGTGGTACTAGAGTCGATGATCTAGATAATATTGAGTCATTGATGACAACGATGATGTTGGTGGTGGTAGTCATTGATGTTGCTCATGAGGACTTCAATGAGCATTATAATCCCATTATTATTAGAGACATACTAACTTTCACAATGATTTAGATGTATGTTGTTTTTTGAATCACATTAAATTGTGACATGAATTGTTGGGATATCATGATGATATGAATATTATTTTGTTTTTTGTATATTAGAGTCGATGATCTAGACAATGTTGAGTCATTAATGACAATGATGATGTTGGTGGTGGTAGCTAATGATGTTGCTCATGAGGACTTCAATGATCATTATAATCCCATTATTATTAGAGAGATATACTAACTTTCACAATGATCTAGATGTATGTTGTTTTTTGAATCACATGAACTCGTGACATGAATTATTGAGATACCATGATGATATGAATATTATTTTGTTTTTTTTTTAATATAGAAATCATAAAACTTGTTTCTTATATATATATGGAGTTGTCTTTAGTGCGACTTTTTGGACTTTCTAGTGCCAGAATCCCGCGGAAAATTTAAGGTAAAATCTTGATTTGTGTTATTTAAGTTGGTTTTTTGACTCTATATATGGATTCAACACCCTCAAAACCCCTATAGCACTTCAATTGTGCAGGGGTTACCCATCAAGCTTGTGATTTCTTGCCGAATTTTAGAGAAATTAGATCGGAAAAACCCACTGAAAAAGCTTACAAAAAGTCTCACTAAAGACAACTCATACACACACACACACACGCACATACATATATATATTTCTTTCTTTTTATTTTTCTATAGTGATATCTAGGACATGATGATCTCATGATATATTTGACATTGTACACTGATTTGTTTTAAATAATGATTATGATGATGTCGTCAATATTAACTTATTTTTATATATTGGAAGTTGTTGATATATATGTGTGTGTGTGTGTGTGTGTTCATTTCTTTTAAATTTATTAATAAATATGAATATAAATATGTGTTTATTAATATTTATGTACTTTATTTAAGAACTATGAAATGTTTCATTACCTTAATTGAAATTAATAAAACAAAAATGATAATTGCAATGTCAACATGGAAGCTAAATCTAGTGCAAAAAACGTAGTCGAAATGAAAGCTAAACTTGGGTCTAAATTAGAAGCTAAAGCTGGTGCTAAAGTGGATATTACAAAGGAAGTAAAACTTGGTGCTACATATGACATTGTAGATGATGCAAATATTGGTGCTCAGGTGGAATCGAATCTTGGTGTTAAAACTAAAATCAACAAATAAGGTGCTAAATGAAAACTCGACATCAAATTGGAAGTCAAATGTAGCATTAACATGGAAGTAAAATTTCGTGAGGAAATTGAAGCAAAATAGAGTGCTATAGTGGATGACAAACATAACACTGATGTGTAAGCAATAATGGAAGTAAAATACAATGCAATAATGGAAGTTATAGCAAAAGAACAAGTTAATGCTATCAATGATGGCAATGATGAAGGTGGTGGTACTAGAGTTGATGATCTAGACTATGCTGAGTCAATGATGACAATGATGATGTTGGTGGTGGTAGCCAATGAAGTTGCTCACTGGGGCTTCAATGATCATTATGATATGATCCCATTATAATTAAAGACATATACTAACTTTGACGATGATCTAAATGTATGTTGTTTTTTGAATTACATCAACTTGTGACATAAATTATTGAGATATCATGATGATATAAATATTATTTTGATTTTTGTTATATAGAAACCATAAAACTTGTTTCTTATAATATTAATATTCACATAATATATATACTTATTTGTTCTTTTTACCTTTCTATATTAATATTTAGGATATGATGGTGTGATGATATATTTGACATTATATATTCACTTGATTTAAATAATATGTGTGTGTGTATGGTGATTTTGAATGTTAGTGTTTATTCCCTTTAAATTTATTAATAAATACAAAACAAATTGTAATAGAAATATGTGTTTATTAATATTTATGTACTTTATTTAAGAACAATGAAATACTTTATTGATTTAATTGAAGTTAATAAAACAAGAATAATAAATGTAATGTTAACATGGAAGCTAAATCTACTGCAAAAAACGTGGTCAAAATGGAAGCTAAACTTGGGTCTAAGGCGGAAGCTAAAGTGGACATTATAAAGGAAGCAAAACTTGGTGCTATAGATGCCATTGTAGACGATGCAAATATTGGTGCTCAAGTGGAATCAAATTTTGGTGTTAAACTAGAAGCAACGAATAAGGTGCCAAAGGAAAACTCGACATTAAATTGAAAGCCAAATCTAGCATTAACATGGAAGTAAAACTTGGTGAGCAAATAGAAGAAAAATAGGGTGCTATAGTGGATGAAAAACATAACACTAATGTGGAAGCTACAATGGAAGTAAAATGCAATACAACAATGGAAGTTGTAGAAAAAGCACAAGTTGATGTTATGGTAGGTGTTAAAGTGGAAGCAAAATGTTAGAAGCTAAACCTCATGTAACCATTGTTTCAATGTTTGGTTTTAAAGAAAGTGTAAAAGTCTTTGTCTACGCTAAAGTTAGAACAAAAATAGATGCAAAATTTGGTGCAAGACCTAAATGGGCACTAAACTACATGCTATCATCGGTGCTAATTTCATATTTCCAATAGTGTCGATTTTAGCACCAAGTGATCATGTTCAATTGACAAAAATTGCAATAATTTCTAGTGCTAAATTAGATATTGGTAGCCTATTTTGTTGCACTGTTAAGGTGCTTACAACACTTGTACAAAAGACAATTTAAAATACAACAACATCTTTGAGTCTCTAGACTATCTAAAACACACACACTAGTTGTAAATATACTTTTTGTTAAAAACTCCCATATATAGTTTGTTAGAGTGGTTTTTCAAGTTTCCTAGACTTTTGATCTACATGGATATTAGTGGCCACCCGCCTTTTCCACCTAGACCTCCAATCGGTTTAATATGTTTCCTTGTTTATTTCAACATTTATTATTTTTAGCAATTTTTCGGGTCCTGAAATTCTAGAGTAGTTTTGACCCCCTAAACAACGTTTTCTGAGGTCCATTGTGGCTATCATCCTGCTACAAATCTTGTAGCACTTAAAAAGACCTTTCCAAAAGGGTATTGTATGTGCCAAACGAAGATAATATGACCAAGTTACGACCCTGATAAGTTGGTTGCCTAACTAACCCCAACAGGGCCCACAAACTCTTGGCGTTCCATCTCCTAGGGTTAGGGTTTTGGTTTTTTAGGGTTTTCCCTTATTGTTCAATAATAAATAGGTCCTTGAGCCTCATTATAACACAGTTCAGAGGCACATAGCTATCACATCTCTTCTCAGAGATAAGCTACCATCGCCCGAGCAAGTTTATTTCCATTATGTTTGTAAGCATATTTTAGTATTTTGATATTAATGAAATGAAGTGTTATTTATGCTGCATCTCTGTATTTATGGTTATATTTGTAATTTGTTGCATTCCTGTTTAAGTTCATATCAGTGGTATCAGAGCGGTCTTCTCTCTCTGTTTTTCTTTGCATGTCCCCAATGAGGTTAGGGTATAAGGAGTTAGGGATCAAACTGGTTGAACCTTTGCAAGACCAACCTCGCAAACCCTGATGACCTCCCATAGCGAAAGAAAAGAAAGACGAGGGGGCAGGAGATCCTTTCAAAATACTGCTCAAGGAAGCCCACAAGTGAAAGAGGAATGCGATGATGGATAGCTTTGCCAAGATCCTTCGATGACTACCCACAAGCCACGCATCTTCATCTAACAGCCACTTTGGAGGCGTAACTCCTTTTAAGGTACAAATTAACTTTGATATTCCCATATTTGAGGGCCAGATAGATAGAGATGTCACATATAAATGGTTAAATATGTTGGAAGGATATTTTTTAGTTCATGACTTTTCCAAGCGGGAAAATATTACTTTTGCACATCTCAAAGGCGCCCCACACGTCAAGGATTGGTGGGAAACCTACTGTTAACAAAAGGATGAGAGGGAATCCTCATTGTTTTCAGTCGCACCTACTTGGGATTCTTTCTAAAACACCATTAAGGAATAATATTACCCTGTCCGGAGCAATGAAGATAAATACATCAAGTGGACCACACTATGGTACGGAAGGGACCAAGATGTGCTAGAGTTCACAAATGTTTTCCATACTCTTCGTATGAAGCTGGGTATCAAAGATTCTGAGCGACATTTGGTACTCAAGTACCACAGTTGTCTACACAAGTACATCCAGGACGAGATGGAGTTCCTAGACATCTCCTCGCTCAACACGATGTATCGATATGTTGTCAAGATTGAGCAGAAGTTTAAACAAAAAAAGCTAGACTTTGGATCTGTGAATCCGAAGCAAGGGAAAGGTGCCCCCAAACCACAGAGAAAAGGACAAAGCCAAGGCGGGGCGACCTAGGACAACCCGTCAAAGCCGCAAGGAAAGAAAAATACCACGAAGACAAAGAATGACACGAAAAAAGGTGTGAGTTCCATAAGAGCTCCACTCACAACACAAGTGAGTGTTGAGCCAAGCAATCACTTGTGGCTGAGTTGAAGGCTTCAGAATTAGACGCATGTTCCAACTTTGAGTTAGAACTTGACAAGGGGAATGAAAAAGGGAATAAGATCATTGATGCAGAGCTCAATGCCACTATGGCCACTACCAAGATCTAGAAGAATCAGCCTGGAGATCCTAAGGAGGGGGAACACCTCTTCCACTCACAGATGTGGGTGAAGGGTTCTTCATTGCAGTTCATTGTCGACAACGAGAGCCAAAAGAACTTCATTTCAACAGAGGTTGTGAAGCGGTTGGGCCTCCCAACTACATCACATCCGCATCCGTACACCATCAGGTAGCTTCACCAAGGACGAGATCTCTGCATCAACGAAAATTGTTTCCTTCCCTACATCATCAAGTCCTTCACAGATGAGGTACTATGTGATGTTTCTCCTCTTGAAGTTTGTGATATATTATTAGGACAACCATACTTGTGGAAATGACATGTTGTATATGAGTCTAGACCTCGCTCTTTGATTATTACTTTGGGCAATAATTTGTACAAGATACCGAAGTTAGCTCCACCTACCACCATCTCTTTGATCACTACAAAGCAATGCAATAAGATCATTTCCTAGACCATAACAATTTTTTTCCTTATGATTTTCCCTCAGGGAAAGAAAAAGATTGTGGCCACGACTTCCAGAGAGGGCTCCTCTGCACAATAACAACAAATGGACAAGGTTGTGGAGGAGTACAGGGACATTTTGGCCTCACCTACAACAGTAACTCTACATTGTTAGGTCAAGCACTCCATCGATTTGATCCCAATCGCACTGCTACCCAATGGAATGATCTATCAACGCTTTGTTCTAGAGAACGATGAGATCAAGAGGCAGATTCAGGAGTTGTTGCAGAAAGGGAACATTCGGCCAAGCTCATCACCTTGTGGGACCCTGATTTTATTGGTACAGGAGAAGGACGAGACCTAGAGACTCTGTATTGACTATTGGTGTTGAAAAAGATCACTATCCAGAATAGGTACCCAATCCCATGGATTGATGATCTTCTATACCAACTCAAGGGGGCCAAATATTTCAGCAAGATTGACTTAAATTTGGCTATCACCAGGTGTCTATCGAACCCTACGATGTGTAGAAAACTTCCTTCAAATCCAAGGAGGGCCTTTTCGAATGGTTGGTCATGCCTTTTCGGTTGACGAATGCCCCCACAACCTTCATGAGATTGATTGACGACATCTTGCGATCCTTCTCCAATGCATTCATAGTGATGTATTTAGATGACATCTTGATCTTCATCCATAGTTGGGAAGAACACCTCCACCATATTCGACATGTCCTTCAAACCCTGTGACAACACAAGTTGTGGGCCAATTTGAAGAAATGCATTTTTGGCATGACCTAGGTTCAATATCTGGGGTACATCATTAATGAGCAGGGTGTGCATGTGGACCCAACTAAGATACAAGTCATTTGAGATTGGTCAACCCCAACCACTCTAACAGAGCTCTGCAACTTTCTGGGTTTTACCAATTTCTACTGCAGGTTCGTGTTGGGGTTCTTTCATATCACTTGGCCTTAAAGTCAAGTCACCAAGGGCGGAGCGAAAGAACTTTTTTTTTTGGTCCGAAACCTAAGAGAAGTCGTTTGCTGAGTTGAAACATCGCCTCTGTTCTACACTAGTGCTCACATTACCAAACCTGCAACAACCATTTGAGATTGAGACAAATGCCTTCGACTATGCTATTAGTGCAGTTTTTACTCAGCATGGGCATCCCATGGCTTACCACAATGAGACGCTTTCAGAAAAGTTTGAAAGTATCCCATTTACGACAAAGAAATGTATTCCATTGCGCAATTCTACCGTCAATGGAAGCATTACATTATGGGGAAGGAAACGATCATCCACAAAGACCACCAACCCTTGTAGTTCATACAGACTCAAGGGAAGTTACAAAACGATCGCCATCAGAAATGGTCCACATACCTGCAACAGTTCCATTTGAACATTAAGTACAAGAAGAGAAACACCAATAATGTTGCAAAATGCCTCAGCCAACCACCAGTCATGGCGCTGATCATCGTGCTTGACTCCTGTGGGCATGAGACTTCATGCTGGCTGCATATTTACAAGAGCAATCAAAAATTCGATAGCACATACCAAACACTCTTGGAAGGTAAGCAAGTTCCAATTTTTCACCTCCAGGATGCACGGTTATGGCACCTGGGACACATCTGTGTTCCTTCAAGCGAGCGTGCAAAGATGATTTGGGAGGCGCACTACAGTCGAGTCACTGGACATTTCATAGTAGAGAAAACAGTGGCAGTACTGCAGAAGTATATTTACTGGTTGAAAATTCGTCAGGATGTTGGAAAGTACATTGGATCCTGCACCATTTCCAAACCAACCATCAAGAAGCAAGGCCTATATACTCCTCTGCCTACTCCTAGTTGACCTTAGGAATCCATCCCCATGGATTACCTGTCGGGCCTTACTTCTACACGACAACGATTGTGTTTTCGTGGTCATTGACAAATTCTTTAAGATGGCCATCATGATGGCCTGCAAGAAGAGTATCACAACATAGGCCATTGCTAAGTGATGCAGGAGCATGTGACTTGGAGGGAAAAACCTTCAAACTTATTCCAAAAATCAAAAAAAAAATCTACAGGCAAAGGAGTGGGGTCCTTTAGCCATCGATTTCCATGCTTTTCTAGTTTAATATAAGGATAGAATTAAGAATAAAATCATGTTGTAATAATCGCTTTATGGATAAGCTATAGTAATCTTTATGGATAATTGCTTTAATCGCTCTATGTAATTGGCATGCTTTTGTATGGGATAAGAACCGAGAGGGATTTATCTATTATTTATAAAAGGAAATAACAGGACTTCTCTGGAGAGGTCGATCTCGGAGACACTGTCATCTTCAAAACCTCTCTCTGTGCATCTGAATTGAGGGTTCTTTGTTAAACTGGTAATTGTATGCGTGTATCAGTTTGGTTCTTTTCTTCTGAGTTGTTTATCAATGATTTGGTCTAAAATTTCCAATTAACGCGGCGGTTGAAGCCTTTAACCTGTGTTTTCTTCATATTGGCGAGTATGGCTTCTTTATTTGCTTAACAGAGTTCTGCGGCAAAACTCTGTTTTACACAGGAAATCGTGGAAATACTTAGCTGAAACAGAGTTTCGGACCTGAAATATTATCACCTCTAGACTATACCCTCGTCAGGTCCGAACCTTTATCGCATCGCTGAGTGGAAGCGGGATGGAGCTAAACCGCTGAAGTCCGAAACTCCAACCACTCGAACCCAAAACACTATAGAGAAGAGTGGAAAGGTTGTCGGGTCTGCGATTGTTATTGCATTGCCAGATCAGAGCGGGAGGAACATGCCTTTAGACTATTGGAGTCGCTGATCGTGATCTTCGATAATCCTGTGTATTATCACATCGGGGGAAGGAGCTTGGAAGGGCCGATAGTAAACCGCCAATAGTGTTAATTGCGTTAAACGCATTTCTTGAAATTAAAGCTCCGATAGAGTATTTTCTTTCCTTTGGAACGAAAGCCCTCCACCTATGTATATTGTGTTTTAAACACATTTTCACTTGTTTTAAAGCAACGATAGTCTATCTTTATAATTCCTATGGGATTATAATCCCGACAAAGGAAAACAGGCCTATGATATGATTTGTGCCCGATAATAAGGATTGGGGTGATTAGAGGAAAAACTCATGAAGCAGGCAGGCTAATAATAGATGATTGATACACCTGTTGAAACAGAAAGAGAAATTCAACCTGAGTTAGAAGAAATTATTTCAGGTTTCAACCGTTTGTCCATATCACCTGCACCCAGGCCACCATTAGTGGTATCAGAGCTACCAATTGTGATCCGAATGGAAAATGGCATCAACCCATGGTAATCATCCACCCATATTATTCATCGACCCATGGAATTTACCCATGGTATTGTAAATGGCATCCGCCCGTGGTATTGTAAAATCCACCCATGGTATTCATTCACCCATGGAATTGACCCGTGGTATTGTAACTAAAAAATACTATAAGTAACAAGCCACATTTTGTAAAAGGACAGATTGTTCGCCACAATGTAGCCTTTACAGTTCAGAGGCGTGTAGCTGCCACATCTCTTCTCAGAGATAAGCTACCATCGCCCTAGCTGGTTTATTTCCATTATTATTTTAAATAAAATTTTCTTTGTGGTTTTGTTTATTGGGCATTCTCCTCTTTTTTTCTTCTGGCAATTCAAGTTTTTAGATCTTGGGGGTCTCTCCTCCCAAGATCCATCTCAATTTTTTTTTTTTAGATCTTGGGGGCCTCCCCCCCAAGATCCGGATCAATCTTTTAGATCTTGGGGGCCTCCCCCCAAGATCCGGATCAAATTGACACTAAATTGAATCTCAGAAGCAGGAGAAGGAAAGTTAATATGGCTTTCAGAGTTGGAAGAGGATGGCCTGTTGCAAATGCTGAAGTAATGGAAGCTGTGCAACAAATGCAAGCTAGATTGGATGCATTAACAATAGGGAGAAATATAGATGATGGAGATGTTAGCGAGCCTAAGGTTGAAGCTACAGAGGAGGAAGTTGTAGTAGTTACTCCTGAGATGAGATTCTTCCAGTCAGTGTTGAGATCCACAACTAGGTCAAAGACTGAGGTTTCAATATATGAAGGAGGACTGAATCCAGAAGAATTGATAGACTGGATTAATGGCATGGAGAAATTCTTCGACTATGAAGAAACAGAAGATGAGAAGAAAGTAAAGTTTGTTGTCACCAAGTTAAAAGGCCATGCAACACTTTGGTGGGATGGTGTGCAGGCAGAAAGAAAGAGACTTGGCAAGCAACCTATCAAGAATTGGAGTAGGATGGTAGCAAAGCTAAGAGGTAAGTTTCTACCAAGTAATTATCAGCAAACTTTGTTTAGACAAATGCAAAATCTTAGACAGAGATCTATGACAGTGAAAGAATACACAGAGGAATTTTATAAGGTAAGCATAAGAGCTGGAGAAACTCAGGATACAGATGAGAAGGTGTCTAGATATGTGAATGGTCTTAGGATGGACATTCAAGATGAGATAAGTATATTGTCTCCTAAAAGAGTAGAAGAAGCTTATCAGGTGGCACTGAAAGCTGAAGAAAAGCTCGTGAGGAAGCAGTTTGCCAGAGGGAGAGGTACTTTCCGAGGAAGGGGAAGTCAAGGTGGTAGAGGAAGATCTACAACACCTAAAGATGGAGCTAGCAGCAGCTCAACCCAACGTGCATCCACGGGAGGTGATGCAAGAGGCAGAGGGAGTTTTTCTAAAGGAAGAGGAGGCAGAGGAAGAGGAAGAGAAGTAAGATGTTACAGGTGTAACAAACTGGGACACAGAGCTTTTGAGTGCCCAGAGAAAGCAGAAACAAATCAGAGGAATGTTATTGTTGCTCAAGTTGAGGGAGAAGCAACAACAACAGCAATGACAGAAGAAGAGAATATTCTAGAGAGAGGAGAATCTTTGGTAGTTAATAAAGTTTTGCTCAAGCTAGCAAAGGAGATAGTTGAACCATCACAAAGAAAGACTTTGTTTAGAACAGTGTGTAAGGTTCAAGGGAAATGCTGTCAAATGATCATTGATAGTGGCATCACCGATAATTTGGTCTCTACAGAAGTAGTGGAGAAATTGAAGATGAATACAATGAAACATCCAACACCTTATAAGGTGTCATGGTTACAAAAGGGACGTCAACTGTTAGTGAATGAACGGTGTGAAGTGGAGTTTCAGTTGGACAAGTATAAAGATAAAATTGTATGTGATGTGATGCCAATGGATGTGTGTCACATATTGCTTGGAAGACCTTGGCAATATGATAGAGGAGTTATTCATGA
Organism: Pinus tabuliformis; assembly: GCA_031772625.1. Taxonomy (NCBI): domain Eukaryota; kingdom Viridiplantae; phylum Streptophyta; class Pinopsida; order Pinales; family Pinaceae; genus Pinus; species Pinus tabuliformis. The sequence continues at coordinate 1,380,850,241 of CM062819.1, read as the reverse complement.
TGGGAAAAGAAACACCTACAAGTTTAGAAAGGATGGTGTCAATCATACGTTGCTGCATCTGCAAGAAGAAGATGCATCAGGAAAGAAGACTGATCCAAAAACTCTGTTACTAGGAGGAAAGGATTACTTGACGCAGATTGAAGAGAATGAGGTAAATTTTGTTGTAATTTGCAAGCCCAAGGTAATAATGGCTTCTACTACAGTTTTTGATTTACCCATTGAAATTCAAGAAATGTTGGAGAACTAATGTGATATTATTGTTGATGATTTGCCTAACGAGTTACCACCCATTAGAAGAATTAGCCATCATATAGATTTGATTCCTGGAGCAAGTATACCTAACAAAGAAGCTTACAGAATGACTCCTACAAAAAATGAAGAGGTTAGGAAGCAGGTGCAAGAATTGCTTGACAAAGGGTTGATCAGAGAAAGCTTGAGTCCTTGTGCAGTACCAACAGTGTTGAGTCCAAAGAAAGATGGAGGTTGGAGAATGTGTACAGATTCAAGAGCCATCAATAAAATCACAATTAGGTACAAATTTCCTTTACCTAGAATTGAAGATTTAATGGATTGCTTGAGTGGAGCAAAGTATTTTTCAAAACTAGATCTTAAAAGTGGGTATCATCAGATAAGGATAAGAGAAGGGGATGAGTGGAAAACTTCCTTTAAGACAAATGAGGGATTGTATGAGTGGAGAGTAATGCCGTTTGGGTTGTCAATGCACCAAGTACATTTATGAGACTCGTGAATGAAGTTCTTAAAGAGTTTATTGGTAAATTTGTAATAGTATATCTGGATGATATATTAGTTTACAGCAGGTCTAAGGAGGAGCACATGAGACATCTGAATTATGTCTTACAAAGGCTACAACAAGAGAAATTATTGTTGAATTTGAAGAAGTGTTCATTCATGAAAGAGGAGCTAGTGTACTTGGGTTTTGTTATCTTTGCTGAAGGATTGAAGATGGATCCAAAAAAGATCAAGGCAATCATGGAGTGGCCTTCACCTAAAAGTGTTTTTGAGGTAAGAAGTTTTCATGGTCTTGCTAGCTTTTATATAAAATTCATCAAGAATTTTAGTAAGATCAATGCACCCATTATTGAGACCATAAAGAAAGATAAACAACCATTTAGATGGACTGCTGAAGTAGAAAGGAATTTTCAGCTGTTAAAGAAAAAAATCACTGAAAAGCCTATTTTGGTTCTACCTGATTTTAGTAAGCCTTTCCAAGTGAAGTGTGATGCCAGCGGAGAAGCTATTGGAGGTGTATTAAGTCAAGAAGACAGACCTATAGCTTATTTTAGTGAAAAGCTAAATGATTCAAAGAAGAAGTATTCTTCTTATGATAAGGAGTTCTATGCAGTTGTACAATCATTAAAGAAATGGAGGCATTATCTAATGTCAAAGGAATTCATCCTTTATTCAGATAACCATGCACTATTATGCAGTAGCCAAAGCTTAGCCAGATGCTAAATGGGTATAGTATCTTCAAGGTTTCCATTTTGTTTTGAAACATATAAATGGCCAATCAAATAAAGTTGCAGATGCCTTAAGTAGGAAAAATATGTTACTGCAAGAGAGTCAAATTCAAGTGTTAGGATTTGATTTTCTTAAAGAATTATATGAGACATATTCAGATTTTAAAGAGGCATTTGAAACTTGTAAGAATCCTGTTTTGATGGATAGGAGTAAATGGTTGGATTATTTCTTACAAGATGGATTGTTGTTTAAGAGAAATCAGTTATGCATACCAAACTGTTCAATGAGGGAGAATTTAATCAAAGAGAAACATAGTGGAGGACTTGCAGGAAATTTTGGCATAGAGAAGACTTTTGAACAGTTGAACAGATTTTATTTCTGGCCACAAATGAGATCTGATGTGGAAAAGTATGTGAGAACTTGTAAAATCTGTCAATATGCAAAGAGAAGAAGCCAAAACATAGGTTTGTATGTTCCATTACCAATTCCAGATAGGCCTTGGGATATGGTAAGTATGGATTTTGTTCTGGGCTTACTAAAGACCTAAAGAGGTAATGATTCAATTTTTGTTGTAGTGGACAGATTTTCAAAAATGGCACACTTTATTCCATGTTATAAAACTAGTGATGCTTCTCACATTGCTAATTTGTTTTTTAAGGAGGTTGTAAGATTGCATGGGTTGCCTAAAAGTATTGTCTCAGACAGGGATTCCAAATTTGTTGGACATTTCTGGAGGACATTATGGAAGAAGCTGGGAACTAAACTAAGTTTCAGCTCTGCCTATCATCCACAAACTGATGGACAAACTGAAGTTGTGAATAGAAGTTTGGGCAATCTTTTAAGGAGTCTTACTGCAGAACATCCAAAGCAATGGGATCAAGTGTTGGCACAAGCTGAATATGCATATAATGACTCACCTAATAGGAGTACAAGACAGAGTCCATTCCATATTGTTTATGGAATGCATCCAAGAGGAATATCTGAGTTGAGAAACTTGGGAAAAGAAGAGATGAGAAGTGTAAAGGGAGAAGATTTTGCTTCAGAAATGCAAGCAATACATGAACAAGTGAAACAGCATCTGCAGGATAGTAACATCAAGTACAAAACCAAAGCAGACATGAGAAGAAGAGAGGTGAACTTTGAAGTTGGAGATTTGGTATTAGCACACCTCAGAAAAGAAAGATTTCCAAAGAGGGAGTATAACAAATTGAAGTTCAAGAAAATTGGACCATGCAGAGTATTAAGAAAGTTTTCTGCAAATGCATATGAGATTGAATTACCCCCTGATGTTGGAATATCACCAATTTTTAATGTTGCAGACCTGTACAAGTATGAAGGTGAAACTGCAGATGATATAGCACAAGATCAAGAGACACAAGAGATTGACTGGGTAAAACAGTTACCCACAACAAAGGAATTGCAGCCAGAAAGAATTTTGGACAAGAAGGTGTTTAAGAAAACAAGGGGACAAGAGTACTTCCAGTATTTGGTAAAATGGAAGGATCTGCCAACCGCTGAAGCTACTTGGGTTACAGAAAACATGCTATAGAAACTGGGCAGTTCTGTAGATGAGCTCATGGACAGGAGCCCATGAAGAATTTTGTCCTCAGGAGTCTGATGCAGGAGCATGTGACTTGGAGGGAAAAATCTTCAAACTTATTCCAAAAATAAAATAAAAAAATCTACAAGCAAAGGAGTGGGGTCCTTTAGCCATCAATTTCCATGCTTTTCTAGTTTAAGATAAGGATAGAATTAAGAATAAAATCATGTTGTAATAATCGCTTTATGGATAAGCTATAGTAAGCTTTATGGATAATTGCTTTAATCGCTCTATGTAATTGGCATGCTTTTGTATGGGATAAGGACCGAGAGGGCTTTATCTATTATTTATAAAAGGAAATAATGGGACTTCTCTGGAGAGGTCGATCCCGGAGACATTGTAATCTTCAAAACCTCTCTCTGTGCATCTGAATTGAGGGTTCTCTGTTAAACTGGTAATTGTATGCATGTATCAGTTCGGTTCTTTTCTTTTGAGTTGTTTATCAATGATTTGGTCTAAAATTTCCAATTAACGTGGTGGTTGAAGCCTTTAACCTGTGTTTTCTTCATATTGGCGAGTCTGGCTTCTTTATTTGCTTAACAGAGTTCCATAGCAAAACTCTGTTTTACACAGGAAGTCGTGGAAATACTTAGTCGGAACAGAGTTCCGGACTTGAAATATTATCACCTCTGGACAATACCCTCATTGGTTCTAAACCTTTATCGCGTCGCTGAGTGGAAGTGGGATAGAGCTAAATAGCCGAAGTCTGAAACTTTGACAGCCCGGACCCGAAACACTATAGAGAAGAGTGGAAAGGTTTTTGAATCCACGATTGTTATCGCATCGCCAGATCGGAGCGGGAGGAGCAAGCCTTTAGACTATTTGAGTCACCGATCGCGATCTTCGATAATCCTGTGTATTATCGCATCGGGGGAAGGAGCTTGGAAGGGCCGATAATAAACCGTCGATAATGTTAATTGCGTTAAACGCATTTCTTGAAATTAAAGCGCCGATAGAGTATTTTCGTTCCTTTGGAACGAAAGCCCTCCACCTACCTATATTGCGTTTTAAATGCATTTTCACTTGTTTTAAAGCAACGATAGTCTATCTTTATAATTCCTATGGGATTATAGACCCGACAAAGGAAAACAGGTCTATGATATGATTTGTGCCTGATAACAAGGGTTGGGGTGATTAGAGGAAAATCTCATGAAGCAGTCAGGCTAATAATAGATGATTGATACACCTGTTGAAACATAAAGAGAAATTCAACCTGAGTTAGAAGAAATTATTTCAAGTTTTAGTCGTTTGTCCATATCGCCTGCTCCCATGCCACCACTAAGCCCTTCTTTGAGAGAGTGTGGGTACACTTTGGGATCCCACAGTCCATTATCTCAGATTGGGACAACAGATTCCTAAGTGCATTTTGGTGAAGTCTCTGGTCGATGTTGGATACCAAACTTACTAAGTCCACGAAATTCCACCCCCAAACTGATGGCCAATCAAATGTTGTCAACAAGATTATCGTACACATTCTGCGCATGTACAACTTGAAGCATCCACGCACATGGGATGAAAGATTCCCCTATGTCCAACATAGATACAACAAAGCTCTCCATATCTCAACGGGCCATAGCCCCTTTCAGGTAGGGCTGGGATTTCGGCGATTATGTCCCATTGATGTAGCCATACCATTTGCAACGACTCAGGCAGATTCATCTCATGTCTAGTCCGAAGCCGACAAGGCTAACAAATTCATTGAGTGCTTTCAACACATCTGCCAACAGGTCCATGATATATTGGGTAGAGCTAGTGCTAAGTACAAGCAGTGCCATGATCAACATCGAGTGTCGCATAAGTTCCAGGTGGGCGACAAAGTTTGGTTACATTTGCAGAAGGAGCGCCTCTCTAGACCCCACCGCAAGCTTCGCCTGCTTTGTTATGGGCCATACACCATCACCAAGGCTATAGGGAACAATGCCTTCGAGCTCAGCATCCCACCGTTCCTTAGTATGCACCCAATGTTCAATGTAGACTACCTTTGGTCATACTTTCCACCATCGTTGGACACATTCGGCATTGCAGAATAAATCACACCAACATAGCTAAACCTAGATTGCATGGAACATGCCACAAATAATCATATCGTGGACACGCAGATCAAGAGCACTCGCTAGCAGAGGATCGAACTATATCGAGTTGTCAAAGCAGGCCAACTCCTTCACCAGGGATCGGGTTCAACAAAAGTTTCCTCACCTCATGGAGGCTCTACACGCAATGGGGACCATTGCTTCCTAAGGAGGGAGGAATGATCTAGGTGGATATTGGTGGCCACCCGCCTATTCCACTTGGAACCCCACCATTGTTTCTTTCAGTTTTTCAGTTTCCTTAATTGTAGCACAATTTACTATTTTTAGCAGTTTTTTGGGTTGTGAACTTCTGGAGCCATTTTGATGCCCTAAACGACGTTTTTTTGGTAAAACTAGGAGCAAAATGGGTCCATGCCCCAATGTTTCTCTTCCCAAAGTTGTAGTCCTCAAATAGATCTTTCTAACAAGGTATTGTGCGCGTCAAACGGAGATCATATGCCAAAGTTACGACCCCGGGAAGTTGATGTACCAATTTACCCAAAGTGGGGCCCATAGTTTGGCACTTCATCTCCTAGGGTTATGTTTTTGGATGTTTAGGGTTTTCCATTGTTTCTCAACAATAAATAGGCCTTCAAGCCTCATTGTAAGACAATTTAGAGGCATGTAGCTGCCACATCTCTTCTCAGAGATAAGCTACCATCGCCCTAGCCAGTTTATTTCCATTTATGTTTGTAAGCATATTTTAGTATTTTACAGTAATGAAATGAAGTATTATTTCCGCTGCATCTCTGTATTTATGGTTATATCTTTAAATTGTTGCGTTCCTGTTTAAATCCAGATCAACTCGCCTATTCCACCTAGGCCTCTAGTTGATTTCATTTGTTTCCTTGTTTATTTCAACATTTACTATTTTTAGCAGTGTTTTCAAGTCATAAACTTTTAGAGCAGTTTTGACCCCCTAAACGACGTTTTTTTGAGGTCCATTGCAAGCCACATTGGCTTGTTACAAATATTGTAGCACTCAGAGAGACCTTTCCAACAAGGTATCGTACACGCCAAATGAAGATAATATGACCAAGTTATGACCCTCGGAAGTTGGCTGCCCAACTAACCCCAACGGGGCCCACAAACTCTTGGCGTTCCATCTCTTGGGGTTAGGGTTTTGGTTGTTTAGGGTTTTCCGTGTTGTTCAATAATAAATAGGCCATTGAGCCTCATTGTAACACAATTTATGGGCATGTAGCCGTCACATCTCTTCTCATAGATAAGCTACCATCACCTGAGCTAGTTTATTTCCATTTTGTTTGTAAGCATATTTTCGTATTTTGATATTAATGAAATGAAGTGTTATTTCTGCTGTATCTATGTATTTATGGTTATATATGTAATTTTTTGAATTCCTATTTAAGTTCAGATCAACTTTATACAAACTTATCAAAAATAAATACATATGGTTTTATTCAAAGTAAAATGTAAACGAAAACAAGAACCCTATAAATCTACAACTTTCAAAGAGATTTCAAGTTAAATATTGAGACAATAATGCGAGGATACCATCCAATGATTCCTTCAACTTCAAGACTCCTTCCTCCACTTATTGTGCCTCCTTTGAGAGTCCATCTACCATCGTGTTTAGTTCTTTTAAATGGTTTGCAAGATGTCCAAGAATTACATTTTGAAACTAACTAACCCCTTTCATCCATTTGATAACAAGTAAAAAGCCTTTGAAACCTACAATCTTTGAATCTTTTTCTCATTTGACAGTTTTGAAAGATTGTAATGCAAAAAGTTCAATTGAATTGCTTACATATATACCTAACCTTGCTTCAAGTTTAAGAAAATGCAATTTTGATAAGCAAAAACTCCTCCAAAATTGCAAAAATCATGTGAGCCCTTTTTAGCCCCATTAAAGACACCCAATAGACATGACTTGTCGATCTTCAACTCCCCTATTTGTCTTAAAACTCTATACTTCAACTTCAAGTTACGTCTTTGAAAAATGTTATACATCTACAAACACACTTGGAACATTAACTTCTAAATATTATTGAATGAATTATTTATATCTTTAAGATTTTTGCAAACAATCTCCTTTTAAACTACTTCGACATTCTCTCATTAATTGATTTAGTAGGCACTAATTTGTACAATAGTGTAGTCTAGTTGTTCTACACCCCATAGACATGCCTTATCGACCTTCAACTCCCCTATTTGTCTTAAAACTCTATACTTCAACTTCAAGTTACATCTTTGAAAAATATTGTACATCTACAAACACACTTGAAACATTAACTTTTAAATATCATTGAATGAATTATTTATATCTTTAAGATTTTTGCCAACAATCTCCTTTTAAATTACCTTGACATTCTCTCATTAATTCATTTAGTAGACACTAATTTATACTTCTATGTCTTAACTCTTTTATGGGTATATTATTCGGTCAATTTTGCCCAAAATCTAGTAGGGATTTGTTCGAATTGCAAGTTTGAATTATATAGGTTGCACAATCAAATACTCTAAAAAAATTTCAAGACACTGAATCTATTTATATATTCAAAACTACAATTTAAATAACAAAAAAATTTACAATCTCATGAAAAGTTATACAACTTGTTGGGTGCGGGATCCCCCAAGGGCAATTTTGGGTCTTAAAGCCCATATTTTGGTCCAATTTTGTAATCCAAGTGTAAAGACTCCGCATTTTGTGGTCGTAGAGCGCGTAGTTGTTAAAGAGTCATAGGGTTGTCCGCCCTTATTTTGAAAATGTAATGTCAGCTGTAGAAGATCTACCCATGGTCCGCAGACCATGGATTGTATAAATAGAGCTAAGCTCTAAGTAGTTAAAGGCATAATTAGAATGGAAATGAAGATCGAACATGTATGAAAGATAGCTCTGGAGTAGAAATCTAAGTTTGGGTCGTAGCGTAGGTAGAGGCTCTGCAACTGAGTGTGCATAGGCCTAGAAGTCTGCAGCTGAGTGCGCAGACCCTTGCAACTGAGTGTGTAGGTCCGGTTGTGTCTGTAACAGTCCAAAATTATCAATAAAGAGAAGTATTCTACAATTTATGCATCTTTATTTCCTGCTTATGCATCTGCTATATTGGGTATAAATTTCACTTATAATGCCTATATGATGCGTGAATGTATGTAAATGTATTGGTTAAGTGAACACAAGTAAGAACATCCGTTTACACGAAGCTAACTAAGATCTGTTAATAAATCAAGTAAGATACTTAAAGTAGTTTGGGAATTATCACAATTCGCTGCCCTAGCAGCGCGAAAGCATATCAGCCCCAGGTAAGGGCTGTGCGAAAGTTGATTGTACCGTTTCGCGAAGGTGCTGAAGGATGAACAGAGGGTTAAGCCACCTGCACGTAGGCAGGTATAGCTGGGATAAACAGACATCACATCCATCTCAAGGGTGCGGAAACTTGGTTCCAGCATTCCCCCGTACTGCTTCGGGTGAGACTTCAATCCGAGCTCCATGCGCTGATGCCGAAAGGGCCAATAGTGTAGGGATTTGTTTGGCTAACTAACATTGAACGTGGGTCAGGCCCCCTCAAGCCAACAAATGGTTCCGTTGCCGGGACCAGAATCTACATGAGGGATGTGTGATGTCGTATCATTGGAATCCAATTAAGAAAGAAATCGAAGGCTGGCTGGACAGAAGGATTCACAAGTTCGCGGCACAGGAGAACAGAAACCCGCGACTGTCAAAAGAACAGTGGTTGGACCAATACCTCTATACGGAGATCCACGAAATTTTTTTCGCCTCTTTCCCTACTGAGCTATACCAATGGACCGCGAAGCTAGTAGACAACCAAGGAAGGTGGAAACTTGACGGTCCTACTGTGTGGACCCCAGAGCTAGTGTGAAGGTTGGAAGCATCAGATCATAAGATCGCGCGCGCCGTCGATCATTGCTTTGATCACATTTTAGGAGGATATGTTACTGAGTTCGCAGTAGACACCTCAGTCAGCTATAGCGAGGTAGAGCAATGCTTTTCCAAAGGACCACGAGGTAAGTATGTAAAATCTATGAATACTTGGATTAAAATGTTGTTGTGCGAAAAATGGGTTATGTAGTTTCCTTGATGTTTGGGACTACGCGAAGCAGAAAAAGTTACAGAAATAAAGGAAATAAGGGTCCAAAGTATAGCCCCTTGATTTCACCACTGCGAAGGGATGAAGAATGGATAGCAAAGGTCTTTCCACGAAGTGCTATTCAGTTGATAAGACAAAGATTTCCGCGAATACCACCTCTGCCCACACCACCTCCATCTTCAACGCCATCACCTCCAACTTCACCTGTACCACCTCCACCACGTCGATTCAGTATGGCGAACACAGTGAAGTTGCCTTTGTTCAAAGGCTTGGGAAATGAGGACTCGAACCAATTCTGGTTCGTAGTGAGGGTTGTATGGGAAGCTCAAGGTGTTATAAATGACCATATGAAGAAGGCAACACTCGTTAGTGCTCTGTAAGATCGTGCGCTAACCTGGTCTATTAAGTACTCTAGCGATAACCCAAATGCTAGAGTAGCGGACATCCAAGCAACACTGAATAGGGAATGTAGAAGGCCTAAGTCTGAAGCGCAGTCAATTATGGGATTCAAAGAGATCACTATGCTACCAGGCAAGACGCCTTGGGAACTAGATTAGAGGTTGAAATGTACGATCCGCGAAGCCAACATGAATTTGATAGATGGACAACATCGCGAGTGGTTTGTGGCTTTGCTACTACCACACCAGAGAAGTGTGCTGTCACAACAAAATATAACAAATCAAGCAAAGGCCTTGGAGATTGCCATGAGACTACATGAGACTTCGATGCAAGACCCTAATCTAGGAGTTGAGCAAATCCACACGCAGCTGAATAATCTGTGCCTTGAGATGCAAAGCTTGAAGCAGGATAGGATGGTTCGGCTAGAGGTACGCGAAGAGGTATGGTGCGTGAAATGCAAGAGTCAGGGTCATGACAAAGACCACTGCCCGGTCTTTACAAATTACCTTGCAGGAGGAGGACCGATGCCTTTAAGGCCGAAATATCAAGCAGGACCTAGCGCAACACCTTCTTTATGGTGCGCTACCTGTCAAATAGCTGGAAAACATGCCACAGATAACTACCACTTGTTACAGGAGTATACGCAAACTCCGCAACAATTGTAGTTCGGTAGGACATGATGAGCATACTTGCAGAAGCTATGAATTGATGATGGATAGAACGCCCGCCTATAGAGTTCAGGCCGAAATGCGACCCTTGACCAGAATGCAAGGATGGTGCGGACAGGATTTCAGGGGCACGAATGAGGCCGAGGTAGAGGAGGATTTGGTAGAGGTCGCGGACAGTTGATTTGCTACAATTGCGAAGGACCGGGACACTATGCCCGCGATTGCACTAATCCAACGCGTCCGTCGTGCAGGTATTGCATGTTGTTTGATCATGAAACAAAAGATTGTCCTACACTGATAGTTAGGATATGTGACAAAGGAGTGCTACTGCCTCCCCCGACTCAAAACCTGCAGATGATGAGGTCTAAGCCACGCGAGGAAGATCCGAACGTAAATATAGTGCTCCGAAGTGGAATCATGATGGGAGATGACAAGGGGAAACAACCAAAATACAATACCTGGGTTCGCAGAGCCCCCGCGAAAGAAGCTAAGTTTGATTTGGAGCGTGCTCGGGAAACCTTCATGGAAGCTAAGAAGAGCTTTGTCAAGGCCTCCACTTTAGGAAGCAAAGATAAACCAGAGCCGGAGATGGACCCCTCCATGCTCACTACTTTCCTGGAAACCTATATGAAGTTACTGCGCGATAGTAAGGCTATGAAAGGGTTACAGGAACTTATCAATAGATGTGCTGGGACCGCGCCAGGTGAACCGTGCGTAGTCCGCAAGATTGGAAAGCATAAGACAAGGACGGGACGTGAAATGAGACTCACCGCGCAGATTGGAGAATACGAAATGGATCAAGTCATTCTGGATTTGGGATTATATGCGAATGTTCTACCGAAACAGACATGGGAGCGAATGGGGAGACCTGCGCTGCAATGGTCTCCGATTCAGCTGAGGATGGCAAATCAACAGAAAATCATACCCATGGGACGACTACAGGGAGTAATCGTGGATATTGAGGGAGCGAGCGCATTGACAAATTTTGAAGTAATAAAGATTGTTGATGACAACAATCCCTATGCTGCGCTCTTGGGAATTGATTGGGCTACTGATATGAATGGAGTAATCAATTTGAAGAAGCAAAAGATGATCTTTAAGAAGAAATCATTGCGCGTAATAATACCCCTGGACCCTGCTGAAAGATCGCGCCATACTAAACCGATCCGCGATTATGAGAGTGATGATGATTTGGACTGCATCTATAAGATAACAATGCGAGACCAAGACTGGGTGAATCCTACCGCGGATGGGCGGATTACATGGGAGCACAAGAGTCCTTGCACTTTGGACTCCGATGAAGCAATAAAACATTGGCAAAATCGGTTACACGAAGTAACTACGCTGAATTGCAACATGATGACCCGGTCACTATGTTGTGTGTTGTCAGAGGAAAGAAATCTGCCTACTTATGATGGTCTAAATGAGGTAGATACCTTTTTGGATGCATTTGAAAAGGAGGTGCCAGAAAAACAACGCTTCCAGGCCTTGGATTGGGAACTACGCGTTACGCCCGCAAGATGGTGGGGTACGCACAAGGGGATTTTTGATGATTGGCGCGGATGTAAGAGAATGATGTGAGCACGATTTGGGAAGCCTAAGATGCGACTGACAGATAAGTATGGTGAGCAGGATGATCCGCGCGCGCATTTGGCCAAATGGATGCAGGCCTATGGAGAAGAGCCCCAACTTGAGCAGATGCACATGTACTCCGCGCTAAAGTACCTGGTCAATAAGCCTGTGTTGGGCGGGGCGCATCTGTAGATGGCTATTATTGTTCCAAGAATACGATTTTGAAGTTGTTGTAAAGCCTGGACGATTGAATGCGGGACCTGGCCATCTATCACACATTGAGACAGGGGAGGAAACCACTAGTTTGGAGGAAGGATTACTTGATGCGCAACTTTTTGCTGTGCGCGTCGCGGATGGACATTTTGAGGATACAATACACTTTCTAACAACTAGAACTGCGCCAGAAGGATACTTTATCTAGCAAATGAAGGAATTAGTGGTGCGCGCGACAGACTTCTCTGTCATTGCTGGGCATCTATACAAAATGGGGATTGATGAAATACTGCGAAGGTATGTACTTTAGTTTGAACGAAGCAGTATCCTTGCAGACGCTCATGGGGGCACTGCGGGAGGACATTATGCATGGAGAGCAACCGCGCAGAAGATTCTATGCATAGGGCTGTGGTGGCCAACCCTTCATTAGAATTCAAAAGCATATTGCAAGGCGTGCGACATATGTCAAAGAATAGGTAAGATTTCATGGAGGGATGAAATGCTTTTGAATTCACAAATGATGTTGTAACCTTTCGAAAAGTGGGCAATAGATTTTGTAGGAACTATTCAGCCTCAAGGGAAGATAGGCGCGAGGTACATTATCACTGCGACGGAGTACTTGACTCGTTGGGCAGAAGCGCAGTAGGTGAAGGATTGCATGGGCGCGACTGCCGCTAAGTTTCTATTTGAGCATGTACTGATGCGATTTGGCTGTCCAAAGATCTTCATGAGTGATTGTGGTTCACACTTCCTAAATGAGACAATCAGCGCACTAACGGAGGAATTTCAGGTGTATCACCAAAAGAGCAAACCTTATCACCCATAGGCTAATGGAACAGTGGAGGAATTCAATAAAGTGCTTGAAACCGCGCTCGCCAAGGTTTGCAATGCTCAACGAAGTGATTGGGACCTACGCATACCTGCAGTATTGTGGGCTTATCGGATAACGTGTAAGAAGTTAACGGGACAGACACCCTTTAGGTTGGTATACGGGGTTGAAGCTGTGATGCTTATGGAATACATTGTGCCTAGTCTGCGCATAACAACGCTCATAGGTATAACGGATCGCGAAGCCTTGGAAGAAAGGCTCACGTAGCTGGATGAGCTGGAAGAAGAGAGAATTTTGGTTGGATTTCACCAGCAGGTCCAAAATCAGTGTGAAAAGGCGTGGCACGATTGACATATTAAGCTGCGTACCTTTAAGGTGAATGACTTGGTGCTGTTGTATGACAGCGAGTTTGATAAATTTTTAGGAAAACTCAGGATGCACTTCTTAAGGCTGTATGTTATTAAGAAGATTACCGACGGAGGCACGCATCCGTAAGTTGGCCACAGTGGTGCGCGATGCCCAAGCATAAATGGCCAGGGTTCAGCTAGAGCTGAACCTACAAATCACAAAATTGCAATTGAAGTCGCAGCCTTCAACTCCGTAGGAGATCAGGGAACAACATACCACTGCTGTTACAACAACAATAACGACGGTTGACAGTGCAGTGGCAGACTGCATGCAGCTGTTCGAATAGTCATTTGAGGTCCTAACCACCCTGCAAAAGGACCCGAAAGTAGAGTGTCTGGAGACAGAGGCACGCAAGCTACAACAGAGGTATGATGAGGTAAAAGGGACCACGCAGACGATTTCCCTTACGCAGAGGCTTGCAAGGATGTAGGAAGCAAAGGCACTCAAGGAACAAGTGGATGCTGCTTGGCACAAAGAAGTGATCCTAAAATCACACCTACAACCATGGATAGACGAGGCTTACACGATCACAACTTCCATTGAAGGAAAGCTCGCGAAACTGCAGGGAGCTCAACATAATATTCAGAGCAGCAGTCACCGAGCAGTGCATGGAAGAAGTCCAGTAGGTGGTCGCTCAGCGCGCTGCCGAAGTTGTAGTGATCCAAACATAGCTGAGAGATCTTCGCGCTAAGATCTCCACTCCTGCAGAGTGATTCGAGGGCGAGTCACAATGTTTGTATTGGGGGCCTATTAGGCACGAGATCCCCCAAGGGCAGTTTTGGGGCTTAAAGCACATATTTTGGTCGAATTTTGTAATCCAAGTGTAAAGATTCCGCATTTTGTGGTCGCGGAGTGCGTAGTTGTTAAAAAGACATAGGGTTGTCCGCCCTTATTTTGAAAATGCAATGTCAACTGTAGAAGATCTACCCATGGTCCGCAAACCATGGATTGTATAAATAGAGCTAAGCTCTAAGTAGTTAAAGGCATAATTAGAATGGAATCAATGAAGATCGAACATGTATGAGATATAGCTTTGAAGTAGAAGTCTAAGTTTGGGTCGTAGCGTAGGTAGAGGCTTTGCAGCTGAGTGTGCATAGGCCTAGAAGTTTGCAGCTGAGTGTGCAGACCCCTGCAGCTGAGTGCGCAAGGTGGGTTGAGTCTGTAACAGTCCAGAATTATTAATAAAGAGAAGTATTCTACAATTTATGCGTCTTTATTTCCTGTTTATGCATTTGTTATATTGGGTATAAATTTCACTTGTAATGCTTATATGATGTGCGAATGTATGTAAATGTATTGGTTAAGTGAACACAAGTAAGAACATCCGTTTACGCGAAGCTAACTAAGATCTGTTAATAAATCAAGTAAGACACTTAGCATAGTATGGGAATTATCGTAGTTCGCTGCCCTAACAATGCGAAAGCATATCAACCCCAGGTTATGGTTGCGCGAAAGCCGATTGTACCGTTTCGCGAAGGTGCTGAAAGACGAACAAAGGGTTAAGCCACCTGCGTGCAGGCATGTATAGTTGGCATAAACCGACATCACATCCATCTCAAGGGTGCAGAAACTTGGTTCTAGCATCCCTCCATACTGCTCGAGTGAGATTTCAGCTCGCGCTCCGCACGCTGATGCTGAAAGGGCTAGTAGTGTAGGGATTTGTTTGGCTAACTAATGCTGAACCTGGGTCAGGCCCCCTCAAGCCAACAACCAAATTTTGACAAAAAAGAACTAAAATATAAAACAATTAAGCTATCGTTGTATAAAAAACCACACAAGATTGAGCCTGGAGCATGTCTTAAAACTGCTTCTACTTGGTTAAGAGCTCATCTTCCTCGGACGGAAGGAAACAGGGCAACGACCCAAGACCCAAAAGCATCTGGCAGGAGTGAAAGCCTGCCCCCTTATAGACCACCAACAGGTTATTCTAGGTGGCGTGGTTTTCCTTGAATAATGGTGATGAGTCAACGTACATTCGCAGATAGCAACGAACAAGAGTGAAACTCTGCCCCCTTATGGACCACCAATAGGTTATTCCAGGTGGCATGGTTTTCCTTAAATAATGGTGATGAGTCAGTCTGCATTTGTGAATAATAGCAAAATGTGACTATCCTCATTGTTGGTTTGACTACTAAATTATGATAAATTTTCCCATTTGTTAAAAAAAAAAACAAAACCATACCAAATTACTCTATTTATCATTTACACAAATACAAACAAAATAATAATATTTAACATTACACGGTTAAAACAAAATAATGTTATTTAACATTACACGGTTAAAATAGACAACCGTATTCTAAATCAACATTACACAGTGAAATAAACAACCACATTCTAAATCACCTTATTTTCCTAGAGTGAAGGCGTGCCTACCAAATAAATAAACTTAATAATAAAGAAACAATGACTTTTCGAGAGTCAATGCGGAGTAGCCATAAAATACGACATGCGAAAAAACGAGGCAATGCAATGGGAGCAAATGTGATTGTACTAGCACCACACGAAAGTCAGTAGAACGACGGAAATGTTGGCTATGAGATACAAACAAAAAGTCAGTAGAACGACGGAAATGTTGGCTATGAGATACAAACAAGACTTCAAAGCGAAGGCTTCCTGTTTGGCGGGGGTCTGATAGCGCTTAAATTACGATGCTATTGTATTCTTCTATTCCCCAACCGATATCATTTTTTTATTCTGTGCAAAATCCGAGGACATCCCGGCCTGGTTCATGATGAGGCAGAGGCCTCTCTGATGCCAATTGATCCGGGTAGTGCTTGCTTGGCCTTGACATGGCCTTCTCACACGTGGGTCTGTTTTGGTTCGTCCTCGAGTGATGTATTTTGTTCTTAAATTTTAATTTTGACATGGATTTGCGGTAAGTTTTCCGTTTTCCATTATTAATCCCATCTCCAACCCGGATGAAGGTTGGATCTGTGGTGCCCAAAAGGATTTAAAAAGCCTATCTGATTCTTGATCCGGCTCGAGCGTCTAATAAATTGTTATCGTGCATATTCTACACGTTGGTGCGGATTTAGCTTCGGAATTTTATCAAGTATGTCAGTTTGCCCCCTTCACGGATGCGTTCAAACGTTCGATTTTGTTTCGGGTTGCGAGGGAGTTTGGGATTCAGCATCTCGAGTTTGAACGCCCTCGGGTAGTATAATGGCCAACCAAATTCGTAACGGCCGGTTTGAACTTGAAGCAGTCCGGTCAGCATGGTCTCGTTTACCCCATTCAGAAGATGCAGCAGAAGATGGTGGATACCATATACCGACAAGGGATAGCCGTGGAGGCTTGGAAAGCCTTGATTATGAAGTGGTGGAGAATGAACCATATAAGGCAGACCGGGTGATTAATTCTATCCTCCTCTTGCTTTTCTTTCCCTCTTTTTTGGCTTCAAGAAACATGCACTTGAGGGGCTGCACTGCGAAGAGTAAACTTATTAAAACTTAGATGCCACGTCTGGGGGTAACTATAGGTTGAAAATTGCGTGGAACTTGCACCTAGCCTCATCATTTTGATACTCATGCCATATTGGTGGGCAGGCCACAGTAACTGGTGAACGCTGGAAACTCCGTTGACCTTATCAGTGAAATAATGCTCCTTTGGATTAGGATTTCAAACAAAAGAGAGTAACAGCATGGCCACTGAGTATTGTCTACTAAAATGGTGTCCTCTTTAGTCAAACATGGAATTTACAGAGAAAAAGAAAAAATAAAAAGTAATAATGTCACAACTTAAGATGGTAAAATGGACTTAATGGATTTGAAGCTGTGCCGGATAACATTAAGGAGAGTAGTTGATTAATGTTTTAATGGAATGACTCGTTGGTTTATTGATTTATTACTTTTTTACTACTCGTTGGAGTAATTTGGGCGCGGTCCAAGATCAATCATCAAACCAACACCAAGAATATATCCAACTGCCTATAAGCCAGATATACTTGAGATTTATGACTTAGCAAGAACTGACACTCCACAGGGGTCTGGGAGCCTACTCCTTGAGCCTTATCACGGTGGGCCAAAGATGCCTCCCATGGGATTTGAAACTGGGTGGAGGGGATAACATTCCTACAATTGGTATTATAATAATAATAATAACAATAATAAATTCTAATTTTAAGGTCACAGCATTGCTATACTCCAAATTGATACACGAGACCCCTTTATTTATAGGACAAGAGACCCCTTTGCATAGCAATTTGATTGCCCAGGTTTATGAAGGTATGTATACCCTACCCCCTCCAGTGCTAATGAAGATACACAAAAGCATGTGTATGGCAGCACTCAAAATCTGTGCTATGTCTAAGTCTAATGTCAAACCGATTATAGATCTCCAATGTATCCACCCTAAAAAGAACTGCTAAAGTTTATGCAGGTATACGTACCCTACCCCTTTTCAGTTCTGTTTCAAGGAAAAATGAAAATACACATAAGCATGTGTATGGCAGCACTCAACATCTGCACTATGTCTAAGTCTAACGTCAAACCAACTATGGATCTCCAATGTATCCACCCTAAAAAATAACTGTTCATCGATTTAAGCCCTACATATACATATTCAAGATAAATTACAATAAAAGTCCTACTACATTTCTTCTACACACTGACATGAGCTTAGTTTCTTAACAATAAAACCATATTGGCTGACAAAAATTCCCTAAGAAAAAATAACCATTCTATAATCCTCATGAAAGTCTTCCATCACTTTGTCATATAACAATGACTTATCATCCATTGTATGCACTGAACAAAGACAAACTGCAGCAAGTAGATGTAACAGTAAAGCGTACCTACAGGTATGATATCCCAAGCTTGTTTTGAGAACTCATCAGACTGGGTATTTAGTTCTATGTATACATGAGTGAAAGAGATATAGTTGAAGATTCTTTTCATTCTTTTGTTTTTGCATATACAGTTAGAAGCAGCAAACTTGTGAAGTTCATTATCACCTTGTAATCAATCAACAATAATAAGTTTGGAATCGCCATAAATCTGCAATTGTGTTACCCCTCTTTCAATAGCAACCCTTAACAAGAACCATAGACAGTTCATCTCTCCACAGTTAATGGTACCTTCACCCAGTGCAGTCTTCAAATCAATCTATATGGTTTTCCTGAATAAATAGTATGCCTCCTGCCCCCACATACTCCAAGTTTTCCTTGACAGGCCCCACGAAAACCACCCATCTTTGAATTTGTTAATGTTTACTTCTGCCATTATTCTAGGTTGTTTTTTTGGTGTTTGTTTTTCTTTTCTTTTCTGACCAGCTGATCACAACCCTCCATATCAATTTGGTGACAGTTTAGGTTGTGACTTTAAAAATAGATTATTATTATTATGTGTACCTGATTTAGTGGGTTACCTGAAAAGTTGGGACTCCTTTGTTTTGCAATAGCATAGCATTCCTAGCTAGCCATTTGGCCCAAGAGACCACACAAGGTGGCGCCCTAACAGACTTGTCTTCCATCCAATGTTTCAAGCAATCCTCAACATTATTTCCTTGCCAGCGACCTAGACCTCTGTTCAGAGTCAAAGAATCGGCCTGTACTTCTCTTGAGAAGGGACAGTGGATAAGCAAATGGCTGATGGTTTCATCTTCAGTTTTACTCAGAGTGCGTCTATTAGGGCCATGCCAAGTTCGTTTTTTCAAGACCCCCCAAGTCAGGTTCTTATTCACAAGGGCTAGTCACATGAAAAGATGATTCTTCCATGGAAATTTAATAGATTTCCACCATCATAAATACCCACCCAGACCTCCCATAGGAAACATAGATTTCTGTCCCAAGTGTTCCAACATCCGTGTATCACCCTGAACACTGTTTTGGACCAGATTAACGTATCCTCTTTATCTCTTAACCTGATGGAACTCTGTTGTAGTCTCTAAATATAGGAATTCCACCTTAGAGCCCTTATCCCCTTGCAGACTTGGACTGTCAGCCTTTTTCTATCCCTGATGCCATAGAGAGGATGAGGTAGCATCTGCAGCATCAGCGAAATAGTAATTCCTTCCAAATCTAATGAATTGATCAATGCATCTGGGAGTCTTGTTGGCCTGCACATCTGACCCAGGGGTCAGCTCGTATTTGAACTCAGCTTGTATTTGAACTCTGATTCCATTTCCAATTTCCATGCCAACCCATTCCCCAGCAGAGGGAACGCTTGTTCAAGTGCTTTCCAAATGACAGAAGCTTTACCGGTGGATTTTGATGGGAGTGTGATTCAGAGTTCATATGAAGGGGGCTCAGTGTATTATTGAGGCATCACCTGATTCCAAAGATCATTGTGATTGATGAGCATCCAGAAGCTTGGCCAAAACTTTGAATGTTCTTCAGGTCCCATCCCTGTCTCTTTTGATTTAGCTATCTTCTTCCAATTTATCAATTGAATTCTATCTTTATTGTTTTTACGTGTCCATAAAAATTTGAA
Organism: Pinus tabuliformis; assembly: GCA_031772625.1. NCBI lineage: Eukaryota > Viridiplantae > Streptophyta > Pinopsida > Pinales > Pinaceae > Pinus > Pinus tabuliformis. The sequence goes on along the minus strand of CM062819.1, from coordinate 1,380,830,506 downwards.
ACATTTTTTCCTTATCTTTTCAAGCATAACAAATTATATGCCAAGGAGTGTCATAAACTGGAATGGCTTCTAAGACTGATTCTACTAAGGTCAACCTTCCTCCTAAAGATATCCTTTTCTCAATCTTCTCATACAACCAGTTCCAATCCTTGAATTTATAATCATTTTATTTCAGCATAAACCCCAAGTATTTCAATCCATTATCAACGGCCGTGACTTTGTAAGGCAAGATTTGTGCCCTCCTTCTCTTTTGACCTTCTGCAATATCAAAAGGGATTGATGGATATTGAATGTTAACTTCCATACCAGTCACCTTACAGAAAAGATTAAAAATTTCTTTAAACTTTTCAGCCTCGCTAAGGGAGCGATTCCCAAGCAGCACAGCACCTTCAACAAACAACAAGTTTGACAATGACGGGAACTTCTCCATTTTGATGCCTTTAATTCCTCCTGATTTTTTATTTTCATTCACTGCCACGCATGAACCCTCATCAACTAGGAGAAACACAAGAGGGGGAAGTGGGCATCCTTACCGGAGTCCTTTATAAGGAGCAAACCACCTAGAAGCAGAGCCATTGATCAACTCATAAAACCTGAGATCCAATTCACCATCTCGAGGCTCATCGCTATATATATATATATATAAGCATTAATCTTAGGTATAGCCAACTGACCCTACCATATGATTTGGAGAGATTCAACTCAATGTTCATGGTTGGCAGCTTTTAGTTTTGTTTGTTTGTTAAGCTTGGCAGATCCTCCTTTTTCATTGATTTATAAAGCAAATTTACACCACATAGATTTGGCTAGGTGGCCTCAACTTGCCCGATGGGAAACCAAGTCTGTTGGCCACCTATCTGCATTGTATGCCAGCTAGTAGCAAAAAATCTTAAGTCTCTCTATCCAAGCTATATAAGTCTCAGATTCTTGTCCATACTCTAGAGGTCTACATACATATATAATTGCATAAAGAAATTTAAAAGCTACGCATATATAAACAAAAACATCAGAAGGTAGGCTTGCTAGTCATGTTGTTTAGCAGACGCTGATTCCACCAGTGCTAGATCCTTAGCGTTCATACCTGACAACCCTGTCTGGTCCAAGATACAAGGTAGGTGCCTCTCAATTTGGCCAAGCCGAACATCCTGTTTGTGCAGTTGGAACTGCACCTTCTGGAATTCATGCTTGTAATTCGGCATGCCTTGGACAGTAACAACCATGCCAACCGAAATTTGTTCCATTGCCTTTCCCAGTAGGCTTTTCATCAACTAGTAGAGGTAGAGGGTTTGCTTGAATTGAGTGATTCTTCCTCTAGTATTTCCAGGATCCGGGATGAGGACTCTCCAATCCTCCAGTTCTGTGTCCGTCTCACTCTCCTGCTTCACTTCTTCTTCCCAATCATCTAACAACTTGCGGATTTCTTCATTGGTTCCCTCTCGGTATGCGGTTGCCGCTTCACTAATTAACCTTTTGATAGACTTCCTGCCTCTTCGGCCATCTGATGGACCCAGTTCCGTGTCTTTCCTGGTCGCGTGAGGCTTCTTGCTGTGGCCTCGAGTTTTTGCAGGGTGTGCCATGGTCTCTCTGGCCCAATCTTGTATAGTGCAACAAATTGCATTCCAATTACATTTCATCGTATTTCAATAAGGTTTATGAACACTGGTGGTAGCATTGCAACGCTCCGACCTGCCAACATCATGCCCCCCTATCAGTTGCAATGCCCTATCCATCGAGGTTGCGGGCGGTTTCCCCAGGGAGGACCAGCCCAAGACCTACACCAGGGGTTGCGCTTCGCCACAAATGCCCCCTCTTAGCAACAGTCCAACATGCATTGTCTCCCTAGTCCCAGGTTGGGAGGTGCAGCCGCCTACAGGCTATCGGCCTACCCATGCTAGCATACTCTTTGTTATCCACCTAGTGTTAAAATTTGGGTACCAGAGGACAAGTGGTTCCCTAAGGCTTTGATCTTTGGCCTAGGGAAAAGTGTCCAAATTTATTTTTTACTTTTCTCCTAAAGTGACTTTATAAGTGGTAAAGTCAATTTAATTTAAAAGTGACTTTATAAGTGGTAAAGTTACATTCTAATTTAAAAGTGACTTTATAAGTGGTAAAGTTACATTCTACTTTAAAGGTGACTTTATTAAAGTGAATGAAGAATTAGAAAGTGAAAAAGTGACTATGGAAATAAAAGGCTAAGTGGGTCTTTGTTTAAGTGGGTGAGTTAAAAAATAGAAAGTGAGAATTAAATGCACTTTCGTATCTTAGGGTGCCTTACATATTCCTATGTCTCCAAGGAGAACAGGACCAAGCTAGAGCCCATTGCAGACAAGGGCATCTTTGTGGGTTATAGCGAGACTTTGAAAGTTTATCGGATTTATATTCCTGCGCAGAGGAAAGTGGTTGTCAGGCGGGATGTGAAGTTCGAGGAGGAGAGAGCTTTCAGGAGGTCACGGGAGTTAGAGTATCCAGAGTCACCAGATCCTCAGGAGCAGCTGAGTTAGTCATAGGGATCCAGTGGTCAGGGATCACGAGGTACGTCGATTACAGTGTCAGGTTCATCAGTGAGCAGTGGCTCTCAGAGTCAGGTAGGTGGTTCTTCAGGCAGCATGCAAGGCAGTCTGCAGAGCAGTTCACAAGGTAGTCCACTAATGGACAGTTCGCACGGTACTTCAACATCTACAGGCATAGGTTCAGGCATGAGGTCAGTTGACAGCCCTTCAGGAGTTCAGGCTTCTGATGATAATGAGGATTCTTTCACTCCGGTGGGAGAAGTATGCTCAGGGAAGAGGAAGCCCAAGTGGCCACATCAGTTGCTGGGCCAAAGAGACAGGTTAGAGAGAGTAAACCACGTGAGCAGTTCTGTAGTTACATGGCATTGGTAACAAGCATTGTTGACTCCGAGCCTTCTAGTTATGAGGAGGCAGCTGGCCAGCAGGTCTGGAGAGAGGCCATGATGGAGGAGTATTCTTCTATTATGAAGAACGATGTTTGGGAGGTAGTGCCGAGGCCTGAAGGTAAATCAGTTGTTACTTCCAGATGGCTCTACAAGATAAAGCATGCTGCAGATGGCAGCATCAAGAAGTTCAAGGCTCGATTTGTGGCGAGAGGGTTCTCACAGGTAGAGGGAGTTGACTATGAGGAGACCTTCGCTCCCGTAGCTTGGTATACATCTATTCGCTCCATTATATCGATTGCAGCAGAGATGGGTTGGAAGATCCACTAGATGGATGTGAAGACCGCATTTCTCAATGGCTTCATTCAGGAGGAGGTTTATATTGAGCAGCCGCAGGGCTTTGAGGTGCATGGGAAGGAGTCCCATGTATGCAGATTGAAAAAGGCACTTTATGGCCTGAAGCAAGCTCCTAGAGCTTGGTACTCGAGGATTGATACATACTTGCAGCAGTTGGATTTCACAAAGAGTGAGGCTGATCTGAACCTATACTTCATTGTGGTGGGTGAGGAGCCTCTCATTCTGGTGTTGTATGTTGATGACTTGATCATCACTGGTACAGAGAGACTCATTTGACATTGAAGGCTGCAAGAGAGATCTTGCTTTAGAGTTTGAGATGAAGGATATCGGCTTGATGCATTATTTTCTTGGATTGAAGTTGTGGCAAGAGGAGGGGCATTTCTTCCTGGGACAAGGGAAGTACATTGTGGATATTCTTAGCAGATTTCACATGGAGAACTGCAAACCCATGTCTACACCTATGATCACTAACTGGAAGAAGCTTCATGCTTTTTATTACGAGTTGGTGGATCCTACTCTATGCAGATAGTTGATTGGTTGTTTGATGTATTTGGTCAACACTTGACCAGATATATGTTTTACAGTTAACACTATGAGTCAGTTCATGTGTGAGCCCAGGAGAGTGCATTGGGTAGCTGCGAAACACATTCTTCGTTACTTGTAGAGGACTGTGGATTTTGGTTTGGATTATAGACAGGGTGATGGAGTGAGACTAACAGGGTACACGGATTCAAATTGGGCAGGTTGTGCTTCAGATAGGAAGAGTACTTCCGGGTGTTGTTTTGGGTTGGGTTCGGCAGTTGTGTCGTGGATCAGCCGGAAACAATAGTCAGTTGCATTGAGCTCAACTGAGGTAGAGTATATGGCTGCTAGTTTGGCTAGTTGTGAGGCCATATGGCTTCGCAAGATGTTGTTTGGTCTATTTGGTCAGGCATTGAGACCTTCAGTAATTTACTGTGATAATCAGAGTTGCATAAAACTCACGGAGAATCCAGTTTTTCATGACAGGTCAAAACATATTGAGATCAAGTATCACTTCATTAGAGACTATGTCCAAAAGGGAGCTGTCAAGCTTGAGTACATTTCTACAAATGAGCAGGTAGCGGACATTTTCACCAAAGCCTTACCACGGGGCAAGCATGTATACTTCAGAGACAAGATGGGAGTGGTGAGGAACACTTTCCTCGGTAAGAGGGAGTGTTAAAATTTGGGTACCAGAGGACAAGTGGTTCCCTATGGCTTTGATCTTTGGCCTAAGGAAAAGTGTCCAAATTTATTTTTTTACTTTTCTCCTAAAGTGACTTTATAAGTGGTAAAGTCAATTTAATTTAAAAGTGACTTTATAAGTGGTAAAGTTACATTCTAATTTAAAAGTGACTTTATAAGTGGTAAAGTTACATTCTAATTTAAAAGTGACTTTATAAGTGGTAAAGTTACATTCTACTTTAAAGGTGACTTTATTAAAGTGAATGAAGAATTAGAAAGTGAAAAAGTGACTATGGAAATAAAAGGCTAAGTGGGTCTTTATTTAAGTGGGTGAGTTAAAAAATAGAAAGTGAGAATTAAATGCACATTTATTCTCATCCCTAGATCTAAATGAATCTCAACCATTAGATCTTAGGGTAACCCAAAAGGTCATTTAGAGAATAAAAGGAGAAGAGAAGAGGAAAAGATCAATTCATTTTTTCATGAGCATTTGAGAGAAAGAGAAGAGAGAGCAAGGAGAAAATTTCTGAGCAGTGAGGAAGTGAAGGAGAGCAGCAAGAAGACATTTCAGCAAATCTGGGCAGCAACATTTATTGGCACACATCCCAAGGAAAAACCGTACAGCAGGAGAAAGACACAAAAATCGAGGAAGAGGGACAACAAGTTTTGGGCACATTTTTTGAGGCTGGCCGTACAACATTTAATGTTGTTTTATTGCTATAAAAATTTCTGTTTTGGTTGTTCGCTGATTGGCACAATTTTCGAGGTGGAGTTCAAGCACGGAAATCGAGATAAGTTGTAATTTGTGGTTGCTGGAATTTTTACTGTGTATTTCAGTTTCTTTGTAAAAGCATTTTCAAAAATAAAGAAGAGCTCTCAAACTGGTTTTCCCTAAGAGTTGTAGGGGGTTTTTCCAGGGTCACATTGACCAAAAATCACTGTGTTATTTTCTGTGTGGTTGTCATAATTTTGCTGTGTTTTATTTCTACGATTTCAGCAGTTGTGAAATCTCTAAATTTGTGTTTTCATAAAATTATTGTCATTTCTAGATTTTATAATTTTTATCATGCTTTGATTTAAAACTAAATGCATGGAGTGATAAGGAAAACTGATAACCGGAGTGGGGGTTGAAATTTCTTCACCCAGTGCTCAAAAGGAGGACCCAACCTAGGCATCCACCCATCCCTGAGCCCCATGACGTCGCCATCGCCATCCCGCCTTCCATAGCCAATTTTAATTCCCTCCCCGATTCCCCCCCCCACAGTGGTTCTCTTTCTTCTCCCTCATTCCCTGGTTTCTACAGATCCCCCTTCGACTACGCATGGTCATACTGCAGGGATTATCTTGCAAATTGCAAGTGAACTTGCTGACGCTAACGCCATGGCCCAACCCCCCAGCTTGACCGACGACACGCTTACATGCATCCATGCTAAGCCCTCTGCCTAACACCATCAAAATTCCCATACAGGAGAGCAGAATCTCAAAGCAAAGCGAAATGGAGAGGTTGCCTATCGGGTGCTAGAGACAAACGCAGAGGCCTACATATGCCACCAGCCAACCCCCCCAGTGCCCCTTAGTTTTACAGTCCTTCCCCATAATTCCTTCCCTCTCCCTCAAACGAAACCCGAAGCAGGTCAACATTATGAGAGCGGAGAGATAACTGATAACATACCCGTAATCCTTCGTGTGCAGTGGATGGAAGTGCTGCTGCTCATTGTGCCACAAAACCAGCCCGCCACACCAGTCTCCTTGCCCACAATCACTCCGATACTCACCACCCTTCTCTCCGGAGCAAATACAAAACTCAACACCTCTCTTCCTCCCGCTGCCACCTTTCCCATATACAGTACTCGCCATCATGCAAGGGGCCACCGCACCCATCGCCACGAGCGTGTGGGGGGTAGTGGGTCTGTACGTTGCAGTACACCCCATTAACCCTGAATTAAATTAATAATCTGCCGGCTCGCACCCTGATTGGGGCTGGCAACTTTTAGTTTTTAATTGTATGAATCCCTTCCCGTTCTAACACCAACCATGTTACTAATCTCTCTCTCTCTCTCTCTGTAAAAAATCCAAACTGTTCTTGTGATATACATTTAGAAAAAACAGTCTTCTGCCTATTTGCATTAATTTTAGAAATTTTCTTATAAATTGAATTGCATAATGAAATTGGCAGGAAATCTTCAAAGGAGGGAGGGGCATCTTGCTTAGGAATGAGTGCCACAAATGGTGAGTTAAATGCATTTAGAGCCTCGCCAGAAATTCTAGTTTCATTGACCACCCTTAGAAAATCTTCCTCCAAAAGGTCATAGAAGCCAAGATAAAATTCCTGTCTATCCATCCAAACCCAGACTTTTGGCTTTCTGAAAAGATTTCAGAACATCCTCGAGCAATTTTTCTGAGTCTTCTGCCTTTAATTCTTCATTTTGGGCTTCTGCAATAAACCATGGGAAGTATGAAGTCATATGGATGATCTCAGCTATGTTGGCCCTAGGAGGTTCTAGGTGTAGCCTTTTGAAATAGGAGAGTCCCATCTGAGCTAGGTCCTAAAATCTTCTGATCTTAGAACCATCCTCCTTTTCCATTTCCGAAATGTGGTGTTAATATGTTTCCTGTTTTTTGGATAGTTCTGAACAAAATTGGTGTCATCATCTCCTTCTGCCAACCTGACAGCTCTACTCTTCATCCTCCACTTTGCTTCCTCGAATCAAGTAACTTCCTTTTTGTCCCCTTCAATTCTTTTAACTTGGTCTTCTCTGTTTCTGTGAATATACCAGCAGTATTTTGATTGAACAAATGAGCTATGAAGGCTTTCACATTCAAAAGGTCCTGCTGGGAAAAATATGTACTTGTTTAGCCCATTCAATTGTTACCTTCTTTACACTTTTAAGATTGTCTGCAAATTGATACATTGCTGAATCTTCACAGGAATTATCAAACTGCTGCCATTCCTGCCTAGCAGGATGTACAATCTCTTCATCCTCTAACCACTTAAGATTAAATTTGCTGTGCCCAGAGAGAGTTTAAGTACCAATCTAAGACTATAATTTAAATCAAAACAGTCAAAGCCCAACTTAAGTAAATGGAAGATGTTGGCTGTAACACAGCTGCAAATGCCGAGAAATCAATTGTTTGTGCAAATGATTGTCCATCTCAGAGATATGGAAAATGTAACGTCAACACAAACTTACGATTGTATAAATAACACAGGGGTAGTTAAATTTCTGTGAGGGTATCAATTTGGTTTTGATACATATCTTCTAAAATTCCCATGGTATGTTATAATGAATCTATTATATGGCTGTTTTAGAATTATCTCAAAAATAATTATTGATTTTTGCATCTGCAAAAAATTATCAGTTGTCTTTTTTGGATTTGTAGAAAAAACTTAACTTTTTAATTACCTTGTTATCTTTATGGTTACCTACGTCTTTTGCAGGCTCAAAGAAGAATGCTGTATGTTGGATACATTGTGTTTGTAAAGTGGTTCTTTGCGCTTCTCATTGGCATTGGTAAGCAAAAAAAATTTCTGTTGGCTAGCTACCGAACATTGCCTTAATAAAGCAGAAATGATGACAGAAATGGCTTCTATCAATAAATCTTATTGCAACTTATGACTATAATCTTACTGCATCTTATGACTACAAGGTTAACAGTAGAGATTACCCTCTGAACAGATAGATTTTTTTTTTTTACCTGTATTCACCATTGGACATTTTGTCTGACAGAGTCTTAGCATGATCTGTATGATCTCATTCAAATAAAATTTATTTTGCTTTAATTGGTATATATGCTATCTATGAAAATAATGAGGCAAAAATCCGACTGATGAGTAAACCTTATTAAAGTGTTTAAAAATTGTAAGGGGGTGTGACATGTTCACACATAAGCTCTAACTACAAATCTTTGTGAGACCCTTTGCTTCTTTTGCATTTGATCTCCCTTCCACCTTTAGAAAATTACACGCTGTGTAGGTTTTAACCCTGTACAGAAATTACCTGCGTATGAATTCTAAAAACAGAAAATAAACAGTGGCGAAAGCATAAAACATAAAACAGATATACACAGAGATTTTCCTCTGGATTCCAAAACCGGGACTCCCAGATTGATTTTTCATTATATTCCTTTCAATGTTAACGGTTATGTTCTAATCCAGGGTTAATGGATTGGGGTTTATGGATGCTTCGGCATATATATATATATATATATATAAATCCCAAACCATTAACCCTGGATTAGAACATAACTGTAGTTCTCTTGACCGGATCTACAAGATACCATGGGTAGAAAACCATTATGCCCAAAACCATAGGTAGGTCCGCCCACCTAATATAGGGTCCAATTTTTTTTTTTTTTCCCGGGGCAACGGGATTACCACCCCCTTCAAACCCCCCAAAAGGGGGGGCAGTAGTGACCCCTCCCACTGAGCCCAGCGCAACGGAGGGGTGCTTGGCCACCCTCCCTTTAACCCCCCAGCTTCACATGTGGGGCTAGTCGTGAAAAGAATATAACACATACCCAACACGCTGAATGTTTCTCTTGACTGTTGTTTTTTCCACATATTTTGAAATGTTATTCTTCTCCCTTATTTTAATAGCCTCCATATTATTGTGTCATTTTCCTCAAGTTTTAGGATATCATCCCTTTGACCTTTGTGCTTATGTTTTCCAGCATTTCTCATTGTAATATTTTTTTCTTTCGGTTTTTCTGTTGGTATTGACTACAATTGTATTTTTGTTTCTGTGTTTTCCTCTTGTTGTCACACAATCACTCACTTCTCGAGATAATGTCCTAAAGGTCTTGCGAGGAGAACTAAGAGGAAGGCCACTGTCAGCTCACCAACCCTTTTCTTCACTTTAGGCTGGCTCTCATCCGGCTCGAGGGGGACTTCCCTAGAATAAGATTGTTAGAACTTGGGCTAGAAAGTCCAATGTGAAATAAAAGATGGTTCTAGCAAGACAAATTTTTATGAGTTGAGTAAATAAAGTGGATAGAAGGACCAGCGATTAGTGTCTTATCATTGGACATATGGGGTCAAATTAAGGTTCACAGGAGGCTGTCCTATTGAGGAAAAGATGGTAATTAAGGCTGAAACACTAGCGCTACAAAGGCCCTTTCCTTGCTGTCCCAAATTCCAAAAACGTAACTATGGAGATTACTAAAGCATATGAACTCCAACATGTATGAAGATTATGATTACCCAGAATGAAATATGTGCGTTCAACGAAACATGGAGAAATAATGCAGCCATAAACACATCCCAATGATCACATGGAAAATGGAGAGAACCTACCAAATTCTTACTTCATAAACATATGTCAAGATATTTCAACAGCAAGAGAAATTGCCATAAATATCTGAAAGATTTACTCACCCACAGAATAGATGAGTTGATCCTCTGAACACATCCAATAGATATTCAACTAATTTCCAAGGGATTTCTCCCCAAATCCAACCATGAGAAATGTGTGAGGGAGCTACTCTTTAAATAAAGTTGAGCTCCATCTCCTTTTATATAAAATATAAATGTCTCTCTTAGATCCACAATTTGCTCAAGGGATAGTAATAAAATAAATAAATACTCAACCTTCTCGACTACTTCTCAGTTCTCCCAAAAAAAGAAACAAGTGATTTTAGATCGACTTCTCTTCCAATAAGTAATAATAATGATCAGCATGACCAACTCAAATTGTTTCCGCATCCCTGGGATCTTTAAGATTTTATTCTTTGTGATGATCTTCTCCTATATCTGGGTGCATCTCTTCCTCAACTCATTTGATCAAGTAAAAGGAGGTCCAAAGGTCCATATGGGCTTACTCAAGAGGAGCGCTCCAATTCTTTGACTATGATTTTCATTCATGTACATAAACAGCCATCTTTAAGAGGTTTGTTTTCTTCCTTAAACCATGCTAGCTGTTTCCTCCAAGAAAGCTAACAAACTCTTCAAGAATTGAAAGAATGGATGATGCTGTGCAATAACTGATTTTAGGTTGCTACAACAACCTCCCCCAAACGAAGTGACCTGCATATGTGTGCCAATAATGTAGAAGCATGTGCCAAGCACAAAATAACCACCATTCAGGATTCCAAGACAGGGTGTTCTAGGAATGAATGCATGAGTGGACCACATCTCCATTAAGGTCTCAACCACCACATAAAAGGTCCACAAATATAACTGTTATGCGGTTGAGTGGACCTAGTGAAATATTCTAGGTGGAACAGCTTTCAAAGCTTGCCAGCAACTCCATGGAATAATCAAAAGAAGCTTTGGAGGTCTCCTTAAATGAGGTGCTCTTGTAGCTCACATGGTGATCATTAAACACTGTTCTCATCTCCAAGGCTGCTGGAAAGTCCTTACTGCTGGCACATCTTTACTGCAGGTTAGCTCAGTGAAACATCTCAAGTGCTTGAAACTCCCTTAAGATAATAGTGCTGATTGTTTCTTTTTATGCTATGTGCCTCCCTTGGTAGTGGCCTCTGACTATGTAACAAACTCAAAAGATCTCATAAATGAATATGCAAAAGATGGATGTAATGAAGGGTGTTCTCAAACCATTGCTGTGAGTCCCTAGCAGTATGAACATTGAGATAAACAGGGCAGCAATGATAAAATCACCTTTTTCAGCCTCTAATTGATGCTGTAATACATTAGTGATCTTTGTTTGTGGAGCGACCCTCATAATTATTCCTACTGCTGGCTGTATGATGGAAACTGTGTGATGATGGACGGACTATAAACTGTTTACTTATCATGAAGAGAAATTCTGCTATAATTGTTCACCTTCCAGCTGCCAAATACTTAAGGCCTGGTAAACCCTGAACAGACTAAACACTAATTTGTGAGTACGCAGCAATCAAGCTTTGTTAGACAGCTGCTTGGTAGGAAGGAATACTGGCAGCTACATGAAGGCTTCCATGGAACATCTGAAAATTTCAAAATTGATAATTGTCTTGCTATGGACAAATGTCAAATATATATCTGGTAGCAGTCTCTAACAGCAATTGTGGATTCATCCTCAAGGTAAACTTTCCCTGTAGTCTTCTGGGAGACTTCCATGTCAATGATGATGGTATATTTGAGATCCTTGTGAGCTCATGATTTTGATGCGCTACTTTCTGGTGACATTTGAGACACTGCTATTTTTAGCAAGGGCTACATGTTAAATCTGATCACACATTTTGAATCCAAATTGAAAATTGAGATCGATGAGTATAGTTTCATGAGCATTCAAGGACTCTCTATTTTTAGCAGTGCCTATTTTTAGGCATGCTATTTTTGGCAGAGTTTTACTAGCTGTTCAACATTTTCTAAATTTTCCTATTTTTAGGGGGATTGCTATTTTTGGCACATCTATTTATAATTTTATATTATGCGACATGTGGCAGTCTCATGTGATGGCATGACGACTTCTTGTTGAGACACGTGGCAGTTTCTGGGACAGGCAAGTGGTAGAATTTGGACACATAGATGAGTCAATAGTGATGTGGCGAGCACATCGGTAAATTGGGGGATTTCTTGAGTCATTAGAGCACATGCATGAGTCAACTGGAGTCCACTGGGGACATAGGCATAGATGTAGGAGTGAGTTGGCACCCTCTGGGAGTTAACTGGGTCACATGCATGCATGGAGTTAACAAGATACTCTTTTTGAGTTAAATAAGCACATGCACTCTCTCTCTTTACTTCACTTCAGTTTAACTCAGATTATCTCCACCTCACTCAAGTTCACTTTAGTTTGACTCTATTGCATTAGTACTTCACTCCATTTTATCCTTAGTTGACTAATGCATTGGTTTCTCTCTCTCCACTCTATCCTCACTTCACTCCACCTTTCCTCTAGTGAACAAGGTGCATGGATTATTCCCTCCACTTTTCCCTCTAGTTAACTAAGTTTTCTTCACTTTCATTGTTAGTCACACTCTAGCAAACCTCCACATCACCCAAGTGCATGGTTTCTTCTCTAGTTCGTTGCCATTTAATGAAGAGAGACTCCTAACTTGACTAGTCACATTAACACTTCTCCTCCACTTTGAGTCCACTCAAACTACACTATAGGATACTTCATCTCATGACAATGCAGAGCTTCCCTAGCGAAAATCAAGCGCTTAGCTACTACTCTTCGGATTAAGAGAGTTCACATTAATTTGGACTAAGGCATACGTTCACTTGATGGGAGTTGGATGGTGAGTTCACTTAACTAAACTAATTAATGCACACGAGAATGATTCGTGGCTAATTTGACCAACCTATCTCACTAATGCGCATAGGGGGAAAGAGTCCTTAAAAAGAAGGTGTTGGTTATATTGAAGCTTGTGGTAGCTTCAGAAGGTCTTTTGCATAGGCTTGGTGTCTTAACATGTGGAAGATGATTTATTGCCTCTTTAGGTGTTTGCTTGGTGGAGAAAGTGATTCATGTCTTCTTTCATAAGTCTAACTTAGGAAAATTTCAATAACTAAAGTCAATTAATTATTATGGACTAGTAAGTCATTTTATAAGGATAAATAATGTAATTATTAAGTGACTTAGTAATAATCTCAACCATTGATCTCTAAGATGTTCTAGAAGGCAGATTCAGGTTAGGGATTTGAGCTTAATGAAGACTATAAAAGAAGCCTAGTGAAGAGGTGAAGAAACAAGAACAAGGAGGGAGAAGCAACGACAACATTTTTGGGAAAGTTCTCAAGAATGAGAGGGCGAATTTTTTGGAGCATGAGGCTCAGCTTGACTGAGGAGAAGGAAGAAGAATATAAGGATAATTTTGTGATGTTTCCAGGAGGCCGATTTGCTAGGAATTGGAGAGGTTGAATTGCTGAAGTGAGAAGGAGGCGCAGTTGTTGGGGAGGTTGATTTTCCAGGGCTGAGTCATGAGTGCGCAAAGGCCAGGTGAGAGCTAGGTGCAGAGGTCGATTTTCTGGTGAGAGGTGGGCTGGTTTTCTTTAGTCCGAATTTCTTCAGAGGTTGATTCCAGTTGGTTGATTTTCCTTAGGCCGAATTATTTTAGTGGGGCCGAGTTGCATGTTCCAGTCACTGTATTTTTCTTTGTAAATTCTCAAGTCTTGATTTTCCAAATTAATAAATGACAAAGAATTGTCATGGGCAAATAATTTCTATTGCAATGTGTGATTGATCTCTCCGATTTATTTCTGTTGCATATATTTCTAGATGTTAAAATACCAGTGATTTTATTTTTTGGTAATTCAGGATTTATTTTGTTAATTAAATAAATTGTTGGGAATAAATAATTTTCGTGAGAAAATAAATCTGGGTTGGTATTAGGAGATTTAACATGGTATCAAAGCTTTCTAGATAATTTTGAGAGTGAGATCCAAAATCTCTAGGGTTTGCAACACGAGTTTCTCTTTTATATGACATTAGAATTATTTTTAAATTTTGCAGTTTGATTTTATGGCTGTGGTCTTGTTGACCACGCCATGTCAACTATCCATAGTTGTACATGTTTTGGCGCAAGGATTTCCATCATGTTCGAGCACTTAGATGATCCAGATATTCATCATTATCAGCTATATGTACATTGAAGTTTTGTAAACCCATTCTGCATTTTGTAATGTAAATGATGCTAGTAAGACAAATGTATGTTACAACCAAGGTAAGTTTATCTTTCTGATGATGATTTCTGTGCTAAGAGGTTTTTTGTCTCACTTATTCATGTGTGTTTCTAAACACGGATGATCGACAAAGTTTTTCCCTCTAGCCTCACCCTAAAGCTAGGGTGGATTTTGTTGTCAGAATCTTAAATGAGTCATAGTGTTATTTATCGAGTCTTTGTAAAAGGGATTTGGGAATAATTCTATCATGTCCGAGCACTCAGATGATCCATAGATTCATCATTATTAGCTATATGTACCCTGAAGTTTTGTAAACCCATTATGCATTTTGTAATGTAAATGATCCTAGTAAGACAAATATATGTAACAACCAAGGTAAATTTATTTTTTTGATGATGATTTCTATCCTAGGAGGTTTTTTTCTCACCGATTCATGTGTGTTTCTAAACATAGATGATTGGAAAAGTTTTTTCCTCTAGCTTCACCCCAAAGCTAGGGTGGATTTTGTCGTCAAGATCTTTAATGAATCCTAGTGTTATTTATCGAGTCTCTTTAAAAGTGATTTGGGAATAATTTTAACTATTTGGTTAGATTATTTTATTACAAGTCACTTAGTCTACTAGATCATATTTTGTTTCGCAAAAATGGATAAATGTTGAGTGTTTATAACGAACGGGTGTCCCCCCTTCATGGGTTAGAAATGTAATATTTCATCTAAATAATATTTCAGCTATAATGCTAAAGTATTAGAGGGTTGGAAAAATTAATAATCCCCTTATGAGTCAATTAATTAAATTTTCTGGTTAAAATAAATTAAAATGCTAAAGCCAGAAATTTAATTATTTTAGGTCCTAGGATACATTAAATTCTCCAACATTTAAAATTCGTGCGTTTTAAAGTTTTTGATTTTTGGAGGTCCCCAACCAAGGGAATATTGAAAATTTCAAGATATTTTGGACCCTTGGGCCTTAGTAGTTAAGTCAAAGTCGATTTTTTGGGGCAATTAACTCAAAATAATCAATTTTGAGTAATTAAAAGGAAATTAAAATTGAAAGCGAATTTCCTCAAAAAGTAACTTTATTTCAACAATGATGATTAAAATATCATTTGATCTTCATCAACAATTGAGATTGCTTTGACGGGGATCAAGCTATTTAGCTGTTGGAGAATTTATATATAAATTAAAGGTCTCTCTCCATTATTTGGATTCGATCATTGAATCGTGTACTTGCTCTGAGAAAGCTCTTAACTTTTTTCTGGTTAATAAAACGCAGACTTTGTGGTTTCAGACTGTGGTGTCTCTTTCAAATTTATGTGGGTAATATTGCTCTTAATACTCTGTTGCTTTTATTTGTATTTGTTGGATGATAGCCTTTGAGGATTGATCTGTGCACAGGTATCTTGCACAAATTATCATTTTGATTTGATAGAACTAACATGTATCTCTATTTTTTGATGATCTTATGATTATTTTGAATCTCTATTAATCTAACAATCAGATCTAAGTGTGCAAAAGTTATCATTCAGGATTTGGGCGTTTGGGGAAGTCCTCAGCTGGACCAACTGACTCTCAGATTACAAAATCTAAAGAGCCTACTGTTTTTAATTTCTGAAGTCATCTTACAAAATATTTTATTTGCAGGGTTTTTCTTGGGCTTGTGCCTCTTTAAAATTTCCAGTTTATTTATAAATTTGTGCAAAATTGTTTAGATCTGGCTAATAGAGGGCTTTGATCTGCAGATCTGCTAGATCTGTAGAATATTATTGTAGATTTGTAAATTTCAATTTTTTTAATTCATTGGGGTTTTGGGTATTTCATATTTTTGTATATAGAGGTTTTGGGGTTTTCTGCCTTTTGTTTGTGTAGGAATAGATTTGAAGATTGCAGACGATTTTTGTGGATTTTGGAGATAGATCTAGGCATTGAAGGGCAAAATCTGATCTCCATTTTATTTGCAGGTTGAAGAGAATTTTCAAAAAGATCGTGGGCAATTTTTTTTAGGGCCTGGAGGCCCTGAGTTGGCCATCTCCATCTCCCTGCTCCCTCTTCTTTTCTTCTTGGTCTGCGCTCGACCTTCCCTCCTTCTTCTCGGCCTCCTCCATTCCCTCTTCTCCCTCATCCTCCTCTCGGCCTCCCTCATCTCACCCTCAAGCCTCTCTTCTTTCACTCCCTATCACCAAAATTTTTTCCCATAAAATTCCCAAAAAATTTTAACAATTTTTTTTAACAAAAATTTGAGATAATTTTATTTTTTTGTTCTTCTCCTTCTAAGTTTGGTATTTGGATTTGAAGATTTTCAGTGACTTGGGCAGCTTGTCTCCAAGTATCTTCAAGCCCCTAAGGGCTGACTGGTGCACATCCTCTAAACCCTTACCTCATTTCATTTATCTGATTGAAAGCAAGACTAATACTGTCATAAAATTTCAGTTAACTAAAGTTTAGCAACAAATTTAGTTTGCAATCTTTTATTGCAGTACATTTCAGAAATAGAATTATTTTCAGAAACTTTTGCATGCTAATTGACAAATTTTTGAATATTATTTCACTGTTTTTTCAGTAATTTATTTCTGAGTTTTAAGATCAAATGCATCACTAGATTGAAAATAGTTAAACTTAGAAATTTTCTGAATTATTAATTATTAGTTTGTCATTTGAAGTTTCTGCTGTTACACAGAGAAAAAATCTGAATCTTAAGTGGTTATAGGAGTTATTGTTTAAAATAAATTGTTGGCATTACCATTTGTTTTAAGAGCAGATTACTAGAACTGATATTTCAGACTTTGCACCTAATTGTTGTGATCTGAGTTTAAACACTTAATTTAATTTCTGAAGTACATTTGTTTTTACATGCTCATTCAGGAAGGATTAATTTAGTTTTACTTATGCATCTAATGATCTCTGATTGAGTACCTCATACAAATGGATTTCTGAATATAAAGTGTTTTATTTCCAACATTTTACATTGGTTTCCTATTGTGTTTTTAGTAATTACTTGTGCAGACTTCATATTTTACATTGCTAGTATAAGTATTTGTTTTCACATTAAGATCATTTTTCTGAGCCTTAAGTTAAAAACCACTCAAGACATATTTATGGAATAACTCATATTTTAGGCCCTCCTTTCACATCATTTCACTTTGCATTTGCATACTATGCTAGTACTTACACATTAAAATTTTACTTCCAAGCATAAGTTTGGTCGATAAAAACATTAAGGGATCAAACTTAGAACATGCATTTAACTAAAATTAATCAAGTCCTTGCATTTCACATAGCTTTTAAGTTTTGCATTTGCATATAAGATAGTCAAATCATTCATCAGCAGTTTTCCATCCATTACTTGGACTTTATTTCCTTTGCAAGATAGTTGACTCCACAAGGCACTGGTATCATTTTCCTCAAATCAAATTGAATCCTTCAAAATCTTGCGCAATCTAAACAAGTATTGGTTGCTTAGCTGTGTCTCCCAGATTGGTTGGTTCCCAACTAATTTTCCCTCATTCCATTTCCATAGGGTCTACCTCTCTTAGTCTGCTATTGGGAGACAACTCAAACAGAGAGAGTGGGGATCAGTGTGACAACCCTTGATCTGAGCCGTTGTCACAGTGCCTAGACATTCTATGCGACAACATGTCTATTTGTGAAGATGGTATCACCGAGTAGTTTGCGATATGAAGATAGGTTGTTGTTGGAATTTCTAAGTCTAACTGTTAGAAACCCTTCATGTACTTTATTAATTTATTCCTATCTACTTGTTCTGTTAATTAACAAGTTATTTACCATGTAAATACTGGAAATAAATACAAGTACATGCTCAACACATTACAGATCATCAACTGAAGGAAACAGAAACAAGTACACAAGTGACACCGTTGTTTTTGGACTAATGTCCCCAGAAAAACCCAATGCGGGAAAATCGGTGCAACTATCTGAGAGTTTGATTTATTAAGCAGTTTCAGAATACAATCTGGGTGCCAAATCCGGCTCACCCAACAGAGAAAAATCTCGGCAGTAGTACCTCTCTACTCGGAAGCAGATATTCCGGTTGAAACCCCGGATAAACACTCTGGCAGCTTCACAGCTCCAATCTGCCCCACGAAACCCCAGCTTCAGCCTCTAGGGACTGCGTCAGCTCTTTCTGGCCCAACGTCACTCTGGCTTGGCCTGTGTCAGCCTCTGGAGGCACTGCGTCAGTCCTCTGGCCCTTTGCATCACTCACACTGGCCCTTTGAGGCACTGCGCAGCTCTTGGCTGGCTCTGCGTGAGCCTTGGCTGGCTCTGTGTGAGCCCTAGCTGGCTCTGCGTGAACCCTTGGCTGGTTCTGCGTCCCTCTCTCTGGCTATTGCGTTGATCCTCTCGGTGCTATCTCTGCCTCTCTGCTTCTGTATTCGCTGCCCCTCAACTGCAACTCTGATCACTCTCTCAACTTTCTTAGCAAACCCAACCCCAGAAAGTCGAAATCTTGATCTCTTGGTGTGTTCTCCAAGTGACCCTCAAGCCTCCTCTTATACTTTTCTCGTTGACAAATCAACGGTCGAGATTAAGTCCCTAATCAGTGGCTAAGATTAGATATGGCTTGATTTGTGACTTTTGGACCATTCTAACATAGTTTTATATGAATTCACATTAATATTTTATTTTCCATATGTTTAGACTTAGGGACTTTATTAAAAATATTAATTATTTTAATATCTCCCAAATTGTTTAGAATTTGCCCAAACCTTTTCTAGGTATTGGAGATCTTATGTGCTTTAGCCTCTCCACCAATTTTCGTGGCTAGAGCACATCCGATGCTACCCCAAATCAACACTCCCTTTTAGCGAGGACTGTGCTCTAGCAATACTCCTCACTGAGTATCACCCTGATCATCCAACATCGGTCCCTATGCTGATGCTAGGCCTGCTGCCCATCATCTGCACTGCTGCATCCTGTACTGCTACCCATGGCCCTGCCGCTGCATCCATACTGCACCTCCCTCTGCATCCGTGCTGCTGCCCATGGCCCTGCCACTGCCACTGCTGCATCTGCACTGTAATCCCTCTCATCATGTTGCATCGTGCTGCCCATAGCACTGCCATTGTTAACTGCTGCACTGCAACTCAGTTACTGAGAAGTAAGTAACTGATCTCCCAACTCTGACATCTCCTTCAGGCGAAAGACACCCATGATGCTGAAGCTCCCTCTGTCGCTGATAAGTTCTCCCTCTTTGACCTCTGCGTTGCTGCAACTATTCCATGCATCTCGCACCGTTGCACACCTCTCTATGCCATCTTGCACTGGTGCAACATTCCTGTGCTTCTCGCACTGCTGCCTCACGCTGTCTTGGGAATCCTGCATTATAGCTCCCTCTGTCGCTTCATTTGCATTCGTCTCCACTGACATCTGCCAGTACTGCTACTCCTCTTTGGGGCTCCCGTAGCAAGGTCTAATCCAAGAGGTTGGGTACCTCGAGGATCCCGCCCCTCATCTCTTGTAGTCCGTCTGACTACAGCTTGATGTCTCCCCACTTCCGCTCAAGTGGTGTGTGAGCACTCATGGCACAGTCATCGTCTGTCTCCACTTCCTTCTCTGCCCTTGCTGGTGCAGCCTTGGTCTTGGAGGCCTCTCTCTTGCTCTTCTTCCTTGGACACTGGGTCGCATAATGACCTAGCTCCCCACAGTGAAAGCATTTGACCTTGGAGAGGTCCTTCTTCTTCCGTTTCCCCTGCTTTCCCTCAGATGCTAGGGCAACATCCACCTCCTTCTCCTTGATTCTGATCCCCTTGCCGTTGTTTCCTGTCTTGCTCAACCTTCTGATCTCTTCTTGGCGAAGAGCCGCCCACATTTCCTCCCAATCTGGAAGGGTTGCCCTGCCTAGTATGCTCTGGACAAACACCTCCCAGTCTTTTGAGACTGCGTTCAGGGTTGTTCTCACCATCAATTCTTGATTCGGCGTGGCTCCTATGGAAGTTAGCTGATCTTGGATCTCCTTCAATCGACTGAGAAAGGGGTTGATCTGTTCTCCCTTCTGCATCTGGTATGATCGCAACTGATTTTCTAGTAACATCCTTCTCTGCACAGAAGTATGCTGGTACAATTTCTTTAGGGCCTCCCACATCTCATTTGCCATGTTCTTTTCGGCAATATGTGGTACCACATGGTCCTTGACCCCGTCAAGAATGATGCTCTTGGCCCTCGCCATTGCCTCTTTGTATTTGTCGTTATCAGCTGGGTCAACTGGGATAACTATTGTCCTCAAGACGAAGTGCTTGACACGATTTCTGTCTAGAACGGATAGGATTATGGCCTTCCAGACTACGAAGTTTGAGGCTTCGTCCAGTCTATCTTGGTCTCTTACCTCGTTCACTGTGATCTCGTTGCTTCTCTACTTCCCTCCTAGAAGGTCTTGGAGTGACCCCCTCTGAGCCTCGATTTCCCTCCTGGAAACCCTTCTGCCAATATCGAGATGCCCCCCACTCTGATCGTTAGTGCAACTGCACCACTAATCCGGATTTCTCGGCTAGAAATCCTCGGTAGCAACTCCCTCCTGTTTGGCCTTGCCCTGTTAGGCACTGTTCTGACTACAGTACCCCACCAGCTCCACTCTGCAACTTACCCACAACCTCCTAAACCCCAACAAACTGAAGGTTAGTGCTGCTAGGCTCTGCGCAATCCCGACACTGACAAATCAACTTCCTCAGCCAACTGCATTAGCCTTCCTAGCCTCTGTGTGGCTCTGTGTGAGCCTGTCTTTGCCTCCCTCAGCCTCTGTGCTGCCTCTTCTTGGCTCGAACTTGATGACGTAGGCATTGCATCACCCCTTCCTTGCTGCTTCTCTGCTAGGAACAACTTCTGTCACTCGGGACCACTGTTTTCTGCTATTGTTGCTCTGCTCGGTTGATGTCCTTAGTTCTCTTGTGATCTGCAACCACGCTCTGATACCATGTTGGAATTTCCAAGTTTAACTGTTAGAAACCCTTCATGTACTTTACTGATTTATTCCTACCTACTTGTTCTATTAATTAACAAGTTATTTACCATGTAAATACTGGAAATAAATACAAGTACATGCTCAACACATCACAGATAATCAACTGAAGGAAACAAAAACAAGCACACAAGTGACACCATTTTTTTTGGACTAATGTCCCCGAAAAAACCCAATTTGGGAAAATCGGTGCAATTATCTAAGGGTTTGATTTATTAAGCAGTTTCAGAATACAATTTGGGTGCCAAATCCGACTCACCCAACAACGAAAAATCTCGGTAGTAGTACCTCTCTACTCGGAAGCAGATATTCCGGCTGAAACCCCGGATAAACACTCCGGCAGCTTCACACCTCCAATTTGCCCCACGAAACCCCAGCGTCAGCCTCTAGGGACTGCGTTAGCTCTTTCTGGCCCAACGTTAGCCCAACATCAATCTGGCTTGGCCTGTGTCAGCCTCTGGACTCTGGAGGCACTACGTTAGTCCTCTGGCCCTCTGCGTCACTCACGCTGGCCCTCTGAGGCACTACGCAACTCCTGGTTGCCTCTGCGTCAGCCCTGGCTGGCTCTGCTTGAACCCTTGGCTGGTTCTGCGTCCCTCTCTCTGGCTACTGCGCTGATCTTCTCGGTGCTATCTTTGCCTCTCTGCTTCTGTACTCACTGCCCCTCAGTTGCAAGTTTGATCACTCTCTCAACTTTCTCAGCAAACACAGCCCCAAAAGTCGAAATCTTGATCTCTTGGTGTGTTCTCCAAGTGACCCTCAAGCCTCCTCTTATATTTTTTTCATTGACAAATCAACAATTGAGATTAAGTCCCTAATCAATGGCTAAGATTAGGTCTGGCTTGATCCATGACTTTTGGACCATTCTAACACAGTTTTATATTAATTCACATTAATATTTTCTTTTCCCTAAGTTTAGACTTAGGGACTCCATTAAAAATATTAATTATTTTAATATCTCCCAAACTGTTTAGAATTTGCCCAAACCCTTTCTGGGTATTGGAGATCTTATGTGCCTTAGCCTCTCCACCAATTTCGTGGCTAGAGCACATTCAATGCTACCTCAAATCAACAATTGTATGGGGTTGCTAATTTCAGTCCCTAGAAAGAGCGAATTACCATGATTTTGAAAATGAATGGTTTATGGGATCTTGTGAACACATAGATTCATGTTCCTTTAGATCCAAACCTTGCAATGGAGCATAATCACAAAGATATGAAAGCAAGGTGTATACTCTTGGATTGTGTGAGAGATCACATAATTCCTCACATATCAGGGAATGACACCGGACGTCAGATGTGGGTAGCTTTGACTTGTCTTTATCAGAGCACAAATGAAAACAGAGAAATGGTGGTGGGAGAAATTAAAAAGCACCAAGATGAACATATCTGAGACTGTAACATCTTACTTCATGAGAATCTATTAGGTTTGTGATGAGCTTGCAGCTGTTGGGGAATCTATGATTGACTCAAAGCTTGTGAAAATTTCTTGAAAGGGTTGCATTAAGCATTGGACAACAAGATCTTGATTGGAGCCGGTTGTGGGATGAGACTTCATCTAGAAGGAGATCTAGGAGAACTCACTGATTGAAGGACATCGAAATGGTGTTGAGGAGAAAGAAGAGCTTGCTCTTACTACACAAGCAAAAAGGGCAAAGGGAAGGCCAAATAGAACTAGAGTGGAGGAGGACCTTCGCATAATAAAAGGAGAAGGACAAAGTCAAGTGCTTTGCGTGTCACAAGTTTAGGCATTTTGCTCGTCAGTGTCTAAACAAGAAGAAGGGAAAGCGAAAGATAGTTACGACAACCGCTACATAGATGGATGAGATGGCTGAAAAGTTCAAGGAAAACTTTGCCTTGGGGTCATGCCTTTCTGGAACTGTCACGAGAGGTGTCTGGTTTGTGGACCGTGGAGCATCTCGTCACATGACGGGATTGTTGATGGTAGCCATGGTTGGTATTTTCATTATGACGAAATTGGAAATTTAAAATACATTTATACCTCCTAAAAGACGACAAATCGGCTCCACTAAATGTCAGGTCGGTTGGGCCCCTTAGAGGCAACCATTCGACCCCCTATGATGATTATAGATACGTGACAATTGCTCCTCATTTGGGTAACTCGTTTTTTGGATTATTATCATTGTTTTCTACGAGCTAGTAGAGGGAAGAGGACGACGGAATCTGTGGAAAGTATGGAGGCATGTTTCTTGATATTGTTCTGGTCAATTATCATGATTATCATTCTGTTTCTGGATATTTTGATGGACATTGGATTGATTAACATTCTGTTTCTAGATATTTTGATGGACATTGGATTGATTAACATTTTGTTTTTGGATATTTTGATGGACATTGGATTGATTATCATTGTGTTTGGATATTCTCTCATAAGGAACGCAGTTTTAGGTTTTCCCCTTTGTGGGTTTTGCCTTGGCCTCAAGCCTAATTTCTTGTGTCTCTTGTTTATTGTCTCACTGTGGATTTTACTACTCATTTCATGTTTGATAGTTGTAATTTTCTTTTGTGTAACTGCTTGATGATGCTATGAATAATGGATAAATACCGTCAAAATCTAATCATTAGTAGTTACCTGTTGAAGAAATTATTTTTCTCAGCGTGTCCTAGAAAAACATGGAATCAGAGCTGGTCAAAGAGCAGTTGAAATCTATATCTCTAGAAAAAGGACAAACTTCTCTAGATCCAATCCAAGCCTCTTGTCCAAATTTCAAGTCCAAATTACAGGATTCTGTGGTAGTTCGAATTTCAAGTCTCATTAATAGTCAGAATTACAGGCCTCTCAGGATCCGGGTTCTGTGATCTCTGTGGCATTCTTTCTCTATGGTTTATGCAAATTTGTAGCATGATTCCTCTATGGCTCATGCGGAATTCACTCAATCGAAGTTCTGTCACTCCTCTATGGTAGGCCTAAAGCTAATCCAAGACAATGTACTATGGAGCAGAAGTGAAGGCATCCAACTACTGAATCAAAAGTCACTCTGTGACTCAAGGTCTGAAGATTCTGTGATGATCCAGGTATCAAGGGACCTTAGTACTGAATCAAATTTGAGCTTTTGATTGAAGTTTATTGGTGATCCAAGATGGCCATTCGAAGACTATGATGTGATGAGATCTAGGAAGTCTTAGTCTTCCTCTTTTGTGGTATTTCTTCTAGCCAAATTTCTGAGTATGATTAAATCCAAAGTAATATCTTGTTATCAAAAGAAAGCGAAGATCCTTGTCGCCTTCTATGATATGAAGAAGGACAAAATCATGGGATATTAGATTGTGGATAATCCAAAATCAATGATTGGAAAGTCTTGTAATATTTTAGGACCCAAGGCATTTATCTCCTGTGGAAATCTGCGAACTCCGAGGCACAAAATTCTTGTGAATTAATGCGAGGTCTAAATCATTAATCCTCGTGGAATATTGAGAGTCTGTGACTCATCCTGTGATATCCAAGTTTTCCCCGTAAGTCTAAGATTATATGAAGACCTAGTTGGGGACCTTACATACTTTTTGAAGGATTGACTTGGGATGTTATCTACACATGGCATATTAACTAATAATCCCTCTTCAACCGGATTAGATTTAAAACTGAGTAGGCCTATCATATTTCATGCGAAGTCCATTCGTCTAACTAATTGAGTTTGTCTGATTTGTACCTCTGTTTTGATCCTATGCAAGTCAAGTATGGAAAACGAAACCTATGTGTGAGATTATCTGAAGTGTATTGTATGAAGCCCAAATTACATTACATGACTATGATTAAAAGGAAGGCGTCCGTTCTCTCTAAGACCCTTTGAAGCAACCAACTGTGATGGGTATCTCTATCTCTATATGGAAGACGAAGTCTATAACTTTTATGATGCAAGGATCACTATGATCCCTCTAATGTTAAGCATACAATCTCTGTGATACGATGGGACCTATCTCTGTGACAATTGCCATCTTTGAAGCATTCAAGCTACTGCTATTGAAGATAGAGGCAATGTGACATATATATATATATATATATATATATATATATATATAGGCTTAGTACTATAAAAGGGTCGGTGTTAGGTAATCTTCACTGAAAGAAGCCAACATTATGATTTTGGTCTAATCTATGCTCTTAATGATTATAGATCTCCCACCATAATTGATTGAATGGAATGATCACTTGCCATAAAAGCTGCACTCGTAGAAGAAGCTCTTGAAAGAGAAGTCATGGAAAGATATGAAAATTGGATTATAGGCCCTAGTCCTAAATGGAGAAAGGAATTACTATAGCAATGTCAAAAGGTAAATTTGGGTGAAAATTCTAGACGACCTGGACACCTAAACCTGTGTTACCAATGTTTCTTCATTCTGGATACTTGTGCAACTTTGTTTTTTACACTGTTTCATCACTTTTCTTTTGTATGACAATGATATACTAACGTCGATTTTAGAAAAAAATAAAGAATTGGGTAAATAGTCCAACATATAATATTATAATCCATTTGGGGCAATAGATAATGATAATAAATTTTGTAATCTTATCTAAAGCGCTAGAGTCATCTCACATTTACTACTTACCTCCCTTCTTTGGTGCTTGTTACCTACCCAAAAGTGGGTAACCCATAGTAGAATTTTTTCTCCTCCTTGGATAGCTAACTAGCCAACAACCCTATATGATTAGCACATGACATGATGCCAGGATCTTCCACTTCTTCCTCCGGTTAGATTTCTCTTTCCCATTTGGCATTCCTTGAACAAAGGTGGGTCGTCCTTCAGTAGCTACTTTAACCATTTTGCAATTATGTTCTTTCACTTAATGTTATGCACATACTAATATGGATCAAGCTACAAATTGGATGATTGACTGATCTTGATTGTATTCTCGTTTCCTCACTTCACTTGGGAGGTTAGTCCTTGACTCTAGTCCAGTGGGACCTCCTCTGAGGCCTTAGGGTTTTAGGAAGGGCACTAGTAGGGAGGCTTTGATTGAATTGGCGTGTTTGTGATTATTCCATACTCACCACTTTCCATCTTTCCCCTTATTCATCTACATTTTTTGGGTTTGTGGTCATTGGTCATTGGATTGACACCCTTTCAACATCCTCAAGTTTGGGCCTAGAAAACTTTGCTCTAGAGGTTGATGCAACTAAAAGAAAGATAAAAGCATAAGAAAATCACAATAAAAGAAAAAGATGAAATGTGAAAGATGGATGGGGTATTTGATTAGCCTATAGGAAAAATCCTAACATGAGCTCTACCCCTATCAGTGGCCATCACCCAGTTCCTCAAACACATGATGCTTCATCTATAAAAGGAACTATTGTATTGTCCCAACCCTGATGTGCAATAAATTGACAAAAGCAAAAACAAAAGAAAGCTTCACTCTTAAGTTATGCACCCAAATCAAAACAAATCATAAAGAAGTAAAAGGCACATCAAAGGGGTGGAAAGAGGTAGGTAGAGGAAAGGGGTAACTCATACCTCCATGATTGCTCCCTCCTTACATCTATACACTCAAGATGTTGGACCTCCATTAGTTGGTCGCATGGTTATGGCACCATTCCTTGAAGCCATTCCCACTTCGCATCCACCATTCTCACACATACCCATGGATTAATGGGCTAACTTGTGACATGTCACTTTCCCTTGGGGGTTGAAAACACCTAATAGGGTTATCCATCTAACCATACCTAACATAAGGAGGTAACTTGTTTACAAGACTTGATCTAGTTAGATATTTGAAGGTGATCTTTATGTGAAGTATTATTGTGCCCCGAATATTAGGTATTGTTCACCATGATGCATTTATGGTTATTGTGCCTAATGATTGATGATTTCAGTAGATATTGGGAGGGTTTTGTCAGGTGGTACTATCACAACAACATAGGCCTTTGGAGACATGATTATCACTCCTTTCAATAGCATACTAGAGGTTGTTTTAGCCATTCTAGAGAGTAGATATGACATTGCTGATGTAGCTTTTCCCACCCAGAGCAGAGCATTGGGCTATATGATGATTCCACATGGTATTTGACACTCTAAAGTGTTGAAGAATGTAACTAGGTTTGGTCTTCATAATTGTATTTGAATCACAATGAAATGTATTTATCAAAAGAATGAAAAAGATATTATTATTATTATTATGACTTATTAAAGCATGGGTTTCATGCGTGGGTCATCATGTTTTAGGTCAATGTCCCCATTGAGGACTTCTAGGATTTATAATGTCATTGGAGTCATTGTTCATTTAATGCGACCATTCTTGGGCTTTTGAATCATGTAAAAAGAATTAATATTGAGTCAATAGACTATTTTCTCCCCTCCACACCAAGTCGGCCTTAAGGAGATCAAGTCGGCTTCAATCTGGGTAATTTGACCTCATCATAAGCCTATATATACAAGTGGTTCGAATTCATTTGTAGCACTCTCACTCACTCACAAAAGTTCGATATCCTAGAAGAAAGAGCTGGAAAAGTGCGGGGTAGGAAAGGAGGCTAAAAGGAGATCAAGTCGGCTTCAATCTGGGTAATTCGACCTCATCATAAGCCTATATATACAAGCAGTTCGAATTCATTTGTAGCACTCTCACTCACTCACAAAAGCTCGATATCCTAGAAGAAAGAGCTGGAAAAGTGCGATGTAGGAAATGAGGCTAAAAGGAGTGCGAAGTTGGACAAGAAGGGAGGAAAAGGCAAGATCGACATTTTGGGCTATCTATCACTCTCATGTGGATTCGTCTAGGAGATCGAAGTCTCTCTTGTTAAGTCGAAGTTGCTGCTGCTACTGCTGCTGCCAGTTGTTGGGTCGAAGCTACTGTCGCAAGTTGTCGCTGCTAGGTTGAAGTTGCTATTGAAAGGTTATCATTTGCAAGAAGGAAGAAAGGGCTGACTTGGTGTGGAGGAAGTCTGGGTCTAGGTCAAGAGTCTTGGATTATCTTAAGAAGTTATTAAGGAAGAGTTGTTCATTTGTTTTCCCCTAGATAGGGGTTTTGCCCTGTCCGCCTATATCTGGTGTCTATGATCTTTGTGCTGTTATTTTGGTAATTGCTTGATGAACTAAAAGATAAAAAGAAGAACATAAAGATAAAAAAATCACAAGTAATTATCTATATAAAGAAAATATTTCTGCGTTTCTGATTTTCTAACATGGTATCAGAGCTAAGGTGAAGAAGGAAAAAAGGTAGTTTGAGGATCTACTGGAAGGAGCCTAAGAAAATTCATAAGGTTGAACAAGGGATCATATAAGGAGATCTTATAAGGAAATAAACTTACTACCTTCAAAGACAACGTCTAACACAATAAAGGGAGAGAACAAATTAGAAGGAGCATCAAATTACAAGTCATGGAAGAAGAGGGTAGATCTCACCCTCAAAAAGAACAAAGTCTTAGATCTTGTCAAAGGAGAAAGTGAAGAAGACTACAGAGGAATTAAGTAATGTTGAAGAAGCTAAGTTTAGAGAAAACATAGATTTTTGCCATGAGCCTAATAGTTGATGGAATGCATGCAGTCAAGAAGGAGTCAGAATATTTTTAGTAATCAACAAGGAGAGTGAAGAAGAGAAAATATCATATGACGATTCCACTCATCACAAGAATAAAGGAAACTTCAAGAAGTCCAAAGGGCCAAGGAAGAAGATAGACCTATCCAAGAATGAATGCTACAATTGTCACAAGATGGGTCACTATAAAAGGAATTGTCCTGAGAATCCAAGGAATAAAAGGAGGAACAGGGATCAAGCAAAATTTGCCAAAGAAGTTTCACCAAAGAAGAACAAGATGGAAGGATTTGAAGTCAAAGACCTATTTGCTAGGAACTCTTAGGGACTCTATCCCTTGCATATCCTTCTACTCTAAGTTTTGAATTGCTTTCCTTTTTGATTTCTAGGTTTAACATGCTTTGGAAAACATTTTTGAATTGTTTTGATAAAGCTATAGGTATCCCTTGAGGTTGGATTGAGAGAGAGCCCTCACTATTTTCCAAAGATAAGTATATCACACCTTGTATTGTCTTTTTTATATTTGGTTGCATTTTCTTATCTAAGATGTATTTGTATTAAGATGCTAATAACATTTCTTCTATATTTTTCCTTGTTTAAGAAAGGCTTGCTAAATGCTCAAGGGTTATAAAGAAGACCTCACAAGACAAAGCGTTGGAATTGATGTCCTACAAAACCTACTGATCTGCTCAAGAATTGTGAAGAAGGCCTCGCAAGACAAAGCATTTGAATTACAAGGTTTGTTAAGAAACAAAGGTATGCCTTAAACCACAAACATTGTTCTCTTCATGATAAAGGTATATTCATTAGTTTTGGAAATTTATTCTACATTACTAACATTGTTGTGTCTAGCTCTTCTGAATCATAAAGATTCTTGATTAGGTGATTCATCAGTAGATAAATCTACCCTCCTCGTATCTTTGATTATTCTTGTGGAACCCTAAAAAGGTTCTTTGTAAAAACCCTAACTTAAGGGTATGTTGATGATAATGTGTGAAACCCTAGCCTATTTAGGGTTATTGATGAAGTCTAAAGAAAATGTTTGATGCTTTGTTGATGTCATGTTTGGGGTTCTTGGTATGGTTATGAAAACCCTAACTTGTTAGGGTTGAATGGTGATGACTGAAATCTCAAACCTTTGAACTTTTGGTAAATTAGGGTTTGCTGTGTTATGTGTTGAAACCCTAGATCCTTAGGTTTTGGTAGGGTGTATAAGCAAGACCCTTATAATGTCCTTGGAATGAAATCCTAGGTATATGTGTGTTTGTCTGATCAAAACCCTAGTTTGATCAAGTTTATTATATGTCTAGCTTTAACATATTGATATTTGTGTCATTTGGGTTTGACTGACACATGTTATGATAATGCTTGTGCATGATGATGGAATCCTAGATATATGTGTTGACCTAATTGTTGATGATCATAAGACCTAGGGTTTGGAACTAAGCGCTAGTCGAAGTTTGATTCTCTAGGATGAAAGTGTTTGTGAATTATAGGGTTTTGTAACTAAACCTTAGTAGAAGTTCAAATCTCTAATATATGATGACATTGTGATAATTTGAGATTTATGAAAGAATGTTGAAATATGAAATTGAGTTGTGATTGGTGAAGCTTAATGGCTCATGTATGAAATCTAGGATCTTGTGCTAAATCCTAGTAGAAGTCTAACATATGAGTTCTAAAATTGTTAAATGCACTGTTGAACAATATTTGTTTGAAATGCTTCTAGGGTTCGCAATATATTGTAGTAGGGTATGTCATGCCTCTAGAAGAAATATTGAAGCCCTAGATATAATGAAGGTTGTTATCTTGATTGAGGTACTGGAAGTCTTGATGATGAAGTCTAGGGTTTATGACAAAAACCCTAGAAAGAATTTGAAGTATAAATGTATGTGTTTCTTGTTGTTTGTAAACCTAACTAAGTTTAGTAATTTGATGTCTAATGTCTAATGCTTCCATTATTGAATGATTCTGATATAGTTAACTCCATGCTTCTATATAGATTTGGTTGTACCTGCTATCTAAGTTGTGCAGGAACATAATCTTCAAGATAGTGAAGATGTTCGCAAGTAAAGTTGATATGATAAGCATGATGAAGAAAGTTATATGAATGATGATGGTCATGATAACTCTGATAAGAAGGATGGAAGCCATGACAAATTCTCCAATGTCATAAGAAGAAGTTGATCTCCCTAAGTTAAGAGGAAGCCTAGATAAAATAATTTTCTCTAGTCAAGAGGGAGGGCATATTATAGTCATGATGGACACCTTGAAAAAAGAAAAGTGGAGAATGCATATTGAGGAGCTGCTGAGATAAGGAAAGCAGGATCTGATTGTAGAATATGTTGCTACATGTGAAGTATGAAAGGAAGATGTATAATTGAGGAATCTTATGTCAAGATTTCTTTGAAAGTCCTACAGTGATAAACTGAGAAGCAACATCAAGTTGTTCGAAAGACGTCGGAGGTTTGTGTTTACTTTTGTACATTTGAAATTTTTTTACTGATTGGGGTTGTGTCTGTACAGGAAAATCTCTCAAAGGTTTGATAGCATGTTGGTTACACGAGAGAGATTTGTTACTGATATCTTTGATCGGGGAGGACTTGCTACCGATTATTCAGTGTTGAGGCTTTGTGTGTAAGACACATTTCTTGGGAGGACATCTGGTTGATACTTTGTGTTGATGTCCGGATCCCGAAGTAGGGAGGGTGGCGTTGGTCATAGAGCTTTGATCTCAGATACAAACTTGGATCCCTGGGTTGATGGTTAGCAAGTAAGCCTGATGGTACCTAGAGAGGTTGAAAGCTTTAGTCCATCTTAGTCCCACTTGGATAGATTGCGGTGCCTAAACTCTTCATAGTTCATATGTTTTGAGATCTTCCATGTACTTGTATATGTAAGTATGAATACCTCCCTAGTTAAGAGGGAGTGTTGAAGAATGTAACTAGGTTCGTCTTCATAATTGTATTTGAGTCACAATGAAATGTATTTATCAAAAGAATGAAAAAGATTATTATTATTATGACTTATGAAAGCACGAGTTTCATGCTTGGGTCATCATGTTTTAGGTCAAAGTCCCCATTGAGGACTTCTAGGATTTATATTGAGTCATTAGAGTCATTGTACATTTAATGAGACCCTTCTTGGGATTTTGAATCATGTAAAAAGAATTAATATTGAGGCAAATAGACTATTTGTCCCCTCCACACCAAGTCGGCCTCAAGGAGATCAAGCCGGCTTCAATCTGGGTAATTTGACCTCATCAGAAGCCTATATATACAAGCAATTCAAATTCATTTGCAACACTCTCGCTCACAAAAGTTCGATATCCCAGAAGAAAGAGTTGGAAAAGTGCGAAGTAGGAAAGGAGGCTAAAAGGAGTGTGAAGTTGGAGAAGAAGGGAGAAAAAGGCAAGATCAGAATTTTGGGCTATCTCTCTCTCTCTCATGTGGATTCCTCTAGGAGATCGAAGTCTCTCTTGTCAAGTCGAAGTTGTTACTGCTGCTGCTGCTGCTAGTTGTTGGGTCAAAGCTGCTGTTGCAAGTTGTTGTTGCTAGGTCGAAGTTGCTATTGAAGGGTTACCATTTGCAAGAAGGAAGAAAGGGCTGACTTGGTGTGGAGGAAGTCTGGGCCTAGGTCAAGATTCTTGGATTATCTCAAGAGGTTATTAAGGAAGAGTTGTTGACTGGTTTTTCGCCTAGATAGGGGTATTGCCCTGGCTGTCTGCCTATATTTGGTGTCTATGATCTTGTGCCATTGTTTTTGTAATTGCTTGATGAACTAAAAGATAAAAAGGAGAACATAAAGATAAAAGAATCACAAGTAATTATCTATATAAAGAAAATTTTTCTGCCTTTCTGATTTTCTAACATAAAGTACCCCTAGATGCTGGAATGGTGAGCTGATGAAGCTTGGTGTTGGATTTATAGATCATGTGCCAAGTGGACCTAAGATACACCCAAGCTGGCCTTGACATTGTTTGATGGACATTGCTTTTTTTAGAGCTCAGATGATGATGGTTATCTTGGAGATGAAAGGGGAGGGCTTGCACATCACTATTTGGCCCCAATGTTTGAGTAGATTGGTGCCACATCACCCCCCTTTCCCTTTAGAGGGTGACATAGGGCACTATGGTGATGACGTCTTGATATGGAGGCACTTTGGAGGCATGCCCATGGACACATGGCTATCTTTTTGTAGTATGGAGCACACATTAGCCCTTTGACACTTGTGGCATTTAAAGTTCCTTTGGAGGATGATGTCATAGTGGAAGAGGCTTTTCTCCCACACGTGTGGGAATTTGTAGCATTATTTGTTATGTTTTTGAGCTACGAGGTTGGCTTGTAACCTCACACTTGTGGAACATTCAAAGTAAACTCGCAGTTAGGGCTTTTACTTGTATTTTTGTAAAAATGAGTGTGCTAAGCCTCATGTAAATAGAGGCTCCCCCTCATTTCATTTCATCACAACACATTATTTACTC
The DNA here is from genome assembly GCA_031772625.1 of Pinus tabuliformis. Taxonomy (NCBI): domain Eukaryota; kingdom Viridiplantae; phylum Streptophyta; class Pinopsida; order Pinales; family Pinaceae; genus Pinus; species Pinus tabuliformis. The sequence goes on along the minus strand of CM062819.1, from coordinate 1,380,797,548 downwards.
TTCTCTTCTAAGAGTGTGAATTAGTTCTTTTGTTTCTACGGGGGCAAGACGTGGCCTTTCTATGGTGTGAATTCTTTTGGAGATGGTATTTTGTGTGGAGTTGTTTCTCTGGGATTGAAAGAAGTGCTTCTTTCGACAATTTTGTAAGTTTCATGTTTTATGTTTGATATTTTGCATATCGTATGTGTGAAGTAGGGTTTTTATTTATGCCATGACTAAATGATAAATTTATGTTGAAACATTGCTCCATTATTGCATGCAAATTTTTTCTCTTTGATTCCTATAAGGAAACTTTGAATGTGCATTCCTTATATTTAATTTCTCCCTTCACTAGGAAAATAGTTAGGGCTCTAAAAGTGGATGCCTTAGCCATCCCCCCTTACTCCATCAAGGTTTCTTCATGAAATTTAATCCCTAGAAAACTCCATTGAGCCCATTTAGGATAAGGCACTAATCATTAATATGTTGATCATCCATAAATTTCATTATTTTTTCTCATCTTTTCCTGGCTCCTAGATGTCTAGGGTTAGTTTCTAGGGTTTCTAGGGTAAATGTTTGCATAAAAGTGAAGTTGTGGTGGATGTTGGTGGCTAATAATTTAGGAATTGCATCAATATGTTACAAAAAGGAAAATCTAGCATTGTGCATGACTAATCCTTGTTAGGGCTGACAATATGCTTGTTTGTTATTTATGCATGTTTTTCAACCCTAATTTCCCATTAAGTGACCCTAACCCTAGGTGTTTATTTGAAGGCTTTTGTTCCTTCTTATTGATTATCCTTGAAAGGCATTTTCTTAGGCTATTATATGACGTTGTACACCATATCATTGCAAATCAACCAAACCCTAACTTATAATAGCCATATCTTTGGTCTAGGTGTAGAGTACATGAACGTTGGGTTAGACTATCTAGGCCTTTCTGGGCTTTGCTTGTGCTTTATCCCGCTTGATAGACCTCTTATCCATCACCTTGAGTCATAACATTAGAATATCCTTTAGGTTATTTACGAAAGCCTCCCTTGTGGTCAAATACCACTAAAGAATAGGAGAAAGGTTGCTAAGGTGAGAATGGCAATCCTTTCTCTTGTTTCCATAAGGTCTAGCGCTGCCTAGTGAGGCTTTGCATTGGGCTTGCTAGATTTTGTGGCAACATTTTTGGTGCCGTTGTCGAGGAGGATTTGAGTCCACCTCCTCGAGATTCGAAGTCTATGTTTCAATAATTTTTGATGTGAGTAACCCAAAGCCTGTGTTGAATTTTCTCATTTGGTGATTCCTTAATCATGAAGCATGAAGATCCTAATCTCATCCTCACCTATCAAATAAGAATTGAAGCTTCCCTTGAAGTTTATGCCCTTGACAAACTTAATATGGTTGCTATCATAAAGCCTTGGATCCATCACACCATGTGTCTCTTTAACCTAGATGGGATATTAGGCTATCTGCATCCCATGCCTAAAAATCCCAATTGGTTGTCAGTTTACCACGAGATTGTTTTTGATGATCTAAAAAGGCACTTGACAGAATTTGAAATTGCTTATCTTTCTCACAGATGTAGAAGATGATGTGCTATGAAGCTTTTTGCTCTATCCCTAAGAGGGCATGCCAAGGAATGATTTCAAACTCTCCTAGACAAGTGTATACATTCATGGAAGGATTTTATGGATGTTGTCATTTAGATGGATAGAGGAGAAAGTCTTCATATATTTATATCAGGATTTCCTCTTAGTGAAGAAGGAGACATCTAAGGGTGTCAGGGAGTTCAACCATTTAATAGCAATTATCCCTGAAAAGCTTAAACCTTCCAATGAGTTAATCCTCTCCACTTGCCTCTAGGCACTTGAAGGAAAAGTATCATATTGCCTTAGAAATAAAGATCCTATAATTATTGTGCAATCCCAGATAGTGCTATCAAGATATATGACAACATGAAACCAGAATCCCTTGAAATTTAAATTATTTGTCTCCTCAAGTGACTTTACCAAAGATGTTAAGTGTGCCTTTGGAGAATGGATGCCCATTTTAATAAAGAATTACAATGCCATTGCTACTCAAATTAGCAAAATTGAAAAAAATCAAGAGTGGGAGCAACAACATGCCTTTGAGAACCTAGAAAGCCAAGATACATATAACCAAGATGAAATTGATTCCCCATTTTTCTACATATGAGAAATCGATGAAGGGCATCCCCCATTCTTCATAATTCTTGAAGTAAATGACTTATTATTATGTAATTGTATGCTCAATTTAGGGGCCTCAACCAACTAGGAATGGAAGTCACGAGGCCATACACAAATGTATGTGGAATTGACTCAATGCCTGTTGAAGTATGTGGGATAATAAAAAATATATCTACCTCTTTGCATGAACATCTTGAAAGAAAAATATCCATATATATTATTGTAATTGACATCCTTGATGCATGGCGGATGTCGCTATCTAGGCAGTGGGCTGCCAACTTAGGAGGCACAATTCAAATGAACATGTCATGCATACACATTCGTAGGGGAGAACAATCCCATGCTTTAATCTTCAGGCAAACCCCAACTTGGCCTTTAGTTGAAAAACAATGTGCTACCCTTGATGAAGAAAAAGAGGAAAATTGTGGGTGTGGGGGATATTAGCCAAAACAACCTCACTTGAACAGGGTATGGACAAGATTTAAACCATGTACTTTGACGGGGCTTGTTTTAAATTTGAGTCCAGAGAGAGGATTGTCTTAATTTCACCTTCCAATAGGTATATTATGTTCTCATATAGGCTTGCTTTCAAATGCACTGATAATGTTTTTGAATATGAGACCCTTACTTTTGGATTAGATTTAGCTCTTAGCAAAGGAATAAAGCATTTGAAAGTTGTAGGAGATTTTGACCTTATTGTTTCTTAAGTCAAAGGAACATTCATTGCTAAGAATGAAAAGCTCAGAAATTACAATGATATTGTGTGTCACACAATACAATATTTCAAAATTTTCAATATAGATGTGGTACCTAGGGAAAAGAATGCTATAACTAACTTGTTGGTTGTCGTTGTCACCATCCTACAATCACCTGATCAAGCTAACTCTAGTTTAAGAGAATTTACCATGGAAGTCATTTTTTGATCATCCATACTTGACAACCTAGAGCATTGGCAAGGGTTTGAGGATGATGCCCACGTCATTAATTTCTTGTAAAACAATAATCATTTTTATGATCCAAATGACCAAAATGACATAAGGGGGGATGTGCATCTTGATCCCAAGGTAGAAAAGATGATTTCCATGGAAAGGTCCTTTGAAAGAAATGATAGATGTAGGACAGGCAAGGTAGAGCATGGGCGGTGTTAGTTTTTGGTAGCATCGCAAGTGCTCTAGCCTTGAAAATTGGTGGAGAGGCTAAGGCACATGAGTTCCAAAGAACCCAGAAACCGTTTGGTGAATTTCCACCCAGATTCTATTTTATTAAAATAATTAATATTTTTAATGGGGTTCCTAAGTCTAAACTTAGGAAAATTAAAATATTAATGGGTATTAATCAAAATATGGGTGAGAATGATATAGAAGATGGATCAAGTCATGTTTTAATTTTAGTCGTTGATTAGAGACTTAATGTTGGCCATTGAAGACTCAACAGGAAAAGTATAAAATGGAGGCTTGGGGTTCATTTGGAAACACACAGAGAGAGATTGAGGAAATCAATTTTCTAAGGTGAAAAGTTCTCAAGAGAAAAATCGATTGGGGAGATCTTGCAGCTGAGGGGCAGAGAGAATTCAGGAGAAGGACTTTCCGGAAAATACAGAACAGAGAGGCGGAGAGAGCTTGCAGAGAGGCATCGCAGTAGTCGGGAGAGTTGACGCATAAAAATTGCTTGTCACGCAGAATCCAGAACTGCCGGAACAACTGAAACTGCTGGGATAGCTGGGAGAGCTGACGCAGAGGCAGCGCAATAGCCGGGAGAGCTGACGCAGAAAAGATGCCTGCCACGCAGAATCCAAAATTGTTGGAACAACTGAAACTGCCGGGAACTTCCAGAATTTTCGGGAACTGCCGGGAACGACCGAAACAGCCGGGAGAGCTGACGCAGGGGGAAGAGAAGGTGATGCAGGGCTGACGCAGAGCCAACATAGAAATAACTGGGGTTAGCCAGTCTTATGGCGGATAAGCTGAAATTCTACTGGGTGAAGTGAGGTAAAATTCACTCAGATTTTCCGCCAGTATTTTCTCTGTAAAGGATTGCTAGATGAGCATCCTAGATTTGTATTCAAATATTTCTCAGCATAATAATAAAACCCTCAGAGCTGTTGCACCGGTTTTCCCTCATTGGGTTTTTTTGGGGACTATTGTATCCAAAAATAAGTGTGTCTTATGTATCTTGTTCTTTGCTCTGTTTTCTATTTCATGAGATCAAATATTTAATTAGTGTAGGATGCAGAAGCAATTTGCTTCAGTATTCAGAAGAATAACTTGATGAATGTAATTTAAAATCAAGTAGGTAAAGTAGATTCAGGTTTGCTGCAGTAGGGGTTCCTTCAAAGTGTAGGAATTTTCACATGGTAGCAGAGCATTGATTTTGAAATAGGAAGAGCAGATCCAGTGCCGAGCAGTGAGGCCAAAAGCTGCACTTGGCAGTGATTCGAATCCCCTTGAAGGGATTGTGCAGTCCTTGTCGGGAAGCAAATTCGAGGAAATCTCTCTCTGAATGAGACGACAGAGAGGTACGATTTCCAGCTCGTGAGTTTGCAGTGGCAGAGGGAGTGATGAAGAGCCTTAGCGCAGTTTCTGCTGGGGCAGAAATCCGCTGGAAAAGAACAAAGACATGTAGATGGGGAATTTTCTCCTCAGAGGACTTCCAACCAAGGAGTCTGAATTTTCACTTGCTGAACAACAACGAAGAGGGGCAGATCTACAAGCTCCAACAGGGAGTGCGTAGGCCAGTCTAAGTGCTGTACAGAGGAGAGAGGAGGTCATTCAACATTTCTATTTGGCAGAGATGACAACGACATCTCCAGGAAGGAGGTGGGGAGATTTAGCGCTTTAGTTCGAAAGAGCTACAGATGGGCAGGATCCTTGAGGAGTCCACCTCTTGGATCAATTCCTTGCTACGGGAGCCCAAGATTCAATAGTGGCGAGATGGACTTAGTGTCAGATGATGCAGTGGATTGTTTGGAGTACAAATGTAGTAGCTAGAGACTAGAGACTGATCAACACAAAGCAAGGTTGGCAACAGTGCAGTTGGCACAGTGTAGAAGTCAGTAGCAGCGCAAAAGATTCATAGGGTCAGAGACTAGAGCAGTCAGAGTCCAACATTCATGGTATTATGCTAAACAAAATTAAGTTTAGTTAATTTTGGATGTTTTTCAGTTGCTTCTCTCAGCAACTAATTTGCAGTACGGATGCAGTGTTTAGTAGTGGTAGTGCTAGCAGCATAGCAGATGCAGCGTTTGAGAGGGAGCTGTAGTATAGATGCAGCAGTGGCAGTGGCAGTGGTAGTGTCATGGGCAGGAATACAGTAGCGGCAGCAGCACAGTGTTGGTGGAAACAACAGTGCAAAAGGAGGTACTTAAGAAACAGAGCAACATGCAGGTGGACATTATTGCTAGAGCACTTTCCTCGCTAAGAGGGAGTGCTAGTTTTTGGTAGCATCGAAAGTGTTTTAGCCTTGAAAATTGGCGGAGAGGCTAAGGCACATGAGTTCTAAAGAACCCAGAAACCGTTTGGTGAAATTCCACCCGGATTGTATTTTATTAAAATAATTAATATTTTTAATGGCGTTCCTAAGTCTAAACGTAGGAAAATTAAAATATTAATGGGTATTAATCAAAATATGGGTGAGAATGATCTAGAAGGCGGATCAAGTCATGTTTTAATCTTAGTCATTGATTAGAGACTTAATCTTGGTTGTTGAAAACTCAACAGGAAAAGTATAAAATGGAGGCTTGGGGTTCATTTGGAAACCCACACAGAGAGATTGAGGAAATCGATTTTCTAAGGTGAGAAGTTCTCAGGAGGAAAATCGATTTGGGAGATCTTGCAGCTGAGGGGTAGAGAGAATCTAGGAGGACTTTCTGGAAAATACAGAACAAAGAGGCAGAGAGAGCTTGCAGAGAGGCAACGCAGTCGCCGGGAGAGCTAATGCAGAAACGTTGACTGTCACCCAGAATTCAGAACTGTCGAAATAACCGAAACTGTCGGGAACTGCCGGAACAACCGGGAGAGCTGACGCTGAGGCAACGTAGTAGCCGACAGAGCTGACGCATAAAAGATGCCTACCACGCAGAATCCAGAACTGCCAGAACAACCGAAATTGCCGGGAACTACCGGAATCACCGGTAATTGCCGAAACAGCCGGGAGAGATGACGCAAAAGCAAAGAAGGTGATGCAGGGCTAATGCATAGCCAATGCAGAAATAGTCGGGGTTAGCTAGTCTTGTGCCAGATCAACCATAATTCTGCTGGGTGAAGTGAGGTAAAACTCACTCAGATTTTCCTCCAGTATTTTCTTTGTAAAGGATTGCTAGATGAGCATCCTAGATTTGTATTAAGATATTTCTCCTGCATAATAATAAAACCCTCAGAGCTGCTGCACCGGTTTTCCCACATTGTTTTTTTCCGGGGACTATTGTGTCCAAAAATAAGTGTCTTATGTATCTTGTTTTTTGCTCTATTTTCTGTTTCATGAGATCAAATATTTAATTAGTGTAGGTTGTAGAAGTAATTTGCTTCAATATTCAGAAGAATAACTTGATGAATGCAATTTAATATCAAGTAGGTGAAGTAGATTCAGATTTGCTGCAGTAGGGGTTCCTTCAGAGTGTAGGTGAAGTAGATTAAGATTTTCATAGGCCGGTGTTTGAGGATGATGCCCACATCATTAATTGCCTGCAAAACAATAGTCAATTTTATGATCCAAATGACCAAAATCACATAAGGGGGGTTGTGCATCATGATCCCAAGGTAGAAAAGATGATTTTAATGGAAAGGTCCTTTGATATAAATGATGGATGTAGGATAGACAAGGTAACTCAAGAATTCCCTGATATTATTGAAATTAACATAGGGTCAAAATATAATCCCCAAGTGATTGACATAGGTAAAGGAACCACCCTGCAAAAAAGAGTTAGAGCTTGAGAAACTTTTTCGAGAATTTAAGGATGTGTTTGCATGGTCATTCTAGGACTTGAAAGCTTATAGTGACGATGTGATCCACCACACCATCCCTTTGAAGGAGGGGTCCAAACTGATCAAAGAAAAGTTGAGAACCATAAATTTTAAACCCTAAGTTAGCCTCCTTGGTCAAGGAAAGATTTTAGAAGATGCTTGATGTAAAGATCGTCCCAATTAGGCATTCATTGTGCTTATTAATCCCTGTGGTTACCAAAAGAAAACATGGAAGTATTAGAATGCGTGTGGAGTTTAGAGACCTAAATCAGGTATGCCTTAAAGATAACTACCCCTTGCCTAACATGGACCTTTCTTGCAATGAATCATGGGGGCAAAGATAATGTCTATGTCAGATTTATTTTCTAGGTATAATCAAGTCGTGGTTAAAGAAGAAGATCGATTGAGAACTGCTTTCACCACACCATGAGAAACCTAAAAGTACTTAAGAATGCCTTTTGGTCTCTTTTAACGCTAGATCTACCTTTCAAAGAGCCATGGATTTTGCCTCCAGAGATCTTGTTGGCAAGATCATGGAAATGTACCAAGATGATTTAGCTGTTGCCTCTAAGGAAGGGGGAGATCATTGCTGGCACCTAAGGAGAGTCTTTGAGAGATGTAGGAATATGGGATCTCTGTTATGAATATACTTCATAACAAATAAAATAAATAAAAATAAATGTAAATTATAAATAATCAAAGTAGTGATTATTTTAATGGTCATTAGTTTAATGAAAAGGCATGTCTAAAAAGACATGGCCAGTCATCAAGGTTCACCTGCCTAGGTATATATGCAAGCCCTCGTTATAACATTCAATCATCCCTGTACATTTTATATATATTAATAAATTATTATTACAAATACCTTTGTGTATTTTACATTAAAGTCAACAAGCTATAAGTTTTGTTGCTTCAGTGGTATGAGGGCCATGCAAGCCTTTGGACATTATCTGCTGCACAATATGCCATTAAGTTTATGTCTTGAAGTTATTGAGCAGTTAAGTAAAATTCAAGAAAAGCTTCAGTAATGGGAAAAATCATATGCAGAAGTTACATCACGTCTAAACGAAATCGATAATAAGGAAGATGATAGCGATGGTGAAATGAAACAAGATGAAGTAGTAGATGATTATAGTGTTGAAAATTCCGATGAAGCTGATATAGATCAAGATGAGGATCCAAATGAGGCTAGTCTTGATGTGGATGAGAATGATATAGATCAAGATGATGATCTAGATGAAAATGATGTGGATGAGGACTATCTTGAGAAACAAGAAGATGAACAATATCATAATAATGAGGAAGATGTTGAAGAAGACATTGGTGATGATGAAGAGAAAAATGTGAGAAAAGTACGCAAGAAATGCTGGGAAAATGGAGTTAACGATAGATAATACTTTTGTCTCTATGGGGATTCGAAGGGCACATGGGAAGTTTAGTCCCATGACAACCTCCATCCAATGAAGCAACCCCTTATCTTTTTACGCTAAACAACGAGCAGCCCCTGAAGGGATTAACCAAAGAATGGATTGAGTTCATAGCAGAGCATTCCGATGCTTGGTTAATGAGCTCTGTATCCCTAGATGTAGTTAGATTTGGTCTTAACCGTAGGCAAAGAGGCCAACTGTATGAAAAATATTAAGCTTGAGTAGGGTTAGTCAGGAAGTTGCCAATTACTACAATACGAAGTGTGGTATATGCGGAGTTTTATACGAAGAGAATGACTATTGTTGGGTTCAATGTGACATATGCCAGAAATAGTTTCTTGGTGACTGTTTAAATGTGAGCCCAAATGTTGCTCAGGAGAATCATGTCTATTGTTGTGTCTGCAAACTAGGGAAGAGTGTCAGCAGTGAAAAAGATGTATGTGGGAATTGCAAAGTTTTATACAAATCAAATGATTCTTTCGAACTTGAATCTGACAAGCATGAAGAGAGAGCAGGGGACGTCGAACTTGTTGAAATAGACAATGAAGCTCTTAGGTTCAAAGAGATGATTGAATCTTAGAAAAAAATAGCGGCGGGGCTTGAGAATGAACCACTTGTGGGGCCACTTCCACTGCCAAAAGTAGAGGGCCATATAAGCTATGGAGGAGCACTTCGGCCAGGAGAAGGTGATGCAATTGCACAATACGTCCAGCAAGGAAAGCATATCGCTCGAAGAGGAGAAGTTGGTCTGTCTGCCGATGAGATTCAAAAATTTGAGACCCTTGGCTATGTCATGAGTGGAAGCAGGCATCAACGAATGAATGCTATTCGTATTAGAAAAGAAAACCAAGTGTACAGTGCCAAGGACAAACGAGCATTGGCAATGTTCAATTACAAGGAGAAGTCAAAAAGTGAACACAAGGTCATGTCAGATCTTCAGCGCTTGGTTTGTGTAAATGTGTTTGGAGAAAACGTAGAGAGGATGATGATAAAGGTAAGCGGGAAGATACGTCGAGTCGATGGAAGGCATATCAGCTATTGAGAATTCTGAGATAAATGTACGAAGGCCAATGAACCAGTCGTCCTCACCGGCCTCATGGATGATTGGAGGGCTTGTCATGATTGGGTTTCTCCTGATGGCCAAACCAATCCCTCAGTGTTCTCCCTAAATTTTGCCAAATTTTGAGTTCAAGTTGCAGATCATGACAGAAAAGAATTCACGGACCAGAAGAAACTAGGGATAACTGTTGCTGAATTCATCGAAGACTAGCGCATTCTCAATTGCAAATTTTATAACATGGACCATAGTTAACGGATTGGAGACCCATGGCTGCTGTTTCGATAACTGATGAACAATCTACCGTTAAAAAGATTTGCGTTCATTTGCCGTCACCTATCGAATCGCTGTTCGCCGAAACCTTCCGTTATTTCACCATGTCACCGTTCCACCATCCTATCATTCCACTATGCCCTGTCATTCAGTCCCGACATTTCCATCCCCGTCGTCCTTTTTTCTTGGTCAAACCATCGTGACCCTTTGGTTAGTCGGTCACGAATTTTTTTGGTGTCCGATCATAGTTGAATTAACGTTACTACATAGTTATAATGGAAGTAATATTAATTAAAATTATATATAATTTAATATTTAAAAAAACATATAAAAAATATTATATATAAAAGAAAAAAAGAAAAAAAGAAAAAAAGAAAAAACCAAATTCCAAGGGAATATTCCGATGAGTCATACATGTTGAGATGATTGACGAATTAACATTTATCAGCACTGACGTGAGCAAAGTGAAGAAATTTTCAGCAATTAAGCTTTGAGGACAAAGCTTTGCAAAGAAAGGGGCAATGTTATGAATATAATTCATAACAAATAAAATAAATAAAAATAAATGTAAATAATAAATAATCAAAGTAGTGATTATTTTAATGGTCATTAGTTTAATGAAAAGGCATGTCTAAAAAGACATGGCCAATTATCAAGGGGCACCTGCCTAGGTATATATGCAGGCCCTCATTGTAACATTCAATAATCCCTGTACATTTTATATATATTAATAAATTATTATTACAAATACATTTGTGTATTTTACATTAAAGCTAACAAGCTATAAGTTTTGTTGCTTCAATCTCGTTGAACCCAAAGGCATCGATATTTGGGGCTGACCACGGAAAACTCCTTGGGCATGTAGTCTCAAAAGAGGGAATTAGCATTAACTTCCATAGAATTGAAAGAATTAAGGCATAACTCCCCCAATAACAAAAATGCCTTCATGTCTTTCTTTGGAAAATAAATTTCATAAGAAGATTTGTCCCAAACTTTGCTGAAATTGTCAAACAAATGAACGACCTTTTAAAGAGGAATGCTACCTTTGTGTGGGATGAAAGGAGAACAAAAACCTTCAAGGAAACAAGGAACGAATCAAGACTACCCCAGTCTTGGTTAGTTTTGATTATTCCAAGGATTTTATCATTCATTCCTTTTACATTCAAAGATAAGATATCCAAAATTCTTATGCAAAATGATGATGAGGTAAATGAAAGACCCATTGCTTTCATGAGCAAAGCTCTAAGAGATGATGAGGTTAGATACACTATCACCAAAAAGCAACCCTATGCCTTAGTTAAATCCCTCAAGCATTTTAGGGTCTATGTTGGGTACAATAAAATTATTGCATATGTTCCCTATCCCGTGGTCAAAGATGTGTTGACCTAGCATGATTATCTTGGATCTAGGGGAAAATGGGTATCTAAATTCAAGAGTATGATTTAGACATTCGACCCAAAAGAGTAATCAAGGACCAAAGGTTGGCCAAGATGTTAAACAAAGATAATACCAAAGGATTTGAGCTAGGAGAGAATGAGCAAATCTGTGCTATTGCTAATGAGCTAGAATCTAATGGTTGGTATTTTGATATTATCTACTACTTAAGGAACCTATCTGCTCCGTCTCAATTAGTTGACCATAAGAAGGGCCTTAAAATTGAAAGCTATGAAATATTGTTTAACTCAAGATGGCCTTGGTTGGAAAACCCCAGATGAGGTGATCCTTAGGTGTGTAAATAGGTAAGGTGCCAAAAAGTTGATCACAAAATTTCATGCGACATTTTGTGGAGGGCATTTTGCGGCTTAAAAATAACACATAATCCTAAGGGCAAGATATTATTGGCCTATGATTTTTGCTGACACACAAATGTGTAAGTGCGTGCTAACCTTGTCAATTTTTCGTTGTTAAGAAGCAACTTCTTGCCCTTCCCTTGAAATCTGTGATCATTGTCTCACCATTTCAACAATGGGGTCTTGATTCATTGGAGAATTCAAAGATAATTCAAGCAATCGACACAAATGGAGTTTAACTGCCACTGATTATTTTACCAAATGGGTGGAAGCGATACCCACTAAGAAGGCTGATGAAGAATTGGTAATGAATTTCTTAGAAGACAGGATTATTACTAGATTTGGGGTCACTGCGAAAATGCTAATGGACATGTTAAAGCCTTCAGTTCCAATGCCTTTGCTTATTTCTTCTGCAAATATGGGATTGTGTTAGCCCATTCTTCTAATTATTATCCAGAAGGGAATGGCCATGATGAATCTAGTAACAATAAACTTATGACAATCATTAAGAATACTATTGGGGATTGTTGTCGCTCAAATTGTACACAGAATTGCGACAATGCTTAGGGTAGGGGCTGTCACTTTGTTTACGTTTAAGCTGTCTCCTAAATGCAGGCTAAGGGTGGTAGTCCCTACGTATGAGATGATGAACAAGCTGTTGGGAACCAACAAGTCAAAGAGACACAACTAAATGGCCTAACAACTTGGTTTGAAATTAAGCGACAAGTGTGATTATTAAGCACAATTTGATTAGATTCCTTAAGATTATGAATTAAAGACTAGTGCGTTTAAGTTTAATTACTTGCACAATATGGATTAATATTCCAAGTTACCGGATGAACAATTACTACAATATGCAAAGTCTGCCCTAAATGAAGTGCAGGACCTAGAACTAAAGTGTGATGCAAGATCTTGGTTAATTTTAATTAGGGGTTGTCACTTTGATCCCTGCCCTTTACGTTTAAGCTGTCTCCTAAATGCAGACTAAGGGTGGTAGTCCCTACGGATGAGATGATGAACACGCTGTTGGGAACCAACAAGTCAAAGAGACACAACTAAATGGCCTAACAACTTGGTTTGAAATTAAGTGACAAGCATGATTATTAAGCACAATTTGATTAGATTCCTTAAGATTATGAATTAAAGACTAGTGCCTTTAAGTTTAATTACTTGCACAATATGGATTAATATTTCAAGTTACTGGGTGAACAATTACTACAATATGCAAAGTCTGTGCTAAATGAAGTGCAGGGCCTAGAACTAATGTGTGATGCAAGATCTTGGTTAATTTTAATTAGATCCCTAGTCTAGGTGAATCCTTCCTCTCAATTCTCTTGAAGCTAGTCTTGAACGCAAGTTGTAGAGAGAAGTCCAAGTGAAGGAGGCTAAGGTCTCATTAATGATACCTCCTGTGGAATTCTAACCACTCAAGTGCCTCTGTTCCTACAAGGGATTGCCCATCAGAGAACTCCAAGGTCACTGTGTTAGCTGCAAATGAGAGTTTAGACTTGTCAAATTGTGTGAAGAAGATGATCCTTTCTTTCTTACAACCAAGCTTATGTTTGGAGGTAAATTTTAAAGATGCACTTCTAGCCTGGAATGACAGTGCAAATTATGAGTGACTGCTTCAATGAGATTATTAAATATGTTAAATGCTCCAACAAGATCAAATTACTTGAAATCAAAATGACAAGAGCAATACTAGCAAATGAATGAAGCACTTCGAGAACACTTTAGAATTTATCCCAATGAAACAAGATTTAGCAATACCAATTATTAATGTGTCAATAAGATCTCATTGAAGTCCTCTTATGTTAATGTTACTTAACAATTAGGCAAAAGAACAATTTTAGAGCACTAATGAGGGCAATTTCTTCTTATCACTTAGATTATAAGCCAATGAGACACAATAGATGATCTTAAACACAATAATAACAAGTGCCAATAGAGACAAGCACAAGAAGAGATTGCTAACAGTGATATGCAACGTATGCAACTAGCAATGCCATTGCAATTTACTAACAATGAGAGAAGTTAGTGAAATGACTAGATATCCTTAAGACAAGATGCAAGACATATGCAACCAGTTAACCAATGATGAGATCACTTGAGGAATGCACCAAACTTTTGCAAATCAGATCAGCAAGTTATTAGAATGAAAACAGTCCCAAAATTGACAAGGGAATCTAGCAAACACGATAATGATTAAGCTTTTAGGTAATGACTGTTAATCTCTTATGTTCTTAAGCTTGTTTGAGAGTGTTTTTAGGCTTCCTTAAGGTGATTATTGATTTATTATGCCACTGTGCAGATTAGCTTCAGAACTGATATATTATGACAGTTAAGAGAAGGGAGGAAAAGGTGAGAGACCAAACCCTTGAGGCCAAGGGGCCTTCCTCGAATGGTTAGTTTGACGAGTTTTTGGCACTAGAAGGGTTGTTTTGACTTTGAATAAGCAATGTAAGGCTTCCAATACGTGCAACCGCCAATGTTAGTCTGAAAACACAATGAATTTACCCTAAAAAATCCCACGGCTAGGGTTAAAATGACCTTCTAGGCCTGCGACTAGGACAATTGAGCAAGCATGGCAAGTATAGGCTCCAAAAATGAGACTTTTGGCCTTAGAACAAGTATAAGCCCTCTTAAACTTCTGCAAAACATATTGTTAGCCTCAAAACCCCAATGAAAAGGTGATTCAATCCTTTTAGAGCATGCAGCTAGGAATTTAAGCCCTTCTTATGCGAGCGACCAGGCTAGAAGGCAGCCCTAAGGCTAGAGGCTAGGACTCAAAATGCTAGAATGATGGTTAAATGGAATAATAAGCCTTAAAAACCCTTTCTCAATTGATAAAGAGCCTGCAAAACCAATAATTAATCAATAAACTCAAACTTTCATGGATCAATGACAAAAATACAATGAGAAACCACTCCAAACCCTTGCGGCCACCTCTTGCAAGAAAAATTTGTCACATTCAAGCCCAGAAATGACCTTAACTTCAAGGAGACCACCTGCAAAATCACGTAGAAGTTAACTACTTAAGAAAACCCCAGTTTATGCAGCAAACAAGCCCGACTAGCAGCTCCCACAAAGAGGCTAGGGATTGGAATTCTGGTACTTGAGTCTTGTAGATCTTGGTCCCTAGACCTTAGATCAGCCCTCCTTGGCTGAACACACTCCTCCAAGAAGCTAGATGACTCATATTTAGGTGAATATAGGCCCAAACCCTAGCCGTCTAGGCTAGGTGAGGGTCTCGAGCTTCTAACTTTAGATTTGTCTTTGAATCCTTGAGCTAATGGCACCTGCAATCAAATAAATAGAGGCAAGCCACAAGATCTAGAAACTTCTAATATAAAAACCTCAAAATATTATTTACAAAATGAGAAAAATAATATACAAGGGTTAGAAAATTATTTACAAATAATTTACACTATTCACAGTTAAAATCAAGCTTTAGTTTGCAAATAAATCCTTTTAGCCCAAGTAGATTTTGAAAATAAGTGATAGAAATAATTTATATTTTGATGTACAAACCCAAACTTTGCACAATAGATTGTTAGATAAGCTTAGAGTCCAAACAAGGTGAGGTCACCTCAAAGTCCTTGAACTTGGGGCTTGCCCAAGGGCTGAATCCCCTGAAAATCTCTGCACACTTGAAAGATAGATTATTTGTTTCAAAAGGGTTTGATTCACACAAATAGACTAGAGATCTAAAGATACCTGCTAGATCTACCAACTTGAATGTGTTTATTCTAGTCCAATACTTGAAGCAAGATATTTGTGCTAATAGATAATCCAAGCACTGACTATGAAACACTGATCTTCAGTTAAAGAACAAAATTAGAACATTAAACCCATTCAACATGTACCATGAACGAGAGAGACACCTTGAATTGAAAACCGAAAGTCTTAAAAAAAAGATATTCTAGTAGAGCTTATCTTAGTACAATTTTTTTTGTTAGATTGAAGTTACAATGAGGAGCTAGAAAGCTTCCTTATATAGAAAATGAGAGGGATCAACCCCTCCAAGTGGAAATAATGGCTAGTTGCATCGATCCATGGCCTGATCCTTATGGAAAACCTTCGATCCCTTGATTAGATGGCTCAAATCTCCAAAAACTTTCGATTTTACTTGTTCACTGTGCTAGAGGGGTCAAACTTTTTTCTTTTGGACCATGGAAGACCTTCAAAAAATAGAATTATCATTACTTGTGCAAAATATTCAACTGCTTGGTGCAAAATAATTTCAATTTGCTGGAAATAGTCTTCTCTAGCCTAATGAATTTTTGGATTGGGTCCTTCTACCTTGGAAATGAGGCATTTTATTTTTGACTTGAATTTTTTTCTTTTGAAAATAGCCTCAAATAATTTTTGATGAATTTTCCACTTGGAGGGTAATTAATTTTCCCTTTATTTTATTTTTGATAATTTCTGGCTAATTTTGTTTTTATTTTTGTCAAAAATTAAAATCAAAACACTTAAGAGGGGATTAAATATTTTTCCACGCTTTTAAGTGTATCTAAAAAATATTTTGGTAACGGTGTTCTAATTATGAGGAACCATTCACCAAAAATATTTCTAAACACACTTTTACATCAATATATTACAAAATCAACCCTTAGAAGGGGAAATTACACATAAACACAAACCTCTTAAGACCCAACCAAATTTTGCGACACAAGACACGTGATCTAGTATGATAAAATAAATAAACTCTAAAAAACTAGGACTCACCTAAGACCTTATCAACGAATTTTGCCCTAGCTTTGGGGTATATCTGGGAGAAAAGCTCTGCCAATTATTTGTGTTTACAAACACAAATAATTGTGGAAATTAAAAAAACTCCCTAGAGTGAAACCGTTTGACAAAAATCATATGCTTACCTAGGTGTTGTTACATGGTTTAATAGTCATACTGGACTCATTTTTACAATATAAAAGTAGAATTTGGAATTACAATGATGATATTGACTCAAAAATTTAAACCATTGCTTTGTACTCTACTTCGTGGACTATTGACATGTACATGGTCAACATCTGGCTCTACTTGGGGACATGTTGCTTCAATGCAGGAATGTGAGAATCCAGAATCCTGTATCCAAGAAAACAAAGAGTCATCATGTAGATATCCATTCTAATACATATCAAAATCATCATAAACATTATCAATTACATGTGAATCCTATTCTAACAATGAAATCTAAGGATATGAAACATGGATGTTGAAATGAAAAACTATCTAACGATAGAAATAAAATCCTATTCTAAGAGAGTAGGGTTAGAGATACAATACAAAGGATGTCCCATGACATCAAATGTCATCTTTGAAGTCCAATATGGAGAACTTGTTTGCTCACAAATAGATCCTTCGGTTGCTCTTCTAATGATCCTTGTTGAATTATGGTCCTCTTAGGATGATGGAGGGCCTCAATGCTGTATTGTATAGACCAATCAAATCTTTCCCTCTTCCTTTTCTTTCTCATGAGATGAGATGATGTGGAATCTTGGACTTGTCCCCCCACAAGCTCGACGAAGTCAGTCAATATTGCATTATATTTTGTAGGGTGTCCTTCAACCTCTTCACTGTTAGGCTTCCTTGGATCCTCAACATGGTATCTCCTTTCAACTTCTCTATAAAGTCTAACCATACCGCCCTAAGCTGCAGGGATGGTAGCATAAGATAAGTCCAACTAAATGCATCCTCGGAGATCAACTGCAAAATTTCTAGATAAAAACATTCCCCATACATCCGACACATCTATAATAGCAATATCCATAGTAATTATTCTGTATGGGAATGTCGATAAGCAGACTTGCAAATCCTTGATTATGCTGAGAACCTCAATCTTCTTTGAATCCATGGAACATGTATTATGATAAGGCCTTGATATTCTCTGTTGATTTTTGGTAGCATCGAATGTGCTCTAGCCATGAAAATTGGTGGAGAGGCTAAGGCACATGAGATCTCCAAGATCGAGAAATCGATTGGAGAAATTCCACCTGGATGAAGAGATATTAAAATAATTAATATTTTTAATGGGGTTCCTAAGTCTAAACTTAGGAAAATTAAAATATTAATGTGTTTAAATATAATATGGGTGAGAAAGTTCTAAATAATGAGGATCAAGCCAGATCTAATCTTAGTCGTTGATTAAGGACTTAATCTCAGCTGTTGAATCGTCAACAGGAAAAGTATAAGAGGAGGATTGAGGGTCAGTTGGAGACACACCAAGAGAGATCAAGAATTCGATTTTCTGGGGAAGGGTTTGCTGAGGAAATCGAGTGAGTGATTAGTTGCAGCGAGGGGTAGTTCATTAAGAGGATTTTGATCCAAGGCTGAAGGATACATATCAGAGAGGTAGCAGAGTGCTAGAAGGGGCAACGCAGAGCCCAGGAGGGCTGATGCAGAGGCTAAGGAGGCCAGCGTAGAGGATGCAGAGGGCCAAAGAAGTTGACGCAGAGGTCGTAGAAGTTGACGCAGAGAGCTTCAGGGACTACGCTGAGGTGATTTTGTGGGACAGATTGAGAGCTGATTGGTTGACGTAGAACCAGAGAGGGTGATGCAGTTCCAGAGGAGTGCGCGGAGCAGCTTTCGTTGTCCACCACAGGGACAACCAGAGTCACCATGGGATTGTTCATCCGGTTGCTGATCAACCGGAATATCTGTCTCCAGATAGAGGTATTGCTGCCAAGGATATTTTCTGAAGGGTGAGCCATTTCTGTCTCCCTAGTTGTATTCAAAAATCTGCTTAGTAATAAAACCCTCATATATGCTGCACTGGTTTTCCTGCATTGGGTTTTTTCCGGGGACAATTATCCAAAAATAACGGTGTCCCTTGTGTTATTGTTTTTTTTACTTCAGCGCATGACCTGTATATGTGTGAACGCTGCCTTTGTGTTTACTTCGATATTTATGTATTTAAATAACTTGTTGATGTAAAGGACAAGTAGGAGATAGTAAACCAGATATTGCAGTAGGGTTTTTTGATGTGTTAGATTCATAATTTTTCAAATGGTATCAGAGCGATTGCAGATCATAGGAGATTGAAGGCACTTGCTGGGAAAATCTGAGAGTTTGCAGCAGAGAAACAATTGTCCCGAGAGACAACGTTGTTCCAAAGCCAGAGACGCAGAAGGAAGAGTGACGCAGTGCAAATCAATGTTTTAAAACTCCGACTCCGACTCCGACTCGGCCGAGGATCGACTCCGACTCGGTATCGACTCGGCCGGCGCGATTTCAATGACTCGATCGTTGTAAAAAATACATTAAATATTTATTTTTTTAAATAAAAAAACATAATTTTAAAGATTTTAAACATAATTTTAAAGCTTTTCATTCATGTTTCCAAACACACAACATTATAATATAGATGGAAGATAACATATGATCAAAGTAGGCTCATGAACCAATCCATTATATCAAAATGGCACCCAGTGCACTGTCCAATGGCAATACATAGTCAACTGTCATACATGATCAAAGACTCAAAAGTCAAAACAAAAAACACATAAATGGCAATACATAGTCAACTGTCATACATGATCAAAGACTCAGTCAAATAACCAAGGAGGCTAGAAATGGCCTCTACAACAAAAGTAAACTGTGACCAGACTCCAGTACTATTGGCTAGTAGCTACTGCCAGAGGAGCCAAGATCATGTCGATCAATCTCTGGATCATCATCAGAGTCAGATAGGGGGCCCCATGGCTCCTCCTCATCATCATCATCTCCAACTGCAACTGTAGAAGTGGTACCACTAGCAGGGTGTGCAACTGCTGCAGATGCAAGCTGAGATAGAGTAGCTATGCGGCTGCGCTTATGTCGTGGCTGAGCAGAGGAAGCGCCTGCAACTGGAGTCCTTGCTGGCTGTGAGACTGAGGCAGGATTTGCATTCAACTGAACATCATGTTCAAATGATGCCTCAATATGTAAATCTAAATCAAGATCCTCATCATGATCAAACTCTGCTGGATGACTCTCCACTGCCCAATCTAATGTTGGATCAATGTCTTCCAACACAATGGGATTTGAATCAGGTCTTTTGTTCAGCAATTGGTTTCGTCTGAGCCGAAGGTTGTATTGGACATAGACTAGATCATTTAACCGTTTTTGATCCAAACGGTTTCTCCTCTTTGTGTGAATCCTCTCAAAGACAGAGCAATTGCGCTCACACCCAGTAGCACTGCAAGTTTGACTTAAAATACGAATTGCAAACTTCTACAATTCAGGACAATGGCCACCAAAGGCCTCCCACCATTGTGTTGCAAAAAACATAGGAGTGTAATGAGTTAGCTCAACAAAATTACAAATTATATCCAACTTTCAAATTATAAACGATTTAACAAACTTTAAAAAAAAATTAAAACTATTAAGAATTTGAAAATTGAAATTTTTGTTTACCTGGCTCATCTGCTTCTCTTGCAATCTTTGCTAGGTTCTTCCCAAAGGTACCCAAGGTATTGCTGAAGGTTGTGACCTGTCGGTGTATCTCTTGCTGATCAGACTCCAATGGGATCATGCGATCAATGCAATCAATCAGTCTATCTCTGACCTCCCCCCTCAAAGCTCCTGACTCCTTAGCTTTATAATGATACCGTGGGTTCAAAAAATCCCCAGTTGCATGTATAGGGCAATGGAGTTGATTGTTCCATCTTTCATCAATGATTGCCCAAATGGGCCCATACTTTGCCACTCTATCCTTGTATGCCGTCTTTATTTGCTCCTTTGCTTGATCCATAGCCTCATAAATGAAGCCCATAGCCAACCTTTCCCCATCCACCAACCGCAACACCTTAACTAGTGGCTCAACAAGCTTCACAATCTCTGTTGCCTTTCTCCAAAAAGTTTCTTCATAGACTTTCTTTTTCAATTCTTTGCCTTCTGGTTTGTTAGACCAATTGCTTTGATTCCATTCATCACTTGGAAACATCTTTTGCAAGTTTCTATGTTGGGAAAGCATAGATTGCAATGTCAAAAAATGAGTAGCAAATCTAGTGATGGCAGGCCTAATAATATCCTTGCCCCCAGTGTGTTTCCTCATGAGGCTCAAAATCAATGAATGATTGTAGATAAATTTTGTTATGCTTTTGGCATGATCTACAGTGTTTTTGACCCAATCTATTTTTCCAATATCCTCAAGCATGAGGTCTATGCAATGTGCAGCACATGGGGTCCAGAAGATGGTCTTGTGTTTTTCCTCTAACAGTTTACCAGCAAGAACATAGTTAGAGGCATTATCTGTGATGACTTGAACAACATTAGCCACCCCCACCTCCTCAACAACCTGATCCAATAGCTGAAACAACAATTGCCCATCTTTTACCTTATCAGATGCATCAACTGATTTTAAAAACATGGTTCCCCATGGGCAGAAGACAAGAAAGTTTATGATGGTACAGTTTCTTTGATCAGTCCATCCATCTGACATGATGGTACATCCTGTTCTTGCCCATGAGTCCTTGAAATCTTTCAAATACTCATTAATGGAGTCAATTTCTTTCTGCAAACGATACCCCCTTAGCTCATGCATAGTAGGGCCTTTGAAGCCTTTTCTAGCAGCATGTATGGCATCAAACATAGGCTCATAATATGGTGAACGGGAAGAATTGAAGGGGATATTAGCATCATACCACCATCTAGCTATGTACTCACAAGTAGTCTCCCTCAATTCTTTCTTCCAATGGTGATCTAAAGTGGGCTGCATTTGAATTTTACTAGCTTGACGACCATGTGCATCTGATGGAGAGGAGGGAGTGAAATAACTTTTGATAGTCATATCACCTTTTTCCATTCTACCCTTTCCCTTATCTTGAACAGAACCAAAAGAGAGAGGAACATATCAGAAAGGGTTGGATGCATCAGTATGAGCGATAGAGGAAGAACCCTCAAAATCATAATGGGGGTTGGTAGCCATCATTTTTTGTATCTCCCTCTTCCTCCCAATTTCAGCCTCTAACTCTCTTTGCCTAGTCTTATCTTCTTCAAGCTTCTCAAAGCTGGCTAACAATTGCTTCCTAATCTCTCCAATTTCTGGTGAGGCACATGGAGTAATTTGGCCTCTAATCCCCGCCAAGTGTTGTTTCAACCTATTAATGCCCCCAGGACCTTCCTTAATTTTCTTGTGGCAAAATTTGCAATGCATTTCACTATCAACCATTTCAGCATATGCCCAAGCAGGATCTCTCGCTCTAGGTGCCATTTTTTGACTAGGAAATGAAAGCAAACAATCTGAAAATGAAAAAAAAAACATTGATTCAATGTTCATTTCTTTCACAAAAAACACTCTCTAGGCTTTCTAGATATCCACCTAAAATTTAATAAGCAAAAACAGATTTGTAGAGGTGAAAAAAAATACCTCCAGGCACAAACTGCCTCCTCAAGCTTTGCTCCAAGAATCAACTCCTCAACGCTGCTCCAAATGGTTGCCCATGAAGCTCCTCACTCCAGCTACAATGCTTGCCCAAGACTCCTCACTGCTGCTCCAAAAACGAACTCAAGAACTGCTCACTGACTCTCAATGAAGTTCTCACTCAAATGCATGAGATGGCTGTGAGAGAATGACAGCATTTGAGTGTGTTAAATGGGGTTTGGGAGGGGGAAATGGACCCCAAATAGCATTTAACTAATTCATAAAACACATTGGAGTCCCCACCAATCAGCAAACACTTGAAAATTTAAAAAAAAATATGACAAATCGCAGTTTTATTGGGGTTACGGGCCGCAGGTAATGACTCGGCCGAGTTATTGCGGAAACGGCCGAGTTGGCCGAGTCATGGCTGACTCGGCCGAGTCATGCAATAACTCGGCTGAGTCAGCCATGACTCGACTGAGTCATGCAATAACTCGGCTGAGTCAGCCATGACTCGGCTTCCCGTACCGTTTTTTCAACTGAGTCAAATTTTTTTGCAATGAAACGGATCAACTCGGCCGTTTCCGTTTCGGATCAAATCGATTGGAGAAATTCCACCTGGATGAAGAGATATTAAAATAATTAATATTTTTAATGGGGTTCCTAAGTCTAAACTTAGGAAAATTAAAATATTAATGTGTTTAAATATAATATGGGTGAGAAAGTTCTAATTAACGAGGATCAAGCCAGATCTAATCTTAGTCGTTGATTAGGAACTTAATCTCAGCTGTTGAATCGTCAACAGGAAAAGTATAAGAGGAGGATTGAGGGTCAGTTGGAGACACACCAAGAGAGATCAAGAATTCGATTTCCTGGGGAAGGGTTTGCTGAGGAAATCGAGTGAGTGATTAGTTACAGCGAGGGGTAGTTCATTAAGAGGATTTTGATCCAAGGCTGAAGGATACATATCAGAGAGGTAGCGGAGTGCTAGAAGGGGCAGCGCAGAGGCTAAGGAGGCCAGCGTAGAGGATGCAGAGGGCCAAAGAGGTTGACGCAGAGGTCGTAGAGGTTGACGCAGAGAGCTTCAGGGACTGCGTTGAGGTGATTTTGTGGGATAGACTGAGAGCTGATTGGCTGACATAAAACCAGAGAGGGTGATGCAGTTCCAGAGGAGTGCGTGGAGCAGCTTTTGCTGTCCAGCACAGGAACAACCAGAGTCACCGTGGGATTGTTCATCCGGTTGCTGATCAACCGGAATATCTGTCTCCAGATAGAGGTATTGCTGCCAAGGATATTTTCTGAAGGGTGAGCCATTTCCGTCACCCTAGTTGTATTCAAAATCTGCTTAATAATAAAACCCTCATAAATGCTGCACTGATTTTCCCGCATTGGGTTTTTCTGGGACGATTATCCAAAAATAACGGTGTCCCTTGTGTTATTGTTTTTTTTACTTCAACGCATGACTTGTATATCTGTGAAGGCTGCATTTGTGTTTACTTCGATATTTATGTATTTAAATAACTTGTTAATGTAAAGGACAAGTAGGAGATAATAAACCAGATATTGCAGTAGGGTTTTTTGATGTGTTAGATTCATAATTTTTCAAATGGTATCAGAGCGATTGCAGATCTTAGGATATTGAAGGCACCAGCCGGGAAAATCTGAGAGTTTGCAGCAGAGAAACAACTGTCCCGAGAGACTACGTTGTTCCAGAGCCAGAGACATAGAAGGAAGAGTGACGCAGTGCAAAGAGGGTGACGTAGATGCTCATGCAAAGCCTGCGTTAGCATTCTGAGCCAGGAGGAGAGCCAACACAGAGGCAGAGGTGTGGTAGATCAGGGGTACGCAGTGCTCGGTCACCTTTCTCAGCCATGAAGGATTGATTTAGAGGCCAAAAGGAGCTGATCCAACTCTCACTGTGATTGCACAGAGCTAGAAGGGCTCAAATTCTTCAGTTGCGGGGGTAAGGGAGCTATGCATATTGTGATTTGAGGAGCTGGTGGGACACTGTATTTGTCAGTGCAGAACAATGTCTAAGGAGACTGAACCAAGGTAGAGGGAAGCACTACCTCGACGGATTTCTAGCTAAGAAATCCAGATCCGAGTTGCAGCAGCAAGGGGTATTGGAGAGGAGTGATTCGATAATTGGCAGGAGGATTTCTAGGGGGGAAGTCGAGACTCGGAGGGAGTCTAGAAGAGGAGTAGAGATGGCAATAAATGGATTGAGGGATCAGGACAAATTGGACGGGGCTTCCAATTTTGTCATCTGGAAGGCCAGCATCTTGGCAATCCTAGATAAGCATCGCATCAAGGACTATGCCTTGAAAGCCGTAGCTGTCCCAGTTGACCCTAATGCTAATGAGAAGTATGAGGAGGCTGAGGCGAAGGTGAAATGCATGATCCTAGACGGGGTCAAAGATCATGCCATACGACATATTGTTGAGAAGAACACAACAAGGGAGATGTGGGAGGTCCTGACCACCTTATATGAGGGCTCTTCCGTGCAGTGGAAGATGCTATTGGAGAATCAGCTGAGGACATATCAGATGCAGAAAGGAGAGGAGATAGATCACTTCCTCCTCAGATTGCAAGGAATGCGCGACCAACTTACTTCCATGGGGTCTATACCAGATCCAGAGTTTATGGTCAAGACTGCTCTAAATGCAGTCTCCGAGAACTGGGAGACGTTTGTCCAAAGCATTTTGGGCAAAGCAACTCTCCCTAGTTGGGAAGAGATGTGGGCAACTCTTCGACAGGAAGAGATCAGGGGGTTTACCAAGGAGGGAGTAGTGGTAAGGGAGTTCGAGTCAAGAAAGAGGAGGATGTGGCTCTAGCATCTTGGGGACAACAAGGGAAGAGGAAGAAGAAGGACATCTCTAAGGTCAAGTGCTTCAACTGTGGGGAGCTGGGACATTATGCATCTCAGTGCCCCAGGAAGAAAGGAAAGGGAGAAGATTCAGACTCAAAGGCAGCTCTAATAAAGGCGGAGAAGGATGTCGAGACTAATGACGATTGTGCCATAAGTGCTCATGCGCCTCCAGAGAAGAGGTGGGGAGACATCGAGTTTTAGTCAGGAGGACTACATGCTAGGGGCAGGATCCTTGAGGTGCCCAAACTCTTGGATCACATCCGGCTACGGGAGCCCTTAACGACAAATAGCACGATGACAGTTGTCGGGTGGAGCAAAGTGTGGTGGAGCAACAAGGTAGTGCTAGAGTGTAGAAGTCTGTAGCAACGCAGTAGAGGTTGCAGCGATGCGAGAGGCACAAAGGTGTTTGCAGCAGCGCAATGGTAGCAGAGGGAGCACATGATAGCAGTAGAGGTAGCTTCATCATCACGAGGCTTCGAGACTGATTGGGATGTCAGTATTTGGCTGAAGTTAGTTACTTACTTCTCGGTAACTGAGTTGTAGTGCAGCAGCTAGTAGTGGCAGTGCTATGGGCAACATGATGTAACATGTTGAGAGGGAGCTGTAGTACAAATGTGGCAGTGGCAGTGGCACTGTCATGGGCAGCAGTACAGGAAGCAATAGTGTAGTGGATGTGAGGCAGCAGACCAAGCATCAACACAAGTACCGATGCGAAGGATCAGTGGGATGCTTCTATGGCGAGGCATTACTAGAGCACATTCCTCGCTAAGAGGGAGTGTTGATTTTTGGTAGCATCGGATGTGATCTAGCCATGAAAATTGGTGGAGTGGCTAAGGCACATGAGATCTCCAAGACCCAGAAATCGTTTGGAGAAATTCCACCCCGATGAAGAGATATTTAAATATTTAGTATTTTTAATAGGGTTCCTAAGTCTAAACTTAGAAAAATTAAAATATTAATGTGTATTAATATAATATGGGTGGGAAAGTTCTAAATAACGAGGATCATGCCAGATCTAATCTTAGATGTTGATTAGGAACGTAATCTCAACCGTTGAATCGTCAATAGGAAAAATATAAGAGGAGGCTTGAGGGTCAGTTAGAGACACACCAAGACAGGTCAAGAATTCGATTTCTGGGGCAGGGTTCGCTGAGGAAATTGAGTGAGTGATCAGTTGCAGCGAGGGGCAGTTCAGCAAGAGGATTTTGATCCAAGGTTGAAGGATACATATCAGAGAGGCAACAAAGTGCTAGAAGAGGTAGCGCAGAGTCTAGGATGGCTGACGCAAAGGCAACAAGGGTTGACGTAGAGGCTAAGGAGGCCAACGCAGAGGAAGCAGAGGGCCAAGAAAGCTGACATAGAGCCCGTAGAGGCTGACACAGAGGACACAAAGAGCTTCAGGGACTGTGCTGAAGTGATTCTGTGGGACAAATTGAGAGCTGATTGGATGACGTAAAACCAGAGAGGGTGAGACAGTTCTGAAGAGGGTGACACAGTTCTAGAGGAGTGCGTGGAGCAGCGTTCGTTGTCCAGCACAGGAAGCGCTGGAGTTATTGTGGGATTGTTCATCTGGTTATTGATCAGCCGGAATATCTGTCTCCAGATAGAGGTATTGCTGCCAAGGATATTCTCTGAAGGGTGAGCCATTTCTGGCACCGTAGTTGTATTCAAAAATCTGCTTAATAATAAAACCCTCATATATGCTGCACTGGTTTTCTCGAAATGGGTTTTTCCGGGGGCGATTGTCCAAAAATAACAATGTCCCTTGTGTTATTGTTTCTATTTACTTCAGTGCATGATCTGTATATCTGTGAACACTGCATTTGTGTTTACTTCGATATTTATGTATTTAAAAAACTTGTTAATGTAAAGAACAAGTAGGAGATAGTAAACTAGATATTGCAGTGGGGGATTCTGATGTGTTAGATTCAGAAATTTTCACATGGTATCAGAGCGATTGTAGATCATAGGAGACTGAAGGCACTTGTTGGGAAAATCTGAGAGTTTGCAGCAAAGAAGCAGCTGTCCCGAGAGACAACGCTGTTCCAGAGCCAGAGACACAGAAGGAAGAGAGACGAAGTGCAAAAAGGGTGACGCAGAGGCTCACGTAGAGCCTGCATCAACATTCTGAGCCAGGAGGAGAGCTAGTGAAGAGGCAGAGGGGGGGCAGATCAGCCTACGTAGTGCTCGGTCATCTTTATTAGCCAGGAAGGATTGACGCTGAGGCTAGGAGGAGCTGATCCAGTTCTCACTGTGATTGCGCAGAGCCAGAAGGGCTCAGATTCTTTAGTTGCCGGGGCTATAAGGGAGCTGTGCAGATTGTGATTTGTGGAGCTGGTGGGATGTTGTATCTGTCAGTGCAAAGCAGTGTCTAAGGAGACTGAACCAAGGTAGAGGGAAGCACTACCTCGACGAATTTCTAGCTAAGAAATCCAGATTCGAGTTGCAGCAGCAAAGGGGATTGGAGTGGAGTGATTCGACAATTGGCAAGAGGATTTCCACGAGGGAAGTCGAGACTCAGAGGGAGACTAGAAGAGGAGCAGAGATGGCAATAAATGGATTGAGGGATCAGGACAGATTGGACGGGGCTTCCAATTTTGTCTTCTGGAAGGCCAAGATCCTGACAATCCTGGATAAGCATCGCATCAATGACTATGCCTTGAAAACCGTTGCTGCCCCTGTTGACCCTAATGCTAATGAGAAGTATGAGGAGGCTGAGGCGAAGGCGAAATGCATGATCCTAGAGGAGGTAAAAGACCATGTCATACCACATATTGCTAAGAAGAACACAACAAGGGAGATGTGGGAGGCCCTGACCACCTTATACTAGGGCTCTTCCGTGTAGCGGAAGATTCTATTGGAGAATCAACTGAGGACATATCAGATGCAGAAAGGAGAGGAGATAGATCACTTCCTCCTCAGGTTGCAAGGAATTCGCGACCAACTTACTTCCGTGGGTCTACATCGGATCCAGAGTTTATGGTTAAGACTGCTCTGAATGCAGTCTCTAAGGACTGGGAGATGTTTGTCCAAAGCATTTTGGGCAGAGCAACTCTCCCCAATTGGGAAGAGACCTGGACAACTCTTCAACAGGAAGAGATCAGGAGGTTGACCAAGGCGGGGAGTAGTGGTAAGGGAGTTTGAGTCAAGAAAGAGGAGGAGGATGCGGCTCTAGCATCTGCGGGACAACAAGGGAAGAGGAAGAAGAAGGACATCTCCAAGGTCAAGTGCTTCAACTGTGGGGAGTTGGGACATTATGCATCTTAGTGCCCCAGGAAGAAAGACAAGGGAGAAACTTCCGACTCAAAGGCAGCACCAACAAAGGTGGAGAAGGATGTCGAGACTGATGACGATTATGCCATAAGTGCTCATGCGCCTCTAGAGAAGAGGTGGGGAGACATCGAGTTGTAATCAGGAGGACTACATGCTAGGGGCAGGATCCTTGAGGTGCCCAAACTCTTGGATCACATCTGGCTACGGGAGCCCTTAACGACAGTAGCATGATGACAGGTGTCAGGTGGAGCAAAGTGTGGTGGAGCAACAAGGTAGTGCTAGAGTGCAAAAGTCTGTAGTAGTGCAGTAGATGTTGCAGCAGTGTGAGAGGCACAAAGGTGTTTGCAACAGCGCAATGGCAGCAGAGGGAGCACAGGATAGCAGCAATGGTAGCTTCAACATCACGAGGCTTCAAGATTGACCGGGATGTTAGTATTTGGGTGAAGTCAGTTACTTACTTCTCAGTCACTGAGTTGCAGTGCTGCAGTTATCAGTGGCAGTGCTATGGCAACATGATGCAGCATGTTCAGAGGGAGTTGCAGTACAGATGTGGCTGTGGCAGTGGCAACGTCATGGGCAGCAGTACAAGAAGCAACAATGTAGTGGATGTGAGGTAGCATGCCAAGCATCAACACAGGTACCGATGGGAAGGATCAATGTGATGCTTCTATGGCGAGGCATTACTAGAGCACATTCCTGGCTAAGAGGGAGTGTTGATTTTTGGTAGCATTGGATGTACTCTAGCCATGAAAATTGGTGGAGAGTCTAAGGCACATGAGATCTCCAAGACCCATAAATCGTTTGGAGAAATTCCACCCCTATGAAGAGATATTTAAATAATTAATATTTTTAATGGGGTTCCTAAGTCTAAACTTAGGAAAATTAAAATATTAATGTGTATTAATATAATATGGGTGAGAAAATTCTAAATAACGAGTATCAAGCCAGATTTAATCTGAGATGTTGATTAGGGATTTAATCCCGACCGTTGAATCGTCAATAGGAAAAGTATAAGAGGAGGTTTGAGGGTCAGTTGGAGACACACTAAGAGAGATCAAGAATTCGATTTTCAGGGGCAGGGTTCATTGAGGAAATCGAGTGAGTGATCAGTTGCAGCGAGGGGCAGTTCAACAAGAGGATTTTGATCCAACGCTGAAGGATACATATCAGAGAGGCAATAGAGTGCCAGAAGAGGTAGCGCAGAGCCCAGGAGGGTTGACGCAGAGGCAACAAGGGTTGACGTAGAGGCTAAGGAGGCCAGCGCAAAGGACGCAGGGGGCCAAAGAAGCTGACGCAGAGGACACAAGGAGGTTCAGGGACTGCGTTGAGGTGATTTTGTGGGACAGACTGAGAGCTGATTGGATGACGCAAAACCAGAGAGGGTGACACAATTTTGAAGAGGGTGACGCAGTTCCAAAGGAGTGCGTGGAGCAGCTTTTGCTGTCCAGCACAGGAAAAACCAGAGTCACTGTGGGATTGTTCAGTCGGTTGTTGATCAACCGAAATATCTGTCTGTAGATAGAGGTATTGCTGCCAAGGATATTTTCTGAAGGGTGAACCATTTCTGGCACCCTAGTTGTATTAAGAAATCTGCTTAATAATAAAACCCTCATATATGTTGCACCAGTTTTCTCGCATTGGGTTTTTCCGGGGCTATTGTCGAAAAATAACGGTGTCCCTTGTGTTATTGTTTCTGTTTACTTCAGTGCATGATTTGTATATATGTGAACGCTACATTTGTGTTTACTTCGATATTTAATTATTTAAATAACTTGTTAATGTAAAGAACAAGTAGGAGATAGTAAACCAGATATTGCAGTAGGGGTTTTTTATGTGTTAGATTCAGAAATTTTAACATTATCAAATTCCACTGGTCCATAACTTTCTTAGTCATGACATTTTTTGAAGCCCCAAAATCTAACATGCAATTGTGCCACAGGAGATCATTTACCATGAAGGTTAAGAAGAAAGGCTGATGATCCTGATTCGTCATATAACAATTTAGGTCCTTTAACTTGATTTCTTCATCCTTATGGTGCACGTCAATTTTATCTGGTTGAGATATGCCTATAGCTTTCAAAAATGCTGCTCTTTGAGATGGAATCTTTAAAAGCTCAAGAACGGGGACAAAGATCTTTGCATTATTTATCCATGTGACCCAATCAATTTTCAAACTTGACTGATATGTTTTAGAAGCAATCTATTCCTTATTCTGCTCTTTATCTTTCTTGCGATAAGTATATCCCTTGCTTCGAGCAATCAAATTTGTCCCTAAGATGGCTTTTCTCCATACAATTATGTAATTGGATCTTTTTCATAACTGAAATTGTTGATAGTATAGGATGAAGGAATCATCTCCATGTCATCATCTTTTGTAGGCAAGTGGGAATCTTGATTGATCATATTAATTTGGTAATTTGCTTATTGGTTCCCACTTGTCCTTCATCTAAGATTCTTCTTGCAATGGCACAAGAGTTTTCTTTATGGAAATTTTCGCAAGGACGACAAAACAACAAAGGCTGATCAATAACATTTGTAGACTCTAGCGGATTTGGCGGTCTCTGCTCATTTGGAGAAATCTTTGTTGGCCATGCATTATTATTATCCTTGTAATCATTATTTCTAGGCTGAATATTCTGAGCTTGTGATCTTTCCATTTGGATTAACCTAGCTTGCTTGTCACTCATTTCCCTAGCATGTTCAATTTTCATATCTTTGATTATCTGAGTCAACTCTTTAATAGGGTCATGGTCAACCTCTTTGACTTCTTTTCCTTTAGGCTCACGAGACCGAGTTGAACCTCTTTCAAAATCAGGAATCTCAGACTTCCGAGATGCCTTCTTATCTTTTTCCAATTCTTCAGCTAAAGTTTGAGCAGTCTTTAAGTCAGTTGGCTTAGCACGTCTCAACTCATAAGAAGTATCAACACTAAATGCATCTAGATAGTATTCCAACAAAGATTTATCAGTGGGCTATAATCTTGATGCATGTCCTTAACAATACCATTAAACTTCTTGTTAAATTCATCAACAATCTCATTTTCCCTTTTCTTGATATCACTGATGACTCTGAGTAAATATCTTCCTTCTCTCCTATCTCCATATTTATCTTTGAAATCATTAAAGATGGCTTGCAGAGAGTCAAAAGAATTATTAGGCTTGTCTAAGAACCAGTCCAAATCATTTTCTTCTAAGGAAATGACAAAGAACTTCATCTTGACATTTTCGTGATTGTAAGCAGCGCTGTTAGCATGTTCCATCAAGAAAGTTTGAAAGGATTTGATACGAGCTTCAAAACTGATTGCATTGTTTCCCTGAAAAGAAGGAATTTTGTCCAAACCTTTCTCTAGAAGATCATGACGCTGACCCTCTATATTACCAAAGTTACAAGGGGTGAAAAAATCCATGGTGTCTTGCCCGATAAGGTCAGGGAAAAACAAATGGATATCAGGGAGGGTTTCCTGTCCGAGAAAAACAAGATGTTTACTAGAATGTAGTTTGTTTAATTGAGCTCTAAGGACCTTTTGAGGATCTAGAGCGGGATTAACCAAACTACCTGGATTTCTTCTAGTATATGCTCTTGTGAAAGGATGAATAAGTGGAGTCGCCACCCAAACAAGAAACTAACCCAAACGTTCAGGTGCTAGAAAATGTTGTGATAGTGAGGATGAAAAGATGTCGAGGCACTGAGAACAGGAAACTTGTCCCCGACAATGTCACCAAAAAATGTTGTCGCTCAAATTGTACACAGAATTGTGACAACGCTCAGGGTAGGGGTTGTCACTCTAATCCTTGCCCTCTTCGTTTAAGCTGTCTCCTAAATGCAGGCTAAGGGGGGTAGTCCCTATGGATGAGATGATGAGCAACTTGTTGGGAACCAACAAGTCAAGGAGACACAACTGAATGGCCTAGCAACTTGGTTTGAAATTAAGCGACAAGTATGATTATTAAGCACAATTTGATTAGATTCTTTAAGATTATGAATTAGAGACCAATGCCTTTAAGATTAATTACTTGCACAATATGGATTAATATTCCAAGTTATCGGATGAACAATTGCTGCAACATGCAAAGTCTATCCTAAATGAAGTGCAGGACCTAGAACTAATGTGTGATGCAAGATCTTGGTTAATTTTAATTAGATGCCTAGTCTAGGTGAATCCTTCCTCTCAATTCTTTTGAAGCTAGTCTCGAATGCAAGTTGTAGAGAGAAGTCCAAGGGAAGGAGGCTAAGGCCTCATTAACAATACCTCTTGTGGAGTTCTAACCACCCAAGTGCCTCCGTTCCTACAAGGGATTGCCCACAAGAGAATTGCAAGGTCACTGTGTTAATTGCGAATGAGGGTCTAGACTTCTCAAATTGTGTGAAGAAGATGGTCCTGTCTTTCTTACAACCAAGCTTATGCTTGGAGGTAAATTTTAAAGATGCACTTCTAACCTGGAATGACAGTGCAGATTATGAGTTACTGCTTCAATGAGATTATTAAATATGTTAAATGCTCCAACAAGATTAAATTACTTGAAATCAAGATGACAAGAGCAATACAAACAAATGAATGAAGCACTTAGAGAACAATTTAGAAATGGTCCCAATTGTTGACACCTAATCTTTGGGATTAGGTGAATCCATGTAAATATTATAAATAAGAAAATAAGGAGAATTAGAAGTTGAAGAGACACTGGGAGATAAAACCCAAGAGTCTCTCCCTCCATGTATATATCTGTGATCAATCTCAATGCAATATCACAATTCGCTTTGAGGAGTTACCCCCTGGCCAAACATGGTATTAGAGGCAACCCCATTTTTGGCTTCCTTTATGTCCTTGTAACTCCCTCCTACTTATATTCTGCATACTGACACCTCTGGTCTGCCATTCAAATCTCTCCGCTTACCCCTCTCTCTTTGCTTTCTACACCACTGTGTTATTCTCACTATTTTCTGCAGGTATTTTTGTCAGGCCAATATGAAACTCGTCCCACTGGAGGGTGAACTTGACCTTCGCTGCTACAAGCTCGGATCTAGGGCCTAGCAAATGGCTTGAACTGTAGAGATCTCGTGGAACACAAACCGTCGAACCACTTGAGAATGAAATGCGGCCTTAAGTTGTAGAAATGATTTCAATGGATACTCGATCAACCATGTTAAACATTAAAGGCTTATACATCATTCCAAATCTCCGTTCACGTAGAATGCAACACGGTGGACGCTCAACGTAGCTCTCAATTGATAGCTGGAGGCAGAGCAGCGCTCAGGACAGAGCAGCGCTCAGGACAGAGTAATCAGGTGAATGCAATGCAATGGAGGCAGAGCATTTCAGGACAGAGGCAGTGGCAGAGATAAGGGAGTTACAACTATTTTTAGAACTGGCTCTGATACCATGTCAGGCCAGGCAGTAACTCTCCAAAGGCAGAAAAAGCTGATTGGTGTGTTTATTCCATAGGTATGTTATTGTTTTATACATTAGGAGTGATTGTTCAGTTCATCTTCCGATGACTGTTCACATTCCTGATTTATTTATTTTACAAATTCCCCAATCATGAAGATTAGGTGTCAACAATTTTTGTGTAACATCTTGTGCTACTAGCATAATATCATAAGGAGAAGATTCATCTATGTCTGTGAAAGCGTGGTGTGGCTGGTATAGTGGTGAGTTGGTGCGTTGAAGCCAGAAGCGCTGTGACTGATGTTGGAAAATGTAACTAGGTTCGGTCTTCATTAAGTGTATTTGAGTCAACTTGTAATGTACTTGTCAAAAGAATAAGAAAATAATTTTTATTATTATTATTGTGACCTATTAAAGCATGGGTTTCATGCTTGGGTCACCATGTTTTAGGTCAAAGTCCCCATTGAGGACTTCTAGGATTTATTCTGAGTCAATAGAGTCATTGTACTTTTAAAGAGACCCTTCTTGGGCTTTTGAATCATGTAAAAAGGTTAAGTATTGATTCAAATGTAATTTATGTATCCTCCACATCAAGTCGGCCTAGAAGAGATCAAGTCGGCCTAAGGACATCAATTCGACCTCCCTTGAAGCCTATAAATAGAAGCAAGTCGAATTCATTTGGAACACATCATCTCAAGCAAGTTCGATATCTCTAAGGAAGTTGGGAAGTGCGAAGTCTGAAGTTGGGAAGCCAAAGGAAGTGCGAGTTGGGTGGAGTCTAAGGAGAAGAAGAAAAACGAAATTTTGGTGCCTCTCTCTCTTTGTTTTGTGCCCTAGATTGGGAGATCAAGGTCTTCCGAGTTTCACTGATGCCAGGAGTTGCCTGATGCCGGAAGATGTTGCCTAGTCGAAGTTGCTGGAAAGAGATCAAAGATCTGGGAGGCTGACTTGGTGTGGAGGGAAGGTCTAGTCTTTGTCTAGGGTGAAGAGTCTCAAAGAATACTATTGAAAAGAAGATTTTTCTTCATTGGGTTTTCCCCTCGAGGGGGGTTTTTCCCTAGCATAGTGCCTACATCTGGTGTCCATAATTTTATGTGCTATTGCTTTGGTAATTGCTTAATGAACTACAAAAAAGAAGATTTAAAGAATCGTAATAACAAATCAAGAAGATCACAAGTAATTATCAAGAATAAGAAAATCTTTTTGCCTTTCTGATTCTCTAACAACTGTGACCTTGGCACTGCTATGACTGTGGCACGAATGGTATGTTATGTACGCCGTTGGTATCGACTTAGTATCCCTGCAAACCACCATATGTTGAATGGTATCCTGCATGCCTTGTGATTTCACTATATTACGTTGTGGTGGCCCGATAGTTATAATATACCACAATTACGTTTAATACGTTGAATACTACTCCAAACCACCTCCTCGATACCACCCTTAATGTACCACAATACTACAGTTAATATACCATAGTACTGGCCCCGTAAACCGTCTCTCCATACCACAGCAAGAACAAAACACTGGCGAACGGCTCGATGCTCCGTCACTGTATATAGATTCCATATATCGGCTCTGCTGCTTTGTGTTTCATTACGTTTAATGGTATCCCCGTTGAACCCCACAACATCGCACACAGTTACCATACATTGAATCCACCTCCACGCCGTCCATATTTTGTATGTTGACTCTTGTATCTCTTTGCTATAATATATCATCACAATTACGTTGAATGGTCATGATCATATACGTTGAATGGTATTACCACCCTTTGGATGACCCGACTCTGTCTTGCGACATCACACCATACCACCCATTGTAAACCACCTCCCGGTTGTATAACATATAACCCTGTTCTATAATATACTCGGCCATATAACACCTCCCCATATACCCCCTCCCCCATATGCCACCTCCCCTATACAACACGTCCCCCATATAACCCTTCCCCAAATAATACCTTTGTTTTATATATATATTTATATATATCAGAGTGCATTTTTTATAGAAATTACCACCAGAAGTGCATTTTTTCACAATATATTGCAAGCAGAGTACATTTTTTACACAATACACAGATTTTAAAATGCATTCATTGATATCAATTGTTGGAGTAGTTCTCTCTGGAAAAGAGAACTATCCTGAATGGTCAAGGAAGATAAAACACACTCTCATTTTTAATGAGTTGTGGAGAGGAGTTTGTGAAGGAGAAGGAGATAATGCACCTGCAAAGCCCACTTCAGATAAGGAGATTGCCATTTGGGAAAATAAGAACAACAAGGCCTATGCCTTGATTGCAACATTTGTAAATGAAGAGGTGAGTCACCATATTTCACCATTTTCAAATGCTTTTGAAGCCTTAAAGAAGTTGAAGGAACTGTATGACTCACACTCTGAACTTGAAGTTGTCCAATTGATGATTAAATTGTTCAGTCTTGAATTAAAAAATGATGACCCTCTTGCTTTAGCATCAGAAGTAAGATCCATTATGCATGATATAAAAACCACTGGTGTTGAAATAGACATTCCTCTCATAGCTTATGTCAAGGCACTATATCCCACTTATTCACATTATCTTGAGTCATTGCAAGCAAGTGGAAACCTCAAGGAGATTACCTTTGACTCCCTTGAGAAGAAGTTTGCTGAGAGAGAGAAGGCTTTTGGGAAGAAGATAGCTCCTCAGTCTTCTGAAGAAGCTATGTGTCTTGCACATAGAGAGAAGAATCATGCACAAGATTCTTCTAGAGGAAGAGGTGGCCGAAGAGGAAGAGGAAGAAGGAATTTTAGAGGCAGGGGGGCAGACAGTTCCAAGGAGAAAAGTCTGATCTTCATTGCATACGATGCAATAGAGATGGACATGATGCATCCACATGTAAGTTTCCTTGGGACAAAATTGAGTAGGAAAGAAATGAAGGCAAAGGTAAAACCAATGACAAAGGGAAAGGTAAAGCACCCAAATCCGCTCACTATGTTGTGGCACATTGTAACAATGGAGTAACTGAAGACTTGTTTAATGCTTCACTTGCTTCTTGGAAAGATGATTGGTTGCTTGATTCAGGAGCAACTTGCCACATGACTTTTAGGAGAGATTTTTTTGAAGAATTCACTGACAATGTTGATGGAGCAGTATATTTTGTAGACAAGTCAAAACTCAAGCCATTAGGGCTTGGCACCATCAAGCTCAAACTGCCTGGTCTTCCAAACTTTCTTCTACATGATGTTCTATATCTCCCAGAGTTGAGGAGAAACATGCTACCTTTGGTCCACATCTGCCAGCGAGGACACTCCATTCATATATTTGATGGCAAGGTCGAGGTCAAAAAAACATCAGATCACTCACTTGTCATGACGGGGATAGAAGAAGAAATACTTTTGAAGCTGCAAGGTACCTCTGCTCGTGCACAAAACTTTTCATACAATTCTCACTATGATGAAGGTACATTTCCATCAAGTCTTTTATGGCATGCTAGATTTGGACACTTGAACTATGACAACCTTCGTTTGTTGAAGAAAAATGGTGTTACTGGTTTGCCTACAATTCCTAGGAAACTTAAGCAATGTGATGCTTGTATCTTAGGAAAGCATAACAAACAATCTTTTCATGATTCTCATTCCAGAGCACATAGAAAACTTGAACTCATTCATTCAGATTTATGTGGCCCAATGCCTGTTCCTTCTACAAATGGTAATAAATATATGATGACATTTATTGATGACTACACCAAAATGTGTTGGGTTTATTTATTGAAGAACAAGTCTGATGCTTTTGAAACAATTAAGAATTTTCATGCATGGATTGAAAATGATGCAGGATCTCATCTTGGTTCTATTCGCACTGATAATGGAAAAAAACACACTTCAAATGAATTTGAAAACTATCTTCACCAACATGGGATCAAACATCAAACAATTGTGCCTTATAATCCCCAATAGAACAGAGTAGCTGCAAGAATGAATAGGACAATCTTAACTATGGTACGTTCCATGATGTTTTTCAAGAATGTTAAGCTGATGTTTTGGGCTGGTGCAGTTCTATGTGCTGTGTATATAAAGAATAGGTGTCCATCTAATGCTATAAAAAACAAGACTCCCTATGAAATGTGGTATGGCCATATTCCTTTGGTGAGCCATCTCAGGGTTTTGTATCCACCTGTTATGCCTTGATACCTAAGGAACAAAGAAACAAACTCGATGCAAGGAGTCGCAAATGTATCTTCTTGGGGTACTCAAATACCTCCAAAGCATACCGTCTCTATGATGAAGTTAATAAAAAGTTTATAATATTTAGAGATGTGATATTTCTTGAATCTTCCAAGACTGACAATGTTGTTGAGTGACAACTTGATCGCTTAGATGGATTCGGACATGCAAATTCTTTCCAAGAGTTTGATAATCAGATTCCACATATTGAAGGGGGATTCCTATATTGGATCAATATGTGGAATCTTCTTTTGAAGTACTCTCTCCCCCACATGAAGCTCCAACCACTGATGATACTTTGAGTGATGTGATTGACAAAATTGGGAGACTAAATCTTGATTCAGCCCCATCTCAGTCAACTGAGTAGCCTGGGCAATCTCAGAAAGGTCCTCCAAAATCGCTGACAAAGACACTTGAAAGTGTTCATCCTGATGAGGTTGGAAAGACAGGGACTAGAAGGTCAACCCGACAAAATGGGGTGATGTAGACGATGCTGATTCACTTGTTGACATGGCTGTTTCTTATGATTGGGCACTGAATTTGTCTACAGATTTTGAACCAACTTCCTTCAAAGAAGCCGCTTCTCATGATGAATGGAAATAAGCGATGCAGAAAGAATATGATGCCTTGATAAAGAATGGCACTTGGAAGCTGGTTTATTCTCCATTGGGAACCAAACCAATAGGCTGCAAGTGGGTCTACAAGAACAAGTATAAAGCTGATGCCTCACTTGACAAGTACAAAGCCAGGCTTGTGGCAAAAGGTTTTGCACAAAAGGAAGGGGTCAACTATGAGAAGACTTTTGCCCCCACAACAAAATGGGCTACCATCTAGACACTCTTTGCCTTGGCAATACAGAATGGTTGGAAAGTCCATCAAATGGATGTAAAACTTGCTCTCTTAAATGGATATATGAAAGAATGTTTTTATGTCCCAACCAGAAGGATTTGTTGTGAAGGGTCATGAACATAAAACATGCAAGCTTGTAAAATCCTTGTATGGCCCCAAGCAAGCTCCACGACCCTGGTATGAGAATTTAATTGAGCATCTTCTGAAACTCAACTTCAAACATTATGATCTTGATGATGCAACTTTGTTTGTCAAGAAAGTTGGCAAAACAGTTGTATATCTTGTGGTGTATGTAGATGATGTTTTGATGACAGGGAACAATGAGAGCTGTATTGCATCCATAAAGAAGGAATTGAGGTAAGGTTTTGAAATGACAAATTTGGGCTATTTTCACTACTATCTTGGTATTGAAGTAATTCAACATCCAAAGTTTATATTTCTCTCTCTGAAGAAGTACATTGGAGATTTGTTGAACATGTTTGGCATGGCTGAGTGTAATCCTTTGACTACTCCAATGGAACAGAACTTAAAGCTCACATCCACTGAAGGAAAAGAATTTGAGAATGCAACAAAGTAAGGACAACTTGTAGGAAGTCTCAACTACTTGACTACTACCAGACCAGACATTTCATTTGTTGTTGGAATCCTCTCTAGGTTTATGCAAAATCCTTGTGAGGGACATTGGTCTACTGCGAAAAGAGTTCTAAAGTACTTGAAGGGAACTCAAGCCTTTCGACTTAAGTATATACAGGTGGGTAGCTTTAGCTTGATTGGATACTCTGATTCAGACTTCGATGGAGATAAACAAAATGGGGTATCTACTTCAGGTTATGTTATGAGTCTTGGATCAGGAGCTGTCTCCTAGAGGTCACGCAAATAATTAGTCCCAACATATTCCACAACTGAGGGAGAATATGTGGCAACAGCTGAAGCAACAAAATAAATTGTGTGGCTCATGCAAATTTTGGAAGATTTGCAAGAGAAATAAGTGCATTCAACTCTTCCCATGATTGACAACACTTCTGCAATAAAGTTGGCCAAGAACCCAAAGTTCCATGATTGAACAAAGCACATCAATACAAAATACCTTCTGATTTGACATCATGTTGAGGCTAAGACAATCCATCTACGTCATTGTTCCATAAATGAGCAAATTGCAGACATCTTCACCACAGCGCTTGGAAGAGAAAAGTTTGAAAGATTCAGAATGATGCTTGGACTCACCAACATCCCTTCAGATTGGGGGAGTGGGGGGGGGGGGATGTTGACAGTGGACACCTAATCTTTGGGATGAGGTGAATCCATGTAAATATTGTAAATAAGGAGAATTAGAAGTTGAAGAGACATTGGGAGATGAAACCAAGAGTCTGTCTCTCCATCTATATATCTGTGATCAATCTCAATGCAAAATCACAATTCGCTTTGATGAGTTACCTCTTGGCCTTACACCAATGAATCAAGATTTAGTAATACCAATTACTCAAGAGCTTATTAGAGCTTATTAATGTGTCAATAAGATCTCATTTAAGTCCTCTTATGTTAATGTTACTTAAGAATTAGGCACAAGAACAATTGTAGAGCACTAATGAGAGCAATTTCTTCTTATCCCTTAGATCATAAGCCAATGAGACACAATAGATGATCTGAAAAATAATAATAAGTGCCAATAACGACAAGCACAAGAAGAGATTGCTTACAATGATATGCAATGTATGCAACTAGCAATGCAAATGCAATTTACTAACAATGGGAGAAGTTAGTGAAATGATTAGATATACTTACGACAAGATGCAAGACATATGAAACTAATTAACCAATGATGAGATCACTTGAGGAATGCACCAAACTTTTGCAAATCAGATCAACAAGTTATTAGTACGAAAACAATCCCAAAATTGACAAGAGAAGCTAGCAAACACAATAATGATTAAGCCTTTAGGTAATGAGTGTTAATCTCTTATGTTCTTGAGCTTTTTGGAGAGTGTTTTTAGGCTTAAGGTAATTATTCATTGACTATGCCACTGTCGAGATTAGCTTTAGATCTGATATATTATGACAGTTAAGAGAAGAGAGGAAAAGGTGAGAGACCAAACCCTTGAGGCCAAGTGGCCTTCCTTCAATGGTTAGTTTGACAAGTTTGTGGCACTAAAAGGTTGTTTTGATTTTGAATAAGCAATGTAAGGCCTCCAAGACCTGCAACCACCAATGTTAGTCTGAAAACACAATGAATTTACCCTTAAAAATCACATAGCTAGGCTTAAAATGACCTCCTAGGCTTGTGGCTAGGACAATTGAGCAAATAGGGAAAGTATAGGCTCCAAAAATGAGACTTTTGGCCTTAGAGCAAGTGTGAGCGCTCTTCAAACTTTTGCAAAACCAATTGTTAGTCTCAAAACCCTAATCAAAAGGTGATTCAGTCCTTATAGAGCATGCGGCTAGGGCTTTAAGCCCTTCTTATGCTAGTAGTAAGGCTAGAAGGCAACCCTAAGGCTAGCGGCTAGCCCTCAAATGGCTAGAATGATGGTGAAGTGGAATAATAAGCCTTCAAAACCCTTTCTCAATAGATAATGAGCCTGCAAAACCAATAATTAGCCAATAAACTCAAACTTTCATGGATCAATGACAAAAATACAATGAGAAACCACTCCAAACCCTTGTTGCCACCTCCTGCAAGCAAAATTTGTCTCTTTCAAGTCTAAAAATGACCTTAACCTTAAGGAGACTACTTGCAAAATCACTTCATAAGTTAAATACTTAAGAAAACCCCAGTTTATGCAACAAACAAGCCATCTAAGGCAAACAACATCCAAAAAAAGGTTAGGCGTTGGAATTTCGGCACTTGGGTCTTCTAGATCTTCATCTCTAGACCCTAGATCAGCGCTCCTTGGTTGAATGCACCCCCCCAAGATGCTAGACTCGTCCTCCTTAGGTGAATATAGGCCCAAACTCTAACCATCTAGGCTAGGTGAGGGTCTCAAGCTTCTAACTTCAGATTTGTCTTTGAATCCTTGAGCTAATGGAACTTGCAAACAAAATAAATAAAGCCAAGCCATAAGATCTAGAAAATTCTGAAATAAAACCCAAAATATTATGTACAAAATAAGAAAAATAATATACAAGGGTTCGAAAAATATTCACAAAATAATTTACAAAGTATTTACACTATTCACAATTAAATCGAGCTCTAGTTAGCAAATAAATCCTTTAAGCCAAAGCAGATTTTGAAAATAATTGATAGAAATAATTTGTATTTTGATGTACAAACCCAAACCCTGGACAATAGATCATTAGATAAGATTAGAGTCCAAACAAGGTGAGGTCACCTTAAAGTCCATGAACTTGGGGCTTGCCCAAGGGCTGAATCACTTGAAAATCTCTACACACTTGAAATATAGATTATTAGTTTCAAAGGGGTTCGATTCACACAAATAGACTAGAGATCTAGAGATACCTGCTAGATCTACCAACTTCAATGTGTTTACTCTAGCCCAATACCTAAAGCAAGATACCTATGCTAATAGATAATCCAATCACTGACTATGAAACAGTAATCTTCAGTTAAAGAACAAAATTAGAGCATTAAACCCATTCAACACATACCATAAATCATCAAGAGAGACAACTTGAATTGAAACACTAAATTATTTAAAAAAAAATATTCCGGCAAAGCTTAGCTCAGTACAATTTTTTCATCAGATTGAAGTTACAATGAGGAGCTAGAAAGCTTCCTTATACAGAAAATGAGAGGGATCAACCCCTCTTATTGGAAATAACGACTAGTTGCATTGATCCATGGCCTGATCCTTGTGGAAAAAATTCGATCCCTTGATTAGCTAGCACAAATCTCCAAATTTTTTTGATTTTCCTTGTTCACTGTGCTGGAGGGATCAAGCTTTGACTTCTAGACAATGGAGGATGTTCAAAAAATATAATTGTCATTACTTGTGCAAAATATTAAATTTCTTGGTCCAAAAAAATTTCGATTTGCTAGAAATAGTCTTCTCTAGCCCAACGAATTTCTGGATTGTGTCCTTCTACCTTGGAAATGAGACATTCTATTTTTGACTTGAATTTTTTCTTTTGAAAATAGCCTCGAATAATTTTTGATGAATTTTCCACTTGGAGGGTAATTATTTTTCCTTTATTTTATTTTGATAATTTTTGGTTAATTTTATTTTTATTTTTGCCAGAAATTAAAATCAAAAGACTCAAGAGGGGATTAAATATTTTTCCACCCTCTAAGGGTATCTAAAAAATATTTTGGTAATGGTGTTCTAATTATGAGGAACCATTCACCAAAAATATTTCTAAACACACTTTTACATCAAAATATTAAAAAATCAACCCTTAGAAGGGGAAATTACACATGAACATAGACCTCTTAAGACCTAACCAAATTCTACGACACAAGACACATGATGTAGTATGATAAAATACAGACTCTAGAACACTAGGACTCACCTAAGACCTTATCAACGAATTTCACCCTAACTTTGGAGTATATCTTGGAGAAAAACTCTGCCAATTATCCGTGTTTACAAATACAAATAATTGGGGAGGTTAAAAACTCCATAGAGTGAAGCCCTTTCACAAAATCCATAGGCTTACCTAGGTGTTGTTACATGGCTTAATAGTCATACTAGAATCATTTTTACAATATAAAAGTAGAATTGGGAACTACAATGATGATATTGACTCAAAAATTTATTCCACTGCTTTGTACTCTGCTTTTTGGACTGTTGACATGTACATGGTCAACAGGGATAATAAGAAGAGTTGGGATAGCAAAATCAAATATGCTGTTTGGGCTTATCACATGACTGTTAAAGCATTTACACGAAGGAGCCCCTTTGAGCTGGTATATGGGTTGGAAGCAAAGCTCCCAATGCATTTGCAATTTCCCATCTTACAGTGCTTGAGAACCAAAACCAATGTAAAAGAATTGATCAACTGATTAAGCTAGATGAGTCCAGTGTCCTTGCTTTAGATCAAATGAATAAGATCTAGGCTTTGCCGGTACTTTATCCCATTTGGTACACTTTTTATCCATCGCCTTGAACCATAACATCAAAATATCCTTTAGGTGATTTAGGGAAGCCTCCCTTGTGGTCAAAAACCACTAAAGAGCAGGAGAAAGGTTGCTGAGGTGACAATGACAACCCTTTCTTATGTTGCCTTAAGGTCTGGCCCTATGTAGTTAGGTTTTGCAGCAACAGTGCCGAAGTAGCTGGCATCTCACCCAGACTCATGCTTTTTCTTGATGAATTCTCTAGACAACAATAACTTGATCTCCGTTTAATCTCCTTATTCTTTTGAAGACTTGATCTGTATGTCACCTCAGTCGAACGTTTTGATCTTAGAATCAAATAAAAGTGGTCTGTAATCCATTGCTCGGGTGGTAAACTCGCTGGTATCTCTGCAGGTGCAAATTCTACATAATCCTGCAGAGCTTCTACATATTGCTGGCACACCTTGTTTGTCCACAGCTTTAAGGTTTATCCTTGTTTGGAAACGTCAGTTGGCACACTCCTTTCTCCTGCACAACTTGCTGGAACTCCTTCCTACCCAAAAGCACTACCAAGAAGGTAGACATACATTGTCTGTGTTCTTCC
Source organism: Pinus tabuliformis (assembly GCA_031772625.1). NCBI lineage: Eukaryota > Viridiplantae > Streptophyta > Pinopsida > Pinales > Pinaceae > Pinus > Pinus tabuliformis. Next base: position 1,380,753,332 of record CM062819.1, on the reverse strand, counting down.
CTTCAGGGCTTGAAGAGGTACCTCGTGCCATCGATTTGCACATCATATCTGTTGGCTTATCCATCTTGCAACATTTTCCTGTCAAACTGCTACGGTCCACCAAGCAACAAATGGCAGGCATCTTTTGTAAGTTGTAACTATGTCACATAAGACTCTTTCGACCAATATTAGAAGACACCAAGCATCACTGATTCACTAGTAAGACCATTTTGCAGCCTCAAATTTGATTGGATTCGGATTAGGAAAACGGACCAGATTCAACGTTTGAACCATCTGAAACCTTACTAAATAGTAAATACTAAGTTGTCTGAAGATTCGCTGTTGATGATGACCACACATATTTAACATTAAATTTCTTCTGTGTGAGCTGCAGCTGGTGGGTCTATAATCATATTTTTTTTGGAAAAATACGTCTTATATTACAGGGGAATATTTTCGAGATAGATGCAAAAAATAAAATATAAGCATATATACAATGATATCTCACATCCATTTCCCAATAACTACCAGTGCAGCATTAAAATCAGAATATGCTAAGGGATTCAACTCTTTGGCATCCTTAATCAGGAGGCAGCCTTTGTTAGACAATTGCATACATCTTCTCGCCAAGAGTGTCAAAGGATCAGTCTAAACTTACCTCATTAGAGAAGGCGTATTTGTGTTGTCGTTTCCAGATTGTAAACAAAGCTGTAATTCGAAGGTATTCCCAACTTCCTCAGAAGTGAGATAAAAGCAAGAAAACCTTGAGTCACCAAGAAGAGGTGCATGCCATTGAAGTTGTCCACAAAGCAGCACTGAATCTTAATCCTGTGCAAACCACCAGCAAGATCGAGCAAACTTGCACTTCCATAAAAGATGCTTCAAGGTCTTTGAGTGGTTGCAACAAGGGCACAAGCCATCTGCCAACCTGCTTTTGGCAATACAGGCTTTGGAGGGCAGCCCCTGGGAAACTACTAACCATACAAAGAATCAGAGCATGTAGCTTAGTTGAGTGACCAAAGGCTTTGCAACTGATGGATCCCTTCTAATCTCAGGGTCAGAGAACATCCATTTGGCATTCAACACAAGATAACTGGTGCATCCAATGCAGAAGAGAGTGAAGCTTCTTGGAATCGCACTGCCGAAGTGGTGTCCCAAATCTCCACCCCCAATCTCTCCAAAAAGGTCCCTGCATATCAATATTCAGGATGGAGCAAACCCTCTTTGACAGTCAGCTGATTGGAGGATAGAAGAGTCCTCTGATGGGCTAACTCTCTCCTTTCTTTCCAATCCTTGGATTAAAAGTCCCAAAGATCCCTCCAAAGGAAGACCACTTTCTTACTCAGCCTATGAGCCTGAAATCTGGGACACTTGGAAATACACTGCCCTTGATTCAGCCAGCTCTAAATAGGTTGCCACACCAAATTCCATCTAGCATGATTCCCAAAGAAATTCCCTTTTGGCCAAAGGTGTGACAAATCGGCAGACGTGCCACATGCTTCAACCAATGACTCATCTGAAGTCCGGACACCTCAAAGAGCTGAGATAATGTCACACAACCCAAAAGGGCCTTGCATCAAGAGTACATGTTACGGAGACTGAAACTGATGATGCAAGAGAGTTTGCAATGGGACATATCCTTCAAGGCAATGTGACTATCCCTTTCATGGTCAAAATATGATCCTGCATCACAACATCAATAAGGCCAAGCCCACCTTCCTCTTAGTCACAATGCAATCTTCCCACGGAACTATAGGAAGTCCTCACTTACCACCATGCTTGTAACAAAGAGAAGACCTGAGAATCTGTTCCCAATCGCTTGACTGTAATCAATCTGTGTTAGCATTCTTTTTGTTTTGTGGACATTCATGGGTTTCACACCCTTCCAATTTTCAAACATGCCAACTTATTGGCCTTCTACAGTTTCCATCCTGTGGTGCTCTTCCATGTCTGCAGATTATCTTTCCTTTTGTTTTTTAAAGGGAATTAATGTTGAAATATGTAACTAGGTTCGGTCTTCATAATGACATATGTAATCATGATTTTGTGTATTTGATGTAATAAGAAAAATAAGTTTATTATTGTTGATCTTGAGACACGGGTTTCATGCTCAAGGAAATTTACTTTTATAGGTCAAGCTCCTGTTGAGAGCTTCTAGGTCATTGTCATGTATGAAAGACCCATTTTGGTGATGTTACATATTGTAAAGAAATTTATTTGAGTCATTATAAGAGTAAAAAGACCCTCCAAAGACCTTGTCACAAGTGCTCGACAAGTCGGCCTTCAAAAGAAGCTATAGACCTCTCTAGAAGGAGATGTCGGCCTAGACATGATGACAAGTCAGCTTAATTTCATGGGTGTGAAGACTATATAAAAAATGACTCGGCCTCACTTGAAGGATCATCAATCAAGCATCCACGAAGAAGAAAGAAGTGCGAGAAAGGAAGGAAGAAAGCCTCTTAAGTAGCGAAGAGAAGGAGAAGAAGATCGAAGTCTTCTTGTATTGTTTTTGGGTCCCTCCACTCACACATGTGACTGCAGCTAGGGTTTCTGCAGTAGGGTTTTTGCAGACTTTGAAGAAGCCGAGATAAAGGTCAAGGAAGGAGTGTTATCACTAGCTGAAGTGAAAGCCTAGCGAAGGAGATAAAACATATAAATCTGCCCCATCAGCTCACACGTGTGGCATCTTTGAAGTTACAGGTAGGCCGAAGATTGCAGGTCTGTGATAAGAGGTCGAAATTCAAGGGCAGCGAAGAACAGTGGCATAAAAGTCAGTTTGACCATCATTGACTTGAAGAAGAAGAAGAGCTGTTCTAAGGAAGCATTGTGACTTGGTCTTGGAGATGTTCTTGGTTAAGGGTCTTGGTCTTGGAATTCATCAATTGAAGAATCTATAAGAAGAAGAATTCTGTGGGTTTTCCTCTCAAGATTGGAGAGGCTTTGGCCTTGGCTGATTGCCTATATCTTGTGTCCTTTGTCTTCTTGTTCTTCATGGCTTGGTGGATGTTTGATGAAGAAAATACTAATAACAATCAAGGAAAAGAAGAAGCTAATCTAAAGAAGTAAAAATACATCACAAACAGTTATCATAAGTAAGAGAAATCTCCTACACTTGCTGCCTCTAGATTTCTCAACAATTAATCAGTTTGTTGTGTGCTCCAGTGCTATCCTGTTTTTGTCAGCATGGCACCAAAGGTTCTTATCTTGAAGTCTCAAGGTGTTTGTTAAGCACTCTTTCATTCTAACTATGCATATTGGAAGCAGAACTTTATCTTCTATGATGCATATTAGTGAATTGGTGGAGCGAATTTAAGATTGACAATGTGTTTTTTCAACTTCTTGTGCCAATGAACAATATATTTTGAATCTGACAGTGTGATTGAGCTAATAGATTAAATGGAATGCTTGCCATTGCCTCAAACAAACAAATCTTAGCCAGACATTCATTCTAGAAATTCAGTGTTGTTGTCATTGATTTTTTTATTGAGATACTATGTGCCTAGAAATAAAGAAGGAATGCTGTATTTGACTTCCTATAGAAGGTGATCTTGAGTCAATTTAAAAACAGATCGAAAGGCTTGACTCTTTCACACCAGTATCAGGCTCTGCCAATGATATAAACTGTAATAATATTTATTTGCTAATAAATTCACCCTTTTACGCAAGAAAGGTACCCATTAACTAGAATTTCTTAGAATTTGAATAGATTTTCTTGGCGTTTCAATCTATATCTATACTCCGTTTATCTATTTCTGACAAAACAGATTACTGCTTAATAGTTTGGCAATTAGGACTAAAGTGCCTTCATAGTGCTATCTTCTAAGTCTATTTGGCCAACATGGCTTGGGATCATTGCCGAATTGAAATAATGCTCTTGTTTTTGGGATATTTCCAGGTACAGGGTTGTCAGCATTTTTTATCAACATTGCTGTGGAGAATTTTGCTGGATGGAAATTTGCTGCCACATTTGCTATCATAAAACATTCCTACTTTGCTGGCTTCTTGGTTTACATGTTGTTCAACTTAGCTTTGGTGTTTTCTTCGGTGTTCATTGTGACACATTTTGCACCTGCAGCAGCAGGCTCTGGCATCCCTGAAATTAAGGGCTACTTGAATGGTAATTTGTTTGTCGTTTTACATGGTGGCAGATGGTGATAATGGTGTCATATGCTACTTGTAGATGTCATTTTATCAAATTTGAATTGAAGGAGCAAAGTTGCAATGCAGGTATTGATACACCTGGAATTCTTCTGTTCAGGACATTGATTGGAAAGGTTTGTTCAAACTTCAAACAATGATGCTTATCCATTTTCTCTTGCAAATAAATATCAAATCTTATGGAAAATGATCAGGATGGGCATTTTCTTTAGGGTGTTCATTTTGTGTTAGCATATTTATTTGTTTTATAATCATATAGCAGATTTTTGGCAGCATTGGTTCAGTGGGAGGTGGTTTGGCACTTGGAAAAGAAGGGCCTCTTGTTCACACAGGAGCATGTATTGCTTCTCTTATTGGACAAGTAAGACTGAAGAAGCCATTTAAGTATCAAGAAGGAAATAGATTGATTGTTTTTATAAAAAGAACTAAAATATCCTTTTGCATATTTGGCTTAAATGCCTCAAAAAGCGTTTACATGTCAAGAAGGAAATAGATTGATAGTATTTATGAAAATAACTAACTGTCTATCTGCATATTTGGATTTGATGCACAAAACCTTTATCTTTCTAGAGTCCTTTCATGCTTTTTTACCTTGGACAATACTGATCGATAGCAGTATCCCCTCATAAGATGGTGCTTAAAATTTGGCTGCAGTTGTGTAACAATTCTCAAGAATTTCCCTTAAACAGTTTATTTCAAAATTTTCTGTGGATAGCAATATGTTAATAAAGAGGTGAAGAGTATATAGGTCTGGTTTGTAAATACTGGAAGAAGCATTGCTGTCCATTTCTGGAGAGATGAAGCCCAATTTTTATACCAAGAAATAAAAGTATATGAATTTCCTTACTGGAGGCTACAGGAATAGACAAAGCAAGGGAGTGTTAGTGCACCCACGAGGCATCCATAAGTAAAATAGTAACAAAGCAATATGATAAAAGAAACCAAAGTGTATAATGGCGAAGTGATGAATGGTGTACTCACCGTCCTGTTAAACTATGCAGTGAGAAGATTGGTGGAAAAGGCTTTAGCCATCTATCTCTACAATATATCCAATGATATCAATATATATAGTACATGGATGCAATCACCTCGTGAAATGAATAGTGACAACATTGATAGCTCATTAATAGATAAGGATGGCACTTCATTAAGGACAAGGAACATAACTCATAAAGAGGTGATCTAGGACTTCGTGATTGTATAGGGACTCATAGGCTAACAATCCCCCCATCAGTCATAAGTCCAAATAATTATGCTAGCAAGGCAACATGAATTAGTGCATAGATTGGTATCATTTCAAACTTCACTTTGAAACTTCTGAACTGAGCTTTGATGAACATAGCCCTGAAAAACCATCAAATCTAGATGTTGGGAATCTGGAAAATCCCATTGTTTGAACATGTGAGTTCCAATATTTGTAATTTGTCTACTGATGTGAGCTTCAATATTTGATGAGAGTGAGTCATGAGAAGTGAATCAACAAGTCTGACCTTTCCTTGAAAATGCTTGACAACACAATCAAATTCCTGTTGAGAAAATTGGTACCAAGGAAGTGTTTCCTTGTGCATTGGCCTTGTTGACTACTACGTGTCAACGACCCATAGCAGTGCACTCCATTTTTTTGCAAAAGGGATAGCGCCTGATCGATGTGTCCGTGCCGTTCAGCGATCATCATCAACCTGATTTACAAGATATTATAATGTAAATCCATTCTGCAAGTATATGATGTAAATAATCTCAGCAGATCTGTGTCATGTATGTAACGACCTAGGTAACCCTACTTTTCTAGTGACGATCTACATTCTGGGAGGTTTTTTTGTCTCACCGATCATTCTCGGATGGTCGGTAGAGTTTTCCTTCAGTCTTACCCTAAAGCCGGAATGGATTTTGTCGCTGGGATCTTAGGCGAGTCCTAGTGTTCTAGATCGAGTTTATGTAAAAGTGATTTAGAAATAATGCTAACTATTTGGTTAGATTATTTTATTACAAATTGCTTGGTCTGCTGGATTATATCTGTGTCGCAAAAATGGGTAGTCTGCGAGGGTCTATTACAAATTGGTTTTCCCCCTTTGATGTAAAAAATATGAAAATCATGATGTAAAGTGTCTTGAGGGTTGGAAAAATAATTTATCCCATCATAGATTAATTAATTAATTTTTTTGGTAAAAAATTGATTAAAATCCTAAGCCAAAAATTTAATTAATTCTAGGTCCTAGGTAAATTTAAATTCTCCAAAGGCAAAATTCATTGATCCTTAAAAATCAAATTTTAAGAGGCCCAGAGACTAAGGTAAATTAATTATTTTGCTAAATTTTAAGCCTTTGGTTCCTGGGGGTTAAGTCAAAGTCAATTTTCTTGGGAAATTAACTCAAATTTTTTATTTTTGAGTTAATTAAAATACATTTAATTGAAAAATTCGAATTTCCTCAAGAATTTAATATTTCGACGGATGAGATTAAAAGAAATTTTAATCCTCATCAACGGTTGAGATTGCTTTGACGAGTATCACTTGAACTAGCCATTGGAGGATTTATCTTTAAATAGGAAGTCATTTGTCAGTGGATCCATTCGATCTCTGAGTCGTGTGCTAAGCAAAAAGCTCGTGTAATTTTTTTCTAGATAATAAAGAAAGACTTTGGGGTTAAATTTCGTTGGTGTTACTCTTCATGGGAATACTGTAAGATGTGTTGTTTTCATGCATAATTTCTTTTAAGCCATTGATGATAGCTTCTGAAGAGTGATTTGAGTATAGGTATCTTGCTCAGTCGTTGGGGTTTAAATTATAAGGTATCTCTATTTATATGAATTTTACTATCATTTTCTTGATTTATTTTGATGGTTGGATTGAGTTTTGCAGGAAAATTTTGATTTTGGATTCTCGAGCGTTAGGGGAAGTTTTCAGTTGGACCAGCCAACTCCCGATCTGTGTTTTCTGAAGAGCCCATCTAAAGTAGCTCCGGGCTTATCATAAGATTTTTAGTGGTGATATACAAAGGGTTTTGAGCTAAGCACCTCCTTTAAAAAATTAAAAAAATTAATTTTTGTGTGGGAAATTGATAGATCTAGCTGTTGAGAGCCTTAGATTATTAGATCTGAGAGCGGAGTTGGACTCATACTCCTCAGATCTGATAGATCTACCATTCTTGTGCATAGATCTATAATTTTTTGGTTTTCTGACTTAGGTTTCTAGGGTTTTATTTTTATTTTTTTGTATATCTAGGTTCTGGGTGTTTTTGTTTTCAGGCACAGGTTGCAGATCTGAAAGAAAAGTTTGATTTGAAGCCAGATCTAGGCCCTGGAGGGTAAGATTTGGCCTCAATACCATTTTTGCAGAGATATTCTTCAAAGGATTTTACAGTCTGAAGGGTTTCAAATTTTCTGAAGTATTCATAAGTTTTGGAAAGGAAATTTTAAGCAGAAGAATATATCAGTTTAAGTAGAAATTTCTGGAAAATTTTCGTAGGTTTTTTTTGGCTACCAATTTTCTGTCTGCTACTGAATTGAGCCTCCTTTTTGCTGCGTTTTGCCCCTCCATAAAATTTCGATTATTTATTTATTTTTTAATTTTTAATTTTTATTTTGTCTGCGTTTTGGGGTTGCTGAAAAAATTCAATTTTTTGTTGTTGTTGCAACTTTCTTCCTTGCTTCTGCGTTTTCCTCCACTTCTCCATTGCTGCCATCTCCCTCTGCATACGTTTTTATTTGCTGGCTGCCAAGCGTTCCCATTTCTCTTTCAAACCCTCGCTCTTTCTACCTGCTACCCTCGTCCCTTCCTGTCCGCAACCCTCGCGACCCTCAAACACTGCCTAATCCCCTCCCTTCCTGCAAAAAACCCTCATCTCCCTCGAGCTCCTTAACCTGCGTCTCCTTTCCTCCTCGCATTTCGCAGCATCCCTTCTCCATTGTTGCATTTCCCCTCTGCGTCCTCGCTACCTGCGTTCTTTCCTCTCCCTCTCGCAGTCCCTACTCCATCCTTCTCCGTCGAGACTTTGCCCTCTCTATCGTTCACTGCCAAAGCTCCCCCGACTTTCTCTCCATTCCGCCGTCAATCCACTCCTCATCCCTTCCGCTGCCATACCTGCGTGCTACCATCGCTCCATCGAACGACAAACAATCGCTGCATTCCTTGCCCCTCGAACTCTATCCTTTGTTGCCGTTGAACCTGCAAAGCCCAAACAAATTCATTCGACTTCCCTTTGTTTTTTTTATTTTTATCTTTGTTTTAAGCCTTTGGTTAGGGTTTGGTGTTATACAATTCGATATTTTTTGGTTGTTTTTGTTTTGTTTACATTTCATTTTTATTTGTTTTGATTTTTGATTTTTGATTTTTTGATTTTGATTTTGTATTTTTTGCTTGAAAATAAAAAATAAAACCAAAACCCTAAAAAATAAAAAATTTAAATGTGACTTTGAGACTTTGAAAAAATGAAATCAAAAGATAATTTTTCACATTAAAAGATTTTAAATTTTTTTATGTGGCCTTTGGCCCATTAATTTTTTTTTAAATCCTTTTTATTTGTTTTACTTTGGTCACATAACAAAAAAATCTTAATTGATCATTGGCCACATCAACTTGTTTCATAAAACTTAGCACATCGAAGAATTTTCCCTTAGGAATAATTAAAGTGTTAATCTAAAGTTCCTTCTTGGTGTCTTTTTGTGTTAAGGGTAAACTTTCTAAAAGAAAACTTTTGTGGTATTAAGCATTTTAACTTTTCCATAGTCAAACACACTTGAATCTTTTTAATTATATGTAAAGATTGACTAGAGGAAAGTGGTAAATTTTCCTAGATTTGGGTCACTAAGCATAAATAATTTTAATTCTAAGATTGTGAATTGATTTAGATATTTTGCGAACATTTTCAAGTAATCGTTAAAGTACTCTGTCGTGGAATTGTAATAAATTGCATATCTTTTTTTCCCAAGTTGAGTATTTTTTGAGCATCTGTTGACATTGATATGAAATTGCAAAGAAGTTTTTGTTCTCTTTGAGCTATAATTGTATCAAAAAGATTTGAAATAGGCTTGTGGTTTAATTGTAATATTTTCAAGGGTTTAATTTTAAGTCTTCATCCAGTAAAGTGAACATTTCATTTTGGTGATTGAGGGCTTTTGCGACACAAGTGTTTCTAATCCTCAAGTCTAACTTCATATCATCATCTAGTGCATTTGCATAAATAAAATTTACTTCCAAGCATAAGTTTGGTCAATAGAGAGATAGGTATCCATCCATCTTTGCTTGAGAAGTGTGCCGAAGGGATCCGAGTTTGAGTTTTGGAGTCTTCTTTTATTTGTTGATTTTCCATAGGGTTTTATAAACTAATAATTACTTCTAATGTTTTAATTCCTTTTACGTATTCTTATCCATCATCAAGCAATTACACAAATGACATCAACAATACAATATATATGACAATAGGATCATGAAGAGACAACCAAACCATGAACACAAGAATTTACCCTGGGAAAACCCACGTGGGGGAAATACCCAACAATCTTTTCCTTAAAGAAATTCTTTAGTTCAACAAGAGACACACCTAAATCTTCTAGTCATTCACAAGGTCAAACTGACCAACAAAGAGACTTGGTCAAACCTGGTCCACTTGCCTCCTAGTTAAGTCATAAGCTTGCGCATTGAATTCGGTTTGGTTAGGTCTACTAGGGCAAGAAACTCGGACCTGTTGCTTTGACATATCTCAAAAGTTTGGTCTTGCACTTTCTCAGAAGTTTAGTCCTACATCTCAAAAATTTCGATCTTGCACCATCTCAGAAATTTGGCCTATATTAAGCCACAGATTTGTCCTTGAGTGAGCCTCATATTTGTCCTTGTATAAGCCTTAGATTCATCCTTCTTATTTGCCTTAGAAAGTTCGAGTTGCTTGCTTGAGAGGAGTACGAAATGATGGTATATATAGTCATCTTGTGATGCCAAATGGATGTCCCTTTGATTGGGCCAACTTGACTAGGAGGAGGGATGACTTGGCTTTCTTGGAGCTGAAACATCAAAGTTCAATTTTTTATTTTTTATTTTTGATTTTTAATTTTTTAATTTTTATTTTTTTGTAATCTATATGTGCCTTAAAATTTTTCTTTTGACAATTGAATGAAGAACATGCTTTACTTTTATTATTACAAATACATCAAGGGCTAAAAATATTAATTATGAACACTGACCATAGCTACGAAATTCAACATTCCGTCTTAGCTAGGGAGGTATTCATAATGAATATCTAGATGTTCTCATGTTGACAAATTTCTCTAAGAAAAGGTTATAACAAACCATCATCAATATTAGCATCATCTAATTACAATGATTTGGACAACAACTGTGACACATGGTAAATCAATAATATCAACCAATTACCATAATTTGGTCATCAATTGTGACACATGGTAAATCAACAACATCATCTAGTTACCATAATTTGGTCAACAACTGTGACACTTGGTAAATCAACGACATCATCCAGTTACCATAATCCGATCAACAACTGTGACACATGGTAAATCATTAGCATCAACCAGTCACCATGATTTTGGTTGGTGCCTTTGACCAATGTTGTGAACATCGTGATTGGAATTAAATCGACGAGGGTCTGAAATTGGAAAAAACTGTAAAAATCGGGAAAAAAATCGACAAATACAAAAGATTTATTTTTTCCCAATTTTTTTAATATCTAAAGCATCCACAACATAAAATAAATGCGTTGACACATAAATTTGAAAAGATAATTAATATATAAGATGTGTAATATCATGTCTAGTGCTACATCACACATAACAACGAATCATGTCCTGAATACTAAGTCCTGAGTCCCGACTCAACCTCAAAATATCAACAAAAAATATAATAATGTATCTCATATCATGAGTCATAATGTCATATACAATGAAATGAACCAAATAACTAATGCTACTGATTTCCTTTGCCCCTCTTGTGAGAAAATGTAACAACTTTCCCTCTAGATGAATGTTAGGGTCCAACACTAACCTCTTTATTTATGTAATAAGCCCAGTGGGCCGAGTCATAGTCATAGTTAGTTAAAGAGTCAATAACGCCCGTATTAATAATTGTACCTGGTTGACCCGCATTTAAGAAAGGGACCACGATTAGTTGCAAACGGGCCATAATTAATAAATAAAGTGGTTAACCCATGTTATGCAAAGGACCACTAGTCCTTAGGTTGTTGGAGGTCATTTAGCTATAAATAGTCGTAGTTAGTAAGGGAAAAATCATCGAGTCTTATTTATAATCGAACTTTGCTCTGTTGGAGGTTGCCCCCTTGAAGAGGCAAGCGAACATTGCATCAATCTCGAAATTATAAAATATTTGCTGTTTTTCTCATTTTATTATGTGTTCTGGGTTATATTTATTCGCATTTCTGGTATTCTGGAATTTCTCGCAAGTCAAGAGCATAACAAGTGGAATCAGAGCACTTTCCAGGGCCGGTTGTAACTCCAATTTTTGTAGATTTTTTTAGGCTACAGACGAGTTCCAACGTCTTTAAACCACGGGATCTGTCATTGAGCGCATAAACTTGTGGATTTGGGGAGGCATGTGCGCTTGTTGGACACCCTTGTAACCCTTGTGGGTACTCCTTAGAGTAGTAGCGCATTAGACAGAACCGCGCACGGAATGCACTTCCACGTACCCTTGGGTATATTGGAAGCCCCCTAGGATCACTTGAAACCTAGCCTTAGATAAGCCGTCGACCGTCTTGTTGCTACAATACATTGAGAACAACACTCAGGGAGATTACTTGCGCGTACGATAGGGTAGTCGGGTAGTACGGCTAAGGGTACGGTCGATCCTCCTTAGTGCCCTGAAAGATTGGGTGAGTGCTATTGTTGGACCCTTGTGTATATTGTGATCTGTAGCACCTGACACTCCTTTGTGACCATAGTTCTCTCTGCTATTTGAAGATCGTCCACTATCTTATCTTCTAGATCAGATCCAATAGTTGGGGTTCTACTGCCGCAGTGCAATTTAGATCTAATAGTTGGGGTTTTGCCACCGCCGCACCAATAAGATCCAACAGTTGGGGTTTTGCTGCCGTAGTACAATTCACATTCAACAGTTGGGGTTTCACAGTGCCGATTTGACTCTTTGCGTAATGAGGCTTGCTGTTGCTATAGTCCGGTTCCGATTTTCGCAGGACATTGGGCAAGATCAAGTTTTTTGGAATTCGGCCATTGCAATATTGATCAGCGGGGAGTAAAACTCGTTTCGGAGTTAAAAAAAAGAAGGTTTCAGACCATCCCGGGATGCTTGCAGGAGACTTAGCCCATAAGATTCAGGATGACAAGCTGATCGCAGTGGTACCATCCACTTGTCAGCCTCAATTTTCCGGCAGTCAATTTTTTCCGGAGTGACTTCAAGTGACCCCCGCCAATAGATTCCTGAGCTCGCCCTCTTTCCAAGAAGACCACTCTTAAGCAATGTTGCACGAAACACCCCCCCCCGGTTCCAAGCCCCGAAGCACATCCCGTACGGAAGCGCCTAGGAAGCTTGGCCGGAAGCGCGCTTCCGAATTTTTTGCCGCTTCCTGGAAATTTGGAAGCGTGTACGGAAGCGCCTAGGAAGCTTGGCCGGAAGTGCGCTTCTGAATTTTTTGCCGCTTCCTGGAAATTCGGAAGCGTGGTACGGAAGCGCCGAAGCACGCTTTGTACGGCGCTTCGGGCGTCGGAAGCGTGGCGCTTTGGAGGAGGAAGCATACGCTTCCGGAAAAGCGTTTAGAAAATTGTTTTTTTTTCAATTTTTTATTTTTATTTTAGGTGAGTTTGCTTGTTGGGGGTGGGTCTACCTTGGGTTAGGGTGACGAATGAAGGCAAAAATATATATATATATATATAGCAGATGCTCCCTCATGGTAATGTTAAATTCTTAAAGTAAAAGTGACATTCTCCTTTATTTTTCATTTTCATCCTTTTACTTAAATTTTTAACATTACCATGAAATGACTCAGGATGTTTGAGAGTGGTTCCAGCCTCATTGGACTTCATATGGAGAAAATAGAATTTCATATCCTATTCAAAATTCAGCAGACTTAACAGTTTTCAGGAATTCAGGATCAATGGGATTGTGGCATTTCATTAGATTATATCAAGTATGAAGGTATGCGATTAGCATTTAATCAAGAGCACCAAGCCCTATATGTACCCTAGTGTTGGTGGTGTTAATTGTTGAACTCCTTTGTCACGCGGCATGCCCTTAGCAAAAAATTACCTTTCAATCAAGTCAAAATCATCAATCAAGCATGTTAAGCTTTTTCTACCATATTTTAAGTCTTGAATTAGGTAGTTTGATCAAAATTGGGCAATGTTGACTAATATCCCTAGACAATCGAGGTAGAGGCAAAGGCTAGACAAGAGGAGAAGAATCTAGATTCTAGATGGTTGATGCATCTAAATGGTTGATGCTCGAATAATTAATCATTAGTGTACAATGGATGTTATATCTATCTTGATTTATGCAAAAATATGCATGTTTTCATGCCTTCTACAACTAATTTGGTATTTGGGATGTTTGTTTTGAGTATAAATGCAAAAAAATATAAAATATATATATATATATATATATATATATATAGCAGACGCTTCGCTTCCTAGATTTTTGGAAAATGATGCTTACGTGTCCCCGCTTCCAAAAAACGTCCCCGCTTCGTGCAACATTGCTCTTAAGTAATTGACTGAGGTTTGTGTATGGTAGGTACCAGATCTCAAGTCATGGCCAATGAGAAGATCGAGAGCCTTGAAAAAAGGTTGGATGAGTTCAAGGGCCAAATGGACTGAATTGAAACCATGCTTTCACAATTCACCAATATGATGCCGAGGTCTCATCGGGAGGAGAATAGTGTTGATGAACACCTCGAAGGAGAATCTAGCCATCACATTCACTTCCATGGAAATCACCAACATTCCCACCCTCGGCCACCCAAGCTAGACATGTACAAATTTGATGGTTCTAATCCGACAGTATGGGTAGCACAAATGGAACAATATTTCACCCTTAATGATATCTGCAAAGATCAAACTAAAATATGCGTGGGAGCCCTTTACTTGGACCAAGAGAGATGGCAATGGTGGTAGTGGCATCATAAATGTTATCCCGGGAACATAACTTGGCACATGTTCTCAAAAGCCCTATGTGATCGCTTTGACAGAGAATCTAATTTTTGGGTCGTCTCACTAAGCTTCGACAGACAGGCACAATAAAAGACTACATTGCAACCTTTGAGACATTGGCCATCAAAACTGATGGTCTAGGAGATGACTTCTACTTGGAGTGTTTCATCAGTGGTCTCAAAGAAGCCATCCAAGCACATGTCCGGATGCACCACCCACCTACGTGGATGGACACTTGCAAAAAGGCTGTCGAGGTGGAACTTACCTTAGCTGCCCAATCCACTTGTCCTTATTTCGTAGCCAAGGGGCGTCCCACCCAGGCTCGGGGCCCTACCCAAACACTTAAGGTTCAAAATGTGTCTAAAGCAGAAATGGCTGAAAGAAGAAAACAAGGATTGTGCTAGTATTGCGATGACAAATACTCCCTAGGGGGCATAAATGCAAGGAACCAAAATTATTTCAAATTGATGTTACTGATAACAGCTCATCTAAGGAAGTCCCACTCCTTGGGGGGCCAGAGGACGAAGTTGAGGAAACCCAACATGACAATGATCTCATAGCTACGCTCGATAAACCAATTATCTCACTACATGCTTTGGCAGGCATTTCTACGCCTCAAACTCTCAAAATCCGAGGCTTTCTTAAACATCGACCAGTAGTGTTATTGATTAATAGTGGCAGCATTCATAACTTTATCCATAAGCGAGTCGCTGAAGCTATTCATTGTTTTGTACGGGCAGTCTCTAATTTCCACGTCCTTATCGCTGATGGGGGGACCATGAAATGTGAAGGCCACTGTGAAAATATTAAACTTTAGATGGGAGACTACCACCTAAAGACCCACATGTTTGCTATTGAAATGGGTGGTTGTGACATTGTCTTGGGTGCTGAATGGCTTCGTACACTAGTCTCGATCACAATGGGTTTCTAGGAGTTATATATGAGCTTTAAGCAGAATGACCACATTCATACACTACGTGGACTCCATGCAGGTGCTCCTACTATCATCAACTCGCATCGAATGGAAAAGTTGTTGAAAAAGGACCATCACGAAGTCATCGCCTAGTTTAATGCCATCCAGGCCATTGAATCCACTACTCTTCATATTCATCCTGAGATGCAACATGTCTTAGACCGCCACCAACAAGTATTTGACAAACCTAAAGAGCTTCCACCCTCTAGAGGTGAACATGATCATAGCATCCCTTTGGTCCCGAGGGCCCAACCGCCTAATGTGCGCCCATACCGATATCCTTTTGCCCAAAAGAATGAAATTGAAAAAATCATCAAGGAACTCCTCGAAGTTGGTGTTATTTGTCCTAGCATCAGTCCTTATTCATCACCAGTGGTCATGGTGCTAAAGAAAGATGGAGAATGGCACATGTGTCCGGACTTTCGGGCCCTCAACAAGCTCACTGTCAAAGACAAATTTCCTATTCCGGTTGTTGATGATCTGCTTGATGAACTACATGGTGCTCAATTCTTTACCAAGCTAGATCTTCGCTCTGACTATCACCAAATATGCATGAAGGAAGTAGACATTCCCAAGACTGCCTTCCGAACTCATGAAGGCCATTATGAATTCTTGGTCATGCCATTTGGTCTCTGTAATGCTCCATCTACTTTTCAAAGCCTCATGAACCACCTGCTGAAACCATATCTCTGAAAATTTGTCCTCGTCTTCTTTGATGACATTCTCATCTACAGCCTAACCTGGGACAAACATCTTCAACATGTAGACCTAATCTTGCAACTGCTCCAGAATCACAAATTATTTGTCAAATTGTCCAAGTGCTCTTTTGGTGTGGAAGAAGTCGAGTATTTGGGACACATTGTGGGTCGTGAAGGAGTGAGGGTTGATCCCAAAAAGATACAGGCAATGCAAGATTGGCCCCAACCAAAAACCTTGAAGAGTTTGAGGGGATTCTTGGGTCTCACTGGCTACTATCGCAAATTTGTCCGCAATTATGGTCGCATTGCTAGACCCCTCACTAACCTTCTAAAGAAGAAATCATTTCTCTGGATTGATGCAACACAACAGGTGTTCGTGGCTCTCAAACATGCCATGTGCTCTAGTCCTGTATTGGCCCTACTAGACTTCACCAAATCTTTTGTGATTGAATGTGATGCTTCCGGTACTGGTATTGGTGCTTTTTTAATGCAAGGAGGTCGACCCTTGGTCTTCACCAGCCAACAACTAAGTGGAAAACATCTGGGTCAATCTACCTGTGAGAAAGAGATGATGGCCATCTTACATGTAGTAGACACATGGCAACCATACTTATTGGGGCAACGTTTCCAAATTCGCACGGACCATTAAAGCCTAAAATATTTTTTGGAGTAACGTCTATCATCGCCACAACAAAATAAATGGTTAGCCAAAATGCCGGGATATGATTATGAGATAATTTACAAGAAAGGGCATGACAATGTAGTAGCTGATGCGTTATCGCGCCAATTTGAGGATGAAAGCACCCTGCTATCAATCTCTCTTCCTATACCAGATTGGATTGAAGAAGCCTGCAAGGAATGGTTCTCACACCCCTATCTCTCCCAACTTATTAATAACTTGAGAGAAGATCCTAATTCCTTAGCCGACTACTCTTGAAAGGATGATATTCTTCACTACAAGGATCGAGTAGTTATATCGTCGACATCCACCCTTAAAACCCACATTTTGGAAGAGTTGCACTCATCTCCAACTGCAGGGCATTCAGGCTTTCAGAAGACTTATGCTCACACTCGTCGTTCTTTCTTTTGGACTGGCATGAAAAATGACATTCTTACTTTTGTCGCTGAATGTGTTGTGTGTCACTGCAACAAAGGAGAAATAATCAAGTTATCGGGAACCTTACAGCCATTGCCACTCCCTGCCTCTGTCTGGTCGGATGTTTCCATGGATTTCATTATTGGTCTCCCAAAGTCGGGCAACAAATCTGTCATCATGGTGGTTGTGGACAAACTTTCTAAATATGCTAATTTTTGCGCTCTACCCCACGGGCCACCCATTTACCCCCACTTTGGTGGCTCAAGCTTTCATGGACCAGATCTTTAAACTGCATGGCATGCCAACTTCCATTGTGTCTAATCACGATCCCACTTTTACCAACAAATTTTGGCAAGAACTTTTCAAGCTACAAGGCATGCAACTCAACTAAGTACTGCCTTTCATCCCCAAATCGATGGTCAAACAGAAGCACTCAACAAATGTTTGGAGACATATCTAAGGTGTTTCACTTTAGAAAAGTAGCATCAATGGGTACAGTGGCTACCTTTAGCTGAATGGTGGTATACTACTAACTATCATGAAGCCACCAAGGTGACTCCATACGAGGCAGTGTATGGCCAACTCCCACCTTCACCTATTTCTTATATCCTTGGATGTTCTAAGGTGCAAGCAGTTGATCAACTCCTACAGAATCGTGCTGCCATGATAGCTCATCTCAAAGATAATTTACATCAAGCTCAGAATCGAATGAAGCAACAGGCAGACCAACATCGTTTCGAGCGCACATTTCAAGAAGGGGATCAGGTATTCCTGTGGATGCAACCATATAAGCAAACATATCTCAAAGAAAAGGGCTGCGAGAGACTAGCTCTAAAATTCTATGAACCTTATCAAATACTTCAGCGCATTGGATTAGTAGCCTACAAACTGGCCTTGCCACCAACTTCACAAATCCATCCAATCTTCCATGTATCATGCCTCAAGAAAGTGGTGGGAAACAATTGCAAAATTCAAACTAGTCTACCCGAATTGGATCAGGAAGGTTCACTTTGGCTCCAACTAGAACAGGTCCTTGATACCCGTGAAAGACATCTCCGCAACTGCACGATCAAGGAACTCCTCGTCAAGTGGAACGACACCTCTCCAGAGGATGCGACTTGGGAACCAACCACTATTCTTCAGCAATTTCCACAGCTTCAGCCTTGAGGACAAGGCTGCTTTTGATGGGGGAGCGCATGTTAGGGTCCAACCCTAACCCCTTCATTTATGTAATAAGCGCAATGGGCCGAGTCATAGTCATAGTTAGTTAAAGGGTCAATTAAACCCGTATTAATAATTGTAAGTGGTTGACCCGCATTTAAGAAAGGGACCACGATTAGTTGCAAATGGGCCATAGTTAATAAATAAAGTGGTTAACCCATGTTATGCAAAGGACCACTAGTCGTTAGGTTGTTGGAGGTCATTTAGCTATAAATAGTCGTAGTTAGTAAGGGAAAGATCATTGAGTCTTATTTGTAGTCGAGATTTGCTCTGCTGGAGGTTGCCCCCTCGAAGAGGCAAGTGAACATTGCATCTATCTCTGAATAATAAAATATTTGCTGTTTTTCTCATTTTATTCTGTGTTCTGGGTTATATTTCTTCTCATTTCTGGTATTCTGGAATTTCTCGCAGGTCAAGAGCATAACAATGAAGAAGGCACTAGGGCTGGCACTAGCAGTGGACTCTGCTGTGCTCTAGAAGCTGAAGAACTACGAGCTATAGGAGGTAGACCACGTCCTTTACTGGTGACCATGGTAGGTGGTGTCACCTCCTCCTCCTTCTCTGTAGCTGCTACCCCCTCCAATAACTCCTCCTTTAACCAACCAGGGGTTGACCCCATGATAGGTCTCTTGGCTTCAACCCTCCATGCAGTAGTGGTGTTAATCCCATCCATTGAGATGGCCTCCACATTAGGTGCCTTCTCAAGTTGCCTCACCCACATTTGAAGATTGTAGTAGACATAGACCATGTCATTAAGTTGCTGGGACTCCAATTTGTACAAGGGTCATAAATTAATAAATTAATAATTATAAAAGAATATTATTTAATGAATTCAAAAAATTAATTGGAATATTTTTAACCTGTTGTGCTTCTTGGTGTGTATTTTTTCAAATACACTCCAGTTGCGTTAGAATCCGGAGGAGCTACATGTTTGGTTGAGCACTCGAATGGCAAGCCTTTGGAGACTGGGTACTCTGCCACGGTAGCTTCTCCACCACATATCTACACCAAAAAAGATAAACATAAGAAAAAAATTCAAATTTGGAAGTTGAAGCAAAGTATGAAGAGACAATGAAATTTGAAACAAATTAAAGCTTATCTGGCATTTTAGTCTTCCTATCCACAATAGCCATGTCAAAGCTAAATGTGCCACCTACCATCCTATATATATCCATTTCTTTGGAGATTTTTGCACGTTCTATTGGAGACGACACCATCTTTTGAACACAAGTGAATAATCCATCCATGGCCTCAGCATCAAATAAGAAGCCACATGAGTAAGAAAATGCGGGGTTTAGGTAGATCCCTGCAGCATAATTGTGACGATGGAGTGTATTGTTCCATTGCTCATCAATCACTTCCCATATGAGTTGTCTCTGAAACCCCTCATTCCCCTTATCATCATAGTAGTTGCGAATGGATTCATTGGCCCTATCCATGGCTTCATACAAGTAGCCCATTGCGGGCTTGTCTCTATCAACTAATCAAAGAACCTTTACCAAAGGTTCAGTAATGCTACACACCTCTTGCACTCCTGCCCATAAGCTTTTCTAGTATGAAACTAGCCTGCATATGGCCTCTCGCTTTGGTGTGCGACTATATGGCAAAGCATGTCACTCGTTTGAAAGAAACATTCTCTTCACATCCCACATAGAATTCAGGAGGGATTGAAGAGATATGAAGCTAATGGCAAACCGTGTAATGGCGGGGCGCACCAACTCCTTGTTGTTGGTGAATGTTCTCATCAAATTAAGCACATATGCATGATTATATATAAATTTTGTAATTCCTTTTGATGAATGAACAATATCCTTGACAAAAGGAATTTTTCCTATGTGCTCCAACATCAAATCAATGCAATGTGTAGCACAAGGTGTACAAAATAAGTTAGGATACCTTTCCATAAGCATCTTGCCAACAACAACATAATTTGCAACATTGACCGCTATGACTTGGACAACATGTTGTGGAACCACTTCTTGAATGAACAAGTCAAAAAAGTCACATAATAACCGTGCATCTTTGATTTGTGCAGATGCATCAACAGATTTCATAAACATTGTCCCCTTGGGACAATTGACCAAGCAGTTAATAAGGGTTCTACTCTTTTGATCGGTCCAACCATCTGACATCACAATGCATCCTGTATGTGCCCATGAGCCCTTAAACTCCAATCTCTTAGTGCATTTAACTTTTTCATTCTGAAGAATGCGCCTTCTAAAGTCATCATGTGAAGGGGCTTTGTACCTCGAGCCAACAATAGCAATAACATCAATCATAGGATGGATAAATGGATTGTTCCTAGCAATGTTGAAAGGAATATCACATTAAAGAAGACACTTGCCCAACAACTTGTCAGCTTCTTCCTTCTCCCTTTTTTTAAGAGTTGACGGGATAGATGGTTGTGCTTCAGATGTGGTTTTAGGAACAAAAAATGATGAAGCAAGTATGGGGTTGAGTGTAGATGTTGATGCTGAAGAAGAACCAATACCACTTTCATGATCACCATCCAATCTTGCCACTCCACCCCCTGCCATTTGACTCTTCAGAGCTGCCTTGTTCACTTTGGTTGTCTCTATTTCTTCCAATGATTTGAGGGCTCTGCGAATGATTTTTGGATTTGTGTTTGTGTAAGGCCCTATTTCATGTCCAAGAATTTGTGCAAGGTGGAACTTCAATCTATATACCCTCCTGTCATATGATGCTCACATAACTTGCAAGTCAAATTTGATCTGTCAAGCTCTCCATCAGGCTCACCAAATTCCCACAGAGGGTCCAATTTCCTTGGCATGTTTGTAACTTTGTTGAATCTTGAGTTTTAATGTAAGATTGAAGTTTGAAGTTTGAACCTGAGGCACAAGAAGAATTGCAAATTTATCAAATGAAATTAAAATTTACATACAACATTTTGAATTTTTGACCAAAAAAACTGTCAACTCAATGCAACAATATTGGAAAAAAAACACATTCAAACCCAAGAAAAAATCATAGAAGAAAACTAGGGCACAAGATGAAATTAAACAAATAAAACTAATAATCAAGATTTTGTATTTTTGACCAAAAAAACCCTCTCCACTAAATGCAACAAAAATGACCAAAAAAACGCACTCAAATCCAAGCAAAAATCATGGAAAATATATGGGTGATAGAAACCCAAGGAAAAAAAGGAAAAAAACAAAAAAATAGGGCCAAATTTGATGCCCATACCTGAAAACCACGCCCCACTGAAGAAACTTGGTCCAAACTTGATTTTTTTTTGCTTGGGATGTTAAATTCCTTCACTTTTCTCCTCTCTTGCCCTTGTAGATGAGTTCCCCTCCTCCTTAGCTCTCACCTCTGCCCTTTGTCTGCAAAATGAGAGAAAAAAAACCAAATTTTAGCTTTAAAATCGCTCTGCCACGCAGCCCGACGATTTTTACCCATTGACTCTTGATTTTTTCAAATTGAAAAAATCGCCGATAAAATCAACATCGCGTAAAAATAGCCGATAAAATCGACATCGCGTAAAAATCGCGATTTTATCGAGATGTTCGCAACACTGCCTCTGACCCATGGTATATTGACTAGTCCTAGTTCACCATCATTTTGGTCAATCTCTTCGACTTGTGGTGAAACCCTTGGGACACACTCAATCCATTTGACTAATCTGGTCCTAAATCCAAAGGCCTCATTCTAGGCCATGATGCTAAATGAGCTCACTCAACCTATTTGGAGAGTAATTTGAACCTGATGTTGAAAGGCACCCACTCAATTGAGTGATATTGGGCCTCTAGGCCCATTCTTCCTAATTCTGGTCAAGATACATGACACAGGAAGAATGACTGTCCTCTGTCAGACCATTCTTCCTCATCTGGTCAATATACTTGACACAGGAAGAATGACTGTCCTCTGTTGGACCATTCTTCCTAATCTAGTCAACTAGACCTAGGGAGAATGACTGTCCTTGATGCTTTAATTTCATCACTCCCTCTTGCTGAGAAAGACATAATCAATCCATGCTTGTCCTCGAAGTATACAGACTTCATCTTGGGACAAGGACTTTGTCAGCAATCTACTTCACTGTAGAACAATATTGGAGCCATATTGCTTCCTTCCGTACCATGTCTTGGTACTAGATCTCATTGTGCTTTGACTTGTCATCATCATCGTCACCCACATTTGATCATGTTAAAGTTGGAAACTAGAGCCAAATTCCACCGTGGATAGCTCATTTGATGGAGTTGATTATTGCATTGAATTCCTCTTTTCGAGAGGACCAAAATCGACCTAAAGATCATCATATTTGGATAAGGAAAAATATGGTTTTGAGGTCAAGCCCACACATGTGCAAATTATCAAGGTCGGCCACATCATCATGTAGGCTCATGAAGCCCAACAAACATGTCTTTTGACCTTCAACGACTTGTATAAATAAGACAGACCTCCACCCTCAGTTGGCACTTCATCAACTAAACATATTCCTTTCTCTTCTCATCTAATTGGTTCGTACAACTTATTGGGCATCTCTTTGTTGGGAATCACAATTGCTGTTAGACCAAAACCCGTAGGTGTTAGTCAACGATCGCATCGCCAGAGATAAGGATCCACGAGAGGTGGTTAGTCCATGTCACGAAACACACGGGGAGTGTTGGTTTATCCAATGTCCAACAATCTCCCCCCAACGCGAGCTGGGTGTGTATCGAACTCATGACCTACGCTCTGATACCACTTGTTGGAATCACGATTGTCGTTAGACCAAAACTTGCAGGTGTTAGTCAACGATCGCATCGCCAAAGATAAGGATCCACGAGAGGCGGTTAGTCCATGTCATGAAACACACGGGGAGCGTTGGTTTATCCAGTGTCCAACACTCTTTTCCTCACACATGTGACAGTAAAGGAGGATGAATTTCAGGGCCGAATTTCAGGAATTTGTTGCAGGTTTGACCAATGTTGACCAGTCGTGCGTTGACCAAATTTGATTGTGATTTTTGGGTCAAAATTTCGGTTTTAGAGCGCTGCATATATTGACACAGAAACCAAGGTATTATGGGCATGTTGACCAAAGTTGACCGCAGACTTCAAGTGTAGATTTTGACCAAGTTTGACTGCTGATTTATGGACTGTTTTGGGCTGATTTGACTAGCAAAAGAGGCTAAGTTTCACTGTGGTTGACCGAACTATTTTGGAGAAGTTTGACTGCTGTTGACTTTCTGGTTAGGGCTGATTTGACCACTGTTGATCAAGGACAAAATTGCAGAATTTTATAGCGCAGTTTTGATAGTGATTTGACAAGTCAACTTTGACTTATTTTCGCTGCTAAAAGGACATTGAAGTAATTGTGCTAAGCATAGAACATACCATTGTTAACTAAAATTAACATGGTTTCAAAGCCCAGGTGAAGACAAAGCCCAGGTAAGAGAGAGAAAAAAATCACTAAGAAAGATCTGTTGGACAAGGAAAAGTCTCAATGGCTTCTACATCTTACTTCAAGACTGAGGATAAGCTCAATGACAAATCTGACTATCATGAATGTAAGATGACTTTGGATCTGACTTTGGAGGAGCATGAAGTATTGGACTATGTGCAAGGAAAAGTGGTGGAGCCACCTTCAAATGCACTGGTTGTTGCTAAGACGAAGTATAGAAAAGGTCTTCCAAGACTATGGAATGTATTTGTCACCACCATTCTCAACAATGACAAGATACCTGGTTTCGATGAGTTATTGGTTAGATGCACTCAAGAGGAGACTAGGGTGACGAAGAGAGATAAGCCGTCCAATGGAAATGAACCTACAACCTTCTCCGCTCATGCAAAAAGGAAGAATAATGTTGGTCCAAGGAGACAGGGTCAAGGATTTAAGAAGGGATTCAAGGAAGGAAGAAAAGGAAAGTGCTACAATTGCAACAGGTTCGGCCACTATGCTAGAGAGTGTCCTCATAAGAAGAATACTCCAAGGGATGATGACAACTACCACAACAATTTCAAAGGCAATGGCAATCTAAGGAACAATAGGTTCAACAACAAAGGAAAGATGAATGCTCTGGCTGCTCGAAATGGAAATAATTGACCACCCAAGAGGACAAGAAATGCTAGGTATGATGAAAGTAATGTTGTAGAAAAACAAGATGAGTTTTATCTTATTTCCACTCTATCTACTGCCTCTCCTCTGGATACATTGGATCATTGGTTGATTGATAGTGGAGCCTCAAGGCACTTCACTAGATAAAAAGAGGCCCTCTCAAATTTGGTTGAAAATAATACTAATCTAAATATCATACTTGGAGATAATGCCACCTACCCCGTGAAAGGGATAGGTATTGTCACTCTTCACTTGAATCAAGGTCAAACCATACATCTACAAGAAGTGTTGTATGTGCCTGATTTGAAAAAGAACCTGGTGTCTATTTCTACGATGGAAGATAAAGGCTTCAAGGTAGCATTCATTGATGGAAAGGTACATATTTGGCAAAGAAACCCTAAAGATGCATTTACTCTTGGATTTAGGGTTGATGGTCTCTATCAAGTTGGAGGAAGTCCTTTGGGAGCTTTGGCGAGTGATACTTCTCTACAATGTGAATTATGGCACTGGAAATTTGCCCACCTACATTACAAAGCCTTACCTAAGGTAAGGAAGATGGTCATAGGTATGCCTGAGTTTAACATGAACCATGAAGGTGTTTGTCAAGGTTGTGCAGCTGGTAAATATACAAAGGTACCATTCCCTTCTCGTGAGAGGAACACAACCGATATTCTTCAATTGGTCCATTCTAACCTATCTGGTATATTACCCATAACAACATTGGGAGGATACTCATATTATGCAATCTTTGTGGATGATTACTCTCTAAAACATGGATCCCTTTCTTGAAGAGGAAGGATGAAGTCTTGAAATGGTTTCCTTCTTTCAAAGCATTGGTGGAAAATCAAATGGGAAAAAGATCAAGCTATTGAGGACCGACAATGGAACCGAATATGAATGAAATGAACTCAATGACTTTTGCATAGAGGCTGGCATTAAAAGGGAGACAACTATCCCATACACTCTTGAGCAGAATGGCGTTGCTGAAAGGAAGAATCGAACAATCATGGAAGCCACCTGTGCCATGCTCCATGATCAAGGTCTACCAAAGTTCTTATGGGGAGAAGCTGCCAACACTGTCGTATATGTTCAAAATAGGAGCTCGCATCAAGCCTTGGATTTCAAGACACCCAAGGAAGTCTTCACTAGTAAGAAACCTGATGTTTCTCATTTTAGAATATTTGGTTGTCCCATGTATTTTCACGTGCCTAAAGAGAAAAGGAATAAGTTGGAAGCTTCTGGGAAGAAAGGAATATTCGTTGGCTATAGTGAAAATTCAAAGGCATATAGAATCTATGTGCCTGGTCAAAGAGATGTGGAAGTAAGCCGTGATGTCACCTTTGATGAAGACACTGCCCTTGGGAAAGCTAGAGATCTCCCTATCCCAAGGAAGGACGATGATGATGCCAAAAAACAGGATGAACCTTCGACAGATGAGTCTATGCCTGATGTTGAAGGCCCAATGGATCCTATTGATCCACCTCCTGGTGATCCCTCTACCTCAAGGAAACATCCACTATGGCTCAAAGATACTCTCGAAGATGCTGAAAGACATATTGCTCCAAGAGGGACATTTTGTGAAAGTAAGAAGCCGAACATGTATCAAGGCTTTTTGGTTGCTATGAGTACTATTATTTAAGATGAAGTTTGAACCATGCACATTCGAGGGAGCTGTAAAGCACCAGGTTTGGAAAGATGTGATGAATGAGGAGTATGAGTCAATCATGAAGAATGATGTCTGGGATGTGGTGCCTAGACCCAAGGACAAGTTTGTGGTCACTTCTAAATGGCTTTACAAAATCAAACATGGAGCTGATGGGAGTGTTGAAAAATATAAGGCCAGATTCATTTCCCGTGGCTTCTTTCAAAAGGAAGGAGTGGACTATGACGAGATATTTGCACCAGTTGCCCGATATACCACTATCCGATCTATTATTGCTCTCGTTGCCAACTAAGGATGGAGCCTACATCAAATGGACGTCAAAACTGCTTTCTTGCATGGCTCACTTAAGGGGAGTGTCTACTTGGAGCAACCTCAAGGGTTTGAAGTACAAGATCGAAGGGCACTTGTATGCAGGTTGAAGAAAGCTCTCTATGGGTTGAAGCAAGCCCGTAGGGCTTGGTATGAGAGGATTGATAGTTATCTCGCGAAGCTGGGATTTACGAGGAGCTATGCTGATGCTAACCTATACTTAAAGGTTGAAAGGGATGTACCTCTTATTTTGGTCCTTTATGTTGATGATCTCTTTCTAACAGGTGCAAACCCTCTCATTTATCAATGCAAGAGGGAGTTGACTTCTGAATTCGAGATGAAGGACCTAGGACTGATGCATTACTTCCTAGGCTTGGAGGTCTGGCAAAATCCATGTGAAATTTTCTTTTCCCAAGGAAAATACATTGTGAAGCTGCTAGAGAGATGTGGGATGGTGGATTGCAAGTTTGTGTCTACTTCAATGGAACTCAATTTCAAGAAACTATGTGGAAGTGTTGCTGGGCCTAAATTGGCAAACCCTTCCGAGTATAAACAACTTTTGGGGGCCCTGATGTTCTTGGTAAACTCCCATTTGGACATATGATTCACTGTAAATACTTTGAGTCAATTTATGGTCGAGCCTCATCACATACGTTGGATTGCTGCTAGGAATCTCTTGAGATATCTCCGTGGCACAATCAACTATGGGCTGAGATACACTGCCGGGAATTTGAGGCTACATGGATATTCTGATGTTGATTGGGCTAGCAATGTGGTAGATAGAAAGAGCACATTAGGGTGCTGCTTCTCATTGGGGTCTGCCCTCAAGTTCATGGATGAGTAGGAAGCATAGATCAATTGCTTTAAGCATTGCCGAGGTCGAATATATTGCTGCTAGTATGGCCTGTTGTGAAGCGATCTAGTTGAGGAAGATCTTCAGTGAGCTATTTGAGCACGTGCTGGATACCACCGTGATCTATTGCGGCAACTAGAGTGGGATTCACCTTTAAGAGAATCTTGTGTTCCACGACCGCTCCAAGCATATTGACATCAGGTACCACTTTATCCGGGATATGGTACAATAGGAAGCAATAAGGCTCCAACAAATCAGGGATGATGAGAAGATTGCTGACATTCTCACGAAGCCCTTGGGGAAGGTCAAATTTTTAGCCTTCTGAGAGAGACTTGGAGTTGTGGAAGGACCCTCCCATGAGGGTCCCGCTTGAATTGGACACTGAGCTCTAGGAGCTTCGGGGGGCTTGGGGTACTTCTTAGAGCTATGAGCGACCATATGGTGAGTGGTTCACCTTCCCCTATAGGTGCGTTGTGTACAGGGTGAGTGGTTCACCTTCCCCTATGATACCGCATGATGGTTGACATGTGTGTAGGGTGATTGGTTCACCTTCCCCTACGATTGATGACATGTGTGTAGGGTGAGTGGTTTATCTTCCCCTACGATTGATGGCATATGCATAGGATGAGTGGTTCACCTTCTCCTATGACATATGAGCAGGATGAGGGGTTCACCTTCTGCTGCAGATGCCCCAACATACATCCTACCCATGTAGTCTAGGACTCATGGAAAGTACCTCTTATTTGGCCAATGAGTTGGGAAAAGTGGATAGAGACCATAACACTATAGATGGACACATCGTGTACTGTCGTACTTCCTATGTCTAGGATGCATGGTATTCAACAATTTGATCTGGGATCAAGTCTGATTGGGGTTCTACCCTTGGACTAACTTTGGTCAGTGGAGAGTGGCAAGGTCTTATGACTCACTCTCGATTGATTCTTCTTCATTATTACATCAGTGTTCAACAAAGTTGAGATGAGATGCAGAGATGGTACATGATGACAGGATGGCATGATGATGGATGGATTGGCAGGTGGAATTCTCCCTAGTTGAGAGGGAGTGTTAAAATTGGAAAATAGGGCCAAATTCCACTTTTGACAACTCATTTGATGGAGATGATTATTGCATTGAATTCCTCTTTTTGAGAGGACCAAAATCGACCTAAAGATCATCAAATTTGGATAAGGAAAAAAATGTTTTTGAGGTCAAGCCCACACGTGCAAATTGTCAAGGTCGGTCACATCATCATGCAGGCTCATGAAGCCCAAAAAACATGTCTTTTGACCCTCAACGGCTTGTATAAATAAGACAAACCTCCACCCTCATTTGGCACTTCATCAACTAAACATATTCTTCTCTCTCCTCATCTGATTGGTTTGTAACTTTGTACAACTTATTGGGCATCTCTTTTCCTCACACGTGGCAGTAAAGAAGGACGAAATTCAGGACAAATTATAGGGCCGAATTTCAGGAATTTGTTGCAAGTTTGACCAACGTTGACTAGGGGTGCATTGACCAAGTTTGACTACAATTTTTGGGTCAAAAATTTGGTTTTCGAGAGCTGCATTTATTGTCACATAAACCGAGGTATTCTGAGCATGTTGATCAGAGCTGACCGCAAACTTCAAGTGCAGACTTTGACCAGGTATGGCTGTTGATAGATGGACTGTTTTGGGCTGACTTTGACTAGCAAAAGAGGCCGAGTTTGACCGTGGTTGATTGAACTCTTTTGGAGAAGTTTGACTGCTATTGACTTTCTGGTTAGCGCTGATTTGACTGCTGTTGACCAAGGACAAAATTGCAGAATTTTACAGGGTTGTTTTGACAGTGATTTGACTAATCAACTTTGACTTATTTTTGCTGCTAAAATGACATTGAAGTAATTATGCTAAGCATAAAACATACCATTGTTAACTAAAATTAACAGATTAAGACAATCTTTCAAGTAGCCTCTAAAGCCATATTGCTTCTCAACTTGCCAACCAAGCTGCGATATACTTTGCCTCTGCGGTACTGAGTGTGACAGATGTTTGCTTCTCCCTCATCCACGAAATCATAATGGAGTCCAAATTGAAGCAATACCCTGATGAACTCTTTTTGTCTTCTGCACTCTGCCCAATCTGAACCTGTGAATCCTTGCAACTGTACCTCACTGTTTGAAGCATATCTCAAACAATAACTGATTATGTCATGACCAATTGTACCATGCTGGTACTTCAACACATGCTAAGCCATATGCCTAGGCCCAACCGTTGGAATTTCTTCACTGGATCCATCATCATGACTACTTTCTTATTACCCTAATAGGGTGCTCTTTCTAAACAAACTTATGCTGTGGCAATCCTGGATGCTCCCCCGGCCACTATTGCTTTTTGGTATATTGATTATTTAACTTGACAATGTCAATGCTTGTCTATCATCTGGAACTTAGAGGTCAACTCCCTTTAACACTAAAACAAGGTCCTTGGACTACTCCCTCTGTCACAAAAGCAAATATTTTTGCCACAACTACTCCCTCTGACACATGAGTCCTTCTGCTTTTGTCAGAGACAAATCATATCGGATCAACCTTGATCCATCAATCTAAGGATACCAAGCCCAACATGTCTGCTTATGGTCGTACAAAGCTTTCTTCAATCATGAGACTTCTTCTCATGTACCTCAAAGCCTTGAGGTAGTTCTATGTACACTCCTTCCTCCTCAATTACTCTATTGGGAAAAGTGATCTCTACATCTACTTGTTGCAATTTTCAAAGCAATGATAATAATTCTAATAAAATTGTACTTGATTACTGGAGCAAACGTCTTGACATGATCCTCTAGTGTTGTCGGTAATAGGGATTATTGGCACAAGTTTCAATAGCAGTGTTTATATGGATTTCTAGTCTTTTTGCCTCTATTCTATGACATTTTTTTGTTGGTGCTAATAGTGATTCCTCTCTTGTGTGATCACTGTCTTGTTATAAGCTCCTTGTTGTTACAGTTGGTGATACTTTGATGTGTCTTGCACTATGTTTTATGGCTTTCTTTAGGCCTATTTTGTTCTTTGTCTATGGCCATCTTTAGGCTATTTCCACTTATGTACTCTTGTTTTATGCAATGAAATAAAATGTCTCTATTTATAAAAAAGAAGACACAGATTTTTCAACCAAGCATATAAGAGACCATTTCCTCTGGTTGCGGTCTACAAGTGCTTTGAGCTAAATGAAATCACTTTAGATAAATTGAGCTATGATACATACCAATCATTTCAAGCATTAAACTGCAAATTCATAGGTCTTTATTCCATGTCTAACTCATCACTGTAATATGGAAACATATTCATGCTTGCTTGGAGGCCAGAACAAATGTTCAATACTTCAATGATCAAGTTAGTACCAAACATCACATAGCATCTTTTGCTCTAAGGCATGCTCAATGATTATGACTTCTTGTTGACATTGTCTTAGATAGTATACCAGTCAAATCTATGACCTGTTAGTATCACAAAGAGGGTTATAAAATTGTGGGCTGGTTTTGAGGCATTTTGGCTTTTGTGTAGTTATCTATGAGACCTCTCGACCCTCTTCCATTAGTCTTGAGCCCGTTTATTTTCTTTCTCTGAGGTTAATTTCGGCTACCTTGCAATAGACTTTGAGACCTTCTCGGCCTATTTTCAATACAGTTAAAGGATTCAACCCTCTGCAGAGATGCAATCATGAAATCAAATATACCTAAAAGTTGATCTCGAACTTTTCTTCCAGCCAAAATGAGTCTTGTCTCCATGAAATTTCAACTTTCCTAATATCATCTGAGGTTCATACTTGAACCAGGGCTATGACCCCTTTCAGATGTATCACAAACTTGTTTTACATGGGCCATAGGTCACATATATAAGGAACGAGCAACAGGGTAGAGCCAGTGTTCTTATAGAATGATTTTCGTCCTTTTTACAACCAAAATAGAACTAGGGGTTCTAGGGCTGATGACAAAATAAGCCGTAGAGAATATCTTGAAAAGTTTGGCTTCTCTTTCACCCAAGCTCCGATTTTATGTTGATTTTTGATAGGGTCTTCTAAATTAATAATTACTTCTAATGATTTAATTCCTTTTACATATTCTTATCCATTATTAAGCAATTACACAGAAGACATCAACAATACAACATATATGATAGTAGGATCATGAAGAGACAACCAAACCAAGAACACAAGAATTTACCCTGGGAAAACCCACATGGGGGAAAAACCCAAGAACCTTTTCCTTAGAAATTCTATAGTTCAACAAGAGACACCTAGATCTTCTAGACATTCACGAGGTCAAACCGACTAGCAAAGAGACTTGGTCAAACTTGGTTCACCTGCATGCTAGTCAAGTCATAAGCCTGTTCTCTAAACTCGATCTGGTTAAGTTCGCTAGGGCAAGAAAATCAGACCTACTACTTTGACATATCTCAAAAGTTCCGTCTTGCACTTTCTCAAGAAATTCGATCCTACACCTCAGAAATTTCAATCTTGCACCATCTCATAAATTTTGGTCGTGCACCATCTAAAAAATTCAGCCTTATTAAGCCACATATTCATCCTTGAAAGAGCCTCATATTTGTCCTTGTATAAGCCTTAGATTCGTCCTTCTTATTTGCCTCAGAAAGTTTAAGTTGTTTGCTTGAGAGGAGGACAAAATGACTGTATATACTATATATAGTCATCTTGTGATGCTGAATGGGTGCCTCTTTGAGTGGACTGAATTGACTAGGGGGAGGGCCTTCTTGGCTTTCTTGGAGCCAACAATTCTAAATTCAAAGTTCATTTTTTTTTTGAAAAGGACATAAAGAACAAGCACTTGCAACCCCACTATCAAGCTTATTTATCCTAAGAGGTGAGGTTCAATTCTTAAGAGTATCATATGTAGGCATGGGGCTTCCTTGTCCACTCTAAGGAAAATAGATTGGTATCTTTTGGAGGGCTTAAGAATCAAAGAATGTAGATTAATTATCACTCACATCATTTTAGGTTGGTCTATGTAATGTATTATTAAACAAATTACTAATAAGGCCTGTAGTAGGTGTTTCAGGGATTATATGATCGCTTGGATATAGTGAGACCCAATATCCTAATAAGAAACTTAATTTTTGATACTTAAACCCCTAAAATGAATGGAGGTACTTCTAGGATACTTGTTTGGTTCTCTCCCTAAGATAACCTCCATGATATTGGTTTGGTGCCCCTCACTCCCTTGGGGTGGATTTGTCTTTTTTTCCCCTGTGGAAAAATCGTAATTTCCATTAATATTTGAAAATTACATGTTGTAGATGCTTGAAGAAGCATATGCTGTAGGTTGTGGCGAACCACCATTCAGATATACAATGTACAAAAAACCCCTAGGGTAAACTGATAATATGTGCATAATTACATATCAAAATTAATATAAACATAAACTGTTCAGTGAAATATGTACTGGCTGTAGCTCAAAGAAAAACATGTAAAACAGGCTCTCTCGGCCCCTATATTTTGTTGTGAATGTATGGACGGTGATAGCACTGATAGTGGTCCATATCCTTCTACTCCTGTATCAACCATATACCCCGAGGCCCGACTATAGCCTCTGGGTGGATTTGTCTTGTATCAATATTCAAGATATATACAAGATGAATTCATTTTAGCTTTGTCAAAGTTGTTTTCATGTGATGGATTCATAAAGCATAGATAAACAAAAAAAGGAAAAAAGAAATGAAAATGAAACCCATAGTCATGATTAAAACATAGAGTGGAAAGGCTCCAAAAGAGGGCTGATCAAAAGAGCCTCCAAGAAGTCAACTTGGTAGGATGGGGCTATGGAGGAGCATCACCTCATTAACAAGGATCTACCTTCAACTAAGGAAGAAGTAGAATAGGCTATAAACACCCCTCTTGAAGCTCCTAAAGAAGCACTTCTAGTTATGCCCCAAAGAAAAGAGAAGATGTAGGGCATCCTCTAGATTGATAATTACTTCTTATGAATTTAGTTAGGTTAATCCTTTTCTTGTGATCTTTTCCATCATAAAGCAATTGCATAGAGGAGCTCAATAGTAAAACAAAAATGCCATAAGGAACATAAAGAGACAACTACACAAAAGCACAAGAATTGACTGTTGGAAAACCCACATGGGGGAAAAACTCAACAATCCTTTCCTTATAGAATCAATTCAACAAGAGAGACATCAAAGTCAAGATGATAGACAAACTGACCAGCAAGATGACAAGATTAACAGTCCACCAAGAAGCCAAGTCAACCCTCCAAAACAACAACTTGAAAGCTTGTGCAAAGGCCTAGTCAAAGTGTCTCTCTTCCATAGTAAATTTGGACTTCTCCACAGAATCTATACACAAAATTTGGCCTTGTCTGGACACATGCGTGAGCAATAGAGAGATCATCTTCCACACGTGTGAGATCTCTTCTTATGCTTTTAGCTTCAATCTTCTTTTCTTTGTCCTTCTTCACATAAGGGAGTAGAAACATATCTTTTTATGATAAGATCCAAATTGCTCAATGAAGAAGATCAAGTGACCTTATATATAGTCTCTTTGGGGGCTGAATAGGTGCCTCTTTAGGGCTGAGTCAACTTGACAGGGAGGAGGGCCGACTTGGTCTTCTTGTGGAGCCATAAACCAAAATTTAAAATTCAAATTTTCTTTTTGAGAAGGTCATGAAGAACATGCCTTCTAATTTTTTTTGACAAATACAAATAATATAATTTCCTTTTGAGCATGAAGAACATGCTTTAATAAATACATAAATGATGAAAATATACATTATGAAGACCGACCATAGTTACAAAATTCAACACTCCCTCTCAACTAGGGAAGTATTCATAATGGCTATCAATATGTTCTCAAGTTGACAATTCTATAAGAAAGAATCATGATTAAGATAAGCATCATCATCAATATCATAATCACTAGCATCAACCATACATAATCATGGTTCACCATCAAACAACTATAGACATAGTATAGGTAAAACCTCAGAGGCCTCATCAATGATAAACAAGCTCAATCTAGAAAAAGATCTGGGCATGATGCTGAGAGGCTCCAACTCAATTGCGTAACCTCTGGGACCATACTCCACCCAAGGTCAACGACACAAGGAGTATGTCCTTTGTCGGACCATTCTCCTTAATTCAGGTTAATGTACGTGACATAGGGATAACTTCCCTAATTCCTGTCAAAGTACTTGACATAGAGAGAAAGTCAATCCACCAGACCATTCTTCCTAATTCAGGTGAATGTACTTGACACAAGGATAATTTCCCTAATTCAGGGCAAAGTACTTGACATAGGAAGAATGTCAATCCATGATGCTATCTAATTTGTTAAACCATTCTCCCTAATTCAGGTCATTGTACTTGACACAGGGATAATTTCCCTAATTCAGGTCAAAGTACTTGACACAGGGAGAAGGTATATCCATGATGCAATCACATCAACACTCCCTCTCAATGAGAGAGGCATTCTCCACAAGCCTAAGCTTGTCCCGAAATTACACAAACTTTCCTCTAGAAAGAGACTTTGTAACATATCAACAATCTGCTCATCAGTGGATATCTACTGGAGCTAAACTGCTCCCTTCTGCACCATGTCTCGAATGAAGTGGTACTTGATTCCAATATGCTTCGACCTCCCATCATGGTCGTCACCTGCACCTAGTCAAGATAATCCTACAAGTAGC
Source organism: Pinus tabuliformis (assembly GCA_031772625.1). Classification (NCBI taxonomy): domain Eukaryota; kingdom Viridiplantae; phylum Streptophyta; class Pinopsida; order Pinales; family Pinaceae; genus Pinus; species Pinus tabuliformis. Next base: position 1,380,718,508 of record CM062819.1, on the reverse strand, counting down.
CTCAGAAACCCTACTGCTTCTCAACATGCCAAACCAGTTGGAATATACTCGATCACTGAGTGCAACAAATGTTTGCTTCCAACTCATCCAATGAAATCATAACAGAGCCCAAACTAAAGTGATATCCTCATAAACTCTTTTTGTCTTCAACATTCCTAACCTAATCTGAATCTGCAACTGTGCTTCACTGTTTGAGATGGATCTCAAATCATAATCAACTTTTCCATAACCAATTGTACCATGTTGGTACTCCAACACATGTTGAGAAACATATCTTGGCTCAACGGTGAACCATAAATTGATATGCTCCCTTCATTGGATCACAAATGCTTTCTGGTCGCCTTGATTGGGTGCTCCCTCTTAGACTGAGACATATCTTGTTGTGGTAATTCAGGTTGCTCCCTCTGCCATTGTTGCCTTTCAGCATATCAACTATCTAGTCTATCAATGTCAATGACAATCCATCATCTCGAACTTAGAGGTCTGCTTTCTCTGAAGCTAAAACAAGGCTCTATTACTGCTCCTTCTGTGACATGAGCCCTACGTTCGTCAGAGACAAGTCATATAGAATCAACCTTGATCCATCAATCCAAGTGTATCAAGTTTGAGGAGCTTGTACAAAGCCTTCTTCTATTTTTGCAAATATAAGACTTTTTCATTTGCCTTAGAAGCTTGAGGTAGCTCTTACATACACTTCTTTTTTCATCAAGGTAGACGATCTCTACATCCATTTGATGAAATTTTCAACAAAAATCACAAAGATAATAAATTTCAACATAAGTGTACATGACAAGGTGTTCCTTCATAGTCTTCTCCGTCTGACTGAGGTAATCCTTTGCTTTGTACTTCTCTCAAGTTACCATTCACTGCATACTTCATCTTGGAAATCATCACTAACTTATTTTTGGCATAGATCAAGACATACTTCAATTTTGCTGATTTGTCTGCTCCCTTTGAGTCTAGATCTCATCTAGTACAATATCTCTCAACATAAGTCTTCTTGTCACAAGCTTGCTTAAAGCCTTGGTAGCCTTGATTATGTATCTGCAATCCTAACTAGGAGGTCTTGGAAGAACAATTACAACCAAACATAGGATATAAAGACAAGAAACTAGCTACTAGTAAAAACAATAATAGTAATGAGCAAAGAAAAGAGATATAAGATATTTATCTTTTGAGAAAAATATTCGCTTCCTCTTGATCTTTAGTCTTCTTGCATCCATCTTGTAGATCAACCTCATTTGTATGATGTGATTCCTTCCTTGCATGAGCTATGGTTTCTTCTTTTAACGGAAACGTACAATCCTAGGGTTTTGTCCATAAACCCTAGGGCTTACCCTTTTTGCTTGCTAGGGTTTACTGACCCTAGTTATCCAAAAGTATAAAACCTTAGAATATTTCATAGCCAGGACTTTCAGTTTTCCAAACCCTAGTTTCTTCTTACAAGTCCAATATTCTTCTACATCCATAAGATACGACTTTAGCAATCATGTATCCTCGTTTAAACATGATTTGATCCCCTCGACATAAGTAGTCTATACTTCATCAAGTTCTGCACTTCAGTCTTCAAGCTTGAAGAGGAACTGAACCTCTTGTCATGTCTACCTAACTTGTTCCAACAAGGTATATTCCTTGACATTAGTAGTGTAATATCATAAGGGCCATGTCAGAAAATGGTATAAATGCCTTGCAATCTTTGTAGCTTCAATATCCTGCCTTATGCAACATTCTTCAGATGTTCATCAAGACATATCACTGTAATGTATGGTTTTACAGATTTGCATCTTCAATGTTTCAGCCCATATCATGCTTGAATACACCAAGATGGCTTACATGCCACACATTAGTAGAGGTATTTGAATAACTATCCTTAATGACTTCATGTAATGCATATCTTTTGTAAGGTAGCATTTTCAAGACATAGACACAGTCCTTTGATTAAGGAGTAACAAGGCATACTAGCATATCATTAGATATAAGGAAAGTTATGACGCAAATCTTTGGACCCATACTTTGTCTCTAGAGCTCCTTTTATGATGACAAGAGATCATCTAAGAATACTTCAAACAAAAGATGCAGTGATGATGCATACCTCATGTTCCAAAGATTCTAGGAGGTATCAAACTTAGTTTTCAAACATCTCATATTGTAGAATGCTATTCATGGAAACCTTTTCAAGCTAGGAGCCAAATAATATGACTTGCAGAAATACTTCAATCTTAACATCTTCTATTTTAAGATTTTGAGAGAGAGTCCTTTGACTTCTCGCTTTGCTGGTCTTAATACTTAAACCTTTTGGACATGGAGGATATCAAACTTCCTTTTAACTGTTCCCTCAAATTGATTTCGGCTTCAACATTCATTGTAACAGAGATTTCAATGTGATATGACAGAAGTACAACCTTCCTGAGGTCATGACTGAGTCTTCTTGACCTTTCGGAAGTTCTTGTGCCTGGTACTCATGATTACATCAATATTTTTCAACACAAGTTCAAGCTCAGGCATGTGTCCTACAAGAAGGAAATCAAAGTAAATCAACTTTGTATCTGAGGCTTCTCGATGAACTTTTCTTTAGTTACCTGAGGTCCTAAGTAACCGGATTCGTTCTGGGGGGCCCACAAATCCGAATCCGTCATGTGTCAGACACGATTCGCTGCAAAATCGTGTCCAAAATTTATGACATGTCGAATCCCTCTGCGTGTCACGAAATTCAGAATCGTGTCCCGATTTTAGGCATTGTGTCCTGTTTCCAGGACTCGTTTTGGCAGAAAAGTCACCTGCGCGGGTTACAAAAGCACGCATTTGTTCATTACAGCCACAGTGTTTATCATTTGGCAAGCGTTTTTGGAGCTGTTGGCAAGTGAAGAAGGGTTTGGAGCAAGGAGTTAAGGGAGTAGAGCGTTCGGCAAGGAGATTCAAGCACCAGGTAAGTGCATTTCACCTCCATTTTTTTGCATTTCTTATTCTATTACAGCAGTTTGTATATGATTTTTTGTTTACAAATTTGTGCATGTTTTGTTCATTTCTTTTACAGTATTCATGGCTCAATCAAAGGCAGCAGTTAGGGGGCAAAGGAAGGGCAAGAATGTCATGGGTGGAGATGCCCCTCCTCCCCCAATATCATCAGAGTCTGCTGCAAGTAATGTTGAGGGAAGAGGAGGACCTAAAGACTCTAAAGACAATGATAAATATCCATTGTGGAAATATGTCACAAGAGAGGATGGGCCAAACACCAAGGGAAAGGGAGGAGGCAATGTGCAATGGAAATGCAACTTTTGTCACATTTCTTTCAAAAGCACATATTATCGTGTGAAATCACATTTGTTGGCTTTACCGGGTTGTGGGATTGGAGCTTGTAAAGCTGTTTCTTTACAAAAGAGAAAAGAATTGGAAAAGGAGTCCAATGTTAGTATGGAACATGTGGCTTCAAAATCAAGAAAACCTAAGAATGAAGACCCCCTTCCATTTTTAAGGAAAGCCACCACCAAATTTCCATTTGAGAGTTCTACTTCTACTGGGGGACAAGCATCAAAAAGAAGAGCACTTGGTCCAATGGACAAGATTTTCCAAAAAGAGAGACGAGAAGAGCTTGATCTCACAATTGCCTTCTTCCTCTATCAAAACTTCATATCATTTAATGTTGCACGCTCACCACTATTTATTGAGATGTGCCGAGCTCTAACTTAAGGGGCTCCAGCACGGTATGTGCCTCCTGGGTTAGAAAAGCTGAGAACCACATTATTGACGAAGGCAAAAAAAGAGGTGCAAAAAATGCTTGATCCTATTGTAGCATCATGGCCAACATCTGGGGTTAGCATTGTTTCTGATGGATGGACAGATCCAGCATGACACCCAATCATCAACTTCATGGTGTCTTCCTTGAGTGGTCTAGTTTTCATGAAAGCAGTGGATACACTTGGCGAATACAAGGATGCACAATTTATTGGTGAGTTATTTATTAAAGTTATTGAAGATGTAGGTGTTGATTCTTGTGTGCAAATCATTACAAATAATGCACCTGTTTGCAAGGCTGATGGCATGATTGTGGAAGCTAAATATCCACAAGTGTTTTGGACACCTTGCATTGTCCATTCATTGAACTTAGCACTGAAATCCATTGCTTCTGATGTGCTTTGGATTGGAAGCATTATTGAGAATGCAAGATATATCCGTAACTTTGTGCAAAATCATACAAATGCCCTCACTATCTACGAGGAGTACACCAATCTATCATTGTTGAAGATTGCTGATACATGGTTTGCATCTTCATTCATGATGTTGAACAGGTCGAGGGAGGTCAAGACCGCTCTTGGGTCCATGGTTATTTCTGAGTTTTGGTCCTTTTGGAGAAAGACAGATCAGGTAGCCTCAAAAAGAGTGAAGGACACAGTGCTAGATGATGCTTGGTGGGAGAGGGTAGATCTAATTATTTGGATCATGGACCCTGTCATTTATTTGCTTCGATTTGCAGATATAGACAAACCCATCCTAGGAGAGGTTTATGAGGGATGGGATTCCATGATTGAGTCTGTGAGGAGCATTATTCTACAGAGTGAGTGCCTCGAGTATGAGACATCACCAGAGGCCTTCTGTGATACCATACATGATATTCTTGTCAGCAGATGGGACAAGAATTGTACACCTTTACATTGTTTGGCTAACTCATTGAACCCCAAATGCTACAGCCATGAGTGGCTGAATGGTGGACCTTCCCGCAGATTCCCTCCTCACATGGATGGTGAAATATCATAGGGGAGGAAAGAGGCATTCACGCAGATTTTTCAGGATAGTGCATTGCTTGCTGAGGTGGAGGATGCCTTTGCAGAGTTTTCCACTGGCAGTGGTCGATTTGGAGGTTATGATGTGATTAGAGACAGGGGGGCTAAGAAGGCCTATTCTTGGTGGGCAAATCATGGGGCAACAAGCCCTCCTCTTCAGCAGTTAGCCATGAGGCTCCTCTCTCAGGTGACTTCATCCACTTGTTGCGAGAGGAATTGGAGCACATATGGGAATTTGTATAGTGTGAAGAAGAGCAGGCTTGAGCAGTCCAGGGTAGAGACAATGGTGTATGTGCACACCAACCTTCGTCTTATTTACAGGCAGAGGGAAGAGTGGTTGAGGGGAAAGACAAAGATGTGGGATGTCTTTCCTGATGATATGGGTCTGGACACCAGTTGAGTTGGCATTGGCCAACATGGATCTCAATGATCCAGTGCTAGAGCCTGTTAGATTTGATGACTTAGAGGGGTCAACCTCCACACCAACAGATGCAGAGGCGACTATGGATACAGGGGACGAGGAGGATGCAGAGGAGAACAGTGGGGACCATGATGATGAGGACATTGATGCTGATTGATGCCTTGAGGCTTGTATACCTGTAGTTGTTTTATATTTTCTATTTCTATTTGCCATTGGCATTGCACCAGCACTACCTATGTAACACATTTTGATTTGATGACTTAATGAGAAAACTACAGTTGTCAGTGTGTTTATCTTACTATATTGTAGTTGTAAGTTGTCTTTCAGTTATGAATTATGAATCATGATTTAATAGATTTATGTGACCAGTACCATTGACATGTATTTGAATTTTGTATGTACTATGCATGCTAATAGCTATAGATGAAGATCTATGTTTGAAATCAATAAATTTGTATCATTAATTAAAATTTGTGTAAGAAATATCTAATTTTTAATATATATATATATATATATATATATATATATATATCGATGTTGCAGGAAACGTGGGGGGGGGCCGTTTCCGGCTGGAAACCGGTACGAAACGCGGAAACGCGTTTGGTACGGCCAGGAAACGCGTTTCCGGCCGTACTGCCACGTTTCCCGAAACGGAAACGTGGCAGTACGGCCGGAAACGCGTTTCCCGGCCGTACAAGCCACGTTTCCCAGTTGTAATGTGTGTGTGTGTGTGTGTGTGTTTTTTTTTTTTTAATTTGTTTTTAATTTTTTTTTAGGTTTCCAGTAAATTCTAGAAGCCTATTCTAAACTTATAAAAGAGAAGTTTGTCTCATTCTCTCATCACACTATTTAGCAAGTCGTTTCTCTTGGAGACTGGCAGTTGTTTCAGCTAGGGTGTTTTGAGCAGTGAGCAAAGTAGATTTCAGTAGCAAGAGAAAGAGATTTCAGCAGCAAGAGAAAGAGATTTCAGCAGGAGATTTCAGTAGCAGCAGATTTGGCTCAGCTACAGCCATATTTCTCTTCTCTTTTCTGGCATTTCGGGGTAGTTTCAGCCACAGAAAATTAATTTGGGTAAGCCACATTCATTTTGTTAGTTTTTTCTTACTATTTCTTCAATTTTTCTAGGGTTTATGCAGCCAAAAATATGAAAAACGTTTTTTATTTATAGATTTGTTTTTTAAATTTATTTTTGCAGCAGATTTGGCTCAGCTACAACCATATTTCTCCTCTTTTCTGGCATTTTAGGGTAGTTTCAGCCACAGAAAATTAATTTGGGTAAGCCACATTCATTTCTTAGTTTTTTCTTACTATTTCTTCAATTTTTCTAGGGTTTATACAGCCAAAAATATGAAAAACGTTTTTATTATTTAACTTTTTTATTTACAGATTTGTTTTTTTAATTTATTTTTGCAGCAATGGCTTCCAGCCAAAGTGCAGCTGCAAGTTCAAGCCCTAGGGCCAACCCAAGGGCTGAATATTATCCTCTTTGGAGGCATGTGATGAAGCTTCAAAGATGTGGAGGTGGTGGCTCATGGGAATGGCGATGCAATCTTTGCAATAATACGTACAAGGGCTCTTACCCAAGAGTGAAGGCACATCTATTGCATGGAGGAGGACAGGGGATTTCAGGTTGCACAAAAACATCAGATCCGTTGGCAAGGAGGGCATATCAAAGAGAGCAAGATGAGGCAGATGGTACTAAGAGAAGGCATGATGACCTTACTCAAGCTCCATCTAACATTGAGCCAAGGATTGTAGCTGAAGCAAGAAAGAGGAGAGCTGGTCACACTCAACAACATGAACAACCAGCACCCAAAAATACCAGAGGCCCAGGGGCATCCCCTTCAGTTCAGGATAGCAGAATTGCTAGATTGGTGAATGTGCAAGCAAGAGAAGAAACTGATTCCAAAGTGGCTAGGTGCATTTATGCATGTGGTATCCCATTCAATGTTGTTCGCTCTCTTTACTGGCAAGATATGGTAAGGGCAGTTAACAAAGCTCCTCAAGGGTACAAGGGGCCCAACTATGAGAAAATCAGAACCCAGCTTCTCAAAAATGAGAAGGACCTTGTGGAAGACATTTTAGCTCCAATTCGTTCTTCCTGGAGTAGCTCTGGGGTTACCATAGTCTCAGATGGTTGGACAGATATAAGGCGCAGACCATTGATAAATATCATTGCCAGTTCCCCCAAAGGAGCAATGTTTATCAAGGCAGAAGACTGCTCAGGAAAGGTGAAAGATGCACAGTACATTGCTGATGTTATTATAAAAGCTATTGAACAAATAGGGCCTAACAAGGTGGTGCAAGTTATCACGGATAATGCACCGGTTTGCAAAGCTGCAGGTTTAATTATTGAGGGGAGGTATGACCACATCTTTTGGACACCATGCATTGTCCATAATCTGAATTTGATCTTAGAGGAGATCGACAACAAAGTTTCCTGGATAAAGGAACTCACAGGGGAAGCAAGGGAGATTATCAAATTCATCACCAACCACCACCAGTCTCAGGCCATATTTCGAGAGTACTCCAAATTGGAGTTGTTAAAAGTTGCTGAGACAAGATATGCCTCAAACTTCGTGATGTTGCGCCGCCTTGTTGAGGTTAAGCATGCATTAGTTTCTATGGTGGTGAGTCAACTTTGGATTGAGTGGAGACAAGCAGATTCAGAGCGGGGATCTATGGTGCGTAGATTGTGCCTTGATGAGGATTAGTGGAGCAAGGTAGATTTCTTGCTAAAGTTCACAACCCTTGCATTTGAGCTTCTCCGGAGTGCTGACACTGACCAACCTTTCTTGGGAGAGGTATATGATGGCATGGATTCCATGGTTGAGAAAACTATGGAAATCATTTCGCAGGAGTCCCCACAACTTTTGTTTGTTGATGATCATTTTGCTGGTTTGATCAAGAAAATCATTGTTGATAGGTGGAACAATTTCAATACTCCATTGCACACTTTAGCACATGCTTTGAACCCCAAATTTTATGATGAGGAGCTTATTGCTAAAAACAATGGGAAGAGGAAGGCACCCCATAAGGATAGAGAGGTGGCTACTGGGGTGAAAAAAGCCCTTATGAGAATGTTTCCTTCTCATCTACATAGGGAGGTAAAGGAGGAATTTGCCAGTTTTGCTGCAGGAATAGATGATTATGCAGATATATCAGCTTTGGAGGAGAGAAGCACCATGAATCTAGTTAGGTGGTGGATTTGTCATGGAGCAAATGGTGTACATTTGCAAAACCTTGCCATTCGTATTCTTTCACAAGTGACAAGCTCTTCATCAGCAGAAAGGAATTAGAGCACTTATGGTTTTATTCATTTTGTGAAGCGCAATAGGTTGGGCTCACAGAAAGCAGAGGATCTTGTTTATGTGCACTCCAACCTTCGCCTTGCATCTCCTAGGGGTCCAGAATACAACAGTGGTCCTTCTAAAGAATGGGATGTGGATGCAGAAAATCCTGATTTGGATCTCTCTCTTGCTGCCCTGAATATTGAGGCCGAATCTGGAAGTGGAATTGGTGCATCATCTTCTTCAGCACTACCATCCACTGTTGAGCATTGTGCTGCTTCTATTTTTTATGAGGATTGTTATGATGAGGATTAGTCTTTTGTGACTTGTCTCTATAGTTCTTGCAGCCTTATAGTCTTTATTGTACTTGCAGCCTCATATACTAATATAAATAAACGCTGATTTTGAGATTTTGCCCTTGGATATATAATAAAGGTTGCTTTTGGATTTTCCTATATTTTTATTTTCATTATGTGATCATTCATGACTCATGAGTAAATGTGATGTAAATTTAATCTTAATGTTTAAATGTAATAAATTATAATGTATCATTAATGCTTTATGATTGCACATATATATAATAATAATTTTTAAATATTTTTAATATATATATATATATATATTTGCGTTTCCCCGTTTCCAAAATTTGGGGAGGTCGCGTTTCGTATTGCTTCCCGTTTCGGAAACTCGTTTCCGTTTCCTCGTTTCGTGCAACTTAGATATATATATATATATATATATATATATATTTTTTTTTTTAATAAAATGATATATAACGAATCCTGCGTGTCCTATTCCGGGGGTCAACGTGTCCGAATCCGACACTACGAATCCCGAATCCCCGTGTCAGGTGATTTTGCTGAGGTCGTACTCTGCAATTCAGACTGAGGTTTAGCCTTGAATTAATTTTGGCCTTTGAAGTCTCTCGGCCTATCAATATTTGACAGACTACTTCGACTTTTGTGTGGATGAACCAAGGCTTAGGGCTTTGGACTTCTGAAATTCGGTCTTAAGGCCCTTTAAATTGAAATTTGGTCTTGAGGGTCTGAAATTTGATTATGAAATTAGGTCCCCAGGCTCTTGAAATTGTTAAATTATGCAACTAGGGTCAAATTCCACTTTGAACAACTCATTTAATGGAGATAATTATTGCATTAAATTTCTCTTTTCGAAAGGACCGAAATCGACCTAAAGATCACTCAATTCGGACAAGGAGAAGTGTGTTTTTGAATTAAAGCCCACACATGTGCAAATTGTCAAGGTCGAATTCAACATCATGTAGGCTCATGAAGCCTAAACGACATGTCTTTTTACCCTCATCGATTCATATAAATACAAAAGACCTCAAACCTCATTTGGCACTTCATCACCTCACATCACATCTTCTCTCTCCTATTCCTATTGGTTCATATAGCTCAGATTGGAAGGATTTCTGTCTCATTCGAAGGACAGGTGGCTGTTTTTGATTGGGCCGAGTTGTAGGAAAATTGCAGGTCTGTTGCAAGGCATTGACCAAGGTGAAATTGAAATCATTTGACTTCAGTTTTGGGTGAAAACATTTGGATTTTATAGGCCACATTGAAGGACACACAAATCAAGGAATTCTGAGCAGTTTGCCTGACGTTGACTTTCTGGTTGACTGCAGAGAATTGCAGATTGTGATAGTGTACTTTCTCTCTCTTTTGACTGTGTTTGACTGAAGTTTTGAGGACTATTTTGGGCATATTTTGAGCATTTGAGGTTGAGTTTGACTGAGGTAGACCGAGCTCCTAAAGGATTGTGTTGACTGTTGACTATAGACTGGTTAGGGTTGACTGTGCTGCTGTTGACTTGGGCAGATTACAAGAAGATCAGATTTGACCATTGTTGACTTCATCTCTTTGTCTCTGGTTTGGATAGTTGTTTTGATATTGGATATTGGCTAGTCAAAGTTTGACTTTGACTCTTGGATGATGTACTCTCTCTGCTGAACATTTGAAGACAATCTAATAGAAGAAGATTTGCAAGGGTTTTTCCTTGGTCATTGACCAAATATTGTGTCTCTTGTCTCTTGGCTGTCTCTCATTGTGTTGAGAATTCAATAGGGCAATGTATATGTTAATTCTCTTCACTTGATAATTGTTTGTGTTAGCATTTTACTTATTAGCATTGATCTTTCTTATTCCAATATGCAATACATCAAACAACTACCAAAACAGTAAGAACAATGATGCAATATATAGGCTGCAAGCTAGGGCCAAAACCCCTCCTCTCGAGGGGTAAACCCGTAAATCTCTTCTTATCTTTTAAATCTTTCAATTGACGAATACCATGACCTAGACTCAGACAAATATTCTCCAAGATCAAGTCTTCCTTGTCCTCTGGCTGAAATATCTTTGACCTCACAGTGGATCCAAAATTCTGCTCCCCAGCAACTGTTGCTGCTCCTCTAGGAGACTTCGATCTCCCTCTAACTACCTTCCCCTTGACCTTGCTTGCCTTGACTTGAGTCCTAGGGCTAGTAAGATGCCCTAAGAGACCTACCACTGCCTTCCTTCTCTCTTGCTTCAAAAATTGAACCTCAGACTATCCCAACGCGAAAACCCTAACTTCGCACTTCCAGAAGAATGTAGAGAGACCCAAAGACTTAGAATTTCTTCGCACTTCCTTCTTCAACCTCTTTCTTCTGCCTTCTTCACATAAGAGATGAGTGAATGAATTATCCAATTGGATTACGAGTTCCTCTTATATATAGGCTTCTTCAAGGGTGAACGTGGCACTTCATGTAGGCCGACTTGACAACTCATTAGGCCAACTTGATCTTGGAGGTATTTTGACACTCTTAAGACAAAATGAATTTTCTTTTACAATTTACAATGTGCCCATAGGGTCTTCCATATATGACAATGAATCTTATACCTAGGACAAACCCTAGAAGCACTCAATGGGTGCTTGACCTATAAAATAAAGAACTTGAGCATGAAACCCATGCTCCAATAATAATAATAATTTCTTTTTCATTTTATGTATACAAGAATACATTTCATACTAATGAAAACTGAACCTAGTTACACATTTTGTAACACATTGTGCATTTGTCTAATTGTTCTATCTACTATTGCTCTATGAAGCATAAAACTTCTGGAGAGACAGAAATATATATAGAAATATTTTATTAATAGGATGAATTACAGATGATGATTGTTTACAATGGGTTGCCTGGCTTATATACCGCCATGGGCACCCTTTGGGAAAGGGCATGATCTTATGATCATGCCCTTTCGTCTAATTAAAATTAAAATTAAATAATAACCCTAAAATTAACTAATTTTTTACAGAACATTGCCTTCCTCTCGAAAGAATGCTTTGTCCTCAAAGCATAAGTAACAACGGATGTTGCTGAAGAATGATTCATTCTCCCAAGAAACGTCTTCTTCGGGAAGTCCTTCCACTTGATCAGATATTCCAAGATGATCAAGGTCCCACACTTTAATGGGTCTTGGATTAATCTCTCAATTTCCGTTTTTTGGAGATGTGGATATTGGTATGGCTTGATGTTGATGGGGTCTGACCCTGACTTGACTTCTATTGTATGCTCAATTCCCCTATTAGGCGACATCTTCATAGGTAGGTCTTGAAATACTTTTTCATGCTTCCGAATCATATCTTGTATCTCTGGTGACTCTTCTCTGGTCATATTTGCAGATAACACTTCTAATTGGTGACATTGTACTACATAAGCAGGTGCTCCTTTTCGACTCAACTTCATCATCTGAGATGATGATACAACTTGATTTTCTGGTGCCTGGAATCCGTGTAGTTTGTACTTCTGACCTCCCCATTTGAATTTTATAAATTGTACTTGATGGTTGGCAGCATAAGTACCTAAAGTTCGTAGCCATTGGATACCTAAGACTACATCTACTCCTCCTAATGGTACCATGAAAAACGGAGACTCTAAATTAAAGTGTTGAATCTGCAAATTGACCTTATGGCATTTCCCCACCTTTTCAATCTTCTTACCATTAGCTACCATCACTTTCATGTTTGGTAAGGGAAATGAAAAGATATTGAGTCTCTTTGCCACGATTGCATCTAAAAAATTGTGTGTGCTTCTAGAGTCGATGAGAACCACTACGTTGTTCTTCTTTATGTGTCCCTTTAACTTTAAGGTCTGGGGTTGTGATATACCTGTCATGGCTGATAATGACACTTGCGGAATACTCTCGTCATCTAATTCTGGTGAGAATTCTGGGGCATCTTCTATTTCTTCTATGTCAGAACCTTCACTGTTTGAATCATGGGTTGCTTCACAATTATATAGGTTTTTTTGTTCTTTTCCTTTAGCACATCTATGTTTGGGGTCCCACTTCTCACCACAGCGTTTACATTTACCCTCTTTAATCCTTTGTATTTCCACATTAGATTTTTCATCTTCATGGCGATGTGGTGGAACATATCTTGTATTATTTGAATCCACATATTGGGGTATCCTTCATCTTGAATATGTTTTTTCTGCTTTTGACCAAAATATTGGTTCGGATTTCTTTTCGGCTGTTTTTGCTTTTTGTCTTGCTACTTCTATTGATGTAATGTCATGCATCTCAAGTTCTGCTTGTAAATGGGTTTTGAGTCCTGAGATGTATGATTGAACCAGACGAGATTTTGATAATCCAGGTACTCGTGTTACTAAGGTCTCCCATTCTTGTGTGTATTCGTCCACACTTCCTTTTTGTCGTAACTTGATGAGTTTTGAAAAAAACTCTTCTTCTCTTACACCTTGGAATCTTTTAAAGAAGGCATCTTTAAATTTTCTCCAGCTAATGACGTGTGTTGTTTTTTTCCACCACATATACCAGTTATATGCTTCTCCTTCCATTTTCATGGATGCATGCCTGAGCTTTTCGTCATCGTCATTGATGTCATATATCTCAAAGTATTCTTTTGCTTTATTTATCCATGCAACATTGTTTTTTTCGTTTCCATCGAATTTAGGCATCTCGACTTTTGCCCTTCGCTGGTATGTTGCTAATGGTTGAGCAAAAAAAGGGTGTTGATTGGTAAAGTTATCCCAGAGTTGCTTGTTTGTAAATGCTGTGTTACTCACTTCTTGGTGGGGTGTCGCTGATTTCCTTGGGGATTCAACTTTTTCATGAGAGTCTGTTGACTTTGTTGAATCTGATGAGATGTGTTCTTGATTCTCTTCATTTTCTTTTAGTAGTTGTTCGGGTGTACAATTCGACCTTTTACACAGAAGTTTCAGCATTGTTAAGGCATCTCTGATGTTTACTTCTGTTTGGACATGTTGATTTTCCATCTTTATTTCTATTCGATTTGTTGTATCGCGAAGATTTTTGATTTCGTTAGCTTGCTCCCCAAGCTTGATCTGGAATTCATTTAATCTTTTACTGACCTCATCGTGGTTGCTATTTATCTTATGCTCCGCGTCCAACAATTTTTTTTGGAAATCCGCCATTGTCATTGTCGACATTGAGCGGGTTTGCGGGGGCGTGTATTTACTTGCCAGCTAAAATATTTTTTCCCCTTTTTTTTTTAGCTAAAATAAATTTTATACATATAACTTTTAATTAATTAAAATAAATTTAATTAATTAAATTAACTTATATATATATATATATATAAAACTAACTTTTAATTAATTAAAATAAATTTAATTAATTAAATTAACTTATATATATATATATATATATGTATAACTTATAACTAAATTAAGTTATATATTATATAACTTATAATTAAATTATAATATATATTATATAACTTATATATATATCATATATATATTGTATATGTATGTGATACGGAGAGTCACGTACACCCGAAGGTCACGTCCGATGCTCCTATCGTGACCCGTATCTGCACAGAAATACCGTGGCCCTTCCTGTCCGATTGTGGCCACGAGATTCTTGTTTACCAGCAACAACGATTGCAGTGTTTTCCACGGTGGCAGTTGTTAAATCGCGGATGTCTTTGTTGTTTTGTATGCTAATTCACTCACGCAGACGGAAGTAGACAGCGGATCCTTGGTGACCCGATGCCCCCACACACAGGCTACCTACGTCCAGAAAAAAGGACTGCTACGAATCCGATTTTGTCAATATATATATATATTTATATTTTCCACTGCCGCTGGGGAACGCACGTTTATTCAGTCAATTGTTGTGCACAGCGAGATGCAGCTGGACTGAGCGGACTGCCTAAGAACCGAACCGCTCTGATACCAGGTGAAGCATAAAACTTCTGGAGAGACAGAAATATATATAGAAATATTTTATTAATAAGATGAATTACAGATGATGATTGTTTACAATGGGTTGCCTGGCTTATATACCGCCATGGGCACCCTTTGGGAAAGGGCATGATCTTATGATCGTGCCCTTTCATCTAATTAAAATTAAAATTAAATAATAACCCTAAAATTAACTAATTTTTTACATAACACTCTACTATCATTGGACAATTGAAGAAGAAAATGTGTTAAATTGGATGATATTAGATATTGCTGAAGTGATAGTTGTAGCATAGAACAAATTGATGAAAAAGTAACAGAAATAGACCCTGGGACTAGGACACAAATTACATAGTGCTTTGGTGACAAAAATTGAATATTAAAGGCTGTTGTGTTGTCAACCTCATTGCACACATCCTCAACATGAACAGGTGCATGCACTTCTAAGAAGTCATCCACTTTTTCAAATTTTAATCCCTCTTCTTTCTTCCCAACTGATAAGTGTGGCTTTAACGACTTAGGATGGTCTAACAATGTTGTTAAATTCTTTTGATATTCTTGCATGACTTGCAAAATTTATACCATGAGTTCCGGATTTGTCTTCATCTTTCTTGAGCCACTGATTACCCTTCAGGCCGATAAGATGCACAACTCTGATACCACTGTAATGCCCTTGACCCGCAAGGACTGCAATTACTATATTTTTCTTGACAAGTGGTTGATTGGTTTTATATGAAGTTTTTGTGTTTCACGACTGGTTTCACAAATTTAAGATACATGCAACACTTGAATTCCAAAGATAGAGAGAAAATAACAAGAATTCGAGATAGACACAACATTGGTGTTTTTATTATTTCAGTGAACCCACAGACTCATACATGCCTGGTATAGCTTTTGGTGATTGCTTGTGATGGCTTTTGAAGCTACCCACAGATTTGCATTCTCACAATGCTTCAGGCTTCAATCGTCCTATGTTAATTCATTGGATCACCAATGAATGGTTTAGGTCTGCAGATTGAAGACTGTTTCCTTGCCAACCATCTCGGTCACTTGGATACCACTATAAAATCTCAGATTGATTGTTGACTGCAATGTGTATGGGGTTTTCTTGTAGGTTGTGGGTTTGGTACCTTCCGTTTTATTTTTGGGTTTGTGTTGTTGAATGATTGGTTGCAATTTAATTTTTTTAATTTTATTTTATTGGCATGCATGAAAGGTTTGCTTCATCCATAGTAACACATTGCAGAACTAATAAATAAAACTGATAATTTTTATTGTCAGTAATGACTTGAAGAAAACGTTCCTATGATCGACCTTAGTGGGGTTACTAATTGCGATGAAGTTGACACCAATTTGGAGTTATTAGGACTGCTGGCCAACTTTGATTCTGAACGAACTAAGTATGTGCCCATGCAACATACCCCATTGATCCCTTGATAGTGGCCCCTTAGCTTGTCTCGTTTTCCACTGTATTGGCCAATATGATTTCCACGCTGACACCGTACAACACTGTAGTGATCCCCATAATGGTTGGTTTGATGAGGAGGAATTGATGTCGCACTCGACGTTTTTCACAATCACCTCCCTCTGAGTGTATGTATTCCTAAGTGACTTGGGTTTTGCGGTTTAGCTTCAGGTGACATGGATTCAACCCCTACAACCCGTGAGGCTTCACTCTACGTGACAATAGACTCGACAGTAGTCTGTACCTCCCTTCCTGGCCCCTGGGTTACCTTGTATAGCTCATGCCTGAGATGTCCTCAATCACTTTCAGGCTACTTTTAGGTGGTTGCTTAGCGGTTCTCTCCCTCGCATTGTTGACTTGCACCAATCAACTGGACTTTCTCCCACTCGCAGTCGGCCTTAGGAGATGATCAAATCACCTCTGCGTGACACTACAAGCACCGATCTCTACGTATATCCTCTTGCTAGGCGTGTGAATCTCTAGCTACCTATGGATCTCATGCCGCAGGCACGGTCCCAATCTTGTTCTCACCCACAATCACAACTACCCAATGATCTTGGTTTACAGTCTGAACTTGATCATCTTCCACAACTTGCAAATATTGTGGATCTGCGTTATGGACAAAGAATCCCGTGCCAAAAAAGTTTGATCTTCTGAATTGTTAACAGTTGAGCTGATTCATGATTAGTTCCTATGAGAGATTTGGGTGGCCCCTCCTCCTATTCGGCTAGGGTGGATGATCGTCCACTGAAATTGGATTTTTCTTTTGAGGGTTTTCGTCCCGAGGAAGAAAGAAGATGCTGAGCTTTCCAATCCTATCTCCGAAAAGACATACATAATCATAATGAGAGGGAAATCAATTCTCTCTCTTTTAATTTCCCATTCTCTAATTTCCCCCCGTTTTCCTCCAATTTTGAATTTCTTTCCATCTTAAAATAATAAAGTGACTTTTTAACAAAGTCTTTTTAAACCTAGAAAGTGATTAATTCGCCTCTATGATTTCTCTGGCCACTAAAAGTCACTTTTCATTATCCCATCATGTAGATTTTTTTATCTCGGTTCCAACGAGCTATTACACTAAGGTGTTCCCCCAAGGAAAAAGCTCCAAATAATACCTTTAGTGTAATTAATTAAAATATGCTCAATAATAACCCCCTTTTATGGGAATCATCAGAATGCAACAAAACCAAGAATATACTATGCATAATTGATCTTGATGATGAAATATGGAAAACGAACCTAGCTGAACCCCATAAAAATCTTCCAAACCCTTCGAGCTCACTAATGACATAATCTCACTCCTATGACTTGGCTAATACAAGCTCTGGAAATCCACTCTAACCGCATCATAAGGGAAATTAAAAATGGGGACATTACAAAAATGATTCTCCTATAGTTGCTTATCAACATGTTTAAATTGGTCATTCTATAGTGATGAGGTTGATGACATGGATGCTATTGATGACTTGTTTAGATCCTACCCTATATAAGTCTCACTTCTATACATTTTCCAATGGTTTCCTTCACCAGCGTCCGGAATTGTAGAGGTGTGGGAGTTATGGTGTTGCTGCTTGTAAACATAATAGTCTATACTATATAATATTATGCACATCCCTTTCACTTAGTAGTTCTTGAAAAAATTAGGCAATTAAGAAAAGGGCCAAATCACATTCCATCATTGGCGCCTGAACATTAGCAAATGCAATTTAGCTTTAGAAAATTTAAGTGTAATTATTTCAATTTGCAGTAAAGGTCCATGAAGGGTTTGTGAGACAAATGTTGGTCTCCATAACACTATGTTGCATGAGTTTGTGTACCTGGGGGTTGGGTTCTTCTTCGGTGAACCCAAACGAACCTGATTCATCTTAAACACACCTGGTTCGATGACGATGGGAAATGGGTTCTTTGGTTCGTTTTGAGAAGATGTACCTCGAAAACGGGTACGTGGGTCAAACAAACCCATCTATAATTAACTTAACCCGCGGCAATTTTGATGTGTGGCAGGGGAAGGGGAGGGGTGGGAAAGAGCCATTGCTCATTTTTGTGCCTTACAAACACTCATTTCAACCTTCATGACTTATTTCATCACTGAGCCGTCAAGACAAAATGACAGCATGAGCGCGTTCGACTGTGTTAGTGTGAATAGAGGGCTTGGACTTCTTCATGTAAAAGTTTAAACTTTAAAACAAATTTGTGAAATCTGTGAAATTTGTGAAACAAATAGAGGGCAGGCCTGCAGGCACTCTTATATATATATATAAGAGTGCCTGCAGGCCTGCCCTCTATTTGTTTCACAAATTTCACAGATTTCACAAATTTGTTTTAAAGTTTAAACTTTTACATGAAGAATTCCAAGCCCTCATTTTTTTTTTCAATATTTCAATTTTTTTATTTTTTTATTACTGTTCTAATTTAATAATTTCTCTTTCAGGTTGATAATCAAAATAAAAAATGGCTTCAAAGACAAATCCTGAATTTCCACTATGGAAATATGTGGAGAGGACAAAATCACCAAAGAGTGAAGGGGGAACAACCTTGATCAAATGCAATATTTGTCGGGGTGAATAGAAAGGGAGTTACACTATAGTCAAGGCCCATTTCGTGAAAATTCTTAGGCGGGGTGTTGAACTTTGTTCTGGAGACCCAAATGATCCCACTAAACTCCATACTGCACAAAGGAAGCAACAAAAGGCTAAAGGGAAGACAGGCAAAACAATCTCAAGGCTCTGCCGCATTGTTCAAGAGGAGGAGACCCAATTAGATGAGATCCAATCTGAAAATGATGTTGCAATTGGTGATGAGAATATTTCATCAAGGGCATCAAAAAGTTCAGCATTTCCATCATGTAAAAAGGCTAAAGTTGGTGGGCTTTATTACATGGTTGATGTCAAAAGTAGGGAGGGTGTTGATCTTGCAATAGCAAGATTTTTTCTTGAATGTGGCATTCTCTTCAATGCAGATTGTTCACCCTATTTTAAGCAAATGGTTTGTGCTATTAATGATGGACCTCCAAGGTATAAAGTGCTTGGTTATGAGAAGCGCCGAATTGTGTTGGTGGAAAAGGAGAAAACCTGTCTCGAGAAGACAATGACACCCTTGAAGGCATCTTTGAGTGTAAATGGATGCTCAATTGTCATGGATGGATGGATTGATTGTAAGATTTGTCCATTGATAAACATCATTGTCTCTTCCTCGTTTGGTCCTTATTTTCTCAGGGCCATTGATTATTCTAGTCAAGAAAAGAACACTATGTTCTTGAAAGACCAATTATGTGATGCCATTGTAGAGGTGGGGCCATCCAATGTTGCTCAAGTTATTACTGATGTAGCTCCAGTGTACAAAGCAGCAGGGACAATGGTTTAGAAAGAGTACAAATTAGTGACAAGTTTCAACTTTTAAGTTTGATTTATTTTATATTTAAATTACATGAATTACATTTTTAATTTTGATTACAATTTGAATTTACAAGTTTGGTTTGTTTTCTAATTTTTAACAATAAGCATTTATTAATATTTTAATTTTGTCCCTTGATGTACCCAAGCATATTTTTTGGACACCATGTGCAATGCATTCTTTGAATAATGCATTAAAGGACATTGGGAAAATTGAATGGATTCAAGCATTAATTGAAAATGGCCGCAAAATTAAAATGTTTATATGCAACCATCATCAATCACAAGCCATTTACCGCAAGCATGCCAAAATGGAGCTTCTTAAACCAACAAATTTCGGATTTGCAACTTACTACATTTTACTTAGGTGTATTGTGGAGATGAAAGAGGCTTTTATCTGCCACCGTTTTCAGTGACATGTCAGACCAGTGGAGGTTATCTATCTCAGATGCAACTTTGGAGGTGAAGAGGTTGATTTTGGACGATTATTTTTGGGTTGATGCCAAATTTGTTGTGGAATTTATAGAACCAATTTGTGATATGATCCGCTATGCAGACATAGATGCTCCATGTTTAAGTGAGATTTATGAGAACATGAACTCCATGTGAGAGGATCCAAACCATCACAGATAGGAATGATCCTATTTTATGACCACAATTGAAAGAGTTTATACATGGGTGGTGGAATACAAATTCATATATATATATATATATATATATATATATACCTCGACAAACCCACGTACCCTGTTTCAAAAAGTGACGTCTCTGTCATTGTCTCCGAATCCATGTTTCCTGGCAACATATCTCAAACATCTTTTTTCCTTGTATTTCTTTTTTATGATGAATATGTTAAAATACTTTCCTTTGTCAATAGGTTTTGTATATTTTACAACTATGTTGAAAACAACTACAAAACACTTTGGGATATACACGCTTGCATTCTATAAAGAGATTAGACTCATATTTCAGATTGAGAAGGTGAGTGAATATAAATTTATTCAAACATTTAGTATGCAATCCAAGTCACTACTATCTGGTTGTTTTCACAATGTTTGAGGTTGGGAAGGAGGGTGAACTTGATTTGAATAACTCCTGGACACCCATGTACAATATCTAAATGCTAAGATGACCCCAAACCAGGGTTGCGGGGGAGTGCCCCCCCTCATGAGCCCGCTCCCAATTCGCGCTCTCGGCAAAAAAAACGCTCCTTGGTTTTTCGGGAGCGTTTAGTATTTTTTGCAGTAATATTCCAAATGCAATTTTTTTTCAAAGAAAGAAATAAGTTTTGAGTGGGGCAACCTAATGATCAAGCTTATGGTCCTAGTATTGATATATGATTCATGGTAATGTTAAATTCTTAAAGTAAAATTGACATTCTCCTTAATCTTCATTTTCATCCTTCATTGTCAGTTTTACTTAAATTTTTAACATTACCATGAAATGACTCAGGATGTTTGAGAGTGGTTCCGACCTCATTGGATTTCATATGGAGAAAGTAGAATTTTATATTTCATTCAAAATCTAGCAGACTTATCAATTGTTCAGGATTTCAGTATTGGGGGGATTGCAATGTTTCCATTGGATTTTGTCATGTATTAGGGTATGGAACTCGTATTTAATCATGAGCACCAATCCCTCTATGTACCTTGATGTTAGTGACATTGGTTGTCAAACTCCTCTATCATGACCCTCCTAAAAATGTATGCATCACTCAAACAAAATCTTGACTTGACATGCTATGCTTTTTCTATCTTATTGTTAATGTTTAGAGGGTGACATTAATGACAAAGATCCCTATATAGATCCAAAGGTAATGACAAAGATACCTCTGGATATTAATGCTTAGAGGGTGATATTAATGACAAAGATCTTGATTTTCCAACAAGACTAAAAAATTAGACATTTCTCGTGGTGGCAAGAGGCCCAAGCATTAGCAATAGATAATAGATTTACTTGTCTTTTCTAGTTTCTAGTAGTTTTTATAACTATTGACTTTTTCATATTTATTATGATATTTTTTGTAAACAATATATAACAATTTAAGTTTGAAGTTTGAAGTTGGCAATTATAACTCATTAGTAATGAATTGTGAATATGATGCTTCGTGAAAGTTGAAAGTTGTTTCATTTCATTCCATTTTATAACATTTCATTTCAGGTTAGATATTATTTGTTGTAATGGTTACACTTGGCTTACAAGTACAACTTTAGTGATCAATGATGATAAATGTTATCTATTGAATTTTGAAAGCTTGAAACTTTAAGATTGATGAATCATGAGACTCAATATGTTGTATGTTACTATGTTACTAACTTGTGGACGTAGTTGATGAAGATTATAACTTCTAGATGATTGTTGTTATATCGTTCAATCTATGTTTTCTTATATCTAATTCATCATTCTACATGCTTTTGTTGACATATATATATATATATATATATAAAACGCTCCCAAACTGGGAGCTTCTGAAAATGTCGCTCCCGCTCCCGCACCCTGTTTTCGCTCCAGCTCCCAAGTAACCTTGCCCCAAACACTAGAAGAACAAGAGCAATAACCACAAGGATCAGACCTTTGAGATGTTGTGTTTCGTGATTTGTTGACTTGGAGGCTTTGCTTGTTGTAATGATGTTGCTGAAAAGACAATAGTTAAATCACTGGAAGCCCCAATCAAAACCTATCAGAGTCTTAGACAAAAGTTCAAAACCCATGTTTTGAGCTGCAACTTGTACAGATTCTGATTTAGATTTGGTATAATATGAAGAAAATGGATAGGATAAATGATCATATTGTCCAATCATCAATGCCCATTGTGAAAAATCAAAGATAGCCTGGAATGCCCCTGAAATCTGCTCTGGATGTTCCTGAGTTCTGCCTGGAATGTCTTGGGTAAGGCCAGCAAGTCCAGTTCCCAGTGAGGTCCCTAGTGGATTGGGGACATTCCTGAGGGGTTCCTTAGTCTTCAAAAGGCCAGAACAGCCGGTATGTGTCCCTATACAACATACATTAATATAAATTTCCATTTCTAGTACAAGTTAAATTCTGCTTCTACAACTTGAGCTTCTTTGAATGTTAGTATCATCATGGAAAATGGTCAAATTCAATGTTAATTTAATGGAATTCATACTAAATTCATTATATGTGACATAGATAGCAACAATTTCTTTCCTTTTCCTTTCCATAGATAAGTGATTTCATTTATCACATCTCAATGTGGTTTATACATATGATTCTTTAAAACAGGGTGGGTCTACAAAGTACCATATCAGCTCTAGATGGTTTCGAGATTTCAAGAATGACCGTGATCGTCGTGATCTTGTAAGTGATTTCAATCCTTTTGTTTTTCATAAGTTGTATTGGCCCAAAGCAGTGAATATGTTATACTTTGCTTACTGATGTAATTAGGAGCATTAGTGAACAGATCATTTGTAATAAATTGTATGAAATCATGGTAAGTGTTTTAAGAGTTAAATTTTGTACACAAACTACTTAGTATAATATATGATTTTTCTCCACACAACTACTTTAATATAAAAAATTATTTTTATAGAAAAATGAAATGTACTGATTTGGAATGGTAGTTGCTTGAATGCTTTAATCTGGTGTATGTAATCACATATGTTATGTTTGATTCTTCAATGAATCTCTACGCATTTAGGGATTTCAGTGATTTAACGGATAACCTTTAGATCTTAATTCTAAATATGATGTTATGGTCTTTCCCTCTTGTTCTATAATTATAGGTAACATGTGGATGTGCTGCGGGTGTTGCCGGTGCTTTCAGAGCTCCTGTAGGTGGTGTGCTGTTTGCACTTGAGGAAGTTACATCCTGGTAAACAAGCTTACCCTTTGTTGTGTTAACTCTTATGAATTATGAGCAGTTTTTTTTTTGGCTAACCCACGGGGGATTTGAACTGGTGACCTTTTCGCAAGTAGTCCTTAACAGTACATCCATTCACTCTCAATTCAAAGCCTCGTGGGCTTATGAATTATGAGCAGGTTGTTTGTATTGATAATTTTTCATTTTTCACACATGCGTAGTATTTTTGCTGTATCTTTTACTCTTCTGGCACAGTTTATGTTGAAAATATGGTATTATTATAATAAAATATATTCTATCCATCACTGGTTAAGCTCTCGTTCTTCCTGGATCCACATGGATCTGTAACCCGTACAGCTACAGCATGAATATTTATCAAATTATCTGTACAGGATATGGCTTGAATATTGCCCAGATCCCTACTGGATACAACTGTCAACAACTAAGGAATTAATCCATATAAAAAGTTAAGAAAAGGAGAACAAACAAAAGTATAAAATTAAAGAAACTTAACTATAAATAAAGTCCTTATGCCTTATTTGAAGTCAAGTTTGCAAGGTTTTAGTTATATTCAAACTTTTCAGTTATATTGAACGCTATTTTGAATTTTCTATATTACATGGTATTTGTTTTGAATATAATATTGGAATTTATTTTCATGTATATCATAGCCAAATATGTTGTATCCAATATTTTCTAGAAATCTGTCCTACCCATTTTGAAGTCCTAATTCGAGTTGATCTCTATATCATGGTAATTTATTTAGTATCCCAAAAAGCTCCTTTATACCACCCACACGGACACAATGGGGCCTTGCCATTCATAGCCCTTACAATCATTAGCCCAGTGCTATTCAGCTGTTGTGTGCCTGGGCTGCACTCACTGATATCCTTGGCATATCCCTCCTATTTATACATATATAATACAAGAAAGAAAGTGTGTAGAGTTAGCAAGAGAAGAAAATAGTCATTTCCTGCCAACCAAATGAGGGGAATGGCCCACTTGAATATTTGGATTGATATTACGATTAAGCAGTTCTTATATCTCGATTTCTCTATATTGTTTGAGGGATAATCTATCCATATCGTTTGAGAGAAAATCTATCTTGCAAGGGTTGAACTCTTCTCAGGGTTTTCTAGAAAGGAAAGAGAAAGGCATTTGAAAAAGAAAGAGATAAATAAAGCTTGGCATTGATCAAACTAAGGCTTCCTTGTTGTTCTTGGATAGATAGCCTTGATCAGAAGGCCCAGCTAGCACCATGCTGGAAACACATCCACCAATGTTGGATTGAAAGCCTTGTAGTCTGGTTAAGCCAAAAGCCTGGACTACTCTATCTATCTAAAGCCAGAACTACAGTTATTATATTGAAACTTTGAACTACCCTAAAGGCAGAACTACGGTGATGGTGTTAGCTGTAAGAAATTCCCCCCTGGGCTCTTATATCAGTGAAACTGAGCTGTCAGGCCTTTGGTGCAAATTTCCAATGATTTCCTTTTTCCCCCTGAAGGAATTGCCTAAGGAGCATCTCCGTTGTCCTGCTTCCTATTGCAGAAGGGATAATAGACATGCCCTTTGGTACAGGAAAGTGGCCTAGGATTACTGTGCTTGATTCAACTAACTCACTTAGAACGTGTTGGTCTCAAGTCTTATTGACAAGGAAACTCCTCAAACCAAGTGATGACTTGATTGCAAATAAACTTGATTCAGATACCTAAGAGGATGCTTGAATTGAAAAATAATTTCAAAATTCTTATGACAACCAAACAAGTATATTGTCCATGTACACAATATGGATTATTCAATCAATTAGGGTGTTTTTTTAATGTTCTAATAGTTCTATTGCAGCAAGGGAAAATCAAATCTTCAACATATTCTGTTACGTACGTGATCATTCAACACTATACCATGAAACCATGATACAAAAAATAATTTAGCAAGTGAGAACTATTTCACAATTTTAACTCTGCTGCTAATATTTGATAAATAATGTGCCCTGGAAAATATCAAAATCAAGACATCCAAAGGAAATTATGTTCATTCAATGATCCCACTTGTGAATTAGGAGAGTGTGGTGCTGATTTTCTCAGAGAAATACTCACCGTATATGCCGTTAGTGTTCAATGTAGCATATGAATGATAAATCTGTTAAGGTGTGTGTGTGCATGCTAATTACTAAATCATGTTCAATTGTTGATGTTTGTAGCTCAGGCAGGTATTTCTGCACATGCCTAAGTGTCAAGGTGTGTGGAAGTCACCTAATTACCGCTTAACCTTAGTAATTACTTTATTTATTAAAGTAATTTCTTTTTATAAGAAAATTGCGTTTAATCTAACGAAATGCAAAGGTTATTTGCATCAGTGAATTTAGATGAATCACAACCATTGATCTTTGGTGAAGTTGAGATTTAATCTGAACCGTCAATCACTTTGGAGATTAGGGTTGTTGATTTAGTTATAACTCAAACATATATAAAGAATGCCGGGCTAAGGGAGAATGCACATTGTTGAGCACAAGACACAGTGAGATAAGTGAAGATCTCAGTGATTGGACGGAAAAGGAAATTCACTCAAGTGTGCAGAGTTGCCAGAGAAAAAACAACAAGCAAGATACATAACATATATAAAGAACGCCGGGCTAAGGGAGAAGGCACATTGTTGAGCACAAGACACAGTGAGATAAGTGAAGATCTCAGTGATTGGACGGAAAAGGAAATTCACTCAAGTGTGCAGAGTTGCCAGAGGAAAAACAACAAGAGATTTGCAACACGGAGGAAACCTAATAGCAGAAAATCAAGGACTGGTTTTATCTATCCCACACGTGCAACAGAACTAGGTAGCAATGAGCTAGTGCAAGTACGACAGAAGTATAGCGTGTGGTAGGTGCGGCCGTATAGCAGATTGCCGGGATAGGTTTGCAGATTTGGGTTTTCTCAATGATTTTAGAGGGGTGTACAACATTACTGGTTCCGAAAGTTTCTTTAGTAAATTTCTGAATATTGCTGTAGCTTGTATTTTCTCAGTGGATAGATTTTCCCAGGTTGGGAAAGCCCTTGTAAGCTTGGAAAAATTTCTGAATGAACAGCTGAATTTTGAAAGACAAATTTTATGTATTTTGTGCAAATGAGGTTGGTTGTTTGAATTTTTACTTCTGCTGAAAATTAAATTTTTATTTACAAGTTCAAATCTCAGTAGTACATTTTGTTCAGCAAGTTAAAAATTAAATTAAAAATCAGCTAGGAATTTTTGTTGGGAAATAATTTGTAATTTACCTGGGTTAGAAAATTTAACATGGTATCGGAGCTGTTCTAAAGAGGAGGTCAATTTCTAAATTTGCACAACAAGAAACAATAGCAATTTCTTGTGGTTGCTGGAAGGGTTAAGTACACATCTATTTTATTTGTTTAAATCTAGAAATGGTGGCTACCAGTCTTTGGTTGGATGGGGTTTCTAACTTCCTACCTTGTAAAGCAATGGTTACCTTGTTGTTGAAGGATAATGATCTTTGGAAATCGTAGTTAAGGAGATTCAACCACCAAAAGATACAACACTGTAGGCAGCCCACGAGATTATTTGTTTAAATCTAGAAATGGTGGCTACCAGTCTTTGGTTGGATGGGGTTTCTAACTTCCTACCTTGTAAAGCAATGGTTACCTTGTTGTTGAAGGATAATGATCTTTGGAAATCGTAGTTAAGGAGATTCAGCCACCAAAAGATACAACACTGTAGGCAGCCCATGAGATTATTTGTTTAAATCTAGAAATGGTGGCTACCAGTCTTTGGTTGGATGGGGTTTCTAACTTCCTACCTTGTAAATCAATGGTTACCTTGTTGTTGAAGGATAATGATCTTTGGAAATCGTAGTTAAGGAGATTCAGCCACCAAAAGATACAACACTGTAGGCAGCCCATGAGAAGAAGGATATTAAAGCCCAGAGAGAGTCATCATGGATGCGGTGAAGGACCATTTGTTTCCTCACTTGGCAAAAAAGGAGACAATCAGAGGAATGTTCAAAGCTTTAGCGGATTTGTTTCAGAATGACAATGTGAATCAAAAGATGATCTTAAAAAATAAATTAAGATCCATTAAGATGTCAATATCAAACAACTTGACCAACTGCTTCATGAAAATCTCCCAAGTGTGTGATCAACTTGCAGCAATTGGAGAAAAGGTAGAGGAGGTAGAACTAGTAAATGTGGCATTGAATGAGTTCACCAAACCTTGGGAACTAATTGTTAAGGGGATCTGCACTTGGGAGCACATATCTAATCGGGAGAAGTGTTGGGATGATTGCATCCAGAAAGAGGCTCAGGAAGAGTCTAAGGCTAGCAAGCAAGGAGGTGGAGAGGAGAATCTAGCCTTGGTGGGTCCAGCCAAGAAAGGAAAAGGAAAGGGTTCTACCAAATAGGTCAAAAGTGAAGGGTCAACATCATAGCTAGGCAAGAAGAAGGATTTGAGTAATATCAAGTGCGTCATTTATCACGAGAATGGGCACTGTGCATCACAATTTTCATAGAAGAAGGGGAAGAGCAGGGCTCATCAAATGAAATCATCAACATAGTTTGACGAGTTTGCAGCCAAATTTGAGGACTTCTCATTGGTCTTCTGTTTGTCTACCAACATCACCACTAGGAGTGCATGGTAGCTGGACAATGGTGCATCACACCACATGGTAGCAACATAAGAGATTTTCAGTGGTTTAATAGAGAAAGACATAGATCTACATGTGGAGCTTGGCAATGATTCCAAGTATGCAGTGAGGAGTGTTGGGATCACCATGTTCCAACTAAGTCTAGAGGGTCACTAAAGGCTTAGGAAGTGCTATATGTGCCAGGGTTGAAAAAAGATTTGCTCTCATTCCCAGTAATGGAGGACATAGGATTTGTTGTGTTATTTCAGAAGGGAAAAGTACTTATATGTCCAGAGGGAGCTAGTCTTGACTCACCAAGAATCATTGTGATTAGAGAGGGAAGTCTCTACAGTGTGTAGGGGTTGTAAATACATGCCTTGGTACCAATGTTACTTGGGAGCGGGAGCGGGAGCGGGGAGCGGGAGCGGAAGCGGGAGCGGGAGCGACCATTTTCAGAAGAATCCGGGAGCGATTTTTTAAAAATATATATATTTTTTATATTTTTTAATTTTTGATACATATATGTCAACAAAAACATGTAGAATGATGAAATAGACATAAAAAACATAAAAAAAATAAATTGATCATTGAACCATATCACATCAATCATCTAGAAATTATAATCGTCATCAACCATGTCCACAAGTTAGTAAAATACATATTACAACTGCAACATATTGAGTCTTATAAATCATGATTCATCAAATTCAATATTAAAGTTTCAACTTCAAGCTTTCAGAATTGAAAATTCAATAACATTTATCATCATTGATCACCAAAGTTGTACTTGTAAGCTAAGTTTAACGGTTAACCATTACAAGAAGTAATATCGAAGATATTTCTAAGTCCTAACTTCTAACTGTTAACATGATATGAAATGTTAAAAATTTATAAAATGAAACATGAATAATGAGATGAAATGAAACAACTTTAGTCTTTCACAAAGCATCATATTCATAATTCACAATCATTACCAATGAGTTATAATTGCCAAGGCCCAACTTCAAACTTCAAATTTTCATTGTCACAGTGATATAATGTTTACAAAAAATATCATAATGTCATAATGATATGAAAGAGTCAAGAGTCAAGAGTCAAGGACTCAAAACTCAACAGTTATGAAAACTAAAGTCTAATAGAAACTAAAAAAGACAAGTAAACTGTAAATCTACAAGTGGCCCTTGCCACGAGAGTCTCCAGGAGTATAAGCAGATCGTGGTGGTCTTCTAGAAGTCTCCCGCACAGACCGACGACCAGAACTAGAACCTCCACGCGGGGGTGTCGATGGAGGTGGCGACAACAATGGAACAAGACTCGGGCCTCGAGCACTGCTACTGGATGGTGGAGGTGGAGGTGGCATGGCTGCTGCAGCTGCTTCATTTTCATCCCGTACAAGCTCCTCTTCTAGTTCTTCAATATGTACAATGCCATCCTCCAAATTGTCGTCCTCAGGGTGATTGTCCCAAATTTTATATGTGGGATCTTCATTAGCCCGATCACAGTAATGGCTCAACAACCTCAAGTTGTAGTGCACATAAACCAAGCTTTCTGCTCGGTTTTCGTTGAGTCTGTTTCTTTTCACATTATGTATATAACTGTAGGTGCTCCAACACCTCTCTGCAGAAGAAGAATTTACAACCTGTGAAAGAACTTTTTTTGCCAATTTTGGCAAAAGTCCGTGGCCGCCATATGTTTCCCACCATGTGAGAGAATCAAATTTATCTTTGTCGTCCATTGCATGGAAGTTACCATACAAACCACTGCCACTGAAGTATCTGCCTATTTCAAGGCGCACAGCTGCACATTCCTCCCTGTCAGGCACCAACTTTTCTAATGCTTCCAGATATCCTTTAGTTACCTCTTGATCTAAATGGGGTTTGGTCCTAACACCACCCCCTGCTGCAGGTTGGCCCAACCAAGATGCTGAGTAGTATTTTGGCGTAAGGATATACGCCAAGCAATGTAGTGGAAGGTTAAGCCTATTCCACCGTTCACACACACAATCATGAATCAGTTTGTACAAGTTGGGATCTCTATTATGAACAATGTCTTTTATTTCCCCCAACATGGTATCCATTTGCTCATACACCTCGCCAATCACTGGTTTGTTTGTATCTGCAAACCGAACCATGTTATAAATTGGCTTGGTGAAATCCAATACCTGCCTCACAGTTGTCCAAAACTGCCCATCAAGAGCGGCCTCCTCCACCGTTTCAAAACTTGCCATGTCAGCTACATTTGTAGCCCTTTCCTTTAACACCTGCCAATGTGGACTTGATACCATGCTAGCTAATGCCTCTCTTACCTTCAAAAGGCGCCTGAAGGTGAGGTAATAGCTATCAAATCTAGTCCTTGCAATCTTCAGCAACTCCAATCTCGAGTGACTGCGGAAAAGGCCATGGGTATTGCTATGATTTGTAATAAATTTTATCATTTTTTTTCCTTTCTTGTACAAATCACCAATCCATTGGTATTGTTCATTTTTGTTTTTGACAATATCATGCAACAGAAGGTTCAATGTGTGAACCAAACATCCAGACCAAAATATGTTTGGGTATTTATCCTCAATAATTGCTCCCGCTGCCTTACAATTAGGAGCATTATCAGTGATGACTTGGATGACATTGTATGGGCCAATACGCTCAATTGTTTCAAGTAATGCTTCTGCAATGTTGATAGCGGTCTTGAACTTGTCTGAGTAATCATGTGCAGCTAGAAAGATGGGACCACTAACAGACACAGCAAGAACACTTATCAATGGCTTGCCTTTTACATTTGTCCATCCATCAGATACAATGGACACCCCATTGTCAGTCCAAGAACTTGTCATTTTATTCAAAGAATGTGATATTTTTGCTTTTTCATGATCAAGGCCAACAGTTCTTGCCTTGTCATACCCAGGGCTCTTGTATCCTTTAGGGGCATCATTTATGGCAGAAACCATTTCGTGCCAATAAGGTGAGCGTAGAACATTGAATGGTATCCCACATGCATAGAGGAACCTGTAAACTTTTGAATCCACATCATTCCTACACCCCTCATCAAGGAAATCTGATATGGTTCTACGCCTTAAAGATGATGACCCTGTGCCTCCATGTCCATATCCACTGCCTTGGGAGGATGCTGAAGGAGTTCTTTGTGATTGTGAGCTTGGTTCAAAGAAACCCCTTGATCTTTTTGTTCTGTATTGGGCGTCCTCCTCTTCCTTTATGTATTTGGCTCTATCTGCTGTTGACACCGCTGCACAAGTTTTGATTCCTATTTGTTTCTCTCCATCCCATGGCCTTTTCCCGCAGAGGTGTCTTCTAGCACGGGTGTATGAGCCTGTGTAATCAGTGTTGCAATGGGGGCAATGAAATTTAGTGGTTCCACCCCCTCTCCCTGTTTCAGCCCTGTGAACATATTTCCACAATGGAGTTTGGTCTTGTTTAGTTTTTTGAGGGTCATGTTCACCCTCCTCCACCTCCTCCTCACTGGGGTTTTCACCCATTTGACTTCCTCCGGCTTCTTCATCCACCTCTTCAGTTTTAGGCCCCCTCCGTTTCCTCCTCTCCACCACCATAATAACCATAAAAGGGACCAGGAAGAGGAAAATGCCAATAAGTATCCCCAGGTCCATGGTGTTTGATGTTTGTAGGGTTTTGAGTCTTGAATCTGCAAATTAATTTAGTTTATTGGGATTAATTCATTTAATTTATTAATTTAATTTAAAGACATGATTTTTAAACAGTTAAACTCAAACAACTAAATTAAATCAACTAAATTAACTACCTAACCAGCTAAACTAACTAGATTACTAAGTTACTTACCTCTGCAGGCTTGCTCCTCGCTCCTTGGCAGTTGCTCCTCGCTCCTCAGTACTTGCTCTTCGCTCCAATGCTCTTGCTCCAGCTCCAACTTGCTCAATGAAGTGATAATGAAAGTTTTTTTGGCCCATTAGCCTTATAAAACAAAAAAAATTTTAAAATTTTTTTATTTTTTTCGGGTCCGGCGGATTTTTTTTCCGCCGAACCGCTCCCGGCTCGGCCCGATTCGCTCCCGGAGCGTTTTTTAATGCTCGGGAGCGATCAGGGAGCGATCTAAAATTTTTTTATTTTTTTCGGGTCCGGCGGATTTTTTTTTCCGCCGAACCGCTCCCGGCTCGGCCCGATTCGCTCCCGGAGCGTTTTTTAATGCTCGGGAGCGATCAGGGAGCGATCTAAAATTTTTTTATTTTTTTCGGGTCCGGCGGATTTTTTTTTCCGCCGAACCGCTCCCGGCCCGGCCCGATTCGCTCCCGGAGCGTTTTTTAATGCTCGGGAGCGATCAGGGAGCGATCGCTCCCCGATCGCTCCCGGGCATTAAAAAACGCTCCGGGAGCGCGGGAGCGATCGCTCCCTGAGTCGCTCCCTAATAGACCAGGGAGCGTAAATTTTTTTACGGGAGCGCGCTCCCGAAAATCGCTCCCGTCCGGGAGCGATTTTGGGAGCACCCGAGCCACTCCCGCCCGGAGCGCGCTTCGGGAGCGGGTTCGAAGGGGGGGGGGGGCGCTCCCCCGCAACACTGCTTGGTACAAAGCAATTACAACCTATGTGAGCTACGACACATGAGGATGGAACACTTGCATGATAGGGCCTTGTTGATTTTGAGGGAAATGTCACTGGTCTCCCAAAGTTCAACATTGAGTAGCAGGGCATGTGTAGATGGTGTGCACTTGGAAAGAATTCCAAGGCTACTTTCCCAGGCAGTGAGAGCAGGTTCAAGGGGATCTTGGATCTTGTTCATTTAGATGCATGTGGACCGTTGTCAGCGACATTAGTACGAGGGTCTCTCTACTAGTCATGTTCAAGATGACTTTTCTAGGAAAGCTTGGATCTTATTTATGAAGACCAAGGATGAGGTCTTTAGATAGTTCAAGGAGTTCAACGCCCTAGTCGAGAAAGAGACAGAGAGGAGGATAAAGGTCTTGAGGCCATATAATAGGAGAGTACACCTCTAATGACTCAGATTGGGCATGCAGTGCAACAGATAGGAAGAGTACCTCAAGGTGCTTCTTTAGCCTTGGATCAACGATGATTTCCTATTTTAGTAGGATGCAGGCTTCCATGGCACTCAATTCAATAGAGGCAGAGTATATGATAGTAAGTGTGGTGAGTTGTGTGTTGGAAATATTGTTGTCATTGATGTCAGAGGCAAGGGGGTAGTGATGTCTAATATAAAGATTGGAAAATGAAGATTGTTGGAAATATTGCTTTTGGATTTCTGATGCCCCATTTGGACACCCTATCTTTGAATGCATTTTTATTCCAATTACCAAGCTCAAATGGGAGCATAATATATATGGTTGGAAAGCTTATTTTGATACATTTCGAATGATATATGGCACTCCCTCTAACTCCGTAGGAATGAGGAGATATGAAAACTTTGGTCAGGATAACCCATCCATTGTACAAGTAGGCCGACCCAACCAATTTTACAAGTCCGCCACATTTGTGAACCTACAGACACCATAAATACAAGGCATATGAGTTCATTTTAACATCAATTCATCGAAGAAAAGATCAAAGGTCGTAAGAGGAGCTTAGGAATAACTTTTGGGGTGATTCTTGGCGTCTAAATGTGGAAGCATAAATGTGATTTATGGAGTGATCAAGTCATCTTGGCATTTTTGCGATATCTTTTTGTCAGTGATGGTTCAGATGGTGAAACTTGGAGGATACAAATAGAATATCATCATGTACATGTGGTTCAAGTTTTAGACCTTGATTCACTAGAATTTCAGAGTTATGTTCGAAGGAAGTTAGGCTTCCTGAATTCTCTTGAAATCTTCTTCAAATAAGTCAGCTAGGCATTTTCACCATAATTTTTGTTCTAGGATGTTTCAGACGAATGTTGCAATAATTGTGATCGGGATTAAATCGGCAAGGGTCCGGAAAAAGAAAAAAGCGTAAAAATCGGCAAAATTAAAAAAAATAGAAAAAAATTTAAATTTTTTTAAAAAGTAAAAAATAAAAAAAATACAAAAATAAAGATTTTTTTTTTTTTTTCAAAAAATTGTGATTTGTTCTAAAAAATTGCCATTTTTTTTGAAAAAATCGCTGATTTAATCGTTTTAGGGGCCAATCACAGTTACTCAAGATATTCCAATGATGATTCTACAACAAGATTGTCAATGATCTCATGCCAATCTTACTTAATGCCAATCAAGGGAGATAACAAGATCAAGATGCCCAAAGAATCTTGAATTGTTCAACACCAAGTGATTTGAGAGTAGAGTGCTTTAGTGAGTGTTTATTAGATGTTAAATTATGGATCAACTCACAGCAACAAACATGTTAGTGTACTTGCAATAATTAGAATCCAAACTGCTATAAAACCATGAAGCATAAACAAAGAGAGATCTTGTGTTACTTATATCCCAATCACATTTAAGTGAGCAGCAAGAAAATGACTCTAGATCAAGAAATTATCAAGCATTGAAAAACCAATTATGATCGATGAAATGATAGGTGACTTGCCGAGTGAAAACACAAGCTAACTATTCCTCTTATGATGTGTTATTCACTGTTATATCAGATTTGAAAACACTTGTAACAGCAGTAAGAAAAATATTCAAACAGTGAGCTACCAATGTGAGAATGTGTGCCAAATTATGCCCAACAATTACCAAGTGCTAGAACAAGTTTGCCAAATTGAAAAATTAGATTTTTAAGCCCTTTGAGATGTGATATTCAGAGATATATCAAATCTGATCAGACCCTTATGCAGAGATATTTCAGTCACTAAACAAGTTAGATCTATGCTCAAAAATCAATGCCCAACTTGCCAAACAACTATCGAAATTTGACCATGAAACTTTTAGTGTGTTTAGGCAATTCTTGAGTGAATTTTAGGGCATTTAAACTTAAATTATACCACTGTTATGAATGATTCAGAGAGCTGTAGTAAAACAGTGAGGAAGAATGAGGGTTTAGAGATTAAACCCTTGGTCTTTAGGCCTTAGAGAACTTGCCCAAATCTTCCAAAATTTT
Organism: Pinus tabuliformis; assembly: GCA_031772625.1. Taxonomy (NCBI): domain Eukaryota; kingdom Viridiplantae; phylum Streptophyta; class Pinopsida; order Pinales; family Pinaceae; genus Pinus; species Pinus tabuliformis. The sequence goes on along the minus strand of CM062819.1, from coordinate 1,380,683,476 downwards.
TCCAATGAATATGCCACTTGAAAACACAAATTTTTGCCAATTTCTTTGCAAAACCCACCAATGAATCAACTGCAGAAAATTTCAGAGATGAAAAGAGGGCAAGCCAGGGCTAGGAATAGGGCTTAGAAGGCTAAGGAAGAGGCAAAGGCACACAAGGGAGGCCAAATAGGCCTTGCAGCCAAGGGAAAGAGGCCTAGTAGGCCTGACGCAGGGGCTAAGGAGGAGGTCAAGAGGCCTAAAAGAAGCGCTAAGGCTGACTGCCTAGGGTTTCAAGGCCTTAAAGGCCAGCCGCAAGCCTTAAAGGGGTTGTGACTAGGAGAAAAGAGGGAGAGGAGGGGAAGAAAGGGGGCCAAGGAAGGAGGGAGGAGGCTTAGCAGAAGGAGAAAGAGGAGGACTGAGGGCTGGACGGAGAGGAGGAGGAGGGCTGAGGGTAGAAGAAGGTAGTCGAGAGGGAAAGGAGGGGCTAAAAGACCATGGGAGAGGCAGAGGAGGCAAGCTGAGGCCCTCTAAGGGCTAGACGACTATCCTAGAGGAAGCCACAGGCCTTGAGGGAGCTATGACCAGCCTTAAGGAGGACTTAAACACTGATGTTGAGGTTGAGAAGGCTGACGCGGAGGCTAGAAGGGGCCACACTAGGCCTAGGAGGCTTGAAAATGTTGAAATGCTCGCTAGAAAAAATTACTTGCTTCAGATTTTCAATTCCTGCAAAATTTCCTCAGTAGCTGGCTCTGCAAAAATTTTGGAGACTAGATCTTACCCTCAAAGGCCTAGGTCTAGCTCTAATCCAACTATTTTCTTTTGATTTCAACTGCACAAATAAATTTACAATAGCCCAAAACCCCAATATTTATACAAAAATTTCAAAATAATTTCAAACCCCAAAAACCCCAAAAAACCCAGCTGCAAAACAAGGGTTAGAAAAAATAAATAACTTACAAGTATATATTATACAAATTATATTTACAAATATACATTTAAAATGCTTGAAAGAATTTGGAGAGATTAAATTTTTATAAACCTTTGATAAATGGATGTGTTGACCATGCTGTGTCAATGACCCCATAGCAGTACACCCCTTTATTCGCAAAAGGGATCTATCATGTTCGAGTGTTCGCATCATTTAGATTTTGTCATTAATCGGCAATTTGTTAAAGATGTGAACCCATTCTGCATGATTATAATGTAAATGATCTTAGTAAGACCATCATATACGTAACAACCTAGGTAAGCATAGTATTTTGACGCGATTTCTACCTTATGAGGTTTTTGTCTCACTGATTCATCTGTGTCTCTAGACACAAATGATCGGCAAAGTTTTTCCCTCCAAGCTCACCCCAAAGCTAGGGTGGATTTTGTCGTCAAGATATTAAGTGAGTCTTAGTGTTTTTTATCGAGTCCTTGTAAAAGTAATTTGGAAATAATCCTAGCTAATTGGCTAGGTTATTTTATTACAGATTACTTGGTCTTCTGGATCATATTTTGAGTCGCATAATTGGGTAGATATTTGAGGGTTTATAATGAACGGGTGTTCCCTCTTCATGTATTAAGTTGTAATATCTTGATGTAAAAAATATTTAGTGCATGGTCCCTCATGGCTAAATATTAGAGGGTTGGAAAAATTATTAATCCCCTCATAAGTCAATTAATTAAATTTTGTGGCAAAATTAAATTAAATCCTAAGCCGTAAATTTAATTAATTTTGTGTCCTAGGTAAAATTAAATTCTCCAATGGTGAAATTCGTGGATTTTAAAGAAGTTAATTTTTGGAGGTACCTCACCAAGGGAATATTGAAGAAATCAAGAAATTTTGAACCCTTGGGCATTGGTGGTTAAGTCAAAGTCAAATTTTTGAGGAAAATAACTCAAAATAATTAATTTTGAGTTAATTAAAAATCAATTAAATGAAAATTCGATTTTTTCTCAAATTAAATAATTTCGACGATGATGATTAAAGATTAATTAAATCTTTATGAACGGTCGAGATTAATTTGACAGGGATCAAGCCAACTAGCCATTGGAGATTTTATCTATAAATTAGAGGTCGGTGTCAGTCTGTCTTTTCATCCAATCTTTGAATCGTGTACTAAGCTCTCAAGCTCTCTTGTATACTTTTTTGAAATTAATGCAAAAGTCTTTGGGGTTTCAACGTGCGGTGGTGTTCCTCTTCATGAATCTATGGTAACATTGTTTTAATTTCTGCTTAATATTATGTGAAAACTATCAATCAATAGCTCTCTTAGAATAATCTGAATACATGTATCTTATTCAGTTTGTTGGATCTAGGGTAACATTTTTAATTTTGATTGAAGTAGTAGGTATCTCTATTTCTTCAGAATTTTATTGTTGTTCTATTTCTCTACTTGGTTTGATGGTTGATCTAGTGTTTGCAGGAGATCTCTCAGGTTTTTGTTGAGCGTTTGGGGATAGTCCTTGGTTGGACCAACCAACTCTCAACATATATTTTCTGAAGAGCCTACCTCATATAAGCTCCAAGATTTATCTAACGATAAATTCTTTCTGCAGGATGTTTTTGGGCTAATACCTCTTTAAAATTTTCAAAATCTTTTAAATATTTTGTGGAAAAATTGATAGATCTGGCTAGTAAGAGCCTTAGATTATCAGATCTGGGAGCGGAGTTGGACTCATACTCCTCAAATCTGATAGATCTGCAACCTTTGTGCATATATCTATAATTTTTTTATAATTTTATAATTTATAATTTTTTTTATTTAAATCTTAAATTTTTCTAACTTGCGTTTCTGGGGTTTTATTCATTTTTGTATATCTGGGATTTGGGTATTTTTGTTTTTGTTTTGCAGGTGCAGATATGAAGGAAAAGTTTAATTTGAAGCCAGATCTAGACCCTGGAGGGCAAGATCTGGCCTCAATAGCATTTTGCAAGGACATTATTCAAAATTATTCTCATCATGTTGGGTGTGGAGCATGATTATCTTCTTGTTTTAGAGGTCTCATTTCAGTGATGTTTGGATCCCAGTCCTTGACAGGGGGTGTGGGGGGGCTTGGCCCCCACTAGTGTTGTTTGTATGGGGGAATTGTATTGTGGTTGAGTATTATTCTATATCTATTCCTATCTTTTGCTAGCACTTGATCACAAGTTTTGACTCATACAGTCTTATTTTCATCACATGGCATAATCTTGTAGAGATGATTTCTTACACAAGTATATGAACTAGTGTAGGTTGTTTTACAATGGGAGCATGTAAAATTTGTTGTTCCAACCCTTTTCCTTCTCACTAGCTTTGTTGCATACTTTTACAAGGGTGTTGAATCGTAGAGCGATTTTTTATTTATTTTTTGGTGAAGAAAGGAAAAGAAATCTGCTTCCAGCTTTTCTAAATGTAAGGCTCCATCATCCAAATTATCCTCCTTTGGGTTGTTGTCCCAAGTGATATATGCTCCATCAAATCAAGTCCGCTCACAATAATCTGTCAACAATCTCAAGTTGTAGTGTCTACATAAACCAAGTTTTCTACCCAGTTTTCATTGAAGCAGTTTCTTTGAACATTGTGGATGAAGCTATAGGTGCTTCAACCCCTCTCTGCAGAAGTATTAACCACTTGTAAAAGCACTAGGGAGGGAGCAAATTTTTATTGGTGGGAGCGTGCTCCCTAGGTTGCTCCCTAAGTGCTTTTGTTTGGAGCACACTTTGGGAGCAGGTGCAAGAAGGGGGAGGAGAGGGGGGTGTTCTCCTGCAACCCTGCTCCAACTACAACAATCTGATCTCTCAACTCTGCTATCTTCAGGAGATAGCTTGCTACTGTATCTGTTTTGCATATGTGGGTAGTGGTGAGCTTGTTCTTCAGGAGCATCTTCTTGGATGCAGTCAGACTCTGGTACAAGGTTCTTGAGGCATCATACATGTCTTTGGCAGTGTTTTTCCTGGTAATATGAGGGATCAAGTGCTTCAGGTAATATGAGGGATCAAGTTCTCCTTCACTGAATTCAATAGGACTCACTTTGCTGTCATTGCTTTCTTGTTGTGTTCTGCCAGACCTTTGGTATCTGTAGGCAGTGCAACCACCTTCTCCACAAGGTACCGTAAGTATGCCAATTCTAGGAGGTTCTACAATCTCCACATACATGGCACAAAGTTGGAGGCTCTCTCCACCAAGTGACTCTTGCATAATGGGAGTTGTTATTGCTACAGTTTAAATTGAGTGGATCAAAAGTAGGGTTTCACAGCCTGCAACCCTTCTCAGGTCTACTTGCCAATCACTAGCATAATTTTGCTTTGATCACTGAAGCTTGGACATAGTGCCCATTTAAACTGTCTGACAGCTTTCTACTCCAGATAGCTTGCCTCTCCATACATGGAATCTGGAAGATTTCAGAAACTGCACTATGATATCATGTTAAATTTTCTTCAACATGGTAAATAGACTTTGCACTAAAAGAATTCCCAAAGAAAAACTAGATAGATGAAAAATGAAAGCCTCTCAAAAGTGCAACTCTTATGATGCTAGAATCTATAAACACATACTACAGAAAATATATCACAGGAACTCAGTAGATGGACTGTCAAAACCAGTTACTGTTTTCTCATTAACTTGAACTGAAATCTGCTGTAGGAAAAACAGAAAACTAATTCCCTGTTTGCTCCTGAATTGAATGAATTAAACCTATACCCCTCTCTTCTCCTTTACAAGTTGTAGTGTCTACATAAACCAAGTTTTCTACCCAGTTTTCATTGAAGCAGTTTCTTTGAACATTGTGGATGAAGCTATAGGTGCTTCAACCCCTCTCTGCAGAAGTATTAACCTCTTGTAAAAGCACTAGGGAGGGAGCAAATTTTTATTGGTGGGAGCGTGCTCCCTAGGTCGCTCCCTAAGTGCTTTTGTTTGGAGCACACTTTGGGAGCAGGTGCAAGAAGGGGGAGGAGAGGGGGGTGTTCTCCTGCAACCCTTCTCCAACTACAACAATCTGATCTCTCAACTCTGCTATCTTCAGGAGATAGCTTGCTACTGTATCTGTTTTGCATATGTGGGTAGTGGTGAGCTTGTTCTTCAGGAGCATCTTCTTGGATGCAGTCAGACTCTGGTACAAGGTTCTTGAGGCATCATACATGTCTTTGGCAGTGTTTTTCCTGGTAATATGAGGGATCAAGTGCTTCAGGTAATATGAGGGATCAAGTGCTCCTTCACTGAATTCAATAGGTCTCACTTTGCTGTCATTGCCTTCTTGTTGTGTTCTGCCAGACCTTTGGTATCTGTAGGCAGTGCAACCACCTTCTCCACAAGGTACCATAAGTATGCCAATTCTAGGAGGTTCTACAATCTCCACATACATGGCACAAAGTTGGAGGCTCTCTCCACCAAGTGACTCTTGCATACTGGGACTTGTTATTGCTACAGTTTAAATTGAGTGGATCAAAAGTAGGGTTTCACAGCCTGCAACCCTTCTCAGGTCTACTTGCCAATCACTAGCATAATTTTGCTTTGATCACTGAAGCTTGGACATAGTGCCCATTTAAACTGTCTGACAGCTTTCTACTCCAGATAGCTTGCCTCTCCATACATGGAATCTGGAAGATTTCAGAAACTGCACTATGATATCATGTTAAATTTTCTTCAACATGGTAAATAGACTTTGCACTAAAAGAATTCCCAAAGAAAAACTAGATAGATGAAAAATGAAAGCCTCTCAAAAGTGCAACTCTAATGATGCTAGAATCTATAAACACATACTACAGAAAATATATCACAGGAACTCAGTAGATGGACTGTCAAAACCAGTTACTGTTTTCTCATTAATTTGAACTGAAATCTGCTGTAGGAAAAACAGAAAACTAATTCACTGTTTGCTCCTGAATTGAATGAATTAAACCTATACCCCTCTCTTCTCCTTTACAGACTAGAACATACAGGTATAACGGCACCTCATCTGAAGGTCTTAACTCCTAATTTTGGTGCACATTTCTTGTATGGATGGACAAGCCAAGTGCACCTCTACTGGGAGATGATTTGAGACATGCAAGCACACATTTTCCTAGAGATCTGTGCCCTTAATTGAACTGCATGTCTCAAATTAAGTGAAAATTAGAAAACTGTTAGAATAAATCTTAACTAACATGTTCAAACATCCAAAGATAACACGCAAGCAGTTGAGGATAGATTGCTGGAAATAGCTCCAGGAAAAGATTGCTGGAAATAGAACAGCAATCACTCCTACATAATCTAATGTGCCCTCACTGCCTAGTTCGAACTGCTGTAACTGAAGTGTCCAGATCTGTTCATAAGTGTGCCCAGGACTGCCACACGTGTGCCTGGGCTGTAAAAGACTATCCAAGCCTTGAGATACAATCTAACAAAAACATTTGGTTCAGGAATTTTTTCTTTTTGCCCCTCAAGCCCTTGCCCATTTTGTTGTTTTAGGCTTCCTATTGTTTAAATGTGTTTTAACTTTTTCCTTTTATTTTGTTCTCTGGCAATTCTCTTGGAGATGTTTTAGCATCCCTGATGGTTCCCTCATCGTTGTACTCTTTTCAGTGCCACTTGACAACTTCGGTAGCTAGTAGAAATTAATATCTAAATAGAATTAAATTATGTTTGCATTTCCTAAAGATTTGATGGGTGTACATGTTGGACATTACTGCTTTCTTGTTCACCATTGCTAACTAGTAATTATTACAAAATTGATTACACCATAACAATTATGCTATTTCAAATGCATTCCCAATGGTTAGAAGTTAGAACCACTAAAAGATTATGTTCTCTCGTAATACTTGTGAACAACTTGGTCTACTAATTTTCACATCATAACTGTTGAAGGTGGCGAAGTCAGCTTATGTGGCGTGTCTTTTTCACATCAGCTATAGTTGCAGTTGTTGTTCGTGCTTCAATGGGGTGGTGTAAGCATGGAAATTGTGGCCATTTTAGCTCTGGAGGCTTTATTATTTGGGACATATCTGGGTCAGTATTTGCAACCACTTTACAAAATGATAGCACATTATATTCTCTAGTTGTTTTCTAATTTAGCGTCTCTTCTCTCTCTCAATAACACCATTTTCATTTGTTTCCTTTTGTTTGATAGTCTAGTGTCATCTTTTTTTGGTTAGATGGCTCTCATTATAATTGTGACTTTTAGAACCTTATTTCTGATTTCAGTGGGCAAGAGGATTATTCATTTCAAGAGTTGTTGCCGATGGCTGTTATTGGGGTTATTGGAGGGCTTCTTGGTATTGAATCTGACATGAATTTATCTCTATTTTCCTCTTCTAGACCATCCAGGCTTCTGGTTTCAGCAAGTTAATTTGCAATTTACTTTTAGCATTCATATATTTGAAACTGTTGTTTTCTCAGTGGGTGGTTTAGATGACATGTTCAAATGGATGGAACCCTGGTGTTGATGTTGTAATAATGTAACACTGTACAGTTAGTGGCCCCCACTTTTATCCCTATGTTATGGGAATTTAAATTCTTATAATATTTATATTGTTTGGCAGGTGCCATTTTTAATCAGTTAACTCTTTACATATCTTCATGGCGTCAAAATGTATTACATAAGAGGGGAAACCGAGTTAAGGCATGTGAAAGCCTTGCATGAACTTTGTTTTCTCTTCCATATTTTAACCAATGCATTCCATGGATCTTTTCTTTTTTGATAGAAAAAATTCTCCAGTACTTTTTGTATCTAAAATTAAGATGAAATAACAAGCACTTTACACTGTTATTGCAGATTATTGAAGTATGCATAGTGTCTTTAATAACATCAATCCTATCATTTGGATTGCCGTTGTTAAGAAAATGCACTCCTTGTCCAGATCTGAAAAAGTACCCTGATATTGAATGCCCACGACCTTCAGGAACCTACGGAAATTATGTCAATGTAAGATTTTTCATCTCTTCTTTATTTTCACATTGTGATGTGATTTGTCATCTATTTACTACTTGCCTTTCAGGAAAAACAATCTAAAAGTTTTGTGCATGTTTATGGGGATCTTGCATTAGAATTTGAACGTTTTATATGTCGTCAGCTTTTAAATTTATTACTTTTTTTTGAAAAATGCAACTTACATTTCTTTAAAAATGCATCAAAGTTACAAAAGAAAGACAGAGTTATGTGAAATCATCTTTATGAATCCTATGAAGACACGTAGGTCTGTGGCTCAAGGAGCAATGGGTCTACATCCTACCAAAACAATTTAACTCTAACTTTGACATGAATTGTGAGTTTATTTTTTAATTCTCTCATTTCTCTAGTTGTAGGTGAGGATTGTCTTCTAGAAAAGTTGGTGTGCACCTTATTTTCCAAAGGAAGGCAATAACAAACAACCAAATTGTATGCATAGATTTTTGCAACAATCCTCAATCATCTAAGTGTCACCTAAGAGGGGACTTTTCCAAGCTAGAATAATGTGAAGGGAGCTGAATTTTGCTTGTAATCACCCCAAACTGTCCTTACAATTAGACACCTCCCGAAGACATGCCCCACTGATTCTTCTTTTGGACATTGAACACAAAATGGATTGGAAATGTTTGCTTTTCCTGAATCTTGGCTTAACCATCAGACTTCAGTGGAACTCCATCCAACCCCAAAAATGGTATTTAAACGAGCTTGTTGCTGTCTAGAGAGTTTGACTCTCTTATGCGACCTGTCTTCAGAATCACATTTCACTCATTTTCTCACAAGATCCCTCACTTCCTCACATGTTCCTCACTTCCAATTTAAGCACAAAGCAGTAGGGATCTTAATTCTTGATCTATTGTATAAGTCCTTGGTGTTGTAGTTGAAGAGGTCTTCCCATTGATCCACCTCCAAGCCCTCCAAAAGGTCTTGAATCCAGACTTTGGAGTGTGAGGCAACAACTCTTGGGGATTATTCTGAATAATTCCAGGAGGATTGATTTTATAACTCCTCTTAGTCTTTGAGCACGATTTCAATCTTTCCTTGAGTGTCATATTTGTTGTTTCTTATTTCAAAGATACGAAAATTGCATTATTTGTTTTCATATTTTTCAAGGAAGGGAAATTGTTGTCTTTACAAGTAGGACTCTGGTTTTTGTATTTGTAAGGATTTCTACAAATTTAGTCAAAGTTGTGATAAATCTGTTCCTTAATTACACTGTTGAATTTAGGGGTGTTACACACCTAGTTTCCATGAACGTAGAAGATATACTAGCTATGCAGAGACACATGATATATGCAAAGAGAGTGGTAGATGCTTGTAATGACCAAAAGTCGTATACATGGAAATCTTTAAAATACTTCAAAGACGTAAATGGCTATGTAAGACATGTAATTGTATATTGAATTGATGTAAGATATGAGATGATTACAAATGAGAATGAGGGCTTGCTTATATATCCTAAGCAGGTACCCCTTCACTAACGGTCATGTTCTTTAGGACATGCCTCTTCATTAACTAATTATTAGTTAATTTATCATTAATCATTATTATTGTTATTTATATTATTTGTATTATTTTTATATAATTTTTATTCATAACATTGCCTTCCTCTTCAAAAAGCTTTGTCCTCAACGCTTACTGAAAGGGCTTGATCTCTTTTCTTGTTTCTAATATCTTCTTGTCCCTGAACTTTTATCTTCGTTGATACACGATGATATGATGTTGTGAGTGATAAAAAAATTTGTCGGATTGAGAATGGTTCAGACCATCCTAGGTTTACCTTTTGTGGAATCTTCCGATCACTAAAAATTTGCAATGAATTGTTATCGTAGGACTGGATTCTGCAAATTTCAGTATTCCTTGGAACATAAATCTGTTGATTCCTCTCTGAGTGGTTCAAATATGTAGACTGACTTAGTTGTTTGCTCTTGTGATTTGGATGTCGATAAGGAATTCTTCTGGTTGGACTCTCCCTTGTCATGTGTGTGGTAGTTACCTGTTTTACTTCAGATATTGTTGTCGTTGAGTTGGCTACTGAATCATAACTTGGAATTTCCGTTGTTTGAACTGCAACATCTGAATAGGTTTTAAATTTTATTGGGTTATCATCTTCTTGAGTTGTGATATGGACTGGATCAATATTTGTTCCTTTATCTTTGACTTGGGCTATTATGACTGGAGACTTCAATACTTCTTCTTGAGTAAGTTGTTCTAACTTATCGTTTAGTGACTTCTTGTCAACTTTTAGCTTCTTTATTTGTGTAAGAAGGGCTTGGTTATGATTCCTTAGACGTAAAGGCACCTCGCTTTCTGAATTGTTGACTTTTTTCTTTGTATCCCTCCCCATCTTTTAAACTTTAGATTTGTTCTAATAATGTTTGATTAAGGTTCCTCAAATGCAAATTTTTCTCTTCTTCTTTTGATAAGCACTTCTTGAATTATTTCTTTGTGGCCTTAGCTTTCTTGACTTTTTTGAGTAGCTTTTCATTGTGGTGTCTGAGGTGTGAAATTTCTTTGTATTTACTGGAGATGGCTTCTTCAAACTCCTTTTTTTTTAATATTGTTTCTTGATTCTCTCGTAGCATCAATTTTGAAATATCCTTAAAGTCTTCTGATGATTGTATTCATTTTTTTCTTATAAGGAAACATCAAAATCTTTTTCTCTAAGTTTAGCATGAACGTACTCAATTCTTTTAACCAAGGTTGACCAAAAATTATGTCAATCTTTGGGTTAAACATAGTTACGACTCAGAATTGAGAGATGCATTCATAGTGGTCAATTTTTACTTGTAAATCATTAATTTCATACTCTTTTTGGTCAAAACTATTTGTTCTTTCTCCTATGCTTGACTCTGGAAGTAATAGTTGATTTGCCAAGTTAACATTGATATAATTTTCCTTGTAACTTGTGCTGATAGCGATATTAATCTCCTTCTCTTGAGTGTTTCCTTTTAATGTAATTAATCTACTACCGCAATTGGAAGACTTTTATAGGAGAATTTTCCTTCCCTTACTTCTGAATTAGACTCCTTTTTTTGTTGATAACTTCGTCAAATGTTTTATAAAACTTATATATTCTTCGTGTAAGTAACGACTTCTTCAAAATAAAATTAAGTTCCTTTTTATTTGGACTTGAATGCCTTTATAAATTCCCTTAATAATATTAATAATAATAATAATAATTTTTTATATAATAGTTAATGGTAATAAATAACAATAGCTTTATTTATAATTATATAATTAAATTATATAATTATTAATTAGAATTATATAATCATAATTATATAATAAATTATATAACTAGTGAAATATGTTAACTATGAAATGACGTCACGTTGGAACATGATGCTCAGGGCGTGGCATTTGAGGTGAGTAAGAGGCGATTTGTTGGGAGATCTCTGGTTGCAGGGAATTAGACACGGTCTTGTTCTCTAGAAAATAATAGAACACTGTTGCACGTAGAGGAATATAGAGTTCACGTTGCATGAGGGCAACAATGAGGTGGATAGGGATTCGTGGCAACAACCAGTGAACGGAAGCGACCAATGATGCTGAATTGGTGGTAGGTACCTGAGGATTGGTGGCTGATACAAACAACTGATGAATCGAAAGCGACGACAATGTTGAATTGGCCATGGCTTGGTAGCGGCGAAGGTCGAGGAGTGGCGACTGCATATGGTTGTTATCGTGCGGTTGAATTGGTCGATGGCTATACAGCTGTGGATGTTGTCGTTGGGGCAGTGACGATTGTTGTGGCAGCTAGCGATGGTGGTGCCGGATTTTTGCATGGTCAAACAGTGGTAGCAACGTAGTGAGCATATGGCACAACAGATGACTATGAAAAACAATATGGGAGCAATGGCAGACAAGATGGGATTTTAACTATATGGTGGTTGTTCTGGCGTTGGCATGCGGAAGCTGGGTGTGCAGTTGTTTCATACGATGGGTTACTAATTTAGGTAAGATTATTTAATTATTTTTATTTTTATATATATATTATTATTATTATTATTATTTTTAATATATATATATTTTTGGTATTTTTAATTTTTTTTTTCCAATTTTTTTCTTATATTCTATATATATATATATATTTTTTTTTTTTTTTTCTACAACTTTTTTTTTCTTAGTTCTTTTCTTTTTGTTCTCTAATTATTACTGTTTTCCTTTTTATATTTTTTATTTTTGTAATGGCCAAGGGTCTCTGATGAATCAACGACGGAGAAACTCCACGCTTGTGTAGTGAAGTGCTTCGATTGTGACGACAACAACGTTGATGCAAAGTTGATGGTCAAAGACCTGGATCAGACCTGGCTTTGATACCAATGTAACGACCAAAAGTCGTATACACAACGAAAATCTTTAAAATACTTCAAAGATATAAATGTCCATTGTAAGACATGTAACTATATATTGAATATTGTATATTGGATTGATATAAGATATGAGATGATTACAAATGAGAATGAGGGCCTACTTATATACCCTAGGCAGGTACCCCTTCACTAACGATCATGTCCTTTGGGACATGCCTCTTCATTAACTAATTACTAGTTAATTTATCATTAATCATTATTATTGTTATTTATATCAATGTGGAAAAAGTCGAAGTCGGGATTAATTCGGCAAGGGTCCAAAAGTTGAAAAACTCGTCAATGTCGGGAGTTTTTTGAAAAAGTCGGCGAAATTAAAAAAACACAAAATTATTCATTTTTTTAACATCTAGAGTATCCACAACATCAAATAAATGCATTTCCACATAAACATGTAAAGAAAGCTAATATATAATATGTATATGAAGTCTAATGCTACATCACATATCAAAATAGTGAATCAACTCCTGAATTTTGAGTCCTGTCCGAGTCTCAACTCTCAAGAGTCAAAATATCAACAAAAAATATAATAAATGTATATCATGAGTCATCTAAAAGTCATCAAGTAATCAGTCACTCAGATCCTCTTCCCCTTTTAATTTTTGTTTCTGCTAATTGTATTAAGAAATAAGTCATGCATTTATTCAATAGATTGTAATCTGCTTGGGTAATAAGGTGTTAGGTGGTAGGTCCAATGAAAATCAACAGTGAGTATCACAGTAGATGTGAAAATTAACGCTTGGTGAATCCAAGCTGCTTATTTTCTAAGAAAACAGTGGATGTCAGATTATTAACCTAGCCTTGGCATCTATTATTCAAAAACTCTTGGAGGTAAAATCCACTTCTGATACATAACCTTTCCCCACATTTACAGGGAATTCACCACTAAAGAAGATTCCCTTTCAAAATGTGCTCTCATTGCAGGAAGGATCTTTGATGTCACAAGATTTCACAGGTACTTTGTTCCTGTCTGAAAAATGGGTTCCTTTTTCAGGCACTGGTTTTGTTTTTTTTGGACAGGTTGTTGCTATTTGATCTTCATGACCTCCTCTTTGTTGTTTCCCCTGGAAGCATTCAACCACTGTAACAATGTTTTTGATGGTGTGGGGTTCTTTCTACGGAAGACTGTTGTATGCCTGTCCTTTTGGTACTTTTGAGCGTTCGTGGTGGTGCATCAGGATTCCAATGTACTGCGTCCAGGCAGGATCAGAACGAGCTTGCCGGCGGACCACTGCCGTCCCATTATTTAGTGAGCTGGAGCGCAGCCATCTCATCCACTGAACGGAGAGTCGAAACACTAAAGGATATCCCAGAATTTGAATTTGTGTGTGTAGGCAACTACAATATATAGTGCACAAATTCTGCAAAAGGACCGGAAAAGAAACGCGGCGGCATAGTAACCACGGGACCGGATAAATACAATGTACGGGATCCTCGTAGTAGGCTGGACCAACATCCAGCCGAGAGAGGACAGCCTTTAGAAGAAAGAAGCAACATGTTGGTTTTGAAGGGGCAGTGGCTGTTAGAGTCTGGATCACTGAAAGCCTGGAGGCTTAGCCAATGTATACTCTGCTTTCTAACTAGAAATATGGAGTATAAAGATTTGTTTTTCCTTGGAAAACAAAAACATATCTTAACCTCAAAACTAACAGATGACAAATGAGACTGCTATGCTCGCAAGAAGTATGACAAACAATACAATGCAATAACTTGAAAATGCATGGATGGAAGCTTCAATTTATAGTTTTTTCACCTTTGCGGCCTCTTTATCCGTGGCCTGGGAAGGGAGGAAGACTTTTTGGGTTGACTCCCGATTTAAGGAAAAAGTCGGGGGATTAAATCATTTAGTTCAAAAAATCGCGTTTTTAGGATTAAATCGAGATTTTTTGCAGACTTTTTCCACACTGATTTATATTATTTGTATTATTTTTATATAATTTTATTCATAACAATGCTCAATTGGGAATTTGGATTTATCTTTTGAAAATATATTCATGCTATGAAAGTGGCTGATTGTTGGAAAACATTTCTTAGTGAACTTTTTGATATCTAGATTTTAGCACATCCTCTACAAGGGTTTTGGCAATTTCTGGGTTTTTTTTGTAAGACAAAAACCTTAGTTTGCTCACTTGATTGATTGGTTCCATTTTGCGTGTTCTAGATAGTTCATATGTAGATAGGTATACAGGGTTGAAAATTATCTGCCTTGGCCATGGATAGTTTCAAGGCAAATATTGTGTGAGGTTCCATTTTGTGATTTTCATCACATTGGTGGAGATTTACTATTTGTTCCTTGGAGCATTGGACTAACTTGGGGTACATCTTCATGGAGACCCTTCTCTTCATGGCATCAAATTATTTTATTGAGGTCTTTGGTTTGGGGGAGTCTCACTTCACCTTGGTTGGATGATTGTGCTTGCTGACTTAGTGGTCCTCTCACATGTTTGCCTTGTTGATCACCCCTTGGTTTCATATTTGTTGAAATATTGGAGCATGCTATCTCATTATGGTGTAGTTGTGGTATACCTATTTATCTTGGATGTGCTACATGTTGTTCTTGGATGATGGGTCTAGCCTTCCAAGGGGTTGGAGGATGATGGTGTTAGGATGTATATGTTTCATGATGTTGTTGGAGTTTCCTAATGACTTTTACATGGTGATGTGATATTATTTGTGTCACTAGGAGGGGTGTTCTTCATGTTTTTGTTGTGATAGATGTGTGAAGGGACACACTTGCTTTGTTTTGTTTGAAAAGGTCATTGGCATCAATAGCGTGATATTTTGCTATAGGTCCCATGCCTCTCTAGAGCATTTAGGTAGCCCAAAAAATTTCAAAAAAGTGCTTGAAGTATTAGTGGAAATGGCTGAAATGGCCTGGAAACACCATTGACAATGCCATATGGCGTTTCCAAGCTGTTTTATGCCCGTTTGGTGTTTCTAGGCATTTTGGGTATTGGGACATGGCCCAACTAGGCATTTCCTACAACTTAGGTTCATACCTAGGTGGAGCTTCTATTTTGTCATTGTTTTTATCATGGTGGTCTTTGCTAATGCTAGGAGATATAACTTTTTTCCATGGTACAATGCTTATTGGAGCGTATCCCCATTCATTGGCACACATGTTCATGATGATAATTAGTTGGTTGGGAGTTTGGAATATTGTTTTATTTCAACACTAGCCTTTGTGCACACATGTTGAGGTCGCTTTAACCATGCAATGGTTAAATTAATTCATTTATTATCTTGGAGGCTAATTACTTGAGTGCCCTACTTCACACTTGGAGGGTTTTTTTGGAGGTTATTTGAGGCTTTGTTATGTAGAAATCCTCTCTTGGTCATAGTTTCCATGGTTTACATGGCTATATTATCATGATTGGAGAGTTTGGAGCATTCTCCTAGGGTGTACTCTCTCTTGTGCACATGGTTCGATGGGATTTGTTGATGGTATTGGGAAACAACACATAGTTTTGCTGTTGGCATGACACTATTGAGTTTTAATTGCTTTTGACACTTCTTTTTTGGGTGCACTTCACATGGAGATATTTTATTACTTGTTTGGTGGGTGAGGTAGTTAGATGACATTGTTTCCTAAGATGCACCTCTCCTGGGTTCTTTCTAATCTTTATTGCATGGTTATTTCGGTTACATTTGTCATCTTTCGACCTTCATTGGAGAGTACCCGCACCTGTTTGACTTGGCATAAATATTATTTTATTTGAGGTGGTTACGGAGGGATTTTATTGAGAGGCATGTGGCATACTTGGAGGGCCACACGTGGCACATTGCATGCATTTCCTTGGTCATCTTACTATACTTGAGCATATACTTGAAGGGCTCACTTGTGGAGACACTTTTTGCTATTCTTGGAGGTATATATTTTATTATTTCTTGTAGTTTTGGCATGGTCAAGTCCTCAAAACCCTACTTTCCCATGTCTTCTTGGATTAGTTCTAATGGAGATGGTCCACTTGCTATTTTGGTGTTTGACTGCTTCATTTGTTGTGGAGCATTCTATCTACTTGGCATGTGGCACATTCATCTATAGAGTTGGTTGCCTTTGGATCCAAACAATTGGGTTTGTTACATGCATTTTGTGGACCACTTGCGTTTTTTGGAGGTTGGTTATGGAGCATTCTCCTAGGAGGAGAACTATTTTATTATTTTATCTCTCATGCGCATTGGAGGGCACACTACTTTGTTGTTTTATCTCTCATGCACCTTGGAGGGCCTTCTCTTGGAGACTTTTGATGTGATCTCTTTTCTATTTTTGGATGAGGGTGAGTTCCCTTTGAGAGGCTTGTTTCCACATCTTGTGACATGATCAAATATGGATTAAAGAAGGATATAACTACTCCATATTTTTTATTATTTCTTTGACTTGTAATGGAACTATTTTGCAAATTAATACTTGTGTTTTATATGAGAGAAGAGACTCAGTCTACAAAGAGGAGCTTATTGTCAATTGTAATGGTTATTGGGACTTTGGGGATTGAGGAGCTCTCCCCTTGGACTTCATTTGTACATCATATGATTGCAGCTTGGATGGAGGATTGGAGGTATAATATCAATTTTATGTAAGGCTTTCAATGTGCAATCTATTTTCACATGCTTATTTTTTGTATTAGGAAACCCTTGTAGCATGTTGTGATTACTTTGTAATGAACCATGCTATTGTTGTTGTGGTGAACTTTCATATAGCAAATCCATTTTTTGCTAATGTAACCTCTTTTTCATGACAATGCTTAAGAATGAAACCCATAGCCTTCTAAGGTAATTTTCTGCTATAGAAATCAGCAAGCTAAGGCTGAATTGTGGCATGCATAGCAGCTCCTATTCTGTTACTTTTTTATGCATTTTCCCTCTTTGTTCTATGCTTCCTCGACTCCATTTGTGCTAAGTGTGGTCAGGGACTTGGTCTTGGGGCTTCTACCTTCATCTGTCTTTCTTACACTACTCATTTATCCATCCATAGTACAACCACTTGTTTTTCTTAGTGTAACTCTTCAATATATCACACCTTGTGCCTCGATTTTATACCCTTAGCAATCCAATCCTTAGGGAAGCCCCCCTTGAGTTGGAAAAATCCAATCAAAAGAGAGAGGAAGAGCTACTGTGGTGACAACAGGAAGCCTTCTTGAGTTGCACAAGGCTAACCCCTTGATGCTTGGGACTTTACATCACATGGGGTTTCTAGATTTTGTTTTAATAGATGCCATTATCAGAAGAGGGAGCGTTCCATACCAAGACCAAAACTACTTGAAGCAAACTGATTATTACAGCAGGTTGGAAAGAGGGCTTTCTCTTTGAGCAGTTTCCCCATTTTGAGCAGAGATTGAGACAATTTTGTCTAAGCAAAGAGGAAATGATAAGCACTAAGCATGCACCCTAGAAATACACGCTAAACATACACTCCATGTTCTTGGCATTTTTGTGCCACTAAGTTATTTTCAGTGTTTCTCATGTTATAAATGTTATTTTTGTTAGTTTAGTTTATGCTCGGCTAAAATGATAAAGTTGAGGACTTATATCTATCTTTAGTGCCCTATTTTAGAACAAATTTTTATTATAAATTTATAACATTCAGTACTACAACAGCATACAACTTTAAAGGAGCAATTCTCCCTCTCTTTTATACTTTGTTTTGTGTCTGTACTGGGTTTTTGAATTCATATGATGTTGTATAAACCAATTTAGGCTTAAAGCTTTGATTATCTAAACTTTAAAGTGGGCTTTGAGGTGCAAATCCCTTAGTTAAGTTAGCATTTCCCTCTATAGTACCAATATTACATTATAGCTTCACATGTTAAGTATATCTCTTTCACTCTATTACTGATTGCTTCGATAATCAAAAGCTGGCTTTGAGTTGCAAGTCCCTTAGTTAAGTTAGCATTTTCCCTCTATTGTACTAATGTCACATTATAGCTTCATATGTTAAGTAGATTTCTTACACTCTATTGCTGATTCCTTGTGGTTGTGGGTGTGCATGCATGGGGATCAAATCTCATTGTGGTGTGGTTCTTTATGAGATTTCTGCAAAGGCTCAATATACTACCACGTTAAAGTTTCTCAACAAAGTGATAATGAAAAAATGTTTTTCTTATGTCCCAAGTTTCAAGTTCTCAATGTTCATAGAATTGCATGTCCAAGATTGAGCATTTTTAAAATTAGAATTATTAGCCCCCTTCCATGTTGGGCTTTTTGCCTATTTTGGAATAATGTTATTTTATATATATCTACTACTGTGCAAAGACACACAACTTTCAAGAATGATTTCCCTCTTTCTCTTTCTTTCGTTTACTGTATGCTCATATTAGGTTTTTCTCAATGTCTATGAGCATTTGTAAAAGGATTTTAGTTTTCAAAGAGTACAAGTATGAAATATAAGCCTATTGCCATACCAATCTGGAAGCAGTTATTGATTTCATTCCCCTCATTGAAGTTGTTAGTATTGTCCTCCTATGGTACTGATATCACATTAATGATTATGGTTTTGTTTGTTAAGTAGGTATCTTTCACCTTATTGCTAGTTTCCTTGTGGTTGTGCATGTGCATGTGTAGGGATCAAATCCTATTGTGGTATGTTTCTTTATGTAATCTTGGCTATTATATATGTCAAATAATTTCAAAGGTTAAAAGCCTTAGTGTACTATCATGTTGACCTTCCCTGATCAAAATAGGCAACACCTTAATTGCTTTACTTAATGACAATAGTCCCTTGTTTATGCAGTTCCATTGCTCCAAAGATGGAGAGTATAACGATCTTGCAACCATTTTCTTTAACACACAGGTTAGTACTTCAATGGAAATGTTTTTAATGAATTACACATCATCCTCGTTACGATACAAGTTGCAACCAATTAAACGCTTTTGATATGTTTTTCTTTTTAACATACATATGCCCCTATGGTATTTGTTCTTTGCTGCAGGATGATGCCATTCGCAACTTATTCAGTGCAAAAACAATTCATGAATACAGTGCACAAAGCCTTCTAACATTTTTGGTAGGATAATTTTTTTCCCTTTATTTCCAAATTTACACCTGTCTCATTACATTTTGACTTTGCATTAGAGACCCCGCAAAAGATATTCATTACCATTGCAGCTATAGAATAAGAAGATTGAATCTTAGATATTTACTTCTATCTTTTGGAACCATGATGTTGAAGAATCTAGGGCAGTTATAATTAATGAGATTCTTCTCGGAATGATAACTATTTGTGAGATGTTTTTCAATTTTTCTTCTGCTTCACTTATTATTATTAGAGTGTCTTTGTTAGTTCATCAAATAGCTACCAAAACAAAGAGACAAGAACACAAGATGTTGGCATCTTGCCAGGGCCAAAACCTCTCCCTCTTGGAAAACCCACACAAAATTCTTCTTATAGATATTCCAATTGACGAATTCCAAGACCA
Organism: Pinus tabuliformis; assembly: GCA_031772625.1. Taxonomy (NCBI): domain Eukaryota; kingdom Viridiplantae; phylum Streptophyta; class Pinopsida; order Pinales; family Pinaceae; genus Pinus; species Pinus tabuliformis. Next base: position 1,380,663,824 of record CM062819.1, on the reverse strand, counting down.
TGACCCTTGACCTACTAGGCCACTCCAAGACCAAGACACCAATCCTCTTCTTACTGCTGAGATCATCATCAACACTGCTGCTTCACCTTGATCATTATTGTTGCACCTTTACTGAGATGACTGCTGTACCATATGTCCATCTTCATTACGACACTCTTACCGAGATCATCATCATGAGCACTAGGTCTCTATACTGACCTTATCTTGACTGTGTTTCTGTGATTACTGTGAACATTCCGAGAGTGTATTTCATGACAAGTATGCCGAGACTGTGAGTGCAATTGTGGGATCATCGTGATCCTCCTTATGCCGAGACAGTAAGACTGATATTACATCTAGAATGTATGTTGAGACAGTGAGGTTTCTCGAGATCTTTCTTATCATATATATGCAAAGACTGCTAGGAGATAGGTCCACCGAGACTGTGATAGTGTTCTTCCCTGCACTGAGATCTTCCCTACACCGAGATCGAAATCATGATGACCATCCGAGAAATGTAGAGCCACTGTACTCACTGAGATTCTGAACTACTATGCTTATACTTGACTGAGATTCTGAGCCACTGTACTTTACCGAAGTTGCAGAACTGTCCGAAAATCCTTGACTGTAATTCTGAACCTTCACGCCTATTTATAGTGGTTATGTCTCCCATATTTAACCGACATTTCAATGTGAACCGATGTGTCTCTTTTATTGAGCCAACATGACATTTATATATGCTTTGAGGCCGACATGACTGTCTTTTTCATCGTTTAGCATGCAGATTTCTTCTTGTGCTGGTCTTGGAGGATTGTGCTTGTCTTGGAGGGCCTTTTAGACTAGTATACATTTACACATAGGCTCACATTTACACATAGGCTCAAGAAGAGCTCCTTATACATGACTTTGACTCTTTGGCTTTCCTAGACCTATGAAATGAGCAAGAAACTCATTCTTATAATATACAAAAATAATATTTTTTTTCTTGACAAGTACAAAGATCAAAATTACATTTGTAAATACCGAACCTAGTTACTCTTTTCTTCAACACTACCTCTTAACCAATGTTTTTAAAACCGGAACCAGTGACCGGACCGGTCCACCTAATGAACTGGTTTATCGACAGGAACCGGTCTAACCGGCATTGGTTTGGTCTAAACGAACTGGTTTTAGAAAAATACATTAAATAGTTAATTTTTAATGAAACAAAACTATTTTTAAGATTTAAAACCATGATTCCAAGTCAATAGAGACAAAATACGCAAAGTTTGCTCATTTATATACCATGTAAAGGTGAATAGATCAAAATGGCACCGAGTGCAATACATATCATTGACAAAATAGCAAAATACATAAGCAATGAGGCTCTAAATGGCCTATAAAGTCCAAAAACAATGCTGCAAGCTACGAGGCCATTGGCCTACTACAAGTCTACAGTGTACACATGATCAATCATCAAGTTCATCACCACTATTAGCCACAGGATCATCATCAGGAACTACATAGACATCATCTGGTTCAAAGTCTGAGGATGCCTTTGCCTGATCTGCAACCTCAGTAGCAATGCCACTAATAACAATAGAAGTGGACCTAATGGAAGCACGAGTTTGTCAACCTACACGACGAGTGCCTTCCATTGGTTCTTTGCCTTTCCTTGATGCCGCTATTGATCTTGGTTCTGATGTCACCACAAAATTTGCTTCATCCCCCGCTAAAGCCATGTCGATATCAAAATCAGCCTCAAACACAAGATTTTCAGTCTCCTCCACCCATTTTGATGTTGGATCCAATGTTTTTAAAACCGGAACCGGTGACCGGACCGGTCCACCTAATGAACCGGTTTACCGACCAGAACTGGTCTAACCGGCACTGATTTGGTCTAAACGAACCGGTTTTAAAAAAATACATTAAATAATTAATTTTTAATGAAACAAAACTATTTTTAAGATGTAAAATCATGATTCCAAGCCAATAGAGACAAAATATGCAAAGTTTGCTCATTTATATACCATGTAAAGGTGAATACATCAAAATGGCACCGAGTGCAATACATATCATCAACAAAATAGCAAAATACATAAGAAATGAGGCTCTAAATGGCCTATAAAGTCCAAAAACAATGCTGCAAGCTATGAGGCCATTGGCCTACTACAAGTCTACAGTATACACATGATCAATCATCAAGTTCATTACCACTACTAGACACAAGATCATCACCAGGAGCTACATAGACATCATCTGGTTCAGAGTCCGAGGATGCCTCAGCCTGATCTGCAACCTCAGTATCAATGCCACCAATGACAATAGAAGTGGACCTAATGGAAGCACGAGTTTGTCAACCTGCATGACTAGTGCCTTCCATTGGTTCTTTGCCTTTCCTTGATGCCTCTATTGATCCTGGTTCTGATGCCACCACATAATCTGCTTCATCCCCCGCCAAAGCCATGTCGATATCAAAATCAGCCTCAAACACATGTTCTTCAGTCTCCTCCACCCATTCTGATGTTGGATCAATATCATCCAACACAATGGGATCTAGATCAGGAGTTTTTCTCATCATTTGGAGCTCTAATTGCATTTATTGTTTACCCCCAAACCATGAAATCCTGAAAACCATTAAGTCTGCTGAATTTTGAGGGAAATCTAAAATTCTAGTTTCTCCATATGAAATCCAATGAGGTCGAAACCACTCTCAAACATCCTGAGTCATTTCATGGTAATGTTAAAAATTTAAGTAAAAGGATGAAAATGAAAATTAAAGGCAATGTCACTTTTACTTTAAGAATTTAACATTACCATTAATTGCCAACATTGTTAGGGTTGAAACACCCTTAGTCCCCCCCCAAAACCCCTCAAACACAGTCAAAAACATGTTTTTTTAACTTTATGGTGGTTGTGCCTAAAACCGGCCGGTTTAGGACAAAACCGGCCGGTTTTCACCGGTTTTCAGGTTACAAAAATGGAGAAGTTAGCATTCAAACCGGGTTTTTTGGCTGGTTTAGACCGGCAGGCTTGCTAACCGGCCGGTTAGACCGGTAACCGTTTTTTAAAAACGGTTTTTAAAACACTGGTTGGATCAATATCGTCCAACACAATGGGATCTAGATCAGGTGCTTTGTTCATCATTTGGTTCCTCCTCAGTCGAAGGTTGTATTGCACGAAAACAAGATCATTTAACTGTTTTTGTTCCTTAAAGGCTTGGAGAGGGTGTTTTTGGAGGGAAAGCACCCTTAATTTCCCTCTAAAACCCTTAAACTACCTTGGAAAAGCTGCACTGTGGGTCCTCAGTGGGCATGGCAGGTAACCGGCCGGTTTAGGACCGGTTAGGACTGGTTAGGTCATATTTTCCGCCACATAGCCTATTAAATTGGGATTTTTCACCAGTTCCAACCTGTGGGCCTGCTAACCGACCGGTTAGACCGATAACCGGTTAGCTAGGCTGGTTTTTAAAACTACGCTCTTAACTAGGGAGGTATTTATAATAGTACTTGGTTATAAGAAGAACTTGTTAAAATTGGCAACTAGGGCCAAACTCCATGTGAGTATTCTTATTTATGGCAACTGATATTTTTCTTGGATTTCTCTCGTCGAGAGGTGTAGGACTGATCTAAAGATCATTCGATTCCAACATGTATTCATGGAGATATGAATTATTTGTGTTATGGGACAATTCGTCAAGGTCGGCCAACAACCAAATTGCTCCCACTTGTGCTCAACGTTATAGTATAAATACAGGTGGCCTCCTAGTCATTTAGACACTCATCTCTTGTGATCTTCTTCTCCACTCGTTTGGGAAGAATTTCTCATAAGAAGAACCTATTAAAATTGGCAACTAGGGCCAAACTCCATGTGGGTCTTATTATTTATGGCAACTGATATTTTTCTTGGATTTCTCTTGTCGAGAGGTGTAGGATTGATCTAAAGATCATTCGATTCCAACATGTATTCATGGAGATATGAATTATTTGTGTTATGGGACAATTCGCCAAGGTCAGCCAGCAACCAAATTGCTCCCACTTGTGCTCAATGTTATAGTATAAATAGAGGTGGCCTCCTAGTCATTTAGACACTCATCTCTTGTGATCTTCTTCTCCACTCGTTTGGGTTTTGGTGGAAGGAGAAGACCCTAAGAGAATACTTTGGCCTAATGATGCCCTAACGCTGCCATGGAAAGCCCTAATTACAGTCAGGGAGAAGCCCTAGACAAGGAAGAGAAAAGGTTTTCTAGGAGTGCCTACGCTGCCCTATGGACGCTGTCTTAGAGGAGGTACAAACATGCCCTAGCCGCAGAGAACAGAAAGATCTGGCCGCAGTCTTAAAAGGGAGCTCAAGCCCTAAAGTTCGTGGAATATAAAAGTTCGTAGGTGGCTTCATAACTCTGTATCGAATGCTCTCGCATCTCTGTTACAGGACGTCTCACATATGGTATGACCACAATCCCTTTTCGCATATGGTATGATCGAGTTCATTATAATCTCTGGCTCGCATAAGGTATATCCGTGTATGTCATAATCTCTGGCCCACATATGGAATAACCAGTGACTCGCTGAAAAGCACAGTCATGCTAGCATCAAATTTCCGTAGAACGTATGTAATTACAACACACTATAATACATGTAATATGGATCGTATACTTTGTGATTTGTAATTAACATCGCACTCATTGTATAAACTCGCGTTGCACTCTCTTTGCATTATATATTATCATCACACTGTGTATGGCATGGTATGGCAAACAACATGTATATACATGATATGGTAGACAATGTTTCTTTGACATGGCAGATAGTGTCATGGTATGGCAAACAACATGTATATACATGATATGGCAGACAATGTTTCTTTGACATGGTAGACATTGTCATTGTATGGCAAACAACATGTATATACATGATATGGCAGACAGTGTCATGGTATGGCAAACAACATGTATATACATGATATGGCAGACAATGTTTCTTTGACATGGCAGACATTGTCATTGTATGGCAAACAACATGTATATACATGATATGGCAGACAGTGTCATGGTATGGCAAACAACATGTATATACATGATATGGCAGATTGTGAACATGTATATGCATGGTATGGTTGATAGGATTTTGGTATGGCAAACAATATATATATATATATATATATATATATATATATATATATATATATATGACATGGCAAACATAGTATCCATGACAAGGTAGTCTCCCCAGTGACATGATATAGTAGACGTGGCAGACAGCTTGATGTATCACGATCCACAGTATGTATTCTTTGTTTCTCTTGATCGATACACTTTGTTTCTCTATAATATGGTTGGCATCAAGATGCTTTGGTTTTCTTTAGGATATGACATCAATTCACATTGCTCCTCTGTATGGGAAGCATCATTGTATGGAGAGACCTAGTTGCAGTTCATTGCTGGGCTAGGCCACATGCCATAGCCAGCAGTGGGGACCTGTTTAGGAGATGTGTTCATAAGCAGTCCTATAGCGCAACATGGTGATAAGTGCAACATGGTGATGAGTACAACATGGTGATGGGTGCAGCATGATAATGGATGCAACATCATGTTGGATGCAACATGGTGATCACATTAGAGAATCATTTGAAGCAGTGTGCCTTCACCTGTGATCAGATCTGCAATCCCAGTCGTCAGAACTATTGTGTCATCTTCATAGTGAAGATCTCAGATATCTGATCTTCTATCTTGTGAAGTCAAAGTGTTGAATTCTAATATATATATAGATATATATAAGGTTTCCTCATAGTCAATCCCTTCCTTTTGAGCATACCCCTTAGCCACAAACTTGACCTTGTATTTTTCAATATTGCTGTCCGCAGCATATTTGATCTTGTAGATCCATCTTGAATCTACCATAGATCTGTCTTGAGGCCTTGATACCACCTCCCAGACATCATTTACCATTATGGAGTTATACTCCACCACCATCGCATCTAGCCAGACCTGATGCTGAGCTGCCTCCTTGAAGCTGGCAGGCTCTCCATCCTGAGCTACTAACACCTGATACCTGTTTGGCTATTTTCGCTCCCTTTTACTGTTCCTTGGCTCTCTGATGAAGTTTTCTGCATCACGCAGAATTTGATGAAGTTCCCTACTGGTTCTTCCTCTGCCAACAGGTGCTTCTGTTCGCTCCTCTTCCTCATCCTGAGAATCTTCCTGATTTGAGGAAGGATTCTTCACTTCTGTTGGTTGAAGAGGCATGACCAACGGATCCTCTTTCGACTGCTCCTTGGAAGGCATTTTGCGAGATCTTCTGAAAGCTCTGTCCTCCATGAACTTTACATTTCGTCATATTACTACCTTGCTGCTCTTTGGAAGATAGATCCTGTATGCCTTAGCGTTCTCGCTATATCCTTCCAGATACCCCTTTTCTGTAGTCTGATCCAACTTCTTCCTCTTTTCTTCGGGTATGCGACAATATGCCAAACTTCCAAATATCCTGAAATGACTGACTTCAGGTGTCTTCCCAGTGAAGACTTTCTTTGGAGTAATCTTGCCCAATGCCCGATGAGGAGTCCTGTTCTGAACGTAGACAACTGTGTTGCATGCTTCTGCCCACAGGAATTTTGGCATATCCTAATCATACAACATGGCCCTAGCTGCTTCTACAATAGTCTTGTTTTTTCTTTCTGCCACCCCATTCTGCTCCGGATTGTAGGGAGCTGTCCACTGTCTTCTGATGCCCTCCTTAGCGTAATAATTAGTGAAGTCCTTATCGACATATTCTCCACCATTATCTGAGGGCAAGACTTTTATTTTCTTACCTGTCATATTCTCCACCAGAGCTTTGAACTCGTTGAATCGACATAAAACCTCATCCTTGGTTTTCAGAAAATAGATCCAAGTTTTCCTCGAGTGGTCATCAATGAAGGTAAGGAAATACTCGGCACCGCTGAGTGCTTTGACAGACATAGGTCTGCAGATATTCGAGTGTATCAATCCTAGTACACTCTTGGTCCTGTGGTTGCTCCTAGGAAATGCCGCCTTGGCATACTTTCCTAGAGTGCATCCCCTGCATACATCATCTCGTTTCGTACTCAGATCCGGAACTCCTGTTACAGTGCTCCTGAGAATTCTCAGAGCTCCATGGTGCCATTGGAGATTCTAGTTGTTATCTTTACAACCGATTACTTTTGATCCCGATCTGCACTTTCTTTTTCCAGCTCGGGTGTTTGACGTCTACCTTTTCCTTGATGAAGTAGACGTCATAGCCCTTGCCTTGTAGTTGTGACACGAAAAGTAAGTTCATCTCCAATCCTGGCACATGGAGCACATTTGTGGCACGGAACTGCTCTCCTGATTTTGTCTGAAAAACTATGGTACCCTTTCCTACTGGAGTACACTTTGCCTTGTTCCCCATGGTGATCTGAAAGTTCATATTCTCTTCTCGATATTCTGAGAAACACTCCCTGATTCCCATCATATGCCACAAGGTTCCACTGTCTATATACCATACTTCTAATGATGCAGCACTAGTCATGCACGCCACTTCTTCTTCCAACCTGGAAGCCAACATAGAGAAATCAAAATCTCTCTCTTGTGCAATCTTCTGAAAATCTTCGTGAGTCCCCTGAGGTGGATGCCTCTGCATTGTGGTCTCGACCCATAACTGATTTTCCCTTTCTGTATTTGATTACTTCCTCTGATACCATGTGAAAATTCTATCGCTGCAACCACTGATTTATTTTTCCTACTTATTTCATCATACGTTATTCATGAAATTACTTCAACAAACATTAAAATAAATGCTGCTGCAAATATCACACCGTAATACAGGGACAAACATATGCACACTTTGAGAAAGTTATTTTGGACTAATGTCCCTGGAAAAACCTAATGTGGGAAAATCGGTGCAGCAAGGGAGGATTTTATTATTCAGCAATTCTCTTGTACAAGAGGGTGTCAAATTGGCTTACCCACAGATAGAAAAACTTCCAGCACTTTTCTAAACCCAGCGCAGGCCCTACTGACCTCTGCTACAACCTGAAACCCTCTGCGTCAACCTGAAACTCTTTGCATCAGCCTATTGAGGCTCTGCGCAGCCTCTTTGGGATTTTGTGTCACTCCTGCAGCCTCTGCGTGGATGACGCAGGCCCTTCTGGCTCTGCGCAGTCTCTGCTGCCTCTGCGTGGCTTCCTCTGGCTCTGCGTCTGCCTTTTCTGCTTTGATCTCCCGTCTCTCTGTTCCATACTTGCTGCCTCCTGACTACTCTCCAGACCACTGGTTCAATTTCTCAACAAACCCCGCTCCAGAAATTGAACTGACTCGTCTCCTTTAGTGTGTTCTCCAAGTGCCCCTCAAGCCTCCTCTTATACTTTTTCTGTTGACATCTCAACGGCCGAGATTAAGTCCCTAATCAACAACTAAGATTAGATCTGGCTTGATCCATGTCTTTTGAACCATTCTAACATAGATTCATATTAATACACATTAATATTTTATTTTCCCTAAGTTTAGACTTAGGGACTCCATTAAAAATATAAATTATTTTAATGTCTCCTGATCTATTTAGAATCTGCCCAAACCCTTTCTAGGTATTGGAGATCTTATGTGCCCCAACCTCTCCACCAAATTTCGTGGCTAGAGCACATTCGATGCTACCCCAAATCAACAGTGACTACCTCGATGAAGCCTAGCTTTAAGAAGTTATGTGGTAGTGATGTCGGACCCGATTTGGGAAATGCCTCTAAGTTTCATAAACTCATACTAGCATTGATGTTCTTGGTGAACTCCTGGCTGGATATATGTTTTGCAGTTAGCATGTTGAGCTCATAAATGGATGAGCCTCACTGGATTGGCGCCAAGAATCTTTTAAGATATCGTCATGGTACAATCTCTCATAGATTGAGATACACTGCCGAAAAGTGAAGCTAGATGATTATTTTGATGCTGACTGGGCAGGCAGTGTGGAGGATCGCAAGAGCACTTCTGGGTGCTGGTTCTCTTTGGGTTTTGCTTCGATATCCTGGATGAGAAGGAAGCAGAAGACGGTTGTTTTGAACACCGCTGAGGCCGAATACATAGCCGCGAGTATGGCCTTGTGTGAAGCTGTTTGGTTGTGGAAGCTCTTCAGTGAGCACTTTGGACAAGTGCTAGCTACCACCATGATCTTCTGTGACAACCAGAGGGGGATTCAATTGTTGAGGAATCTCGTGTTCTATGATCGCTCCAAGCATATAGACATCAGGTACCACTTTATCTGGGATATGGTACATCAAAGAGCAAGAAGGCTCCATCACATTGGGACTGATGTGCGGGTCGTTGATATTCTGTCGAAGCCCCTGGGAAAGGTCAAATCATTGACTTTCCGAGAACGACTAGGAGTCGTGGAGAGACTCTCTCCTAAGGGTCCTGTATGATATGGACATTGAGCTCTGGGAGCTCCGGGGGGCTTGGGGGTACATCTTGGAGCGATGAGCAACCATAGGGTGAGTGGTTCAACCTTCCCCTAGTGGTCTGCTATGTAGGTAGGATGAGTGGTTCATCCTTCTCCTGTCTAGAGACAGTCATAAGGTGAGTGGTTCAACCTTCTCCTAGTGCTTTGTTGTGTACAGGGTGAGTGGTTCAGCCTTCCCCTGGGATACCCCTGGCGACATGTAGGCAGGATGAGTGGTTCATCCTTCTCCTACTGAGACATCCTACCCATGCAGTCTGGGACTCATGGGAAGTACCTCTCATCTGGCCAATGAGTAGGGAAATGAGGATAGGGACCATAGTAGTACCGATGGATGCATTGTGTAACTACCGTACTCCCTATGCTAGGATTGTATTGATCTGGGATCAATGAAATTGACTTCGGATCAGTAAGAGTGATTTGAGACACTCTCTATTTGGAACTGACTTCGGGTCAATAAGAGTGGTTTGACACTCTCTCTTTCGTGGAACTGATTTTGGATTAGTAAGAGTGGTTTGACACACTCTCTTTATTGGAACTGATTTCAGATCAGTAAGAGTGGTATGAGACTCTCCTTTTGAGACTGACTTCGGGTTAGTAGAGAATGGTATGATACATTCTTGATCACTTCTTCTTCATAGTTCAATAGAGCAGAGCAGTGCAGGGCACTTATGGCATAGATAGTACGGACTGGTAGATGAATTAGCAGATGGAGTTCTCCCTAGTTGAGAGGGAGTGTTAAAATTGGCAGCTAGGGCCAAACTCCATGCGAGTCTTCTTATTTATGGCAACTGATATTTTTCTTGGATTCCTCTCGTCGAGAGGTGTAGGATTGATCTAAAGATCATCCGATTCCAACATGTATTCATGGAGATATGAATTTATTTGTGTTATGGGACAATTCATCAAGGTCGGCCAACAACCAAATTGCCCCCACTTGTGTTCAACGTTTTAGTATAAATAGAGGTGGCCTCCTAGTCATTTAGACACTCATCTCTTGTGATCTTCTCCACTCATTTGGGTTTTGGTGGAAGGAGAAGACCCTAAGAGAATACGCTGGCTTAATGATGCCTTAATGCTGCCATGGAAAGTCCTAATTATAGTCAGGGAGAAGCCCTAGACGAGGAAGAGAAAAGGTCTTCTAGGAGTGTCTATGCTGCCCTATATTACAATCAATGAAGCCAGCCCTATGGACGTGGTCTTAGAGAAGGTACAACCATGCCCTAGCCACAGAGAAAAGAAGGATCTGGCCGCAGTCTTAGAAGGGAGCTCAAGTCCTAAAGTTCGTGGAATATAGAAGTTCGCAGGTGGCTTCATAACTCTATATCGAATGCTCTCGCATCTTTGTTATAGGACTATCTCACACATGGTATGACCGCAATCCCTTTTCGCATATTGTATGATAGAGTTCATTATAATCTCTGGCTCGCATAAAGTATATCCGTGTATGTCATAATCTCTGGCCCGCATATGGAATAACCGGTGACTCGCTGAAAAGCACAGTCACGCTAGCATCAAATTTCCGTAGAACGTATGTAATTACAACACACAGTAATACATGTAATATGTATGGTATACTCTGTGATTTGTAATTAACAAAGTATATCCGTGTATGTCATAATCAGTGTTGCACTAATCGGGGAAAAATCGCGATAATATCGTTTTTATCACGATTTTTTCCACACAACGATTAAATCGGACCAAAAAATCGAGAATTTTTTTTTTAGCCAATTTTTTTGAAAAAATCGTTGGCAAGTCGGGCAACGCGTGTTTAAAGAGAAAAACGCGATTTTTTTTTTGTTCATTTGGACAACAGAAGGCGCGCTGGGGTTTGGAGACTTGGAGACTTGGAGATTTTGGAGCTGAATCAACTAACTGGAGGAGAAAATCGAAGAGTGAGCTAAGGAGGAGACACATTATCTCCATAAAACCGGTATGGGCACCAACGTTTTGTGTTTTCATTGTTTTGTAACTTTGTTTTTGTTTTTTTTTTTATGTTTTTGGTTGGGTTTGGAATGGGGTTTTTGACATTTGTCCAATGTAATTTTTTAGTTTTTTTGGTTGGGTTTGGAATGGGGGTTTTGACATTTGTCCAATGTATTTTTTTTTAGTTTTTTTGGTTGGGTTTGGAATGGGGTTTCTTAAATTGTATGTAATTTTTTTTTTTAGTTTTTGTACAATGTAACATTGTAAATAGTAAAATACTAAATTGTAAGTTTGTAACTTGTAAATACTATATTGTAATCCTTATTTTTCCATAGGTTCACCGAAACACCATTCAAGTTTTCAACTTCAAAGTTCAAAATCAAACATGCCAAGGAAATTGGACCCTTTCTGGGAATTTGGTGAACCTGATGCTCCGAATGATAGAATAAACTTGTCTTGCAAGTTGTGTGGGCACCATATGTCTGGGGGGGTGTACAGATTGAAGTATCACCTTGCACAAATCCCTGGATTTGATGTAGGGCCTTGCACAGAGACAAATCCTGAACTCATCCGAAGAGCCATGAAAGCATTGGAAACTTTAGACCACACTAGAGAGGCCAAAGCAGAAATGAAGAGGCAACTAAAAAAGTCAGCTGAACAAGGAAGTGGCAGTGGTTCTACTGCAGCATCAACCAACTCGGTAGCTGCCTCATCATTTTTTGTTCCTCGAACCACACTTGGTTCACAGCCATCTATCAGTTCAATGCTAAAAAAACTGAGAAAGAACAAGCTAACAAGTTGCTTGCAAAATTTCTCCTTTGGAGTGATATTCCTTTCAGTGTTATAAGGAATAATCCATTTTTCCAGCCTGCTGTTGATGCTATTGCAACTGTTGGCCCAGGGTACAAAATCCCTTCTTATCATGACATGAGAGGCCGAATTCTTCAAAATGAAAAGCTTGACTGCACCAAAAGATTGGAGGATTTTAGGGAATCATGGGCACAAACAGGATGCACTGTGATGTCAGATGGTTGGACTGACCAAAAGGGGAGAACCCTTATAAACTTCTTGGTTAGTTGTCCCAAGGGGACTATGTTTATCAAATCTGTTGATGCATCTGCACAAATCAAAGATGCCAGAAGTTTATGTGATTTGCTGGATGTGTTTATTTTGGATGTGGGTGCAAAAATGTTGTCCAAGTCATAACAAACAATGCTGCAAATTATGTTGCTGCTGGCAGGATGCTTATGGACAAGCATCCTACTTTATTTTGGACACCTTGTGCTGCACACTGTATTGATTTGATGTTGGACATAGGGAAAATTTCCTTTGTCAAAGATATTGTTGAGTCATCCAAAAGCATTACAAAATTTATATATAATCATACATCTGTGCTTAGCTTGATGAGAAGATTCACCAACAACAAAGAGTTGGTGCGCCCCGCCATTACACGGTTTGCCACTAGTTTCATATCTCTTCAATCCCTCTTGAATTCTATGTGGGATGTGAAGAGAATTTTTCTTTCAGAGGAGTGGCGTGCTTTGCCAATGAGCCGCAAACCAGAGGGAGAGGGCATACGCAGACTAGTTTCATACCAGGAAGACTTCTGGGCGGGAGTGCAGGAGGTGTGCGCCATTACTGAACCTTTGGTAAAGGTTCTTCGGTTAGTTGATAGCGAGAAGCTCGAAATGGGCTATTTGTATGAGGCCATGGACAGGGCCAAAGAAACTATTCGGGCCTACTATGATGATAAAGGAGATGAGGGGTTTCAGAGACAACTCCTCCTATGGGGAGTGATTGATGAACGATGGAACAACACACTCCATCGTCTCATTCATGCTGCTGGGATTTTCTTGAACCCCACATTTTCTTACGCATGTGGGTTCGTATTTGATGTTGAGATCATGGATGGATTCTTAACCTGTGTCCAGAGGATGGTGCGGTCTCTAGCATAATGTACAAAAATCTCTAAAGAAATTGAGACATATAGGATGGCAGGTGGCACATTTGGCTTGGACATGGCTGTGACTAATAGGACGATTAAAATGCCAGGTATTTTTTAGTTTGTTTCAAATTTCATTGTCTCTTCAAATTCCATTTTTTTCTTATGTTTATTTAAAATTTTATTTGTAATTTTGTTGTAGATGCATGGTGGAGAATGTATGGTGCCAGGGTACCCCTTCTGTAAAAGCTTGCCATTCGAATCCTCAGCCAAACATGTAGCTCCTCAGGATGTGAGCGCAACTGGAGTGTATTTGAAAAATTACACAAGAAGAAGCGCAACAGGTTAACACTTAAAAATTTAAAATATTGCAAATTTCCAAATAAATTTTTGAATTCATTAAACAATATTTTTTTTATAATTATTATTTCATGATCTTTGTATAGGTTGGAGTCCCAGCAACTTAATGACATGGTCTACGTCTACTACAATCTTCGATTGTGGGTGAGGCAACTCGAGAGGACACCTGATATGGAGGCCATCTCATTGGATGAGATTGACACCATGCTGCATGGAGGGTTGAGGCTGGGATGCCTCTCATGGAGTCTGCTGATGATTGGTTAGTGCAGGATGTAGTGGAGGGGGAGGAGGAGGAGGAGGCAGAGGAGTTGGAGCAACATGAGGAGGAGGAGGAGGAGGAGGAGGAGGCGGAGGAGTTGGAGCAACAGGAGGAGGAGGTGACACCACCTGCCCAGGCTACCCCTACCACCAATAGAGGACGTGGTCTACCTCCTATAGCTCTTACTCCTAATTCTTCAGCTTCTAGAGCACAACAGACTCCACTGCCAACTCCACCAGCACCAGTGTCTACATCTAGAGGGAAAGGGAAAGCTATGGCATTTTCTCGCAAGAGGGGCAGAGGAAATCAATAGTATTAGACTTTAGTTATTTTGTTCATTTCATTGTATATGACATTATGACTTATGAGATACCTTATTATATTTTTTGTTGATATTTTGAGGCTGATTTGGGACTCAGGAGTTAGGACTTACTATTCAGGACATGATTCACTGTTATGTGTGATTTTAGCACTAGAAATGATATTAAACATCTAATATATTAGTTCTTTTATCATATTTATGTGTCAATGTATTTATTTTATGTTGTAGATGGTTTAGATATTAAAAAAATTGAAAAAAAATGAATATTTTTGTACCAAACGATTTTTTCCCGATTATTACCGATTTTTTCCCAATTATTACGATTTTTTCCGATTTTTCCCCCGCGCCGAAATTATCCTGATAACGATTAGTGCAACATTGGTCATAATCTTTGGTCCGCATATGGAATAACTGGTGACTCGCTGAAAAGCACAGTCACGCTAGCATCAGATCTCTGTAGAACGTATGTAATTACAACACACTGTAATAAATGTAATATGTATGGTATACTCTGTGATTTGTAATTAACATCGCACTCATTGTATAAACTCGCATTGCACTGTATTTGCATTATATATTACCATCACACTGTGTATGGCATGGTATGGCAAACAACATGTATATACATGATATGGCAGAGAGTGTCATGGTATGGAAAACAACATGTATATACATGATATGGTAGACAATGTTTCTTTGACATGGCAGAGAGTGTCATGATATGGCAAACAACATGTATATACATGATATGGCAGACAATGCTTTGACATGGTAGACAGTGAACATGTATATACATGGTATAACTGACAGGATTTTGGTATGGTAGACAATATATATATTATATGACATGGAAAACATAGTATCCATGACAGGGTAGTCTCCCCAGTGACATGATATAGTAGACATGGCAGACAACTTGATGTATCACGATCCACAATATGTATTCTTTGTTTCTCTTGATCGATACACTTTGTTTCTCTATAATATGGTTGGCATCAAGATGCTTTGGTTTTCTTTAGGATATGACATCAACTCACATTGATCCTCTGTATGGGAAGCATCATTGTATGGAGAGACCTAGTTGCAGTTCACTGCTGGGCTAGGCCACAAGCCATAGCCAGTAGTGGAGACCTTTTTAGGAGTTGTGTTCATAAGCAGTCTTATAGTGTAGCATGGTGATAAGTGCAACATGGTAATAAGTGCAGCATGGTGATGAGTACAACATGGTGATGGGTGCAGCATGATGATGGATGCAACATGTTTGGATGCAACATCGTGTTGGATGCAATATGGTGATCACCTTGGAGAACTAGTTGAAGCAATGTGCCTTCACCTAAGATCAGATCTGCAGTCCTAGTCATTAGAATTATTGTGTCATCTTCATAGTGAAGATCTTAGATGTCTGATCTTCTATCTTGTCAAGTCAAAGTGTTGACTTCTGATATATATGTACTATTGCTTTCTCTCTCTGCTGAACTATTGAAGAATATAAGAAGAATTGATTAAGGGTTTCCCCACATTGGGGTTTGTCCCTGGCTGGTGCCACATCTTGTGTCCTCTTGTCATGGTTTGTCTTCTGATGTTTATGTTTATGTTCTATCTGCACCTTACTGTCATGCTGATGTGATTGCTAATCTAGAATTGATATTGAGATAAAAAGGAAAAATTGAAGTAAATTGCTCCCAACATAGAACATACCTAAAATTAACAGAATTGGATTGGTAACCGATCTGTATAGCATCATAGTAACCAACATTGTTTCCACAACAAGGCCTTGACTGACAGCTCTATCTCTCATTAGATCAAAGCACAATGTTGGCAAGACCAATGACTATAGACACCTTCATCATTGTCTCTCAAGGTACATATCCACCCGGGTGTTCATTGAGTAAGATCTTCTAGGACTATTCTTATCTTGGGTTCCCAACCCTCAAAGAATATTGGTCCTCTTGCCTACTCTTGTCTTGGATGCCCTACACATCTTCAAAGAGCATCAAATGCTAGATGATTACCCAATCCTCCATTCTTTCTTCCAAAGTGTCCCTCTCAACTAGGGAGGATATCATGTGTTTACATTTCTCTTCATGGCCTTCACCTAGACTTATGGCTGTTAGTCCTGGTCTAGTGCATGGCACATGAAATAGAAAAACACAACTGTGACTGCTTTTTAATTAGGGGCGATCCAACCCAAGCTCCCTCTTGATCAGGTACCTGTTAGAGCTCCCTCTTAGCTAGGGACTCTCTTATACATCAGCAACTTCTTCTTCGTGGGTCCTCCAGTTGCTTGATCAACTTCTCTCCTTGATGTCATGAAAATCAGTTGAGCTTCTTCCTTGTAGGGCATCAACCATCGATCACTTTCCTCCTTAGTTTATCATGTCATTCCTTTCCTCATGGAAAGTGGCCTTCTTCATATCTGAAACCTTTGTTATATGACTACTTCTTTCTCATCATGCTTCTTCCATCCATCACATGAATGCTAGTTGTACTTGTAAGTAGCCCTGCATTATCCGGATATTATTCAAGAAATCAAAACATCATGTTAAATCAAATCATTCCTTATGAGATGATTCTTCATCATGACATTTACTTGTAGGAATCATCATCTTGCTCACATATTGACACGTCTCCTGAAGATATCCATTGTCAAGGGTCTTCATCTTTTTCAGACTTTCATCAGAGTCTTCATATCTTTCCGGGAGATTTCTTAGTCAAATCTTCTTAGTCTTTTGGATGTTGATTGCCTTCATCATGGTTGCATATCTCACGATCTCTTCCTTCCTCACACATTCCATTCCCAGGAGCTTTCAATCAGAGTTTCTAAATTGTAGTCAACCACCTCATACTTCATATGAGGACATATTGTGTTGATTTCATCTAGTGTGACTTATGCCTTCCTGCATCCTTTTAGAGGAGGAGATCTTTTTCTCTTGATTGTGCTTCTCAAGATAGAAGCAATGATCCATGTTACTTGCAACCATATGACATGACATTATAATATTAAACACAAGCATACATACCTTATTTTACCTTCAGGTCATCGAGGCTTCTTCCAACAACTTCCTTGATTGAAAATATCTTCAATCCCTTGATCTGCTTCATGTCATCACATCATCATCTCATGGATTCCATAAGTTGGAGTTCTTGTTGAAACACTTGCTTCCTCTCTAGATTAGTGAACCCTCCGATGAGGATTCCATTAGAGAATTTTGAGGATCTTGTATATCCCCAACTGGCAGATGTTTCCTTTTTGACTTGATGTATGATGGGCCTTGTCTTAGATGACTCTTTCCTTCTATGTCCACCGAGGTTCCCAAGAGCTCTATCCTTCATGTTTTGTTTGTCTTGGATTTTGTTCTTCATGATTCCCATGGTGATGTCACGAGCTATTGTTTCTAATGCTTCCATGATGCCACGATGCATCTTATCATCATTGTCATATCTTATAACAGAAGCTTATGATAGGACCCTTTTGTGAGGGATACCATTTCACTCATAGTAGAGATTTGTTACTCCCTCTTTCCTTGGCCTCTTTTCTTCAGCTTCCTCCATTAGTGGTATGAGCTTCTTTCTATAAACTTTCCATAGCATTGAAAACTTGCCTTTCCTTTCTGCACATGTTTTAGTCCTTTCAAAATTTTTGCCATCAACTTGTCTTTCTCTATTTAGCATAGAGACCATAAGTTGTCGAATGAGGTAACTTCCTTATCTCATGGATACTTGTTACCTTGTTAGTGCATTATAGATCAATGATGGTTATCTTCCTTCCTAGATCTTGTATATGAGACCTTATGAAGATATCCTACATCCTTTGATACCTTTTACTTTCATGTAGATCAGATTTCATGTGACCTTCTTCATTGCACATTCAGAGAATGAGTTTATCATCTTCATCACTTTGATGTCTCCAATATTGCTATGTGAGGGGATCTTTCATAAGTATCCCTTTCCATAAATTCATAGGAGACCTTTTGATATGTTTAATGACTTCAACTACTTAGAGGACTATGTCTATCCTCCTTCTTCATGCAAGGAATCTTGATGACCCATCAACCTATAGATGTCCTTGCAATTCATGAAGTCATTTAACCAAATTTGATTATAGAATGAAAAGATACTTACTTGTCATGTGAAGATGAAATCTTCACTTTGATTGCTTTGATGATGGTTGAAGAAGATATATGATAGCTTCTTCTTGAATGTGTGAAAATTCTATCGCTGCAGCAACTGATTTACTTTTCCTACTTATTTCACCATAAGTTATTCATGAAATTACTTCAATAAACATTAAAATGAATACTAGATATCATTTTTGGGATTCAACTGCGTTAAGTAAGTCATTCAAACGTATGACCATTTCCATGAGAGGTAGTCGTAACTGACTAATTTCTCATGATTTTTGAATAGTTCACTTAGCACTCATTGCATCGGGTGATGCTCACAGGGGTGAAGAAGTGGGATTGAAACTAGTGAAATGTGGAGAACGAATCACATAGCATCAATCATCACTTCCGGGGCTTGCACCCGGTAACCAGGACTTCCCAGGAGGTCACCCATCCCAGAACTCCTCTGGCTCAAGCGCGCTTGAATCCCAAAAATGATATCTAATATAATGCACTGCGTAAATCCCCCATACTTAAAATGAATACTGCTGCAGATATCACACCGTAATACAGAAACAGACATATGCATAAGAATTAACACATTGACATAGTTATTTTGAACTAATGTCCTCGGAAAAACCCAATGTGGGAAAACCGGTGCAGCAAGGGAGGATTTTATTATTCAACAATTTTCTAGTACAACAGGGTGCTGAACTGGCTTACCCACAAATAAACAAATTCTTCAGCACTTCTTCTGAACCTAGTGTCAACCCTACTGACCTTTCCGTGACCTAAAACCCTTTGCGTTAGCCTGTTGAGCCTCTGCGCAGCCTCTTTGGTCTTCTGCGTCATTCCTACAGCCTCTACGTGGATGACGTAGGCCCCGCTGACTTTGCGCAGACTCTGCTGCCTCTATGTGGCTCCCTCTAGCCCTGCGTCTGCCTTTTCTGCCTCTGTGCTGATCTCCTGTTTCTCGTTCCGTACTTGCTGCCTCTTGACTGCTCTCCAGACCACTGGTTCAATTTCTCAGCTAACCCCGCTTCAGAAATTGAAATCATTGGTCTCCCTCAATATGTTCTCCATGTGCCCCTCAAGCCTCCTCTTATACTTTTCTTGTTGACAAATCAACGACCGAGATTAAGTCCCTAATCAATGGCTAAGATTAGATTTGACTTGATCCATGACTTTTGGACCATTCTAACACAGTTTCATATTAATTCACATTAATATTTTATTTTCCCTAAGTTTAGACTTAGGGATTACATTAAAATATTAATTATTTTAATATCTCCCAAACTGTTTAGAATCTGCCCAAACCCTTTCTGGGTATTGGAGATCTCATGTGCCTTAGCCTCTCCACCAAGTTTCGTGGCTAGAGCACATCTAATGCTACCCAAATCAACACTCCCTCTTAGTGAGGACTGTGCTTTGGCAATATTCCTTACTGAGCATTACCCTGATCATCCGACATCGGTTCCTGTGCTGATGCTAAGACTTCCTGCCCAACATCCTCTACACTGCTGTATCCTGTATTGTTGCCCATGGCTCTGCCACTGCTGCATCTATACGACAACTCCCCCTGCATCTGTGCTGCTGCTGGTCCTTTCTCCCAACATTGCATCTGCACTGCAACTCCCTCTTCATTCGTGCTGCTAACACACGTTCTGAAAGGGGTTTTTTACCATCCCCATCTTTTCCCTGAAGTAGTCAAATTTTGACTTTCCAAGGGCCTTGTTGGGGATATCTGCCACTTGTTCCCCTATAGGAGTGTAGCTCAACTATACAGCGCCTCGTTGGACACAATCTCTGACAAAGTGACACAGATATCAATATGATTTGACCTATCATGAAACACTAGATTCTCAGAGAGTTTGATGCAACTCTGATTATCACACATGATCCTGGTCGCCTCCATATTTCTTCTGAATAGGTTTACCAACAGTTTTCTAAGCCATATGGCTTCACACGAAGCTGTGCTTGCTGCCATATATTCTGCCTCAGACGAGCTGAGAGCCACGAACTTCTGTTTCCTACTGCACTAGGAGGTTATTCCTGATCTAATGTTGAAACAGTACCCAAAGGTACTTTTCCGATCCACTGAACTTCCTGCCCAATCTAGATCAGTAAATCCACTCAACCTGATATCCTTCCCCTTGTTGTACAAGAGCCCATAATCAACTGTTCCCTGTAAATACCTGAGAACGTGCTTGGCTGCTGCCCAGTGAGCCCTCTTTGGTTTCACCATGAACTGACTGAGGGTGTTGACAACGTGACAAATGTCTGGGCTAGTATTGACTAGATACATCAAGGACCCTATGAGTTGTCGGTATAGGGCGGGATCGACATCCTTGTCTTCTGATGCATCAATCTTCTTCCAGTTGGTGATCATTGGCATAGCCATAGGTCTACAGTCTCCCATCCCAAACCTTTTCAAGATTTCTGTAGCATACCTTCCTTGCCCAAGGAAGATTTCTCCTTTCTGTTGCCAAACTTCCAACCTTAGGAAGTAGTGCATTCGTCCCAGATCCTTCATATCGAACTCTATGGCTAGATTCTTCTTGCAGTCCTCAATGAGTTTGGATGATCCTGTCAGAAAGAGATCATCCACATATAATACTAAGATAAGCGGCTCGTTCTCTACGACCAAATAGTAGAGATTCAGATCTGCGTCACTTTTGATAAACCCCATCTTCTACAAGGAACCATCTATTCGACCATACCACGCTCTCGGTGCCTGTTTCAGCCCATACAAGGCTTTGTTCAGTCTGCATACATGAGACTTCTTCTCATGAGTTTCAAACCCCTCTAGTTGTTCAATGTATACCTCTTCTTCTATTACCCCATTCAGAAATGTCGTCTTGACATCCATCTGATGGATCTCCCATCCCATCTAGGATGCAAGAGATATCATGGTCCTAATAGATGTATACCTGGCTATCGGGGCGAAGGTTTCCTCATAGTCAATCCCTTCCTTCTGAGCATACCCCTTAGCCACAAACCTGGCCTTGTATTTCTCAGCACTGTCGTCTGGAGCATATTTGATCTTGTAGATCCATCTTGAACCTACCACAGATCTGTCTTGGGGTCTTGACACCACCTCCCAGACATCGTTCACCATTATGGAGTTATACTCCTCTACCATCGCATCTAGCCAAACCTGATGTTGAGCTGCCTCCTTGAAACTGGCAGGCTCTCCATCCTGAGCTACTAATGCCTGATATCTGTCTGGCTGGTTTCTCTCCCTCTTACTGTTCCTTGGCTCATCGATGAAGTTCTCTGCGTCACACAGAATCTGACGAAGTTCCCTGCTAGTTCTTCCTCTACCAGCGGGTGCTTCTGTTTGCTCCTCCTCCTCATCCTGAGAATCTTCCTGACCTAAGGAAGAATTCTTCACTTCTGTTGGTTGAAGAGGCATGACCAACGGATTGTCTTTCGACTGCTCCTTGGAAGGCATCTCGCGAGATCTTCTGAAAGCTCTGTCCTCCATAAACTTTACATCCCGTCATACTACTACCTTCCTACTCCCTGGAAGATAGATTCTGTATGCCTTAGCGTTCTCGCTATATCCCACCAAATATCCCTTTTCTGTAGTTTGATCCAACTTCTTCCTCTTTTCTTCGGGTATGCGGCAATATGCTAAACTCCCAAATATCTTGAAATCACTGACTTCAGGCGTCTTCCTAGTGAAGACTTTCTCTGGAGTAATCTTGCCCAATGCTCGATGAGGAGTCCTGTTCTGAACGTAGACAGTTGTGTTGCATGCTTTCACCCACAGGAATTTTGGCATATCCTGATCATACAACATAGCCCTAGCTGCTTCTACAATAGTCCTGTTTTTTCTTTCTGCCACCCCATTTTTCTTCGAATTGTAGGGAGCTGTCCACTCTCTTCTGATGCCCTCCTTAGTGCAATATCAGTGAAGTCCTTATCGACATACTCTCCACCATTATCTGAGCGCAAAACTTTTATTTTCTTCCCAGTCAGATTCTCCACCAGAGCTTTGAACTCCTTGAATCGACATAAAACCTCGTCCTTAATTTTCAGAAAATAAATCCAAGTTTTCCTTGAGTGGTCGTTAATGAAGGTAAGGAAATATTCGGCATCACTGAGAGCTTTGACAGACATAGGTCCACAGATATTTGAGTGTATCAATCTTAGTACACTCTTGGCCCTATGTTTGCTCCTAGGAAATGCCACCTTGGCATACTTTCCTAGAGCACATCCCCTGCATACATCATCTCATTCTGTACTCAGATCCGGAACTCCTGTTACAGTGCTCTGTGCCATAGTTTGTTCAAGTCCTTGTCCCCATGACTGCCTATTAGTGCCATTGGTGATTCTAGTTGTAATCTATACAATTGATTACTTTTGATCTCGATCTGCACTTTCTTTTTCTAGCTCGGGTGTTTGACGTATACCTTTTCCTTGATGAAGTAGACATCATAGCCCTTGCCTTGTAGTTGTGACACGGAAAGTAAGTTCATCCCCAATCCTGGTACATGCAACACATTTGTGGCACGAAACCGCTCTCCCGATTCTGTCTGAAAAACTATTGTACCCTTCCCTACTGGAGTACACTTTGCCTTGTTCCCCATGGTGATCTGAAAGTTCATCTTCTCTTCTCAATATTCTGAGAAACATTCCCTGATTCCCGTCATATGCCACGAGGGTCCACTGTCTATATACCATACTTTTGATGATGCAACACTAGTCATGCATGCCACTTCTTCTTCCAGCCTGGAAGCCAACATAGAGAAATCAAAATCTCTTTCTCTTGTGCAATCTTCTGAAAATCTGTGTGAGTCCCCTGAGGTGGATGCCTCTGCATCGTGGTCTCGACCCATAACTGATTTTCCCTTTCTGTCTCTGATTACTTGCTCTGATACCATGTGAAAATTCTATCACTGCAGCCACTGATTTACTTTTCCTACTTATTTCACCATAAGTTATTCATGAAATTACTTCAATAAACATTAAAATAAATACTGCTGCAGATATCACACTGTAATACAAATCCAGACATATGCACAAGAATCAACACATTGATAAAGTTATTTTGGACTAATGTCCCTGGAAAAACCCAAAGTGGTAAAATCGGTGCAGCAAGGGAGGATTTTATTATTCATCAATTTTCTAGTACAACAGGGTGCCAAACTGGCTTACCCACAGATAGACAAATTCTTTAGGACTTCTTCTGAACCCAGCGTCAACCCTACTGACCTCTGCATGACCTGAAACCCTCTGCGTCAGCTTGTTGAGCCTTTGTGCAACCTCTCTAGCCTTTTGCGTCACTCTTGCAGCCTTTGTTGGCTCTGTGCAGACTCTGCTGCCTTTGCGTGGCTCCCTCTAGCCCTGCGTCTGCCTTTTCTGCCTCTGTGCTGATCTCCCGTCTCTCTGTTCTGTACTTGCTACCTCCTTACTACTCTCCAGGCCACTGGTTCAATTTCTCAGCTAACCCCGCTCTAGAAATTGAACTGACTGGTCTCCCTCAGTTTATTCTCCAAGTGCCCCTCAAGCCTCCTCTTACACTTTTCTCGTTGACAAATCAACGGCCGAGATTAAGTCCTTAATCAATGGCTAAGATTAGATCTAGCTTGATCCATGACTTTTGGACCATTCTAACACAATTTCATATTAATTCACATTAATATTTAATTTTTTCTAAGTTTAGACTTAAGGATTATATTAAAATATTAATTATTTTAATATCTTCCACACTGTTTAGAATCTTCCCAAACCCTTTCTGGGTATTGGAGATCTCATGTGCCTTAGCCTTTCCACCAAGTTTTGTGGCTAGAGCACATCCGATGCTACCCCAAATCAACAGAATGATCTTTGTTCGAATGAGAAAGCCTTTTCTTAATAGAAAATGTTTCTCCTTTTGATAGGGATGATTTGCTGCTTCCTTGGATGGTCTTCTTCTTGGATAGGGAAATGATCCTTGCTTGATTACAAACTTGAAGATGACAATGCCTTCTTCTCTTCAATATGTTCTGCGTTCTTTTGTAGAGTAGGTAAGGATTGCTTCAATCTTTTCCAAGATGATGAGATCTTTATTTCGAGGTCCTTTGAGTTTCATAGCTTTGTAGATATCGTGAGTCTTGGTGGTCTTTGAATGATGGCGAAGGAGACACGCCTATTTATAGTGGTTATGTCTCCTATATTTAGCCGACGTGTCAATGTGAATCGATGTGTCTCTTTTGTTGAGCCGACATGACATTTATATATGCTTTGAGGCCGACATGACTCTCTTCTTCATCGTTTAGCTTGCAGATTTCTTCTTGTGCTTGTCTTGGAGGATTGTGCTTGTATCGGAGGGCCTTTTAGACTAGTATACATTTACACATAGGCTCAAGAAGAGCTCCTTATACATGACTTTGACTCTTTGACTTTCCTAGACCTATGAAATGAGCAAGAAACTCATTCTTATAATAAATAATATTTCTTTTTCTTGACAAGTACAAAGATCAAAATTACATTTGTAAATACCGAACCTAGTTACACTTTTCTTCAACACATGGTACAACATTAGTTGGAGTTGAAGGCTGAAATTGTTTTTTTGAGGTTGCTTTAATAGATTTTCATTGTTTTCACGAGTCTATTTATTTTTTATGTACTTATTTTCTATCATTTCTTTGCCTCATTGCTTTTGGCATACTTGTGTTCTATTTATGCTTAATGTTGTGACTTGCATGTTTTAGTTGATAGATTATTACTCTTTTTGGTGTATCAAAATGTTGCCTCTAGAGCTCATTACGGTTGTAGGTGTTCTTAGGGTTGAGGTTGGTAAGTTGGACTTTAAAAAGAGAGGTGGGATATAAATAACCACATTTGTGTCTATTTCAAAGTATAATCACCATCCATTTTGTATTCATATATTTCTATTTCTAAGTGTTTTCCTGATTTAATTTGATACCATGCTTTATTTGTTTGAATGGAAAGATCATTTCTTTGGGCTTGTTTTTATACTTTGATGATTTGCAACCTGAAATTTGATCATTAGTGTCTATTGTTCTTAGATAGATCATCTTTGGGTGATTTATGTCATATCAATTCACTGAAACATTATAGGCATGCTATCGATCCGTGTATATGGGTAATCGTAGGAGAAAATTTTCCTCTTACATTGCAGCTTGCTAGCAAACAACCCTACCATGATCCATGTTACCCACCACCAGTGGGTGTCTCCATAGGAAAAATTTTCTCCTAGATTTGTCTTCAGTCGACAGCCAACAACCAACTACTTGATAACTTTGATGTGCTACTTTTCTTTGCTATCTATGCCAGCCATTGTGTACCCTTGCTCATCTGTCATGATCGTATATTTGAATGTGGGCCATCCGAACCTAAAGGTATGATTTTTCATTATGTAATTGGGTGTTTATGCTTGCTTTTCTTGGGCACACTTGGGCATGGATTATTTGGGTGACTTGGAAGGAGGAAGGACTTTGACTGTGTTGAAGAATCTAGGGCAAATGTGTCTAGTGTGATTCTTCGTTACTTGATAACAATTTGTGGAGTATTTTTACTTTTTCTTGTTGGCTTATTCTTCTTCTTCTTCTTATTAGTGCATGTGTGTGTACTTCATCAAACTGCTACCAAAACATAAGAACAAGAACACAAGATGTTGGCTCTTTGCTAGGGCCAAAACCTCTCTTCTCTTGAGAGGAAAACCCTTTAGTGAATTTCTCTTATTGAAGTTTCTATTGATCAATGCCAAACCCTAGACCCTTGACTAGAAGATCGTCCAAGCACAAGTCAAGTCCTTTCAATATCACTTCCTCTTGCAACACTTCGTCCTCTTCCTTCCAACACTTTGTCTTCCTCCCTTTGGCACTTCTTCCAGCAACTGTAGAGACCTTAGATTGTGTGTTCTAGGATGAACCTTGACCTTTTCTTCCTTCGCTTGAGATGGAGTCTTTCTACCTTAGGATGATGACCTTATAGCCTCCCAACTGAGCCTTCTTTTCTCTTGACAACTATTGCAAACTTAGGGAAACAACAATGCAGCCCTAATTTTTCGCACGTGTGAGGGTTTCTCTTCCACCCTTCGCTTGCATACCCTTCTTCCACGCTTGAGAGAGAGGCCTTGTAGGCCTAGTTTGCACCCTAAACAATGAGATATGGTGAACTGTAATTTTCTGCTGTCATAACCGCAGGGACTGCTTCTCCTTTCCTCACACGTGTGGCTGTAACTAGCCCTTTAACACTTCGGTTTTATCCTTCCTTTCTTCGCTGCCTTGGAGACCTTCTTGTCTTTTTGGTGCCCTTTTCCTTGCCTTGTACCTTCGCAGATTTCAGAGGAATGCGTTGTCATTTTGAGGGAGTGGACAACCTCTATATATAGAGGTTTGTCCCTCCTTGTTAAAATTGGAAACTAGGGCCAATCTCCATGTGGGTCATCTTATTTATGGCAGCTGATATTTTTCTTGGATCCCTCTCATCGAGAGGTGTAGGATTGATCTAAAGATCATCCGATTCCAATAAGTATTCATGGAGATATGAATTTATTTGTGTTATGGGACAATTCGTCAAGGTCGACCAGCAACCAAATTGCCCCCACTTGTGCTCAACGTTTTAGTATAAACAGAGGTGCCTTGATGGCCATTTGTACACACACTTCTTGTGATCTCTTCCTCTCCACTTGTCTTGGGTTTTGGTGGGAGGAGAGATCCTAAGAAGACAATGCTGCCCTAATGGAGAAGATGCCCTAAAACACAGTAATGAAGATGATGCCCTAAAACGCAGTCATGGAGAGGATGCCCTAGCTCAACGATGTCATGGAGAAGGCATGCCCTAGATCTGAACGCTGCCATGAGAAGGAAGAGGCTTGGACGTGCCCTGGCCGCAGTGAAGAGGGGCAGCAAAATGTAAGCCCTCAACACAGCCAAGAAAAGGGTCTTCTGTCTAAGAGAGTTTCAACGCTATCCAAGGAGCCCTAGAGGAAGCCCTAGCCGTAGAAATTAGGAGGACGTTTATAGCCCTATGGACGTTGTTAAGAGGGATATGCCATGCCCTCATCCACTATGCTAAAAGAATCAAGGACGTAGTCAAAGGAGGTCTTAACTTGTAAAAGACTTTGTTGTCATGAGGAAGCTCTACTGCCTAAACTGCTGATCTAAATCAAGGCAGCCCTAAACGCTGTCTTTAAAAGATGTTCTAGCCATAGTAGGAGGAGAGTCGTAGTAGCCATTAAGGGAGAGGTATAGCTGCTGTAAAAGGAAGGTCTGATCGCAGTCATAGGAGGCCTATTTCAGCAGTCAAAAGAACCTCAACCACAACAAGAAAGAGACTAATCAGCGTGTACATTTGAGAGTTGTTTCAGGGGTCAAATTAAAGGGCTGAACTGCTTGCTGGTAGGAGGTTTGAGTGAGCTCTTGCTAGAAGGATATCAACCACTCTATAGGCTGTCATAATCATGTTCTAAGGATAGTTGTATGCCACTTGAATGCCACTGTAATAAGAAGTGAGCATAGACATAGTTCAGTGATTGTTTAGGGCTTGAAGGCTACTTTGAATTGTAAAGGAAATGATATTTCCTTGGAGATCAATTGCAGTCAAATCTGGGCAGATTTTAAGGACTATTAGGAGACTGCACCTTGGACCTGTTATAGAGTCTAGCTGCTCTGCTAGGCTGTAAGCCATAGCAAGCAGCTAAGACTGGTGAGTGCAATGGCATGATGGATGCAACATGATGGGTGTAGCATTGGGTGCAGCTCAATGATGGGAGCAACACTGTGATGAGAGCAGCTCAGTGATTGAGTGCAACACAGTGACAAGTGTAGCATCATGATAAGGTGCAGCAGTATGATGTGTGAAGCATGGTAATGAGGTCCAGCATGATGATTGAGTGCAACACAGTGAGGTGCAGCACAATGATGAAGTCACCTTGGATTAGTGGAAGCAGTATGCCTTTTACTCAGCTCAGATCAGCTACCTCATATGCTATCTTCTTAGAGAAGATCTCTGCTCTTATTTAGATAAGTCAATATGTTGACTTCTGATGTATATGTACTATCTCTCTCTCTGCTGAACTATTAAAGAACATATATGAAGAATTGATCAAGGGTTTCCCCACTTTGGGGTTTGTCCCTGGTTAGCGCCACAACTTGTGTCCTCTTGTCTTGGCTTGTCTTCTGCGATTTATGTTTATGTTCTATCTGCAGTTTACTTTAATGCTGATGTGATTGTTACTCTGGAAAAGATATTGAGCTAACTATGAAAATTGAAATAAATTGCTCTAAGCATAGAACATACCTAAATTTAACACCCCTTTTAGGCCAACTTGTAGCTTTGAGGCCGACTTGATTTTCTTGTTGCAATAGGTGCTTTTAATGGTACCATTGCTTCTTTTGATGGTGTCTTTGCTTGGAGGATACTTGACTTTGCTTGGAGGTGTCTTCTTTGACTTTTATACATGAATATACATAATGTAACATACCCTTAAGGTATTCAACATAATTCTTTTGACTCTTTGACTCACCTATAGCACTTTGACATGTGCTAGACCTACTTCAATGAGCAAGAAACTCATTGACATATATTATAAAAATAATATTTCTTTTGTTGAATAAATACAAATATCAAAAGTACATTTATGAAGACCGAACCTAGTTACATTTCCTTCAACAGACTGTACTCTTGTTCCCTTACCTCAACTGGGGGGGTTAATCCTGAATCCTAGTCCCTTGGGATCTCCTTTATTGGCTATTAGCTTTAGGAGTGACACTAAATGGGAAATTTTGGTTTTCGCTGCGTGGTCCTGCCTCCTTGTACCATATATCTCACTCCCCTCTGCTCATTACAAGCCCTTTTGACATTTTCCCTATCTGGGTCCACATTTGTCTATTGGGTCCACAAGGTGTTAGCATTCCTTTCCCCTTTGCCCACACATTGGGTGGGGTCTGGAATGATGCCCGAAAGGGTGATGCAGCTAAAATAAAGATAAAAGCATAATAAGACCACATACAACATGAAATATACCACAAAATGTAAAAGATGGCTGGGACAATAAAATTTTAGCACATGGGCAAAAGCCAAACATGAGCTCCACCCCTTATCATAAGCCATCACCCTGGTTCCTAGGGCCCATACGAGTGCCCCTTGCATCATTAAGGAACCCATGAATGCCCCAACCCCTAGTGGGCGATGAACTGCCCCACCTTAAGGGGGTAATCACTGCTGTATCTTACACTCATGCTCTCATCCCCTTGAGCCTCGAGTAGCGAAATAAAGAAAAATAAATAAAAGGAAAAAGGCATATGAAGAAGAGTGGAAAAGCAAAGGTCGGGGTGACTCATGTACCACGATCGTTTCCTCCTACATTCATACACCCAAGGTGTGGGCCTCCCTCATTAAAGCTACCCTTGTACCATGGCATGTGGCTTGGAGCCTTTCCCTTTCCCCTTACTCTCTTCCATCATTATTTCACATGACACCTGCCATTTGAAGGGCATACCTTGGACTTGTCATTCCCTTAAAGGTTGAAACCATTGAATAGGGTCCTTCATTAACCACTTCTACCCAGGAAGGTAACACTAATACATGTTCAAAGCCCCAAATTTGGAAGGGAAACTCACTATGAAGTCCTCACTTTTGCCCTTGATTAACAAACTTATTTACTCAATTACACTAATGAATGATTGTATTGAAAGGTAAGGAGACACATTGGATCTTATATAGGATTGCAGGTGGGTTTTCATCTTGGACTTAGCATCCCTATATATGATCCAAGCCTTCCAGAGGATCATAATGGCATTTGTAGGGAGAGCGTTGAGAGACATGAGCCTCCATTCATGCAGAGCATTAATTGCCACATCACAGGCTTGTTTAGCACCACCATTTTCTTGTTTGTGCTCTAATTATTCGAGATGATGATGCACTTGGACCATGTTGCCCCAACTGGCTAAACATTGCACCCAACACTTGGCAGCTGATCCAGGGCCTAAAGGAAGTTATGTCTTTCCTAGTGAGACATGGAGGGCATATGCCATCTTCTAGCCCTCATTGACGGAGCATCAACTTGATTTTGAGCCACTTGGAGACCCATGAGACCCATTTGGAGCCCACAAAGCCCAAATAGGAGTTTGGAGATGTTTTGCAACATATGCAAGGTATCACCCTCTTCATTATTTTTGAGGCCCTTTTTCATATTTCTAGCACAAGAGGCCTCAATGCTTCCCCTCTAGGCCTCCACTCATGCATGACGTTAGCCATGCGTGGGCTTAGGAGGAGAACTTAATTCAATTTTAAAGCTATCATGGTTGGCTTGTAACCATGGGTGGGTTACTTAGCATCTTAGGCATTTGGAGGGGCTTTGTCACTTAAAATTTGAACCCATAACATTTGTATAAATAGATGGGAGCTACTCTCATCTCAAATCATCATCACTTGGATTTTTGATCTAGCTAGAGAATTCAGGCCTACAATTTGTGGATAGTTTTGGAGATTTATGGATGAATTTTAATGTTTGGATAACTTTGTTTCATTTTTGGAGCTTTTAATTGGCATTGTTATGGATCGATATGTTCTTCACTATCTTGTAGGTGCTCTTTATTGATGAATTTATGATTTTGTCAATGTCTAATGCATGGAATATTGTCTCATGGTTACTAATGTACCCTAATTGTTGAAATATTGTCTAAAAATTGTCACTATTGGGAAATTTTGCATGTATTACTCAAAAATCGTGAATGAATGAATCCTCCTAGGGGATTAATGCATTTTGTCCTTGAAACTCCATTAACAAGCATCAACGAAGTGTAAATATCTAAAGAGTTAGTGAAATCCTATACCTTTAGGTCTCCTTGAAGAGCGAGTTACCTATATCGAATTCTTTCATGACTCCTAACTTCCCAATTGCCAGACACTAATCTTGAATCCTTGGTGGTCATCAAAAATCAAATAATTTCTCTTTCTGAGCCCTATTTTTTTCATCCCTTTAAGGATAGGGAGGCTCCCCTAGGGCTTGGTGTGGAAACTTTTGGAGGAGGACGTTTTGAATTTTGTTTGGATAGCATTATTTCTTAGTGTCTCCTCTAGGGATTATCAAGATTTGGTGGAAATCCCATAGTGAATTCTCCATAGATTTGATGCCCTAGCCATCTCATCAAGAGGAAGCCCTAGATGCTAATCCTTCAAATTGGGGATTCTTTGAAGACATTTGCTTTAGTACTTGTTGAAGTAAATCATTCATCGCGTTTTCTCTTATCTACATTGATCTTGGATGCACTCATATCTCGTTATCTATCTCAACTCTAGGTCTCGCGTAACTATCTTTCAAAGGAGTTTTTTGTGGAAGGTCCTACTAGCTTCTCCCAAAGCTCATACTTCTGTTGAACCCTTCCACTGAATGAGCCACCTTCTCTCACTCCAAACCTACCATAGATACACATCTATCACAAGTGAGTATTACTAGGACTCTTCCCTTTGATGAAAATCTAAGAAGAGTAGGGTACTTATGCTATGGTGACAGTGGGCCTTTGTCCCAAGTGTTGTTGTGCCCTCTAGCTTTTGCCTATTCACAAGGCCTGCTAGTTTGTGTAGCAACAATCCACAGATAGCTAGCCTCAGATGCCTCTCATCCTTTTATTGGTCAGTGCACTCATTGATCTATCCTTCTCATCTGATAAAGGTGGGTAATCTATTGTGAAGTGCTTTAACTGCTTTTACATTCAAGTGCTTTCTTTTAATGTTTAGGGCATTCTAGTATGGATCATTGGTTGAAATTGAATTATAGACTCCTATTGGATGTGTACTTGTTGTTGAGAAATGTAACTAGTTTCGGTCCTCATAATTGTTGTACTCATTTCAATATGTATCCTATGTAACAAACAAGAAAAAAAAAGAAGATTATTATTATTAAAGCA
This sequence comes from Pinus tabuliformis, assembly GCA_031772625.1. Classification (NCBI taxonomy): domain Eukaryota; kingdom Viridiplantae; phylum Streptophyta; class Pinopsida; order Pinales; family Pinaceae; genus Pinus; species Pinus tabuliformis. The sequence goes on along the minus strand of CM062819.1, from coordinate 1,380,631,649 downwards.
TGGGTTTCATGCTCATTATTGATGGTCTTTTAGCTCAAAGCATGTTCTTTGTGGTTCTAGGGTTTGTTAGGTCTGAGGATTTATTGTCATCAGTCAAAGGTCACGTTCCATCAAGACTCCGGGACGGGGAGACGCAAGTGTGAGGAGACGCACAAGGGGGACGTGTGGGAGTACTCTCAAATTTTAGGGAAATTTAGGGGGACGTCGGGTTTATAATTTTTTGCCTTATATATATATTCAACAATGAAAGCATAAATACAATGATACATACATAATTGAATTAAATAATGAAATACATTGATCCATACTCATCATCCTTACTAATGCATACATGATTCATCCATAGACCACGAGATTCAATAATGAAATATTCTGATCCATATTCATTATTCATTGTTCACCATTCTAGAATCTACATTGATTTAAAAATTAAATTCATCATTCATCATTCTAGATTCTAAATTGATTTAAAATTAAAATTCATCATTCATTATTCTAGAATCTAATTAGTACTAAGTAAAATAGACTAATAGATACTGAAATCTGAAGACTGGAATAGTAAATTGATATAACTAAAACTCAAAAACAGTGGAGTGATGAGTCTAAAAGTCACTCTAAAGTACACAGAGGGCTTGATGCTCTTGATTAAATACTAATTACATACCCTTGTACATGACAAAATGCAATGTAAACATTGCAATCCATCGAATTCTGAATTCTTGAAAAACTGTTAAGTATACTCGATTTTGATTGAGATCTAAAATTTTACCTTCTCCATATGTAATCTAATGAGGTCGGAACCACTCTCAAACATCCCAAGTCATTTCATGGTAATGTTAAAAATTTAAGTAAAATGATGAAAATGAAAGATAAAGGAGAATGTCAATTTTACTTTAAGAATTTAACATTACCAAATTGCATAGCATTAGTAGGGCAATATGGTCAAAGACTAGGTTTCCCCCTGTCATAAATCATTGTTTACAAGCAAATTTAAGGGGGGACACGTAGCCCATTTTGAGGGGCGATGTCCAGGCGTCCTCCTTTTAGGGAGTCACGTCCCCCACACCGAGGAAACATCCCCCCCTGCATCTCCTCGTGTCTCCCTAAAAGGGGGACGTGGGGAAACATTTCCTCGGATGTCCCCTCATCTTGGGTGTGTGGGGTGTGAGGGGTGCGCGCACCCAACCCAGGGGATGACTCCCCGTGGAACATTGGTCAAAGGAGTCAACATCATATTTATAAGACCCTTCCAGGGAATTTGTAATTGTAAAAAGAATTATTTTTGAGTGTAGAAAGTCCTAAAATCTCCAAGAGTACAAGTTGGCCTTGGGATCCTCAAGTCGGCCTAAAGGAGGTAATTCGATCCCTTGAGAAGGCTATATAAAGAGCAATTCAACTTCATTTAGGGACACACACTCACACAAGTTCGATCTACAAGAAAGAGTTAGATCTATAACTGGGAGAGGTAGAAGAAGGAGAGTGAAGTTTTAGGAGAAGCTGGAAGGATGAAATTTGTTGTTTCCGGGCTTTATCTCTCTCACATGTGCTAAGAAGCTAGGGTTTCTGCAGCCAGAAAGAGGCTGAAGTTGTAGGTTTGAATTGCTAGGGAGCGAAATTGTTGCTGGGAAGCATAATTGCAGGAACAAGTTACTAGATAGAGTGAGGCCTTGCCTTGACCTTGTTGACCCCGGGGAGAGATGTTTTGCTCTAGGAAGGTCTAAAAAGGAAGATAGATTAGGGTTTCTGTAGCAATTGTTGGGACGAAATTGCTGGAGGTCAAAGTTGTTGGGTCAAGTAGCTGGGGTGATGTTGGCAGGTCGAAGTTGCAAGGAAGAAGCAGAAAGGTTTAGAGGAAGGCCCGACTTCGTACTGGGAGAAGGAGTTGGTCAAGTGATTGGGTCACTGTATCTTATTTGAAGCAGATTCTAAGAAGAGAAGAGTTTCTGGGTTTTCCCCTGGACAAGACCCTACATCTGTGTCCTCTTTTGTTGTTGTTGTTTCTTGATATTGTTTGATGAAAAGATCTAACCAAAAAACATAAAGAAGATAACTAAAGATTCAAAAGCAAGTATCAAGGATAAAGAAAATAAGATATTATAGCTGCCACTTTACATTTTCTAACATGGTATCACAACAAAGGTGAGCAAGGAAGGCAACTAAAAGGACACTAGAAAAAGTTATTTTCAAGGGGAAGGGAAAAAGGAAACTCTCAAAGCCTGAATAAGAAGACTACAAGAAAGAATATCTCTTGAAGAAATCTAAGACTCATTGGTGGAAGACCCTTTGATCTAGGGTTTCTACATTGAAGAAGGACTACATCAATCTCACAAGGAGGAAGTCTACTTGAAAGGCATCAATCTTGGAAGTTGTTTTCAAGGAAGTCTCCTCAAGGATCTTGAAGGCGTCAAGAAGGTTGGAGACATCATCAAAAGAAGTCTTTGTATTTAAGTAAGTACTTTACTATCTCATAATGGTTGAATCTTCTAGTCATGTAAGTTCTTTCTGTAAGGAGAGAAACAAGCTCATTGGGGTAGTAAACTATGTAGCATGAAAAAATAGGATTGACTTGATACTGACAGAGCAAGAAGTGATGGAAAATGTCTTTGGACAAATTATTAAGCCAACAAAAGAAAAGACACAAGTACTAGAAAAGTACAAGAAGGGGAAATAAGGGCATAAAGGATCATAATCGAATCAATCAAGGATTCTCTTGTTCCATTTGTGGCAAATCGAAAGACTTCCAAAGCAATATATGACAAGCTAGTGAATTTGTACTCTGTGAGGGCAACATGTCAAAAGAAGTATTTGCGAAACAAGCTATATAGAATGAATAAATCGAAGGATGAGGATATGGCATCCTTCCTCATGAGAGTCTCTCAGTTAAGAGACCATTTGCAAGGACTAGGGGAGCTGATCATTGATTCAGAGGTGACCATATGTGTTCTAAATGCATTGCCACTGGAATGGAGCAACCTTGCAACAAGTATCTACTCCAAGAAAGATTCAACTCCCTTTGATGAGTTGTGGGCACAATGCATACTAGAATAGTCGAGGATCAAGGTCAAGGATGACATTGGATTTGATGAGAAAACTCAAGCCTTTCTAGCCCGAGTCAAGAAGATGAAGAAGGGAAAGTTTGGCAAGTCCAAGAAGAAAGATATGTCCAAGGTTCAATGCCTCAAGTGTCAAGAATTTGGACATTACAAGAAGGATTGGCCAAATCAACAAAACAATAAGAGAAAGGATAGGAGCGAAGCTCATGTAGCCGAAGATGTGGGAGAACTTGAGAAGAAGGAAAAGAAGGAAGAAGTGAAGGATCTCTACTATTAAAGAAGGTTCATTATCTTCTAGGTTGTTTATGAATATTCTCTTTTATTAGATGATATGTTTTGCGTAAGCATCATAGGATAGAAGCATATGATAATAGCATGTTTGGAATTTATATGATTATGTTGAGATCATCTAGGATAGAATGTTGGACCATTTTGCATAGTTTCCACCTAGATATTATCTAACGTTATGTTATAGGTTGTCATCTTGCTGAAATGGATCATCAAGATTTGAGAAGTACCATCATTTTAAAAATCCTTGGGAAGAGCATTATGATTGAAATAGTCTGTATTCTATATAATGTGGAATCATGTTGGTAAAAAGGGATGAAGGATTGCAATATTATATGGATAGCTAGATGGTTGGATAAAAGCATAGGAATGCATGTTGATGTTTGGATAAGATTCATGTATATGAGAATCTTATGGAATATAGTTGGTTATGAAAGATATGCTTAAGTGTTTATGATGCTGGAAAAGATTAGAATGTGACTTACTTAAGATTGTATAAAAGATTAGGACTTTCTCTATAATATGATTAACATCTAGTATAATCTCCAGAAGAAAAGTTGTAACTTGGTAATCAAGTTCGATCCTTGGGCAGCCCAATGCAAGAAGGAGAATTCAAGTGGAGATGGTCGTTGTTGATGATAAAGTCACCGTGGTGAGGTAAGTCTATTTCTTTTATGGTTTGGTTATGTAGCTAACATATTATTATTGGCTGTAGGGAAAAGGATGTTGCAGGAATGGATGATGACAATGGAGGCAAGGTCAACTGTATGAATGAAGAAATATTGAGGGAAGCTCAATATATGGTACCTGGAAACTATGAAGACAAGATGAGTCCATCTTGGGAATGAAAGGGTAGCTGGGCGAGAAGATGTGAAAATTTCAAAACTGAAATCCTATTGCAGCAGCTGGTATTATTTCTTCTAACTGATAAATTAATTATTTAGTTTATTGCTACGACAACATCAAAATAAACACAATGCAACCTTCACAAATAAAACTGCAGAAATAAAATAGTGTTGGAATCTGAGAAAATACTAGCACACACACACACACAAAAATAACACCGTTATTTTTGGACAAATGTCTTCGAAAAAACCCAACTTGGGAAAACCGGTGCATTAGTTGAGGGCTTTTATTATTAAGCAGCTGTGAAAATCTGAGTACAATTTAGATGCACAAATTGTCAATCCACTACAGGAGAAACTGGCCACAAAAATTAGTGAGACAAATTTTGTCTCACTCAACATTGATCTAGCTCTGAAACTGGCTCTGGATGGGCTCCACGAAACCGATGCGTCAGCCTCTGCGTCAAGTTTGCGCAGTCATTGTTACGCTCTACCTAGAACTGCAATTGATCAAGCCGTTTGCCTAATCCAGCCTATGAGAATGACTTATTGGCCCCTTCTGGGAATTTTCCCGGCCTCTAGCAACTAAATCGACCCTCTGTTTGGCCAAATCGAACTCTGTCTCTGAAGCTTGTGCACAACCTCACTAAGGAAACTCGACCCTCCTACAACTGACTCTTCGGATCTAGAAAAATATCCTCTGGATTCACTGTCCCTGACCCTCCCTCACTGCTTTGATCTTTGTCTCTTCGACAACTGATTGTTGCTACTCTGGAATTCGATCTGCCAACGAAATCGAACTTCTAGTGTTCTGGTGTGTCTTCTTCGAGTGCCCATTGACTTCCTCTTATAATCCTCTGTTGAGACTTGAACGACCAGGATTAAAACTTAATCAATGGCTAGGATTATCTAGGAGTCAATCCGTGTGAGTTTCTAGATGATTCAGACCTTGACTTAATTTATTTTGATTAAGTAACTAGTTTTCCTAAGTTTAGACTAAGGAAACATTAAAAAATAGGTTAATAATCTAATTAAGTCATCTCTAGGTGGAATTTCCAGAAACGATTTATAGGTTTTGGAGATCTCATGTATTCTAGTCTCTCCGCCAAATTTCAGGGCTAGAACACATCCGATGCTAACACAAAAACTAACACTCCCTCTTAGTGAGAACTATGTTCTCTCTAGTGCTGCACATTCTGTCACAACACCCTATCTCTGTATCACCTCCTGTCACGTTGCTGATGTCTGGCCACTGTCACTGCCTGCCATTACCTACCAACCACTGCACAACTTTGATGCTGCTCCTATGTTGTTGCTGACCCTGTTGTACTGTTGTTAACACTGCATCTGCATTGCAACTCCCTCTCATTTGTTGCTACTGCAACTGAGAAACATCCAAAATACTGAATCAACTGTGTTCAGTATGATGCATCTGTCACTCGAGTCTCTGACTGCTACTAGCCTCTGCACTCTCTAAAGAATCTGCACTGCTGCTGACTCTGCACTGTGCCACTCTGCACTGTTGCCAAGTCTACACTATGCTACTTTGCACTGTTGCCAACTTCGCACTGTGCTCCCCAACACCTAACTGCTACTAATCTGCAACTATCGCTTTGGAATTCTGACTGCACCTCTGACACTGATCCATCCTACTACTAAACACTGTGGGACCCCCATAGCTAGGTAATGATACATGAGGTGTACTTCTCAGTGGATCCTACCCAACTCTGTAGCTCTGTGGCTACAACTCCAAGTCACCCCACCTCAATCATAGAGGTATGGCTGCCACCGTCGCAAAGTCTTCCTCCAACCTGGAGGACAACCTATCGATCTTTGCAGAAACTGCCTGTTGGTCTTGCTTCTATGACTTGTCCTTCTTCCTTAGAGGACACTGCGTGCTGTAGTGACCCAACTCACCACACCTGAAGCACTTGACCTTTGACAAGTCCTTCTTCTTCTTTTTCTGTTCCCCTTGCCCTTGATTGAGACCCTTAGATGCGAGGGCCACATTCTCCTCCTCCTTCACCACCTTCGATCTACCGCTATTGCTACTGCTGCTGATGGAGCTCTTTCGCAGAGCTCGTCTCAACTCCCTCTGTTGCAAATTGGCCCACATCTTGTCCCAACTTGGCAAGGTATCTTTGCTCAAAATATTGTGGACAAGTACCTGCGAATCCTCTGAGACACTGTCTAGTGCCAATTGCACTAGCTTTGAAGGTTGAGGCACTACCCCAACAACTGCAAGCTGGTCTCAGACCTCCTAAATCCTGGTGAGGAAGGGATCTATGCCTTCCACCTTTTGCATCCTTATGCATCTTAACTTCTCTTCCAGGAACATCTTCCGCTGCTCGGAAGTACCTTGATATAACGTGGAGAGAGCATCCCACATTTCCTTCGCTGTTCCCTTGTCAGCCACATGTGAGACTATATGGTCTTAGACTCTATCCAAGATCAACTGCTTCGACCTTGCCATCTCCTTCCTGTACTTTTTCTACAACTTTGCATCCCGGGGAACTGCCACCACATTATCAATGTAGGCTTTCAAGCCATATTCATCTAGAAGGAAGGATATCCTAGCCTTCCAGATGATATAGTTGGAAGCTCCATCCAACCTATCCTAATATCTAAGCCCTGTTGTGGCCATCTCAAAAAAACTATCGAAAACTCCCTCTTTCCTTCTGCTTGGCTGCTGCTCTGCTACTCGCACTCCCTTCTGGAGTGAGAAGATCTGCTAGTTGCTATTGCCAATCTGCCTAGAAAAATTGAACTTCTGAGACTCGAATTTCACTGAGAGAAATTTTCCCTCGTGTGTATGCTTTTCTCTTCCACCCGTCGTTGATTTTGCTGCTGTAAAACACTTTGCATCTAACCAAGGAATCTGCTCAGCGAAAATCTGAGCTACAACTACTCCCTCTTACCGCTGGAATCACTAACCTAGGCAACTCGAATTTTCTACAACCCTGCAATTGAAAATCAAATTCCTACCTTAGCAATTTGGCCTGCATGTCAAGGAACTACACTCCCTAAAGAATTTTGGCTTGTTGCTCCCTTTGAGCAGTGAAATTCTTTCCTCTGCTTCTGAGCTTCCTGGTTGATCACTTATGCTCTGATACCATGTGAAAATTTCAAAACTGAAATCCTATTGCAGCAACTGGAATTTTTATTCTAACTGATAAATTAATTATTCAGTTTATTGTTGCGGCAACATCGAAATAAACACACTGCAACCTTCACAAATAAAATTGCAGAAATAAAATAGCGCCAGAATCTGAGAAAATACTAGCACACACACACATTAAAAATAACACCGTTATTTTTGGACAAATGTCCCTGGAACAACAAACTTGGAAAAACCTGTCTAGCAGTTGAAGGTTTTTATTATTAAGCAGTAGTGAAAATATGAGTACAATTTGGATGCACAAATTGGCTATCCACTAGAGGAGAAATTGGCCACAAAAATTAGTGAGACAAATATTGTCTCACTCGGCATTGATCCAGCTCCAAAATTGGCTCTGAATGGCCTCCACGAAAGCCTTGCATCAACCACTGCATCAACCATGCGCAGTCACTAGTATGCTCTACCTAGAACTGCCACTGATCAAGCTGTCTGCCTAATCCAACCTCTGATAATGACTCGTTGGCCCCTTTCAGAAATCCTCTCGGCCTCCAGCAACTGAATCGACCCTCTGTCTGGGCAAATCAAACTTTGCCTCTAAGGCTTCTGCATTGCCTTTGCGCAGCGTCACTGAGGAAACTCGAACCTCTTGCAACTAATTCTCTAGATCTAGAAAAATCTCCTCTGAACTCACTGTCCTTGCCCCTCACTCACTGCTTCGATCTCTAGCTCTCCGACAATTGACTGTTGCTACTCTGGAGTTCGATCTGCCAATGAAATCGAACTTTTGGTGTGTCTTCTACAAGTGCCCATCGACTTCCTCTTATAATCCTCTGTTGAGACTTCAACGACCAAGATTAAAACTTAATCAATGGCTAGGATTATTTAGGAGTCGACCCATGCGAGTTTCTAGATGATTCACACCTTGACTTAATTAATCATGATTAATTAACCAGCTTTTCTAAGTTTAGACTTAGGGGACATTAAAAAATAGGTTAATAATCTAATTAAGTCATCTCTAGGTGGAATTTCCAGAAACGATTTCTGGGTTTTGGAGATCTCATGTATTCTAGCCTCTCCACCAAATTTCGTGGCTAGAACACATCCGATGCTACAAAAACTAACAAAAGCTATCTTGAAGGTCAAAGGAGATCACTTTCAAGAGGAAGCCATGATCAAGCTTGAAGTTTGGGAAGGCTTGATACAACGCCTTCGTGTCATAGATGGAAAGTGATGAGCAAGAAAGGTGATCTGGATCCTATCACAAGAACGAAGAGTGGAGAAGCTTCCATGATACCTTGAGAAGAAGCAGGCTCGATGTAAGAGATGTAAAGGAAAGAGGTAGCCATGTAGCTATGAAGATCAAGTAGGTAATACTCTCATGAAGACAAGCTGTGAGGCTTCTGGTGTTGGCTTATGTTATTAAAAGAAAGCTTGGAATCTCCTCCGGATCTAAGAGAGAGCAAAAAAAGTCTTTTTAAATAGGAGTAGGGATTTATCCTCAAGATTAATGGAGAATAGGGATACACTCTCCTGTTTGAGAGGGAATGACATTTGATATGACATATGTGTTCTTCACCTATGTGATGAAGAGACAATGACGAAGGATTGGATAAGCATCTGTGGTTTCCTTGAGGAGATAACTTCCAAGAAGGGAAAGGGACTGCCAATCTTTGAGGATGGGACAAGAATCCAAGAGAAGAGTGGTCGAAGAGGACCAATATTTTTTGAGGGCTCAGGTATGGAGATCCAAAATAAGAATAGTCCTAAAAGAACATACCTTGTGGACATCGAGATGAAGTATGTGGCTTAGAGAGGTAGTGCGGTATCGCACATAAAGCCTCCCAACATAATGCTCTTGAATAACGAAGCGCTTGTCTAGTTAGGCCTCAGTGACAGTGCTGGTCATGATGATGATGGTTACAATATGACTTATCAATTCGACTCTTCTTGAGAACTCTTTAGTTTGAGATATGATGTTGTACTAGTTGTACAATTATGAATACCTCCCTAGTTAAGAGGGAGTGTTGAGAAATGTAACTAGTTTTAGTCTTCATAATTGTTGTACTCATTTCAATATGTATCCTATGTAACAAACAAGAAAAAGAAAAGAAAATTATTATTATTAAAGCATGGGTTTCATGCTCATTATTGATGGTCTTTTAGGTAAAAGCATGTTCTTCATGCTTCTATGATTTGTTAGGTCTTAGGATTTATTGTCATGAGTCAAAGAAGTCAACATCATGTTTATAAGACCCTTTCGGGCAATTTGTAATTGTAAAAATAATTATTTTTGAGTCTAGAAAGTCTTGGAATCTCCAAGAGTACAAGTCGGCCCTGGGATCCTCAAGTCAGCCTAAAGGAGGGAATTTGACCCCTTGAGAAGGCCATATAACGAGTAGTTCGACTTCATTTAGAGATACACTCACACAAGTTCGATCTACAAGAAAGAGTTTGATCTATCGCTGGGAGAGGCAGAAGAAGGAGAGCGAAGTTCTAGGAGAAGCTGTAAGGACGAAATTTGTTGTTTCTAGGCTCTATCTCTCTCACACGTGCTAAGAAGTTGCAGGTCTGAATTGCTGGGGAGTGAAGTTGTTGCTGGGAAGCATAATTGTAGGAACAAGTTGCTGGATAGAGCGAAATCCTTGTCTTGATCTTCTTGACCTTGGGGAGAGTTGTTTTCCTCTAGGAATGTTCAAAAGGAAGATAGATTAGGGTTTCTGCAGCAGTCGCTGGGACGGAATTGCTTGAGGTCGAAGTTGTAGGGTCAGGTAGCTGGGCTGTTGCTGGCACAAGAAAGTTGCAAGGAAGAAGCATAAAGGTTTAGAGGAATGGCCGACTTCGTACTGGGAGAAGGACTTGGTCTAGGGATGGGTCATTGTATCTCATTTGAAGCAGATTCTAAGAAGAGAAGAGTTTCTGAGTTTTCCACTGGCAGGGTTTTTGCCCTTGCTGAGAGGCTACATTTGTGTCCTCTTTTGTTGTCGCTGTTTCTTGATATTGTTTGATGAAAAGATCTAACTAAATAACAAAAAGAAGATAACTAAACATTCACAAGCAAGAATCAAGGTGTTGACAGTGCTGGACCCGCCAATATTCAGGGGATCTCCTCGATATGAAGTCCCAATTAGGCCTCACATTGTTTAGTGTAGGAGTCCCATCCTGTATAAAGGCTTGGTTGCCGATTCCTTTAAAATTTTCCTTGGCTCTAATTGTCAGTAAGAGAGAGGGATGCAATGGTGCCTTCAAAAAGCAAGAAGGTGTGCCTGGTGAGTGTTCAGTTGTAAATGTGTCAAGGTTCTTCTACCGCGGAGAGGGGAGAAAAGTGAGCCTCTAAGAGAGAGGTAGTAGTACCACCCAAGAAGAGACACACATGAACCGGAAGGATCCGTCTAACATCCAACAGAATAGTCCATAGAGGGTGCGACGGTCGTTACAACCAACAAATGGAGAAAGGTCTGTCTAATATTTCACAGAATAGTCCACAAGGATGGGACAACAATAACAACCATTACAACTCATTCTCAATAAGGTAAGTACTAAAAGAACTGAAATAGTTCAACTATTTTAGCATATGTGAAAGCAAACATGAAATACAAACATCCACAGAATATTCTTACAAACATTCATAATCCATGCATGAAGAACGCACTAGCCTTGAATGCTTTTGTTATTAAGTAAAAGTTCCAAGACACATGTTTATAATGTACATCACTAGCTCTAGTAGTGGAGCATTGAAGCCACTCCTTGCTCCCCAAACAACTAGCTTATCTCTCTAATGATTTGTGGGAGGAGCCAAGGTGAAAAGTCTTCTGTTCATACAATGAGGGAGTATATATAACCAAGGGTGACTCTTTGAATACCCTCATGACTGTTTGACTTCCTATGACTTTTTAACATACATGACTCTTCACATTCCATGCATGTCCTTTGGATTTCCACTTTACAATACATTTTGAATACAATATACATGATCCACTAATGATGTGGCATATGACCACTCATGACATGACATGGACTGCTTGATGATGTGGCAATGTCAACCCACTACTGCTGCTAAGTGCTGAATGTCTTCTTGAAGATGCTTTTCTTTTCACCTCTGCATGGCTTGGTGATGAGGAACCTTCAATGATCTCAATTCTTGAATAGTGGTTGCAAACTAGCGTCCCTTCGCTTTCTCTTGATTGATCAACTTGTAAGTTCAGCTGCAAGAGAGTATTTGAGCATGCTTCCCTCTTTCTTCTCCTTCTTCATCATCTTGCCATGACATTACAAGGAACTTGTTCTTGCAATTCACTCGTGACGAGATGACATCAATCCGAAAACCCCCTAGTCTAAGATGATGCATTTTGATCCATCAAATGAGCTTAGAACAAGTGCCAGACTAGGAAGAGGGACTCAGTGACTGCACAGTTTAGGCAGGGAAGGGGGAGCCATGAGCCTTGAGACTGCGCAATGCGCAGTTCAGGCTGGGCTGAAGCACAAGATTGCATAGTTTTCGGAGCCAGTGGGACAAGCTGAAGGGATGGGCACTGCGAGAGCCCACTATGCACTTCTGGGAATCAAGGAAGGCTGGGCTACTGCGCAGTTCAAGGGCTTAGGGGATGAGCTTGAGGCTTGAGGTTGTGAAGTGTGCAATTTAAGCCTGGGTGGGGGACATGATTGCAATTCTGGAGGTCAAGGCTAGGGCTTGGGCACGGAAGCTGCACAATGCAGCAGTCCTGGGAAGCAGGAACTACACATTGCACAGGAACTGCACATTGCACAGTGCCAAGCAGTAAGGTCACAACTAGAGGATTGAGACTGCGTAGTGCACAGCTCAAGAGAGGCCCAGTGGAGCTATGTTGTTCGGTCGGGGAGTTTTTTCGAAAATGGCTAAGTGTGGGATCGGTGAGATCGGTGTGAACAGTGATGAACTTTGACTGTGATCACACACTTAGAATATTTTGACGACACGACAACATAGATCATCTGAACACATGAACAAAGCATTTCCCTTTGTGTGACAACTTTACGACAAGTTATGACAAGTGCGACACTTAAGATAGACCTTGTAACGACCGTGACGACACTTGTGTGACAATGCTCAAAACTTTGGAAATGAGTGTGACGAGTACTTACAAGGTTAGAACAACTCATTTGCCCAAAGAGGACCTCTTAGAACCAATAGAATGGGCTTACACACATGATGTGACAATCAACATGTTAAAAGACGACAGTTTACCCAACATGCAAAAGGGAACAAAATACTTCAAGAAAGCTCATGAAATAAGCTTCGGTGTTTGCGACAACAATGTACAAGACCAAGGAAGGCTCTGAAATTGAGTGTAAGCCAAAATTTTGGAGGGTGTTGTAGCAACTACAACACTTGGCGACACACTAGTTGAATTCCAACTTCTCTATCTCAGTTAACTTCTTCTGTGCAGGGCCTTGGTTCTTTAGGGAGTATTGATTCATCATGCAGATTACTTTGGTCTTCCCACTTACCCCATGAATAGACATGGTTCTGTTTATGCCTTCTCGGTTGAACAAACCATAAGATTCAACGATATCACAATGTTTCGAGTTGGGAAAGGTAGTGTAGCTCTTGAGCTTAAGATTTCCAGATTATAATTTTTCGTCTCTGGTGTTGCTTTGCTGCTAGTAGGCTTGGATAGTACCCTATCGGAGTCACGTAGGAACACAAACATTGCTATGCTTCCAACAAGCCTGGATAGTACCCCGACAGAGTTGCTTGCTTCACGTCTCTGCGTAGGAAGCCTTGCTCTTCTTTCGCCTTTATTTATTTATTTTAACAAGGACTGTGCATCGACACTTATTTATTTTCGGGCAGAAGACAGATCCCGACTTATTGAGAGCATAAGAGGTTGTTCCTTCAGAGAAGCATATAGAGACCTCTGATTTAGGTTTGCTTGTTTAGATTTTTCCCTTCTCCGCTTCTACTGATTGGATAAGCATGAGAACACCGAAACACAAAACTGATTGTGGGCATGAGGTTTCCAGAATAGACATGGGTTCATGGTTGGATCAAAGCTCTCTTTATAGATGGATCGTATTTTTTGTCGGAACTTCATCGGCCAAAAGATATAACCAACACAAGGAAGATGGACAAAAGATTAGCCAAATGTTGAAGTGTCACAAGACTCTTTAGAGTTCGACCACACACATACTAAGAAGCCACAACATGTTCATGCACAACACTTATTCACACGACGAAAACAAAACCAAATTCAAACAAATGAAAAAGAAAAGACTATGTACACAGTGTAGGGCACAACCCCAGATCTTCATTGGAAGTAGTGTTTTAAGTCTTGGCCATTGACAGGGAGAGAGTCAATCTTCCCATTAAGTGATTGAAGACGATAAGTGTGCTGGCCAAGGCTTTCGTGTATTGTGAACGGTCCAATCCACAGGGACTGAAACTTAGTGTGTTTGCCTTTGTCCTCGTGGGCTTTGTCCCACTTCAAGACTAAGTCACCCACACTAAAACTATTCTTCCTTGCAGACTTCTTGTCGAACCACCTCTTGATACAGTTTTGATGAAGTGAAAATTTTTCTTTCGCTTTTAACCTTTCTTCCTGTAGCTTGTGAAGGGTGTCCATCCTACGCTGTACTAACAAACATGGCTTGCCTTGAGATTCTTGTGACAGTTGGAGGGAAGACAAGTGGATGTTGGGTGTGAGGATGGCTTCCTTTCTGTATACTAGGAAGTGAGGGGAGGTGTTTAGGGAAGGCTTCGACATGACTCGGTCAGCCCATAAGGCATTTACCAATGCGGATTGCCAGTTCCTCTGTTTAAAGAATATGGTCTTCTTAATGATACAGATTAAGTTCTTGTTCATAGATTCAACAAGACCATTCCCATGATGATAATAATTAGCAGAGTGTTTCAATACAATTCCATTTTCCAATGTAAAGTCATAGAGTTTTAGCGATGAAAAGTATGTTGCATTCTAAAAAGCAAGCGAAGTAGGAATGTCGAACATGGAAATGATGTTCTGCTGCAAAAAGCTAATGACTTCCTGATCATTCACCTGTTTGAGTGGAACTGCTTCTATCCACCGCGTGAAGTAATCTGTGGCAGTAAGAATGTAGTGGTGCTACTTTCATGAGTGCAGAAAGATTTCTCCAATAAAATACAAGCCCCACTGTTGAAATGGTTCTTCTACTGCGATAGGCTGCAATGGGGCGACTGACTTCTTATTTTGGTCAGCACACCTTTGACAGACTGGATACTTACAAGCGTAAGCATGAGCATATCTGAATAATGTAGGCTAGTAAAAGACGACCCGCATGACCTTATGTGTCATTGTGTTGCTCGCTAAGTGTCCCCCAGTTGGTCTGTCATGGAGATCACGCAATAGCTTCACTGAATCATGTGCTTCCAAACACCCCACGCACCAATTGGTAGGATAATGCTTTAAGTCTGAGTGGCCTCTCTTGCTGTGCAGAAAAGTGGGAGGGCACGGTGTCGTGCTCAAGGTATTGGTGCACATCAGCGTACTAAGAGTTTGTGTTAGTAGTGGGGGAGGCTCGCTCGATGTTGTACATTTCAATTTCTTGCTCCCGTCTTGAAAAATCTTCTTCTTCTTCCTTTGCGTTCACTGCTTCTACCATTAGTCGACAAAGACCATGGCCCTTGATTGTGTGAACTGGTTTGATCTCTAGATCATATTCTTGCAAACTAGTCATCCAGTTCGCTCTCCTTTCACCCAACTCTTGTTGAACGAGCAGTGATTTGACTGCTGGGTGCAGAACAAAGATAATGCAATGATTTTTCAATAGATAGGGCCAAAAGTGCTTTACCACCTTGTACACTGCATAAGCTTGTTTATTCACGGTGGGTTGTTGAGTTCGGGTCCTTGCAGACTCGCGCTCATGAAAGAAATAGGTCGCTCGTTGTTTAGATCATACTTTTGTGTGAGTACAACGATGAGAGAAGTGTCAGAAGCAAAGGTGTAGAGCAATTTTTTTTTATTGAAATCTAGGCTGTATAATGTGGGTGCTTCTGTGATAGCCTGTATAATACGAGAAAACACATCCTTTTCCCTTTTATCCCTTTTATAGATTGCATCCTTCTTCACCATCTCCTGTATCGGCTTAACAATCTGAGCATAGTCGGAGATGAACTTGCGGAGGAAATTGATTTTCCCCAAGAAGGACTGCATGGCCTTTTTGTTCAATGGGAAGGGAATCTCGTGATTGCTTTGACCCTGTCTGAGTCTTCCTTAATCCCTCTTTTGGCAATAATGTGGCCCGTGAGATTACCCTCATACACTACGAAAATACTTTTCTTGGGATTTAAAGATATCTCGTACTTGCGACATTGCTCGATTTTTTTTTTGAAGTGGCGTATGTGGTCTGACCTCTATTTGGAAAATGTTGTTACGTCGTCAAGATAGACCACTACGCTCTGTCCAATCAGCGCGTGGAATGCGATGTCCATAGTGCGTTGAAATGCTGCACCAACATTGATTAACCCAAATGACATTCGCCTGAATAAGAACATGCCCCACTTCGTGTGGAAGGTGGTTTTAAGTCTATTAGTTCCTGAAACCAGAACCTGGTTGTATCTTGAGTAATCGTCTAGCAAAGAAAACATTTCTGACCTCGATACTATTTGTAGTATTTGTTCCATGGACAACACGGGGTAATTGTCCTTATCCGAGGCATGATTGAGATTTTGGAAATCGACACACAAGCGGATTTCCCCAGAGTTTTTTCTTACTGGGACCAAATTTGACACCCAAGTTGAGTGCCACACTCTGTATATGATTTGGGCATCCAACAATTTCCTTAACTCTTTCTGAATAAGAGGCTCAAGTGTTGGATGTACTTTTCTCAATTTTTGTTGGAATGGCTTGGCTCCTTTTATTGGTATCACATGCTAGATGATTCACATGTCATAAGTTTTAAGCTCATCGTACGTCCACGCGAACACATCTCGGTACTACTTGAATAGGCGAATAAAGGCTTGCCGCTCTTGTGGTGTACAATAAGTACCAAGATTGACGTACTTTGGATCCTTTTTTGTTCCCAAGTTAATCTGCTCGTATGACAATGTGGAACTGTGGGTTTTAGCATTAACAAGTCCCCGAAATTGATTTTGCAGGTCATACAACTTCTCCAATGATACCACACCCTTTGGGAATAGATTTCCTTTACTTGCACTCGCTGCATCCTCCAATGCCTTCTCGTGCTCGTCCTAATCGATCACTGCGTTCTTGAAAACGTCAACATTTGCCATGAATTGCAGTATCTGCTAGTCATCATTGAAAACACGTAAATTAGTGATATTATCAGGGACAAATGACTTATATGTTGATTTTGGGTAGCATCGGATGTGCTCTAGCCATGAAATTTGGTGGAGAGGCTAAGGCACATGAGATCTCCAAGACCCATAAATCGTTTGGAGAAATTCCACTCAGATGAAGAGTTATTAAAATAACTAATATTTTTAATGTGTTCCTAAGTCTAAACTTTGTAAAATAAAAATATTAATGTGTATTAATAAAATATAGGTGAGAAAGTTCTAAGTGATGAGGATCAAGCTAGTTCTAATCTTAGCGGTTGATTAGGGACTTAATCTCGGCCGTTGATTCGTCAACAGGAAAAGTATAAGAGGAGGCTTGAGGGTCAGTTGACACACCAAGAGAGATCAAGAATTCGATTTTCGGGGGCGAGATTTGTTGAGGAAATCGAGTTAGTGATCAAAGTTGCAGTGAGGGGTAGTTCAACAAGGGATTTTCATTCGAGGCTGAAGAATACATAGCACAGAGGTAGTGTAGTGCCGAGAGAGACAGTGCAGGCCCTATAAGGGTTGACCCAGAGGATGTAGAGCTGACGCAGGTGACGGAAAAGCTGTAGAGGTTGATGCTGGGCCTCAGAGGTAGCGCTGAGGAGATTCTGTGGGGTAGACTAGGAGTAGATCAACAGATTCTGCGCTGGGATAGGGTGACGTAGCTCCTGGAAGAGTGACGCAGTTCTTGAGTAGTGCTTGGAGCAGCTTTCACTGTCCAGCATCGGGAACAGCCGGAGTCGCTGTGGGGTTTGATCATTCGGTTGCTAATTTGCAGGAATATCTGTCTCCGGATAGAGGTACTACTTCCGAGGATATTCTCTGTTGGGTGAGCCATTTCTGGCACCCTAGTTGTATTCACGAAATCTACTTAATAATACAAACCCTCTATATGCTGAACCGGTGTTTTATCGAATTGGGTTTTTCCAGGGACGATTGTCCAAAAATAACGGTGTCCCTTGTGTTATTGCCTCAGTTGATTTCAGTGCACGATCTGTATATTTGTGAAGGCTGCAATAGTGTTTACTTCGATGTTTATGCAATTAAATAACATGTTAATGTAAATAACAAGTAGGAGATTGTAAACCAATAATTGCAGTAGGGGTTTCTGATGTGTTAGAGTCAGGAATTTTCACATTATAAAGAATTTCAATAGAAAAACCATCCCTTAATGGTGACAACCTAGCGACAACATTTGCCAATGCATCCGCAGGCGTGTTACGCATTCTAGGAACAACAATGATGTTAAAAGTGTCAGACCAGGAGGTAACTCAAATCAATTCATGTTATTCATTCAGGTTGTTCATTATTATATACAAGAGGGAGTGACTGTTCAGTTCATCTCTCGGTGACTCTCCATCTTTTCTATTATTTATTTACATTAATTATAGTTGTTCACCCAATCCCTATGATTAGGTGTCAACATTCCCCCCCTTAATCTGAAGGGATGTTGGTGAGTCCAAGCATCGTTCTGAATCTTTCAAGCTTTTCTCTTCTAAGCGCTTTGGTGAAAATATTTGCAATTTGCTCATTAGTGGAACAATGGCAGAGATGGATTGTTTTGGCCTCAACATGATGTCGAATCAGATGATATTTAGTATTGATGTGCTTCGTTCGATCATGGAATTTTGGGTTCTTGGCCAACTTTATTGCCGAGGTATTGTAAATCATGAGTGGAGTCGATTGTACTTGTTTTACTTGCAAATCTTCAAAAATTTTCCTGACTCACACAATTTCTTTTGTTGCCTCAGCTGCTGCCACATATTCTGCCTGTGTTGTGGAATCTGCTGGAGCTAATTATTTGCGTGATTTCCAGGAGACAGCTCCTGATCCAAGACTCATAGCATAACTTGAAGTAGATACCCCATTTTCTTTGTCTCCATCGAAGTCTGAATCAGAGTATCCAATCAAGCTGAAGTCGCCCACCTATGTATATTTGATTCCAAAGTCTTGAGTCCCCTTCAAGTACTTTAGTACTCTTTTTGCAGCAGACCAATGTCCCTCACAAGGCTTTTGCATAACCCTGGAGAGGATTCCAACGACAAACGAAATGTCTGGTCTGGTAGTAGTTAGGTAGTTGAGACTTCCTACAAGCTGTCTATACTTTGTTGCATCCTCAAATTCTTTTCCTTCAATGGATGTGAGCTTGAAGTTTTGTTCCATTGGAGTAGTCAGAGGATTGCATTCAGTCATGCCAAACCTGTTCAACAGATCTCCAATGTACTTCTTTTGAGAAAGGAATATGGACTTCGGATGTTGAGTTACTTCAATACCAAGATAGTAATGAACATAACCCAAATTGGTCATTTCAAAACCTTTCCTTAATTCCTTTTTTGTGGATGCAATGTTGCTTTCATTGTTCCCTGTCATCAAAAGATCATCTACATATATCACAAGATATACAATTGTTTTGCCAACCTTCTTGACAAAAAAAGTTGCATCATCAAGATCATAATGTTTGAAATTGAGTGTCAAAAGATGCTCAGTTAATTTTTCTTACCAGGCTCACGGTGCTTGTTTGAGGCCATACAAGGATTTCACAAGTTTGCATACTTTATGGTCATGTCCTTTCACAGCAAATCCTTCACACTGGGACATAAAAACATTCTCTTTTAGATCTCCATTCAAGAAAGCAATTTTTACATTCATTTGATGGACTTTCCAACTGTTCTAAGCTGCTAGGGCAAAAAGTGTCTGAATGGTAGCCCATTTTGCTGTGGGGGAAAAGTCTCCTCATAATCGACCCCTTCCTTCTGTGCAAAACCTTTTGCCACAAGCCTGGCTTTGTGCTTGTCAAGTGAGCCATCAGCTTTATACTTGTTCTTGTAGACCCACTTGCAGCCAATTTGTTTGGTTCCCAATGGAGGATCAACCAGCTTCCAAGTGTCATTCTTTATCAGGGTGTCATACTACTTTTGCATCGCTTCTTTGCATTCATCATGAGAAGCAACTTCTTTGAAGGAAGTTGGTTCAAAATCTATAGACAAATTCAATTCACAATCATAAGAAACATCCATATCAACAGGTGAATCAGAATCATCTACATCACCTCCATTTTGCCGGTTTGAATTTCTAGTTCCTGTCTTTTCAACCTCATCAGGATGAACACTTTCAAGTGTCTTTGTTAGCCACTTTGGGTGACCTTTCTCACATGGTCCAGGCTGCTCCGTTGATTGAGTCAAGATTGAGTCTCTCAATTCTGTCAATCACATCACTCAAAGTATCATCCGTTGTTGCTAGTTGGAGTTTCATGCGGGGGAGAGAGTGCTTTAGAAGAAGATTCCACATGTTGATCTAGTATAGGAATCCCCCCTTCAAGATGTGGAATCTGATTATCAAATTCTTGAAATGATTTTGCATTTGCGAATCTATCCAAGCGATCAAGTTGCCGCTCA
Source organism: Pinus tabuliformis (assembly GCA_031772625.1). NCBI lineage: Eukaryota > Viridiplantae > Streptophyta > Pinopsida > Pinales > Pinaceae > Pinus > Pinus tabuliformis. The sequence goes on along the minus strand of CM062819.1, from coordinate 1,380,611,655 downwards.
ACAACATTGTTAGTTTTGGATGATTCAAGAAGATTACATCTCTAGATACAACAAACTTTTTATTGACTTCATCATAGAGACAGTATGCTTTGGAGGTGTTTGAATACCCCAGGAAGATACACTTACGACTTCTTGCACCAAGTTTGTTTCTATGTACCTTTGGTATCAAGGCATAACATGTGGAACCAAAGACCCTGAGATGCTTTACCGAAGGAATGTGTCCATACCACATTTCATAAGGAGTCTTGTTTCTAATAGCATTAGATGGACATCTATTCTTTACATATACAACACATAGAATTGCATCAGCCCAAAACATCAATTTTACATTTTTGAAAAACATCATGGAGCACACCATATTTAAGATTGTCCTATTCATTCTTTCAGCTACACCATTTTGTTGGGGATTATAAGGCACAATTGTTTGATGTTTGATCCCATGTTGGCAAAGATAGTTTTCAAATTCATTTGAAGTGTATTCTTTTCCATTATCAGTGCGAATAGAGCCAATATGAGATTGTGCATCATTTTCAATCCATGTATGAAAGTTCTTGAATGTTTGAAAAGCATCAGATTTGTTCTTCAATAAATAAACCCAACACATTCTGGTGTAGTCATCAATAAATGTCATCATATATTTATTTCCATTTGCAGAAGGAACAGGCATTGGACCACATAAATCTGAATGAATGAGTTCAAGTTTTCTATGTGCTCCTGAATGTGAATCATGAAAACACTGTTTGCTATGCTTTCTTAGAATGCAAGCATCACATTGCTTAAGTTTCCTAGGCATTGTAGGCAAACGAGTAACACCATTTTTCTTCAACAAGCGGAGGCTGTCATAGTTCAAGTGTTCAATTCTAGCATGCCATAATAAACTTGATGGAAATGTACCTTTTTCATAATGAGAATTGTATGAGAAATTTTGTGCACGAGTAGAGGTACCCTGCAGCTTGAGAAGCCTTTCTTCCTCTATCCTCGTCATGACAAGTGAGTGGTTTGATGCTTTTCTCACCTCAAGCTTGCCATCAAACATATGAATGGAGTGTCCTTGCTGGCAAATGTCGACCAAGGACAACAAGTTTCTCCTCTGCTGTGGAAGATATGGAACATGATGCATAAGAAAGTCTTGAAGACCAAGCAATTTAAGCCTGATTGTGCCAAGCCCTGATGGCTTGAGTTTTGATTTGTCTGCAAAGTATACTGCTCCATCAACATTGTTAGTAAAGTCTTCAAAAAAATCTCTTCTAAAAGTCTTGTGGCAAGTTGCTCCTGAATCAAGCAACCAATCAGTTTTCCAAGAAGCAAGTGAAGCATTAAATAAGCCTTCATTTACTCCAATATTACAGTGTGCCACAACATAGTGAGCAGATTCAGGTGCTTTACCTTTGTCTTTGTCATTAGTTTTACCTTTTGGTTGATTTCTTTCTTGCTCAATTCTGTCTCAAGGCAACTTGCATGTGGATGCATCATGTGATCCATCTCTTTTGCAGCGTATGCAGTGCAAATTTGACTTTTCTCCTTGAGAGTGTCTGCCCTCTCTGCCTCTGAAATTTCTTCCTCTTCCTCTTCGACCACCTCTTCCTCTGGAAGAATGTTGAGCAAGATTCTTTTCTCTATGAGAAAGGCACACAACCTCTTCAGAAGACTCAGGAGCTGTCTTCTTCCCAAAAGCTTTCTCTCTTTCAACAATTTTCTTACAAGGGAATCAAAGGTAATATCTTTGAGGTTTCCATTTGCTTGCAATGACTCAAGATAATTTGAGTAAGTGGGATAAAGTGCGTTGAGAAAAGCTATCAGAGGAATATCCAGTTCAACATTAGTGACTTTGATATCATGCATTATAGATTTTACTTCTGATGCAAGAGCAAGAGGATCATTATTTTGTAATTCAAGGGTGAAGAGTTTAATCATGAGTTGACAACTTCAAGTGCAGAGTGTGAGTCATAGAGTTCCTTCTGTTTTTGTAAGGCTTCGAAAGCATTTGAAAATGGTGAAATATGGCGACTCACCTCTTCATATATTGATGCCGCAATCAATGCATAGGCCTTGCTGTTCTTATTTTCCCAAATGGCAAACTCCTTGTTTGAGGTAGGCTGTTTTAGCTTTGTCTCTGTCTCCAACACACACTCCTTTCCACAACTCATTGAAAATGATGGTGTGTTTTATCTTCCGGGACCACTCAGGATAGTTATCTTTGCTAGTGAGAACTACTCCCACAATAGATATGATTGAATGCATTGTAAAATCTGTGTACTGTGGGAAAAAAATACTTCTGCTGCAAAATTTTACTCCTAAAAAAAATCTGATTCTGATATATGAAGACAGAGGTATTATGTGGGGAAGGTGGTATTTGGGGAAGAAGTTATACTATGTTAGACAACGTTATTATGAGGCACACGCGCTATGGGAGGAGGTAACTAGGGAAACACAATTGAAATAAGTGATATCCCACAGTGATATTGGAAGGAGGTAACTGGACAACGTTCAGCATATGCAAAGGAGCCAAGGTATGGTGATGGCGGTAACCGGTGGTATGATATCCGGTGGTGTAACAAGTGGAGGAGGGGCCGCATTGTGGAGAGGCCGCATTATATATTTTATGCAACATGCAGGGTCGAGGTGTATCGAAGAGCAAATTTAGGGGAGATTGAATTGTATGGAGAGCGGATGGAGATGCCGAGGTGTATTACACAATCTTAATACATGAGTACAACTAAGGGTGCAATTCATAGCGTATGGAACTCACAGCGAAAGGTTATATACCACTGCGTAATGCAATCACAATATACATACAACTCAATGTTTAACTCTATTTGGTGCCCGAAAATAACAATGTTCTAACATAATACCATTCGCGTAGGAAGAAATCCAAGTCACCACAGCACCTCCAGGAAGCAATACCATACACCACAGCACCTTCGGCTTCAATGCACCATTCGACGCAACAACAAGCTCCAATGCAACAAATCGACTCCTTCAACAGTAAGATTACTATTGAATACGATATGCAATAATGCACTTCAACAAATGTATTAAACAATGAATGAGATTTTGCAGGGATTTGACAGAGATGTCAGCCTACAAAAGATGCAGAACATAGGCAGAGGGGAGTTACAAAGCAGAGGGAAGCCAAAAATGGCACTGGCTCTGATACCATGTCAGACGAGGAGATAACTCCTCATATCAATTCATGTTATTCATTCAGGTTGTTCATTATTATAAACAAGAGGGAGTGACTGTTTAGTTCATCTCCCGGTGACTCTCCATCTTTTATATTCTTTATTTATATTAATTACCATTGTTCACCCAATCCCTATGATTAGGTGTCAACAAAAAGCTTGGAATTGCGAAATCAAACACCATACCTCTTGTTGATAGCTTTTAAGATGAGGTGACACACAATGTATGGTATCACGTACCTGTCGCACCACAATTTTTGAGTCACCTATTGCTTTTAGGATGGAAACGTTGAGGTCAATGGCTCTTTGCAAACCCAAGATAAGTGCCTCATATTTTGCAGTGTTGTTCGTGCACTCAAATTCCAAGCGGCTAGAGATCAAATGTTTTCTCTGTAGCGGGTCTATTAAAACGCAACCAGCTCTAGAGCCCTCTTGCGTTTTGGAACCATCAAAGTACAAAGTCCACATATCATATGTACAAGGATTGGGAACTACACTAGTACTATTATTACTATTACTAACTGTACAAATGTCATTTTCACCAGTTGGACTAGGAAGGAGCTCCAACTATGTATCTGGTGGGACTGGGGATGGCTGTGCAAGATAGCACCCCATTTGGGTTTCCAGGAAGCAATTTCCAAAGATAAGTTCTACGAAAGCCACAGGTTCATTTTTTCCATTTAAGGGAGTGACAGTATGTTTCATGTATCTCTTTGAATTCACTCGGATCTGATTATTTCTACCTTTGATCTGATTATTTCTACCTTTATACGAAAGCCATAATTGTGACCAGAGGTAACAAAGTAGCCTTGTAGCTTGCTGGACCAATCTCTGCTCAACAACACTCCATATGCTTTCGGAATGTCCACAATCACTATGTTGATACATTGGTGGACTTGCTCATCGGATGATAAATGGATAATGTTATGAAACCAGCTCACAAAAAGATAGAAAGATGATTGCCTTAGAAATAAGCCTCTTCGAGGGAGCAACCTCTTTTACATTACACAAATGAACAATTCTTGGATGATTGAAATGACAAAACCTCCTATCTATATATAGGAGTCTAAGGGGTCACAATATAGCCAAGCCGACCTAACAATAATAGTATAAAAGCACAAAAATAACAATAGAGGGATTCTATGGAGCACAATAATGACAATATGGGGACAATACGGGCACAACAATAACAATAAGGGATACAACGACAATAGTAATGGGGGAATCACTAGTATTATAGGGACCTAACATGCCCCTCTCCTTCAAAAAAGTGTTGTCCTCAACACTTGAGTAGTTCTGGATGCTTCTGTATAAAATTCTCATCCTCCCATGTGGAATCTTCAATGGGTAAGTTCTTCCACTTGATGAGATACTTTGAAATTGATCGATTTTGTAGCTGTCAAGTTCTTGTTTTTTTGACTGCTTCAGGTTCCAATATGATTTTTCCTTATCAAGTTCTGGCAATATTGTTTGAACTGGAAGCTTGTCACCTATAACCTTCTTTAAGCTTGAAACATGGAAAAGTCGGTGCACTCGGGATGCTGCAAGAAACTCCAATTTGTATGCCATAATACCTATCTTTTGCAACACCTTGTACGGACCATAATACTTGGTGATAATTTATTATCCTTCTTAGCTTGCTTAAAGGACATTTGTTTATATGGTTGTAGCCGTAGGAATACCCAATCACCTACATCAAAACTTCTTTTGTTGCGATGTTGATCTGCCTACTGTTTCATTCTATTCTGTGCCAAGGTGAGGTTATCCTTTAAGAGTTGGAGAACTTGTTGCTAATGCTCGATGTGATTTTCCACTGCTTGAACCTTAGAATTTTCTTTTAAATATGATGTGATGGATGGTGGATGATATCCATAAAGTGCCATAAATGGGGTCATTTTTTTTGCAGTATGGAAGGAAGTGTAATACCACCATTCAGCCAAAGGCAACCATTTGACCCATTGTGCCTGTTTATCAAATACAAAGCAACGAAGATATCCTTCCAAACATTTGTTTACTATCTCAGTTTGCCCATCAGATTGAGGATGATAAGCTGAGCTATGAGCTAACTGAGTACCAAGACAAGAAAATAATTCTGTCCAAAAATTTCCAGTGAAAATGGGATCTCTGTCACTTACAATAATCTTTGGGTTTCCATGTAGCTTTTGAATTGTTTCCATAAATGCAGTAGAAATTGTACTCGCTTTAAATGGATGAGATAATGCACAAAAGTGTGCATACTTGGTAAGTCTGTCAACTACCACCATGATAACACTCTTTCCTTCGGACTTGGGTAAACCTGTGATAAAATCCATTGAAACCTCCTCCCAACGTTGGCTTGGAATGGATAAAGGTTGTAATAGTCCTGGGGTCTTAATTGTTTCAATTTTATTTTGTGGGCAAACTAAACATTCCGCTACAAACTTTTGAATATCCAATTTTAGGCCATCCCAAAAAAAATCCTTCTTAACCCTGTAGTAGGTTTTTAGAAATCCTGAGTGCCCTCCTAAGGGAGAGGTGTGCAATTCCCTAAGAATCTTTTGTTTGAGTTGGGAATTCTTACATAGGTATAACTGATCCTTGTACCATAACGAATCATTTTTCTAGCTAAATGTATCAGATGTATTGGGATCTTGTTGTATCTTTTGAATGAGTGCCCACACTTCCTCATCGTTCTTCCATTCATCCCTTGCTTCATTTATCCAATCTGGCTGGATAATAGAAATGACGCAAAGTAATGCTTCCACATCCTCATCCTTTCTTGAGAGTGCATCTGCCACAACATTTTGCTTCCCTTTTTTGTAGATGATTTCAAAGTCATAACCCAATATCTTTGTGACCCTTTTTTGCTGCTCTTCTGAAGATAATCTTTGTTCTAAAAAGTATTTAAGACTATTATGATCTATTTTTACCTTGAAGTGTCTTCCCATTAGGTAGGATCGCCATTGCTTAAGTGCATGCAGTATTGCCAACATTTCCTTCTCATAAATAGCTTTGTGTAAAGACTTTCTTTTGATTGGACGACTTTCGAAAGCAATGGGTCTTTCTTCTTGCATTAAAACAACACCAGTTTCATTTCCTGAGGGATCACATTCCACTATAAAGGTTTTTGTGAAGTTCGGTGTGGCTAAGACTGGTGCTTGGCACATTGCCTCTTTAAGATGTTCAAAGGCCTTCGTTGCTTCTGCAGTCCATGAAAATGCATCTTTCTTCAATAATGTTGTTAGAGGTGCTGCTATTCTCCCATAATTCTTAACAAACTTGCGATAATACCCTGTCAACCTGAGAAATCCTCGTGGATGCTTTATGGATGTGGGGATTTTCCATTCCTTAATGGATTTAATTTTGCTAGGGTCTACCTTAACACCTTCATGAGATACAATATGACCCAGATATTCCACCTCTTGTACTCCAAAGAAACATTGGGAGATTTTTGCATATAATTGTTTTTCCTCCAATAGTTTGAGCACCATGTCAACGTGTTGGACATGATCCTTCCAAGACTTGCTGTAGATTAATATATCATCAAAAAATACTAACATAAATTTTCTAAGGAAGGGTTTGAAAATGGAATTCATCAAACCTTGAAATGTAGAAGGTGCATTAGTAAGGCCAAAAGGCATGACCAAAAATTCATAATGACCCTCATGAGTTCTATGTGTTGTTTTTGGAATGTCTTTAGTCTTCATTCTGATTTGATGATATCCTGAACGAAGATTCAACTTGGTGAAGTAAATTGATCCAATAATTTATCAATGACAGGAATGGGAAATTTATCTTTAATAGTGAGCTTGTTAAGATCTAAGTCACCAGGTTCGTGTTCGAGTTTGAGTTCGGTGACCTTGAAATTTGAATAAAGTTCGGCAACTAAAATTTTGTCGATAAAGTTCGACATATAGAAATTCGAAAAAAAAATGTATATATATATATATATATATCAAGAAATTCATCTTCCTCTAACAATTTAACTTTTTTATTATATAATTAATAATAATAATAATAATTAAATATTAAGATTATGGCCAAATCAAATATCAAATTAGTGTATGTGATTATCTTGTTTGTGGCACAAGAGACCCACCTCCATCTGACGATTTAATTGTTAAAGTATACAAAAGTGTGGTGGGAAGGTTGATGTTTATGGTGATATGACACGATGTGATTATGTCTTGGGAGTTGAATTAGATGTTACTGATTTTTACTTTATAGTTTAAATAACCATTTTTTTAGTCTTATAAACTAATTTTAGTCTCATAAACATTAAAATATCATTCAATTATACCATTTTTTAGACTTGAACTTATGACTTCACATGAAAAAACACATTTTTAAAAAATATTGATCGTAAAATATCTTAAAATAACAATATTGATCCTAAAATATAACTTAAAACAACTTTTGCTTCGTTAAAAACTCATTTTCATAAATACAAAGAAACAGATTATACCCCAGATCCAAAAGCAGATGATAAAAGTGAAGGTCTCTCCCTTTCGAGTAGCTTAATTTTCATTAAATGACAATAATGAATTAGCCTAAATTCAACAACAACAATTAATAATTACTCAACTCAACAAACCTTCGTAATATTTTAAAATTTTAATAAAACAGTGCTTATTAGCTTCAAGTATATTGTGTTCAGGTGAAAAGAATATTCTACACTTGTCCAAATGAAAACGCCACTTGGATATCGGGGACAAAAACAAAATCGCAGTATCCACCGTTCCACCGCTTCCCAACTCCCATTTGACTGGAGCAACCTACCTGCTACCAACCGTACTGCCATACGTATATACGCTTAAAAGAGCAGCGTATTCTCGTTCTTGTACATACGTCCACCAATCTCTTTGTGCTGGTAGGGGAGTGTGAGAAGCGTGAGAGAATTTGGGTGAATTTTGTAAATCCAAGGGTGGCGTTTGCAAAGCTGTTCGTCTCTGTCTCTCTGCTTTGACTGTTACTCTGAAGGTTTTCTCCTCGTGTTAGACTGCGCATCGTGAGCAGTTAATTTTTGTTAAAACGGTAATTGTTTGAATCAGACTACCGGTTTTGATCGAGCCAACGCCGTCGTAAACACATCACGGTATGTATTTCTGAACATTAACGGCAAATGCCGCTTTTTACCTGGTCATTTTGACGAATGCACTAAGGAACTCTTTGATCAGTCGATTTTTTGTGAGGTAACGATCCTGCCCGTAATTGATTTGGAATTTTTTTTAAAACAACAAAAAAATTCGAAACAAAATGATTTTCTTCGAACCAAAAACGAACTTAATCGATTTTGTTCAGCATTAAATTCGAGTTCGCCATAAAATTCGGCGAATTTGAACGAATAAGTTCATATTCATTTGAAGTTCGGCGAATTTCGAACTTATTCGTTCAAATTCGCCGAACCTAATGACTAAGGTTAAGATCCCTATAATCTGGACACATGCGCCATGATCCATCTTTCTTGTGAACCAATACTACTGGAGCAGAGAAAGAACTTTGACTAGGTTGAATTATACCAGCCTCTAGCATTTTTGCAACCATATGTTCAATTTCACTCTTTTGGACATAGGGATATCTGTAAGGCCTAATGTTTAGAGGATATAGGAAGCAATTCAATTCCTTGGCTATCTTACAATGAATAAAATTATGGGTACTTCCCGAATCAATCAACACTATTACCTTTTTCTTCTTGATATGCCCTTCTATCTTGATAGTTTGAGGAGTGGTAATTCCAGCCAATGCATTACAAGATATGGTCGGATTCATTTCTTCTTTTTCTAGGGTTTTTTCCTAGTGTATATCTTCTTATTTTGACGTTTCTTGTTCCTTTTCTTCCTCCTCTTCACAATCTATGTAAAATAATTTCTTCTCTGCACACTTATGACCTTTAGTGTATTTGCTATCACAACTGTAACAAAGCCCTTTTGCTCTTTTTTCTTCCAATTGTTGTGGTGTCAACCTTGTAGGTTGTGGATGGCTAGGGGCAGTAACACTTCCATCTTTATGATTGTGAGTGGTAGGCTTCCTTGTTGCCATAATTTTGCTTTCCATTTTTCTTGCCAACTTGAATGCTTTCTCCAATGAATTTGGTTCCCAAAGGCGAACCTCATGTTGGATGTTATCTTTTAAAGTCCCTATGAACACATCAGTCCTATGTTCCTTTGGAATATCTTTTACCCTTATATTCAATTTTTGGAAGTCCTCAATGTGCCCCATCATTGAACCCTTTTGTTTGGGATTTATCAATTGGCTAAAAAAATTGTTGCTTTTTGTATTCTCATAATGTGCTATCATTTCATCCGTAAAAATAGCCCAAGTGACAATTTGTTTACGAGAGCAAAGCCATTGATACCATACAAACTGATTTGGTTCCAAATATAAACTTGCAATGCGTACCTTTTGTGTGTTTTGCACATTATGGAGATTGAAAAATTGCTCCATCTGTAGTATCCATGTTCCGGGATCCTTGCCATCAAACTTCTTCATATCAATCTTTGGAACATGGTGGTTCTTCGATCCAATGTTAGAGTCTATGAAATCATGATTAACATTTATTTTGTTTTCATCATGAGTTTCCTTTACAACCCTTTCGCCATTAGTAAGCATTTGTTGTAGAAACTTTGTCAAATCTGTCTTCAAATTTGTCTACAAATCTTCCATGCCTTTCTTTAAATCATCCATCTTAGCTTCCATGCCGTCCATCTTAGTTTCCACACTTTTCTTTAAACCATCCATCTTAGCTTCTACGCCTTTCTTCAAATCGTCCATTTTAGCTTCTACGTCTTTCTTTAAACCATCCATCTTATTTTCTGTTACTTTTTGTGCGAGTGAAATTTGTTGCACTTGGTCTCGTAATTTTGATATATCATGTTGCATTTCTTCCTATTCTTCACGAGTCATGCTAGAGCTTTCAGTTTGCTTACCAGGTGTTTTCATTTTCTTTCTTCAGGGCATCAATTACCAATAATAATGCTTCACTATGCGATTTGAATTCCTTCAAACTAATATTTCAAACCAAGCTTATGCAAAAATTAAAAAAAAAACTACACACCTTTTTTCACTTTGTAGGAGCTTGATATTGAATCTGACGTGTCTCTATAATTTTGGATATCCTAGGTCTAAAATTGCTTCATGTGGTAACCCCTGAGTAACCTTTCTAACCCCACAAGTCTGATCAAGATTGGATTCTCCAATGAATAGTTATGCTAAATCTCCCACAATGACCTGAGTATAGACTGGTTCAGTAGAGTGAACTTGTATGACGTGCCGCGGGTCACTGTTTCAACCTTAGGTTCTAAAAATGATACCCAAGAAAACTACAGTCCATCCTCTTTTTGTAACTTCTTACGAAAATTCAATCTGATGCTCAGAGCGAAAGTTATGACGATTTTCCCAAGGTGACCTGTTTGGAATGTAATTTGGGGGTCTGCAAAAACCCTAACTTCCTCAGATTATATCTCCAAAAATATAGCGAGATAGGATCTGAAATTCGGAGCCGAGATTCAAAACGATTCCTTCTCAAATGGGTTTTTTTTAGCTTCTGAAACGTCGCAGAAAAAAAGGTATAGTGAAAATGCCACAATGGCTTGTTTGGAGCAACGAAACCCTAGAATCCGAAGCTCTGATACCAAATGTTATGAAACCAGTTCAGAAAAAGATAGAAAAGATAGATGAACGCTTTAGAAATAAGTCTCTTCGAGGGGGCAACCTCCTTTACATTACACAAATGAACAATTCTTGGATGATTCAAATGACAAAACCTCCTATCTATATATAGGAGTCTAAGGGGTCACAATATAACCAATCCGACCTAACAATAATAATATAAAGGCACAAAAATAACAATAGAGGGATTCTATGGGGCACAATAATGACAATATGGGGATAATAGGGGCACAACAATAACAATAAGGGATACAACGACAATAGTAATAGGGGAATCACTAGTATTATAGGGACCTAACAGATAATCACATCTCTGAGTTCACCAACTGCATGGACATTAGTTTTGTCCAATTGAAAAATATTGTGCATCTGTTTTGTTCCATTTTGTGTTGATTTTCTTGGCAACAGATAATCGCATTACGTTCATCGATGCATTGGAATCAACCAAGCAATTGTGTACATTGAAATTGAAGATTTCAAAAGTTAACAAAAAAGGGGGGCAAAGTGTATTTGCATCCATTGTTAAAGCATTAAGTACAGATTCGAGGGAACCAGAAGACGTACTAGATCCCTTGTCAGAAGAAGCATCATTACCTGCGGTGGACTGCCCAAGTGCGCGTAAGAGGATGTCCCGCTGGCTCGTGATCTTTGTTAGTTCGAACATTGAAATGTTCGCATGAACCTTCTTCATGTCATCAACTATGTTGTAATCTACAGCGGGAAGGATTGCCAAAGTGTTTGGGGGCATAACTTGGTTTGTGACTTCCAGAATGTTGGTCTTACTCTTACTACTTACGGAAGCACTTTTCATTGTAGCTGCGTTACCAAACTTGCTTTGAGTGTTTTGTGCCGAGCTAACAAGTGGACTAATATTTCTTAACAGATTTTCTTTGATTTTCTGCTTCGTCAACTCTGGTGCAGTAGTCGACCCTTGGCTTCTCAAATTGTACCGCTTGGCCTGCTTTTGGGCCGGATCATCACTCGGAGGCTGTTTGTCGGCTGCCCTCTTTTGGGCTGTGAGTATGCAATTGAACATGTTTACTGCGTGCCCCACACTCGGAGTCTCTTCGGTTGCAACAACTTCTGGCTTTTCTTCTGCAGGCTCGGTCTACTCCTCAGCCATTACTGCATCAACAAGATGCATAGCAAGAATGCTCATGGCCTGATTCCATTGTGGGCATGTTTTCTCGGAATGATATTCTTGATGATACAAACAATATTGGTCTATGCCCATGTTTTCAATATTCAATACAATGTTGGAGCTCTGCGCAGACTTACCCTGTTGGTTGTTGCTACTGCTCAAATTTGTAGTCCTTCTAAACAGGTTGAACTTAGGAGGCTTGCTGCTCACAATGGTCTTGCTTGACCTTTGTTTTAGTTCTACCAACTCATTTGATGAGTCTTGACAATATGGGTCAAGCTCTCAAGATCAATAGTTTCTTTCTCTTTGGCCTTGCTTACGGAGGCCTGAGACCTTTTACTCGTGTCTTTGGAGTCTTTGGCTGGTTCATCATCTACAATGAATCCAATCGTGTGCAAGTCCTTTTCAACCGTGATTGCCTCTTCATAATTTTCGGTCAAAGTTTGTTTCGCAATTCTCTTTACAAACTGCGCAATGCTGGTCGACAAGGCAGAAGTGTAATAATTGATGGTGATGGAGTCATGAGGTTTAGTGTTTGCTGAGAACTTATTCAGAATGCAGTTAAACCTCTGATTAAAATCTTTCACTTTTTCCTTTTGCTCCATCTTGAGACTGCCCAACTCTTTCAATAACATGGCAGGGGTCTTGTCATCAACAAATTTCTCAAGGAAATTTTTCTTAAACCCCCTCCAGTTCTGGATGGAATTCAGAGGAAGACTATGATACCATACAACTGCTCTACCATCTAAGGTACACGGAAACAATCTACATGCAACATCATCATAGCATACCTCAAGTGTTTGCAGATGTAGGTAGAAGTTGTCTAGATGATCCTTTGCCTTTACTACTCTGTTAGGGTCATACTTTGTTAGGAGCTTTTCCGGATGCCTTGGCATCTTGTAACACACTCGGTAGTGCAAGTGGGCCCTGAGACATCCAATCTAGATCTTGGTTTGCCATGTCTTCTTCGCTGTCTTCCCCTTCTTCTTCAGAATCTGATTGGTCTTCTTCTTCTTCTTCTTCCACTCTGCTCAACCCATGGAAATTATCGTTTGAGAGTACTACGTTATCATTGTCACCATCGTTGTAGGTTGGAGGCTGTGGTTTTTCTGTGTTTTCTTCAAAGTCTGCTAACTTTTCAAGGGTGGTGAGAACCAACTCTTCAACTGTTGAAACCACTATCCTAGTAGGGGTGGTTTGGTTCTTCTTCGGAAAATATGGAAGAGTTTCTATTCCAGGTATTAGTCCAATAGCTCTCGCAAACTTTCAGGTGATGGGGCAGATGGCTCGTAGCTGTTCGTATGTGAGTTTGTAAGGCTGTGCAGTCTCAGGCTAAGAAGAATTACCAACTTTAGGAATGCGCGCAGAGGAGTTGTTGGGAATGTTACTACCTTGACCGGAGGAAATAAGATTGGGGTTGGTGGGGTTATCGGCCATAAAAGTCGGTGAAGCATAAAACTGATAGCTTGTAGACTTGAATGTAAAAATACACAAAGGTATTTAATAATAATAATTTAGTAATATATATAAATGTATAAATGATGATTGTTACAATGAGGACCCACATATATATACCTAAGCAGGTGTTCTTTCGTCATTGGGCATGTCTTTTAGACATACCTTTTCACTTAACTTAATGACTATTTACCCTAATCAATATTTTATTATTTACTATTTATATTTATTTTATTTATTTTACTTGTTATGAATTATATTCATAACATAGCCTCTTCCTTCGGAAGCTTTGTCCTCAAAGCTTTAAAACTGTTGATTTTCTTCACATAGTGTATGTCGTCTCGGTGTACATAATCTGGGCTTCGTTTTGTCATGTAGCTCATCAATAACATTCCCCCTTCTTCTTTTTTTATTAAATTTTTTTAATAATATATATATATATATATATATATATATATATAATTTATATATATAATAATAATAATAATAATAATTAAATAATTTTAATTAATTAAATTATGTTATTATAAGATTATTATTACTGTATTAATGTAATGTTTATTGGCCATTATATATTAACCTCGTCATATATATATAAGAACACCCTTATACGATAAGTTGTGAAAAAAACAAGTGACGACAATCATTGTATTTTTTTAAACGGTGTGACGGTGAACCCTCGTGTCGTTTGAGACCCGCCTCTTGACAACCACAAACACGTCCTTTGAAAACCCACGAGTCACCTCCGTTGACAACCCACGATTCGAAATGATAGCCGTCGTTTGAACTGACGTCACTGGAGCCATGCTTAAACGACATATTGCGTGAGGGAGAATTGTTGGAACGTTTCCTGTTGACGCCAACTCAACCCGTGATAATAGCGACGGAACCCGTGGAAACTTGGCGGCGTAGAACCCGTTTGTCAACTGTCGAGGAAGCGTAAGTTCACACTAATGTCTGGTTTGTTGGGTAGTGGTGAATGGATGGTGATACATGCATTGGTGGGGTTTACCAAAACCAGCGGCTCCGCAAAGATTCGATGGCGAGTCGAGGTCCTTTGGTGGTCGTAGCGGTGATGATTGCTACAGACAGTGGGAGTGGCTGTGATAACTGGGCATCGAGGATGGTGGTTTTCCTGATTGCAACATTGCACTTTCAATGTCTGCGTCTTCGAAAGTGAAGAGCTTGTAATCAATACCACAAAGGGAAGGTTCGTGCTCGTAATTATGAACAATCTCGACTGGGAAGATAAAATGGCAGGTCGTATCGTGCTCTACAGCTTCACTCTCAATCCAGATCTTCCCTTTCATAAGCTCTGTAAATTCCTTTGAGATTGGCCAGCTAAGGCCACTACCTGCTATGTCATTATGCACTTCATCGGATTTGTTAAAAAGTTGTGGTATAATAGTAGGGCTTATTCCACCACTCGTTCCTTTCACCACAAGGTGAATCTTAGCAGAAGAATTCAATTTGCGCATTATTGGTTCAATATGATCCTTGCCATCTATAAGCTTGCTGGAAATATGTACTCTTAGGTTCCCTTTCTTTGTGAACTTGATAGCATTACCTACAATGTTGAGAAAAACGTGAAGAATCTGAATCTCGTCTCCTACAACAGCCTGGGGCAGGGCTTTGGTGTGCCATGAAGGTTAATTGAAGGCCCTTAGAAGTGGCAGTGGGCTCAAGCAAAATTTCAGCTACATGAATGAGTTCCAGGAGAAGAAATTTGTCAGAGTTCAAGCGAAGGTTATCGAACTTTGGTCTTGAAAAGTCTAGTATTTCATCCATAAGCTTGGATATAACTTTGTTGCTTCTCTGCATAATACTCACTGTTTCAGGGATTTCTTCTTTGACAACAGTTAACTGGGGTAACTGACCTGGAGTGGACTTTCCCATTCCTGCTGCATTTTTTTTTGAAGACATATATGAAGTAAAATCATCCCCCACATGGTCCGGATACATGAGTTGCTGTATTGAAGATGTCAAATAGGAATTCGTATAGAATGCTCTCTGATTTAGCAACTTCTGTCTACCATCATAATCTACTGAATTTACTTTCTGCCTAGAAGGTTGTCCAAATCCAACCAAGGTATGACTGCCATTAACATTTGATACCCTTTGTTGATTACCAACAAAATTAGAGTCAGAAATTACACGACCAGGACAGCTAGCCCCTGTTGAGCTTAATTTTCTCAGATGTAGCAACCAAACACTGTTGTAATTATGGCTTGGGTTCTTCTTTTCGGCTTCATCATTTTCACTGTCACCAGAGAACTCTTTATACTGCCCGTTATCAATAATTCTATACATTGATACTCCCTCTCCGCATCCGCCTTGTTGTCTTCTTATTCTACTATTTTTAATGGGGATTGGTATTTCAAGTTTAAATGTCTTGGGGCAGACTTGATATTTTCTATATTTCAGTTTTCTATTCCAATAACTTACATGGTTGATTTTAAAATATCTGTTCATAGGTATTTCATCATCATTAAATCCTTCCTTGCATTCTCTATAAATTTTTAGGTTGTTGTTCGTTTGATTAGTCTCTGGAGTCTCATTTTGTTCATTCATTTTATACTGTTTTACATCCTCTTTTATAGATTCTATATCTTCAAAAACCTGCTTTTTCTCAAGAGCCACCGATGGTAGGTTTTCGTTGACCACTTCTTCTTTGTTGATATGATATTGTACATCTCCTTGTTTCTCAAGATAGTCGTCATCTTGATCTTGTTTCGTTTCTTCATTGTCGCTATCATCTTCCTTATTATCGATTTCCCTTCGACATGCTTTAACTTCTTTGTATGATTTTTCTAAACGCTGAAATGCTTCTTGAATTTTACTAAACTGCTCAATGCATTCAGGACATGAATGTAATGGCACATTGTGTGGCGAACAACGTTCAAAGATCTGCATGAATATATTGTGCGCCATGGCTCTGATACCACTAAAGCATAAAACTGATAGCTTGTAGACTTGAATGTAAAAATACACGAGGTATTTAATAATAATAATAATTTATCAATATATATAAATGTATAAATGATGATTGCTACAATGAGGACCCGCATATATATACCTAATCAGGTGTCCTTTCGTGACTGGGCATGTCTTTTAGACATGCCTTTTCACTTAACTTAATGACTATTAACCCTAATCAATATTTTATTATTTACTATTTACATTTCTTTTATTTATTTTACTTGTTATGAATTATATTTATAACAGTCTGGCTGCCCTCCTTCTAGCGCCATAAATGTTTGACGGTGCTAAACCTGCAAACATTTAGGGGATCCCTTTGATATGAAGTCCCAATTAGACCTCACACCATTTGGTTTAGGAGTCCCATTTGGTATAAAGGCTCGATTGCGGATTCCTTAAATATTTTACTTGGTTCTATCTGTTAGAAAGAGAGAGGAATGCAATGGTGCCTTCGAAAAGCAAGAAGGTGTGCCTGGTGAGTGTTCAGTTGTAAATGTGTCAAGGTTCTTCTACTGCAAAGAGGGGAGAAAAGTGAGCCTCTAAGAGAGAGGTAGTAGTACCACCCAAGAAGAGACACACATGAACTAGAAGGATTTGTCTAACATCCAGTGGAATAGTCCATAGAGGATGTGACGGTCGTTACAACCAACAAATGAAGAAAGGTTTATCTAATATCCTATGGAATAGTCCACAAGGATGGGACAACAATAACAACCATTACAACACATTCTCAATAAGATAAGTAGTAAGTACTAAAAGAAACGAAATAGCTCAACTATCTTAGCACATGTGAAAACAAACATGAAATACAAACATCCACATAATAGTCTTACAAACATTCATAATCCATGCATGAAGAACATGTTGGCCTTGAAGGCTTCTGTTATTAAGTAAAAGTTCCAAGACACATGTTTACAATGTACATCACTAGCTCCAGTAGTGGAGCATTGGAGCCACTCCTTGCTCCCCAAAGAACTAGCTTATCTCTCTAATGCTTTGTGGGAGGAGCCAAGGTGAAAAGTCTTTTGTTCATACAATGAGGGAGTATATATAACCAAGGGTGACTCTTTGACTACCCTCATGACTGTTTGACTTCCTATGACTTTTCAACTTACATGACTCTTTACATTCCATGCGTGTCCTTTGGACTTCCACTTTACAATACATTTTGAATACAATATACATGATCCACAATAGTGATGTGGCATATGACCACTCATGACATGACACTGCTGACATGGACTACTTGATGATGTGGCAATGTCAAGCCATTGTTGCTGCTAAGTGCTGGATGTCTTCTTGAAGATGCTTTTCTTTTCACCTCTGCATGGCTTGGTGATGAGGAATCTTCAATGATCTCAAGTCTTCAATAGTGGTCACAAACTAGTGTCCCTTCGCTTGTCTTGATCGATCAACTTGTAAGTTCAGCTGCAAGAGAGTCTTTGAGTATGCTTCCCTCCTCCTTCTCCTTCTTCATCATCTTGCCATGACATTATAGGGTACCTGTTCTTGCAATTCACTCATGACGAGACGACATCAATTCGAAAACTCCCTAGTCTAAGATGATACATTCTGATCCACCAACTGAGCCCGAAACAAGTGGTAGGTCGGGAAGAGGAATTTAGTGACTACGCAGTTGCATAGTTCAGGCAAGGAAGGGGTAGCCATGAGCCTTGAGATTGCACATTGCGTAGTTCAGGTTGCGCTGAGGCACAAGACTGCGCAATTTTCGGAGCTAGTGGGACATGTTGAAGGGATGGGCACTGGGAGAGCTCATTGCACACTTCTAGGAGTCAAGAAAGGCTGGTCTACTGTGCAGCTGCGCAGTTCAAGGGCTCAGGGGATGAGCTTGAGGCTTGAGGTTGCGAGGTGTGCAGTTTAATACGAGTTGAGGACATGTTTGTGGAATTTTGGAGGTCAAGGCCGGGGCTTGGGCACAGAAACTGTACAATGCAGTAGCCCTAGGAGATAGGAACTGCGCATTGCACAGTGCCAAGCAACAAGGTCATAGCTAGAGGTTTGAGACTGTGCAGTGCGCAGCTCAGGATAGGCTTGGTGAAACTAGGTTGTTCGGTCGGGATGTTTTTTCGAAAATGGCGAAGTGTGGGATTGGTGAGATCGGTGTGAACAGTGATGAAATTTGACTGTGATCACACACTTAGAATATTTTGATGACACGACAACATAGATCGTCTGAACACATGAACAAAGCATTTCCCCCCGTGCAACAACTTTACGACAAGTTACGACAAGTGCGACACTTAAGATAGACTTTGCGACGACTGTGATGACACTTGTGCAACATTGTTCAAAACTTTGGAAATGAGTGCGACAAGTACTTACAAGGTTAGAACAACTCATTTGCCCAAAGAGGACCTCTTAGAACCACCAGAATGGACTTATACGCATGATGTGACAACCAATATGCTAAAAGACGACAATTCACCCAACTTTCAAAAGGGAAAAAAATACTTCAAGAAAGCTAATGAAATAAGCTTCGGTGTTCGCGACAACAATGTACAAGACCAAGGAAGGCTCCGAAATTGATTGTAAGCCAAAATTTTGGAGGGTGTTGTAGCAGCTACAACATAAGGATAAAGAAAATAAGATATAACAGTTGCCAGTTTACATTTTCTAACACTTGTTCCCTTACTTCACCTTGGTGGTTATCATGTGTTCGTAGTCTAGTGTGACCTTCATTATGGTTTTTCTTTCATTGTGTAAGGGGTGCAAATGGTAGGCTCTGATGATAGTAGCACTCCATATTATTCATACTTAACATGTCATCATTCCCTGTTGTTTGTTATTCCATAATTTGATTGGTTATTGTTAGTCACTCACACTGGTTCCCTATGGGCCTCGTCCTATGAGAAGAAGGGGTTGAAAATACCCAAGGTTGATGCTGTTGAAAGAAAAGAAAGCATAAGCCAAATATCAAATTTCAAAAGAATGGCAAAGGATGTAAAGCAAGCAAAAGCCAATTATAGCTTGAGCTCTACCCCCTCTGATATAGCCACTCGTCCTCAAGAGTATACATGCATGTCACACCTATCAAAATAAAAAAACTCTAAGAAAACATCTCTACCCCAATGAAGTGATAAATTGGCCATCATTAAAGGGAGATTATATTATCATTATTACTTGATAAAACAATAAATCTTGTTAAATAAGGCATTTCAAACCAAGAAAGAAAAAGGCAAGATTAGGGGCTTGGGTAAACAAAGGAGAGTGAAGGTAACTCAAGTAGCTAAAGTGCTCCCTCTACAAAGGTGCTCATGAACAATTGTTTTCATAACCTTGCATAAGACTATGACACCTTGCATGCTGTAAACCCCAAGCCATGGAACCTATCAATTGCACCTATCATTTGCAAGGGTGAGCTTAGGAACTGTTCCCCTCCTTGGGTTTAGAGCACCTAATAAGGTCATGTGATAACCTGCCCTTAACTAAGTGTGGTAACTTGTGCACAATCATAAGGTAGCAGGACATAAGGATGATACTTGTGAGAAGTATGTTGATGGCTTTGACATTAAATATGGTCCACCTTGATGCTTTTATGGTTCTTGTACCCATGATGTTGATTTCACTTGATTCCTTTAGTATGTGTTAAATGATTCTTATAAGTGTAGCTAGTATCCCTTGATAGATGATAGGATGCTTCTCTAGCACTTTGTAGAGGATCTCCAGACTCCAACCACATTCCATGATGACACAGGACACTTGATGGAGGATGCTGGAGCCCATTTTAGGAGTGTTGGCCTTGATGAGGACATAGCAAAGATGACATAGCCCTCCTCCAACCCCACGACCTTAGATGTTGACCTTTGATGCCAAGATTTTTGGTGCACCCCTGAGATGACAAGACTCCCCTAGGCTGACATTGTACTTTCTTGATGGATGTTGCACTTCTCTTGATGGTGATTGATGGTGTTGATCATGTGGGACCCTTTGGAGGGGTAGATGCACCTTCCACATTTATGATGTCATGCCCTAGCTTGATGACATCATCCTAAAACCTTATTTGATAATGATGTTAGCTTTTGGAGAATGACATGGGCTTAAGAGGGATACTTTAGTGATGTGGGCCCTCTTTTGGATGGAGAAACATGACTTACGGGATAAGGTACATCCCTTGAGCTATTCATTGCACCTTTTCTTGGAGAGACATGTCTTTTGGATGGGAATGTCACCTGTGGAGGACTGTAGACTCATAGTTGTGGGTTAATTGAAGCTTATTTTCATGGTATTTCATTGATTTGGCTATTTGGGTGTAAACTTGATGACCCATTCATCTTGTATCACGGATTTAATAATTTTTAGGGTTTTTTAGTCTAATTTGAAGGAAATCAACTTGGTTACCCTTGGATAAATTAGGGAGTCGATTTCCTCTTGATTTCATTGTCACACTTGGAACATAACAACTCTTCATTAGTAATATTAATCTCTAGTGTGCAATGAAGGATTAGTAGAGGGACTTTCTTGGGCGGATCTTGTGATGTGATGTGATCTCTTTTCATGGATGCTTATGGTGGAGCTTGGATGTTACATGGTAAAGTAAGTTAGTTTGTTTGCTTTATCATGGTATCATGTTCCAAGGGACTATTGTTCTTGTGATAAGTTAGTTTATTTGTATTCGCTTCATTGTCCCTTATTGAGATAAATGCTTCCTCCAAGTATTTGAGGAATAGAGATAACTTTTTCTTTCCCTTAATCATCCAAATTTTTTGAGACCCTAGATCTCAAACCCTAAGGTAAGTTTATTTTCCATAGCTTATTTGGGTCTAGTTATCACTCTAAGGAAACCCTAAATCTGTTTAATTCCTTGACTCCATATGTCCCCTTCGTCACCCACCCACCCACACACAACAATATTTATCAAAACTAGATCATTCATTGAAGTGGTAGAGCCCAAAAATGTGAATCAAATTGGATTGGAAAGAAATCTAGACCAGAAAGCTTGTCAACTAAAAAACATATAAAATATTCAAATTTTAAAGAAAACATATATATCCATGTGCATCCATATGAATCAAAACCATTTATACACAAATATGCAAAAATTCTCATTTATATAGCAAGTAAGAGGGCATTTAGCCAAAGAAGTACTTATTGCAGTACATATATTGTAATATCCCAAATATTAATTTTTATAATTTTCTCGGGATTTACAAATTCGATAAACAAATTGCACAAATTAATCTAGGAAACTAACGACAAAAAAGGAAATATAAATTGCTCTGAAGTATAGACATTCAATGCATGTGGGAAATCTCAACTTTATTTATTTTAATATAGAAACTGATTTACAAATTTGGAGGATCGCTGAGATGGGAGCCTCGAACTGAATCTTGTTGAAGTTTTTGCACTCAATGCCCCTCAGCTGCTCTTCCAATCACTGATTCTATCTCTCTTAAATAAACCCTGCTCTAGAGAATAGAATGATTGATCATCTGGTGTGATCTCCAAGTGACCCTCAAGCCTCCTCTTATACTTTTCCTGTTGACATATCAACGACCGAGATTAAGTCCTTGATCAACGGCTAAGATTAGATCTGGCTTGATCCATGTTTTTTGGACCACTCTAACACAGATTCATATTAATACACATTAATATTTTATTTTCCCTAAGTTTAAACTTAGGGACTCCATTAAAAATATTAATTATTTTAATATCTCCTGATCTGTTTAGAATTTGCCCAAACCCTTTCTGGGTATTGGAGATCTCATGTGCCCCAACCTGTCCACCAAATTTCGTGGCTAAAGCACATTCGATGCTACCCCAAATCAACACTCCCTCTTAGCGACGACTGTGCTCTAGCAATACTCCTCACTGAGTATTACTCTGATCATTCAGCATTGGTACTTGTGCTGATGCTAGGCCTTCCTTCCCAACATCCTCTGCACTGCTGCCTCCTGTACTGCTACCCATGGTTCTTCCACTGTCACTGCTGCATCTGTACGACAACTCCCTCTGCATCCGTGTTGCTGCTGGTCCTTTGTCCCAGCACTACATCCACACTGCATCTCCTCTCATCATGCTGCCCAATGCTGCACTACAACTCAATTACTGAGAAGTAAGTAACTGATCTCCCAATTGACCTCCTTGTTGGGCTAGAAACACCCATTGATGCTGAAGCTCCCTTTGTCGCTGACAAGTGCTCCCTGTCTCTGACCTCTGCGCTGCTGCAACAACTCCCTGCATCTTGCACCATTGCACACCTCGCTGTGCCTTCCAGCACTGGTGCAACACTCCTGTGCCTCTCGCACTGCTGCAGCCTGCTAGCTTTGCGCTGTCTCTGGACTCCTGCACTGTAGCTCTCTCTGCCGCTCCATCCACATCCGTTTCTACCCACTTAGCCAGTCCTGCTACTCCTCGTTGGGGCTCCCGTAGCTAGGTCTAATCCAAGAGGCTGGGTACCTTGAGGATCCTGCCTCTCATCGCTTGTAGTCCACCTGACTACAGCTCGATGTCTCCCCACTTTCGCTCAAGTGGCGTGTGTGCACTCATGGCACAATCATCGTCTGTCAAAACTTCCTTCTCTGCTCGTGCTGGCGCTGCCTTAGTCTCGGAAGACTCTCCCTTACACTTCTTCCTTGGGCACTGGGTCACATAGTGACCCATCTCCCCACAGTGGAAGCACTTGATCTTGGAGAAATCTTTCTTCTTCTGCTTCTCCTGATTTCCCTCAGATGCTAGGGCCACATCCTCCTCCTCCTTCTTGACCTTGTTCCCTTTGCTGTTGCTACTTGTCTTTGACTGCCTTTTGATCTCTTCCTGGCAAAGAGCTGCCCACATCTCGTCCCAAGGTAGGAGAGTCCCTCTGCCCAGGATGCTTTACACAAACACTTCCCACTCTTCTGAGACAGCATTCAGGGCTGTCCTCACCATAAGCTCCTGATCCGGTGTCGCTCCTATAGCAGTCAACTGATCTCGGATCTCATTCAGTCCTCCGAGGAAGGAGTCAATCATTTGACCCTTCTTCATCTGATACGACCTCATCTGGTTCTTGAGCAACATTCTTCTCTACGCAGATGTATGCTGGTATAGGTTCTTAAGAGCCTCCCACATCTCAACTGCTGTTTCCTTCTCGGCTGTATGTGGTACCACATGATCCTTGACCCTATCAAGGATAATGCACTTGGCCCTCGCCATCGCCTCCTCGTACTTGTCATTATCATTGGGGTCGACTGTGATAGCTATAACCTTCAAGGCGAAGTTCTTGACATGATTCCTGTCAAGCACTGATAAGATTCTGGATTTCCAGACTGCGAAGTTCGATGCTCCGTCTAGTCTATCCTGGTCTCTTACCCCGTGTAGTGCCATGATGCTCCTCTACTTCCCTCTTGGAAGTTCTCTGTTCGACTCCTCTGAGTCTCTACTTCTTGTCTGGAAGTTCTCTTCTGGACTCCCTCTGAGTCTTGATTTCCCTCCTGGAAATCCTTTTGCCGCTTGTCGAGATGCCCCCTACTCTAATCGTCTTGTGCAACTGCACTGCTGATTCAGGTTCCTCGGCTAGAAACCCTTGGTAACAACTCCTCTGGCCCTGCTCTGTCAAGTACTGTTCTGATTACAGTTCCTCACTAGCTCCACTCTGCAATATTCCTGCAACCTTCTAGTCCCCAGCAACTGCCTCTCTGTGAACTGCGTCAGCCCTTCTCTGCTTCACGCTGGCTCTGCGTCACCTTGGATGGGTCTGTATCAGCTCTGGGATGCCCTGCGTCAGCCCTCTGGCCCTCTACGTCAGCAACGCTGGCCTCTCTGAGGCTCTGCGTAGTTACCGACTTCTTCTACATGGCTCTGGCTGGCTCTGCGTCACACTTCCTTGGCTTCTGCGCTGCTACAAACAGCTTCTGTCACCTTGGGACAACAATTTTCTACTGCTATTGCTCTGCTCGGCTGATGTCTCTTAGTCCCCGTGTGATCTGCAATCACCCTCTGATACCATGTTGAAGTTTCTAAGTTTACTTAGTTTAGAAACCCTTCATGCACTTTTTCTGATTTATGCCTACCTACTTGTTATTTTTCTTTAACAAGTTATTTACAAAGTAAATACTGAAAATAAACACCAGTGCATGCTCAACATATTACAAATCAACAACTAAAAGAAACAAGAACAAACACACCACATGACACCATTATATTTGGACCAATGTCTCCGGAAAAACCCAATGTGGGAAAACTGATGTAGCTATCTAAGGGTTTTCTTATTAAGCAATATCAGAGTACAATTTGGGTGCCGAAACTAGCCTACCCAATAGAGAATTTCCTTAGTAGCTGTACCTCACAGTTTGAGAGAAATCTCCTAGTTGAAACCCCGGAAAACCCTTCCGGCAGCTCCTCATCACAAAACTGCTCCTGCAACCCCAACATCTGCCCAATTTGGACTGCGTCAGCCCCTCTCTGTCTCACGCTGGCCCTGTGTCAGCCTTTCTTGGCCTGCGTTAGCCCTAGGAGGCCCTGCGTCAGCTCTGGGAGCCTCTGCGTCAATTATGCTGGCCGCTCTGGTGTTCTACGCAGCACTTGGCTGCCTCTGCGTGAGCCCTTGCAGGCTCTATGTCACTGTCCTTGGCTGTTGAGCTGCTCTCCCGACACAATCTCTGCCTTCTCTGTTCCTTTGTACTCAATGCCCCTCAGCTGCTCTACCGATCACTGATTTTATCTCTCTTAGCAAATTCCTCTCTAGAGAATAGAATGGTTGATCATCTGGTGTGATCTTCAAGTGACCCTCAAGCCTCCTCTTATACTTTTCTGTTGAGATATCAACGACCGAGATTAAGTCCCTAATCAATGGCTAAGATTAGATCTGGCTTGATCCATGTCTTTTGGACCACTTTAACACAGATTCATATTAATACACATTAATATTTTATTTTCCCTAAGTTTAAACTTAGGGACTCCTTTAAAAATATTAATTATTTTAATATCTCCTGATCTGTTTAGAATTTGCCCAAACCCTTTCTGGGTGTTGGAGATCTCATGTGCCCCAACCTCTCCACCAAATTTCGTGGCTAGAGCACATCCGATGCTACCCCAAATCAACAAATCTGGCCTCAAGATATATCCATTACAACAACACTGGATCTGGCCTCCTAAAATAGAATTGCAGCCAATAAGTGCTCCTGTGAATTCTGAATGAATTCACCAAAGGATGAGGTGGGTTTTTGTCCACTCTCACCAAATCACCCAAGGGTTTTTGTCTTGGGGCTACTGAAGCAGAGAACTCGATTTTCCAACTCTCAACAAGACAAATGCTCAAATCCAAGATATCACAAATGGTTAGCTCTCCCTCCTCTTAAAGATTTGATGGAACTCTCTCTCGCCTTGTAGAAGCATTTAAGTTTATTATTTTATTCCTTTTCTAGAAGCCTCTCCCTTTTATCACTCTAAGGAAACCCTAGAACTATTTAATTCCTTGACTCCATATGTCCCTTTCGTCACCCACCCCCTCGCACACAACAATATTATCAGAACTAGACTGTTCATTGAACTGGTAGAGCCCAAAAATGTGAATCAAACTGGAATGAAAAAAAATCCAGACCAAAAAATTTGTCGATTAAGAAATATATAAAATATTCAAATAAAAAAAACACATATGTATTCATGTGCATCTATATGAATCCAAATTATTTATTCACAAATATGCAAAAAATTTCATTTATATAGCAAGAGTGCATTTGGCCAAAGTAGCACTTAATGCAATACATATATTGCAATTATCCCAAATATTATTTTTTTATAATTTGCTTGGGATTTCGCTTAAGAAAAATATTGCCACAAATTCGATAAACAGATTCCACAAATTATTCTAGAAAATTAACGACAAACAAGGAAATATAAATTGCTCTAAAGTATAGACATTCAATGCATGCATGAAATCTCAGCTTTATTTATGTTAATATAAAAACTGATTTATAAATTTGGAGGATAGTTGAGATGGGAGCCTCGAACTAAATCAAGCCTCAGGATATATCCACTGCAACAACACTGGATCTGGCCTCCCAAAATAGAAGTGCAACCAATAAGTGCTCCTATGAATTCTAAATGAATTCACCAAGGGATGAGGTGGGTTTTTGTCCACTCACCAAATCACCCAAGGGTTTCCATCTTGGGGCTATTGAAGTGGAGAACCTGGTTCTCCAACTTTCAACGATGGTTAACTCTCTCTTATTTTAAAGATTTGATGGAACTCTCTTCAACCTTCTAGGAGCATTTAATTTTATTATTTTATTCCTTTTCTAGAAGCCTCTCCCTTTTTCTTTATTTTAAGTGACTTTTATTTTCTAAGTCAATTTTCCCCTTTTTAATTAATTAAATGACTAATTAAGTCACTTTTTAATCCATGAAAATGGTAAATTCTCCTTCACGGTTTCTCCGGTCACCTTTCACCATCCCATTTTGTAGATCTCGACATTCTGGTTCCAATGAGCTATTACACTAAGGTATTTCACCAAACATCCCACTCCTAACAACACCTTTTGTGCATACAAATAATATCTATTGAAAATAACTCCATTTTAGGGGAGTTGCCATAATGCAATGGAACCATCTCTGAACTGTGTGGAACTGCTCCTGATGGTGAAATACAATAGGTAAGCTCCAATGGACCCCATAAAACTCCAAAATCCTCTGGGTCTGCGGATGATGCAATATCAATTTTGTACACTGGCTGCCACCAACTTTGGAAGTCCATCTTGACTGCATCATAAGGGAAACTAAAAATGGGGATATTACAAATCCTCTCTCCTCAAGATTGCTTTCCCTCAAGCAATCCACATCTTTCCTCTGTAGAGGCATTTGTGTACTAATACTAGGATCCCATACAAACCACTGGTCCACATCCTGCCTCCACGCTAACCAAACCTGAATGGATCCCTTAATACTTGGATCCCAAAGCCACCTCTGACTCAATCTATCATCATTAGATCCACCTGGATCCCAATGCCCCATAAGTCTTGGGACCTATGGGTTATGATACCATCTTGATCCTCCATCACTGTCCCTGCCTAAGGGCTCATGCTGTGCTATGCCCTTGGCTAAGAGTACCCCCCTAAGGATCATCCCATCAATAGAGTATCAACTTATCACTTCTCTCCAATGAATCCCCCGGGAAATATCAAATGCTCAGGCACTTGCATATGGAACTAGTCCACTATGCCAATGTTGCTCCATGCTAGATTTCTGTTGCTCTGTTTGGTCAACCAATAAGGAGAACCTTGTCTCTCTCTCTCGAATGGATAAGGGAGGGCAAACAATGTCTCGAGCCCCATCTATGTATTCTTGGAGAGGGTTGCTGTCTAAAAACACTGTTTCTCTGCTAGCTGTTGCTGCGTTGATCTGCCTCATCAATAGTTGGTAGCTCATCCTCCTCCATCATGAGCTCAATATGAGCCTGTAGTTGCCCCTCCACAGAGGGCATCATGCATAACATCATCATCTAACTTACGCTTTTCTATTTTCTCTACTTATTGGATCATCAGTGGTAGCTTATCATCAACACATGACTGCTCATGCTCCTCAAAGGTATCCCTGTGAAAATCAATGGAAGAAGAATCCTCACCAAAAAGGTTAGATGGGATCTCCTCTTGTTCTACCTTTTTCATCTCCTCTGTGCTTCTTGAGCATGAGTGGTCAGGCCCCCAAGGTTCCTTGCAGATGAAGCAAAGACCCCTCCTTATCAACTCATTCTTGCTACATGTTTGGATCCTTGCATCCTCTTCTTTACTCCTAGCTTGCATCTCCAACTACATGTTTGGATCCTTGCATCCTCTTCTTTTCTCCTAGCTCGCATCTCCATCAATTCTTCCTTGGCCAGCTGCCTTCTGAATAACCTCATGTTTTGTTCAACCACCCCTTTGGCTAGCTCATAGGCGGATGGTGAGACAAGTTGTTCCTTCCTCCAAATGGCCAAAAAGTTTGACCGCAACAGCTTGCCACGACACATTCAACTAGTAATGAAGACATGATATCTTGCATGTTGGCCTTCACCTCCTCAGGCTGATGCTCTCTGATGTTGGTTTAAAAGAATTAACACATTCGAAGGATCAGATCATCATGTCCTAGATTGAGCATGACTACATAGGACTTGATTTTGGCCATGATTTCTAGGATTGTGAACCTTTGATGTAATATTCCTAATTAGCCATGGCTAATTAGAATATTCGATTTTGCTCAGTTTTGCCTTCTATAGTTATTTGTGGATAAAAAGGTGAGGAAAAGGGGACATAACTCACTTTTAGAATAAAAGTCACTTCCTAGTAGCACAACGTTGTGACTTAAAGGGGAGCCAAGGGGGGCCAAAGGACCACGCAGAGATGGGGCCCACGCAGGCACTTGGAGGGACTGTGCAGAGGGAAAGGGAACACATGGCAAGAGGGGATTATGTTGGAGGAGGTGAGCCCTGGGATTGGGAGAGGCCAATGCTATAAAGGAGAGAGGAGCCCTCTCATTTTGTCATTCGATTATGAGCATTTGAGCTAGTCACTTTAACTTGGAGCACGCTGGCTGTTTAGCTTGTCTGCAACACTGTTTAGTGCACTGAGTGTCTTCGTTCGAAGATCTCACCCTTAGTCCCGGGGGACTTCGAGTGCCTACTCGGGCAAGGTATTTTCAGCGGTCTTTTTGCAGTAGTTTTGACCTTTGACATTGAGTTGGAGTTGAGCATTGGAAGACTGCGCAGTCTTGAGAGAGAGGGATGCAGTTCTTCTGGGAGCAGTTCCGGATTGAGGATTTGTGGAGGAGTTGAGCTGGGATATTGAGCAAGGGATTAGCTCTTGTATATTGGAGTGGTTTGGCAGAGTTTCAGGCAGTATTTTGGAGGATTCTACTTAGTGACAGCGTAGGGCCTTGAGGGATTGCGTGATTCCCCAAGGGGGCGATTTTCGAGGGTCTGCCATTTCAGAAAAGCTTTCTGGGTTTTTCTGTGTTTTTTGAGTAGGGGCGGATTCCAGAGTTTCAGCATTTTCTGTGGAGGGGAACAACCCCAAATCCACATTTGATTTCCAGCAGTAGCAGCAGCACGGCAGTTTTCCAGCAGCATCTACGCAGAGGCCATTCCTTTGTTATTCTGAGTGTATTTCTTCACTTGCCTGGTGCAAGTCGAGGTGCCATCCTTCTGATCACCTCCTGTACTCACTCCATTACTCAATATAATAAAATGGCTTAGCATCTCTCTGCATTTCTCGAGTATCTGCTTATATTTCATGCTTATATTATTATATGTTACACCACAGTTATTTTTATCATTTTGAGTTTCTGGTTATTATATTATTTATGCGTATTTGGTTGGAGTTTACTGGGGTTTTGGGGAAAATCTCTGAAACGTGATATTACAGTGGTATCAGAGCATAGACCTGGCTCAGCCTGTGGAGCTAGCAATCTATGACACCAGGGGAAAAGCCATACATCTGTTACAGAGGTAGGAGATACAGAGACACTGGGCGTAGGTTGGAGAACACCTACGGAGAGGGAGACTGTGTTCCAGTAGTGGACGCAGAACAGGAGGAGCCTGTGGTGGACGCAAGACAGGAGGAGCCTGTGGTGGATGCAGAGCAGGAGGATCTGATGGCAGATGATGACGGGAAGAAATTTGCGGACATGCTCCTCAAATCAGTGCAGGATCTGTCGAGGCAGATCGAGGTGATGGGGCAGAGATTCATGGCAGTGGAGGCTAGACAACGTGAGAGCCCACGAGTTTTCCAGGTTGGAGAGGGATCGGGTGCATTTCACCATTTGCCAGAGCAGGGTGCCACTCAGCGTGATACTACTCAGCAGGTGGCCTCACATGCCCCTATACGCTCTACCATGCCCACTTTCCTAGGAGCAGATACATGGGTCAGAGCACCGCAGGAGGCAGAGCTCGGTCATATGGGCGATTATTTTTTGGAGTACCAGGCCTATGGGCAGGAGTTCAGGGATGCTCTCTCATTCAGAGACTTTGTTCAGCTCCAGTGGGATAGTAGACCGCGCGACCATCACAGAGGATACCGTCATTATCATGATGGAGACACCCACCGCACTGCTAGTAGATTTCACTTGCTTACGTTTGATGGCTCATCAAACAGTTCGACAAGGTCTTGGGTGGAGAAGCTGGACGTCTATATCCAGCTTAACCAGATGTCGGAGACAGAGGCCATCAAGGTGGCGACATTACATTTGGATGGTGAGGCCCAGGATTGGTGGTTCCACGGGATGGTTACACTCGGGCATTCCACAGTGATGACGTATGCCGAGTTCACTAGGAGATTGATGGAGAGGTTTGACCGGAGGGATCCGGAACAACACTTTGTTGAGCTGATGAGGCTCAAACAGACAGGGAGCCCAGAGACCTACATTGCAGACTTTTTGAGGGTTTCAGTGATGGTGCCAGATCTATCCACGACACAGAGGATCTACATGTATGTTGAGGGGTTAGCAGAGCCACTTCGGGGTCTAGTCAGATCCGCTAGACCAACCACCCTTCAGGATGCTATTAGCAGGACCCGGGACTTACAGGATGTCTTACCCAGGACCCGGACACCTTACCCCCAGCGATAGGGCCTTTCAGCCTAAGGGGAAGGATGTGAGGATTCCGCCTCCGAAGGGGAATCCAGGACGAGTACAGATTGATGATGATGCCAGGAGGGAGTTGAAGAAGAAGCGGTTGTGCTTCACTTGTCAGGAGCCGTGGGCACTAGGACATAGATGTGCTGCTGGCAAAGCATATTTTATTGAGGTATTCTCCGAGAGCAACGGGGAAGAGGATGAGGAGGATGATGTGGAGGTAGGAGATAGTCATGCCATGCAGGGTCCCTTGCCGCCTCCACCACCAGCAACAGGTGGTGCAGCTTTTGCACCTACTGGAGGAGCCCTTGCAGCATTGCGAGGAGTTCCCAAATATTTGATGCCGTGCGTATGGGGGACAGTACGTGGCTAGCAAGTATCAGTTTTGGTTGACAGTGGGGCCACCCCAACTTCATCGATGCACAGATGGTTGAGGGAGAGGTATACCGACAGAGAGCTTCGATGGATTTTCAGTCCCAGGAGATCAGCCCATGGTGTGTGCTCATTATGTTCCAGAGTTATCAGTGACGATGGGCACCTACACACTGACTGACCACTTCTTCGTGGTCAATATTCCAAACACCAACATAGTACTAGGTATTTAGTGGCTCATCACTCTAGGGAAGATCACTATAGAATTGGAAGACCGTAGAGATGGAGTGGGATGATGAGAAGACAGGGAGGCATGAGAAGATACAGGGGCAGCACACATACCCGCCTTAGACTGTTTCAGCTCATCGGATGGAGGCAGTCTTACGGAAGGGAGACGTAGAGTGGGCAGTGGAGCTGCGTGCATCAGAGGCAGGGACTACAGGGCAAACGGTGCACCCAGAGATACAGGCCATCCTTGACCAGTATGCCACAGTGTTTGGGGAGATTCCATCGAGATAGCCACCGGACCGGGGGTTTGAGCACACCATTGAGCTTGCACAGGGCATACAGGCAGTGATTACTACCCCCTATAGGCATCCCAAGGCCTATCGGGATGAGATTGAGCGGGCCATCCAGGAGTTGCTGGCTCTTGGGCACATTCAGCGGAGCACGAGTCCTTTTGCTACTTCCGTGGTGTTGGTGAAGAAGAAGGACGACACATTGAGGATGTGCATTGACTATAGGGCCCTGAACAAGAAGACCCTGACGAACAGATACCCCATACCCAGGATCGATGAGTTGATGGATGAGTTGAGAGGAGCACGGTTCTTCTCAAAGATTGATTTGAGATCTGGGCACCATCAGATTCGCGTGAGGGAGCAGGACATTCCCAAGACTGCCTTCAGGTGTCACTATGGGCACTTTGAGTTTTTGGTGATGCCCTTCGGGCTAACCAACGCCCCAGCTACATTTCAGTCTTGCATGAATCACATCTTCCGCAGTCGCTTAAGGAAATTTGTGTTGGTGTTCTTTGATGATATCCTCATTTACAACAGGACTTGGGAGGAGCATCTCCAGCACATTGAGACAGTATTATGCATCTTGGAGGAGCAGCAGTTCTATGCCAAGCTCTCGAAATGTGAGTTCAGGTTGACGAAGATGTTATACTTGGGACACGTCATAGGAGTGGACAGAGTGAGGGTCCACGAGGAGAAGATCAGGGCCATCAGAGATTGGCTGGAGCCGAGAAACGTGACGGAACTTCGAGGATTCATTGGCATTTGTACTTACTACCGGAAGTTTGTCAAGGGTTTCTCACAGCTTGCTGCACCCTTGACAGATTTGACGAGGAAGGGGGCATTCAGTTGGTTGGATACAGCGCAGCGAGCCTTCGACAGGCTCAAGGAGGTTATGAGCAGCTGCCCAGTGCTTGTGTTGCCAGATTTTACGCAGCCATTTGTTTTGGAGTGTGATGCGTCGGGAGAGGGGATCGACGCAGTGTTGATGCAGGGAGGTCACCCTATAGCCTTTGAGAGCCGGAAGCTCCTTCCGCACGAGAGGTTGTATTCTATATACGACAAGGAGATGCTGGCCATCATGCATGCATTGGCTAAGTACCGACAGTATTTGGTGGGTAACAGGTTCAGGGTGAGGACTGATCACAACAGCCTCAAGTTCTTTTTGGAGCAGAAGCAGCTATAGGAGAGGCAGCAGAAGTGGATTAGCAAGATCCAAGCATATGACTTTGACATTGAGTCTGTCAAGGGTAAGAACAACGTGGTAGCAGATGCCCTTTCACGTAGGCCAGCCGCGTTGTCTCTTATGAGCTTGGACGCAGACTGGAGGGCTCGACTCTTAGTAGAGTACTCCAAGGACAGATTTCTATGTGAGGTTCTGGATGGGCAGGTGACGGATGACAGGTACAGGGTGGTCGATGAGATCATCTACTACAAGGACTGGATCTTCTTGACTGAGGGGTCTCAGCTCAAGAAGAAGATACTTCAAGCGTCACATGATTCACCATTGGCAGGTCATCAGGGGTTTACCAAAACCTACAGGGCCATTAGAGAGAGGTTCTCATGGAAGGGCCTCAAGGAGGACGTACTCCAGCATGTCCGGGAGTGCGATGTTTGCCAGAGGAACAAGGGGGAGATGAACCATCCA
This sequence comes from Pinus tabuliformis, assembly GCA_031772625.1. Lineage (NCBI taxonomy): Eukaryota > Viridiplantae > Streptophyta > Pinopsida > Pinales > Pinaceae > Pinus > Pinus tabuliformis. The sequence goes on along the minus strand of CM062819.1, from coordinate 1,380,578,178 downwards.
GCAGGACTATTGCAGCCTCTTCCCATTCCGGAGGGGAAATGGGAGTGTATTTCGATGGACTTCATCACAGGGTTGCCCATGGTACAGGGCAAGGATTGCATCTTTGTCGTTGTTGATCGGCTGACAAAGTACTCACACTTTTTTGCCATATCCGCACACTACACAGCAGCGCAGGTGGCCGAGCTGTTCTTCAGAGAGATTTTCAGGTTACATGGTCTTCCCAAGACCATCACCAGTGACAGGGACAGCCGTTTCATGGGCGGATTTTGGCAGGAGCTTTTCCGGTTGGTGGGGACGGAGTTGACACCGAGTACCAATTATCACCCACAGATGGACGGGCAGACATAGATAGTTAACAAGTGGCTGGAGGGCTACTTGCGTAACTATGTCAGTGGACAGCAACGAGCATGGCTGAAGTGGCTGCATTTGGAGGAGTACTGCTACAACACTACACATCACATGTCCATCGGTATGTCACCATTCTATGCTTTGTATGGATATCATCCTTTGTCTTTTGCTGATGTGATGTTTGGTGCTAGCAAGGCTTCGAGAGCCAAGATTTGGATCCAAGAGAATCAGGATATTCTCTGAGCTCTCAAGGATAACATGGCTATAGCGCAGAACCAGCAGAAGTTGTATGCTGATAGGGGTCGGGTGGAGAGACAGTTTGAGGTAGGGGACTTGGTCTACCTACGATTACATCCATACCGACAGTCGTCACTGAAGCAGAAGGGGGCTAAAAAGCTCAAGCCCCGCTTTTATGGGCCATACAGGTTGATATGCAGGATTGGACAGGTAGCATATGAGTTGGAGCTGCCCCAAGGCAGCAAGATTCATAACGTTTTCCACGTATCATGCCTGAAGAAGGCATTGGGACAGCATGTGACAGTGACAGATGAGCTACACCCACGAATGATGAGGGGCATTTGGTGTTGCAGCCAGAGGATATTATTGATACCAGGGAGAGGCGGCTATGGAGCAGGACGGTCTAGGAATTCTTGGTGAAGTGGAAGAATTTACCGGATGAGGATGCCACTTGGGAGAGAGAAAATTTTGCAGCATCCATCACTTTAGTTGCTTGAGGACAAGCAACATTTTGTCGGGGGAGACTGTAATATTCCTAATTAGCCAGGGCTAATTAGAATATTCGATTTTGCTCAATTTTGCCTTCTATAGTTATTTGTAAATAAAAAGGTGAGGAAAAGGGGACATAGCTCACTTTTAGAATAAAAGTCACTTCCTAGTAGCACAACGTTGTGACTTAAAGGGGAGCCAAGGGGGGCCAAAGGACCACGCAGACACTTGGAGGGACTGCGCAGAGGGAAAGGGAACACGTGGCAAGAGGGAATTACGTTGGAGGAGGTGAGTCTTGAGATTGGGAGAGGCCAATGCTATAAAGGAGAGAGGAGTCTCCTCATTTTGTCATTCGATTATGAGCATTTGAGCTAGTCACTTCAACTTGGAGCACACTGGCTGTTTAGCCTGTCTGCAACACTATTTAGTGCATTGAGTGTCTCCGTTCGGAGATCTCACCCTTAGCCCTAGGGGACTTCGAGTGCCTACTCGGGCAAAGTATTTTCAGCTGTCTTTTTGCAGTAGTTTTGATCTTTGGCATTGAGGTGGAGCTGAGCATTGGAAGACTGCGCAGTGTTGAGAGAGAAGGACGTAGTTCTTCTGGGTGCAGTTCCAGATTGAGGATTTGTGGAGGAGTTGAGATGGAATATTGAGCAAGGGATCAACTCTTGCATATTGGAGTGGTTTGGCAGAGTTTCAGGCAATATTTTGGAGGATTCTACTCAATGGCAGTGCAGGGCCTTGAGGGATTGCGTGATTCCCCAAGGGGGTGATTTTCGGGGGTCGACCATTTCTGAAAAGCTTTCTGGTTTTTCTGGGTTTTCTAAGTAGGGGCAGATTCCAGAGTTTCAGCATTTTCTAAGGAGGGGAACAACCCCAAATCCACATTTGATTTCCAGCAGTAGCAGCAGCACGACAATTTTCCAGCAACATCCACGCAGAGGCCATTCCTTTGTTATTCTGAGTGTATTTCTTCACTTGCCTGGTGCAAGTCGAGGTGCCATCCTTCTGATCACCTCCTGTACTCATTCCATTACTCAGTATAATAAAATGGCTTAGCATTTCTCTCTGCATTTCTCGAGTATCTGCTTATATTTCATGCTTATATTATTATATGTTACACCACTGTTATTTTTATCATTTTGAGTTTCTCGGTTATTATATTATTTGTGCGTATTTGGTTGGAGTTTACTGGGGTTTTGGGGAAAATCTTTGAAACAGGATATTACGTTTGACTAGAGGTAGAGCTCCGTGCGTCATGTAGTCTTTGATATCACTCCACAATCAATTGGAAGACCTTCCCAATGATGTCATCAATGTAGGGAGGTAAGGGCACTAATATCCTCAGGATCTCACTAAAACAAGAGGAGGTTATAGGCTTGACTCTTTCACTCAGATGCTAGAAGAATTTGGCTCGTATGAAGGCGAGCATGGCCGACTTCCGAGTCCAATTCAAACTCTATTCTAATTGATCCACCTTGGAAAGATAGGATTCCTGCCTTTCCAATGTGGGAAGGACATCTTCTAATCTTACAATCTTCAAGTTTGACCCAAGTGCCAAAAGCCAATCATTAGAGAAATTTTGAGGTAAAAAATAGGCCTCAAAATAGAAATGTACAACCAAAATCAACTTTATAGGATCTAGTAGGATTCAAGATGATGATATCAAACATGGGGGATGATTCACCATTTTTGGAGTAAAAATGTAAAAAGATTAAAAAAAAACTACTTTTTCAACTCGTATTTTCAACTTATCTTCCTACGGTTTTACCCAAATTTCAAGCGGGAACACTCGTTGGGTGTAGAATTTAATTCCTCATCCAAGGAGTACCCATGTTGCATACTTTCAATCAATGTTTTAAAACTCCGACTCGACCGAGGGTCGTCTCCGACTCGGTATTGACTCGGCCAACTCGATTTCAATGACTCGATCGTTGTAAAAAATACATTAAATATTTTTTTTTTATAAAAAAATATAATTTTAAAGATTTTCATTCATGTTTCTAAACATACAACGTTATGATCTAGATGGAAGACAACATATGATCAAAGTAGGCTCATGAATATATCCATTATATCAAAATGGCACCCAATGCACTGTCCAATACATACATGGTCAAAGATTCAAAACGAAAACACATAACCAAGGAGGCTAGAAATGGCCTCTACAACAAAAGTAAACTATGACCAGTACTACTAGGCCACTGGCTAGTAGTTACTGCCAGAGGAGCCAAGATCATGTGGATCAATCTCTGGATCATCATTAGAGTCAGACAGGGGGCCCCATGGCTCCTCCTCATCATCATCTCCAACTGCAACTGTAGAAGTGGTAGCACTAGCAGGCTGTGCAGCAGATGCAAGTTGAGATAGAGAAGATATGCGGTTGCGCTTCTGTCGTGGCTGAGCAGAGGAAGCGCCTGCAATTGGAGTCCTTGCTCGCTGTGAGGCTGAGGCTGGTAGTACAAGTGGATCGGGATCTACATTCAACTGAACATCATGTTCGAGTGATGCCTCCCTATCTAAATCAAAATCAAGATCCTCGTCAAGATCAAACTTTGCTGGATGACTCTCCACTACCCAATCTGATGTTGGATCAATGTCTTCCAACACAATGGGATCCGAATCAGGTCTTTTGTTCAACAATTGGTTGTGTTTGAGCCGGAGGTTGTATTGGACATAGACTAGATCATTTAACTTTTTTTGATCCAAATGGTTTCTCTTATTTGTGTGAATCCTCTCAAAGACAGACCAATTGTGCTCACACCCAGTAGCACTGCAAGTTTGACTCAAAATACGAATTGCAAACTTCTGCAATTCAGGACAACGGCCACCAAAAGCCTCCCAATTGTGCTCACACCCAGTAGCACTGCAAGTTTGACTCAAAATACGAATTGCAAACTTCTGCAATTCAGGACAACGGCCACCAAAAGCCTCCCACCATTGTGCTGCAAAGAACATAGGAGTGTAATGAGTTAGCTCAACAAAATTACAAATTATATCCAACTTTCAAATTATAAACGATTTAACAAAATTTAAAAAAACTATTAAGAATTTGAAAATTGAAATTTTTGTTTACTTGGCTCATCTGCTTCTCTTGCAATCTTTGCTAGGTTCTTACCAAAGGTACCCAAGGCATTGCTGAAGGTTGTGACCTGTCGGTGTATCTCCAACTAATTAGACTCCAATGGGATCATGCGATCAATGCAGTTAATCAGTGCATCTCTAACCTCCCCCCTCAAAGCTCCTGACTCCTTGTTATGAATATAATTCATAACAATTAGCTAAATAAAATAAATATAAATATTAAATAATTAATATTATTTAGGTTAATTAGTCATTAAATTAAGTGAAAAGGCATGTCTAAAAGACATGCCCATTTACAAAAGGTCACCTGTTGAGGTATAAAAGCAGGGTCCTCATTGTATATTCAAATCATTTCATACATTTTATATAATAATAAATAATTATTTTAAATACCTTCTGTGTATTTTTAACAATTAAACTTACATGCTATCAACATTTGTGTTTCAGCATAAGTTTTTATGCTTTAGTGGTATCAGAGCCATGGCACACGATATAATCATGCGGGCCTTTGAACGTAGTTTGCCGCACAATGTGCCATTACGTTCACATCTTGATTACATTGAAGAAGCATTTTAGCGATTAGAAAAATCAATTGCAGAAGTTAAAAAATATCGAAAGGAAATCGATAATAAGGAAGAAATAGATAATAATGATGAAGAAATAGAAGATGATGACAAAGAAAAAGAAGAATTCAATCAAAATGTTGATTTTAATGGCAATGAAAATGATCCGGATGAAAATGATGTGGATGAAGACTATCAAAAAAAGGTTATCAGTAAGGGTAAGACCAATCCAGTGCATCAATACGGTCGCCGATATTTATTGTTTTGGACGGCCAATGATCTCTTTTCTGTAGGAGGAAGGGATCCGGATAATAAAGACACTGTGTTACTGGCACGCGCAGAGAATATACCTTGGATATTTTTGCTAATTCTTGGAAATCGCTTGGCACCCTTGCTTAAACGATGTTTAATTTGTAACAAAAAGCTCCTTTTCTGTTGAAATTTAGTACCGGAGGACAGGTGGTTCCCTAAGGCTTTGATCTTTGGCCTAGGGAAAAGTGTCCAAAAGAATTTAATTTTTCTCCTAAAGTAACTTTATAATTTTTTATAAAGTTAAATCTAATTTGAAAGTGACTTTAAGTGATAAAGTTACTAAGTCTAATTTTAAAGTGACTTTTATAAAGTCAATGAAAAATTAGAAAGGAAAAGTGACTTTGGAAATAAATGACTAAGTGGGTCTTTATTAAAGTGGGGTGAATTAAAAAATAGAAAGTGAGATTTAAATGAGCATTTAATCTCAACCATTGATCTAAATCTATTTCAGCCATTGGATTTAGGGATCACCCAAAAGTCATTTAGGGTTGGGTTAAGGGAGGAAAAGAAGGAAAAGATCATTCATTCTTTCATGAGCAGATTGGGAGAAGGAGAGCAAGAGAGCAAAGGAGATTTCTGGACAAGGAGGAGAAAGAGGCAGCAGTTTGGCACACATACCAAGGCAGCACTTCAGCAAATCCGTACAGCTCAAAGAACAAGCAGAAAAAGGCAGATTTAGTGAGCAAAACAGTGAAAAAATTGATTTTCAGCACGAATTTCGAGGTCTGTCCATACAAGTCCGTACGACCGTCCGTACCGTCCGTACATCTGTACGTCTGTACAGTCCGTACATCCGTACGGTCCGTACAGCGCGTATAGCGATTTTCCAGATTGTCTGTTAGCTGAAAAACAGATAAGTTTGCTTGCTGGAAAAATTTCTGTTTTGCTGATTTTTGCTGAAAAATTTTCTCTGTAAAAGGCATTTTCCAGAAATAAAGAAGAGCTCTCAAACTAGTTTTCCCCAAGAGTTGTAGGGGGTTTTTCCAGGGTCAAATTGACCAAAAATCACTGAGTTTAAATGTGTTTTTATGGCTGTTTTTAATTGCTGATTTTTATTTCTGCAATTTCCAGCATTCTGAAAAATTTCCAGAATTTGTGTTTTCAGCAATATTTATTTTTTTCAGTCTGTTAAATGTATGGTTATGGGAATGGGCATTTAACTACATGGGAGAAATAAGGTGAAACTGAAAACCGGGGTGGGAAACAGAAAATTTTACATGGTATCAGAGCTTGAGTGCTGAAGGGCAGTTTGGGACAGCAAAAGGAAAAAAATACAGCTGCTGATTTTTTCACTCAGAAAATTCCAGCAAGCTGATTTTTCATAAACAGCAGTTTTATCTTTACCACAGCAGTGCTATTTTTCAGTTTTAGGACAGCAAGATGTCATTGGGATTGAGAGTGGAGGATAGGTTGGATGGGCATACAAATTACAGCGTTTGGAAGGAGAGAATGCAGAGTATCTTTGAGGAGGCAGAAGTCTGGGATATCATGGTGCATACAGCACAGCACCCTGTTGTTGTGCCTACTGATGCTACTCAGTTGGCAGCTTATAATAGAAAGAACAACAAGGGTAAGAGGCTGATTCTAGACGGAATCAAAGACCATTGCATTCTTCATGTGAGAGGAAAGAGCAATGCCCATGAGATGTGGACAGCATTGTCCAATCTCTACCAGAGTACCAATGAGAACCGGAAAATGGTCCTGAAGGAGAAGCTGAAGAACATTAAGATGGGGAATGATAGTGCAGCTGGATATCTCACAAAGATTACCAATGTGAGAGATGAGTTGGCAGCGATTGGAGAGGCCATTCCATCCACTGAGTTGGTGCGTATTGCAGTGAATGGCCTCCTCCGTTCATGGTTGAACTTTGCTGATGGGGTTTGTGCACGTGAGACCCTTCCCACATGGGAGAGGTTTTGGGATGATTGTATTCAGACAGAGATCAGGAAAGGACAGCTTGGGGCAGCCAAGCCAGTTGAGCAGGATGAGGACGTAGCACTGGTGGCAGGAGGCAAGAAAGGCAAAGGGAAGAAGCAGGCTTCCACAAGCGGTGGTGGAGGCAAAGGCAAAGGTAAAGGTAAACCGGGTAACTCACAGAAGGACTATTCCAAAGTGAAGTGTTGGAATTGTCAGAAGATGGGACACTATGCAGTTGTGTGTCCGGAGAAGAAGAAGAAGAAGGGGAAGAACCAGGATGTGGCAGCTTCAGCTGAGATTGAGGACTTTGCAGGTCGTTTTGACCGAGAGTTTGCGTTCACTACATGTGAGTCCTCTAGTGCAGGATCACCTGCCACACAGGTTCAGAGGGAGCATGCTTTTCCCTCGATTAGCGGAGCATCTACAGGTATCTGGTATGTGGACAGTGGGGCTTCACGTCACATGACAGGAGTCCGGGAGTACTTCTCAGAGCTTTCAGAGAGTGGCACTGATATTGAGGTAGTACTCGGTGATGACAGAGTTGTTAGAGCAGTCGGGGTGGGTACACTGACATTTCAGAGGGAGTCCAGACCTCCCTTGAAAGTGTCAGATGTTCTTTATGTGCCAGGGATGAGGAAGAACCTCATATCCGTCTCAGCTTTGGAGGACAGAGGATATGAGGTACTGTTCAGGGGAGGACAAGTGTTGATGTATCCCAGGGGCACTCCAGCTGATTCAGCTAGAGTGATAGGTGTACGCCATGCAAAGGTGTACAAGTTTGCATTCCAGCCCCTTTTGGCATTGAGCAGTAGTACCGACAGCAGAGCTAGCAGTTCTGAGCTGTGTGAGATTTGGCACCGCAGGATGGGACACATGTATCATGGAGCCTTGAGGACATTGCGGGAGATCACTACAGGTGTGCCAGATTTCAGTACTGATCACTTTGATACTTGCAGAGGTTGTGCGATGGGCAAGTTTGCCAAATCCCCTTTTCCCAGCAGTGACAGCAGAGCGACTGGGATACTTGATTTGATTCATTCTGATGTGAGCGGTCGGATGTCTCATGTTTCCTTGAGTGGATATGAGTACTATGTTTTATTCATTGATGATCACTCCAGGAGGACCTGGATTTATTTCTTGAAGACCAAGAGTGAGGTCTTCAAGCGGTTTCAGGAGTTCAGAGCTCTTGTGGAGACTCAGACAGGTCGAAAAATCAAGTCCCTGAGGTCGGACAATGGAGGAGAGTACACCCTTGGAGAGTTTGTTGATTATTGTGCGGAGGCAGGCATTAGGAGGGAGTTCACTGTTCCTTACAACCCCCAGCAGAACGGGGTTGCGGAGAGGAAGAACAGATCCATCATAGGGGCTGCCAAAGCCATGTTACATGATCAGGGGTTGCCATTGTTCTTGTGGGCAGAGGCCTGCAATACAGCTGTTTACTTGCAGAACAGGAGTCCGCATCGTGCCTTGGGGCACATGACTCCGGAGGAGGCTTTCTCTGGGAAGAAGCCTGATCTTGGTCATCTTCATATCTTTGGATGCATTACATACTCCTATATACCCAAGGAGAAGAGGACCAAACTAGAGCCCACCGCAGAGAAGGGTATCTTTGTGGGCTACAGTGAGACCTCAAAGGCCTTTCGGATTTACATTCCTGCACAGAGGAGAGTTGTTGTCAGACGGGATGTGAAGTTCGAGGAGGACAGGGCCTTTAGGAGGTCACGGGAGTTAGAGTATCTGGATCAGCCAGACCCTCAGCAGCAGTTGAGTCAGTCGCAGGGATCCAGTGGGCAGGGATCAGGAGGATCCGGAGGTACATCTATGAGGATGTCAGGTCCATCAGTGAGCAGTGGCTCGCCGAGCCAGAGGGGTGGTGCTCCGGGCAGCATGCAGAGCAGTTCACAGAGCAGTTCACTAGGGAGTCCACTGATGGATAGTTCACACGGTACCTCAGCTTCTACAGGTTCAGGTGCAGGCAGGAGGACAGCAGACAGACAGTCAGGAGTTCAGGCTACTGATGGTGATGAGGAGGAGGAGTTTCATTCTCCTATGGGAGAAGCATGCTCAGGGAAGAGGAAGCCCAAGTGGCTTCAGGACACCTTGAGAGATGCCACATCTGTTGCTGAGCCGAAGAGGCCGGTCAGAGAGAGTAGACCACCTGAGAGGTTTTGTAGTTATATGGCGATGGTTACCAGCATCCTTGACTTTGAGCCTTCTAGCTATGAGGAGGCAGCTAGCCAGCAGGTCTGGAGAGAGGCCATGCAGGAGGAGTATTCTTCTATCATGAAGAATGATGTTTGGGAGGTGGTGCCGAGGCCTGAGGGCAAATCCGTGGTTACTTCCAGATGGCTTTACAAGGTAAAGCATGCTGCAGATGGCAGCATTGAGAAATTCAAAGCGAGGTTTGTGGCTAGAGGGTTCTCCCAGGTAGAGGGAGTTGATTATGAGGAGACCTTCGCTCCCGTGGTTCGATATACTTCGATCCGCTCCATTATATCGATAGCAGCAGAGATGGGTTGGAAGATCCACCAGATGGATGTGAAGACCGCATTTCTCAATGGCTTCATACAGGAGGAGGTGTACATTGAGCAGCCACAGGGCTTTGAGGTGCATGGGAAGGAGTCCCATGTGTGCAGATTGAAGAAGGCCCTTTATGGCCTGAAGCAAGCTCCCAGAGCTTGGTACTCCAGGATAGATGCATACTTGCAGGGGATGGGTTTCACAAAGAGTGAGGCAGATCCGAACCTTTACTTTATTGTGATTGGTGAGGAGCCTCTCATTCTGGTGCTGTATGTGGATGACTTGATCATTACAGGTGCAGAGAGACTCATAGAGCACTGCAAGAGAGATCTTGCGGCGGAGTTTGAGATGAAGGACATCGGCTTGATGCATTACTTTTTGGGTTTGGAGGTGTGGCAGGAGGAGGGGCATTTCTTCCTGGGGCAGGGGAAGTATATTGTGGACATCCTTAGCAGATTCCACATGGAGGATTGTAGACCCATGTCGACACCGATGATCACCAACTGGAAGAAGCTTCATGCTTCGGATTCCGAGTTGGTGGATCCCACATTGTACAGGCAGCTGATTGGTTCCTTGATGTATTTGGTCAACACTAGACCAGATATCTGTTTTGCAGTCAACACGATGAGTCAGTTTATGTGTGAGCCTAGGAAGGTTCACTAGGTGGCTGCAAAACACATTTTGCGGTACTTGCAGGGGACAGTGGATTATGGTCTGGACTACAGGCAGGGAGATGGAGTGAGATTGGCAGGATACACTGATTCTGATTGGGCAGGTTGTGCTTCTGATAGGAAGAGCACTTCAGGGTGTTGTTTTGGGTTGGGTTCAGCAGTAGTGTCATGGTTCAGCCGGAAGCAGCAGTCAGTAGCACTGAGTTCAGCGGAAGCAGAGTATATGGCAGCCAGTCTAGCTAGTTGTGAGGCCATCTGGCTTCGCAAGATGTTGTTTGGCTTATTTGGTCAGCCGTTGAGACCTTCAGTGATTTACTGTGATAATCAGAGTTGCATTAAACTCACGGGGAATCCAGTATTTCATGACAGGTCAAAGCATATCGGGATCAGATATCATTTCATCAGAGACTATGTTCAGAAGGGAGCTGTGAAGCTTGAATATATTTCCACTGATGAGCAGGTTGCAGATATTCTTACCAAAGCCTTACCACGGGGCAAGCATGTCTACTTCAGAGACAAGATGGGTGTGGTGAGGAACACCTTCCTCGGTAAGAGGGAGTGTTGAAATTTAGTACCGGAGGACAGGTGGTTCCCTAAGGCTTTGATCTTTGGCCTAGGGAAAAGTGTCCAAAAGAATTTAATTTTTCTCCTAAAGTAACTTTATAATTTTTTATAAAGTTAAATCTAATTTGAAAGTGACTTTAAGTGATAAAGTTACTAAGTCTAATTTTAAAGTGACTTTTATAAAGTCAATGAAAAATTAGAAAGGAAAAGTGACTTTGGAAATAAATGACTAAGTGGGTCTTTATTAAAGTGGGGTGAATTAAAAAATAGAAAGTGAGATTTAAATGAGCATTTAATCTCAGCCATTGATCTAAATCTATTTCAACCATTGGATTTAGGGATCACCCAAAAGTCATTTAGGGTTGGGTTAAGGGAGGAAAAGGAGGAAAAGATCATTCATTCTTTCATGAGCAGATTGGGAGAAGGAGAGCAAGAGAGCAAAGGAGATTTCTGGACAAGGAGGAGAAAGAGGCAGCAGTTTGGCACACATACCAAGGCAGCACTTCAGCAAATCCGTACAGCTCAAAGAACAAGCAGAAAAAGGCAGATTTAGTGAGCAAAACAGTGAAAAAATTGATTTTCAGCACGAATATCGAGGAGGCGATTTTCTGCACGAATTTCGAGGTCTGTCCGTACAAGTCCGTACGGCCGTCCGTACAGTCCGTACATCCGTACGGTCCGTACAGCTCGTACAGCGATTTTCCAGATTGTCTGTTAGCTGAAAAACAGATAAGTTTGCTTGCTGGAAAAATTTCTGTTTTGCTGATTTTTGCTGAAAAATTTTCTCTGTAAAAGGCATTTTCCAGAAATAAAGAAGAGCTCTCAAACTGGTTTTCCCCAAGAGTTGTAGGGGGTTTTTCTAGGGTCAAGTTGACCAAAAATCACTGAGTTTAAATGTGTTTTTATGGCTGTTTTTAATCGCTGATTTTTATTTCTGCAATTTCCAGCATTCTGAAAAATTTCCAGAATTTGTGTTTTCAGCAATATTTATTTTTTTCAGTCTGTTAAATGTATGGTTATGGGAATGGGCATTTAACTACATGGGAGAAATAAGGTGAAACTGAAAACCGGGGTGGGAAACAGAAAATTTTACATTGTCACTATCTCCAGGTTATGTAACTATGGCAGTAAAATAAGTTTGCATGTGCGAGGAATTCCAATTTATATTGTTAGCAAGGTGTTACATAACATTATAAATGGAGATGAATACATGATTCCTTTGTGGTTAGGAGAAGGTCTTCTTGAAAGGAATCAGAGTGGCCGCGACCCGTATGAGATGGGAAGAATTTATGCCAACATTTTAGCCGATCGTTGTTTGATCGACCCTCTTCTCACAGACGTCGATGGCCGCGTGGTCCATTTCAAGATGCACGACATCCTCCGTGGTTTGGCCATACAAATTGGTGAGCAGGAAGAAAAGTTCTACTGCCGCGCAGGTAATGGCTTGACAGATCAGTTGGTTGAAAATGAGTATTCAGAATGCACCAGGCTTTTCTTGAATGACAACAAATTGAGTTCGCTTCCCAACTCATTCAGAACTCCATATATATTCTCACTGTTGATTGCTCACAACAATTTTACAAAAATTCCAAGAAAGGCAATTGGGAATATGGGCTCTCTAAAAGTTTTGCATTTGAGTGGCAACGATATGGAGTCATTGCCAAAGAGTTTGGGGAGTTTGAAACAGCTAGTATCCTTGCACTTACGCTGGATGCCCATCAAAAGGTTGCCTGCAGCTCTTACAAATCTTGCAAGTCTCCAAGTCCTGGATCTGTCTTACTCCAACATCACAGAATTACCGTTTGGCAGCTAGTATCCTTGCACTTACGCTGGATGCCAATCAAAAGGTTGCCTGCAGCTCTTACAAATCTTGCAAGTCTCCAAGTCCTGGATCTGTCTTACTCCAACATCACAGAATTACCGTTTGGCATTCATAAGCTAACATCCCTGCGGCGTCTGGACCTTTTTGGATGTCACGATTTGCAATGCCTTCCTCGTACTATCTCACGCCTTACCTCTTTGCAGTGCTTGAACACGTGGGGATGCGGGAAAGTGTGGACAAAACATGACAAAAAGAAAGCTGCTTCCGTAAATGATTTGGCATCTCTGACGCAACTGAAAATGTTAAGTTTATGGAACAGGGCAGAAACAATCAGCGAGGGAGCACTGGCTTTTGCTCAAAAGCTTCAGCACTTCCCGCACAGAAGTGTAATTGAGGGCATGTTCTCTCTCGAGGATAGATCCAGCTCCTTCGCCTTGGATTTATATTTGTGGATCCGCAAATATTCCTGTTCTTTGTCTCAGAGAACTCATGTCAGCAGGATTTTCAACAACAACAATTGCCCATATCCTCCGAGTAGCACCCTCTGCTTCTGTGCGTGGGTGAGAGAAATTTGTCTTGCTCCACCCCCTTCTGTTCCACAATCTTCTAATAAACGCTCTCAGCAATCCAGCCATACTAGTCAAAATGTTTAGCGGCTCATTTAACTCAGTGACACCAAGCATTCCCTCGCTCTCCGCTTCTTGAACGATGCTCCTCTCCAAAATACTCAGTGGCTCATTCAACTCAGTGACACCATGCATTCCCTCTCTCTCCGCTTCTGGGACGATGCACGCAGCAGCTCCTCAGTCCGCGGTGTTCCTACGCTGCTGCTCGTCCTTGTTTTTGTATTGGCGTCGGCCAGGCGTTTTGTCAATTGGCTTCTCGCCCCTCTTCGTAATTTTGGGATTTTGGAAGAAGCCTCCCATCAATATCCTCCCGAGGAACCCCTCACTCTTTGGCCCCTCGCCCCTCTGAACGCTACGACTACTCATCATTCTTCTGTTGGTCATAATTCCCGCCTCATCTTCTCTTCTGTTTCGTCCCCCGGTGACATCCCTCTACACATTCTCCGTGAGAAACTACCGGCCGTCACTGAATACGGCAGTTTAAGAGCACATGGCCACGAAGATATTACATGTGCTGTTTGTCTCACTGATTTCAGGGTCACCGATCGAATCCGGCGGCTTGTCATAGGTTATGCCCAACGTCAAAACGCTGGGTCATACCTACATGACCCTCGGTGATACGACGGGTCCCCTAAAAATGGTCCAAAGCATAGTCAATCGGTTGCACCGTTTCAAGCCACCGTATGCATAGCCATTTTTGAAACCACCGTATGGACTTACGAGGTTGGTTGATCATAAAGTTAATCATTATATTGTATAGTTTATAATTATAAAATTTTATAATTATTAATTATATGATATAATTTATAAAAAAAATAGTATTTAAAAAAAATTCAAAAGAAAAGGAACATAATTATTATATTAAAAAAAAAATTGAAGTTATAAAAAATAAATAAATAAATAAAGAGTTACAAAAAAAAAAGACTAAAAAAAATAAAAAATTCAAAGGAATATCACTGATTAGCTATAAGACAAGAAGAAGGTCACGTTACATAGATCAAGACAACAATGACTAAGTGAAGAAAACCCCAGCATTAAAGCTTTGAGGACAAAGCTTCCGAAGGGAGAGGCTATCTTATGAATATAATTCATAACAATTAGCTAAATGGAATAAATATAAATATTAAATAATTAAATATTATTTAGGTTAATTAGTCATTAAATTAAGTGAAAAGGCAGGTCTAAAAGACATGCCCATTCACGAAAGGTCACCTGCTGAGGTATAAAAGCAGGGTCCTCATTGTACACAAATCATCTCATACATTTTATATAATAATAAATAATTATTTTAAATACCTTCTGTGTATTTTTAACAATTAAACCTACAAGCTATCAGCATTTGTGTTTCAGCATAAGTTTTTATGCTTTATAATGATACCGTGGGTTCAAAAAATACCCAGCTGCATGTATAGGGCGATGGAGTTGATTGTTTCATCTTTCATCAATGATTGCCCAAATGGGCCCATTCTTAGCCACTCTATCCTTGTATGCCCTCTTTATTTGCTCCTTTGATTGATCCATAGCCTCATAAATGAAGCCCATAGCCAATCTTTCCTCATCCACCAACTGCAACACCTTAACCAGTGGCTCAACGAGTTTCACAATCTTTGCTACCTTTCTCCAAAAAGTTTCTTCATTAACTTTCTTTTTCAATTCTTTGCCATCCAGTTTGTGAGACCAATTGCTTTGATTCCATTCATCACTGGAAAACATCTTTTGCAAGTTTCTATTTTGGGAAAGCATAGATTGCAATGTTAAAAAATGAGTAGCAAATTTAGTGATGGCAGGCCTAATAATATCCCTGCCCCCAGTTTGTTTCCTCATGAGGCTCAAAATCCATGAATGATTGTAGATAAATTTTGTTATGCTTTTGGCATGATGTACAGTGTTTTTGACCCATTCTAATTTTCCGATATCCTCAAGAATGAGGTCTATGCAATGTGCAACACGTGGGGTCCAAAAGATGGTCTTGTGTTTTTCCTCTAACAGTTTACCAGCAAGAACATAGTTAGAGGCATTATCTATGATGACTTGAACAACATTAGCCACCCCCACCTCCTCAACAACCTGATCCAATCGCTGAAACAACAATTGCCCATCTTTTACCTTATCAGATGCATCAACTGATTTTAAAAACATGGTTCCTCGTGGGCAGAAGATAAGAAAGTTTATGATGATACGGTTTCTTTGATCAGTCCATCCATCTGACATGATGGTACATTCTGTTCCTGCCCATGAGTCCTTGAAATCTTTCAAATACTCATTAATGGATGAAATTTTTTCTGCAAACGATACCCCCTTAGCTCATGCATAGTAGGGCCTTTGAAGTCTTTTCCAACAGCATGTATGACATCAAACATAGACTTATATTATGGTGAACGGGAAGCATTGAAGGGGATATCAGCATCATACCACCATCTAGCTATGTAATCACAAGCAGTCTCCCTCAATTCTTTCTTCCAATGGTCATCTAAAGTGGGCTGCATTTGACTTTTACTAGCTTGAGGACCATGTGCATTTGATGGAGAGGAGGGAGTGAAATAACTTTTGATAGTCATATCACCCTTTTTCATTCTACCCTTTCCCTTTTCTTGAATAGAACCAAAAGAGAGAGGAACATATCAGAAAGGGTTGGATGCATCAGTATGAGGGATAGAGGAAGAACCCTCAAAATCATAATGGGGGTTGGTAGCCATCATTTTTTTGTATCTCCCTCTTCCTCTCAATTTCAGCCTCTAACTCTTTTTGCCTAGCCTTATCTTCTTTAAACTTCTCAAAGCTAGCTAGCAATTCCTTCCTAATCTCCCCAATTTCTGGTGAAGTACATGGAGTAATTTGGCCTCTAATCCCCGCCAAGTGTTGTTTCAACCTATTAATGCCCCCAGGACCTTCCTTAATTTTCCTATGGCAAAATTTGCAATGCATTTGACTATCAACCATTTCAACATATGCCCAAGCAACATCTTTCACTCTAGGTGCCATTTTTTGACTTGGAAATGAAATCAAACAATTTGAAAATGAAAAAAAAAAAACATTGATTCAATGTTCATTTCTTTCACAAAAACTAGCCTTTAGGATTACTAGATATGCACTTAAAATATAAGCAAAAACAGATTTGTACAAGTGAAAAAAATACCTCCAGGCACAAATTGCCTCCTCAAGTTTGCTCCAAGAAACCAACTCCTCAATGCTGCTCCAAATGGCTGCACAAGAAGCTCCTCACTCCAGTGACAATGCTTGCCCAAGACTCCTCACTGCTGCTCCAAAAACAAACTCAACAACTCCTCACAGATTCTCACTGAAATTCTCACTCAAATGCATGAGATGGCTGTGAGAGAATGAGAGGGGTTGAGTGGGTTAAATAGGGTTTGGGAGAGGGGAATGGACCCCAAAGACCAACAAACTAATTCATAAACCCCTTTGGAGTCCCCCACACTCATAAAAATAAAAATAAAAAATAAAAAAATGCGTGTTTTATAGGTTCACTGGCCGCTGTCAGCTACCCGGCTGGGTTGATTCTAACTCGGCTGAGCCATGCAATGACTTGGCCGGCTGAATCGGGTTAGAGGCCGAGTTGCAAATTTTTTTCCAGCTTGGACCAACTCGGCCGAGTCGGTTTTGAGCCAGCCGGATTTTAAAACATTGCTTTCAATAGACCCTGCTACATGAAAAAATGAGTATTTCTCATTTTTCGTGTAGCAAGGTCCATCAAAAGCTAAGATACCGGAAACGGCTCCCTAGCAGGCAAAAACGCCGTTTTCCGTATCAGAAACGTATTCTGCCCGGAAACGGCAAAAAAACGGCCGAAAAACGTATTTGTTGGTTTGGAAACGTATCAGATTTTCTTTTGCCGTTTTTCAGGCGTTTCGAAGGAAAATACGTCCAGTTTAAAAAAATTTGATACGTTTCAGCAAAAATGAAAACGTATTTCAAATTTTCTAAAACGTATCAGGAAAATCAAATCCGTATCTAAAAAAATTCAATACGAGTTTAAAAAGTAGTTCTTTCTTTTTCCCCTCTAAAATTTGATGATGTAATATAGCCTTATTTTATTATTTTCACTATTATTTTATAATAGTCCTTAGGTGGCTTATTTTAGACCTCAAAATTTCTCTAATGTTTCCACTCTTTTTTCCTTTTGTAAATCCCTCAGCTGCATTTGTTGTAGCATATTACAGACCTGTCTGGAGAAAGGTTTGCTGTTCTGTTTTGGTTTTTGGTGTATATCATTGTCCATTGAGGTGCTGTTGTGTTGGCTTATGAGGTGTTTCAAATACTCAATTGTTCATCAACAAAGATATAATGCTTCTAACAGTACATGGCAATGACATCAAACAACTGTCAGCCTCTCAATTAGTATGGTAACCATGGATATAAGCAGAACTACTTGACATACCCTGGCAGACTATTACAGGGTATACCCATCAACTTCCCTCAAATCTGCCTGATAAAAATGGACATTTGACTATTAAAATAGGCAGTTTTTGACTCAATACAAGGTCCAACAAGGTATCTCACTGGTGTACATAAGATTTAGATAACTGATGAATCTCAGACCTCTATCAATACCAAACACGTTCTCTGATGGTTGAAGGATTTGGCTTTCAAAAGCTCAGTGTGTTTTCTGAGCCTTTGTTGTAGTTCTCAGTGGGGACTTTCTTCAAACAATTGGAAATATTACTGCTGTAGGTGTATTTTTAAGTTGGTGTTTGAATATATGAGATCAGTGGCACGATAAATGCTCATATAAAGTCAACTAGGGTTCAAACTAGCATTATACTAACACCAAATGACAGTGGTAACAAGCAAAGTGTACATGTTCATCACACTAAACCTGTCAAGAGAAATACACCACAGTAAGAAGAATAGAGAACCTGGTTCGAGCCATTGTGAATGTGCTTTTAATTATGATGCTCAGCCTTCTTACACTGCTGTAGTAAATGTCCCTAGGAAGTCAACTTCATGACATGATGTCCTTCCACCTCTATACAACTACCACAGAAATTTGCTCAACTGATGATGTCCATGTACAATCACCCAAATAACTGCGTTCCTCAAGAAACTTGTTCTCAGAAATCCCCACTAGGAAATAGCACAAGGTGAACAACTAAATCTCTGAATTTAATGTTCTTCTCCAGTGAGAGATTTCGCTAAACATATTAAGAGGGCACTTCTGAGAAAAATACACAGTGGCAATTCTATGTAACCAATAATCCAGTACACCATTCAATTTTCAGATTGTGGGCTGCTGTAGATATAACTATATATGAACTTCAAACAGGTCCCAAAATGAAGATAGATGACATAGCTAGCATGGAAAAAATATCATTGTGGTAAACATTTCTATTGCAACATTTTGAATAGCTTTCCACTATGAAAAATCACACAGGTCTGATATATTTATTTCCAGTCAGTACAGAGACGAATAACAAGATCAAGATGGCCTGAGAGAACCTAGGATTATTTCATTTGCTTGCAACAATCAATCTGCACTATTTCAGGAAACAATTCGACCCACAGTGAGAGAATACTCGGCCCACAAGAGAGGAGATAATTCTGTGCAAGGCATTCAGCCAGATAGACAATGAATATGTACTCTGTCCAGCACCATGACCTTCAGAACGGGGGACAAACTTGACTTCCAGCATTGATGAAGAACTTCAATACAACACCCAGCTTGCAAGGTATGCGTCCAACAACTAATATGGGAGACCACGACCCTCAATACTTAGAAAAACCACCCATCAACCACAGAACTCGACCTGGGTAGTAGAGAATGATGTTCGAGCCTCTTTCCAGCGGAGAGACTCACTCATTACACAAGCAAAACTCAACCCTCAATCATTGGAATAAATCACAGCCTCCCTTAAGATGATTCTTCCTTGTTGGCAAAAATTGACACCTTGGAATATGCACCAACCAACCAAACTTGACTTGGGATTGTCTTGAAACCAACTTGGCCCTTCCATATCAGCTGCTACAGGCATAGTATCAATGTGACCTCTTCTAAGTAAGTGGAATAATTATGCTCAGTATTAGAAAGAAACACACACACACCCACACACACATATATATTATTGATAAACTAAAAGATGATGATTACAATGAGGGTCCCTGGCTTATATACCGCCATGGGCACCCTTTTGGGAAAGGGCATAATCTTATGATCGTGCCCTTTTGTCTAATTAACCCAGTGTTTTTAAAACCGGAACCGGTGACTGGACCGGTCCACCTAATGAACCGGTTTACCGACCGGAACCGGTCTAACCGGGACTGGTTTGGTCTAAACGAACCGGTTTTAAAAAAATACATTAAATAATTAATTTTTAATGAAACAAAACTATTTTTAAGATGTAAAACCATGATTCCAAGCCAATAGAGACAAAATATGCAAAGTTTGCTCATTTATATACCATGCAAAGGTGATTATATCAAAATGGCACCGAGTGCAATACATATCATCGACAAGTCCATCACCAACAAGAAACAGTTCTGTCTCCAGCTATGGAAGATCAACAGACAAAATCACAAAGTAATCCAGCAAATATTACAACAACAAAAGTTGTTGGGATACTTCCGACCAAAGAAAATGAACAGATAGCATACCTGGCAGAACAAATAAATAAACAGCAAAAAGAAACCAGTAGAGCTCTAGCTAGTGATGTGACTACAGAGGGAACTGTTCTACAAATTGATGCAGCAACAGAGGATAAAGGTATGGGATATGAAAACAGTAACAAGAGAAATGTGGAAAAAACAGAAAGCACAGTTGATGATAAGCAACAGTTGACCTTGTCTCCTGCTTTGGAAGAGCAACATAAAAAAATGCAGTCAGCTCCATTTATCAATGAAGTAAAAGATGGAGAGATGCTTCATACAAGGAACAATGCCTGGGAAGCAGACCCAACAATTACTTCAGGTGAACTGCACAAAGTCCTGGATCCAATAGCAACTGATGCAACAAAAGAGGTAGATGTTACAGCATTAAATACAGCAGCACAGGGGCAATGCATGGATATTCAAAGTATTAAGATCAGGAAAGCAGAAGAGACAGCAAGTATATATGATGAAAAAAAGCAGGACCCTCTAGAAGACAAGGGTAAAGACCCATATCCAGCACCACCTGCCAGTGCAGTAACATCAAACGCTAATATTCCAATGATGGATAGAACAAATGCCACACTCTAAACAGGAGAACATCACAAACTATCATGTACAACTACAACAATAAAAAAAGACATTCAGGCTGACAATGTTGCAGCAGAGGCTGTACTAGATGTGGAAATTGAATGCAAGGATATTAAAGTTGACCAGAATAATAAAAATATAGATGTTGATGAGCAACTAAATGTGTCATCTCCATCATTGAAAGAGAAATATGAGGAATCCGACATAGCTCAACCTACTATTTTAGCACTAGCAGTCATTAAGACTTTTAATGCAAAGGATGATACAGTGGAATTAAAACAAATAAGACTACAGGAAGAACTTCATAAAGAATTCAATAGGACTTCTGTCATTGATGCAACAGCGGAGGCTACTAATGAAGAAAGAGGGGATGCAAAAGTTGTTGAACTTGAAAGCAGTGGTGTTCAAGAGCTAAAAGAGCCAGAGAGCAGAAGCATTGATGGGATGCTTCCAACAGTTAGCATGCAGACAACAGAGCTGACAATAACAACAGATGAAAAGAACAAAGAATCCAGTAGTTCTCCAGATGCGAATGTGGAAACAGAGGAAGATCCTTTACTCATTAATATAGCAAGAGAGACTAAAGGCTCAGAACATGGAAGGAATAATGGGGAAAATGCAGAAAGGACACAAAGCACAAGTGCTGAGCAACAATCAAACTTGTCTCCGGCTTTAGAAGAGCAACATGAAGAGTCACAGAGTCTGTGCCTAAAACCGGCCGGTTTTGTCCTAAACCGGCCGGTTTTTACCGGTTAGGTCAAAAAATCGGGCAAGTGATGGGTTAAACCGGGTTTTTAGGCCGGTTCCGACCGGCCAGCTAGCTAACCGGCCGGTTTGACCGGTTACCGGTTTTTCAAAACGGTTTTTAAAACTATGAATTAACTCAAATTTATGCTAAATAATATTTTTTACATAATATTGCCTCTCTTGAAAGATGCTTTGTTCTCAAAGCATACGTAGCGATGGGTGTTTATGGCGAAATACCTCTGTCTCCTAAGAGGCTTCTTCTTCTGGTAGATTCTTCCACTTGATAAGGTGTTTTTTAATTACTCGTGAACATAACTTCTTCTCCCTGGTAGTGATGATTCCCTTTGGTTCTAGAATGAGCTTGCCCTCATCATCTAACATTGGCAAGGTAGTTTGTACTGATTAGTATTTGCCCAATGCCTCTTTAAGACAAGACACATGAAAAACATTGTGAACTCGACTACTATTAGGAAGACTTAAGCTATATGCTACTTGGCTGATCTTTTTGTTGATTTGGTATGAACCATAGAATTTCGGTGCCAACTTGTTTTTTTACCCTTTTGCTTTAGGGATAATTGTTTGTAAGGTTGAAGCTTAATGAATACCCACTCTCCAACTTCAAATTCACTTTCCGATCTATGCCAGCCAGTGTTGCACACATCGCGATCGGGATTTAATCGGCGCCGGGAAAAAAGCGGAAAAAATCGTTAAAATCGGGAAAAAATCGGAAAAAAGCGGGAAAAAATCGTTTGGCACAAAAATATTCATTTTTTTTCATTTTTTTTCAATTTTTTTAATATCTAAACCATCTACAACATAAAATAAATACATTGACACATAAATATGATAAAAAAACTAATATATAAGATGTTTAATATCATTTCTAGCGCTAAAATCACACATAACATTGAATCATGTCCTGAATAGTAAGTCCCAACTCAGCCTCAAAATATCAACAAAAAATACGATAATGTATCTCATCATGTCATAATGTCATATACAATAAAATGAAAGTCTAATCCTATTGATTTCCTCTGCCCCTCTTGCGAGAAAATGCCACAGCTTTCCCTTTCCCTCTAGATGTAGATGCTGGTGCCCGTGCAGGTGGAAATGGCAGTGGAGTCTGATGTGATCTAGACGTTGAAGAACTAGAAGTAGGAGCTATAGGAGGTAGACCACGTCCTCTACTGGTGGCAGGGGTAGCCCGGCAGGTGGTGTCACCTGGAAACATTACAATCTCCCAATCCTGAAATCCTGAAAAACTGATAAGTCTGCTGGATTTTAAATGAAATCTAAAATTCTACTTTCTCCATATGAAATCCAATGAGGCTGGAACCACTCTCAAACATCCTGAGTCATTTCATGGTAATGTTAAAAATTTAAGTAAAAGGATGAAAATGAAGATTAAGGAGAATGTCACTTTTACTTTAAGAATTTAACATTACCATGAATAGCATATCCATACTAGGGCCTAGACTTGATCATTAAGCTACCCCACTCAAAAATTATTGTTTCTTTCAAAAAACATTGCATGAAAAAACCCAAAAAAAGTTATTAAACTATGCTGTCCTGATCCCCCACGATTTTTTCGTTAAAAATCGCGCTTTTTTCGAAAAAATCGCGATTTTTTGAAAAAAGCGCGATTTTTTCAGTAAAAATCGGCAAAAAAAAAAGTAGGCGATTTTTTCGTATAAAAATCGCGATTTGATCGGCAAGATGAAAAAATCGCGATTTTCCGATAAAATCGCGATTTTATCGCGATTTTAACAACACTGATGCCAGCTGGCTTGTGGTTTCATGTGATTTCTTTCAATGCCTGAAGGATTTTTAGGGTCTCTTCTATTGGTCTTTAACTGTCGGAACTCTAGTTTTGGTGAAGACCAAGTCTTTCCATTTAGGAGGTTCATAGCCGTACAAAGCTTGAAATGGGGTCATTTTTGCAGACGTGTGATATGTTGAATTGTACCACCACATAGCGAGGTGTAACCACTGAGCCCACTTATTTTGCTTATCTGTTGCATAACAACGAAGGTAAGCTTCTAAGCATTTATTGATAGTCTTGGTTTGTCCGTCTGTTTGAGGATGATACGCTGAACTCGTGTTGAGGTATGTCCCAACGTGTTTGAAGAGTTCGCTCCAAAAATTCCCTTTAAATTTGACATCTCTATCACTAACAATGATTTTGGGAAAACCATGTAATTTGTAGACATTTTTACAAAATATCTGATCTCTTTTGCTGAATTTGATTTTTTCATCCCTATGAAGTGGGCATATTTTGTGAGTCTATCGACTACTACGAGAATTTTGTCCTTTCCATTTGACATGGGTAATCCTTCAATAAAATCCATTGATACTTCTTCCCACTTTTGATTAGGAATATTCAGGGGATGGAGTAGGCCAGGGGTCTTAACCCTTTCACTTTTATTCCTTTGGCATTGATCACATTCTTCTACATATTTTTGAATGTCCATACTCATTCCTTTCTAGAAAAGAGACTGAGATGCATTATAGTAGGTTTTAAAGAACACTACATGTCCTGCTGAAAACGAGTCATGGGATTCCTTGAGGACCTTGAACTTAAATTTAGAGTTAGGTCTTAGGTAAATTCTCCTTTTATACCACAAAATATCGTTTTTCCATTCGAATTTTGGATTTTGAGTAGGATTATTGATTATAGCACATGTTTCTGGGTCTTTTTCATATTCACTTTGGATTTCATTAAGCCATTCTGGGATTAGAGATGAGACTACACACAAGGATGTTTCTTCATCTTTTCTGGAGAGAGCATCTACCACTACATTGTCATTTCCCTTTTTATGTAATATCTCCATGTCAAAGGCAACAATTTTTTCAATCGATTTTTTTCATTTACTTCTGAACAGGTATTGCCTCTACTTGGCTAGTGCGTGTATAATAGCGAGTATTTCTTTGTTGTATGTAGACTTAAGACGTTCTCTCTTATTGAGCTTCCTACTTTCAAAAGCTATTGGATGACCATCTTGCATCAATACTGCTCCTATGCCAAAACCTGAAGCATACAAATGACTTTGAAAAATATGGAATTGCTAATATAGGTGCATTAGACATAATTTCCTTCAAATCTTCAAAACACCTTTCTACTTCATCATCCCATCGAAATGAGTTCTTCTTTAGAAGGTTCTTTAGGGGTGCGGTTACATGGGCATAGTTTTTAATAAACGTTTGATAGCACCTAGTCAATCCTAAGAATCCTCTTAACTTGGAGATGTTCGCTGGTTTGGGCCATTCTTTTATACCCTTGATCTTATTAGTATCTACTTTTACTCCTTCCTTGGATATTATGTGTCTGAGGTACTCTACTTCTTTTCCAAAGGTGCACTTGGACATCTTTGCGTATAACTGATGTTCTTCTAATATAGTGAGAACTTGCTCCAGATGTTGTAGATGCTCCTTCCATGTTTCCCTATAGATTAGAATATCATAAAAGAACATTAACACAAACTTCTTGAGATACAGAGGGAATACCTCATTCATGGTGGCTTGGAAGGTCGCCACAACATTAGTTAATCTGAAGGGCATTACCTTAAATTCACAATGACCTTTAGTGTTCGAAAAACAATTTTTTCTATGTCTTCCAACCTCATCCTCATTTGGTAGTACCTTGATCTCAAATCTAATTTTGACAAATATTTAGCTCCATGTAGTTCATCCAACATTTCATCAATAAGAGGAATTGGAAATTTGTTCTTAATCATTATCTTGTTTAGCCCTCGGTAATCTACACATAGTCTAAACGATCCATCTTTTTTTCGAACTAATACAACTGGAGCAACATATGGACCTCTACTTTTTGTGACAATACCACATTTTAAAAGATCCTGGACTAATCGCTCGATTTCGATTTTTTTATGATGTGGATATCGATACGATTTGATGTTGATGCGATTTGATCTTGATTTGACTTCAATTCTGTGCTCGATTTCTCTTTTAGGAGGCATCTTCATTGGAAGGTATTGAAACACTTTTTCGTGCTTTTGAATTAGTTCTTGAACTTCAAGTGACTCTTCATTAACTAGATTTGAAGGTAGCATCTCTAATTGATGACACTGCACTAAATAAGCTGGGATGATCATACAATTTGATTCTCAGGGGCCTGAAACTCATATAACTTGTATTTCTGCTCTTCCCATTTAAATTTTATAAATCGCTTTTGATGGTTGGTAGAGTAAGTGCCTAGGGTTTGTAGCCATTGGATACTTAGAACCACATCCACTCCTCCTAATGGTACAATGTAGAATGAAGATTCTAGATTATAGTCTATTGAAGAAAGTGTAACTAGGTTCGGTCTTCATAGATGTACTTTCGATATTTGTATTTATTCATGAAAATAAATATTATTTTTGTTATATTTATCAATGAGTTTCTTGCTCATTGAAGTAGGTCTAGCACATGTTAAAGTGCTATAGGAGAATCAAAGAGTCAAAAGAAAATGTTGAAGACCCTTAAGGGCATGTTACACCATGTATATACTTGTATAAAGAGTCAAAGGAAATCCCTCCAAGCAAAGTCAAGTCCTCTCCATGCAATGACATCCTTCAAGGAGCAAAAATGATGAAGAAACTTCAAGTCGGCCTACAGTCTACAAGTCGGCCTCAAGTTGGCCTAAAGGAGGGACAATCCTCTATATATAGAGGCTGTCCACTCCCTCATAACGTCATGTACTCATCTCTGAAATCAGCGAAGAAGGACAACCAAGAAAAGGTGAAGAGAAGACAAGTGTAAGGAGCCTCTAGTGCAGCGAAGAAGGAGAAGTCTAGACCGAAGTCAAAAGGACTGTTTCTAGGGTGGAAAACAGTCACACGTGCGAGAAACAGAGGCATCTCTATAGTCATAACAACAACAACATAACAATCCTATATTTATCTTTGTTTGGGCTAGAAAGTTAGGCCTACAAGGCCTCCTACTCAAGCGAAGAAAACTCTCTCTCAAGCGAAGGTGAAAGGACCCTAATTCACAAGGATACCTTCCACACGTGCAAAGAACTAGGGCTACTGTACAGTCACACCAAGTCTACATCTACATCTCAAGAAGGATCTTGTTTGGTCGAAAGAAGGAAGGTGTCTACATAAGTGAAGGATATCACTAAGTATAGAAGAGAAGCATCTCATCTAGAGCTCACATAAACAAGGTCTATCTCCAATCAAAGAACGAAGAAGGAGTACGAAGTGCCGGGGAGCAAAGTTCCAGAAGAAGGAAGACTAAGTGTTGGGGAACAAAGTGCAGAAAGAAGGAAGGACTTGACTTGTGCTTGGAGGACATTCTAGTCAAGGGTCTAGGGTTTGGCATGGATCAATAAGAAGCTTCAATAAGAGAAACTTACTAAAGGGTTTTCCTATCTAAGAGAAAGAGGTTTTGGCCCTGGCAGAGAGCCAACATCTTGTGTTCTTGTTCTTATGTTTTTGGTAGCAGTTTGATGAAGTAAACACACATGCATTAATAAAAAGAGAAGAAGATTAAGCTAACAAAATAAATTGTAAAAGAGTTTCACAAATTGTTATCAAGTCTAGAAGAATCCTACTGTACACCATTGCCCTTGATTCTTCAACATAGTCTTGAATCTGTAATTTGACTTTATGGCATTTCCCTACTTTTTCAATTTCTTACTGTTAGCTCCCATAACTTTCATGTTGGACATAGGAAAAGTGAAAATGTTGAGCCTTTTCGCCAAAGTTGAGTCCAAAAAGTTATGGGTGCTACTAGTATCAATTAGAACCATTAGGTTGCTCTTTTTGATATGACCTTTTAACTTTAATGTCTGGGGATGAGATATACCTGTCATGGCCGATAATGACACTTGCAAAATACTCTTGTTATTTGGTTTTGGAGAAAATTGTGGAGAATCTTCGATTCCTTCTACGTCTGATTCGTCACTGTTTGAATCATTGGTTGCTTCAGTTTTTTGGTTTCTTTTCCTTTAGCACATCTATGTTTTGGGTCCCATTTTTCGCCACTACCTTCTTTCATTCTTTGCATTTCCAAATTAGTTTTTTCTCCTTCACGAAGATGTGGTGGAACATATTCTGTACTATCCGTGTTCGCAGTTTGGCGAAATCTTCATCTTGAATATACTATTTCAACTTTTGGCCATTGCATCTTTTCGAATTTCTTTTCTGCATCTTTTTCTTTCTGTCTTGCTTCTTCTATAGAAGTGATGTCATGAAGCTCAAGCTCAGCCTGGAGATGTGGTTTAAGTCCTGTGATGTATGATTGAATGAGACGAGTCTCTGATAATCCAGGTACTTGTGTAGCTAGAGTTTCCCATTCTCTAGTGTATTCGTCCACATCTCCTTTTTGTTGCAGTCTGGTGAGTGCTGCGAAGAACTCTTCTTCCTTGACACCTTGGAACCTCTTAAAGAATGCATTTTTAAATTTCTTCCAACTGATAGCAAGTGTTGTTTTTTTCCACAACATATACCAATTATATGCTTCGCCTTCCATTTGCATGGATGCATGCCTCGTCCTTTCATCATCATTGTCAATACCGCAAATCTCGAAATATTATTCTGCTTTATTGAACCATGCAACTCTGCATTTCTCGTTACCATCAAATTTGGAGAGCTCAAGTTTTGCTCTTCATTGATATGTAGCAACTGGTGGAGTGAAGAAAGGGTATTGATTCGAGAATTGCATATTTGAGTATTTATTCCAGAGTTGCATATTTTGAAAATTCATGTTACTATTTTGTTGATTGGGCATGTAAGATGCCTTTGGGGACTTAGGGTTTTGATGTGAGTCTGATGTATCTGAAGAATCTCGATGTCGAGTTGCTTCGTTATTTTGGGGTATTTGATTAGCAGTAATTTTCAACTTGTCACAAATATAGGTCAACATTGCCATTGCTTGGTTATGAGCTATTGATGTTGCATTATGATTTCGATCCACCTTATTTAAAAGAATTGCATGATTCTTTTTAAATTCGTTATGATTCTGCTCAAGTTGATTCTCTATTCTCTTCGTAGTGCCCTCGAACTTGTTTTCATTAGAATGTCCCGTGACCTTATTCTTAAGATCTATTAGTTTTTTATTAAAATTGTTCATCTTCATTCATGATGACATCAATCGGGTATGTGGTGGTGTATATTTATCCAACCTAATTTTTTTTCTTAACTTGACCCTACATTTTTTTGGGTTATTATATCTTTATATAAAAATAATTATAAAATTGTATGTGCAAACTATAATTATATAATTAATTTATTTATGTAGCTTATATCACCACTATATAAAGTGAGTTATGAAAAAGTATATATATTTGTTAATAGGTAAATTACGGAAGGGGAAGATGAGACAGTGGCTCGGGGGTTTCGAGTCTCGACCACTGTATGCGAATCAGTGGAGTAGTGTCGGTCGAGATAAGAAACAATGGAATGGTGGTTAGTTGGCTCGGCAAGGAGACGTTGAATGTCGAGGCGTGGACAAAGGCGAGACGTGTAGTCAGCGGATGAGAAACATAACGCTTGTGATCTGTGGGGAATATCGGTGTTGACAACGTCAGTTTTAATAGGAGCAGATGGCACTGGAAACACGACAGTTGATGGTGACAATAATGCAGATGGCGGGGAACAGGGTGTTGAGAACAACGAACAACGAGCAATGACGTTGAGGACAATGACTGTGCAACAGTTACCCAAGAGTGAACCCCCTCTAATACCAAATGTAGCAATAATGCTCAGTATTAGATAGAAACATATCTATATAATATTATTGATAAGCTGAAAGATGATGATTACAATGAGGGTCCCTGGCTTATATACTGCCATGGGTACCCTTTTGGGAAAGGGCATGATGTTATGATCGTGTCCTTTCGTCTAATTAACCTAAATTTATGCTAAATAATAATTTTTACATAACAGTAAGCTACTACAGGTGTGGCCTCAAGGAATATTACAAGTCTTAACATACATTTGATACCTTTCGCTCAAAATTTCATCTCTTTAATCAACATTTGGAACCATAGTCCTTAAAAAATATGCTACTCGACCTCCTGAATGTCAATACCTAGAAACTTCCCATAATCGTCCTTCCCTTCACTGGTTTGATTCTCTCTTATAATAAAAAATTGCATGGAGAATTTATTGAAGGAATGAGGAATGTCACTGGTACATTAAACTTGGAATAGATGATCGACCAATCTAACCTCCTTTGCAATTCATGCGTTGGTGCAATATAAGTCAACCATTCTTTATACTGTCTCGATCTACAAATTTATAAACTCTAGAAATTATGGATAAAAGTCATTCGAAACCCTTGTTCTCTTTTGGAGAGGAAATGCGGCCTCAATATGAATCAATCAGTCTCCAAGGTGACTATAATTTCGTCCCTTAAGTCTGGAATTAGTAGAATGTTCAACTCCTCAAGGCAAATTTCTCTTGGTATGAGAATTGTATAGTCGACCCTCCAAATTCTTATCAACTCGTCCCTTTCATGGATATAATATTCGACTTGGCAAAGAAGAAAATGAAACTCTCGACCTCCTTCAAAATGATACTTCTCGGCCTTGCAATTTTATCTCCATTTAAAGAATAATCGACAATAGACAAACTTAGCCTTTGGAATGATCATCACGGCCAAACAATTAAAACAAATAATTTTTGGCCAAAGTATTTAATATTTTGGCCCTCCTAACAAATAATTCGCCCAAACAATAGACAAACTTAGCCTTTGGAATGATTATCATGACCAAACATTTAAAACAAATATCTTTTGGCCAAAGTATTTAATATTTTGGCCTTCTTTATAATAATTTAATTTTGGCCAAAAATCTTCACTCCACAAATGACGAATTTTTTGAATAAAGTAAATAGAAAAAAAGTTTCTTTGAGGAGTTTCGTCGAACACTTGATATGCAACATTGATGGAGATAATAATCTGACCATGCCTACGAACTAATAAACCCTCATTCTTTTCCAAAGTTGATCTGCAATAAACCCTCAAGTTGGCAGAATGCACAACTCTGATACCACTGTAATATCTCAGATATTAATTTTTATAATTTTCTTAGGATTTTGCTTAAGAAAAATTTTGTTGCAAATTCGATAAATAGATTGCACAAATTATTCTAGAAAATTGACGACAAATAAGGAAATATAAATTGCACTGAAGAATAGACATTCAACGCATGCAAGAAATCTCAACTTATTTATATTAATATAAAAACTAATTTACAAATCTGGAAGATAGTTGAGATGGGAGCCTCCAATTGAATCTAGCCTTAGGATATATCCACTGCAACAACACTGGATTTGGCCTCCCAAAATAGAACTGCAACCAATAAGTGCTCCTGTGAATTCTGAATGAATTCACCAAGGGATGAGGTAGGTTTTCATCCACTCTCACCAAATCAATTATCACCCAAGAGTTTCTGTCTTGGGGCTACTGAAGTAGAGAAATCGATTCTCCAACTCTCAAAAAGACAAATGCTCAAATCCAAGATATCCTAAATGATTAGCTCTCCCTCCTTTTAAAGATTTGATGGAACTCTCTTCGGCCTTCTAGAAGCATTTAATTTTATTATTTTATTCCTTTTCTAGAAGCCTATCCCTTTTTCTTTATTTTAAGTGACTTTCTACTTTCTAAGTCACTTTTCCCTTTTTAATTAATTGACTAATTTAGTCACTTTTTAATCCAAGAAAATGGTAAAATCCGCCTTCATGTTTTCTCTGGTCACTGAAGGTCACCTTCCACCATCTTGTTTTGTAGATCTCCACATTCCGGTTCCAACGAGCTATTACACTAAGGTGTTTCTCCAAATATCCCACTCCCAACAACAACTTTAGTGCATACAATTAAAATACACCGAAAACAACTCCATTTTACAGGAGTCATCATATTGCGACAAAACCACGAATGAACTATGCAGAACTACTCTCGATGGTGAAATACAGTAGACGAGCTCCAATGGACCCTATAAAACTCCTCCAAAATCCTCATGGTCCTCGGATGATGCAATATCGCTCCTATAAATTAGTTGCCACCAACTCTGGATGTCTATCCTGACTGCATCCTAAGGGAATCTAAAAATGGGGATATTACATATATGAATCGAAATACTTCAAGAAATGGGCTCAAAATGGCTTCTAAAATACAAAAATAAGCATAGTACTAAACCACAATACTACTAGTACTAATGGCTATCATTATAATCATCCTCCTCCTCATCCTTAGCTCTAGAAATAATTCCCTATAGTGGGATTTCGACTTGATTCCCTTGGCTGTGAAGGTAGTAATACCTCTCCCTATGTAGGTGGGTCCAAGTCCATCCAAGAAGAGTCTTCATTGTCAAATGCTAGTTCCTAACTCTCGACAACCCACTTTGATGATGGATCAAAATCACTCAAAACTATGTTGCTTGATTTAGGGGTCTTGTTTAGCAATTGGTTATGCCTCAACCTAAGGTTGCACTGAATATTAACCATGTCATTTAACTGTTTTTGTTCCAAATGGTTCCTCTTCTTGGCGTGTATACACTAAAAATGCTCCAATTCCATTAACACCCTGAAGCACTATCTGTTTGGCTCAATATTTGAATTGCAAATCTTTCCAAACTAGGGCGTTGGCTACCAAATTGTTGCAACCAACAGGCTGCAATAAGAGTGGAAGGAAATTAAGTATTAGCAAATGACTTTGAAACTTGGACTCAACTCTTGCAACGAGTGAAATAATTTGAAAACTTTGACATTTCTTACTTGGTGGATCCTTTATTTTGCTTCTTATAGCCATAAACACGCCAAAGGTATTGTTAGCACTAATTTGTACACCCAGTAAATTGATATAATATTTGAAAAATCAGCAGTAGAAATCAATGAACATTTAGGAAAATCTGCCGTAAGTGTCACTAGCAAATGTACTTTTCTATTTGTTCTGGTGTGTGTGTGAAAATTCGGAAAACTCTGAATCCTATTGCAACAACTGATGTTATTTCTTCTATTTGTTAATTTACGTAAAACAAATTATTTGATGTGTGCTACGACAAATATCAAAACAAATACACTGCAACCTTCACAAAATAAACACTGCGGAAGAAATAAAACATTGGAAGAATAGATGCGCACACACAAGTACAAAGTTATTTTTGGACAAAGTCCTCGGAAAAACCCAACTCGAGAAAACTGGTGCAGTAGTTGAGGGTTTGATTATTATGCTATAGTAAATCTAAGTACAAAACTATGGATGTTCAAATCTAGCAATCCATACAGAGAAATAACTGACAGAAAGTCTAGTGAAAAAAATCTCTCACTCCCACTGGTGATTCGACATTGACCTTGGCTCAAGATGAGCTGTCTCTACGCAGTACTGGGTCCCACAACTCGGAAATGCGTCTTTCTCGCTATCTAATCCGCTGCTGTCTAGAAGATGGACTCTCCTGGCCTCCGGGCTCCCACTCCAGCTTCTGGCTCTGAATCACTGCTTCTCCCCAACAAGATACAGATTCCCCTCAGAAGCACTGCACTGCCTCTCTTTGGCACTCACTGGCTCTCTGCAATGCACTTCATTGGATTGGAAAATCTCCCTCCGGCCTTACTATCCCTGCCCCTCTCTCACTGCTTTAAGCTCACTAGCTCTCTCTGGCAACTCAACACTGTTACTCTGGAGTTCGATTTACCAGTAAATTTGAACTGCTAGTGGCTCAAGTGTGTTCTCCAACCCCCATTGAATTTCTTCTTATAATTTCTTGTTGAGACATCAACCACCAAGATTAGAACATAATCGATGGCTAAGATTAACTAGAACTCGATCCATGTCTTCTTCTAGAAGATTCTCACCTTGACTTAATTAATACCCTTTAATTAATTAGTTTTCCTAAGTTTAGACTCGGGGACCATTAAAAAAAGATTAATTATTTTAATTAAGTTGTCTCTAGGTGGAATTTCCAGTATTGATTTCTAGGTTTTGGAGAATACATGTATTCTAGCCTCTCCACCAAATTTCGTGGCTAGAATACAACCGATGCTACAAAAGCTAACACTCCCTCTTAGTGAGGAATGTGTTCTAGCACTGCAACCCACTGAAGCAACACCTTGTCTCTGCACCACCTCCTGCCACGCTGCTGATGTCTTGCTGCTGCTGCCCACCAACTACTGTGCAACTCTGATGTACACTGCATCTGTGCTGCTGCTGACCCTGTTGAACAGCTGCCAACACTGCATCTACGATGCAACTCCCTCTCCATCTGCTGCTACTGCAACTGAAAAACATCCAAAATACTAAATCAACTGTGATCAATATGATGCATCTATCACCCGAATCTTGACTGCTGCTAGACTCTACACTGTCACTGAAGCCTCTGTGCTGCTGTTGACTCTTTTCTGTGCCAACTGCACTGCTGCCAACTCTGCACTGTGCTGTTTAATATCTGACCGCTACTAGCCACTGCATCTGTCACTCTAGCATCTGACTACACCATCTGCCACTGATCCATCTTGCTACTGCATGTTATGGGCTCCCGTAGAATGGTATTGATTCATGAGGTGGACCTCCTCAAGAATCCTGCCAATCTTGTAGCTCTTTGGGGCTACAAAACCAAATCACCCACCTCACTGCTGGAGGTATATCGATGACCATGGAAAACTCTTCCTCCAATCTGGAGGACAACCTGTCGATCTCTGCAGATGCAACGCGCTGATCCTGCTTCTCCTCCTTCTTCTTCTTTCTGAGAGGACATTGAGTGCTGTAGTGGCCAAGCTCACCACATCTGAAGCATTTGATCTTGGAAATATCCTTCTTCCTTCTGTGCCGCTCCTGCTACCGTTTTGATGTGAGGGCCACATTCTCTTCTTCCTTTACTTGCTTCGCCCCACTGTTGCCACTGATGGTGCTCTTCACCAAATCTTGCCTCATCTCCTCCTGTTGCAGATCAACCCACATTCGATCCCAATCTGGCAACTTTTCTCTACCCAGAATACTTTGGTTGAAGACCTGCCATTCTTCGGAGATGTTGTTTAGAGCGAACTGCACCAATTTTGTAGGCCAGGGCGCTGACCCTACTGTAGACAGCTGGTCTCGGATATCTTGAAGCCTAGTGGGGAAGGGGCCTATGCGCTCCCCTTTTTGCATCCTTGTGCATCTGAGCTTCTCCTCAAGATGCATCTTCTATTGCTCAGAAGATCCCTCATATAGCATAGCAAGAGCCTCCCACATCTACTGGGTAGTATCTTTGCTAGCTATGTGAGACACTATGTGATCTCTAACCCCATCGAGAATCAGCCTCTTTGCCTTCGCCATCTCCTTCTTGCAGGCCTATAAAGAATCTGCATCTGCGGGTACAACTACCATGCTATCGATGTAAGTTTTGAGATTGTATTCATCTATAAGACATGAAATTCTTGCCTTCCAGATCACATAGTTGGAGGCTCCCTCCAACCTATCCTGATCTCTCAGTGTTGTTGATGCCATCTTTGAAAAAAGTCGAATTCCTCCTCTTCTTGTCTGCTCAACTGTTGAATGGCTCTACGCACTCCCTGTTGGAGTGAGCAAATCTGTTCACAGTACTGCTGCTCTTCTTGGAAAAATTGAACTTTTGGGCTAGAAGTCCCTTGAGAAAAGAATTCCCTCAGTGTGTGCTCTTCCTTCCTCCTGACTCTATTTTTCACTAGCAAACTGTTGCAAAATAACTACGTCCTAGCTGAAGATTTGCCCTGCAAGGAAAATACCACTGCTCCTTTTGCCTCTGGTAATCTTTGATCTGGAAAATTTATTCTCTATCGATTCTCTCAAAGAAATAAGTTTTTCCTCAAAAACCGACCCTCTTGGCCAAGAACTGCGTTTCCTCTGAGGGTTTCGAACTGCTGCCTCTGTAGAGATTCGAAATTCCTCTTCCCTTCTGCTACTGAGTTCTCTGGCTTACAGTTTGTGCTTCGATACCATGTGAAAATCTGGAAAACTCCGAATCCTATTGCAACAACTGATGTTATTTCTTCTATTTGTTAATTTACTTAAACAAATTATTTGCTGTGTGCTACGACAAATATCATAACAAATACACTGCAACCTTCACAAAATAAATATTGCGGAAGAAATAAAAATGCTGGAAGAATAGATGCGTGCACACACACAAGTACAAAGCTATTTTTGGACAAAGTCCCTGGAAAAACCCAACTCGGGAAAACCGTCGCAGTAGCTGAGGGTTTGATTACTAAGCAGTAGTAAATCTGAGTACAAAACTATGGATGCTCAGATCTAGCAATCCATACAGAGAAATAACTGATAGAAAGTCTAGTGAGAAAAATCTCACTCCCACTGGCGATCTGACATTGACCTTGGCTCAAGATGAGTTGCTCTCGTTGCCTCTACGCAGTCCATGCGTCAGCCTATGCAGTACTCTATCCCACAACTTGGAACTGCGTCTCTCTCGCTATCTGATCAACTACGGTCTGGAAGATGGAATCTCATGGCCTCCGGGCTCCCACTTTGGCTTCTGGCTGTGAATCACTGCTTCTCCCCAGCAAAATACAGATTCCCCTCAAAAGCACTGCGTTGCCTCTGCACTACCTCTCTATGGCACTCATTGCCTCTCTGCAATGCACTTCACCGAATTGGAAAATCTCCCTCCGACCTTACTATCCCTGCCCCTCTCTCACTGCTTCGAGCTCACTAGCTCTATCTCCAACAACTCAACACTAGTACTCTGGTGTTCGATCTGCCAGTAAATTCGAACTACTGGTGGCTCAAGTGTGTTATCCAACCCCCATCGAATTTCTTCTTATAATCTCTTGTTGAGACATCAACGACCAAGATTAAAACATAATCAATGGCTAAGATTAATTAGAACTCAATCCATGTCTTCTTCTAGAAGATTCTCACCATGTCTTAATTAATACCCTTTAATTAATTAATCTAACTTAGGAACCATTAAAAAAAGATCAATTATTTTAATTAAGTCGTCTCTAGGTGGAATTTCCAGAAATGATTTCTGGGTTTTGGAGAATACATGTATTCTAGCCTCTCCACCAAATTTTGTGGCTAGAACACAACTGATGCTACAAAAACTAACAATGTGCCAATCTTAGGGGGGTGTCCCTAGTTTTACTCTTTGTTGTTCTAACTTGCAAATATGCAATATATCACTCAGAAAAAGCCATGATAATGGCTGTTTGACCAAAAGATTAGTGGTCAAACAAGTGGATAAAAATTCTTAGATTGAACACGTGGGATGGTCCTTTGCAAATCAGTCCTTTAATGAAAAATAGAGTAAGAAGAAAGCATATGTAAGTGGCTAGTTGCCCAAATAAATAGCTAAAACAACTCTTTATAAATTTCACAAAGTAATATTGAATCAAACAAACCAGAGTGAGTGAATCAAAACTAAATTTTGTTCAGCAAAAGCCAAAAGGTTGGCTGCACCAAGATTGCTATCAAAAAATTTGAAGACAACGATATCATGACACAAAATAATAAGAGTTAGAAGAGGGAGAGGAATGATTGAGAGAAGAGAGACGACTACTTGCTTTGCTCAAGACATTTCGAATTGGAAGGTTGGCCTTCCCATGTATTTATAATAAATTTCCCCTTTCAATTTGTACTAATAGGAAGAGGAGGTGGAATTCTCCATTAATATTCACTGATGCACATGGTTGGTCGAATTGAGTGTAGAATGTGGAAGAATACCGAGTTAAGTGGCCCTTGCTTAGAGTTGAAAGAAAGTATCTCCAAGTTGTCACGTGATAAAAATATCTTTGAGCACAAATGCAGTTAATTTGACTTGGATTACAAGCTTCTTGGAGAATTATTGGCAAATTCCTCCATGATAAAAATATCCCAAAGCAATTTAGCTAGGTTGACATCTATAATTTTCTCTCAGGCCATTTGACTTGACTTATTTTCCTTCGTCAAACCATCTTTAGTGAATTGGAATTGGTATAATCTTAGGAGTTCGAATTGTTGAGGAAAAGGTGGTGTGAAACATGAGGGAAATGTTGAGAAATCTAGGGCATGAATAGTTAAAAGATTTCTTTGCTTGATATTTGCTTGTGATATACTTTTACTTCTTAGCTTATTGTCTTAATTTGTGCTCAGTGCTATTTTGATATATTCACCCTTACATGGTATATAGATGAGCAGACTTTGCATATTTGGTCTCAAATGGTTTGGAATCATGGTTTAGGATCTTAAAAATAATATTTTTCAATAAAGATTAATTATTTGGTGTATTCTTTCAAATCCAGTTTGATCTGGTTCAAGTTCGAAGCCCAGTTAGATAGGTGGGCTAGTACAAAACCCGGTTTGGCTTTTAAAACTATGCTTGTGACCTTGGGTTTACAATAATTTTTAAGAATGCTGCAATGAATATAGTATGCCTGCTAAAACAAGGCCTAGGATGTCTACATGGACTCACATGGTTGTTACATGGGTTTTGACTTGTGTCCTTGGGTTTACAATGGTGTTTAAGAATGCTGCAATGAATCTGTAGGTACCGCTGCTGAAAGAGGGGTAACAAGTACCATCTCTTTGTTGAATTAAAATGGCGATTCTGCATTGTTTTTGGGTTTTTGTGCAACTCTTGGGTCTTTTTTTGGCTTTTCTTGCACTCAAAAGTCTGGAGCACAATGTTTGGGGGTGGCTTCTACTCTGACAAAGTACTGGCTGTCGAGAGTCAACCGTATAAATTAGGCGCGATTGATGTTACTTGTGCTTTGTATGGTAAGGATGAAACAGTTGTGCGTGCTTCTTGGAGATGGATTGTGAAAGTGTTTTGGACGTGGTTTCAGGATGAATTTCATTTCTTCTTGGCTGCCCTGCTTTAGTGGAAAAGTCCTCTTTTGGGGGACACTTGGATGGTTTGGAACAGTGGCAAATTGTTGTGGAATCCAGTACAGTTACTTGATAGTGGCTTTCTGTGGAAGCATCATTGTAGAGTTACTTTCAGGAGAATCCCTATTCTTTTAGCATAGGAGAGTTAAGGAGCTGCAAAAGTTGGCTCTGCTTGTTTGTGAGGATCAAACTCAGTGTCTTTTGTTGTGATGTTGAGTGCCTTTCTATTGGTGCACAGTCTCATATGCTTGCCTTTTTGGCATTATAACAGGGGGAATTTTCCAGGACCTTTGTTGTTCATGTGATGTAATTTGTTTTTGTTCAATGCTGTGCTGATTTCATCTTTTAATATATGTTGGATTTCAAAAAATGATCATAAACTTAGGTCCCATCATGCTTTGAGGACAAACTGTTTAATGAACAGCATCAATCATCCATTGATATGCTTTAAATGTCTTTTAACCCTAGTCTTTCAAGAACAATTTCTTGCTTGTAGATACACATTTTTCTTCTACCTTTAGTAGAATTAGGAAAACTCCCATGCAGGTCATTTCAATGCTGATTTTTCTTTGCTATTTCTGTA
Source organism: Pinus tabuliformis (assembly GCA_031772625.1). Taxonomy (NCBI): domain Eukaryota; kingdom Viridiplantae; phylum Streptophyta; class Pinopsida; order Pinales; family Pinaceae; genus Pinus; species Pinus tabuliformis. The sequence continues at coordinate 1,380,539,722 of CM062819.1, read as the reverse complement.
TATGTTACTCCTGTTCTTTTCTAGGTATTGTTACCCTCTGCCCCATTTATCTCGATTCTCAACACATGTTTAAGTTGAAGCCACATGTTCTCAGGAAGTATGAAGTTTGAACTATTCCTGTAGAATTCACCTTAGAGTTTTTTTTTTTCAACCATCATGCCTGGTTTGCAATGTGTTGGCCTAAAATTTCAAAGTTGTTTTGGCTGTCTGTGCTTACATAATACATGTTTTGAGGCCATCCATTTTCTATTGTAATAGTTGCTGACATGGCTGTGCAGGGTTTATTCCATCTTTAATTGTATGTTTTTAAACATTTAAACATTTGTTTTTGATAATTTACATGTGTTTATGCAAATTATGCAGGCGATGTTTTACTTTCTTGCCATCATCACATATGGCACTGCAGTGCCATCTGGACAGTTTGTACCAGGAATAATGATAGGATCAACATATGGACGTCTTGTAGGCATGTTCGTTGTAAAAGTATACAAAAAGTTAAATGTGGAAGAGGGAACGTAAGTTTTGGCTGAATGCCAGCTCTTCTTTTTGTGTTGGCATACGTTTTTTGGTATATAGCTTCATTGTCATGAGATGGCTCAATTTGATTAGTTTTTTGAAATTTGAAATTTGACTGTAGCCTTTTGTTAATTGCTTATGGCAACTTACATTTATACATCACCTGTAAAACCAATAATTCTGAAAATGAGGGAAATTTAGGAACCATATATCCTCTGGTCAATGGTAGGGAAATGCTAAAATATCTGAGATATGTCAATTGAATTACCATCAGAAGAATAAAATGGATGTTTGTGCTGGTCCTGCAATTTTCATATTAGCTAGATAGATTCATCATTCACTGATGCACTGCTTTTGAAATTTACATAAAGCTAGTTAGATTCACTGATGCAACCACCAGCTTCTTTACAGGTATGCTTTACTTGGAGCTGCGTCTTTTCTTGGAGGATCCATGAGAATGACCGTGTCTCTTTGTGTCATTATGGTTGAAATCACAAACAATCTGCAGCTTTTGCCCCTGATTATGCTAGTTCTTCTCATATCTAAGGTCTGTGCTCCCTATGGAAAATATGATATTTGGGCAGATCAGTTTCATTCTTCCAGCATCAGCAAATCATCACACTGGAATGGCTGATTTTGTTTAATTGGAATTTGGCACAGGCTGTTGGTGATGTTTTTAATGGAGGATTTTATGAAGAGCAAGCTCGGCTGAGAGGTATCCCATTGCTTGAATCGAGGCCAAAACAGTACATGCGCAATATGATTGCCAAGGAAGCTTGTGTAAATCAGAAGGTTGTAAATGAATGATAAAACGGTTCTAACTTCTACATTTTGTCTTATAGTATTTATATAAATAGGAGAAGATAATGCTGTGGCACAAAGACTAATGCTTGTTTCCTTTTAAGGTTGCATATTTTCCACGTGTTGTTAAGGTTGGAGATGTAGTTGCAATGCTACAGAGCAATAGTCACAATGGTTTCCCTGTAATATATCTTACCTGTTATATGGCTTATTTGTTTTTTGATTTAGTTTGGTTGTTTGTTTAGGATTATCAGAGCTTATTGTATGATGTGTTGGCTGTTATATTTCCAGGTAATTGATCATCTACAAAATGGAGAAACAGTTGTCATTGGAATTATTCTACGCAGGTATGAGCCATGCAGTGTTTTAGAAGTCGGACTCAGCCTGGGAATCAGCTGAGGGTCAATTCGGACATGACCCAGACTTAGCTCATAATCAGAATTGAATTTTATGACTTGGTTTACTAAAAAATAAATAAAATATATAAATTTTTAGTGAAAAAAATTATTTTAAAGATCCCAAACCCTTAAAGGAAAATATGCAAAGTCTGCTCATGTATATACCATGTTAGGGTGAATATATCAAAATGGCATCAAGTGCAATATATATCTGAAACAAAATATATAATCAACTGCTGAAAAATTGACAGCTCAGGGATGAATTTCCTTAAATAAAATCTCATTTCTGACAATTCTGGAGTGACTTTCTAAAAATAGAAAGTCATGTCTAGCATCTCAAGTATGAATTTCCAAAAATAGTAAATCACCTTGCATCAATTGGTAATCAAGTGTAGTTGAAGGAAAATCAATTAACTTATCATTAATCAATCCTAATAGTTCAATTTCGACTTACTCATCAATATTATTGATGTTATTTTTATTATTATTATCCTTTATGATACTTCGATATTATTATTAAAAGGAATTACACGTCACCTTACCTTCATCACTTCAATCACTTCACACCTCTCTCCTTGATGACTTACATGGCACTACCTAACCCTCTCAATCTCTCTTAATGATATGTGATACTTTCTCTTACCCACTCATTAAAGACGTGGCATATTCCTCTTACACTCATTAAAGGCATGCGATAAAAGATTCCTCTTATGCTCTCTTTAATGCATATGTTACACTCTCCTTAACTAAGGCATGCATACCTCTCTTTAATGGCATAAGTTACTAAGGCATGTGTTTCTCTCCTTAATGGCATGAGTTACACTCCCGTAAATGGCATATGTTACTCTTCCTCAAGATGTGTATTGCTCCTCCTTTGTGACAAGAGTTCATTGCTCCTCTTATATGTGTGTCTCATGCCTTCTCACCTGATTATTACTAGTGCATTGTGAAAGAAAAATTCGATTTTTAGAGAGAGAGTTTGAGAGACTTAAAAAAGATTTTGAGAGAGAGAGAGACTTGGAGAGTAAGAGTAGAACTTAGTAAGCCAAGGTTGATTAAGTGCTTCAGTGCTTTAGTGTTGATTTAGTTGAAGGGAAGGTTGATTCAGTGTTTGCATTTGCTGCTGCTACCAGTGATCTTCATGCTACGACTTGTTTAGATTTGGGTGAACTTACTCGTTCTCTTGATCTCTCATCGTACTCTGTATCTCTGCTGAACAATTGATATCTAATAGTAGAAGAATTTGGTTGGGTTTTCCCCTTATGGGTTTTACCCTGGTCATTGGACCTAAATTCTCTGTCTTATTTTGTTCTTGGTTATTTTCTATTGTGCATTTGTATTATGTTCTATCTACAATTGCTTAACTAATATTGCAATAGAAAGAAGTTTTTGAAATAAGTAATTGTTTCAACATAGAACACCAGAATTTCAACACGGTATCGAAGCTTTGGTGAAAACAAGCCCAAGAAGATAAGAGCTATCACTCCTTTGTAGAAATTTTAATTCAAAGAGATCTTGCTATTGAAATTTGTTGCCCAAGAAGATAAGAGCTATCACTCCTTGCATAAATTTTAATTCAAAGAGATCTTACTTGTTGTTGTAATATTACTTGTTGTTCCTTTTGAAGATCTTGCTGTTGAAATTTGTTTGACTTGATCAAGATGTCTTCTTCTTACTTCAAGAATGAAAAGAAGCTAAATCATACTTCAAATTTTGATCCATGGAAGACAAGATTGGATATTACTCTTGAAGAACATGATGTATTGGAATATGTGGAAGGCGAGGTAGCAAAACCACCATAAAATTCGAATGCTGCTACCAAGGCTAGATTCAAGAAGGGATAAGTCAAGGCTAAGAAGATTATCCTTGATTCTCTTGGGGACCATCTCATCACCTATGTCTCCAAATTGAAAAAATCTAAGGAAATGTATGACAAGCTGATTGGAATGTATCAAGTAAACAATTTGAGTCAAATCCCTACTTTCAAGAATCAACTCAAGGACATTAAGATGAACAAAAGAGAGACCATTCAAGCATACTTCATGAGGATATCAAAAATCAAGGACCATTCCCTTCAAGAAAAAGCATGTAAAGGGACCATTTCCTTCAAGAAAAAGCAAAACTAGTCAGGTATTTCATCTTATACATTTTGATTTATGTGGACCTATGCTTGTAACTTCTCTTGGTGACTACTTGTATTATATAATCTTTGTGGATGATTTTTCTCGCAAGACATGGATTTTCTTTTTGAAAACAAAAGTTAAGCATTTAGCATGTTCAAAGATTTCAAAGCTCTAGTAGAAAAACAAACTAGAAAGATGATCAAAATCTTCAGATCTAACAAAGGAGAAGAGTTCACTTCAAATGATTTCATTGACTTTTGCAAAGAAGCTGGAATTATGAAAGAGACCATTGTACCATATAACCTAGAACAAAATGGTGTAGTTTAAAGAACATAACTGTCATGGAAACAATCAAAGCTATGTTGTATGATCAAAAGCTACCAAAGTTTTTATGGGGAGAAGTTGCTAAAACTGTTGTCTATGTAAAAATTAGATCTCCACACCGAGCCTTAAACAACAAGACTAATGAAGAAGTCTTCGCTCGTGGAAAGCCCGTGGAGATTTTTTCGCTGCCCTATCTACTTTCATGTGCCAAAGGAAAAGAAGAACAAACTAGAATCTTCATGTAAGAAAGGTACATTTGTTGGTTATTGTGAGAATTCTAAAGCTTACAGAATATACATCCCTAGTCAAAGAACTATAGAGTTTAGCGGGGATGTAACATTTGATGAAGATGCAACTCCTGGAAAGGCAAGAGACACTCCTCTTCCTCCTGCTAATGTTGATAGTCAAGATGATGCCTTTGATATTCAAGAAGATCCTGAGCCTGAGCCTAATCTTGCTAATGAACCCATGGAGCCCATGGACCCCTTGGATCATCCTCCATCTGATCCTCCTACTAGAAAGAGACCATTATGGCATCATTACACTCTACAAGGTGTTGATAGGCATGCTTCCCCTAGAGGAACCTTCAGAGAAAGAAAGAAACCATGCCAGTTCTAGGGATACGTTGTAGCCATGAACAACATTATTTAGGTTGAACCATGTACTTTTGAAGAAGTGATGAAAGATCAAGTATGGAAAGATGCAATGGTTGAAGAGTATGAGTCCATCATACATAATGATGTATGGGATGCAGTTCCAAGGCCCAAAGGTAAGTCTGTTGTGACTTCTAAATGGTTGTATAAAATTAGTCATGGTGTGGATGGCAGTGTTGAAAAATATAAGCTAGATTTGTGGCTAGAGGTTTCTCTCAGAAAGAGGGAATAAACTATGATGAGATTTTTGCACCTGTTGCTCAATATACTACCATCCGATCTATTGTGGCTCTAGCTGCTAGCCAGGGATGGACTCTTCACCAAATGGATGTGAAAATTGCTTTTCTGCATGGCTTCCTCAAGGAAGAAGTATTTGTGGAGCAACCACAAGGCTTTGAAGTACATGACCGGAAAACTCGTGTGTAGACTGAAGAAAGCTCTCTATGGATTGAAGCAAGCCCCAAGAGCTTGGTATGCCTGCATTGATAACTTCTTGATGAAGCTTGGTTTTACCAGAAGCAATGTTGATCCAAATCTCTACTTCAAAATGGTCCAAGGTATGCCTTTGATTTTGGTATTATATGTTGATGACTTATTCTTGACAGGTGGAGAACCTCTTATCCTCCAATGTAAGAGGAATTAGGTTTTGAGTGTGAAATGAAAGATCTTCACTTGATGCACTACTTTTTGGGCCTAGAGGTATGACAAAGACCTGGTGGGATTTTCCTTCCTCAAGGAAAATATGTTGTCAAGCTACTGGAAAGATTTGGTATGGTAGAATGTAAGTCCATGAATACACCAATGGAAATGAATTGAAGAAGTTATTTGGTGACGCTATAGGTCTTGATTTGACAAATCCTTTTGAGTATCGACAACTGATTGGGGCACTGATGTTCTTAGTCAATGCTAGACCAGACATATGTTTTGCAGTCAATACTCTGAGCCAATATATGATTAAGCCTTTACATGCGCACTCAATTGCTGCAAAACATGTGCTAAGATACCTGCATGGGACCATCAATCTTGGATTGAGATATACTGTCGGAGATGTGAGACTACATTGGTACTTTGATGTTGATTGGGCTGGTAACTCTATTGATAGAAAAATCACATTTGGACGCTGCTGTAGCTTGGGATATGTCATGATATCTTGGATGAGTAGAAAACATAAGTCTGTAGCCCTTAGCATGGCTAAAGCTGAGTACATTGCTGCTAGCATGGCTAGCTATGAGGTAGTATTGTTGACGAAGCTCTTTGGAGAGCTGTTTGAACATGTACTAGATGCGACTGTAATATTCTGTGACAATAAGAGTGGGATTTGACTTGCAAAAAATCCCGTGTTCCATGACAAGTCCAAACACATTGAGATTAAATATCACTATATTAGGGATATGGTGTAGAGAGGAGTAGTGAGACTCCATCATATTGCGATTGATGATTAGACAACTAACATACTTACCAAGCCTTTGCCGAAAGGGAAGTTCTTGGTATTCAGAGAGCAGCTTGGACTTACGGATGTGACCCTTCTTGGTGGAGGTGGTCGTGGATGATCGAGAACACTGAGCTATGCTCTTCCCTCTTGTTTGAGCTCACAAGTTAGGAATGGAGCCAAGAGAGCTCCTAGGGTTTGAGGGAACTCTTAAATGTAGGTTGTGCGCGATCCTTTTCATGTGTTGACAAGTGGTAATCCCCCCTACTATCAAGTCTGGGACTTGCCAAGAGTATACCCCAGTATGCATCCTACCCATAAACTGGGCTTGTTGGGATTGCCACCCATCTAGCCAATGGGTGTGGTGAATCTTGGTTGTGCATGATCCTCATCATGCATTGACAAGTGGTAATTTCGCCAAGCAGAGATGAGACTTGGTTGTGCGCGATCCTTGTCATGTGTTTACAAGTGGTAGTCCCCCCAAAGTTTGTGGATGCATGTGTTCTACCACTTGAATTTTATGGTAAAGCTTGGTTGTGCGTGATCCTTGTCATGTGTTGACAAGTGGTAATCCCCCCAAGTCTGTGTCAAGGTGGGAAGATCAGTGGATATAGGGTGATAAATGAATCTCCCCTATGATGATTCTTTTTCATTAGATTGAGACATCATTGTTCCAGAGCAGAGATGAACAAAGATGAGCAGAGAAAGTAGAGATCTTTGTTGTAGAAAGAAATTCCTCCCTAACTGAGAGGGAGTGTTGAAAATTGGTAGCTCAGGGATGAATTTCCTTAAATAAAATCTCATTTCTGACAATTTTGGAGTGACTTTCTAAAAATAGAAAGTCATGTCTAGCATCTCAAGTATGACTTTCCAAAAATACTAAATCACCTTGCATCAATTGGTAATCAAGTATAGTTGAAGGAAAATCACTTAACTTATCATTAATCAATCCTAATAGTTCAGCCTCAACTTAATCGTCAATATTATTAATATTAATATTATTATTCTTTATGATATTATGATATTATATTAAAGGAATTACAAGTCACCATACCTTCATCACCTCAATCACTTCACACCTCTCTCCATGATGACTCACATGGCACTATGCAACCTTCTCTCTCTCTAAATGATACATTACACTTTCTCTTACGCACTCATTAATGACATGACATATTCATTAAAGGCATGCATACCTCTCCTTAATGGCATAAGTTATTAAGGCATGTGATTTTGTCCTTAATGACATGAGTTATGCTCCCCTAACTGACATACGTTACTCTTCCTCAAGGCATGCGTATTGCTCCTCCTTTATGACAAGAATTTGTTGCTCCTCCTATATATGTGTCTTGTGTCTTCTCACCTTATTACTACTACTTGTGCATTGTGAAAGAAGAATTCGTTCTTGAGAGGGAGAGATTGGAGAGACTAAAGAAGATTGTGAGAGAGAGAGACTTGGGGAGTAAGAGCAGAACTTGGTGAGGCAAGGTTGATTAAGTGATTTAGTGTTTCAGTGTTGATTCAGTTGAAGGGAAGGTTGATTCAATGTTTGCATCCGTTGTTGCTACCAATGATATTCATGCTATAACCTGTTTAGATTTGGGTGAAATTACTCATTCTCTTGATCTCTCATTGTACTCTGTATCTTTGCTGAACAGTTGATATCTAATAGAAGAAGAATCTGGTTGGGTTTTCCCTTTGTGGGTTTTGCCCTGGTCATTAGACCTAAATTCTCTGTGTCTGATTTTGTTCTTGGTTGTCTTCTATTGTGCATTTAGTTTATGTTATATCTACAATCGCTTAACTAATATTGTAGCAGAAAGAAGTTTTCGAAAGAAGTAATTGTTTTGGCATAGAACATCAAAATTTCAACATCAAAAGGGCTTTAAATGGCCTCTAGAGTCTGAAAAGAAACATGCTGCAAGCTATTGGCCTATTACATTTTGTTTTACTTGGAACGAAAGCATGGGAAACCCTAGAGTACTTTCCCACATTTCATGGATGGTAAACCGGATAAACCGTCATTCCCGATTATGGGGTCTTGCCCCAGGGGAATTGAAGAGAGTCTAACCCATGATCATCAACAACTAGTAACAATAGCAAAGAACTTCAACATGTTGACCCACTTGTGCTAACCCTTGGGGCTTATTGGCCTATTACATACTTGATCAACATGATTGATCATCAAACTTATCATCGCTGCTTGAAATTGTTAAAAATATGGTAGCCATGGTCGTTATTTTCATCATGGAGAAATATCAAATTTGAATTTTGAATTTTTCCTCCAAACTTGTCCAAGTCGACCTCCTATCATTTTAAGTTGGCTGGGCCCTAAGAGGCACCCATTTGACCTCTCTTTGAATACTATATAAAGGAGAGGCTTCCTCCTCATCTGAGACATCAAATTACATCTTGGTTATCTCTGATCTAGCAAAGTTGGGAGTAGAAAGAGGAGGCCAAAATTCTAGAGGAGGTGTTGGCTCTTGGCTTGGCACTTGATGTTCTTCTTGGTTACTGGTTTGGCTATTATCTTGATATGGTTTCTATTATAATGATGAATTGAACTCTCTCTCTCTCTCATAAGAAAATAATTTTCTGGGTTTTCCCCTTGTGGGTTTTGCTTTGACCTCAAGCCTAATTTCTGTCTCTTGTCTTAGTGTCTTATGGTCATTTGATAGCTCTTTCATGTTCATTGGTTTAGTTTTTCTTTTGCATAGCTGCTTAATGATATTAGATATGTAATTGAAGCTATCTGATTATTAGAAGTAGTTATCATGATGAAGAAAAATTGTTTCTAGCTTGTGCCCTATAAATCTCAACAGAAATGGGATCGTTGAATTGAGGCTTCTATGATCCATATCAAGTTTATGAGAAAAAGTTTTTCAGCGTAAATCACATGATAATACATTTGTCGACGTGTTTCGAACTAACGAGTGTGGTTCATCGTTAGGACAAGTTGAAGAATTAGATCATGGCTGCAAATTAAATAGGGAGAGCAGATTGTCCAACGGCTAGGTTTGACTGAAAAAACGACTATATTAGGTTAGACTGGACAAACAGCTATAATTGACCAAGAAATGGCTAGATTTGACTATTTAAATTGTTTAACTATAATAATATTATTATGTTAAAACGAATATTATTTTAATATTTATCAAGTGTTATTTTAAGTAAAACAGATTTTGGGTTAACAATATTTCATTTAGGGAATATTTACCATAATTTTGATTGAAATGTTAACATATAATAACTATTAGTAATTGAAAGGTTTTAATATGAGAAATGGGATCCTTAGTGAAAAGATCGATCTTAAGCACGTATTTAGCATGCGTTGAGAGGGATCAAATCTCTTCAGGTGTAAGCCTCTTTTAGAGAGTAAAATTTGAAAAAAGTGTTGCATCCCTCTCATTCCTTCACCGATCTCTCTCTCTATCTCTCTCTACACACACAGAGAGTGTGATTTGTCATTGTTTAACTTATAATTTTGAATGATATATGGAGTACATAACTTTGTTGGATTTCAGGGAAAATTGGCAAAAAAATATGCCTATAAAGGACTAAAATGTACAATAGTGAGACTTCAAACATTTTAACCATAATTTTTTTTTTTCAATTGCTTTATATGATATATACATATATGTTTTTTTAAATAATATATAATATACACAGTTGACATTAAAATATTTTACATAAACACGTGTATTGAGACATTTTATCTATGGACTCCATTGTCCACATTAAAATGTGTTTTTTGTTATCAACATATTTTCAATATACATCAATATTACTTAATCGTGCATATTAAAATATTTTATTGATGACCCACATTGGAATTTTTATTATAATGAATATCTTTAAATGTCACATATTAATTTTATATTAAGAATTCAATGAATTATACATCTCCCTCTTATTATGAAGTACTTGATATTTTTTATTTTATTTTTGAACTTTCAATTACTTTTTTCTTTGGACATGAATATTTTACCATACACAACATTAAAATATTTTCCTTTTTAGCATTTTCTTCCTATATATAGATATACATTAATTTGCTATTGACATAAATAAGTTGCTATTGATATAAATAAGTTGAATGAGAGTGTGTGAAATATTTTTACCACATTAGATTGTAATATGAACAACAAATCGAGTGACCATAGTAATGTTGGGATTATTGATGTTTTATAATGCTTTTAATTAAAATTAACTAAACATGCATATTGGTCTTTATTTTTTGATTATAGTCGACATTGCTTTTCTATTTAGATAATATATTATTTTTATTGTAAGAGGGACATGTGTCTACTCAATGTTGAGCACAAATTTAATTGCACGTCGACCCCATACTAGGTTGTAGAATGTGTCTTTCGGTGCATTGAACAATGATCATTTATCGAAGACAAATCCAGCAATAGGATGACAAATGACAAAAATCTACATAAGAAAAATTTATAAAATATAATGAACAAGATATCAATGAATTACAATGACCTACGTGATGGTATATATACACATTGACACGTTATGAGGTTGATAGACCATGTCCTTAGGATGTGTCATTTCGTTTACTATTTGTTATTATTATTTATTTACATTTATTACATTTCCATCTCCTTTAGAAATGCTTTGTCATTAAAGCATATTTATGGAAAAACTTAATTTTTTGTACTATCATGTAATTCCTTATTATTTTCTGTTTGTGAAGTTGCAATTATTGCCAATATGAGATGATGAGTTAGAAAGCATTGAGCAGAACTGTTTTATTGATTTAGATTGGATCATTACATTGTTTATCAAATATCTCGATGCTTACGGAGTGGGAAAAATGTAGGAATCAACTAACAAGACCATTTTTTACTGATGGGACTCAATTTGGCAAATTGGTGTCTAAAACCTTATGGGAGCATTTTAAGGCATCAAATACCATTTTTTGAGGTTAATACTTTTCCGCTTTAGGCCCACACATTTTTTTCATATTCTACACAAAAAGACCTTTCCAGTGGCTCAAGAATTTCCTTAATTAGAGTCCGCATGTAGACGTTCTGCCACTCAGAAGTTGACCTTCCTATTTTGGCCACCATAATTCGAGGGGATGCCATGTCAGTCCCCATTATTCATGGAAAAGGGGTTAGCCACGTGATCATGATAAAGAAGACTCTGGAAGAGTCCATATTGTAACTCTAGTTAAGATTTGAAGGAGTCAAGCCTAATCACTAGTAGGCTATTAGCTATGTTATAATTAGGCCACTAGGAGGAAAAGGGGTTCCATTATTTTCGATTGCATTTTGTTCCATGGATAAGCAAAGTAGTCGAGATGTTAGGGAGAGAGCACACATAGAGGATTTGTGTACTATAGTAGTCCACGGGCCACAAGCCTTACTTCTTTCTACTTGCAACCTTTTCTATTTAGATAAATAGAGTAGAGCGACCTCATCTTTCAACAGGGTTTTCTCCTGAAAAGGTTTCCTTGAACATATCTTGTGCCAATTGTCGTTTGTGGGTTTTTATTTCGCTATTCTCTATTTTCTACATTATTATAATTTGCATGCATACACAATAAACAATAAATTATAGAACCGGAAATCTAAAGAGAAATAAACCCTTTGTTGATGGTGTTGGACCTGCCAACATTAAGGGGATCTCCCTGGTTTGAAGTCCCAACTAGACCTCATATCATTTTTTGTAGGAGTCCCATCCTGTTGTTCAACACATGAGAGTGTTATGCTTGTATCTTCAAAAAGCAAGGTGAGTATTCTTGGTGAGTGCATAATGTAACTTGTGTCCGGGTTCCCTTACTGTAAAGAGAGAGAGTAAAGTGAGCCTCTAGATGAGAGGTAATAGTACCACCGAGGGAGAGACACACACGAACCAGAAAGGGTTTGTCCAACATCCAACGAAGTAGTCCACAACGGATGCGGCAGTCGTTAAAACCAAAGTGCAAAAGAAAACACGTACACCATCCAACAGAGTAGTCCCCATAGAGATGACGGTTGTTATAACCAGTAACCAAGAATGGTCTGTTTAATGTCCTGTGGAATAGACCACAAGGACGAGACAATAGTGATAAGAAATACAACACATCTTCAACAATGTAAGTACTAAAACTTCAACTATCTTAGTACAGGTTAATCAAACATGCATTACAAATGTTTAAAGAGTAGTCTTACAAACATCTACAAATAATGTGTGAAAACGTGCTGGCCTTAACAGGCTTCTGAATTAAGCAAAAGTCCCAAGATACATTTGTACACCATACATCACTAGCCCCAATAGTGGGACATTGGAGCCACTCTTCGCTCCTCAAAGCACAGACTGTAGACTTTCAAGGCTATGTGGGAGGAGCCAAGGTGAAAAGTCTTTTCTTATACAATGGGAGGGGTATATATAGCCACCGGTGATGCTTGACCCTTGTGACTCTTGGACTATGCTCATGACTGTTCAACTTCCCATGACTCTTCAACTTCTTGTGTGCGTTTTGGATTTTCACTTTACATTACATTCAGTTACAAAAGATATGGCCCCTAGTGGTGATGTGGCCAAGACAACTCATGACACAACTCGACATGACACTGTTGACATGTACTGGCTGACTATGGTGTCCATGTCAAGCTGCTGCGCTGCTGAGTGATGGATGTACTCTTGGTGTGCTTTGTGTTCTCCTTCGCATGGCTTAGTGTTGTGGGGTCTTCGATGGTCTTGGTCTTGCATGATGGTTCAATGCATGTGTTCCTTTCGCTTGTTGCTTGATATGTTTGGTATGTCCGTCCAGTTGCAAGCAAGTCTTCTAGCATGTCCACTCCTTCTTCATCCCGTTCGTCGTCTTGCCATGATCTATCAGTGTACCTGTTCTTGTAATTCACTCATGACGGGACAATGTATAGACCATCATACATCTATACAACCAACCAATGAGTCCATGTCATCAATGAGTCTACATCATAGTACTTACATCTATACATCATATATTTATACATCAAAGAGTCCATGATGCTATGAGCAATTTCTTTATGCTACAAGGTTCATTGCTATCTCTGCTTTGGAACAATGATGTTATAATCTAATGAAGAATAATTATCATAGGGGAGATACATCCATCACACTATACACACATGGGGGGATCCACTTGTCAACACATGATAAGGATCTTCAAACAACCAAGAGTCCTCTCTGCTTGGGGCGATCCACTTTTCAACACATGACATGGATCTCACACATCTAAGGCTCATCACTGCTTGTGGGGGTCCACTTGTCAACACATGACAAGGATCTCGCACATCCAAGGCTCATCATCCATGACCGCCCTCTCTAGGAAGGGTCACCTTTGTTAGTCCAAGCTACTCTTTGAAAACCAAGAACTTCCCTTTCAGTAAAGGCTTGGTAAGAATGTCAACAATCTAACCATCTACCGCTATATGATGGAGTCTTACTGCTCCTCTCTGCACCATATCCCGGATATAGTGATATTTGATCTCAATATGCTTGGAGTTGTCACGGAACATGCGATTTTCTGCAAGTTGAATCCTACTATTATTGTCGTGGTAAATTACTTTTGTGTCCATAACATGCTCAGATAACTCTCCAAAGAGCTTCTTCAGAAATACTGCGTCATGGCTAGCCATGCTAGTAGCAATGTACTCAGCTTCAAGTGTGCTGAGGGCTACAAACTTTTGCTTCCTACTCATCTAGGATGTCATGGTAGATCCTAAGCTAAAGCAACACCTAGATGTGCTTTTTCTATCAGTGGAGTTACCAACCCAATCAAGATCTGAGTGTCCATGTAGTCTTATATCACCGACAATATATTTCAATCCCAAATTGATGGTCCCATGCATGTATCTTAGCACATGCTTTGCAGCAATCCAATGTGCATGAGATGGTTTAATCATATATTGGCTTAGAGCATTACACGCCAAACATATGATTGGTTTAGTGCTCACTAAGAACATCAGTGCCCCAATCCATTGACGATACTCAGAAGGATTTGCTAAATCAAGACCTACAACTTCGCCACATAACTTCTTGAAGTTCATCTCCATTGGAGTATTCATGGATTTACATTCTTCCATACCAAATCTTTCAAGCAACTCGTCAACATATTTTCCTTGAGAAAGGCAAATCTCACTAGGTTTTTGCCATACTTCAAGACCTAGAAAGTAGTGCATTAAGTGAAGATCTTTAATTTCAAATTCGGAAGCTAACTCTCTCTTATGTTGGAGAATAAGAGGTTCACTACCGGTCATAAATAAATCATCAACATATAATACTAAAATCGCAGGCATACCTTGGACTGTCTTGAAGTAAAGATTTTGATCAACATTACTTTTAGTAAAAACAAGCTTCATCAAGAAGCTATCAATGCGGGCATACCAAGCTCTTGGAGCTTACTTCAAATTGTAGGGGGCTTTCTTCAATCTGCACACATGAGTTTTACGGTCATGTACTTCAAAACCTTGTGGTTGCTCCACAAATACTTCTTCCTAGAGGAAGCCGTACAGAAAGGCAGTGTTCACATCCATTTGGTAAAGAGACCATCCTTAGCTTGCAGCTAGAACCATAATGGATAAGATGGTTGTATGGTGAACAACCTAAGCAAAGATTTCATCATAGTCTATTCCTCCTTTCTGAGAGAAACCTCTGGCCAAAAAACTAGCTTTATATTTTTCAATACTGCCATCAACACCATGTTTAATTTTATACAACCATTTAGAAGACGCAACAAATTTATCTTGGGGTATTGGAACCACTTCCCATACATCATTATCAATGATGGTCCCTTCACTTGCTTCCCACTAACGCACCTTTGACAAACTCCATCATGATTAGATCTAATTTCCGACATTCTGGAAACCATCTTTCTCACATGAGGTAATGATTTGTAGTGCAAATGAGCAAACCTTCGGTGCCAGAGTTCACTTTGATGATTGTTGTCATGGATCAATGCATGAATAGGTCTTCCACTGACTTTATACAAACCTTCACATCTTGATCCTAGAGTGAAGGGATCTCTCATGCTGGATCTTATCGGCCAAGTAAGAACTTTACCATTTATAAAAACAACTTTCATTTCGTTATCTTCTAAAGCAGAAATAGAAACACGATTCTTTTCCAGACTCAGTACATACAAAACTTCTTGAAGAGATAAGGTTTTACCATGATCCAGATGGAAGGAAACAAAACTAGATCTCTTTATAGGATATGTAAAATTGTCTCCAAGAATGATTTTTAAATCGGTCTCCCTCTCAACTAGAGTAGAGAGCACTTTATAGCCACTAAAGTGCCTTGAGGCACCAATATCAACCAACTATGACAAGAATCTACAAGAGAGGAACTAGAAAGTGCAGAAACAAGAAAGTATTTTGATTGTGTTTCAGCTAGTTCTGCTACCTCTCGTTCAACATACTCCAAAACATCATGTTCTTCAAGAGTAATATCCAATCTGACTTTTCAAGGGAAGAAGTTTGAAGCATAAACCAACTTCTCTTCATTCTTAAACTAAGATGAACACATCTTGATCTGCTCAAAATTTCAGCAACAAATATTTCAGCTGTAAATGAGATGTTTCAACAGCAAAAGGGAAGAGAAATTTCAACAGAAAATGAGCAGCAAGTAGAAGGAACAACCAAAGACATTTCAGCAGAAAGAGAGTTGCAAATGGAGCAGACAACAAGAGATATTCCAACAAAAAGAGAGCTGCAAATGGAGCGGACAACTAGAGATATTTCAGCAGAAAGAGCGCTGCAAATGAAGCGGACAACAAGAGATATTTTAGCAGAAAGAGAGTTGCAAATGGACCAGATATCAAGAGATATTTCAACAGAAATAGAGCTACAAATGGAGCTTGTCTTCACCAAACCTTTGATACCATGTTGAAATTTTGATGTTTTACGTTGTTACAATCATTTAAATCCATAACTTCTTTATGCTGCAAAATAAGTTAAATAATTGTAGATAAAACATAAACCATATAAACCATATGTACAATAGAAGACAACCAAGAACTCAATAAGACACAAAGAAGTTAGGTCAATGACTAGGGGAAAACCCAACCAAATTCTTCTTCTATTAGAAATCAATTGTTCAACAAAGATACAAAGTACAATGAGAGAATGAAAAAGTTCACCCAAATTCGAAGAATATCTTTGATAGCTGTAGCAGATGCAAACATTGAATCACTTTGGCCCTCCAAGATCTACTCTTTCTTTTCAAGACTCTTTCTCTCTCTCTCTCTCGCAATCTTCCTCTAAACAGTCCAACTCTTTCTCAAGTTCAAATTCTTCTTTCACAAGCACAAGTAAGTGTGACAGGTGAGGATGAGAGGCACAAATATATAGGAAGAGAAAGGAGGTCGAATTCATGAGGGAGTAACTCCTATGCCTTGAGAAGAAGTTACACATGCCAAAATAGGAGTACAACTTATGCCATAAAGGAGAGGAGATTAGCATGCATTTAGGAGAGAATTGTAACTTATGCCATTAAGGAGAGAAGTGTAACTTAAGCATCAAGGAGAGAAGTGTAACTTATGCATTAAAGAGGTGTAAGAAGAATCTTTTTATGACGAGTTATTAAAGTGTGTAAGAGAGTGTAAGAGGTGTGTAAGAGCATTAAAGAGAGAGATGAGTGAATCCATTAAGAGAGAGAAAGTAACATATGCATTTATTGAGGGGAGTTACATATGACCTAAGAAACCGGATTCGTCCAAACTCCCTCTTGTGTCCCGAATCCCATGAATTAGACATGATTCGCTGGATCACGCGTCTTGTGAGCATGTCCAACGTATCCTGTATTGTGGGATTCGACGGACACATGGATCCCGATAATGTGCCCAACGTGTCCCGATTTCGGGACACACTTCCTCTAAAAAAGCGTGCTGCACTACCAATAAAGCCTGATTCGGGCTTGTTTGGCACTCATTCTTTAGTGTGTCTTCTGTTGTGAGTGTGTGGAAGCTTCTAGTAAAGGGTTTGGGAGCAATTTGGATGTGATTGAAGCAACAAGTGCATTTTGCTTCTATTTTTTTTGCATTTTTACTACAACAGTTTGCATGTGCATTTTTTTTTAAAAGTTTGTGTATTTTTTCTTTTTTTTTTTACAACATTCATGGCTCAATAAAGGGCAGCAGGGAAGGGGCAAAGGAAAGGGAAGAATGTCCCCATTGGTGATGCCCCTCCTGTTCCAATTTCATCAGAGTCTGCAAGTGTTCCCTCTATTGGAAGTGGGGATGCAACAACAACTTTAAAATGTTGAGGGCATAATGAACTTAGAAAGCCAACAGTTTCAAGAAAACAAATATAACTTGTGGAAGTATGTCACAAGAGAGCAAGGGCCAGACAACAAATTGAAGGGAGGAGGCAATGTTGCTTGGAAATGTAACTATTGCAACAATCATTTCAATAGCACTTATTACAGTGTGAAAGCTCATTTGTTGGCCTTACCAAGTTGTGGAATTGCAACATGTACACAGGTGTCTTTAGCTAGGAGGAAAGAAATGGAAAAATAAGCCAATGTTGGTTTGGTAAGGGTGGTTGCAACATCTAAAAAAAACAAGAATGATGATCCCCTTCCATTCTTGAGGAAAAACAACAACAAATTTCCATATGAGAGTTTTGGTGGGGGTGTGAGTCAAGCAACAAAAAGAAAGGCAATGGCACTTGGTCCAATGGACAAGATTTGTTAGAAATAAAGACGGGAAGAGCTTGATCTCACCATTGCATTCATTTTCTATCAAAACTTCATATCCTTTAGTGTTGCACACTCACTTTTATTTCTTGAGATGTGCCGAGCTCTAACTCAAGGGGCTCCATCAGGGTATGTGCCTCTTGGGTCAGATAAGCTTAGAACTACATTGTTGACTAAGGCAAAAACGAGGTGGACAAAATACTTGAGCCTATTAAATCAGGATGGCCAACATTTGGGGTTAGTATTGTTTTTGATGGATGGACAGATCCATCACGCCACCCACTTATCAACTTCATAGTGTCTCCCATGAATGGACCAGTGTTCTTGAAATTAGTGGATGCACTTGGAAAATACAAGGATACACAATATATTGGTGAGTTGTTCATTAAAGTTATTGAAGATGTAGGTGTTGATTCTTGTGTGCAAATCATTACAGATAATGCACCTGTTTGCAAGGCTGCTCACTAATCGTGGAAGCTAAATATCTACAAGTATTTTGGACACCTTGCATTGTCCATTCCTTGAATTTAGCACTTAAATCTATTGCTTTTGATGTGCCTTGGATTGGAAGTATTATTGAGGATGCATGACATATCCGCAACTTTGTACAAAATCATACAAATGCCCTCACAATCTATAAGGAGTACACCAATCTATCATTGTTGAAGATTGCAGATACATGGTTTGCCTCTTCATTCATCATGTTGAAGAGGTTGAGAGAGGTCAAGACCGCTCTTGGAGCCATGGTTATTTCAGAGTTTTGGTCTTTTTGGAGAAACACAGATCAAACAACCTCAAAAAGAGTCAAGGACACAATGCTAGATGATACTTGGTGGGAGAGGGTAGGTCTCACTATTAAGATCATGGACCCTCTCATTTCTTTGCTATGATTTTCAAATACAGATCAACCCATCTTAGGAGAGGTTTATGAGGGATGGGATTCCATGATTGAGTCCATGAGGACCATAATTTTACAGAGTGAGTGCCCTGAGTATCATACATCATCAGAGGCCTTCTTCACCACTATACATGATATTCTTGTCAGTAGAAGGGATAAGAATTGCACAACCTTGCTTTGTTTGGCTCACTTATTGAACCCAAAATACTACAACCATGAGTGGTTGAATGGTGGACCTTCCTGCAGATTCCCTTGTCACATGGATGGTGAAATATCACAGGGGAGGAAGGATGCATTGAGGCAGATTTTTTAGGATAGAGCATCCCTTGATGAGGTGGAGGATGCCTTTGCAGAGTTTTCCATTGGCATTGGGCGATTTGCAGGCTATGATGTGATTAGAGACCGGGGGGCTAAGAAGCCCTATTCTTCGTGGGCAACTAATGGGGCAACAAGCCCTCCTCTACAACAATTAGCCATGAGGCTCCTCTCTCAGGTGACTTCATCATCTTGTTGCAAGAGGAATTGGAGCACATATGGGAATTTGTATAGTGTCAAGAAGAGCAGGCTTGAGTAGTCCAGGGCAGAGACAATGGTCTATGTGCACACTAACCTTCATCTTATTTACAGGTAGAGGGATGAGTGGTTGAAGGGAAAGACACAAATGTGGGATGTCTTTCCTGATGATATGGGTTTGGACAACAATGTTGAGTTGGCATTGGCCAACTTGGATCTTAATGACCCAGTGCTAGAGCCTGTCACTTTTGATGATGGTGATACTGTTGAGGGGTCATCCTCCACACCAGTAGATGCAAAGATGACATTGGATACAGAGGAGGAGGATGCAACAGAGGAGAGCAATGGTGACCATGACAGTGATGCTGATTTTGATGATGATGATTGATGACTCATGAGTCATGAGCTACCTACTACCTTGAGCCTTGTAGTTGTTTTGTATTTGCTATTTCTATTTGCCATTGGCATTGCTACTACCTATGTAACACATTTTGATTTTGATGACTTAATGAGAAAACTGCAATTTCTTGTCTTTCTCCTATTGGATCATTGATGAATCTGTCACAATTGTATTTGTATGCATAATGTTACTTTGTAAAACTTACAAATTTTAAATTTACAATGTAGAATCTAGATCTATGTCTGAATTTGTATCATGAATGAGAATTTGTGTAAGAAATATCTATTTAGTATTAATTTTTAATATATATATATATATCTGTGTGTGTGTGTGTGTCCTGTTCTGAGGGGTCAATGTGCCCGTGTCGGACACTTGAATTTTCATGTCCTACATGTCCCATGTCCCCATGTCAGGTGACTTAGCATATAACATGATTGAATCCCATGATTGAGAGACTTGAATTTCTTTTGAATAATAATATAGTTATATCATAAAGACGATGATAGTAATTATAATAATAATAATGATGATTAAGATAAAAATTAAACAGTTGAGATTGATTAAGAACAAGTTAAGTGAATTTCCATCATATATATATATGATTATGAATTGATGGAAGGTGATTTACTATTTTTGGAAAGTCATGGTTGCAAAGATAGACATGCCTTTCTATTTTTAGAAAGTCACTCTAGAAAGGTTAGAAATGAAATTTCATTCAAGGAACTTCAATCGATAGCTGCCAATTTTGAACACTCTTATTGAAGAATCATTGGTTGGAGTTTGTCATGCATATCTACTTATTGATGAAAGGATAAATAGGTAACTTTTTATATCAATAGAAGTAGCTATCAAATTTTGAAAAACTATTCTAGTCATTGTTCTACTAGAATTTCAACACCATTTGTGCCATTTGTTCTCTCTTATGACTCCAAAGGGCTCTACCTTTCTCTATGACTAGCTCCCCAGGTCATATTGCTCTTGTAAGTTAGAAAGGCTTTGCAGTATGACTGCATTTACTTTAGCTTGCCTTTCTAGAGCCCTTACTAGCATTTTGTTATCTGCCTTACAACTCCTAATCTCAGCCTTTAGGTTTCTCAAGGTATCCATTGAGTTAGGAGAGTTTGCCCTTCCCCCTTGGCCAACTGATCTTTCCTTTTCATTTATCCTTGCTTCTCCATATCCATGTTGTGATTGGTCAGAACTATCTCGCACCATTCTTGTCTTCATTTCTTTAATCCTTAATGTCTTCTTGTCTTATATTATCTGCCGTCAAATACCCATGTCACTATTAGATTTACATAAAATTCGAACACATAATAAATGTTATCAACATGGCTTATTGTCAGAAATCTGCTAGTGCAAGGCTAGTTGAACAATACATCACAAGTTAGCACATCCATAACAATAAAATCATATCATTCGTTATTGGCATGCTACATAATGAATCAGAAGGTAAGCATATCAAACATGCATGCAATCAATCAATTATAGATCAACTTTTAACACATAAACATTAGTTTAGTTAATTAAAAAAAAATCATTATAAGACCCCCATTCGGGACTCTGCTGTTACTTGCCCATGATAGAGCCCATTCAGTCCAAGTGTTGAACCTCGATATCTGATACCATTCTGTAATGCGCCTCGTCCTAATTCCCACCAAAACACAGGTTAGAAGGAAGTGGTTACCATGCTGACATCATTTCGTTCGTCTCGTCTAGACGATTCCTGCGATATAAATTATCCCGATACGACCTTCGAATTAGAATTTATGGCCACTTAAAGTTTTGAGCCACGTCATCAATCCACAATGTGGCATCCATGTGGTCCCACATGGCGCCCATGTGGCTATCCCGGTTGGTCTCTTCATTGCCACTTGGCATTAGTATATTGGCTACTAACCCGCTCATAGTTACCATGTAATAAATTGCCTTAGAGGGATCTTCCATCTCGGAAGGAACTCCCTTGGAGAAGACGATCTCGGAGGATTGAGGGAAGTAGAGTTGTGAGAAACTTCCAAGATTTGAGATTTCGATATCTCAGAGAAAACCATCTCGATGAAAAACCTTGGAGTAAAACCTTTCTTGGCGATATCCTTTCTCGGCGAAAAATCTCTTTGGAGGAAACTCGCCTTAGAGGAAAGCCTTTCTTGGTGAAAACTATTCTCAGCGAAAACACACGTTTGGGCCCACTCCTGCCACATCATCTCAGGAATAACGTCCCTGGAAGAAACCATCTTGGACAAAAACCTCCTCAGTGCTTATATGCGCTCAGGCCCGCTCTCAACACGTTATCTCGTAAATAACTTCCTCAGAAGAAACTCTTCCGACACAAACCTTCTCGGAGGAATGCTAAGATACTACATGCCAAACCGTCGAGATTGAGAAATCAACCGTTAAATGGTGGAAGATGCATTTGTTGAGTAACACAAATACTTTCCATCTTGAGTGTTGATGAGTCAAAGAACGAAGACAAAATCCAAAGCACAAGTGACAGGAACCCCTTTTTCCATTCCGGGATAGAATTCTTAGAGGTAATTTCCTGTCTTGGAATAGATTCTCGGAGGGAACTCTCCCGGAAGAAACCAATGAGGGATGCAATGTACTAGGTTCCAAAGTGTCGAGATCCAAGATTCTAAGATTTCGGTCACTGATGGAGGGTCATATGAAGTGAAAACTAAAGCACTAAGGGCCAATGTCAGTGGGCCATGCCCATATTAAGTTATAAGCCACGCTTGAGGGACTTAGTCCATATCTAGGCTGCGATGGTTCTGTGACTGTTTCAGCCTAACTTGAGGACTTTGCCATCGCTCTTATGGTCTTTACATGGCTCACCTGGGAGCTATCTCTCTTGAGCTTTCAATTAGAGTTATCCCTCCTGAACTTAAAATGATAAAATTGGATTGATAATGATTTCTTTCACCTACACAATAAGTCAGACAGGGAGACTTGCCCATTAAGATATATAGAATAAGCACCTTAGTGTCCTTCATCAAATCACAGGAAACTTAACCAACTTCTTCAATTGCAACATAAATACATAACCATGCCATTGTCAGTGATACACACGTCATGCACACAAAATGGCCATAATACATGCCAAAATCCAGTTTCATTAAATCTCACAAACACATACCAAGATTCATTTAGCCCCTTAAACAAAAAATCATTGTGACTCATGTTCACACAACACACATAGAATTTCAACCATTTCTTCAAGCATTTATACAGGGCACATAGTATCTAATAACACACAGAAAATCACATTTCTCAACCAACGTAAACATGTACAAACTATTTAAACATTAGAAGCAGAGTTAGGTAACTTATCTTATATGGTAAAGAGGATTGACAATTGAGAGTGGGACTTAACTCTTCACCCAACCATATACAAGCTACAACCACTATTATTTGTAGCTATCAACCCTGAGCCAAATTCTAAAGCTTGAGGTGGAGTTCTTCCAAAGGACTTTTAACCAACAACCAATTGAAACAGGATATCTCAAGGCACACTGCCTACATCCACGAGCTACACACCTTATCATTTGAACAATCCATACATATTCACATTCATGCCAGGATTCCACCATGCTGAGAACTTCAACTCACTTTCAAGAGAAGAGAGTCCCCAATAAGGAAGGTTCATTAGTGGTTAAGTTGTTGATGGGTGAACAATTCACTTGCTAGACGGTTCTTCAATGAGTCAAGCACTAGAGCTTCAACCCCAAGGAAACTCCTGGTGATTCATCAACCCTCACTAGCACCTAGAGTGATTTTTCCCAGTCTAATAGGTTCATCAATCCACAAGCTTCCTGTGGGTTCTTCATCCCTACAGGCAAGGCACTGTCCTCTATGATGTTTATGCCCAACTAACCTCTAAGAGGGTTCTTCAGTTGGTTTTTAAATTTTTTCCAGTTCTTAGCAACAACAATTGTCTATGTTGTTCTTTGCACTCATCCACGACAATAACTAGTTATTTCTTTCCTGCACTCTTCCACACTTCTATGTGCTAGGGATTTGATTCCCTTCTCTTATGCCTATGTGTGTATCCTCGAGAGAGGGAGATCGTCTTCTATTAGTGGGTGAAAACTTTGAAGGTACTCCTCCTCCCTTTTCCAACAAACTAACCGCCCTCTTTCTCCACAATTGCGCAGAAGTCAACCTCGTGGACCGTGCATCCCATGTTGCCTTAATGTTTTGTCTAGTTCTTTGCATGCTATTTGAGTTGAAGGACACTTGGACCAATCCTTCCTTTTTTCAGTTAATTTATCACCTAGTCAACCTACGCAACCAACTGGGACTTGATATTTAAAACAACAATTTCCCTCAAGCACTCTCCTACCTCAAGCAACGGAATCTATGTCCCTTTCTCAGCCATTTAAAAGATAATTACAATTATTTACAAGAGAGAAATGTTAACCAAGGGATGTCACAGACATGCATAAAACAAGGAACATAAAACATAACAAAAAGACAAATTGCTGCTAGCAGTGTGATCAATGGGAATAAATATGCTAATTTCTTGATGTTGCAGGGTCTTGATGAGCTAGAGGAGGCTGGTTGCAGTCACATGAGAGAACATCTTTCATGCTCCATAGGCAATCGTCCATAATATGATAGAGGTGTAATTCCTCATGTAGGAGTTCATCCTGGCTCTTGTGGTGCTCAAATAACACTTTTCCCATTAACTCCTTAAGGTGTCAATAAAGATTAATTGTGAGGAGATACCAATTACATTTGCCTTTGTCTATGCCCAGGTTGGGAACCCAATTGGAAATTGACGCCATGACATCTGAATGTGTGACATCTTCTCTTTCCTTAGCCACTTGTTGCTCAATATCTTCAATTTCATGCTGCACCGCTAGAGGGTTGTGTGTGTGGTATCTATTTATTGATGCAAGCATTATGGCTCAGGCTTGAGCATTGCTGAGGCTATCTTGGCCTTCTGCACCCCTCCTTGAGCAAGCACTTTGGTAGGGCATGGGGATGACAGTTGAGTAAAGTGCACAAAGGGGCGAGATCACTAGGAGAGGGGGGTTGCATGTAGCTGGAGGGACAATAGTAGGCTTCAAGAGGCACAGGATAAACACCACACCAAGAAGCTCAAGGACTAGAAAGGCTTGGTCGCTTGGGTGAGGAAGGGAAGATTCTAAAGTCGGCGCACTTGAACAATTTCCAGCCAAATTAACTAGCAAATTGTGAGAAAGGAGAAAATGATACTTGAAATTCAAAGCTGTCGGATTGATGAGAGGGAAAGCAATGATGACCTCCTGCTTATTCGATGCAGGAGAGAAAAACCACCTTGCCTTATTAAATTCTGTAAGAGAGGAGCAAGGAAAAACCATGAAGATTTCCACCGCTTCTAGGACTGAAATTCTATCTAGGCATCTTGTTGCATGAGCACTTGTAGAAGCAGAGTTGCTGAAGAAAGAGAATGAAAAAAGAGAGAGGAAGGAGCCATGCCTAGAGGGTCTAGTCCTTCCAATGGTCTTGCTTCCGCATGAGACTAGGCACAAGCCTAAAAATCCCGCAAGTTTCTAAACCTTTGCTTACACTTCTGACAAACCATGTGAAAATCCAGAGAGAGCGGAAACATTCCTGTCTGAGAACTATAATTGCTAGAGCTAGCCTTGAAATGAGCAGTTCCTTCAGTGACAAGCTCCATATCGCACAAGGGACCAATGGTGAATTGAATGCAAGGTGACAGGCCAACAAGCCGGGTGAATATCTTTTTAATCCACTTCGTTGATCGACGGATGAGAGTTTTCTCTAGCTGATCCACTTGTCTTGCTATCGCATGAAGAAATTAAGGAGGCTCTGTCACTACCCACTTCCGTTGTTTCTCGTGCAGTTTTTCACGTGTAGCATGCCTTGGGACACCCCCATCAAGGGTTGTATAATGCATATTATAAATTAATAAAAGTTATATTTATTATAAATTATATATAATTTATGTATAATGCATATAATAAATTAATAAGAGCTGTATATATATATACTTCAAAAATTTCAAATTATTCAAAAAAATATTTAGTATAATAATTGTATTAATAACACACACACACACACACACACACATATATATTCGAACTAAATGAGAAACATCAACCAAACCTTATTGGAAAATTCAAATTCAAATTGAACTTAATTGTTGTCGAATCCGAACTCGAACCCAATCTATGTGACATGTATAGTGTGCTTTTATGGTTTAGGGTGAGAGAACCTAGGGTTTATGCAAAAAAAATTGCTTTTCTTCCTTCAAATGTGCACTGTGGCTTGTAGGCAGTGAATTAGTATTGACTTGGTTGACTAGTTATTGACTTGGCTGAGTTAGACTAGTTTGGTACTGAACCAGTCTCTAATCGAGTTTAAAGATTGAGTTGTGGCCCTTGACAGTCAACTCAGTCAACTCAGCCAAGTCTCGGTTTGAGTTGGCATAGTTTCAAAACACAGGATCCATGTGAAAATGCACGATAATATATTCTAGAGAATCGTTTTGTTTTTTTGGTGTGAATAATGATACTGTCCTATCCGTTATGGGAATTGCATGTCTCAGGGATTTATATCATCAATTCATGTGAACTGAAATATTTTTCTAAAGCTATTAATGGAAATTTAATGAATCCTTGTTCTATTAATGCAGTTACTTGTTGGTGGTTTTGCAACTGAAGGCAGATTTCCAGCATATTCCAGTGCCCAGTGATACAAGGGGATCTCTCTCAACCAGGTCTCCTGTTTGTTTTAAAATTTAATGCGGCAGTAATTTCAGTGCACATTTTGTTCTATGTTTTTAAGTGATGGCAAAGTGGTATTAAAGATACTTTGTTCTTGACATTCCAAATCCATTATTACGCAGGCACAGTGTTACTGATTTTGTAAAACCTGCATCGAGTAAAGGGTTGTCTATAAATGATATTCATCTTACACAAGATGAAATGGAAATGTATATAGATCTGCGGCCATTTGTAAACCCTTCTCCTTATGTTGTACCAGAAGACATGTCTCTGACGAAGGTTAATATTAAATACAATTTATATAACATTTTTGTTAAGGTTTCTAGTGGGCTTTGTTCTATTTTACATTTGCTTCCACATCTCTTCTCCTTTGGAGAGCTTAGCAAGATGTGTTATTTTGTTGAAGGAAGTTGATAGTCTAAATGCATTACTTCTGTATGTGCAATTAGGTATACAATCTTTTTCGGCAGCTTGGATTAAGGCACATCTTTGTTGTTCCTTGTCCATCTCGAGTGATCGGAATGATAACCCGAAAGGACTTACTGTCAGAGGTATGTGACAAATTATTATTGCTATCTTGATGTGGTTCTTGGTTATCAGAAGTTAATAAAACAGGAACTATGTCAATTCTTTGAGTAAGACCTACATTAAGATTTTTATGCATATCCTCATGATTGATCATTCTTTCTTGGTACTGCAGGAAAAGGAAGATAGTGATGCCACCGAGCTTCCACCGGTTAGCATAAGGTCTTGATGCAGCCAGACCTGTAATACTCTACAATTCTATTTTGACATCCACAACATAAAAAAAGAGTAAGAAGTTCAATCTACTGTAGGCTGTCCCTTGTCCAGTCCTTGGTCCTACATAAACCCATTCGAATTACCAAGGTCAGGGAGTGTAACTAATTTCGAAGTAAGATATTGTCTACTTAGTTTTAGTCATCTTCTGAGATTCCCTCTTCATGGGAGCAACTGACAATTAGGATTTTCCCTTTTCTGGGAGCAACCGGAGTCTGGGAGAGAGTTTGAGGAATTACACTAAATATGTTTGATAAATTTTTCTATATCATAGATGGTGTTTGAACTTGCAATCACAAGGATCAAGATATCTATAGTATTGAGCATTTACTACCGAGCCTTTTGTGTAAACCGATTTTTCCTATAAATTCCCTTAATGTTTTTTTGGCTAGCTTATAGGCAAGGGACTGTTGTCATAGTCTAGGAACTTTTTTCTTAACACGAAGCTTGACCAAAAGAATTTACCAACGATAAGGATAAAAACTGTGCAACTTTTCTTAATAGGTCACCACTAAATCTGCATATTAGAGGACTATATAAGAAGCTAAGGCTAGGGTCAATTCAAGGTTAGTATCTAGTAGTATAATAGGCCATGAAAGTGGTGATAGACAAGTATTATGGGTTTGTGGGAGACACTAAGCATTTTTTCTCTGGTTTCTGATAGAAAAAACAAAGACAAGATGAAAAATAACTTGAGCTATATATCTACAGGATGAGAGATAAGTAAAGAATAAACAGAATAAGTACAACCACTCTTGTGGGGAGTCTTCTTACGATTTTTGCAGAGAAACATATCAGGAAAATGTGACAAGTTTAGATATTCTTTGGCAACTTTTAGCTTCACTTCTCTCAAGTGGAGGGGAATTCTTGTTTCCTCAGATAACACTTGGAATTTTGCTTGGTGGTATTTTAAGCAGCTGAAGTTTTTGGTTCAATATGTTTCATTGTCATGTCCCGCGGCTCATTTGTGTGATACCCTGAATCCAGCTTCTTGTTGGTGCTTCATTGATATGTACAGATTTCTTACTAACAAAATGGGGCAGAAGAATTGAAGAGAATTCAAAACTGATAGGTTATGATTCATTTTACATCAACAGATGAAGCACAAGGACATATACATAAAGAAATTAATTTTCAGGAACAGCATTATCTAAGTTATTTTTTATACCTATCCTACCATTAACATTCTAATGTGTACTTTGACATAATATATAAACTTAGCATTTGTTGCCAGCATTAATAAGGATTTAATATCCTAGTCACAAACTCCTATGTTTAAGAGTTAAACATAAGTGCAAAATAAACATTTTAATCTGAAGTTTGAACACATTTGAGTTTTTCCCTGGGAGTGTTTCCCTTCCTTCAAGGTGTTGGCTAAGTTATTATGGTTCCCGAGTAAGGTCAATTTTTTCTTTCTTATCATCCCACATTCTGAAAGTCTTCTCTGTTGGCTGTTTGGGGATTGGATGGTGTCTTATTTTTAGGTTTCACCCAGAAAAATCTTGTGGGGAAATTGCCTAGGAGGTGACCTAATGCATGATAGATCTTGCATCTGAATACAGTGTTTTCATCGTCTATCAGTTGGGTCCAAAGGATGACGTCCAGATCTAAAATCATATTGTCTGGTAAGCCTTAACATAGATTGAGCTCAACCAATAATCCAGCACATGTAAACAATCTATCTGCTCCTTTTTTGTTCTGATCCGAGATATCTTCCTAAAGCATTTCTTATTTCTTCATACAGTTCTTTCTCCATAATTATAGTGGGCAGACTTGAGAGTCTCACAAAAGCAAGTGTGGTAGTGGCAGTCATGGTAACTGGTGATACATGCACAAATTGAGATAAAAATGAATGCTCACATAAGGAGACACATAAGAAGGAGATTTCTATACTTTGTACATGCTGTGCACTCTATAATACATGACGCACTTGTATGTAGAGTCCAAAAATGCAAAGTTACCAGACTCAGAATCAGGAAAAAAATTGGCAAGGTAGAAGAGCCAAGAGTTTGACTCAATTTGGGAAGAAATTGGCAAGTACAAAAATATAAAGATATACACATATTTTGACCAAAAATATAAGTGTTGGTGGTTGTCCTAAATGTGACAATGTGACGTACTTTTAGTCTATTCCTCGAATCATCACAAGTAAATTGCGTAGCAGAGGATAAATGCACCCAATTGAGGTCAAAATGATCGAAATTGACCAAGATTGGATTGCATGAGGATCTTTATAGGTCCTCTCAACGAGTTTCACTTGGTCAACAGAGCCATACTCATACTTGTGAGTCAAACTCTTATTGGCTGAGCCAAACTCAATTAACAGATGAGTTTGAAAAAAATCATTTGCTTCACAATTTGTTTCAAACTTAGATAATTGCAGGTTTAAGTTGCGGTCCTGGTAACATTGCAACAGTGGAATGCAAAATTCCTAATGGATTGATTGTTGGAGAAACTAGTGGGGGGTGTTGATGTGGATTCTTGATCGTTGGTCAATTTAATGGATTCACTAGACTACAACCCTCAATGCGAAGTTTCATCCCTTTATTGGAAAATCCCCATTTTGTACTCTTGGTTACTGAATTGATTATAATTTACTAGGTTATTGTATTTCCACAAATAATAGTTGACATACTGAAAATGAAATCCTAAAGTTAAAGTGACAATTAAAATTCTGGAAATGAAATAGTTTGAATATGCATCAGATTGAGGAGTAAGCATGCTAGAATGAACACAAGTTTATTTATTGCGGAATGTCCAACATAAGAAGGACAAATAATTAAAATCCTTATAGAACAACTAATAAATAAAATGAAATTCTGGAAATAAAATAATTTGAATATGGTGACAATTAAAATTCTGGAATGAAATCATTTGAATATGCATCAGATTGAGGAGTAAGCATACTAACATGAGCAAAAGTTTATTTATTGCAGAATATCCAACATAAGAAGAACAAATAATTAAAATCCTTATAGAACAACTAATAAATAAAATGAATAAGATTCTCTTAGGCCGAACATTAAACTGCAATCAAGGGTAGTATCTGTTAATATTCTGAAGAACCTAGCACCCAACAATTAATTGACCTAGCAGATTACAGATCTACTGAATCAATGCATAGTTAGGTTCTTAACTTTAATTAACAGAAGCAAAAACATAACCAATCTCACAAAAATGACACAATAGATTCTTTTGAATCAAATCAGTTCATTAAAATTTTTCAGAACCTACTTGGGCTCTTGTCCTGGGATAACGGCCCAATTTAGGAAATTACATGTACAACAACTAGATCTAATCCAGTTGATTGACTGATTTGGATTTCCTTGCTGCCCCCTTGCTTAGACCCAACACACTAGAATGGAAGTCCTTCACTCACCATTAAGGTGTCTCTCTCAATGTCTTGTGCTGCTGTATGGTGTGTCTTCTCCCTCTCCTCAGCCTTATTTTTATAACTTTACATTGAGTTAAATCCCTAACCCTAATCTCCACAGTGATTGACAACCAAGATTAGATCTCGACTCACTTGAGATCAAGGGCTAAGATTAAAACATAATTACTAACATAAATACTTTACTTTTCCTAATGTTTCTTTAGCTCGATTAGTCAACATAATAATTATGTGCTTTTCTTAAGATAAAACTTAGGCTAAGTTATAAATGCGACTTGCTCACACGAGAGCAAGTTTCTAAGGAAATCTTGGGCAACTTTTGCATGCCTAGACACTTAGGCCTATGTACAATTACCTTCTCAAACTACAAACATCAACAATATATAGTCTCATGAATGCTACTAAGGCTAGATGATACTAGAAATCACATGAACACACGGGAAATAGCCTCAACCATGACCAGAAGTAACACTAGCTATTAATACAAGTATGTCTTTTGGTCTTAGAGTATGACCTAAAACTGCGTTTGATTGGCTAAGTGCTCATCTTCCTTGGACATATGGAAATAGGTTAACGACCCAAGACATAGAGGCATTTGTCAAGAGTGGAAGTTTGCCCCCTTATGGACTAGCAACATGTTATTTTAGGTGGCAAGGTCTTGTTTGCACAAGATGAGGCTTGAAATGGTATCAACAGAGTCTAGATTGGTAGCCTTGTTTGTAGGGTTTTCTTCAGTGTTCCACGGGGACTCGCCCCCCTCCCTAGGAGTCTAGTTTCCTCGCACCCCCGCGCTCCGGGGACTTGGGGACGAGTAGGGGACGTTTCCCCACGCTCCCAAAATGGAGGAAACTCGGGGGGACGTGCCAGGGAAACGTTTCCCTTCCCTGAGGGGGCGTTTCCAAAAAGGGGGACGTGGGGGGACGTGAGGGGGCGTGGGGGGACGAGAGGGGACGTGGGGGGGCGTGGGGGTACGAGAGGGGACGTGGGGGGACGAGGGGGGACGTGGCACACCTTTAATGCATTAAAAACCATTTTAATTAACTAAATGCTGAACTTAATCTTTAATTAAGAGTTAATTAACGTTTAGGGTTTTGGAAATCGTTGTTCATGTTATAAAATGGCACCTTGAACCATGAACAACACACTCATAGCCTTTGCAAGTTCGTTGAGCACTCCACTCACAGCGTTGGATTTCATTGTTCGGATTTTAATAAACAGTGCATGTATCATTATTGATTGTATTAGGAATTTTATACAAAAGGTAAATTACCTAAAAAAGTCAGTGAATTAATACAATTAGTTGAAAGTGCAAGCTAGGAAAACCAAGACCTTGAATCGGTTCAATATGGGCTCTCCCTGTTCATGGTGATAGTAGGTTTAGGAAAAGAGCCTATTGTCACATGTTCTGAAAAATGGATCTGACTATTTTGTTTCCAGGAACCAATTAACCACAAGTATGGGTGAAAAATCCAACTTGTAAAAACTTAAAAGACTGCCTCCTTGACTACCATGCGTTGTGTTGATGAGACCTGACTGAAATATAATATTGTTGATATAATAAGACCTGATTAAAATACAGAATGTTAATATTCCACCAGCCACCCAACTACTTTCCTATATGATTTCTCAAAATTCTGCCTTGACATCTAATTTTGATCCCATGAGAACTTAAAGGGTTCAAAATAAACATTTACTCAAAGAAAGAAACCAGCAGGATCTGTAAAATGGAAACTAACTAAGCAGTCTAACAACATGAAAAGAAGAAAGTAACTTCCACTTACGTGTCTATCATTTTTTGCATGAGATTGCTGATGGAAAAATCGATGGCACAAGGTTATGGTTGTCGCAATGGTTACTTGGGAACTGAATAAACAATAGACAGTCAGCCTATTACTATATTAGGCCTATGGTCTTTACCTGTGGAAAAAGCATCCAAGTTCCATTTAGTCCAAGTTCCAAAAATGATTTCTTTTAGACTTTTTCTCTAGGTTAGCAGTATCTAAAACAGAATTGTGAAGGTATATCAGACCTATGGGCTAGTCCTATGGAAGCATTGCCAAATAGGCTATTCATATATTAATATTATCAGTTGAAAATCTATGCCCTGCCTAACTAATATGTCAAGAACTTAGAAGTCCAGTTTCTCAAAATCATTATACATAATCCACTATAGTTCTGAGTTCTCTCTATGTTTAAGTTTTCTTCTAAGAAGGATAGTTCTCTCTTTGTTTAAGTTTTCTTCTAAGAAGGATTGTGCAAATTTTCAAATTCATTGCTTTCTTGCTCCAGGAATTCATATCAATGATCATGCTTTGCAGCTTTTCAATTCAACCCAAATTGTCATAGTGGACTCAATTAATAAATTATATTTTATATTTCTAAATTTTTAAGACCTTGACGCTCCCCCACGTTTCCTAAAAAATGGTAGGGAGCTTTTGCATAGGCCGCTCCCGCGCCCCCTCGCTCCCTCGCCCCCTCGTCCCGGAACCTTGGTGGAACATTGGTTTTCTTACTCAAGGAAAAAATCTAAAATGAATAAGATATGAGAGAAATGATTGATACAATGCCATGTGATCGTGTACTTGTACACATTGACTAGTCATGATGAATGATGGGTCATGCCCCTTGGTTAGCTCATGTCTTTTAGTTAGGATGTGTCACTTTATCTGTTATTATTGTTACTATTACTACATTGCCCATCCCTTCAAAGATACGTTGCCCTCAAAGCATTGATGGAAAAGGCTATGTCTTCTTTTTGGTCTGCAATACTTATCATAATTCTTCATTCTTGAGGTTGAAGACATTAGATGATATGATGTTTGAAAATTTGAACAAAATTGTCGAATTGTGGAAGGGTTTTATCACCCTGATTCAATCCTTTTCATATATGTGTGTTTAGAGAGCTCCCAAGATGATCGTGTTGCATTATGATCGTCAAGATGACTTCTATTTTGCAATTGAATTGTATTGAAATTAATATTCTTTAAATTTTAGTGTAAATATATTCCTCATTCTGTGCTACATTCAGTCGTGGACAGATTAAAGTATCGACTCATGTGATTAGGATGTTGATATTGATATGGTGCCATTGTATTATGATTTTTCCTTTTGTAGAAAATTAATGACCTGCACCCTTAACCCCATTTACAATTTTGCATGTGTTTGTTTAGACCCAACCCACATGTTTTGTCATGCTGATATAAAATTCAGAATGCATTTATTGCAAACATAAAGAGTGCTTCTACTCTTTTTCACTTTCCTAACAACTGATAATTAATACAAAATTTAATGCAAGCATTCAACACATAAGAGACACTTATTTTTGGTCAAACTGTCCCTGGGAACACCCCACAGCCTCTTGGGGAAAACCATTCTTCAAAAGAGGATTTTATTGCTTGAGAAATTGTAAACAAGTACATAAAAATTTACAGTACTTATCTCCCTTTTGATGTAGCATTAAATGCACACATTCTGGAAAATTGTGCCCACTGACAAATCAGATTTTACACAGAAATTTGTGCCCAGAAATTTAACATCTCTTTGCTGCCCAGCTGCTCGAATTCTGTGCCCAAAATCTTCCTCGAAAATGGTGCTGAAATCTGCCTCTAATTCTGTGCCCAAATCTGACTGTACCTCGAACTTCGTGCTAGGAATCAGCAAAAATCTTCCTTGATTTTCGTGCTGCCTATAGCAGCCTGAATCCAAAAATTCGTGCCTTGAATTTCGGGTCTGAACAGCGCTTTATCCTCCTTGAAACTCGTGCCCAGATGCCTCAAATTTTGTGCTACTGTTCTCGAAAATTGTGCTGCCTATTTCTGTTGATTTTGGATAGCATCGGTTGTGTTGTAGCCTTGAAAATTGGTGGAGAGGCTAAGACACATGAGATCTCCCAGACACAGAAATCGTTTGGAGAAATTCCCCCCGGATGAGGAGCTATTAAAATAATTAATATTTTTAATGGGTTCCTAAGTCTAAACTTCGGAAAATAAATATATTAATGTGTATTAATAAAATATGGGTGAGAAAGTTCTAAGTGATGAGGATCAAGCCAATTCTAATCTTAGCCGTTGATTAGGGACTTAATCTTGGTCGTTGATTCGTCAACAGGGAAAGTATAAGAGGAGGCTTCAAGGTCAATTGGAGACATGCCGAGTGATCAAGGAAGTTCGATTTTTCTGGGGCGTGGTTTGCTGAGAAAATCGAATTGGTGATTTGAGTTGCAGCAGAGGGGCAGGGGTAGTTGGGGTTGAAGGATCTTCTCCGGGACCCCAAATACACAACAAAGAGAGGCAAAGATAAGCCAGAGGAGGCAACACAGACCAAGGGAGGTTGATGCTGGGCCAGAAGGGCCCACGCATTGCCTGATGCAGGGGAAGAGCTGCACTCTTGTAGAAGTCCGAATTCAGCCGGGGAGCAACAGGATTAGCCGAGAAGGTTGACGTTAGAGCTCTAAGAGGCAGAGGAGGCAACACAAAACTGACGCATTGTCTCAGTGTGCTCCATGTAGGTCCACACAGCTAATGCGAAGGGGCAACGTAGTTGTAGCCGGGGATAGTCATTCCAGTTGCCGAATTAGAGAGATTTCGCTGGGTGAAGTGAGGTAATCTCACTTAGGCTTCTGCTAGTATATTTTATCTCTGTAACTGGATAGCCGAGAGGGCATCCAGAGTTGTATTCAGAACTACTGCTTAATAATAGAAAACCCTCAGAGCTGCTGCACCAATTTTCCCACATTGGGTTTTTCCGGGGATGTTTGTCCAAAAATAACAGTGCCCCTTGTGTGTTTGTCTCATATTTTATTTCAGTTCATGATTTGTATGTATGTGTAATCTACAATAGTGTTTTCATCGCTATTTAAATAATGAAATAACTTGTTGAATGTAAAAACAAGTAGGAGATGGTAAACCCGTGATTGCAGTAGGATTTTTGATGTGTAGATTCATAAATTTTCACACTTCCTTGAAACTCTTGTTGCCAGTACTGTCCTCTCCTTGGGATTCGAGCCCCTCTCACAACTGCAATTTCTTCTCCTCTCCTTGAAGTTTTCTCCTCTCTTCTCTTCATGCTCTCTCAAGTGTGAAGTGAAAAATGAGTTTCTCTTTTCCTCTTTTGTCTCTTTGGAAAATTTGGAATCCCTAAACTTAGGATCCAATGGTTGAGTTTTGATCCCCAAATCTCAAGATGAGTGGATGAGATCATTTCTCCCAAATGACCCCCCTCATACATTGGCTCCGTCTTGTAAAAGTCTCCTTGTGTACCTTTTCAATTTCTCATAAAGTGATTTTTCACCTCACTTTAATATTAGAAAAGTACACTAGTACTTTTAAGTTTTAACATAAAATCACTTTATAAAGTACAAGTGACTTAAATATTAGAAAAAGTATGAACACTTCTAAGTACCTTTTCCCACCACGACATTAATATAACTCATAAATGTCATCAAGACAAAAGCAATTAATGTGCTCACTAGGCTAAAAGGGATAAAAGCCTAGTAACACTTCTACTTGGTACTATTTTCAACACCTTTTCATATTTGTATAATTTTCCTGATTCACTTTTGGTATTGTTACTCCTTGTATTGCATGAGAGGTAAATTTGTGACTTTAATCACATGACAAGATGACATATTTGGATGAATTTGATGTATATACTTTTTCTTTTCCATGGAGATGATGCACTTTGGTTGAGCATCTTGATGATTATGTGTCCTCTTACCTCATCATGATGTTGTATGGGATGTTACACATTGTTTCATTCATGGTGGTTCTAACCCCCAGGGGTTGGGTACTAGTGTTATGTGATGTGAGGTGGCTTATGTGGTGGATTGTCTTGGTACTTGGTTATCTTCATGGTTGAACTTGATGCTTAGATGGATAGTTGTGTGCTCTTTGGTGCTATGATATGCATTTGGTGGTTGGATCATATTTCTCACTTATGGTCCATGGAACACCTAAGTAAGGATCTAAAGGGTCACATGGTGTGATCCTAGTTTATGATGATGGATTTATTACTTAAGGCCATTTTATTATGACTTTGGATGGTCATCCCAAACATTGGCACAAATGTGGTGGCAAACTTATTTTAAAGGGGAAACCCTCTTTTTACACTTTCCACTTGATGAAGACATATATATGGCAATGTTAAAAGTTATATTAAAGGGATCACCCCTGTTTACACTTAGTTCATGATGAAGACATACCTAGCAAAGTTAAGAGGTCACATTGTTTTAATGATGGGGCCACCCTCTTCATTAAAACATACATAAACATATAAGATGGCTTAAAGCAGGCATGATGTCACCACATTACACTTAAAAAGGGTTTCCTCCTTTCCTCATCCATGCAATCGCTTGTTTTATAGTTTGAACATAAGATATGAAGAAGAGGGATCCATATGACCCACATTTACCACATTGGTGTCATGACATAACATCTATAATCACATAATGTATATCCTAAAGGGGCTGGCCCCTTATTTACCTCATACAACAACTTGAGTTTATGACATGGCATGGTTAAAAGCTATGTGCAGGGCGCCATACCATGATGCCACCCATGTGTAGCATCCTTTGAAATTAAAATATATATTAAGATGGGGATGATACATTTGCACGGAGAGTACCTATCACACTCCTACCATCCACATTTTGCTTAGGAAACAAAGGTCGATGTGGAGCTCCCTTTTGACTTGACTTGGAGAGAGGACAATGCATATTAGGTCTTGTTACACTCAAACCAATAAGGGACCAAAAAGGGGATCCTAAGAGGGCAACTGCTAGGTTAAGGGCAACAGTGGAGGCTAAGCCCACTGTCACCACAGCTAAGCCTCCTTGCTCTTTAAGGACTTTCACCAATGGGAGGAGACTTGGTAGTGTAGGGATCACTTGTAAAGTGTATGTCAATAGATAGGTGAGAAGTGACCCTGGAAACCCTTTC
The DNA here is from genome assembly GCA_031772625.1 of Pinus tabuliformis. Lineage (NCBI taxonomy): Eukaryota > Viridiplantae > Streptophyta > Pinopsida > Pinales > Pinaceae > Pinus > Pinus tabuliformis. The sequence goes on along the minus strand of CM062819.1, from coordinate 1,380,502,133 downwards.
CCAAGGATGGAGTGAAGAATGGAACTAGCTTGCTCTTCAAGCAAGGGATTTGGTACACCAGGGGTAAGGGGTGAGGATTGGAGGGTTGAGAGAGAAGGAATAGTCTTATAGACCAGGTTCTCAATCCCTATAATCCTTGGAAACATGGATTCCCAAATGGTCCTTGACAAATAATCTTTATTGAGAAGTGGGACCACACGGGGCCAAGTAGACCTAACCCAAGTTTGGGGATGGAATGCAGCATCCAATGATGTTCCTATCTTGGACAAGGTGAAGGGAAAGGACCAAACATGAATATTTACTTCAGAAGGTTGAATTGATCTTATTGGGGTCAAGCCTTGATGATGCCCAAGCAAAATTTGATCCTAGAGCTAGGGCTTGGGATTCCCGGAGATTCCACTGTTAGAATTGCCTCAAATTTGGAGGAGAGGGAGGGGACCCACTAACGCAGTTGCCTATATGAGATCGAAGTTTTTGCTTGTGTCAATTCCTGGGAAGTTGATGCCCTAGGTGACCTTTGAGGGCTAGACCTAGGAAAAAGGGGTAAAAGGTTGAAAAGGTGAAGGAAATGACCACCCTTTTTAGTGATCAGTGCCTAATTCACTTGGGGATATGGAGTCAAGGATGATGATGAGTAAGAACTTGGTTTCTTGATCAAGGAGGCTCGAAAAGTCAACTTCATCCAATGTTGAGAGAAAGAAAAGAAAAGTGACCTTCAAGAGTTATACTTGAAAGAAAATGATGCAAGCTTATCGAGACAAATAATCTCTTGGACATTTCATTCATATAACATTGGGCCATACATTAAATTAGCTAAAACATGCTCAATTCCACATTTCGATTATGCAACAACTAGCTGTAATTTTAGCATTTCGTAGCAACAAGAATGACAACATCAAAATTTACTTACAACGTTATAGAGTATATCCAACCAGCATTTCGTTTACAAGACAAAGCTCCAAGTTAAGATAAATAGCCCAAATCCATATGTCAAAATTCATTCATCTCCAAAAAATATCCTCCAAGGAAAAAATGCAAAGTTCTCTATGGTTAGAGAGATCCCAAGTCAAGTGATGATCCAAATGAATGTATCTAACATCAATATATAGCTTCCTAAGGAGTTCAAATTAGCCTATGGGCCTACATTAGTCCTTAATGATAAAATAATGTGCAAATAAAATCCCTATTGGTGACAAGCCCACCAAACTAGCTCACAAGTGTAAAAATAAACCTCAGAAGAGGCCAAGTAATAATATGTATATGTTGTGGGGCCCTCCAAAGGCCTAATAATATCCTGAAGTGCCATATTGAGGAATAAATTCCTTGGAATGTGATGGACAAGGGGGTGGCCACTTCTTCTCCAATTAGTAGACCTGTGGTGCTCCAAGTGGGTTTGAGGACACATAAATGACCCCATGGGTCTCCATATGAATCGGAGATGCCTGTAGATCCTCTGCAAGGGTCCAAGTGGTGGAATGAATGCTACCATGACATTGTACAAGTCCTGGGACATCTACCAAGAGTGTGGGGCTATTGTGGGGGCCTATTAGGGATAATGTACCAAGCATATCACCGTCATCCCAAAAGTGGATCACTAGTAGTCTCTGAGCATCTATGAAGATCTGTGGAGTGTTGTCTGCTGCTGTGGAGGCCAATGGCTCTCTATGCACACCCTATATGTGCCAATGTAGACCTCTGGGGGTTAGGATCCCGTATAGGGAGACCAAACCCAAATGAAAACCAACTGTAATCCTGCATAAGATCCAATGTGTCCCTTAGACTTCCAGTATAAACAGTCATTAAAATAATTAGGTAAAATAGTTTACAAATAATGGATAAGAAAGTGGGCACTTCATAATGGCATGCCCTTCCGTAGTGGGCTTTGGCATGTGCTAGTGTCTCCAAGCTCCAAAGGGGGTTAACCAAGTACCTTATTAGGTGGTTTCAACCCTTAAAGGGGATAGTATGTCCAAGGTACATCCCTCTAATGGGGATAGCAAGTGATAAGTAGGTGGAATGGAGTAGGGAATGAGAGGGGCAACCTTGGGCCACATATTGGGGCATAGGGGTAGCTAGATAAGGGGAAGCCCACACCTGGATATGTAATGTATAGGAGGGAGCAATTGTGGTACATGTGGTGCCCCGACCTTGATTTTTACACCCTTATTTATATGCCTTTTGCCTTTTATGAATTTTCTTTAATTAGCTGCTCGGGGCTCAAAGGATAAGAGTATGATGTGTAAGATATAGCAATGATTACCCCTTTTTAGGTAGGGCGGTTCATTTCCATTCAGGGGTTGGGACAATCATGGGTTCCTAAATGATAAAAGAGGCTCATCTAGGGCCTATGAAACCTGGGTGATGGCCATGGATTGGGGTAGAGCTCATGCATTGCCTTTTGCCCACGTGTTGATTATTTTGTCTAAGCCATCTTTTGCATTTTGTGGTACAATTTCCTGTTAAATGTGGCCAATTATGCTTTTCACTTTTTCTTTTAATTGCTTCAACCTCCGGGGCATCATTCTAGGCTTGACCCAAGGTGGGGGCAAGGGGATAAGGAGGTTGGCCTTATGTGAACCACAAAATGGAAATGTGGACCCAGGTGGGAGAAACGATGAATGGGGGTACAATGAGTTGTAAGGGAGTAATATGTGCGGGTAAAGGGGTGGGACCACACACCCAAAGTCAGGGTTTCCCAAGTAGTACCACCCTAGAACCAAATGGTCAACAAAGGAGATCCCACAGGACTAAGATCCAAGGGTAAACCTAAAGAGATCAAGGGGATAAGAGCACAAACTAAGCCCACTCTTTTCGCCAAATCCCCCCATCAATCCACACCCAGAAGTATTCATGATAAGTAAACCCAATATGCAATTACCAAATGACAAGACATACTTTTAGATTTGGGAGGCCCACCTTCAAAAATACGATCAATACAGGTGGGTGAGGGACCACATGGTTGGCTTAAGTGGTAGAGAAATGGCACAACGAGCTAGTAGGAGGCATCAATGGGTTGTCGGCTACAACTCATCATGGAGAAAAAATTCTCCCGGGGATATCACCCCCAAAGTGGTGGGTAACAGGTCCATTGTTTTCTTATGTTTTATTTTCTAGTTTGTGCAAATAAAATCAAGGGGTAACTATCCTACTCTTTCAACATCCTATGGAGTCACCTCCTATTTTCTCTTCATGTTGGATGCTTATGTCCATTATGAAAGTTGTGGATCTTCAAAGGCTTACTACAACCAAACCATTGCATGGATAAGTTGTTGGATGGAGGGGCCAGTTTGTGCTTGGACTTGGTCATTACATGACAGTTTCCATTTGTGAATGGTTTTATTGCATATTTTATTGACCTTGGTGGGTTGTTTCCTTAGAAGTTGGTTTGTGGGCACGTGGAGGCCAAGGTTAGCAAAAATAAGGAGGTTGTTAACTTTTTGGCCATCTTGGAGTGTTGAGGAAATTGTTGATCTCAACAACTTATTGCCACTGTTAGTAAGGATGTCATTGAGAGGGTTATTTTATTATTATTCCTTAGAGGACTAATGGATTTAGGAAAACACATATTTTTTTTATTGTAAAGGGAAATAGAATTGGAGCATATATAAGGCTTTACTCTCTCAATTTGTAAGGTGTGAGTGCAAGGGATACCAAGCTTTGGAATAAAATTTCCTTATCTTGGTCTAAGCTATTGTGGAATGGATGTACGACTTTGTTTATGTGTGGCAAATATTCCTGGTACATATCGATAGCTTGTGTTGTTAAAATCTGATGTTCTATGCTATAACAATCACCTATTACAAAACTTCTTATGTTGCAATACTAGTTAAGCAATTATAGATAGAACATAAACCAAATGAGCAATGGAAGACAACCGAGAACGGAATGAGACACAAAGAATTTAGGTCCAATGACCAGGGAAAAACCCACAAGGGGAAAAACCAACCAAATTCATCTTCTATTAGATATCAGTTATTCAACAGAGATACAAAGTACAATGAGAGATCAAGAGAATGAGTAAGTTCACCCAAATCTGAATAAGCTGTCGTATGAAGATCACTGATAGAAGCAGTTGATGCAAACACTGAATCAACCTTAAAGTTCTGTTCTTACTCTCTGAGGCTCTCTTCCTCACAATCTTCTTCAAGTCTTTCCAACTCTCTCTCTCAATTTCAATTCTTTCTTTCACAATGCACAAGTAGTGAGGGAGAAGATATGAGGCACATATATATAAGAGGAGCAACAAATTCATGCCATAAAAGGATGAGCATGCCTTAGAGTAACTTGTATGCCAAATAGGGAAGAGTAACTTAAAAAATTATGGAGAGGCAAAACATGCCTTCAAAGGAGGAATCTTGCATGCTTTGAAGAGTGTAACTCATGCCCTTTTAGGAAGTGTAACTCATGCCATTAAGGAGAGAGGGAAACAAATGCCATTTAAGGAGAGGTATGCATGCGTTTGTAACTTTTGTATTTAAAAGAGAGTGTAACATATCCTTCAAAGAGTGTGTAAGAGGAATCTTTTATGACATGCCTTCAATGAGTGTGTAAGAGGAATAGAATATGCCAAGTCTTTAATTAAAGAGTAAGAGAGTGCAACGTAGAGTCATGTGAGACACTAAGGAGAGAGGGGTGCGAAGTATGAGGTTAAGGTGACTTGAATTTCTTTTTGATAATAATATTATAGTATCATAAGGATAATGATAATAACACTAATAATAATGATAATTAAGTCAAAATTGAACTATTAGGATTGATTAATGATAAGTTGTGATTTTCCATAAACTATAATTGATTACCAATTGATATAAGGTGATTTACTATTTTTGGAAAGTCATACTTTAGATGCTAGACATGACTTTCTATTTTTAGAAAGTCACTCTAGAATTGTCAGAAATGAAATTTTATTTAAGGAAATTCATCCTTGAGCTGCCAATTTTCAACACTCCCTCTCAGCTAGGGAGGAATTTCTTTCTGCAACAAATATCTCTGCTTTTTCTACTCATCTTTGTTCATCTCTGCCTTGGAAAAATGATGTCTTAATCTAATGAAGAAGAATTATCATAGGGGAGATTCATCTATCACCCTATATCCACTGATTTTCCCATATTGACACAAGTTTGGGGGGATTACCACTTGTCAACACATGACAAGGATCACGCTCAACCAAGCTTTACCATAAGAGTCAAGTGGTAGAACACCCACATCCACAAACTTTGGGGTGATTACCACTTGTCAACACATGACAAGGATCTCACACAACCAAGTCTCATCTTTGCTTGGCGGAATTACCATTTGTCAACACATGATAAGGATCGTGCACAACCAAGCTACACCCGTTGGCTAGATGGGTGATAATCTCAACAAGCCCAGCTTGTGGGTAGGATGCATATTGGGGTATACTCTTGGCAAGTCCCAAACTTGAAGGTACGGGGGATGACCGCTTGTCAACACATGACAAGGATCACATGCATGCTACAGTCAAGAGTTCGTTCAAACCCAAGAGCTCTCCTGGCTCCATTCGCAACTTGTGAGCTCAAACAAGAGGGAAGAGCATAGCTCAATGTTCTTAATCATCCATGACAACCCCCACCAGGAAGGAGCACATCCATCAGTGCAAGCTGCTCTTTGAATACCAAGAACTTCCCTTTCGGCAAATGCTTGGTATGTATGTTAGCTATTTGATCATTAGTTGCAATATGATGGAACCTCACTGCTCCTCTCTACACCATATCTCCGATATAGTGATATTTAATCTCAATGTGCTTGGACTTGTGATTGAAGACGAGATTTTCTGCAAGTCGAATCCCACCCTTACTCTCACAATATATCACTATCATATCTAATACATGCTCAAACAACTCTCCAAAGAGCTTCCTCAACCATACTACCTCACAGCTAGCTATGCTAGTAGCAATGTACTCAACTTCAGCCATGCTAAGGGCTACAAACTTCTGTTTTCTGCTCATCCAAGATATCATGGTAGATCCCGAGCTAAAGTAGCATCAAATGTGCTCTTTCTGTCAGCAGAGTTACCAACCCAATCAACATCAGGGTACCCATGTAGTCTCTCATCTTCAATATTATATCTCAATCCAAGATTGATGGTCCCATGCAAGTATCTCAGCACATGCTTTGCAACAATCTTGTATGCATGTGATGGTTTAATCATGTATTGGCTTAGAGTATTGACCACAAAACATATTTCCGATCTAGTGTTCACTAAGAACATTAGTGCCCCAATCAATCGTCGATACTAAAAAAGATTAGCCAAATCAAGTCCTGCAATTTACCCACATAACTTTTTGAAATTCATTTCGATTGTTATATTCATGGACTTACATTCTATCATATCAAATCTTTCCAGAAGCCTGACAACATATTTTCCTTTAGAAAGGAAAATCTCACCAGGTCTCTACCATAACTATAGGCCCAGAAAGTAGTGCATCAAATGAAAATCTTTCATTTAAAATTCAGAAGCTTGTTGTAAAAAAATTATGATCTGCGCCCTTAACCTAGTTTACAAGTTTGCACGTGTTTGTTTAGGCCCAACCCACATGTTTTGCCATGCTGATATAAATTTCAGTATGCATTCATTGCAAACATTAAAGAGTACTTCTAGTATTTTTCACTTTCCTATCAGCGGAAAACTAACACATAATTTTGGCAAGCATTTACGCATATGAGACACTCATTTTTGGTCAAATTGAGCCTGGAAAAACCCCACAACCTCTTGGGAAAACCGGTCTTCAAAGGAGGCTTTTATTGCTTAAGAAATTATAAAGTAAGGACAAAAATTCACTGTACTTATTTCCCTTTTTCTGCTGTAGCATTAAATGTAAACGCTGGAAATTTGTGCCCACTGTAATTTTCAGATTTTCGCAAAATCTCATGCCCAGAATTTATGGATTTTCTCACAGCAGAACTCCTCGAAAATTGTTCCCAGAATCTTCCTCGAAAACAACATTGAAGCTTGCCTCATTTTCTGTGCAAAAGGCTGACTATACCTCCTCGAAATTCTTGCCAAATAGTTGCTGAAATTTTCCTCGAAAACCACACTTCTTGTAGGTGAAAGTCCCGAAATTCAATGCATTGAATTTCGGGGCAGACTAGTGCTGCTCTTTGGAATTTGTGTTAGCTTGCTCCTTGATTTTTGTGCTATTCTTCTCCTCGAAATTCATGCAACCTCCTCGATTTTCGTGCCTCCTTGAAAATTGTGCTTCATGTACAACTCCCTCCAAGAAATTCAAGCCCTCCTTTCTCTGTTGCAATTTCTCCTCCTTCACGAAGTTTCTCCTCTCATGTCTTCTCCTCATACTCTTTCAAGTGTGAAGTGAAGAATGAGCCTCCCTTTCCTCTTTTGTTTTGGAAAAGATTGAATCCCTAAACCTAGGATCCAATGGCTAAGATTTAATTTCCAAATCTCAAGATGTGTGGTTGATATCATTTCTCACAAATGACCCCCCTCATACATTGACCCCATCACTTAAAAGTCTCTTAGTATTTTTTTCAAGTTATGTACCTTTTTCTATTTTTCTCATAAAATGAATTTTCAACTCACTTTAATATTAGAAAAAGTACACTATGTACTTTACACATAAAGTCACTTTCTAAAGTACAAGTGACTTTAATATTAGAAAAAGTAAATGGTACAACACTTCTAAGTATGTTTTCTACCCTTGCAACTAATTTAACTCATAAATGTCATTGAAACAAAAGTCCATTAATGTGCTGACTAGGCTAAAAGGGATAAGAGCCTAGTAACACCTCTCCTTGGTACTATTTTCAACACTCCTTACCGAGGAAGGTGGTGCTCACCACCCCCATCTTGTTGATCCGGACTTAAACAGGGACACAACAAATTATAGAGATAACCATAAACACAGATATGCAGCGGAAATAATACTTCATTTCATTAATGTAAAATACTGATATATGCTTACAAATAGTAATGGAAATAAACTAGCTAGTGTGATGGTAGCTTATCTCTGAGAAGAGATGTGGTGGTTACATGCCTCTGAATTGTGTTACAATGAGGCTCAAAGGCCTATTTATTGTTGAGAAACAATGGAAAACTCTTAACATTCCAAAATCTAACCGTAGAAGATGAAACGCCAAACTGTGGGCTCCGTTTGGGTAAATTGGTACATCAACTTCCCGGGGTCGTAACTTTGGCATACGATCTCCATTTAACGCGTACAATAGCTCGTTAGAAAGATCTATCCAAGCACTACCACTTTGGGAAGGGCAGCATGGGTCCATGGATCCATGTTGCCCCCAGATTTCCCAAAAAACGTCGTTTAGGGCCTCAAAATAGCTCTGGAAGTTTAGGACCCGAAAAACTGCTAAAAATAGTAAGTTGTGCTACAATTAAGGAAACTGAAAATGCTGAGAGAAACAATGGTGGGGGTCCAGGTGGACTTGGCAGGTGGCCACCAATATCCACCTGGATCATTCCTCCCCCCTTAGGAAGCAATGGTCCCCATTGCGTTGAGTTCCTCCATGAGATGAGGAAACTTTTGCTGAACTTGATCCCTGGTGAGCCACTTGCCCTGGTGAAGGAGTTGGCCTACTTTGACAACTCGATACAATTGGATATTCTGTTGGCGAGTGTTCTTGATCTGTGTGTCCATGATCTGATCAGTTGCAGCTTGTTCCATGCAATCTGGATTTAATTCTGTGGGTGTGAACTGTTCTGCAATGTCAGATGTGTCTAGCAATGGTGGAAAGTATGGCCGATGGCGGTCCACATTGAACACTGGGTGCAGGCCAAGTAATGGGGGAATGCTGAGCTCAAATGCATTGTCTCCCACAGCCTTAGTAATGGTGTAAGGACCATATCGGAGTGGTCTCAGTTTCCGATAGGCTCCAGTAAGGCGTTCCTTTTGCAAATGCAACCAAACTTTGTCGCCCACCTGAAACTTGTGTGGCACCCGATGTTGATCATGTCGCTGCTTGTACTTGGCATTTGATTTCTCCAGAATGTCATGGACCTACTGGTGAATATGTTGGATGTGCTCAATGAAGCTGGTTGCCTTGTCTGTTTCGGACTGGACATGAGCCGAATCTGTGTGAGTAGCTGCAAGTGGCATGGCCACATCAATGGGGCATAGTGGCTGGAATCCCGAGCCCACCTGAAAAGGGCTGTGGCCAATCGAACTGTGAAGAGCTCGGTTGTAGCTGTGCTGAACATAGGGGAGGCTCCCGTCCCATGTGCGTGGATGCTTTGAGTTGTACATGCACAAAATGTGCACAATCATCCTATTGACAACCTTTGTTTGGTCATCAGTTTGAGGATGGAAGGCTGTGGACTTAGTGTGTTTGGTGTCCAGCATTGACCAGAGACTAGACCAAAATGTACTGAGGAATCGACTGTCCCGATCTGAGATGATAGAATGTGGGATCCCAAAGTGCACCCACACGTTCAAAGAAGAGTTTAGCAGTGGCTTCTGTTGTGATATTCTTCTTACAGGCCACCATAATGGTCATCTTCGAGAACCTATCAACGACCACAAAAACACAGTCATTTCCATGCTTAGTGGAAGGAAGGCCTGACATGTAATCCATGGAGATGGATTCCCAAGGTCGACTAGCGGTAGGCAGTGGGGCATAGAGGCCTTGCTTCTTGATGGTCGGTTTGGCAATGGCACAGGCAGTTTATGATCTGATGTACTTCCCAACATCCTGTCAAAGATTCGGCCAATAGAAATAGTTTTGCAGTAATGCCACCATTTTCTCGACCCCGAAATGCCCCACAGCTCGACTGTAGTATGCTTCCCAAATCATCTTGGCACGCTTGCTTGAAGGAACACAAAGGTGACCCAGGTGGCATAACAGGGCATCCTGGAGGTGAAAATCTGGAACATGCCGACTCTCCAAGAGTGTTTGGTATGTGTGGTCAAATTCTGGGTCGCTTTTGTAGAGAAGTGGCCAATCAGAAGTCTCGTGCCCACAAGAGTTGAGCACGGTGGTTAATGCCATGATCGGTGGTCCACTGAGGCAATCTGCAACATTATTGGTGCTGCCCTTCTTATACTTGATATTCAAATGGAACTGTTGCAGGTATGTAGACCACTTCTGATGGCAATCATTCTGCAATTTTCCTTGGGTCTGTATGAACTGCAGGGGTCGGTGGTCTATGTGGATGACCGTTTCCTTCCCCAAAATGTAATGCTTCCATTGTCGGCAGGCCCGCACAATGGAATACATCTCTTTATCATAAGTGGGATACTTCCGGACTGTGTCTGAAAGTGTTTCACTGTGATATGCCACTGGATGCCTGTGTTGAGTAAGGACTGCCCCAATAGCATAGTCAGAGGCATCTGTCTCGACCTCAAATGGTTGTTGTAAATCTGGTAACGCAAGCACTGGTGCCGTGCAGAGGCGATCTTTCAACTCTATGAATGCCTTCTGTGGAGATTCAAACCAAAAGAATTTTGCTTTCGCTTCTCCCTTGGTGACTTGACTCAAGGGCCAAGTGATATGAGAAAACCCCAACACGAACCTGCGGTAGAAGTTGGCAAGACCTAGAAAGCTGCGGAGCTCTGTCAAAGTGGTTGGAGATGGCCAAACCCGAATGACTTGGATCTTGGTTGGATCCACATGCACCCCCTGGTCATCAATAATGTATCCCAGATACTGAACCTGGGTCATGCCAAAAGTGCATTTCTCCAAATTGGCACATAGCTTGTGTTGCCGCAGTGTTTGGAGAACCTATCGGATGTGGTGGGGGTGCTCTTCCCAACTCTGGCTGAAGATCAAAATGTCATCCAAGTATACCACTACAAATGAGTTGGTGAATGGCCGCAAGATGTCATCCATTAACCTCATGAAGGTTGTAGGAGCATTCGTCAATTCGAAAGGCATAACCAACCATTCGAAAAGGCCCTCCTTGGCTTTGAAGGCAGTCTTCCACACATCAAAGGGTTCGATTGATACCTGGTGATATCCTGACTTCAGATCGATCTTGCTAAAATATTTCGCCCCCTTTAGTTGGTCCACGAGGTCATCAATCCACGGGATCGGGTACCTATTACGGACAGTGATCTTGTTCAGCGCCTGATAGTCAATACAGCGTCTACAAGTCCCATCCTTCTTCTGTACCAACATGATCGGGCTCTCACAAGGCGATGAATTTGGACATATGTGACCTTTCTGCAGGAGCTCCTGAATCTGCCTCTTGATTTCATCGTTCTCCAAAATGGAGCGCCAATAAATTGGTCCATTGGGTAGCGGTGCACCTGGGGTCAGATCGATGGAGTGCTTGACCTGACAGTGCAGAGGAACCCTTGCAGGGGAGGTGAAGATGTCCTTGTACTCCTCCACGACCTTGTCCATTTGTAGTTGTCGTGTGGAGGGGCCTTTTCTGGAGGCCGTGGCCACCGTCTTCTTCTTTCCTTGAGGGCGTATCATCAGGAAAACAAATTTCCTGGTTTTGGAAATGAGCGTATTGCATTGTTTTGCAGTAATCAAATAGATGGCAGTGGGCAGTGCTTCCTCTGGTATCTTGTACAACTTATTTCCCAATGTAATAATAACAGCACGGGGCCTTGATTCATACACAACATGTCGCTTCCACAAGTATGGTTGTCCTGACTCCTAATAATACATCACAAACTTCAAGGGGAGCAATGTCACACAATACCTCATCCGTGAAGGGCTTGATGTTGTATGGAAGGCAACACTGCTGGCTCACGCGAAGATCCCATCCTTGGTGAAGCCATCCGATGGTGTACGGTTGTCGATGCGCTGTGGTCGGTAAGCCCAACCGCTTCACGACCTCTGCCGAAATGAGGTTGTTTTGGCTCTCGCTATCAACAATGAATTGTAGCGGGGAGCCCTTTACCCACATCTAGGAGTGGAAGAGATGCTCCTCCTCCTCTGGATCTTCAGGTTCATTTTTCTGGATCTTGGCGGTACCAACAGTGGCGTTGGGATCTGCATCAATGATCTGCTTCCCTTTGTCATTCCCCTTGTCGGGTTCTAACTCAGAGTCGGAACATGCATCTGATTCTGAAACCTTTAGCTCAGCCACCAGTGACTGCTTGGCCTGACACTCGTGTTGTGAGTGGAGCTCTTATGGAACTCACACCATTTTCCCGTGTCCTTTTTCGGCTTCATGGTGTTGTTCTTTGCTTGTAGCTTTGGCTGGTTGTCTTGGGCTGCCCTGCCTTGGCTTTGTCCTTTGTTCTGTGGTTTAGGGGCACCTTTCCCTTGCTTCGGATTCGCAGATCCAAAGTCTTGCTTCTTTTGTTTAAACTTCTGCTCGACCTTGACAGCATATCGGTATGCTGTGCTGAGTGAGGAGATGTTCAGGTATTCTATTTCTTCCTGGATGTACTTGTGCAGGCAGCCGCGGTATTTGAGGATCAAATGTTGCTCCGAATCCTTGATACCCAACTTTGTGCGAAGGGTGTGGAAAAGATTGGTGAACTCCGGCACATCTTCGTCCCTTCCTTGCCGCAGCGTGGTCCACTTTATGTATTCATCCTCATAGCTTCCGACAGGGTAGTACTGCTTCTTGATGGCATCCCGGAATGAATTCCAGGTGGGTGCGGCTGAAAATAGTGAGCCGGTATTTTCATCCTTCTGCTTGCAGTAGGTTTCCCACCAGTCCTTGATGTGGGGGGCTGCTTTGAGAAGAGCGAAAAACAATCTTTTCCCTACTCGAAAATTCATGAATAGAAAAATAACCCTCTAGCAGATTTAACCATTTATCTACTGCCTCTGCGTTTATCTGACCCTTGAATATGGGGATTTCAAAATTAACTTGTACCTTAAAGGGCGTGGCGTTTCCAGAGTAGCTGTTGGAAGGCGATGCGTCGCTTCTGGGTAGCCGCTGAAGGATCTGGGCAAAGTTGTCCATCATCGTGCTCTGTTATCGCTCGAGGGCTTCTTCGAGCAAGATTTTGATAGGATCTCCTGCCCCCTCATCTTTCTTCTCATCCGCCATGGGAGGCCGTCGGCATTTGCGAGGCTGGTCTTGCAAAGGTTCGACTAGTTCAAGCCCTAACTCCTTATATCTCGACCTCGTTGGGGACATGCAAAGAAAAACAGAGAAAAAGCAAACCGCTCTGATACCACTGATCCGGACTTAAACAGGGACGCAACAAATTACAGAGATAACCATAAACACAAATATGCAACGGAAATAATACTTCATTTCATTAATGTAAAATACTGATATATGCTTACAAATAGTAATGGAAATAAACCAGCTAGGGCAATGGTAGCTTATCTCTTAGAAGAGATGTGGTGGCTACATGCCTCTGAACTGTGTTACAATGAGGCTCGAAGGCCTATTTATTGTTGAGAAACAATGGAAAACCCTTAACATTCCAAAATCTAACTGTAGAAGATGAAACGCCAAACTGTGGGCCCTGTTTGGGTAAATTGGTACATCAACTTCCTGGGGTCGTAACTTTGGCATACGATCTTCGTTTGACGCGTACAATAGCTCGTTAGAAAGATCTATACAAGCAAGATTTATCCCCAAATTTCCCAAAAAACGTCGTTTAGGGCCTCAAAACGGCTCCGGAAGTTTAGGACCCGAAAAACTGCTAAAAATAGTAAGTTGTGCTACAATTAAGGAAACTGAAATGCTGAGAGAAACAATGGTGGGGGTCCAGGTGGACTTGGCAGGTGGCCACCAATATCCACCTGGATCACTTGTCTTTGAAGAAAACATGCTTGTCTCTTGGCAAAGAATTGGTGAGAATGTCTGCTGCCTGCTCATCAGTGGATATATACTTAAACTTCATTGCCCCTCGTTGAATCCAGTTTATGATGAAGTGGTATCTGATCTCTATATGCTTTGATCGATCGTGGAATACTGGATTCTCATAAAGTTTAATAACTCTGATTGTCACAATAAATTGTAGTTGGTCTCAGCATCTAACCAAATAAACCATTAAGCATCTTACGAGGCCATAATGCCTTGCACGTTGCCTGACTAGCTGCCATGTACTCTGCCTGTGCTCTGGTCAATGCCACTGACCTCTGCTTCCTGCTGAACCATGACATAATTACCAAGCCCAATGAGAAACAACATCTGGAAGTACCTCTTCTAGCCATTGACACTGCCAACCCAATTTGAGTCTATGCAACCAATCAATTTGACTCCATCACATCTGACATAGTCCAAACCATGATCCACTAGACCTTGTAAGTACCTCAACACATGTTTTGCAGCCACCCGGTTTACTCTCCTAGGCTCCATAATGAATTGACTCAATGTGTTCACTGAAAAACAAATATTTGGTCTAGTGTTGAGCAGATACATCAATGAACCGATCAACTGACGATACAAGGTGGGATCCACCAACTTGGAATCAACATCATGCAACTTCTTCTAGTTGGTGATCATAGGAGTAGCCATAGGCATGCAACCATCCATATAGAATCTCCTCAAGATATCTCCTGCATACTTGCCCTGGCCCACAAAGATGTGCCCATCCTCTTGCCAAACCTCCAACCCCAAAAAGTAATGCATCCACGCCATATCAGTCATGTCAAACTTTAAAGCAAGATCTCTCTTGCACTGCTGGACGAGTCTGTCCTCTCCTGTAATAAACAAGTCATCCACATACAGAACCAGAATGAGTGGATCGTCACCCACCAAGATATGTTGAGAAATCTAGGGCATCAAGGTTAAGTGATTTCTCTTCTATTAGTAACTTCTTGTGAATGTTTTTTACTTCTTAGATTAGGATTTTCTTTTACTTATGTTAGTATAGTATTATTCTTCATCAAACAACTACCAATGCATGAACCATAAAGAGACAAGAGACACAGAATATAAGCTATAAGCCAGGGCCAAAGCCTCTCTTACTTGAGAGGAATGCCCAAACAAATTCTTCTTCTTATAGAGATTCCAATTGAAGAATACCAAGACCAAGACCCTTGACCTATTTGCCACTCCAAGACCAAGACACAAGTTCCCTTTTCACTGCTTCTCTTTTGTGCCCAAGTCAACACTTGATCCAACTGCTTGTCTTCTTTGTACTTTGGCTATACTTCAGATTTTCGGTCCTTGGTTCAACATTGCACTCCTTGTCTCTATTTCAGAAACCCTAGCACATGTGTTTGACCAACTTTGACCCTTTATCTTCTTCGCTCTAGGAGACTTTCTTCCTTCAACCTTGCTACCCTTAGGCTTGAATTCTTCTTGAATTCAGTTGTCTTAGAGGTTTGCAATAACTTCAGCTTTCTATGCATTGAAAACAATCCCTTTAATTTGCACATATGTAGGTTATTTGACCCAAAAATAGTCCAAAACAAGGCTAAAAGACTTCACTGCTCCTTCCTTCCTTCTTGCTGGTTATAGGACTCCTTAATGATGATCTTCGCACTTCTTATCAACGTCAAAACTTGACCGAAATTTCTGATCTAAAATGTGGACGTGTTGCCCTATTTATAGTTGTTGTAGCCTCATAATAAGTCGACCTGTCATCCAGCTAGGCCGACGTGTCATTTGGAGAGTGAATATTATTCCTTTTGTGTTGATTTGGGGTAGCATCGGATGTGCTCTAGCCATGAAAATTGTTGGAGAGGCTAAAGAACATGAGATCTCCAAGACCCATAAATGGTTTGGACAGATTGTACCCAGTTTGGGAGATATTAAAATAGTTAATATTTTTAATGGAATTCCCAAGTCTAAACTTAGGAAAAATAAAATATTAATGGGTATTAATATACAAATGGGTTAGAAGGTTCCAAAAGTCATGGATCAAGCGAAATCTAATCTTAGCCATTGATTAGAGATTTAATCTCGGCTGTTGAAGGACCAATAGGAAAAGTATAAAAAGAGGCTTGAGGGTCAGTTGGAGAACACACCGAGGGAGACTAATCAGTTTGATTTCTGGAGCGGGGTTAGCTGAGAAATTCGAACTAGTGGTCTGGAGAGTAGCAAGAGGTAGCAGGTACGGAACAGAGAGTCAGGAACAACACCAGAGGATCAACACAGAGGTTAGAAAGGCAGACGCAAAGCCTCTCAGGTAGACACAGAGGCAAGAGAACTGCGCAGTCACTGGAGGGCCTGCGTGGGTGACATAGAGAGGCCTAGTGCTGACGTAGAGAGGCAGGAGCTAACGCAGTGGGTTTGGGAGCTACGCAGAGGCCAACAAGCCTGACGCTGAGACTGGGAGAAGTGCTGGAGAATTTTCTTCTCTATTGGGTATGCCAGTTTGGCACCCAGTTGTACTAAAGAATTGTTGAATAATAAAATCTTCCTTTGCTGCACTAGTTTTCCCGCATTGGGTTTTTCCGGCGACAATTGTCCAAAATATCTGTGTTGATGTGTCTGATTCTTGTGCATGTATTTTTTTCTGTATTATGCTGTGATATCTGCAGCAGAATTTATTTTAATGCTTATTGAATGGTTTTCGTAAATAACTTATTGGAAAATAAGTAGGTTAAATAAATCAGTTGTTGCAGTGATAGAATTTTCACATGGTATCAAAGGAAGTAATCAGAGACAGGAAGGGAAAATCAATTATGGGTCGAGACCATGATGCAGAGGCGTCTATGTTAGGAGACTCGCACATATTTTCAGAAAATTGCACAAGAGACAGTAATTTCGTTTTCTCTATGTTGGTTTTCAGGTTGGAAGAAGAAGTGGCTTGTGTGACTAATTATGCATCATCAGAAGTATGGTATATAGACAGTGGAGCCTCTTGGCATATAATGGGAGTCCAGGAATGTTTCTCAGATTATCAGGAGGAAAGGATGAATTTTCAGATCACCATGGGGAATAAGGCAAATTGCACTCCAGTAGGGAAGGGTACCATAGTTTTTCAAACAGAAACTGGAGAGCGGTTCCATGCCACCAATGTGCTGCATGTACCAGGATTGGGGATGAACTTACTTTCCGTGTCACAACTTCAAGGCAAAGGCTATGACATTTTCTTCATCAGGGAGAAAGCATACGTCAAATACCGGAGCTGGAAAAGAAAGTGCAGATCGGGATCAGAAATAACAGGTTGTACAGACTACAACTAGAATCACTAATGGCACTAATAGGTAGTCATGAAGACAAGGATTTGAACAAACTATGGCACGAAAGAATGAGATATTTGCACCATGGGGCTCTGAGAATTCTCAGGAACACTGTAACAGGAGTTCCGGATCTCAGTACAGAACGTGATGATGTATGCAGAGGATGTGCTATGGGAAAGTATGCCAAAGCAACATTTCCTAGAAGTAAAAACACGACCAAGAGTGTACTAGGATTGATACACTTAGATATTTACGGACCTATGTCCACTAAAGCTCTTAGTGGTGCTGAGTACTTTGTCACCTTCATTGATGACCACTCTAAGAAAACTTGGATTTAGTTTTTGAAAACAAAGGACAACGTTTTTTGTCGATTCAAAGAGTTCAAGGCTCTGGGGGAGTGTTTGACTGGGAAGAAAATAAAAGTTTTGCACTCAGATAATGGTGGAGAGTATGTCGATAAGGACTTCACTGATTTTTGCGCTAAGGAGGGCATCAGAAGAAAGTGGACAACTCCTTACAATCTGGAGCAGAATGGAGTAGCAGGAATGAAGAATAGGACTATCGTAGAAGCAACTAGGGCCATGATGTATGATTAGGATATGCCAAAATTCCTGTGGGCAAAAGCATGTGACACGACAGTTTATGTTCAGAATAGAACTCCTCATCGGGCATTGGGCAAGATTACTCCAGAGAAAGTCTTCATAGGGAAGATGCCTAAAGTCAGTGATTTTAGGATATTTGGGAGCTTAGCATATTGCTGCATACTCGAGGAAAAGAGGAAGAAGTTGGATCAATCTGCAGAGAAAGGATATCTAGTGGGATATAGCGAGAACGCTAAGGTATATAGAATCTATATTCCAGGGAGTAGGAAGGTAGCAGTTTGACGAGATGTGAAGTTCATAGAGGACAGGGCTTTCAGAGAATCTTTGATAAATACCTTCCGAGGAGCAGTCAAAAGAGGAACCGTTGGTCAAACCTCTTCAACCAACGGAAGTAAAGAATTCTTCCTCGGATCAGGAAGAATCACAGGAGGAGGAGGAGCTAACAGAAGCACCTACTGGCAAAGGAATAACGAGTAGGGAACTTCGTTAGATTCTGCGAGATGTAGAGGATTTCATCAGTGCACCAAGGAACAATAAGAGGGAGCGAAAACAACCAAATAGATATCGGACATTAGTAGCTTAGGATGGGGAGCCTGCCAGTTTTCAGGAGGCTTCTCAACATCAGGTTTGGTTGGATGCGATGGTAGAGGAGTACAACTCCATAATGGTGAACGATGTTTGGGAGGTAGTGCCAAGGCCTCAAGACAGATCGGTGGTAGGTTCGAGATGGATCTACAAGATTAAATACGTTGCAGACGACAATGTGGAAAAATACAAAGCCAGGTTTGCGGCTAAGGGGTATGCTCAGAAAGAAGGAATTGACTACGAAGAGACCTTCGCCCTAGTAGCCAAGTATATATCTATTAGAACCGTGATGTCTCTTGCAGCGCAGATGGGATGGGAGATTCATCAGATGGATGTCAAAACAACATTTCTGAACAGGGTGATAGAAGAAGAAGTATACATTGAACAACCAGACGGCTTTGAGACACATGAGAAGAAGTCTCATGTATGTAGATTGAAGAAAGCCTTGTATGGGCTTAAACAGGTACCTAGAGCATGGTATGGTCGAATTGATTGCTACTTGCAGAAGATGGGATTTGTCAAGAGTGACACAGATCCAAATCTTTACTATCTGGTTGTAGAGAATGAGCCTCTAGTCCTAGTATTATATGTGGATGATCGCTTCTTGATAGGATCATCTAGGCTCATTGGGGATTGCACGAAGAATCTAGCCATAGAATTTGACATGAAGGACTTGGGACAAATGCATTATTTCCTTGGGTTGGAAGTTTGGCAACAAAAAGGGGAGGTCTTCCTTAGACAAGGGAGATATGCTATAGAAATTCTGAAGAGATTCAGGATGGAGGATTGTAGACCCATGGCTACTCCAATGATCATCAATTGGAAGAAATTGATGCATCAGAATATAAGGATGTTGATCCCACCTTATACAAGTAGCTCATAGGGTCCCTGATGTATCTGGTCAATACCAGGCCAGCAAAGTAACCGGATTCGTCCATATAGCCCGGCGAACCCGAATCCTGTGTGTCCGATACGATTCTCTTGAAAATCGTATCCTAAACTCAGATTCGACGTGTCCTGTACGAATCCCGTGCTTGGCCAGCGAATCCCGATTTTGGGATTCGTATCCCAGAAATGTGACTGCCATGGGTTAAAAAAGGCCGCATTTCTTCATTTCTTTCACGCTGTTTGTCATTTGTGCTGCATTGTTTGAGCTGTTTGCAAGGAGAGAAGGGTTTGGAGCAAGGAGCTAAGGGAGTAGAGCGTTCAGCAAGGAGATTCAAGCACCAGGTAAGTGCATTTTAGCTCCATTTTTTTGCATTTCTTATTCTATTACAGCAGTTTGTATATGATTTTTTGTTTACAAATTTGTGCATATTTTGTTCATTTCTTTTACAATATTCATGGCTCAATCAAAGGCAACAGTTAGGGGGCAAAGAAAGGGCAAGAATGTCTCCATTGGAGATGCCCCTCCTCCCCCAATATCATCAGAGTCTGCTGCAAGTAATGTTGAGGGAAGAGGAGGACCTAGAGACAACATTGATAAATATCCATTGTGGAAATTTGTCACAAGAGAGGATGGGACAAGCACCAAGGGGAAGGGAGGAGGCAATGTGCAATGGAGATGCAACTTTTGTCACATTGCTTTCAAAAGCACATATTTCCATGTGAAAGCACATTTGTTGGCTTTACTGAGTTGTGGGATTGGAGCTTGTAAAGCTGTTCCTTTACAAAAGAGAAAAGAATTGGAAAAGGAGTCCACTGTTGGTATGGAAAATGTGGTTTCAAAATCAAGAAAACCCAAGAATAAAAACCCCCTTCCATTTTTGAGGAAAGGCACCACCAAATTTCCATTTGAGAGTTCTATTAGGGGACAAGCAGCAAAAAGAAGAGCAATTGCACTTGGTCCAATGGACAACATTTTCCAAAAAGAGAGACGGGAAGAGCTTGATCTCACCATTGCCTTCTTCTTCTATCAAAACTTCATATCATTTAATGTTGCACGCTCACCTCTATTTATTGAGATGTGTCGAGCTCTAACTCAAGGGGCTCCATCAAGGTATGTGCCTTCTGGGTCAAAGAAGCTGAGAACCACGTTGTTGACGAAGGCAAAAAAAGAGGTGCAAAAAATGCTTGAGCCTATTGTAGCATCATGGCCAAGATCTGGGGTTAGCATCGTTTCTGATGGATGGACAGATCCAGCACGACTCCCAATCATCAAGTTCATGGTGTCTTCCTTGACTGGTCCAGTTTTCATGAAAGAAGTGGATACACTTGGAGAATACAAGGATGCACAATTTATTGGTGAGTTATTTATTAAAGTTATTAAAGATGTAGGTGTTGATTCTTGTGTGCAAATCATTACAAATAATGCACTTGTTTGCAAGGCTGCTGGCATGATTGTGGAAGCTAAATATCCACAAGTGTTTTGGACACCTTGCATTGTCCATTCATTGACCTTAGCACTGAAATCCATTGCTTCTGATGTGCTTTGGATTGGTAACATTATTGAGGATGCAAGACATATCCGTAACTTTGTGCAAAATCATACAAATGCCCTCACTATCTACAAGGAGTACACCAATCTATCATTGTTGAAGATTGCTGATACACGGTTTGCCTCTTCATTCATGATGTTGAAGAGGTTGAGGGAGGTCAAGACTGTTCTTGGGTCCATGGTTATTTCTGAGTTTTGGTCTTTTTGGAGAAAAATAGATCAGGTAGCCTCTAAAAGAGTGAAGGACACAGTGCTAGATGATGCTTGGTGGGAGAGGGTAGATCTAATTATTCGGATCATAGACCCTATCATTTCTTTGCTTCGATTTGCAGATACAGAAAAACCCATCCTAGGAGAGGTTTATGAGGGATGGGATTCCATGATTGAGTCTGTGAGGAGCATTATTTTACAGAGTGAGTGCCCCAAGTATGAGACATCATTAGAGGCCTTCTGTGATACTATACAGAATATTCTTGTCAGTAGATAGGACAAGAATTGTACACCTTTACATTGTTTGGCTCACTCATTGAACCCCAAATACTAAAACCATGAGTGGCTGAATGGTGGACCTTCCCGTAGATTCCCTCCTCACATGGATGGTGAAATTTCACAGGGAGGAAAGAGGCATTCAGGCGGATTTTTCAGGATAGTGCATTGCTTGATGAGGTGGAGGATGCCTTTACAGAGTTTTCCACTGGCAGTGGTCGATTTGGAGGTTATGATGTGATTAGAGACAGGGGGGCTAAGAAGGCCTATTCTTGGTGGGCAAATCACGGGGCAACAAGCCCTCCTCTTCAGCAGTTAGCCATGAGGCTCCTCTCTCAGGTGACTTCATCCTCTTGTTGCGAGAGGAATTGGAGCACATATGGGAATTTGTATAGTGTGAAGAAGAGCAGGCTTGAGCAGTCCAGGGTAGAGATAATGGTGTATGTGTACACCAACCTTCGTCTTATTTATAGGCAGAGGGAAGAGTGGTTGAGGGGAAAGACAAAGATGTGGGATGTCTTTCCTGATGATATGGGTCTGGACACCAGTGTTGAGTTGGCATTGGCCAACATGGATCTCAATGATCCAGTGCTAGAACCTATTAGATTTGATGACTTAGAGGGGTCATCCTCCACACCAGCAGATGCAGAGGCGACTATGGATACAGGGGAGGAGGTCGATGCAGAGGAGAGCAGTGGAGACCATGATGATGAGGACATTGATGCTGATGATGAGGATTGATGCCTCATTGCCTTGAGGCTTGTATACCTGTAGTTGTTTTATATTTTCTATTTCTATTTGCTATTGGGATTGCGCTAGCACTACCTATGTAACACATTTTGATTTGATGACTTAATGAGAAAACTACAGTTGTTAGTGTGTTTATCTTACTATCTTGTAGTTGTAAGTTGTCTTTCATTTATGAATTATGAATCATGATTTATGTGACCACTGACATGTATTTGAATTTTGTATGTACTATGCATGCTATAGATGAAGATCTATGTTTGAAATCAATAAATTTGTATCATTAATTAAAATTTGTGTAAAAAATATCTAATTTTTAATATATATATATATATATATATATTTTTTTTTTTTTTCTTTTTAAAAAATAATATATAACGAATCTTACTTGTCCTGTTCCGGGGGGTCAACGTGTCCGAATCCGACACTACGAATCCCGAATCCCTGTGTCAGGTGACTTAACAGGGCAGACATTTGTTACGCTGTCAACACCCTCAGTCAGTTCATGGTGGAGCTGAAGAGGGCGCACTGGGCAATAGCCAAACATGTTCTTAGATATATACAGGGAACAATTGATTATGGACTCTTGTACACCAGGAGTAAGGATATTAGATTGAGTGGATTTACTAATGTAGATTGGGCTGGAAGTTCAGTGGATCGAAAAAGTATCTCTGGGTACTTTTTCAACATTGGATCGGGAATGACCTCCCGGTGCAGTAGGAAGCAAAAATCCTTAGCTTTGAGCTCAGCTGAGGCAGAATATATCGCTGCAAGCACAACTTCATGCGAGGCCATATGGCTTAGAAAATTGCTTGTGAACCTATTCAGAAGGAAGATGGAGGTGACCAGAATTATGTGTGATAATTAGAGTTGCATCAAGCTCTCTAAGAATCCAGTGTTTCATGATCGGTCAAAGCATATTGATATTCGGTGTCACTTTGTTAGAGACTGTGTCCAACGAGGATCTATACAGTTGAACTACACTCCTATAGGAGAACAGGGGCAGACATCCTCACCAGGCCTTTGGAAGAACAAAGTTTGATTATTTCAGGGAAACGATGGGGATGATAAAGAATCCATTTCAGTATCAAAAATGGGGGTGATGCTGCAGTGCAGTAGTAGTCAGCAATAGCACAATGCAGCATGATGAGAAGAGGTTGCAGTGCAGATGCAGAGTTGGGAGAAAGGACCAACAACAGCATGGATGCAGAGGGATGCGCAGTGCAGATGCAGTGTTGGGAGAAAGGACCAGCAACAACACGAAGGCAGAGGGAGTTGCCATACTGATGCAGTAGTGGCAGAGGCAGAGCCATGGGCAGCAGTATAGGAGGCAGTAGTGCAGAGGATGTTGGGCAGGGAGGCCTAGAATCAGCACAAGTATCGGTGCTGTATAGTCAGAGTGATGCACAGTATGGAGTATTATGAGAGCACAATCCTTGCTAAGAGGGAGTGTTGATTTGGGGTAGCATCGGATGTGCTTTAGCCATGAAAATTGGTGGAGAGGCTAAAGCACATGAGATCTCCAAGACCCAGAAATGGTTTGGACAGATTGTACCCAGTTTCGGAGATATTAAAATAATTAATATTTTTAATGGAGTTCCTAAGTCTAAACTTAGGAAAAATAGAATATTAATGGATATTAATATAAAACTGGGTTAGAAGGTTCCAAAAGTCATGGATCAAGCCAAATCTAATCTTAGCCGTTGATTAGAGATTTAATCTCGCCTGTTGAAGGACCAACAGGAAAAGTATGAGAAGAGGCTTCAAGTTCAGTGGGAGAATGCACTGAGGGAGACCAGTCAATTTGATTTCTGGAGCGGGGTTAGCTGAGAAATTCGAACTAGTGGTTTGGAGAGTAGCAAGAGGTAGCAAGTATGGAACAGAGAGTCAAGATCAACACCAGAGGATCAGCGCAGAGGTTAGAGAGGCAGACACAGAGGCAGCAAAACTGCGCAGTCACTGGAGGGCTTGCGTGGGTGACGCAGAGAGGCCCAGTGCTGACGCAGAGAGATAGGAGCTGACACAGTGGGTCTGGGAGCTACGCAGAGGCCAGCAAGCCTGATGCTGAGACTGGGAGAAGTGTTGGAGAATTTTTTTCTCTGTTGGGTATGCCAGTTTGGCACCCAACTGTACTAAAGAATTATTGAATAATAAAATCCTCGTCTGTTGCACTGGTTTTCCCGTAATGGATTTTTTTGGGGACAATTGTCCAAAATATCTGTGTTGATGTGTCTGATTCATGTGCATGTATTTGTTTCTGTATTATGGTGTGATATTTGTAGCAGAATTTATTTTAATGTTTACTGAAGGGTTTTCGTAAATAACTTATTGGGAAATAAGTAGGTAAAATAAATCAGTTGCTGCAGTGATAGAATTTTCACATTTTGAAGTCGACATGAAGGGAGATGCTTGTGCTTGTCTTTGGGGGTTATTTATACTTATCTAATGACTCATACAAAATGTAACATGCCCAAGAAGGATCCTTTATACATGACATTGACTCAATTTGACTTTTATGACTAGATGACAAAACCTAAAGGCTCACAATGGGAGCCATTATTAAAATAAAATTCCTTGCTCATGAAACCCATGAGACAAGCATTACAATAATAATTTTTTCTTCTTTTCATCAATTACATAAAATTACAATTACACATGCCATTATGAATACCGAACCTAGTTACACTTTTCAATGCTCGCTCTTAACTAGGGAGGTATTCATAATGGTACTTGGTCATTCTCAATCTGAAGAATTTCTCATAAGAAGAGTCGGATTGGTATCTCATCTGTATAACATCATATCAACCATCATTGTCACATATCAAGGCCTTGACTAACAACTCTATCTCTCCACGAGATTTGAGCACAATGCGGGCGAGACCAATGATGTATAGACACCCTCATCATTGTCTCTCTCGGAACATACCCCACCCAAGTTATCGGGGTGTGTTCCACCAGGACTATTCTTATCATGGATTCCCAGTGCTCAAAGAATATCGATCCTCTACAACTACTCTTATCTTGGATGCCCTAACACATCCTCAAAGAGCATCGAATACCAGATGTTTACCCAATCCTCCATTCTACCTTCCCAAGTGAAGACAGAATGATGTGTCTGTTTCTCCCTCTTAATTAGGGAGGACATATCTATTTCAATAAAGGAATGTACTCATTCCTACAGAAGGAATGTACCTAAGCTCTCTCTTGGCTTAGGAATTTTGCTTTCAAGTTTGTACCAAGTAAGAAACTTGTTTCTAGGCTCCCTCTTAATTAAGGACCTACAACAACTCCTTAGGTGGAGATAGTGGGACAACCAGCTGCTTGAAGAACTCCTCACAATGTCATGAACTTCTTTTTGTTATCTATGAGTCTTCGTGTTTGGGACTTCTTTATAGGGCACATACCATCCATCACTTTCATTCACGAGTCAGTCATGTCATCATTGGAAAGTGATCCATCTATTCATATCTGGCCTTCCTTCATGCCATGTTTCCATAAGGATCTTTCATCCTACTATGTGGGCATCGATGGGGGAATATGTCCATAGATCTTCCCTCGACAGCCCTGCATAAGCCCATCTAGATATTTGCTCAAAAATAAGAAATGAACATATAAATCAAAATTACCTTTGTGATTGTCTTTCATCATGCCATCTTCTCATTTGCATCAACATCCTGCATACATATCGACACATCTCCCAAAGATATATATTGTCAAGGGTCTCTTTCTTTTTCGAACTCCATCAGAGTCTTCATATCTTCCATGGAGATATCCTAGTCAAATCTTCTTGGTATTTTGGATGTTGATTGCCTTTACCATGGTTGCATATTCCACGATCTTTTCATTTCTTCACACATTTCATTCCCAGGAATTTCCAATCAGAATTCCTCAATTATAGTCAATCACCTCATATTACATATGAGGACATATTATGTTGATTTTAGTGAATGTGTGACCCATGCATTTTTGCATTCCTTCGAAGGAGGAGATCCTTTTTTTGATTATGCTCTCAAGATAGAGAATTGATCCATGTTACCTGCAACCATATGACATGACTCTTCAATATAGACTGTAAGCATACATACCTCATTTTCCTTTGGGTCATCTAGACTTCTTGCAGCAACTTCCTTGATTGAAAGAGCTTCAATCCCTTGATCTGCTTCTCTTTTATGTCATTAGACCATCACCCCATGAATTCCACAAGTTTGGAATTCTTGATGAAACACTTGCTTCCCCTCATGATCGGTGAACCTTTCAATGAAGATTTCATCATAGAATCTTGAGGATCTAAAGTATCCCCATCAATAGATGTTTCCTTTTGACAAATGTATGATTAACCTTGTACTAGATGACCTTGCCACTTATGTTTTCAATGAGATTCCCAAGAGTTATATCCTTGACTTTCATAAATTCTAACCATCTTTCATGCTTCTATATGATGTCCTGTGCCCTTGCTTTCATTGCTTCCATGATGCCTTGATGCATCCCATTATTTTTCTTAGTGAATCATGATAGCCATATCTTATAACGAAAGACTTAGGAACTTGAAAATAACTTATGTGAGGAAGACTATCTCAATAGTGGAGATCTTTTACTTCCTTCTTCTTGGACTTCTTCTTTTCAACTTCCTCCACATCCTCGATGATGTGGGCTTTTTCTCTTCCTCTTTTGTTATTGTCCTTCTTCAGTTTAGGACAATCTCTCCTATAGTGCCCATATTCTTGACACCCATAGCATTGTATTTTAGCCATGTTCTTCTTTTTCCGAGGACCAAACTTTCCAAATTTTCCCTTTCTTTTTGTCATAGCAACATATGCTTGATTTTGCTCCCCTGCTCCCACATCAGATTTGGCCTTTACTCTAGATTCTTCAATTTTGCATAGCGACCATTGATCCTGGAATGGAGTATCTTCTTTCTTCCCATAAATACTTGAAGTAAAGTTACCCCACTCTTCCGATAGTGCATTTAATACAACTGTAGTCATTTCTCTATCAGACATGACTTCTCCCAGATCTTGTAATTGATCCCGGATTTCAGATATCGTCATAAAGTATGAGGCTATTCCATCTTCCCTTGACATATTCATCTTGTAGAGTTCTTGCCTTAATGAGATGACTTCTCCAGCAGTGCTTACGAAATACAACTCTACCAATTTGTCATAGATTTCTTTTGAAGTTTCGAGTTTGGATACATATGGGATGAGGGGATCCTTGATAGATTCTATGAGAATCCTTTGAGCCCTAACTTCGCCTTTCATATACTTTACAAGAGCTTGAGCATCTTCCTTTCTTGGTTTAGCGATAGACCCTTTGACATGTTCTGTAACTTCATTTTCAATGAGATTCAAATCTGTCCTTTTCTTCCATGCAAGATAGTTTGAAGGCCCAACCAATTTGTTGCTTTCTTTGCAAAAAGACATTTTGACAGATTCAGATGTGGACATAAATATACTTGATAGGATGTTGCTTCTCCTTGCTGTTTCCTTGATGTTGATGATGATATAAAGAATAGAAAATTTCTCCCTGATGAAGATAGTTTTCTTCAGTAATGATCTTTGATCCCACAAAGAGGAAGATCCCTTTTGATGGTGAATTCTTGTTGATGAAGATCAATGATGACTTCATAATGATGTCTTCAATGGTAGGAATCTAGGGTTTTGATGCTTTCTTTGTAGATATTGACTTCAAGATGATCTTCGCTTTGATGCCTTGCTTGAGATTTGATCCTTGAGTGTCTCTTGATAAGATGCCCTTCCTTGACTTAGTCACCTTAACTTTGATACCATGTTGAGAAATCTAGGGCATCAAGGTTAAGTGCTTTCTCTTCTATTAGTAACTACTTGTGAATGCTTTTTACTTCTTAGATTAGGATCTTCTTTTGCTTATGTTAGTATAATATTATTCTTCATCAAACAACTACCAATGCATGAACCATAAAGAGAAGAGATACAGAATATAGGCTATAAGCTAGGGCCAATACCTCTCCTACTTGAGAGGAAAACCCGAACAAATTCTTCTTATAGAGATTCCAATTGACAATTACCAAGACCAAGACCCTTGAACTATTTGTGTTAAGTTTAGGTATATTCTATGCTTAGAGCAATTTATTTCAATTTTCATAGTTAGCTCAATATCTTTTCCAGATTAGCAATCACATCAGCATTAAAGTAAACTACAGATAGAACACAAACATAAATCGCATAAGACAAGCCAAGACAAGAGGACACAAGATGTGGCGCTAGCCAGGGACAAACCCCAATGTGGAGAAATCCTTGATCAATTCTTCTTATATGTTCTTCAATAGTTTAGCAAAGAGAGAGAGAGAGATAGTACATTTACAACTGAAGTCAACACTTTGACTTATCTAGATGAGAGCATAGATCATCTCTAATAAGATGATACATGAGATCAGTTGAAGACATGCTACTTCAACTGATTCTCCAAGGTGACTCCTTCACCTATCATCGTGCTGCATCTCGTCATCATGTTGTACATCACTATGTTGCACCATGCTGCACCCATCATCACAATGCTATATCTCATCATGCTTCATCAATCATGACGATACCCATCACTGTACTGCATCATGTGCCATTGCTGCACCATGTTGCCATACTGACCTATGTGTTTGCTGCACCTAGCTAGCTTGTTGTCCCTAGCATGCTTGTTGTCCCTTGCATGCTAGCTGTACTTGTTGCACTGAGTATCATGCTATTGTCCCAATGTGTTACACTAGCAGCACTATGAACTTGCTATATCATACTGCTGTACCTCACCATTGTGCTACCCCTCATTATGCTATGATACACTTCATCACTGTACCCATCATGTTGCAGCGTTCATCAACATGTTGCTGCAATATATCCCCTGCTTCGATGTATCATCATTGTTTTCTCCATCTAAGTGACTGTACTATTATCAACACAGTCCTAACATATGCTGCCTTGCTGGACAGACTTCAACGTATACCCTTCAACACTCTTCTCCATGTCATACAAGCCGCTTTCAGACCTTTCTTCCTCCATGGCTGTGATTGGGGCATGCTTGAATAGTCTTCCTTTATATCACCTGGAGGACTGTGGTTAGGGCAACATAAAGCTTCTCCATAGGGCTCCGTATAGGGCAACGTAGGGCTCTCCATACAGCTGCGTATAGGGCAACGTAGGGCTCTCCATAGAGCTGTGTATAGGGTAGCGTAGGGTTCTCCATAGAGCTGTGTATAGGGCAGCGTAGAGATTCTCTTTTAGACTAGCAATTAGATCTCTCCTCACTGTGTTATGTAGTCTTCCTTTACTGCGTTAAAATCTCCTCCATGATAGCGTTAGGATCTAGTGCATCCTCTAGGGCAACGTATCCTCTTTAGATCTCTCTTCCCACCAAAACCCAAAGACAAGTGGAGAGAAAGAGATCACCAAGAAGATGTGTGTACAAATGACTTTCAAGGCACCTCTATTTATACTAAAACGTTGAGCACATGTGCGGTTTATTTGGTTGCTGGCCGACCTTGACGAATTGTCCCATAATACAAATAAATTCATATCTCCATGAATACTTATCAGAATCGGATGACCTTTAGATCAATCCTACATCTCTCGATGAGAGGGATCCAAGAAAAGTATTAGCTTCCATTAATAAGATGGCCCACATGGATTTTGGCCCTAGTTGCCAATTTTAACAATTTGCCACTCCAAGACCAAGACACAAGTTCCCTTTTCACTGCTTCTCTTTCGTGCCCAAGTCAACACTTGATCCAACTACTTGTCTTCTTTGTACTTCGACTATAATTCAGATTTTCGGTCCTTGGTTCAACATTGCACTCCTTGTCTCTATTTCAAAAACCCTATCACATGTGTTTGACCAACTTTGACCCTTTATCTTCCTTGCTCTAGAAGGAGACTTTCTTCCTTCAATTCGGCTACCCTTAGTATTGACCAATGTTTTTAAAACCGAAACCGGTCTAACCGGCACTGGTTTAGGTCTAAACAAACCGGTTTTAGAAAAATACATTAAATAGTTAATTTTTAATGAAACAAAACTATTTTTAAGATTTAAAACCATGATTCCAAGCCAATAGAGACAAAATATGCAAAGTTTTCTCATTTATATACCATGTAAAGGGGAATATATCGAAATGGCACCGAGTGCAAGACATATTGTTGACCACTACTGGTCAAAGACCCATAGCAGTACACCCCCTTTTTCGTAAAAGGGATAGCGCCTGATCGATGTGTTCCTACCATCCAACTATCATCGTTAGCCTGAGGATTATGTTATAATGTAAACCCATTGTGCATGTGTATAATGTCAATAATTTCAGCAGATCTGTGTTGTGTATGTAATTACCTAGGTAAACCTACTTTTCTGGTGACGATCTACATTCCGGGAGGTTTTTTGTCTCACCGATCCATTCTTAGATGGTCAGCAGAGTGTTAGGCCCTTACACTACTCATGTAAGGCCTCTATACTACTAGTGTAGGGGCCTAACACAGAGTTTTCCTTCAGCCTTACCCCAAAGCCGGAGTGGATTTTATCACTGGAATCTTAGGGGAGTCCTAGTGTTATAGATCGAGTCTCTGTAAAAGTGATTTGGGAATAATCCTAACTATTTGGTTAGGTTATTTTATTACAAATTGCTTAGTCTGCTGGATTATATTTGTGTCGCAGAAATGGGTAGCCTGTGAGGGTCTATTTCAAATGGGTTTTCCCTCTTGAGATGTAAAAAATGTAAAAATCATGATGTAATGTGTCTTGAGGGTTAGAAAAATAATTTATCTTCTCATAGGTTAATTAATTAAATTTTTTGGCCAAAATTAATTAAAATCCCAAGCCAGAAATTTAATTAATTATAGGTCCTAGTAAATTTAAATTTTCCAAAGGCAAAATTCGTGGGTCCTTTAAAAATTAAATTTTAAAGAGGCCCAGGGATTAAGGTAAATTGATTATTTTGCTAAATTTTAGGCCTTTGGTCCCTTGGGTTAAGTCAAAGTCAAAATTTTGAGGAAATTAATGCAAAATTTTAATTTTTGAATTAATTAAAATGCATTTAATTGAAAAATTCGAAATTTCCTCGATAATTAAAATTTCGACAGATGAGATTAAATGAAATTTTGATCCTCATCGACAGTTGAGATTACTTTGACAAGGGTCACTCGAACTAACCGTTGGAAGATTTATCTTTAAATAGGAGGCCAGTTGTCAGTTGAGAGGATCCGATCTTTTGATTGTGTACTAAGCTCTCAAGCTCTCTTGTATACTTTTTTGAATTAATGCAAAAGTCTTTGGGGTTTCAACGTGTTGTAGTGTTCCTCTTCATGAATTTATGGTAACATTGTTTTAATTTCTGCTTAATATTATGCGAAAACTATCAATCAATAGCTCTCTTAGAATAATCTGAATACAAGTATCTTATTCAGTTTGTTGGATCTAGGGTAACAACTTTAATTTTGATTGAAGTAGCAGGTATCTCTATTTCTTCAAAATTTTATTGTTGTTCTATTTCTCTACTTGATTTGATGGTTGATCTAGTGTTTGCAAAAGATCTCTCAGGGTCTCATTGAGCGTTTGGGGATAGTTCTTGGTTGGACCAGCCAACTCTCAACACATATTTTCTGAAGAGCCTACTTCATATAAGCCTCATGATTTATCTAATGATAATCTTTTTTCTGCAGGGTGATTTTGGGCTAGTACCTTTTTAAAATTTCAAAATCTTTTAAATATTTTGTGGAAATTTTGATAGATCTGGCTATTAAGAGCCTTAGATTATTAGATCTGGGAGCGGAGTTGGACTCATACTCCTTAGATCTGATAGATCTGTAAATTCTTTGTATAGATCTATAAATTACTTGTGTAGATCTGTTATTTACTTGTGTAGATTTGAAATTTTGTAACATAATTTTGAATTTTAACAATTGGGGTTTTTGGATTTTCTCTATTTTTGTACATATTGGGTATTGGGTTTTTCTCTTTTCACTTGTGCAGGAATAGATCTATGAAATCAGCCAAGAAAATCTTCAAATTTGACCTAGATCTAAACCCTGGAGGGCAAGATCTGGGCTCAAAGATTGTGTGTAGGAATAGATATAAGAAATCAACCAAGAAAATCTTTAAACCTGAGCTAGATCTAGACCCTGGAGGGCAAGATCTGGGCTCAAATATTGTTTGCAGGAATAGATCTGAGAAATTAGCCAATTAAATCTTCAGATCTGAGATTTTTCAAGCAGATCTGGGGTTTTGAGATAGATCTAGGCCCTGGAGGGCAATATGTTATCCCAAATCTTTTTACAAGGCCAGCCATTAAAGATTTTGCAATAAATCTGAAGATTTGAAGCAAAATAATTTTTTTCAGAACAAGGGTTTCAAGTTTTGGGGCTTCTAAGCCCAAATCTGCTTTCTCCTAGCCCAACACTAGCTCTATTGGGCCTAGTGCTAGCTCTCATTGGCCCTAGATTCCCTTGCTCCATTTCTAATTTGAATATTTGATTTTCTGAAGCTAATCATTGGTGGGCTTTGCAAAAAATTTGGTAAAAAATTGTGTTTCAGATATCGAAATTTTTTTGGCAACTTGGGCAAGTGATCTTCAAGGCCTAGGGCCTGAGGGTTTGATCTCTAAACCATCTTTTTCCTCACTGTTTGCTACAACAGTCATATACCTTTCTAATAGTGGTGAAAAATACATCTAAGTAGTTTGAAATTAACTAAAAAATTGCTAAATACATTAATAAGTCATTTATGTTTGATGTGTATCAAGAATTTGGCCTAGATCTACATTTTGGGTCACTGTTATCTTTGAATAATTCTGTTTCTGAAGTCTAAAATATAACAGTGGAAAAGTTTCATGTGGGTTAGCATAAAATCAGTTCCTAAGTTGTCTAATACATTAAGGAATTAATTTCTTGAGTTGGACATTCATCATTAGGCTTATTTCATGTTTTAATCGCTGGCTGTAATAAGTATATCAGATCTGATATAATTCCAGAAATCACATCACAACAAATTGAAAATTTTTTATAATTCATGTGGGCATGTTTGGAAAAATTTCGGTAAATTTTTGGCATAAAGATATCATTGATAGCTTACTGTTTTCATTGTCATATTGCTGTTGTCATAAAGTTTTTCTTACTGCTGTCCTAAAAATTAATTTCTGAAAATTAAGTACTCTGTCATGGAATTGTGATAAAATGCATATCCATTGTTTCATAAACTGAGTATTTTTTTGAGTATTTGTTGACATTGATATCGAATTGCAAAGTTGTTTTTGTTCTCTTTGAGCTAAATTGTGTCAAGAAGATTTGAAATAAGCTAGTGTTTTAACTATAGTATCTTCAAGAGTTTATTTTCTAAGTCTTCATCTAAAAAAAAGGCAAGCATTTCATTTAGGTAATTGAGGGCTTTTGCAGCATAAGTGTTTTCCCATTCTCGAGTCTAACTTCATCTCATCTTCCGGTGCATTTGCATATAAGTTAACTTTGCATAGATAAAATTTACTTCCAAGCATAAGCTTGGTTGATAGACAGATAGATCTCCATCCATCTTTTCTTGAGAAGCCAGTTTTAATAGTACTTAAAACGGTGACCTTGTAGTCGTCAGAGCCACAATTCTCTGCAGCGCCGGAGGCACCGGGTATGTTAGAATTTCAGGAAAGGTATCGTTAATCACACCTTAGTGTGATTCTCCTGATCTTCTCTTTACCAATTACTACGAAATCAATCTCAACACAGAAAAGATTGAAGGGTTCACATTTAAACAGGCATTTAACTAAAATTAACCAAGATTCTTGCATCTCACATTAGTTTTAGGATCTTCATTCATATAAAATAGCATTCATCTGAGCAGTAGTTTCTAATCAATTACTTGGTCTTAATTTCCCTAGTAAGATCATTGACTCCATAAGGCACTGGTATCAATTGTTTAAAATCTAATCAAATCTTATAAGTCTTGCTCCACCCATTCTGATGTTAGATCAATATCGTCCAACACAATGGGATCTAGATCAGGTGCTTTGTTCATCATTTGGTTCCTCCTTAGTCGAAGGTTGTATAGCACGAAAACAAGATCATTTAACTGTTTTTGTTCCTTAAAAGCTTGGAGAGGGTGTTTTTGGAGGGAAAGCACTCTTAATTTCCCTCTAAAGCCCCTAAACTACCTTGGAAATGCTGCATTGTGGGTCCTTGGTGGGCATGGCAGGTAACCGGCTGGTTTAGGATCGGTTTGGACCAGTTAGGTCAAATTTTCCGCCACATAGCCTATTAAACTGGGTTTTTTCTCCGGTTCCAACTAGTGGGCTAGCTAAACGGCCGGTTAGACCGGTAACCGGTTAGCTAGGCCGGTTTTTAAAACTAAGGTCTTGACTTCTTCCTGAATTCGGTTGTCTTAGAGGTCTGTAATAAATTCAACTTTTTCTGCACTAGAAACAATCTCGTTACTTTGCACACGTGGACGTTATTTGACCCAAAAACAGTGCAAAACAAGTCTAAAAGACTTTGCTGCTCCTTTTTTTCCTTCTCGCTGGTTATAGGACTCCTTAATGATGACCTTCACACGTCTTATCAACTTCAGACCTTGATCGAAATTTTTGCTTTGAAATGTGGACATGTTGCCCTATTTATAGTTGTTGTAGCCTCATAATAAGCCGACTTGTCATCCAACTAGGCGGACATGTCATTTGGAGAGAGAATATTATTCCTTTGTAAACCGGCTTGAAGGGAGATGTTTGTGCTTGTCTTGGAGGGCTATTTATACTTATCTAATGACCTAGATAACCGGATTCGTCCTAGAGGCCCCTCGAATCCCGAATCCAGCGTGTCCGACACGATTCTGCCCTGACTCGTGTCCAAATCCAATGACACATCGTGTCCTTTCCTGACTTGTCGAATCTAAGTCGTGTCCCCATTTTCATCTACGTGTCACGATTTTGGGAATCGTGTCCTATTTCCAGGACTCACTAGGCTCAAAAAGTGACCTGCACGGGTATGAAAAGGCCGCATTTGGTCATTATAGCCACGCATGTTTTCATTTGGCAAGTGTTTTGGCAGCTTCATGATCAAGTCTAGGCCCTAGTATTGATATGCTATTCATGGTAATGTTAAATTCTTAAAGTAAAAGTGACATTCTCCTTAATCTTCATTTTCATCCTTTTACTTAAATTTTTAACATTACCATGAAATAACTCAGGATGTTTGAGAGTGGTTCCGACCTCATTGGATTTCATATGGAGAAAGTAGAATTTTAGATTTCATTCAAAATCTAGCAGACTTATCAGTTTTTCAGGATTTTAGGATTGGGGGACTGCAATGTTTCCATTGAATGTTATCATGTATTAGGGTATGGAACTCGTATTTAATCAAGAGCACCAAACCAGGAGCTTCTGAAAATGTCGCTCCCGCTCCCAAGTAACACTGTTCCTGATGATATGGGTCTGGACACTAGTGTTGAGTTGGCATTGGGCCAACATGGATCTCAATTATGTAGTGCTAGAGCCCGTTAGATTTGATGACTTAGAGGGGTCATCCTCCACACCAGCAGATGCAGAGGCGACTATGGATACAGGGGAGGAGGAGGATGCAGAGGAGAGCAGTGGGGACCATGATGATGAGGACATTGATGTTGATTCTGATGTTGATTGATGCCTTGAGGCTTGTATACTTGTAGTTGTTTTATATTTTCTATTTCTATTTGCCATTGGCATTGCACCAACACTACTTATGTAACACATTTTGATTTGATGACTTAATGAGAAAACTACAGTTGTCAATGTGTTTATCTTACTATCTTGTAGTTGTAAGTTGTCTTTCAGTTATGAATTATGAATCATGATTTAAATTTTTAATAGATTTATCATTTATGTGACTAGTACCACTGACATTTATTTGAATTTTGTATGTACTATGCATGCTAATAGCTATAGATGAAGATCTATGTTTGAAATCAATAAATTTGTATCATTAATTAAAATTTGTGTAAGAAATATCTAATTTTTAATATATATATATATATATAATAAAATAATATATAACGAATCCTACGTGTCCTGTTCTGGGGAGTCAACGTGTCCGAATCCGACACCACGAATCTCGAATTCTACGTGTCGTGAATCCCCGTGTTAAGTGACTTAGCTAATGACTCATACAAAATGTAACATGCCCAAGAAGGGTCCTTCATACATGACATTGTGTAAATTTTGGGTATGTTCTATGCTTAGCGCAATTTATTTCAATTTTCATAGTTAGCTCAAATATCTTTTCCAGAATAGCAATCACATCAGCATTAGAGTAAACTGCATATAGAACATAAACATAAATCGCAGAAGACATGCCAAGACAAGAGGACACAAGATGTGGTGCTAGCGAGGGACAAACCCCAATGTGGAGAAACCCTTGATCAATTCTTCTTATATGTTATTCAATAGTTCAGTAGAGAGAGAGAGAGAGAGAGAGAGAGAGAGTACATTTACAACAGAAGTCAACACTTTGACTTTCTAGATAAAAGAATCGATCATCTCTACATGAGATCAGTTGAAGACATGCTGCTTCAACTGATTCTCCAAGGTGACTCCTTCACCTATCATTGTGCTACATCTCGTCCATATGTTGCACGTCACCGTGATGCACCATGCTGCACTCATCATCACAGTGTTGGACCTCATCACGCTTCATTAATCATCACTGTACCCATCACTGTATTGCATTATGTGCCATTGCTGCACCATGTTGCCATAATGACCTATGTGTTGGTTGCACCTTGCTTGCTTGTTGTCCCTAGCATGCTTGGTGTCCTTAGCATGCTTGCTGTTGCATGCTAGCTATCCCTCGCATGCTTGGTGTATTTGCTGCGAAGTACCATACAACTGTCCCAATGTTAGTTAGTTGTCCCTTGCATGTTGCTCTCCTTCGGAGACAGATGCTTCGATAGTTCCCGGCAGTTCTGGTAGTTCCCAGCAGTTCCGGCAGTTTTGGCTGTTCCCAACAGTTCCCAGCAATTCCCGGTTGTTCCGGCTGTTGCGGCAGTTCCCGACAGTTCCCTGCAGTTGCCGGCAGTTCGACCAGTTTCAGAGAGTTCCAACAGCTCCCAGGTGTTCCCGGTAGTTCCGGCATTGGTTCCCGGCAGTTTCGGCTATTCCGACAGTTCCTGGCAGTTCTGGCAGTTCCCGGTAGTTCCTGGTAGTTTCGGCAATTCCCAACAGTCCCGGTAGTCCCCAGCAGTCCCGACAGTCCAGGAAGTAGTTCTCGGCAGTTCCGGTTGTTCCAGCAGTTCTGGCTGTTCCGACTGTTCCCTGCAATTCCAGTAGTTCCTGGCAGTTCCCGATAGTTTCGGCTGTCCCGGTAGTTCCGACAGTTTCGACAGTAGTTCCGTTGTTCCGGCAGTTCCCGACAGTTACGGCAGTTCCGGCTGTTCCCGACAGTTCCCGATAGTTCCAACAGTTCCCGCAGTTCCCAGTAGTTCTGGCTTCTGCCCTCTGGATTAGGGCAGCGTTATCCCTTAGGATATCTCGTCCTACTAAAACCCAAAGACAAGTAGAGAGGAAGAGATCCCAAGTGTGTTGAAATGACTTGAATGCCACCTCTATTTATACTAAAACGTTGAGCACTAGTGGGGTTTATTTGGTTGCTGGCCGACTTTGACAAATTGTCCCATAACACAAATAAATTCATATCTCCATGAATACTTATCAGAATCTGATGATCTTTAGATCAATCCTACACTTCTCGATGAGAGGGATCCAAGAAAAATATCAGCCTCCATTAATAAGATGACCCACATGGAGTTTGGCCCTAGTTGCCAATTTTAACACTCCATCTCAACT
Source organism: Pinus tabuliformis (assembly GCA_031772625.1). Taxonomy (NCBI): domain Eukaryota; kingdom Viridiplantae; phylum Streptophyta; class Pinopsida; order Pinales; family Pinaceae; genus Pinus; species Pinus tabuliformis. The sequence continues at coordinate 1,380,464,482 of CM062819.1, read as the reverse complement.
GGGGAGAACTCCTTCCGCTGATCCATATGTCTGACTGTACTATCTCTGCCATTAGTGCCTTGCATTGCTCTGCTCTACTTTGCTGAACCATGAAGAAGAAGAATTGATCGAGAATGTCTCATACCATTCTCTACTGACCCGAAGTCAGTTTCATCTGAAGAGAGTGTGTCACATCACTCTTACTGACCCGAAGTCAGTTCTATTGATCCTAGATCAATATCACAAGCGAGTGTCTCAAACCACTCATAGTGGTCCCAAATCAGTTTCATTGATCCCAGATCAATGGAGGTCATCCTAGCATAGGGAGTACGGTAGATACAACGATGTGTCCATTGATAGTACTACTATGGTCCCTAACCCCATTTCCCTGCTCATTGATCAGATGAGAGGTACTTCCCATGAGTCCCAGACTGCATGGGTAGGATGCCTCGATAGGAGAACTAATCATCCTGTTCACAGGAGAACGAATGATCCTGCCCCATAGTCGCCACGGGAGAACTAATCATCTTGGCCCACAAGAGAACTAATCATCCTGTTTCACAGTTGCCACGAGAGAACTAATCATCCCGACCCACAGGAGAACTAATCATCCTGTTCCACAGTTGCCACGGGAGAACTAATCATCTTGGCCCACAGGAGAACTAATCATCCTGTTCCACAGTCACCACAGGGTATCACAGGGGAAGGTTGAACCTGTCATCCTATACATAGCGCACCACCAGGGGAGGGTGAGTCGCCCTGTGGTCGTATGTTGCTCCAGTAAGTACCCCAAGCCCCCTAGAGCTCCTAGAGATCAGTGCATGCAACATGCAGGACCCTTATAAGAAGGTCTCTCAATGACTCCAAGTCACTCGGGAAAGTCACAGATTTGACCTTTCCCCGGGGCTTTGACAAAATGTCTGTGACCTGTAAATCAGTCGCAATGCAATGGAGCCTCCTCGCTCATCAACTTACCATATCCCAGATAAGGCAGTATTTGATGTCTATCTGCTGGAGCAATCATCGTATACGTGATTCCTCAATAATCGAATCCCCCTTCTGGTTGTCACAGAGAATCACAATGGTATTCATCATGTGTACAAACAACGCACTTAAGAGCTTCTGCAACCATGCATCGTCACACGAGATCATACTCGTAGCTATGTATTCGGTCTTGGCGATGCTTATAGCAATCGACTTCTGCTTCTTGCTCATCCGTGATATCGAAACATAATCCAAAGAGAACCAGCACTGAGAAGTGCTCTAGTGATCCTCCACATTGCTTGCCTAGTCAGCATTTGAATAATCATGCAGTTTCATATTTCCGGCAGTGTATCTCAATCCATGAGAGATTGTGCCCCAAAGATATCTCAAAAGATTCTTGGCATCAATCCAATGAGGCTCAACCAAATATGAGCTTACCATGCTGACTGCAAAATATATGTCCGGATGAAAGTTCACCAAGAACATCAACGCGAATGAGTTTATGAAACTCAGAGGCATTTCCCAAATCTAGTCCGACATCACTACAATATAACTTCTGAAAGTTAAGATCCTCGAGGTAGTCACAGGCTTGCAGTTTGTCATTCCACATCCAGAATCCAACTTCCTCTTACTTCTGCAAATGAGAGGGTCTGCACCTGTCAGAAATAGGTCATCCTCATAAGGTGCTGGTATGAGAGGTCTATCATCCACAACCTTCAAACAATGGTTTGGATCGGCTTCACTCTTAGTGAATCTCAGCTTCATCTGACAGCTATCAATCGTCTCATACTACGCCCGTGGAGTTTTGCTTCAAGCCATAGAGGGCTTTCTTCCACTTGCATATGTGAGATTTCTGATCATGAATCTCAAACCCCTTGGGTTGTTCCAAACCTATGGACCTGCTACATGAGGGGAATGGTCCCCTTGTAAGATTTTCCTTCGGTACATCTTAGACATGTACTTTCATGCTCTTTTTGAATTCAGGCATCCCTGTCACCATCTGACTCATAGACCTCCAGTGCTATGTGTCAATGGACACGGTCCCTAATGGACTTCCTGCAACTTGATAAAACCCTGAACTCAAAAACATCTTTGAAAATTCTATTTTCAAACACGTACCTTTCCATCAATGAATGTCGCCCTGTAACCTTTGACTTCCATTGCCAAAATGGACACTAGGTTCTTCTTGTGATCAGGTACATAAAAGAGATTCTGTAAATGAATCGGGTTACCCTCATTCAATTGAGGGGTAACATTTCCTACACCCTTTCCGGGATAGGTGGCATCAACTCTAAGTACAATCCCACGATTGTTTCCATCTCTACCAAATTGGTGAGAGCACCCTTCTATCTGTTGAAGTGCTTTGGGGCACTACAATTAATGAGCCACTTTCCCAAAGAATATGAAGGAGAGGGCCAATACAAGATAACGCTTCTTTATCTTATCAGAACCAACATTTGATTCTTCATACCTGGGGTTCCTTGCTTTCTCTGAAGAGTCGACCGTTTTCTTGATGACCTGCATTAGCTGTCACTCCTCTGACTATTGAAGATGTCCCTGGAATGATTGTTATCATCATCAAGTGATGTGTCCTTGCCATTCGGACACTCCTTTGCATAATGGCCGAACTAGTTATCTGCCTTTCCTTCCACCCTGAGATCCGGTCTTCTCAATGAAGTGATCTTTAGGTAGGCCATATTCCACTGTGCCATACTGATAATATTCTCTGCTTCGATTTCACCCTCGGTGAATTTGAAGAGGGATGAGGAACTCATTGATCCTTTTGTCCTTTCCTAACTGTCTTCAGTGATTGCTCTTTCACTCTTGCTTGGGCTTTGTCTTCACCTCAGCCCTGATACCATGTAAATTTTGGGTATGTTCTATGCTTAGAGCAATTTATTTCAATTTTCATAGTTAGCTCAAATACCTTTTCCAGATTAGCAATCACATTAGCATTAAAGTAAACTACAAATAGAACATAAACATAAATCGCAGAAGACATGCCAAGACAAGAGAACACAAGATGTGGCGCTAGCCAGGGACAAACCCCAATGTGGGGAAACCCTTGATCAATTCTTCTTATATGTTCTTCAATAGTTCAGCAAAGAGAGAGAGAGAGAGAGAGAGAGAGAGAGAGAGATAGTACATTTACAACAGAAGTCAACACTTCGACTTTCTAGATAAGAGAATCGATCATCTCTACATGAGATTAGTTGAATACATGCTGCCTCAACTGATTCTCCAAGGTGACTCCTTCACCTATCATTGTGCTACATCTCGTCCATATGCTGCACTTCACCGTGCTGCACCATGCTACACTCATCATCATAGTGCTGGACCTCATCACACTTCATTAATCATGACTGTACCCATCACTATATTGCATTATGTGCCATTGTTGCACCATGTTGCCATACTGACCTATGTGTTGGCTGCACCTTGCTTGCTTGTTGTCCCTTGCTTGCTTGTTGTCCCTAGCATGCTTGTTGTCCTTAGCATGCTTGCTATTGTATGCTAGCTGTCCCTTGCATGCTAGCTGTAACATTGCATGCTTGGTGTATTTGCTGCTAAGTACCATACAACTGTCCCAATGTTAGTTAGCCGTCCCTTGCATGCTGCTCTCCTTCGGAGATAGATGCTCTGACAGTTTTCGGTAGTTTCGGCTGTTCCCGGCAGTTTCGGCTGTTCCGGCTGTTCCCGACAGTTCGAGTAGTTCCCAACAGTTTCCGACAGTTCTCGACAGTTCCCGTCAGTTCTGGCAGTTCGGGCGATTCCGGCAGTTGCAGCAGTTCCCTGCAGTACCGACAGTTCCCGACTGTCCCAGCTGTCCCGACAGTTCCTGGCAGTTCCGACCGTCCCGACTGTTTTGGCAGTTTCGGCTGTTTCGATAGGAGTTCCGGCTGTTCTGGCAATTCCCAAAAATTCCGGCAGTTCGATTGTTTTGGCTATTCCGTTAGTTCTAGCTGTTCTGGCTATTTCGACAGTTTCGGTTGTTCTGGCTATTCCGGTAGTTCCGGGCTTTTCTCGACAGTTCTCGGTAGTTCGGGCAGTTCCAGGGTAGTTCCCAACAGCTTCGACAGTTCTCGATAGTTTCGGCAGTTTTGGTAGTAGTTCCCGAGTGTCCCGGCAGTCTCGACAGTTTCGGCAGTCCTGGCAGTCCCGACAGTTCCGGCAGTAGTTCCCGGCAGTAGTTCCCGGCAATTCTAGTAGTCCCAACAGTCCCGACAATCCCGGTTGTTCCGGCAGTTCCCGAAAGTTCCGGCAGTTCCCGGTAGTTCCCGATAGTTCTCGCAGTTTTGGCTTCTGCCCTTTGGATTAGGGCAGCGTTATCCCTTAGGATCTCTCCTCCTACCAAAAACCAAAGACAAGTAGAGAGGAAGAGATCCCAAGTGTGTTGAAATGACTTGAAGGCCACGTCTATTTATACTAAAACGTTGAGCACAAGTGGGGTTTATTTGGTTGCTGGCCGACCTTGACGAATTGTCCCATAACACAAATAAATTCACATTTCCATGAATACTTATCGGAATTGGATGATCTTTAGATCAATCCTACACCTCTCGATGAGAGGGATCCAAGAAAAATATCAGCCTCCATTAATAAGATGACCCACATGGAGTTTGGCCCTAGTTGCCAATTTTAACACATTGACTCAATTTGACTTTTATGACTAGATGATAAAACCTAAAGGCTCACAATGGGAGCCATTACTAAAATAAATTTCCTTGCTCAGGAAACCCATGAGACAAACATTACAATAATAATTTTATTTTATTCTTTTCATCAATTACATAAAATCACAATTACATGTCATTATGAAGACTGAACCTAGTTTCACTTTTCTACAAGATAAAGTATAGGTTTGAATCTGCATCACTCTTCTAGAAACCCATTTGCTACAAGTAGGCATCTATCCTCTCGTACCATTCCCTCGATGCCTACTTCAGTCCATACAAGGCTTTTTTCAGCTTACATAAATGAAACTCCGTCCCATGTAACTCAAAGCCCTCAGGTTGCTTAATGTACACCCCCTCCTGTATAACACCATTGAGAAAGGTGGTCTTCACATCCATCTGGTGAATCCTCCAACCCATCTCAGCTACTATAGATATCATTGCTCTAATGGAAGTATAGCAAGCAATCAATGCAAAGGTCTCCTCATAGTCAACTCCCTCTACCTGTGAGAACCCCTGCGCCACAAACCGAGCTTTGAACTTCTCCACGTTGCCATCCGCAGCATGTTTGATCTTGTAGAGCCACTTGGAAGTCATCACTGACTTCCCATCAGGACGTGGCACTACCTCCCAGACATCATTCTTCATGATAGAGGCATACTCCTCCACCATGGCATCCCTCTAGATCTGCTATCTAGCGGCCTCCTCAAAACTAGCTGGCTCTGTCTCCACAACAGCTGCCTCAAAGCCACTTAACCTCTCTGGTAGTCTACTCTCCCTCACTGACAACTTGGGTCTCCCCACTGCCTCCTGAGCCTCCTTCAGGGTCTCCTGAAGCCATCTTGGTTTCCTCTTCCCTACAGTAGTCTCCTGTGGTGGTATGGGAAAATCCTCAACTAGTGCCTCTCCTCTTGGCGAGGAAGGCTCTGAAATAACCAATGGAGATCTTGAACTTTGAGATACGGTGCCTGATGAACTTGCACCATGTGATTCTGTATTCTATGAACTTGTCACGCCTGAAGAAGGTGAACCCCCTGATCTTGATGTACCACTTGATGCACCTGAAACTTGTAATGTGCCCCCCTGTTGAGGAGCCTACTGCTCCACCTGATTAAACTCCCGAGGCCTCCTCAAGGCCATCTCCTCCTCAAATGTCACATCCCTCCTCAAGACAATCTGCCTCTGTGCAGGAAGATATATGCAGTAGGCTCTACTGGTCTCACTATAACCCACTAGGATACCCCTCTTTGCTGTGGGTTCCAACTTCATCCTCTTTACCTCAGGGATGTGTGAATATGTAAGGCATCCAAATATCCTAATGTGCCCAACTTCTGGCTTCTTGCTGGTATACACCTCCTCAGGAGTCTTGCTCCCCAAGACTCTATGTGGGCTCCTGTTCTGCAAATAAACAACAGTGTTACACGCCTCGACCCACAAGAAGAAAGGTAAACTCTGATCATGCAACATCGCTCTAGCTGCAGACTCAATGGTCTTGTTCTTCATCTCTGCCACCCCATTCTGTTGAGGGTTGTAAGGTAGAATGGGCTCCCTCTTGATGCCAACACTCCCACAAAAATCCCTCATCTCCGCAAAAGTGTACTCACCCCCATTGTCTGATCTCAACACCCCAATTTGCCTCCCTGTCTGGTTCTCCACAAGAGCCTTAAACTCTTGGGATCTCTAGAAGACCTCATCATTGGTCGCAGAAAGTAAATCCAGGTCATCCTAATGAATGTCACATAGTACTCATATCCACGCAATGAAACATGAGACATAGGACCGCATACGTCAGAATGAATCAAATCAAGGATACCTGCATCTCTGCAGTCATTGCTCTGAAAAGGTGTCTTCGTGTACTTTCCCTAAGCACACCCCCTGCACACATCATGATGCTCTGTGTTGAAGTCAGGCAACCCTGTAACCATCTCCCTCAACATCCTGAAAGCTCCATGGTGCAAGTGGTCCATCCTCCTGTGCCACAACTCACATAACTCACTGCTACTGGTTTGCGCTACCATAGCTCGAAGACGCTGAAACATAAGTCTATATCTACCAACTGAGTTGGATTAGTGGGTGCTTGCACAATTGCTTCAACAACATCCCATATTTCCACCTCCTCCAATAAAAGCATAATCCTCTCCTTCCATGGGCCAAAGTTTTAAGCCCTTGCCAATCTATCCTCTACTCTCAACCTAGTAGCCATGATTCCACAACCAACAAAATGGAGCAAATCTGGAAGCTAGAACCTTAATTGCTTCAAAGGTATCGGTTCACTGTTCGAAGACTTTAACTGCTTGCTGCCCTCTTTATCAACTGACTGAAATTGAAGATTTCAACCTCAACTTGGCTCAACTCAGCTCTGATACCATGTAGAAAATTTATGATCTGCGCCCTTAACCCAGTTTACAAGTTTGCATGTGTTTGTTTAGGCCCAACTCACATGTTTTGTCATGCTGATATAAATTTTGGTATGCATTCATTGCAAACATTAAATAATACTTCTACTATTTTTCACTTTCCTATCAGTGGAAAATTAACACATAATTTTGGCAAGCATTCACACATATGAGACACTTATTTTTCGTCAAGTTGACCTCGGAGAAACCCACAACCTCTTGGGGAAATCCGGTCTTCATAGGAAGGTTTTATTGCTTAAGAAATTATAAAGCAAGTACAAAAATTCACTGTACTTATCTCCCTTTTTTTGCTGTAGCCTTAAATGCAAATTCTGGAAATTTGTGTCCACTACAATTTTCAGATTTTCTCAAAATCTCATGCCCAAAATTTCTGCATTTTCTCAGACTAGCTCCTCGAAAGTTGTGCCCAAAATCTTCCTCGAAAATAGTACTGAAGTTTGCCTTGTTTTCTATGCAAAACGCTGATTGTATCTCCTCGAAATTTGTGCCAAACAATGATTGGAAATTGCCTCGAAAATCATGTTGCTTGTAGGTGATAGTCCCGAAATTCGTGCCTCGAATTTTGGGCCAGACCAACACTGCTCCTTGAAATTCGTGTTGGTATACTCCTTGATTTTCGTGCCTCGATTTATGCATTGTTATTCTCCTCAAAATTCATGCAACCTTTCTCCTCGATTTTTGTGTCTCCTTGAAAATCATGCTATATATACAATTCCCTCCTAGAAATTCGAGCCCTCCTTTCTCTGCTACAATTTCTCCTCCTGCATGAAGTTTCTCCTCTCATGTCTTCTCCTCATGCTCACTCTCAAGTGTGAAGTAAAGAATGAGCCTCCCTTTTCCTCTTTTGTCTCCTTGGAAAAAATTGAATCCCTAAACCTATGATCCAATGGCTGAGATTTAATCTCCAAATCTCAAGATGTGTGGTTGAGATCATTTCTCCCAAATGACCCCATCATACATTGGCCCCATCACATAAAAGTCTCCTAGTACATTTTTCAAGTTGTGCACCTTTTTCTATTTTTCTCATAAAGTGATTTTTCAACTCACTTTAATATTAGAAAAAATAAACTATGTACTTTACACATAAAGTCACTTTATAAAATACAAGTGACTTTAATATTAGGAAAAGTACATGGTACAATAATTCTAAGTACCTTTTCCACTCTTGACATTAATTTAACTCATTAATGTCATTGAGACAAAAGTCCATTAATGTGCTTACTAGACTAAAAGGGATAAAAGCCTAGTAACACCTCTCCTTGGTACTATTTCAACACTAACTCCCTCTTACATTGGAGGATAAGAGGTTCTCCACCTGTTAAGAATAAGTCTTCAACATATAATACCAAAATCAAAGGCATACTTTGAACCGTTTTGAATTAGAGATTTGGATCAACATTGCTTCTAGTTAAACCATGCTTCATCAAGAAGCTATCAATGCAAGCATACCAGGCTATTGGGGCTTGCTTTAATCCACAAAGAGCTTTCTTCAGTCTACACATGAGTTTTCCTGTCATGTACTTCAAAGCCTTGTGGTTACTCCACAAATACTTCTTCCTTGAGGAAGCCATGCATAAAAACAAATTTCAAATCCATTTGGTGAAGAGTCCATCCTTGGCTAGCAGTGAGAGCCACAATAGATCGGATTGTAGTGTATCGGGCAATAGGTGCAAAAATCTCATTATGGTCTATTGCCTCTTTCTGAGAGAAACCTCTAGCCACAAATCTAGGTTTATATTTTTCAATACTTTCATTCGCACCTCGTTTAATTTTGAAAAGCCATTTAGAAGTCACAACAGGGTTACCTTGGGGTCTTGAAAATACTTCCCATACATCATTATGTATGATGGACTCATATTCTTTGACCATTGCATCTTTCCATACTTGATTTTGCATTGCTTCTTCAAAAGTGCTCGGTTCAGCGTGAATAATGTTGCTCATGGCTACAACATATCCCTGGAACCAGCATGGTTTTTTGCTTTCTCTTAATGTTTATCTGGGGGCAACATGTCTATCAACATCTTGTAGAGTGTCACGAAGCCATAATGGTCTCTTTCTAGCAGGAGGATCACATGGAGGAGGATCCATGGGCTCCATGGGTTCATCCACAAGATTAGGCTTAGGCTCAGGATCGTTTGGAGCATCCAAGGCATCATCCTGACTTTCAACATTAGCAGGAGGAGAAGTGTCCCTTGCCTTTCCAAGAGATGCATCTTGATCAAATGTTACATCCCTGCTAAACTCTATAGTTCTTTGACTAGGCATGTATATTCTGTAAGTTTTAGAATTTTCACAATAATCGACAAACATACCTTTCTTACCTGAAGCTTCCAACTTGTTCCTCTTTTCCTTTGGCACATGAAAGTAGACAAGGCAACCAAAGATCCTCAAGTACCCAACCTCGGGCTTTTCACCAGTGAAGACTTCTTCAAGAGTCTTGTTGTTTAAGGCTCAGTGTGGAGATCTATTTTGGACATAGACAGTAGTGTTAGCAGCTTCTCCCCATAGAAACTTTGGTAGCTTTTGATCATGCAACATAGCTTTCACTGCTTCCATGATAGTTCTGTTCTTTCTTTCGACCACACCATTTTGTTCTGGGTTATATGGTACGGTGGTCTCTTTCCTGATTCCAACTTCTTTGCAGAAGTCAATGAAATCATTTGAAGTGAACTCTCCTCCATTGTCAGATCTGAAGATTTTGATCTGCTTTCCAGTTTGTTTTTCTACCAGAGCTTTGAAGTCTTTGAACATGTTAAATGCTTGACTTTTGTTTTTCAAAAGGAAAATCAATGTTTTGCGAAGACAATAATCCACAAAGATTATATAATACAAGTAGCCACCAAGAGAAGTTATAGGCATAGGTCCACATAAATCGAAAAATATAAGATGAAGTACCTAACTGATTTTTCTTTTGCTTGAAGGGAATGGTCCCTTTACATGCTTTCAACTTGTGCACCCTTGGCAGACTCCATCATGATCCACTCTAATTTACGACATTCCAAAAACCATCTTTCTCACATGAGACAATGCTTTATAGTGCAGATGAGCGAATCTTCGGTGCCAAAGTTCACATTGATGATTGTTGCCATGAATCGGCACATGGATTGGTCTTCCATTGAATTTATGAAGACCTTCAAATCTCGATCCCAGAGTGAAGGCATCTCTCATGCTAGATCTTATCGGCTAGGTGAGAACTTTTCCATTTATGAAAGCAACTTTCATTCTTTTATCTTCTAAGGAAAATATAGATACAAGATTCTTTTTCAAACCAGGTACATACAAAACTTATTGAAGATATATAGTTTTACCTTGATCCAGATGAAAAGAAACATAACCAGATCCCTTTATAGGATATGTAGAGTTATCTCCAAGTATAATTTTCAGATCTGTCTCCCTCTCAACCAGATTTGAGAGAACTTTTTTATAACCAGTAAAGTGTCTTGAAGCATCACTATCAACCAACTAGCTATCACAAGAATCTGCAGGAGAGGAACTAGAAAGAGAAGAAATGAGAAAATACTCTGGTTGTGTCTTAGCTGCATTATTATCATACTTTGGGTTCCTTGAAGTCTTGGAAGAACGGTAGTTTTCTTTACGAGCAGCAGGTGCTTCTCTTCTTCTTCTATAATCAGATTTGAAGTTGTTGCTACGATTGTTGTAGTTGGATCTTGGTGCTCTTATTTTTTTTGTACAATCACAAGCATAGTGGCCATGCTTATGGAAGTTGTAGCAATCGAACTTTTGATAAGTCGCTGGTCCATTTATAGGAGCTGAAATAAGGAGATTGGAATGTATCAATGGACCTGTTGTTTACTTGATACATTCCAATCAACTCATGCCATTAAGGAGAGTGGGTAACAAATGCCATTTAAGGAGAGGTACGCATGCCTTTGTAAATTATGTATTTAAGAGTGAGTGTACCATATGATTTAAAGAGTGCATAAGAGGAATCTTTTATGACATGCCTTCAATGAGTGTGTAAGAGGAACATGCCAAGTCTTTAATGAAGAGTAAGAGAGAGTGTAACATAGAGTGTGAAGAGGGGTGCGAAGTATGAAGGTAAGGTGACTTGAATTTCTTTTTGATAATAATATCAAAGTATCATGAGGATAATGATAATATTGATAATTAAGTCAAAATCGAACTATTAAGATTGATTAATGATAAGTTGAGTGATTTTCCATCAACTATACTTGATTACCAATTGATACAAGGTGATTAACTATTTCTAAAAAGTCATACTTGAGATGCTAGACATGACTTTCTATTTTTAGAAAGTAATTCCAGAATTGTCAGAAATGAAATTTTATTTAAGGAAATTCATCCCTGGGCTGCCAATTTTCAACATGTATTGCAGGTTTGGATTGTCAAAGTTGATTTGGGAGCCATAGAGGAGTAGTCCTGCTACATTGGAAGAGGTTTTCATAGACCCTCTTTGCTACTTTGTCTTAAGAAGATGAAACACATGCTCTAGATGTCATTTTGTGAGTGAGTGGATGGTTTTTATCTTTTGATAAGGCCACTCATAGATTTATTTGAATGTGAAGTTTGCCATCAACTTGTGATTTTTTGTTTTCCAAATCTAGGTCTGCCAAAGGCTTGTATTCTACAGCCAAAACCAACCCCTATATCTCTTAAATAATTTTCCTATGAAGTTGAATGCACAACTTCATAGGCCAAACAAAATAAGGCACTGGTCTGCCCTTTCATCCACTCAGAAAGTTACGAAAATCTTAAAAATAATTTTGTTTCTTTAGCTCCTTTGCTGCCACTTTATCTACAATACATTGAGTTTAGTTAAACATAGGATTCCCCTCTAGGCTAGAGTTGATTTAGTATAACGAGAGAAATGCAGGGCTCTTCGGTGACAATGGGTATTTTTTCTAAGTTTCCCTTGGGGTCAACCGAGGAGGTGATAGGTGTTATGTCTTCTTCATACACTGATGTTACTCTGTTGCTCTTTGAATTTTTATTAGTAAGGGCACTTGGATTTTCCATTTTTCGTATTTAAACATTTGAAGATATCCTTACTTCCATTGGATTTTCACATTTCTGAGTTGTGATGTTGATTAGATCTATGCTGGTTCCTTTTTCCGTGACTTGAATTTTGATGTCTAAAGACTTCTCTAGTTCAATAGATTCGGTCAATGTTTCTTTATTGATCAATGTTTTCTTATTGGTAAGTTGCTTTAACTTTTCTTGTAGTGACTGCTTATCATTCTTTAGTTTCTTAATTTGTGTAAGCTTTGATTTATGATCCCTCAGGTTTGAAAATTATTCATCATTCTCTGAAACATTGACTTACTTTTTGATTTGTCAAGCAACTTTAGATTAAGGTTACTCAGGTGAAAGTTTTCTTCATCTTTTTTTTTGATAGGTTCTTGTTGATTTTCTTCTCTAGATCTTGTTTCTCTTGCTGTAATTTCTGATTACACAACTTCTTATCCTTGGACTTTTTTAATTTGTGTAAGTAGTTTTTGACTGTCATCTTTTAGGCAAGAAATTTCATCATATTTTTCTGATAAGTTCTTGTTAAATTTCATTTTGAGATCTTGATTTCCTATTGTAATTTCTTATTGAACTGTTTTTCATCTTCTAATTCCTTAGTTTGTGCGAGCAACTCTTGATAATGGTTTTTTAGGTTAGGAATTTCGTCATTTCTCTCTATTAAGTTCTTGAGTTTTTAATGCTCCTCACTGACCCACATGTATAGAGCCCTCAGTTTCTTCCATTTGGAAAAAATATTTGCATTGCCCACTATTTTTCTAGTCTTTGGAGGACTTGTGGGTCACTAAATGCTGATTGGATTTCATTTCCATGGCAACCTCAAGTGGTGGTTGCAATGTTTTGGATGCTCTTCACATTTAGTTAATTTGGAAAATATATTCATCAACAATAGGACTCTTGATTTAAGAACGATTGACCTCTTTAGTTGGCAGATGCCTAATTAGACGGGAATAATCTCATGAATTAATGTTACGTTTCAAATTAATAGGGATAGATGTGTGATTAACGTGTAATCTGTGTGTTTCTGTTGACATCTCGTAGATCATCCAAAAGAGGCAGAGGGGCCTATTTGACCAATGGATCCAGTTGTTGTTACTGAAATCAAGAAGAGGCCAACTTGGCTTAGTTCTACCTTGCAGGAAGCAGAAGGACATGCAACTCCACGTGGCGCCTTCAAGGAAAGCAAGAGACCTAAGAAGTATTTTGGATATGCAGCACTGATGACTAATCTCATTGATTATGAACCTTCCAACTATGAGGAGGCAGCTAGCCAACAAGTTTGGAAGGATGCTATGATGGAAGAATATCAATCTATTATGAAGAATTATGTATGGGAGATTGTGCCAAGACCTGAAGGGAAGTCAGTGGTGACCTCCAAGTGGATAAACAAGATTAAACATGCAGTGAATGGCAATATTGACAAGTACAAGGTGAGATTTGTGGCTAGAGAATTCTCTTAGAAAGAGGGGGAAGATTACGATGAGACTTCTGCTCCAGTTGCTAGCTACATAACTATTAAATCTATTATTTTTATTGCTTCTTCTATGGGTTGGTATTTACATCAGATGGGGATGTAAAGACTACTTTCCTGAATGGTGTGATGAGGAAGAAGTTTACATAGAACAACCTCACAGTTTTGAGGTTCATGGGAAGGAGTCTCTTGTTTGCAGATTGAAGAAAGCCTTGTATGGACTTAAGCAAACACCTAGAGTCTGGCACTCTTAAATTTGATGGCTACCTGACAAGAACTGGTTTCTCCAAAAGTTATGCTAATCCAAACCTACATATCAAGGTTAAGAAAAATGAACCTATGATTTTATTGTTATATGTTGATGACTTATTGTTGACAGGTGTAGAGCATCTCATTATTTAGTGTACGAGGGAGTTAGCCTTTGAATTTGATATGAAGGATCTTGGCTTGATGCACCACTATTTGGGACTAGAAGTATGGTAGAAGCCTAGTGAAATCTTCCAAGGTAAAGGAAAGTATATTATCAAGATCCTCCAGAAGTTTGGAATGGACTATAAATCAATGGCAACTCCCATGGTGACTAATCTGAGGAAGTTGAGAGACTTTGAGTTAGATTTGGTAGATTCATCCATGTACCGGAAGTTGATTGGCTTCTTGATGTATTTGGTTAATACCAAGCCAGACATTTGCTTTGCAGTGAACACTTTGAGATAGTTCCAAGTGGAACCAAGACATAGCTTTGGATTGCAGCAAAGCATGTATTGAAATAGCTATGTGGTATAGTTAATGACGGTTTGAGATATGTCTCAAACAGTGATATATAGCTGCAGGGATATACAAATTCTGATTGGGCAGGGAGTGCAAAAGACAAAAAGAGTACATCCGGAGGTTGCTTCAGTTTGGGCTTTGCTATGATTTATTGGATGAGCAGGAAGCAGACAGCTGTTGCACTCAGCACTGCAGAGGTCGAGTATATTGCAACCAGCATATCACCCCATAATCTATATCAAATGCCCAAATACAAACAAGTATAAACACCCGATTGCAAAATTATTAAAGTACCTTTTGAGAGGAAGTCCACCTTCGTCCATGTGATCATGCCGAATGGGTGAGAAGCATATGGCTGATGCAAGTGGCAGAGCTATAATGGCATGTCATCATCAACTAGTGGCAGTTGTTAGGGGCTGCATGCTGCATGGCTGACCGACTTGCTGCCAAGAATAGGAGAAAAGTTTTCTCCTATAGGGTTACCAATTTTGGTGGGTAACATTGACAATGGCAACGCTTTTGATGTTCTGGTAAATCTTGACACCTTGTGAAGAGTTTGCACTAAGGTGCTAGATTTTGTGATAACATTAACATTGCACAATCTGATAGCAATAGGGTTATTTGAAGGTGCCAAATCCATTTCTGCATTAAAACCAACAATTTTATCAAATCCAAAATAGCATTTTTGGCAAAGATTGCATGGTTGGATTCTGATGAGGACATAGGAGAAACATCAAAATTAACAGAACGTTTAGTTGCATTTAACTCCATATAAAATGTTGAACAACCATAATTCATTTTGACTACTTTATTGTCAAAGGCTGGATTCTGTTGTGGATACACTGGAAACATTCAAATTCGTAGAATGTTTAGCCGCATTTAACTACATATAAAAGGTTGACCAACCATAATTCATTTTGACTAGTTTATGGTCAAAAAGATGTGGCTACGTTAGAGTTTATACCCTTAGAATAGTTCCTTTAAGCGAGACTTCAATGGTTAATTTGAGCATCAAGTGATTGACGAACCATGAGAAAATCTCAGCATGATAAACATATTAGATAGAAGGCTTTGAACTAGTTAAAATGACCTATACACGCATGTGTCTGAAACATTCATTGGTAGTGATGAATTTTTCATATTCATTTTTGTTCTCTAGTCACAAATCTACAATTATTCAATCAATAGTTCAGGTCCCAGGATATAATTTATGGCCATATCCATCTATACTTCAACAAGCATAAGGCATGACAAATTGAACGCACACAAACAATGTATGCAAGGTATTGCTATTTGATGATGACATTATTAAACTGAGAGGTCCATGTCTAGCTCCTAATGCTTAGATATGGACAAATCATTGCTAGATGTCTGATAAGATGCAGTATTGATATGCATTTCCTACAGTTTCTTTCATGATGTGGATAATTAACTGTGTTTTTCCTTGTCTCTCACAACAGATATCGGGGGAATGAGATAGATTTTGGTGGAGGGCTTGAATTGGATCGTCCATTGTTGAATGATCTTCTTACCCATGAATAACCACACGTCTCTTCATAGTTTCAGAGTCCTGTTCTATATATTCTAATATGTACTCTAATCCATTTATTCCTTCATAATTTTCATTTTCTACATATTCATTATTAATTGCAGCAGGATTTTGCAGCTGAGCTTTGTGCATTGAAAGTTCCCTGGCCAAATATAGGTTGTGATATTGTTATATTGGAAAAATCAATAAAATTGGGCTCATTATTCAGAGTTGTAATGTAAATGTCTCTTCTCACTTTTCTTCAATGTGAATGGTAAAAGAGGAATACCTGGTTAGAATCATTGGAAAGTTTGATGGCATCATATCACTCCATTGTTCGAATAATGAATGGGCCAAAAGTATCCGTTTCTTTCTTGCAGCTCAAGTTCAATGCTCCTTTAACATATTGAAAATGAATATATCAGGTCTCACGTTGGCTTTTTAAATATATTTGGGAAGCATATCAAGAGCAAGTCGTTGAAATGTTTCTTCGTAAGTTTATTGGATATTCCATATTCTTCTTGCTATTTGGAGTCCGTATTAGTTTATTCCATTTTCCATATTTCACCATATTATAACTTAATGTTGCTTTTGGAGTCCGTTTACCATATTTGTGCCGATTTAATATTTTTTTGTGCCCTTTAACATTATAAAGAAGGTGCTATGTAATTGTGTATGAAGTCTGGGATTATGTTTTTTAAAACAAGTTTTCTTTTAGAAAAGGCTAACTTGCAGGGTAGTGAACTATACTCTCTTTTGTGCCGATTTAATATTTTTTGTGCCCTTTAACATTAGAAACAAGGTGCTATGTAATTGTGCATGAAGTTTGGGGTTGTGTTTTTTAAAACAAGTTTTCTTTTAGAAAAGGCTATTGGCATTTGAATATCTGGGAAAAAAGTGTGTTTCTTTATTTTGGAGCACTGGTCTTTGCCAGCATAATTAACTTTTCATTTCTTATGCAAATACAATGAGAGAACAAGTAAGCATTGATTACTCTGCAAGCTACTTAGTTTGTTCACCCCCTTTAGCTTATGACATGCAATATTTGTTGATTTGGGGTAGCATCGGATGTGCTTTAGCCATGAAAATTGGTGGAGAGGCTAAAGCACATGAGATCTCCAAGACCCAGAAATGGTTTGGAAAGATTGTACCCGGTTTGAGAGATATTAAATAATTAATATTTTTAATGGGGTTCTTAAGTCTAAACTTAGGAAAAATAAAATATTAATGGGTATTAACATAAAAACTGGGTTAGAAGGTTCCAAAGGTCATGGATCAAGCCAAATCTAATCTTAGCCATTGATTAGAGATTTAATCTCCGCTGTTGAAGGACCAACGAGAAAAATATAAGAAGAGGCTTGAGGATCAGTTGGAGAACACACCAGAGTGATCAGTCATTCATTTTGATAGAGCGGGGTTGCTAAGCAAAGTTGAATAAGTGATCAGTAGCGAGAGACAATGAGTACGAGGCAGAAAGGCAGAGACTACTGTGAGACCAGCACAGAAGTAAAGAGAGCGAGAGCAGCAGTCAGTCCAAGCTACGCAGAGCCCAGTAGAGGTAGAGCAAAGCCCAGGGAGACTGCGTCATCCACACAAAGGGCAGAGGGAGTGATGCAGAGGATCGTAGAGAATGCGCAGTGCCTCAGACGGCTAACACAAAGGGTCTTGGGGCTGATGCAGGTCAGCAGGAGGTAGAGGCCAGAGGCCAGAAGGGCTAGTGCTAAGCTTCAGTTATGCTGAAGAGGATTTTGTGGGACAAGTTTTTTGAATACCTGTTTCGAATATAGAGTTATTGCTACCATGTATTTTTCTTTGTCGGGTGAGCCAGATTAGGCACCTTCTTGTACTCAAATAGACTGCATAATAATACAACCCTCTGAATAGCTGCACTGGTTTTCCCGCATTGAGTTTTTTCGGGGACATTTGTCCAAAAACAACGGTGTCACTTGTGTGTTTGTTTTCTTTCAGTTGATGATCTGTAGATGTTGTGACCGTATTGTGTTTATTTCAGTATTTAAATATATTAAATAACTTGTTCGAATTTAAACAAGTTAAACCAACAGAATACAGATTAATTGTCTAACGGATAGACTTAGAAAATTCAACATGGTATCAGAGCCAGGTTGCAGATCACAGGAGAACTAAAGGCATTAACAGCACAGAGCATTTGCAACAGAATCAACTATCTCGAGTGACAGTAGTTGATCCTTGTAGAAGGCGACAAAGGAAGGAGTGATGCAGAGGGACTGTGTCATTAGGCTGGGCCAGTGGAGGCCGGCGCAGAGGCTGAGAGAGGTAGAATTAGGCTCACGCAGAGGCCAAGAGGGCTAATGCAGTTGGCTGAGGGAGTTGATTTGCCAGTGCCAAGATTGCGCAGAGCCAAGTGGCTCAATCCTTAAGCTGCTGGGGCATAAGAGGTTATGGGTAGTTTGCGAGAGTGAAGCTGGTGGGGTACTGTGGTCAGAACAATACTTAATAGGGCAAAACCAAGGTAGAGGGAGTTGTTGCCGAGGCAGATTTCTAGCCAAGGAATTCAGATCAGTGTTGCAGTTGCACAAACGATCGGAGAGGGGCAACTTGATGTTGGCAGAAGGATTTCTAGGAGGGAAATTAGGACTTAGAGGGAGTCCAGAAGAGAACTTCCAGACGAGAAGTAGAGAGACTCAACAGGAGTCGAATAGAGGACTTCTAGGAAGGAAGTAGAAAGACTCAGAGGAGTCGACAGAAGAGCAGCGAGATGATCGTGAATGGGCTGAAAGATCAGGACAAGCTGGACGGAGCATCCAACTTTGTGGTCTGGAGAGCTAGGATCTTGTCCATTATAGATAGACATCGCATCAAGGGCTTTGCCTTGAGAGTGATGGCTATCCCAGTTAACTTGGTAGCTAATAAAAGGTACGAGGAGGTAATGGCTAAGGCAAAGTGCATCATCCTTGATGGGGTCAAGGATCATGTGGTACCACATATTGTCGAGAAGGAAACAACAAAGGGGATGTGGGACACTTCGAAGACATTGTACTAGCATACTTCTGTGCAGAGGAAGATGCTCTTGGAAAATTAGTTAAAGGTCATACCAGATGCAAAAGGGAGAGCAGATGGATGTCTTCCTCCGTGATCAGCTAACTTCCATAGGTGCCATGCCGGATCAGGAGTTGATGGTAAGGACTGCACTGAGCATAGTCTCCGAGGGTTGGGAGACATTTGTCTAGAGCATACTGGGCAGGACGAGTCTTCCGAATTAGGAAGAACTGTGGGCAGCTCTTCGTCAAGAAGAGATCAGATCACTGACCAAGGCGGGGAGTAGCGGCAAAGGGGTCAGGATCAAGAAGGAAGAGGAAGAGGATGCGACTCTAGCATCTGCGGGAGAGTGGGAGAAGAGGAAGAAGGACCTCTCCAAGGTCAAGTGCTTCCATTGTGGGGAACTGGGTCACTATGCAAACCAGTGTCTAAGGAAGAAGAGTAAGCGAGAGGCTTCTGACTCGAAGGTAGCACATCGAGGGCGGAGAAAGAAGTTGAGGAGGATGAAGATTGTGCCACGAGTGCTCATGTGCCACTTGAGAAGAAGTGGGGAGACATCGAGCTGTAGTCAGGAGGACTACAGGCGATGAGGGGCAGGATCCTTGAGGTACCCAACCTCTTGGATTATACCTTGCTACGGGAGCCCCATAGAGGAGTAGCAGGACTGGCGGATGTCGGTAGAAACAGATGCGGATGAAGTGACAAAGAGTGCTATAATGTAGGAGTACCGGGGCAGTGCGAGGCTAACAAGCTGCAACAATGCGAGAAGCACAAGAGTGTTGCAACGGTGCAGGATGGCACAAAGACGTGTGCAACGGTGTGAGATGCAAGGAGTTGTTGCAGCAACGCAGAGGTCAGTAGAGGGAGAACTTGTTAGAGGCAAAGAGAGCTTTAACATCGGGAGTGTATCTACCCTGACATGGATGTTAGAAGATTGGGTGGATCAGTTACTTACTTCTCAGTAACTGAGTTGCAGTGTAGTAGCAGTCTGTAGTAACACGATGCAACATGATGAGAGGGGATGTAGTGCAGATGCAGTGTTGGGAGGATGGACCAACAACAACACAGATGCAGAGGGAGTTGCTGTGTGGATGAGCAGTGGCAGTCGTAGGGCCATAGGCAACAATACAAGATGTAACAGTACAGAGGATGTTGGGTGGGGAGGCCTAGCATCAGCACAGGGACCGATGCCGGATAATCAATGTGATACTTAGTGAGGAGTATTATTAGAGCACAGTTTTCGCTAAGAGGGAGTGTTGATTTAGGGTAGCATTGGAGGTGCCTAGCCATGAAAATAGGTGGAGAGGCTAAAGCACATGGGATCTCCAAGACCCAGAAATGGTTTGGACAGATTGTACCCTGTCTAGGAGATATTAAAATAATTAATTTTTTTAATGGAGTTCCTAAGTCTAAACTTAGGAAAAATAAAATATTAATGAGTATTAATATAAAACCGGGTTAGAAGGTTCCAAAAGTCATGGATCAAGCCAAATCTAATCTTAGCCGTTGATCAGAGATTTAATATCGAACGTTGAAGGACCAACGAGAAAAGTATAGGAAGAGGCTTGAGGGTTAGTTGGAGAACACACCACAGCGATCAATCATTCATTTTGCTAGAGCAAGGTTGCTAAGCAAAGTTGAATCAGTGATCAACAATGAGGGCAATGAGTACGAGGCAGAGACAATACTAGGAGACCAACACGGAAGCAGAGAGAGCGAGAGCAACAGTCAGTCCAAGCTACACAGAGCCCAACAGAGGCAACATAAAGCCCAAAGAGACTGTGTCATCCATGCAGAGGGCAGAGGGAGTGACACAAAGGCTCCCAGAGGCCGTGTAATGCCTTAGAAGGTTGACGTAGAGGGTCCTGGGATTGACGCAAGAGGCTGATGCAGAGGCTAGAAGGGCTAGCACTGAGCTTTAGTTGTGCCAGAGAGGGTTTCGTGGGACAGGTTTTCTGAATACCTGTTTCCGGATATATAAGTATTGCTGTCGTGTATTTTTCTCTGTCGGGTGAGCTGGATTAGGCACCCTGTTGTACTTATATAGACTGCATAATAATATAACCCTCTGAATAGCTGCATCGGTTTTCCCTCATTGGGTTTTTCCGGGAACATTTGTCCAAAAATAATAGTGTCACTTGTGTGCTTGTTTTCTTTCAGTTGATGATCTGTAGATGTTATCATTGTATTGTGTTTATTTCGGTATTTAAATGGATTAAATAATTTGTTCGAATTTAAACAAGTAGAAGAAATAAACCAGCAAAATACAAATTAATTTTCTAACGGATAGACTTAGAAAATTCAATAGTATTTATTGCAATATGATAGATTCCAACTATTGTGGCATCAAGGATGAATTGTAGATTTTATAACCAACCGCTCACTACAAGTTGACTATTAGTATTTTTTGTTTTAAATATCGTGTGATGCATTTCTTTGAGAAACCCACTAGGTACTTCCCCTCATTCTGAGAATGACACTTATGGTAAACCAGATTCATCAAGGCTCAAGGCTAGGGCAACAATCAACAATTGGTTCATGAAAAGAGCAAACATATCAAAAGTGGGATTTGTATCTGTGTAGGGGAGGATAACAACTTTCCTCTTAGCCCTTACACTGCCCCTAATTGAAAAGTTGACTATCAATATGCCTAAAAATGATTTTTTACTGCCACTCCTCTATTTAATAAGTTGTCTTATTCATTACATTTAATTCTAGTATCAAGTTAGAAATGCACATTGATTATGAAAAAAATTGAAATGGATAAATTCAATAACAATGTGCAATAATTTAAGAAAATGATAGTAAGCGAAATAAACAAGGTCAGGAGATATTGCTAATAAGGGGTTTAAAGATGAAAGAATTGAGATTCAAAAGAATGAACCCATAATAGTGAAGAGCAACATGGAGGGTAAACTAATGTAATATAATAAAATATTTAAAGAGGACATTATTGTTGCCCCTAATGCCAAACAAAGTAAAAAATTAAAATGAAAAAATCTAAGGTGCACAAGTCCCCTTTATTCATGGAATTCTACCCCAAGGCTTTAAAGGTGGTGGCTTTGTCATGTAAAATGAACCACCATATAAACTAGAAAATTGCCAAAATGACACTCAGAGAGAATGTTGTCTTGAGGTAGAGGTGATTGCTTACTAGCTCACCGTCCAAGCTTATTCTTCATTATGATAGAGTCTAGTAGCTTGTCTATTGCTGACCATCTCATATTCAGAGCTTATTCTTTACGAGGATAGAGTATAGTAGCTTTTATATCTACATCAATGTTGAATTTCCTTCTCCCTTGTGACAATGTAACGATTTCAAAGGGTGCCATAATGTTTGCTTCTTTCTAGTTCTTTTATACTATGACTAGCCAATGATTAGCCATTCAGAATGGTAGTTATGAAGAGAGATTCTTCAAAGTGTATTATTGGGACAAACTTTGCTCTGGGTGATATGTGACTTTTTAAAATCATATTTTCTTCTATTTGGCCACTTGTGAAAGAACTGATCCTCCAAGCATTATCTTAGAAGAGCTACCCTCTAGGGCTGAATGCCAAACACCTCAAGATGTCTAGTTGTCGCACCATTAAAGAAGATAACAAGTCTTGTCATCCATTGTTTATGTCATTTAGCTAGATGTTCTAAGCTTGCATGGTTTCGTGATGGAGTTCAAAGCCTTTGGTGGAGTCTCCCACGTAAACAAGCCTCATTCTACCAACCTATTTTTTCTCTACCTTCAAAATTAGTCTTCATTATTTTCTTTAAAAAAGCTTGCTACAATACATTTTCTTATAAAGGATATTGTGGTTGAAGAGGCTTTGATAGAGGTTTTGTCTTTGTTGAATATTTTATCATTCATAGTGATTAAAACCTTTCAAAGACAAACCTTGGAAGTATGTATTATAGCTTATTAGACAACATAGGCTTCTTGCGAAGGGAGCACAATGTTATGAACTATTTGGTTGCATAACTGGTAAAACTAAAAAATATTCAATGTGAATATGATATAATATAAACGTTGATAAAGGCTAAAATGTATGATACTATTTGATTGATGATTTTACAAGAGCTCTTGTGGTGTTATAAATACTCATTGATCGGTCATGGTGTCAATGGATTATGACACTAAAATGATTAATTATTATTATTACTACAGAATATAATGAATTAGTATTATATAATGTTGATTTATATTTTGCACATCATCTTGAAGGATGCCTTATTCTAAAAACATGGCTGATTGAAAGGTATGTCTTCATTCTTTTTTGTATTGCTTCTTATGATGTGTTATTTTAGCAAATCAGATGGTAAGACCTTCAAAGTTTTGAACAATATTATCAAATTAAAAATGGGGTAATCCACCCTAAAGTGATTTTCTTTTATACTCTATTTTGAGATGCTTTATTAGGGTTTCATCCACTATGATTCTCAAGTTGTCATTGGGAATAATTCAAATTGGAATCATAATATTTTAGAAGGTATATCGAGTTTTCTTTAATCTAATATTATTCCTTGTAATGACATTTGTAATTTAGGGACAATTAGGTTCATAGTTGAGCTTCCTTTTGATATATGGATTGGTGAATTGTGCTTTAGTGTTCACTAGTTTTCTTGGTGAGTGGTGATAGAGAAAATGTCGAAGTAGTGATAAAATGGATTTGTAAATGTGACAAAGTTTATAGACATCACCTTGTCAATCTATGCTATTGTTTTTTTTATTATTTGGTTCTCTTTTTGGTTATGATAGATAATTTTTCATTTCTAACTAGATTTTTCCACTTTGATTGACTCAATAGGGGTTTTCATATATACAATTTTTATATTAACTTCTAGAAAATATGGTTGGTTCCAAAGGGAAATTGAACATTTATTTGTCAATTTGTGTTATTTATTTTTATTTTTATTTTTATTATGATAGATAGATTTTCATTCATAATCAGGTTTTCCCACTTCAATTGATTTTGAGTTTTTCTATCTATAAATTTTACATCGACTTCTAAAAAATATGGTTGAGTCCACTAGGGGAGTTGATGTCTACCTGTCAGACATTAGAATACATGTCTCTTCCCTTTATGTTTTTTAATCTTCATTAAGTACAATTTCACTCAATTTTTAGACACGGTATCCCTATCTATTGGAAATATTATTGTCATCGTCCACTGTCAAAGACCAGGGGAGACTACAGATGTCCAAGATAAAGATTGTGAGATAGAATCACAATATTTTAAATGATTGCAAGATTATTGGAAATATTGTTTTTTGGATTTTGGATGCCTAATGTTTGATACCCTACTTTGAAGGCCATTCTACTCTAAATACTTTAGCTCAAATGGGATCATAGGATATGTAGTTGAAAAACGTGTTTTGAGACGCTTCCAAATGTTCATAACACCCTCTAATTCCATATGAATGAGAAGATAAGAATGATTATGTTAGGTCGGTCCAACTAGAAAGTACACATCGACTCAACCAATTTTTAACAAGTTGACCCCATAAGCGAACATAGAAACACTATAAATAAATAATAATTGAACGCTTTTGAAGTGTATCCAAGCAAGGTCACATACAAGCGTGCAAAATAAATTTGAAGTGTGCTATGAAGTACTAAGGTCTACACTATTGTGAAGTGTTGTTTTGGGGTTGTGATGTTGTGAAGTGCACTGGTCTGGGATTATATTTTGGAAAATGATACTATGAGGTTAACTAGGGCATGAAGGCTAAATCTAACTAGGGTTTGAAGTTTTGTCTCGGGTATGAAGCAAGGAGAGACATTGGAGCATGAAAGTCAAGAGTGTGGTGATCCTTGTGAAATCTTTGATGTAGCATGCAGGGGAAGTCAAAAGTACTCTTTGTATGAAGACCTTAGGTTGGTGCTTATATTGGTCTTGCTAAGTTGGTGCTTTAGCCAGGGGGATTGGTGTCTCAAGTAGGTTGGTGCCTACACAATATTTTGTTGAGTTGGGGCTATGCTAAGGAGGTTGGTGTCTCTAGTAGGTTGGTGCTTGCAAGCTTTGTAACAATAAGTTCATGCCTATAGACATTTATAAAGATAAGTTTTTATGGTTTTCTCTCATAAGGGTTTCCGTGTTAAACTTGTGCACTATGATTTGAGTTTACATGCATTTAATGTTTTGAAGGTAATGAATCATTAATGAATGGTTAATGAATGCTTATTTACAATAATAATAATGAAGGACTTTATATTGATTCACCCTCCCTCTTAGTATAAACAAAAATTCAACAATTGGTATCACAGCAGGTTCTTTTGAAAACAATCTAAATGTTGCAAGGTAGATTTTGAGAGCACACATGGCCAACCAAGAAGGTCTATTCACAAACACCCATTGTTCTATGGAATAAGTTATGCATTACGTAGTATAAGGATGTAAACTTATCTAATAGGTCTTAGGTTTAATATTTGGAAATCAGTTGTGACTAGTTATATAACCCCCAAACTCCAACAAATAGAACTGAGAAGAAGGCTAGTGAGAATAATGTAATAAGCCATAAATGCTATCTTATGTGGTTTATTAGAATTAGAATTTGTCAAGGTGATGCATTGTGAATTGGAAAAAGAATTTTGGGACAAACTTCGAAACATTTATGGGAGCGATGACAAGGTGAAGAAGACAAAACTCCAAACTCACACTAGATATTCAAGATTTTGAAAATGAAGAAAATGAAAATGTTGCAGCCTATTTCTTCCATGTGGATGAATTGTGAACACCATTAGAGGACTTGGTGCAAAGGTTGAACAATCAATGTTTGTGGAAAAGGTGGTAAGGTCACTCCCCTTAAGATTTGATGCCAAGATCTTTGCCACTAAAGAAATGAAGGATATCGAGAAACTGATGATGAATGAGCTACATGGGATTCTCACTACATATGAAATGAGGACAAAAAAATAAAACCCAACTTTCAAAGCATTAAAGAAGACAAAATGACACGTCTTGTGATTGTTCCAACCATGAATCTAATACACAAGAAGCACTTGTGAGAAATCTAAAAAGAGGATATTGCAAAGGTAACCTACCTTTCAAATGTTTTAATTGTGGTAGATTAAGAAATTTTGCTACTAACTATCCATATGGAAAAAGGTAAGATGATGATAATGAAGAAGAACATAAAAATAAAAGAAAACCTTATACACACAAAAAAGGAAAATACACTAAGAAGAGTTTTTTTACTCGAGAGAGGACAATATCTTGTCTGAAGAAAGTGATGGATATATTTCCGAGGTTGACAAAGAATTCCTTTTCATAACCATCAGATAAAGAAAATGGAAACAACTAGAAAGAAAAATCAGATTTAGAAGAAGACATTGATGGGGAAGTGAATTTTGAAGCAAAACTCATTAGTGCGTTAGATTAAATAAACAAATTCAAGGGAAGAATGAAAAATAGGAGTAATTGTAGAAATATGAAAAGAATGTTCATGTGTCGAAATCACAATTTTTGTTAGACCAGAACCCACAGACATTAGTCTATGCTACAATTGCCATAGTTAAGATCCACAAGAGGCGGTTAGTCCATGTCGCAAAACACACATGGAGCGCTGAACCCAATGTCCAACAATTCCCCCCTCCCCCCTTCAACATGCACTGGGTGAGTTTCGAACTTGAGACTTGTCGCATTAATACCACTTAACAAGATTCGTCTCTGAGCTCAGTACTTTTCCCAATTCTCAATTTGAAACAATAATGCTATATTAAACCATATAGTAAGCTAACCATTCTACAATTTGCCCAACATCTTCAGTTTCCAATTTGGATGCAAAATAACTATATAACCATACTATGATTTAATTCCTTTGATGGACCACCCACATTTATTAGTTATGTGACAAAGTAAACCTTTATAAAGCTAAAAGTGAAATGAAAACTTTGATCTTATAATCGGGCCCCACTATGCTTATATAAAATTTGCAATATGTAATGTGTCCAATATACCATCCCTTGTAAATTCACGACACAACAAATGTAAGCGAATGCCTCAAGATGGCATACTTATAAGCAATGACAATCATGAAGAAAGAAATTATTTTAATGTCCACGAGGCTAAAGATAGTCTATGGGACATATTGCTTCTTCATCTATTTGATGTATTCGGCCCTTTTTCTGTGAAGCTTCAAAATAAATTCTCCCAACTTCTCAACAAACCCCTCGCTAAATAGATTATCCCAAGAGCTAGCTGGCAACATATTTGCATAACTTTCTCTGTTGTCTTTGAATGCCTCACATTCTAAAATGAAATGTTTCTTTGTTTCCACTTTTTTGGAAGAACAAAAAATGCATACTCTTTCCTCCCACACTTCCTTTGGCCTTTTCCAGCACCTTGTTTCACAATGTAGTTGATGAGAATTAGTCCTTAACTGAGTAATAAGAATTTTGGCTCTCCAAGAGATATTGGCCTCTATGTATGCTTTTGGTTGATGACTATGAGAGGGATTAAACACTTCAATATAGTAATTTTTTTTTCTTCCTAGCTCGTTATGCTGAATAATCCCTCGTTGTTTCTTATCTATCCTTCACTATTTACAACCAAATGAAAAGGATTCAATGAAAAAGTTTTTCACTCGGACTCTCGACTTATATGACAATATTTCATAGGGCCGTAGATATTACAGAGCCTAATTAAAGATAATCGTTGAATTATTGTTGTTCTCTTGAGAAAGAATAATTGAGACTTTTAAATAACTGGCCCTTTAAATGGTGATTCTTTGATTCAAAAGCAAATGCCCTAGAGTGTCGAAGTGTCAAGAATGAGGCCGCAAGTCCTTAGGGTTTGTTGTAGTATTTTCTATCTTCGTTCACACAAGTGCTTCAGAAGATATAGAAGCCTCCTAGAGATAACCTCTGGGTTCATAGGAGACCAGTGCCTAGGGCATCTGAGAGGAGTGCTTTTGAAGATTGTCTAAAGGCATTCTCCTGCACTCCATATGTCACATAATTGGAAAATGGATAATTCAGGGCTTGGTTCAATAGCCCTTCGCCAAGTTAAACTCAAGCGAACAAATATATCTAAATACTCAAGGGGTAAATATGGCTAATCTCAAAGAGAAATGTCTTGGTTCTGTTTGCTGACACACAATAATAGGCAACTTAACATTGTTGTTGTAGTATAGATGAACAAGAGGAAGGAAATGAGGGGAATTTATGGAGAGGGTTGGATAGAACAAAAAATCCTAAGCAACAATATCCAGCAGAAATATGGAAGAGTGAGGAGGTGAAATTGCAGAAAACATGGAGCACTAATTAAGGTCTCAAGCTCTATGCCTCATGAATACATTTGTCACCAAGCAGAAATACGTAAATCTTTTGCTCATATAGGTACTGTAGGCTATCAAATAACATAAGTAAATCTGTAATTAACATATGTACAATTACTATTTAGCAGCAACCATACAACCATAGTGAGAGTGAAACCAACAACTTCATTACACAATTTCAGAAGAGAAAAACATACATGAAGTGATATACAAAGGGCAAAACATACTACACATTGCTCAGATTGGAATAAAAAAAACATTGTCATTAACCTTTGAAGATGGAGTCCAAATCCCCAGTCCATTACATTTAGCAATTGTATCGCTCAAGCCCCTTATGAACAAGAAAATTGAACCAATGTGGAACCACAAAATTTGAGCCTCTTGGATGTGGAATTCGGGAACCTTTCTTAAGTGTTTCTTCCCTCTATTTTATAAGGAGAGGGGAGCTTTGAACAATGGTTACAAAAATATCTTAGCCGAGCTCCAGCTATCTAATCGACTAGCTGTCTCAGTGTGCGATGGTTCCACTGCCCAAAATCATTACAAATGATTTGAATCCTTTCTTTAAAATGAAGAAATTATAGAATAAAAGAAATAAGGAAAACTGAATGATGGTTGAGGAAAATATCTCCTTGCCATTCCTGTGATGGCCTTTGTTTAGGCCACGTCTCTACCATAATGCAAAATTAGAGATTGACCTGCAAGTCCTTCATTGTCTGACTGCATGGAGCTCCATGCTGAGAAATTAATTCTCAGGTGACCAGCATACTACTTCATGGGTCCTATACCTCCTTTTAACTTGCTGAAGACATGCATGCGAAGCAGTCGAATTCATTTTTGCTGCCAATGTTGTCCTTGCTTTCTTATTACATAGTCTTCTACATGATTAGCCCTTTTCGATTATCAGCTCCTCTGTGCCTTCATTCAATATTGCAGCTATTGATCCATCCATCTCATAACTCTTTGTATTACACTATTGAAGCCCAATATGTCCTGTATTATTACCATAGTGCAATATCATAGTTTTTCCTTATTGAAACTTTATTCTTAAAAGACATTACGAAAACAATGAGTTCCGATGTCCTTGGCCCCTTTTGTTTTCCTCCATGGGATTGGGTGCGTTGATTAGAGGCTTGACCTTAAGATGCTATGGCATTTTGTTCCTACTCGGGGGTCGTTTTTCCTTTATTGAGAGCTTAGCGCCCTTGGTTCTGTAATTTCTTCTCAACCATGTGCCAACCCTAATATTGGAGCTCCCTTAACAGAAATTTCCAATTGCAAACTGTTATAAAACGCTGACATCCTCAACCTCCGATATGACGTCATCACTCCACGTGGCATTTCCCGAGTGGTGACACGTGACACCCATATTTTCTCCCTTAGGCCCCTCAAAACGCCAAAACTTCCTACCACGTGTCTTTACCGGAGCCAATTATACGTTGCCATGTGTCCCACCAGCGGAGAGAGAAAAGGGCTCTTCCACCTTTGTTTTTGCGATGAAATCCTTTGTGAATCCTTATCGGTGCTCCTCAACGGGTTTTAAAGCTATCAAAACTTTATGAATATCACAACTTTTAAAAGGTTTACACTTTCAGAAGCTCTGATTGTCAATGTTCTGGTGTTGCGATATTGCGATGCGTTGATTTGCTCCAAGCTCAGATACTGCCTACTTTGATGTTTTGGACCTTAGATATGCAGGACCTCCGATATGCCAACACCTCCAATATGTGATCGTCGATATGCTTGATGCTCTGATGTTGTGATCACCGATATCTCTAGACCTCAGATATGCCATCCCTGATATTCTTTTCTTCCTGAGGCTTTAATCCTTGAAACTTCAACAAACCATATATTTTGATCCAGGAGTCCATTTTTGGACTTCCACATATCGTTGGAAAACTTGTTTGGAGCACTTTCCAATGGAGTGGGTTTGATTTATGCGTTGAGTCCTTCTGCTGCTTGGAAAATGATTGCAAACTTATTTTCTCATTTACTCTTTGGACAATTGGAAACACATTTTGCAGTAAGTGACAACAAGATTGATCCGCAGAAGCAAACTACAAGATTCACAAGTCTAAATAGTTTTTCACAAGCCTTAATGAGGGGTCGAGAACACATACATATTTGCAAAGAGATCCTGTCACAAATTTCCCAACGACACCCTCAAAAAAATCCAAAAACCCTTTTCTTCAGATATTCAATGTCTCAATAAGGGCCGAATTTCAGAGCAAGATTTCACAAGGTTATTTTGTTAAATTGCATACTTGGAAGGGTAGGATAAGTGTCCTTTTATAGACATATCCTTGGGTAGGATGGGCTTCTTAGGAGATAATCAAATACACATTCCGAGGAGGAATGAAAAATTTAACTTTTACATGTCTTACAGATCAAGCAAAGAGGTCGTCTACCTTTGGGGGTTAGGGTTTGGTGTATTTTAATGCAAAATCCCTTTATAGATGCCAAAATAATATTTAATAATCCTCAAGAAACATTTATTCACACCTTAGATTGAAAACCCCTCGTCCTTGAAATAAAATATGGGTTGGGCAATGGTGAGGTACCATGTCACCACGCTGTGGAGTCTTTGCCCAGAAATTGGGTCTTCAACTTCAAACAGGAATATCTCTCAAACTAGGAGGTTGTTTATGGCATGCCACATACCACCAGAATCGACTCGACGAGGGGGATCCATTGAAGAGGGTCTATGGGACAATATCAATGATTGGATTCTTTAAAAACCCTTGACAAGTGCGAGGTATATCCTTAGTTTAGGGAACCCCAACTCTAGAACTAGGGTTTCTAGCCATCCTTAAGTGGAGTTTCCAACTTGATGTAATTTAGAAAAATATAATAGATTTCAAACACCAAGGTTGACATCAATGACAACACCATCCAACAATCTCCCCCTTTGTCATTGATGACAACATGTACTCCTACGAATATAACTCCCCCCAGACTTCATGCTTTGATCTCCTTCTCATGATTTCTCTACCCCTTTGACATTAATGGAAAAGGGTAACTCCCCTTGACTATTTGCCTACTTCTTGAGAAACTGTAATTTGCTTGTGCTCCCCCTAACGAGAAGCCTTCCTCTGTCTTCCTGCAAAGTACCTGTAAGTATTCAAAATGTTTTCCTCAATACTTGCTGCAATGGCCTGTCTCCCCCTGCCATGCTATGCTTCATATAGATTGCCATTGCTGAATTTATGCCTTGCCACGACCTTCTGCAATTTTGTACTACCAACCTCCTATTCATCAAGCTCTCAATGTTTCTGACTCTTGTAAGTTCTTCTAATGATCGATCATTGTGGACCTATTTTCCTTTGAATGTTCTTCTCCTTTTGAACTTGTTATAATCTCATAACTTGACACATCTGACTTGAAGCTGCTATTCTACCCATAATCTTGCATATATATCAAATATTAATGTGCAAATACTATTGCATAGACTCCCCCTCTTCAATACTCAAGGAATCAACAAGTTGGCTTCTTGAAAATAGTGTATCACCTAACTCTCGAGCTGGGTCTTCCTGAACCTTGTCATCATCTAATGTACCTGTTGATTCATCATGGCTTTTTGCCCTTCCAAATCTTAAAAGCATGATTGTCGAGACTTTCTTATTTGCTTGATCTTCTTGTACTTGTTTTCTTCTTTAGGACTTCTTGTACTTGATGTTATGTTTGTCATTCATGGTTGATTCCAACTTGTACCTACAATCTCGAGCTATGTGCCCATAGTTACGAAATTTGTAGCATTCAATGTTGGGGTTATCATTCATGAAAGATTCCTTGTATTTGCAACCGCAAACTATATGGCCATAGTTATGGAATTTGAAACGTTCAATGTTTGGCCTAAGTGATGGAGCAACTGACATGTACTTTATGCTGACAAAATCATCCTGAAACTTGCCTCATGATCCTGCAAACCTGCTTTTAAGGTTTTGATAATGCCCTTAATAATTGTACCCACCATAAGCTTTACAATTCTTAGCCATATGTCTAAAGTTAGTACATGAAAAATAATAACCATTAATTAAATTAGTGTACCTAGATAGATTATCTTGTCTGGATGATCTTCTTGATGATCCTTGTCCTTCATTTTAATTTGTTCTTTGGTTGTTGATGAGCTTATCCAATGCTCTAGCATTAGGGGAATTTTGAGGTCTAAAATGGGTCTCCTAAGGAAATTATAAAATAATAGTGGAAATAATAAAATAAAATTAGATTACATCATCAAATTTTCGAGAGAAAAAATAAAAAATAAAAAAAAAACTATTTTTTCAACTTATCTTCCTATGGGTTTATTCAAATTTTGAGTAGCAACACTCGTTGGATGCAGAATTTGATTCCTCATCCAAGGAGTACCCATGTTTCATACTTTCGATGAACCTTGCTACATGAAAAATGTGATTGCAATCACGTTTTTTTATATATTTATCATTTTTTGTGTAGCACTATCCATCAAAAGTATGCAACATGGGTACTCCTTGGATGATGAATCAAATTTTGCATCCAATGAGTACTCCCACTTGAAATTTGAGTAAAAACTTAGGGAGATCAGCTAAAAATAAGAATTGAAAAAGTAGTTTTATTATTTTATTATTTTTTAAACTTTTTACTTTTTAACTCCAAAAAAGGTGAATCATCCCCATGGTAGACATCATCATCTTGAATCCTATTGATTCTTATAAAGTTTATTTTGTTTGGACATTTTTCTTAGGAGACCCATTTTAAACCTCAAAATTCCCCTAATGAGTTGCTTGCAAAATTCTATTGGATATTTTCTTTTCATGCTTTTGTCTGTAGGTGGACTACCTCTGCTTCTAAATCCTCTCTCTCTTTGTTATTTTCTTCAAGTTCTCTTTTGAGAAACTCTTCAAGTTTTTTGGCTCCTTCTAATTGTACTTTAAAGCTAATAATGACTTCATTTAATTCTTCATTCTTCATATTGAGGCTTTTGTCATGATCTTTTTCTATCTTCAATTCAACTTCAAGGGATTTGACATTTTCCTTTTCAACCTTAAGATCCTTTATAACTCTGTCTATCTCGTTTTGAGATTGAATTTCATCCATCTCTTCTTCTTCTTCAAGTGCTTTCTTCATGTTGTCCTTAGCCATGAATAATACTCTTCTCGTGTTGTCTTCTTCATCACGGTTGCTTTATTCATTAGATGAGAAGTTGTCTTCTTTAGAGATTTTTTTTTTCTCAAAGCCTCCCCTTTTACCTTGGTTATTGAATCTTCTTTGACCCTTGCCAAGGTGCTTCATCTTTGTTACCCGAGTCATTATAAGGAAATTTAGTTGTAAAGTGACCAATCTCACCACCTGTTCCTCTTTTCATCTTTCTCGTAAAATTTGTAATTTCTTCATTTGAAATTCCTCTTCCTCGCAATAATCAAAGCTACGTCTTGATTCTTGTTTGCCTTTTCTGCCCTTCTTGGATGTTGTGAATGTTGCTTCTCGGTTGGATGGATCGTCTTCCTCTTCAATCCTCATTTCATAAGTTGTAAGAATCCCGTGTAGCTCATTAATGCTTAAGGTTGTTCAAGTCAGGTCTATCTTATAAGACATAAACTTTAGGATTAAATCTTGTTGGAAGAGATCTTAGCACCTTTCGTACATTAGTCTTTTTATCAACTGGTTTTCCCAGTCTTTCCAAGGCATTTGTTACTTCATCTATTCATTGAAAGAAAACTGCAATGTTCTCGTCTTCTTTCATTTTTAGTTGTTCAATTGAGCTCTGCTAATTTGAAGTTTTTATTATTTGACCTATGAGTCTCCTTCATATATGTTTTGAAGCTCATCCCAAAGTTCCTTAACTGTTTTACAACATAATACCTTAACATAGACAGATTGAGTGAGTCCACTGCTAATGGCATTTTTGGCTCCAACACCATATTCGACAAGTTTCCTACCCTTTTCATTTGTTGGAGGAGAGACTTTTGCATCATAGCCTTGTTCAACTGATTCTGAAATATCATGTGTAAGGTTGTATACATGCATCCTTCCATTCCATACTGCATAGTTTTTCCCATCAAACAAAGGAACTCCATTTTTGGTATACTTCATGATCGCCCTTTAGTGGTTAGACTTATTTTATAGGGACATGCTATGATACCGCTTGTTGGAATTATGATTTCCATTAGACCAAAACCCACAAACAATCGCCATAGTTAGGATCTACGAGAAACAATTAGTCCATGTCGCGAAACACACAGAGAGTGCTGAACCCAATGTCCAACATCATGATTTTGACAAAATAGAAAAAACAATTATCATCTTAAAGACTTAATTAGAAGAGACAAAAATGATAGAAGAAGCGGTGAGAAGCCCATTGAAAGAAAATGACAAAAAATGGGGATAGCTAGAAGCTGAAATCATTTATTTAAGAAAGAAACTAGAGAATGCAAACAAAGTAAACTAGAGAATGAGAATTGGAACCTCAAAATGAGAACTCTAACCAAAAAGCCCCAAAAAAACATGAAAAACAACCTGAAAACAATTTTTTTTGATGTTGCAACAACACATTTTTTTGGTAAATTTTCAATTTAAAAAAAAATGGCAGTGAAAGCCAATTTTTTGTACAAAAAACACCTGAAAATGAAAAGTGTTGATGCTGGAATAATCTCTTTTTCTTTTTCGGGGTAAATTTTCAACATTTTTTAGCAATGATGTTAAAGATAAAATATCATAACTATGAAAAATGTTAAAATTCCAATGATTTTCAGCCATTACATTAAAGCTAAAATATCACATCTTTGAAAACCCTGAAAAATTTCAGCAGTTTTCAGTGATGCTGTTAAAGATAAAATATCATGATTTCGGAAAACCTTAAAATTTTGACAATTTTTCAACCATGGAATTAAAACCAAAGATCATGACTACAAAAAACCTTAAGTTTTAACATATTTCAACCATGGTATTATGGAAAAATTATGACTAAAAAAATTATTTTAATGAACTCCTGAATGAAAGAGTCGTTATACCAAAAGTAATTTTTTTACATAAAATATCATGACTTCGGAAAACCTTAAAATTTTGACAGGTTTTCAACCATGGAATTAAAACCAAAGATCATGACTACAAAAAACCTTATATTTTGATATATTTCAACCATAGTATTATGGAAAAATTATATGACTAAAAAAATTATTTAAATGAACACCTGAATGAAAGAGTCACTATACCAAGGGTAATTTTTTTACATGCTAAAACTATAGCTATTTTAAAATCTTAGTTGAAAACAATTAGATACATTGCAACAAAAATTTAAAAATCAACCATCAAATTAACACGCAATGTAGGGAAAATCGACACATTGCAATGCAAATTTAAAAACCAACCATGAAATTGACACATTGTGGGAGTGGAGTTGATCTATTATAATGAAAACTTTAATATCAACTATCAAATTGACACATAATGAGATCAAATTACTAGTCGAGAATCGACACAGAACTTGCAAAAAAAAATAAACAAACACACACACACATATATATATATTAAAACATAAAAAAAAAAATCAAATAAAAAAAAAAATAATAATAATCAAACATAAAAAATGTTAAAAAGACAAAATTAACTTTAAAAAATGAAAAAATATAAAAAATAAATGAAAAATTAAGAAAATATTTCCAAAAACATAATTTAAGAAAAATATTTTAAAAATTAACAAAAAGAAATACAAAATTGGATATTAAAAGGAGTTGTCTTTAATGCGACTTTTTGAAGTTTCCGGTGGATTTTCTAG
This sequence comes from Pinus tabuliformis, assembly GCA_031772625.1. Taxonomy (NCBI): domain Eukaryota; kingdom Viridiplantae; phylum Streptophyta; class Pinopsida; order Pinales; family Pinaceae; genus Pinus; species Pinus tabuliformis. Next base: position 1,380,428,618 of record CM062819.1, on the reverse strand, counting down.
GCGGAATCCGGTGTAAAAAATTGAGGTGAAATCTTGATTTTAATTATTTAAATTGGTTTTTTTTACTGCATATATGTATTCAACAGCCTGAAAAAACCTGGGGCACTTCGATTGTGCAGATTTTACCCATCAAGCTTGTGATTTCAATGAATACATGACGGATTTTAGACAAATTAAATTGGAAAAATAAATCAGAAAAGTTTTCAAAAAATCACATTAAAGACAACTCATTAATAAAAACAAACAAACAAACAAAAACATTGAAAAAACATAAAAATAAATAAATAAAAAATTAAAATAAAATAAAAATTAAATTAAAAAATAAAATAAATTTAAAAATATAATTAAAATAAAAAATAAAAAAATATAATAAGAAATATCATAAAAAAGATTTAAAATAAAAAATTAGTGAAATAAATTATGATGATGATGATTGACGTCTATTAAGACCAATATGGTCGATTAGATCTTAAGAAAGAAGCAGTTAATTGTGATTATTTAAGAAAAATAATTAAATAAACAATTAAAATAATTAAAAATATATATATAAAAAAATTGAAATAAAATGCCAAGCCCTGTCCAACTGGCCGAGGTTCCATAGGCAGGGTGGGAGGAACTGCACAGAGCTTCGCCAGCCTTGGCCCGAGGCCCCTTCGCTGGTTGGGCGGGGCTTGGCCAATTTTCAAAACCGACCAAGCCCAGCCTAGTCGGTCGATTCTAAGAATCAGCCAATGAGTTTTTTTTAAGTGTTTTTTATTTGTATTTTTTATTTTATTTTATTTTTAAATGTTTTATATTTGTTTTTTTATTGTTTGTTTTTATTATTTGTCCACGGAGTCTTGGATAGATGATAATCGAGTGCTTTGTTAAGTAACTCCTTGGTGTGAAGCCACCAATTCAATTCCCCACTCTGATCAAGGTGATATATTGGACACGATGAAAATTCCTGTCAAGCTTACAAAAAATATATTTATTTATTTTTTAAATTAATTTTAATGTTTTTGGTTTAATATATATATATATATATATATTTTTAATGTTTTTTAATTGTATTTTTTTTTTTTTTTTTTAATTTTATGTTTTTTCTATTATTGTTACTTAAAATTTTATCTGAATAACTTTTTCAAGGAAAAAAAAAAAAATTAAATTCAAATTTCATCATTTTATTGGTATAAAATTGATAAAAATCCATAAAATATGCTATTTTTCCAACTTTTTTTTTCATTTGTTTCATACAGATCTTTTATTTAACATGTTGCTTTTAGCGAAAAATTTATGAAATATGTATTTTTTTAATTAAATCTATATGCAAAATGTGTATTTTTTGTCGAGTGTTTAAAATTATTATTTTTTAGTCACGATTATTTTGTGTATTGAAGCATTAATTTTTTTTTTTCTCGGTAAAGACTAAATCTATTAAGAAAAATATAGTACAAACAGGAAAAGCAAAAGACCGGCAGACCGGAAATGATGGATTCATCAACCTCGGTCCCGGAGGAAAGATACAAACTCAGAGCTACATCAAAAAATTTGAGAGCAAAGACTGACTAACAGGCTTTTACCCCAGAGGGTCAGTAACTACAACACAATGTTTTTTCCCTTTCTTTTTGTTGACTTTTGTCCAGCCATCATGGGGAGAATGAGCTAGAACAACTTGAAGACTGGAATTCTCTATCTTCGGGAACTCCTTCTCTGATTCAGAGGAGGAAGTCTCATGGGCGCGTTTCTGGGAGATTGCTGTGACATGGGTGTGCCCCATAGTGTCCGTGGGCGGAACCATCGGCTGAGGCGCCTGGTCTGGTTCTGAATCGCTTTCCTCATTCTCCATACTTGGGGAGCTAGAGCTCCCAGCTGGCGGCGGTGGACAGGGAGCCCAACGCTTGGGCTTGGATTTTGCGAAGATGCCCTTTTTCGTTCTTGCTGTCAGCGATGGGCAGGAGTTATGCAGGTGCCCTGTTAGGTGACAATGGCGGCATCGGAAGGCAGTGTTTTCGTAATCTAGAAACTGGGTCCAGACAAAGTCATTGATCTTGAGATTGATATACTCTGGCAATCCCTTGCTTAAGTCAAGCTCCACACATACTCTAGCATATGTATAGAGACCTTGCCGTTCCCTCTTGTAATCTCCCATTAAAAAGCAACCCAAGGTATTGCCTATTTGCCTGTATACTTCTGTGCGCCACAGGTGTATTGGGAGATTTGGAAGTCTGATCCATACAGGGGCTTTAGTGATGACTGCTGAAGCTGGGTCAAAGTCTGGAAACCATGGAGTTAAGAAGAGGCCTGCTGAACCCATGAACCAAGGGCCTTCTTCTAAGGCGTTTTCGTAGTGCTCGAGGTTATCGAACAGCACTATAAAATATCCCTTTGCACAGAAATAAACCTTGCAACGGTCAGTCCAGTTGTCCTTGATCCAGTCATAAAGATCCTTTGAGCGTGGCCAGAGCCCATTGAATCTGCAGATGATGGCCCTTTCAGCAAATTTTTGGGTGTCGTCTGCAAGATCAGAGTAGGAGATCTCAACAGAGGGAACTTCCTCCAATTTATCAACCAAAAAAGGCTTGGGTTTGGGAGGTTCCGGGGTTGCGGGTATCTCAGAGCGGACTGCAGCTTTGTAGGAGTTTGGAGGAGCAGAAGAGGATTGCCCTGCAGCTCCACCTCTCAAGCGAAAGGAAAACACTAAAGAACTGTTGCTTTTTATGCTGTAAAAAGAGAGAGGAAGAGGATCTTCGAGCTGTTTACCTTGGAAAATAAGTCTCTGAAGGGCTGAGGGGATCCCAAGTCTGAGCTCCAGATTTGCTTTGAGGTTCTGCACCAGATCTGTAGGGTTTACCCATTGCAGAATGGTTTTGCCAGAGATCTGTGCTATTTGAATCTGAAAGGGGGCAGAGGAATTTTCAAAAGATTTCTGGAGCAGCACGGGGCCAGAGTCTTTTGAGTCTTCCATCTCTTGACGCAAAGGAGGCCGCAGGTGAGAAGAAATCTTCTGCCTGAGGTATTTTTTGCTCCAACGCGGATCTGCTGCAAAGGGATCTGTGAATCCTCTGTTAAAACGCTGCGTCAGGGTGAAAAAAGCCCAGATCTGCGCAGCCGAGAGCAGAGAAATCTCTAAACATCGAGGATCCAGGTCCATATTCCCCCCCCAAACTTGATCTTCGACCCTGTCATTTGAAATCAACCCTAGCTCGTCAGATCGGATCCTCGTCTTACCAAAATGGGGCATGGAAACCATGCGCCTCTGTTTTCCATAGACGCAAACGGATCTGCCAGGCCTGTGCAATGCGATCGCGGAGGGGAGCGCATCAAGACAAGACTGGGTGAGGATCGGTTGATTTAGAGTGAAAACCTCTGGATGAAAGGCTAGTGCCGCCCTGAGGTAATCGACCTGCGCCCAGAAGAAAGGGTAACACGCCGGACTCTTTTTGCTGTAGTTTGAATCATTTAAATCCTTCCCATCAGAGAATCCGACCCAGGGCGAGAGGGAAGCTTCAAGCGTTGAGTATCCAGCGTACAGGCTTCTGGCCGTTCGAGAGCAGAGCAAACCTTCAGGGGCCGCGGCGGCGCAGTCTTCTGAAACCCTAATACCGTGAAACGCCTCCATCGCTCGTCCTCGTTTGAAATCCTTATTGTATTGAAGCATTAATTAATGATATATAAATATATAAAAAAATTTAACCTCAAAATATTAATTTTATTATTATTTTTAAACTTTGCAAAAAAAAAATCATTATAAAAAAATATTGTAAAGAAAAACAAAAAACACAAGTTCGGAAAACCCTTAAAAACAAATATCTTTGGACGAGAAACAAGAGGACAAATAAGACAACTTGAAAAATGGTTAAATAATCAACATTAAAAAAAATTTGTGCATACTTAGGACATAGAAAAATTTAAAGTGTCAAAAATATGCCTGAAAAAAAGGTTGATGCTTTTGAAAGCCGACATGATCCCGCATAAAAATCACTAACATTTTAAAAAAAATATACAAACTCAATTATATATAAAAAAATTAAATTGTAAAAAATAAGCTAAAAAAAGGGGGTTTGATGCTACATCAACACTTTTCAAATTGACATGAAAATTACTAACATTAAGAAAAATGTGCAAAGTTAATACATAAGGAAATCTAAAGTGTCAAAAATATGCTAAAAAAATGTGTATTCTGAATCACCACTTTTCAAAATCAGATGATTTTTTGCAACTCTAAAAAAGTGAGAACTTGGTACAGTTCCTGTTTGATATCTTACTTTGTTAGCAATTGATTAGTTGAATAGAAGGTTGAAGGTTAGAAAAAACATTGAAATCTTAGATAATATTCTTAAGTGCCAAAGGTCAGTGCTTACCAAGACAGGTTTTGTCTACAACAATAAACAAAAGACCCCCAAGGGAAATGCAAAGACTAAGGTCATAAAGGCATTAGAAGATGAAAATGAAGAAAAGTCTAAAAGTTATGCTAGTATTTTCAAAGGCTCCATCAACAATGAAGGCGATAGTATGAATGGAAATAGGGACTAACAAAAACCTAATTCTTCTCACAAGGACAATAAGAATGAGTTCAGAAGAGTTGCTTCATCAGGAAGGCCTTTCACAACTGAGTGCAAAAATCTCTTTCTTGGCTATTGTTTTTTTTTTTCAATAATTTTGGTCACAAAGCAACAGTGTGAAGCTTATGCAAGAAGTGATGATGTGAGAGATAGAAATAGAGGATATGTTGACGGGATAAATTTTATGGCCAATAGTTAAGGGATCTCCTTGATGCAAAATCCCAACTAGACTCTTCACTATTTGGGATAAGAGTCCTATTTGGTATGTGGGTCCAATTGCCACCATATTACTTTATGATTTCTTTTGGACGGAATGAAAAAAAAGTGTTACAAAACAAATAGCACATCTGAATAATACAAATTAAAGAAGCTTTATGGAAACTTTACATATGAGATTCCATAAACATAACAACAATCAAATAATAATATAGGAATATTAAAGAAGCATGTTAGCAAACTTCAATTAAAACAAATGTATAAAGGGAAAGATTCGTTTATCGATTAGAAATTAGTTCCTAACCGATAAGAAACATAAAAGCATGAATAGCACACAATCCCAAGTATCATATGTGCTTAAATCAACAAAGTAGTTCGTCAACTAAACACACAGAAGCATAAACATATACCATTGAAACACCAAGAGAAAAGTCTCACAATGGTCAACAACAGTTGTATGGAATTGCACTGGCTCAAAGAGATTTTCAAAATTAAGTTGAAATGTCCATAACACCCTCTGACACGAAGTACCCATGAAATCTATTACTGGAGATGCAAATTTACCACTTGAATTTTCAAAAATATCTATAAGCTCTTTAAAACAATATGCTCAAATGAAGTCCAAAACTCCAACCACTTTAGCTCTAGCCATGAGGGTATATTTATACAAATTGAGGTGATCTTTCACCTACCATGACCTTTCAACTTTCTCATGACTCTTGATGTTCCACATGACTCTTCATATTCCATATGACTCTTTAATCTAAACTCTATTTCACTTTTAATAAAATACAAATTCTAACAAAATTAAAGAAACAAAACATTCTCATTTAGCTAAATTGGTGATGGAAAGGTTGGGAGCCTTTGCTTGTATATATTTGACTAAATATGCTTTCCAATCTTTGTATTCACAAGCGATCAACTGGATCTTGTGTTGTAGTTCATCTTCATATCTCATGAGACATTCTAATGCATTAGGTATCAAGGTTGTCTTTTTAGCTTGCACTCGATTCAATAGCATTGTGAGCTTCAGGTGTAGCTTCACGAGTTCAACAATACACTGTGTGATCACCTCTTTTGTAGCCTCTAAATCACCTCTTGCAACAACTTGCTTTATCAGAGAAAAAATCCTTGAATCTCTTGCTTGACCTCTTCTTGTGATCTCATTTCTCCCAGTGCACTAATGGAAGGTATTTTATGTACCTTGACTAGGGATTCAAGCCCATTATGCAAGGTCTTATAAGCGACAATTATTTTTTCCATGTCCTTGCTCAACTTCTCATGTGATTGTATTTTGATCTTGACATCTACTTATCCTTTTCAGCTGTTATCCAATTTTTCATGGACATTTTTTTAGGCACATTAGGGTATTTCATGCTTCATTCATATATGAGTTCAACTGCTAAGGAAGCTAGTTTAATTGACATTCCTTTTCCTTTTAAGTCACTTAGCATGTGGATAAATGGATCCATTAACTGATGCAGGGACACCATTTCGTTATAGACTAGACCCATAACTTCCTATAGCACCTTAACTTCTGCAAGAATAGATGCTTACAAGTCTCCACCTTGGGAGTGTGTGATAAAAAAATTATAATTCTGAGTTTGTAGTTGCTCATAAATGGCCAACCTTGCTTTTAAAGAATCAACCTATTTAGACAATCGATCTTTTTTATTCTACGTGGAAACTACAACAATAGTTCTGGCAGGAGATATTACTTCGAAATTCATTGTAGTGTCCATCACTATCTCCCTTTCTATAGGTATCAATATGGGTTTTCTTGGATTCTTGGCCTAATATCTGTGCCTTTCTTGTATGATTTTACATTTAACTTGATCAAAAGTGAGTCTAGATAGATCCAATACTGTTTCCTCTTCTTCTACTGTAATGCTTAATTCCAGTGATGGAAAATGTACACTAGTGATAGGAATGGGTGGTGGGATGTTCAAGGTAGGCAACTCCATCTATGTCTCTGGAATTTTCAACTTGTTATCTTCTGCTACCTTGTCTTCATGCTCCTTATCCATCGATTCTTGTTCAAGCTACTTGGCTAATGATTCTTCTTGTATTTTGGTGTCTTCTTCTTATTCCTTCTTTTCCTTTCTTCCTCCTCTTTCCTCTTTTGTTCTTCTCCTGCTTTCTTCTTTTATCCTTCTTCTTCATGCCTTTTCTTTGCTACCTCCTCTTTCCTTTTCTTTGCAGCTTAGCATTGACAGGAATAAGAGAGAAGCATGAGAGGGTATAAGCATTTGAGGGAAATGGTAGCTGAATCGATTAGATGCCAAAAGAATAATATGAAATGTAATGATAGCAGAGGGTGTGTTACTTACTAAGAAAAATTGCAATCAATACCTATATCTAGAGAGATGGCTTGCTCATCCAATGTTGGTGTGAAGAATGAAATGAGAAAGGGTAATTTTGATTATATAAGTAAGGCACATGTGTGAGGGAGTCAAAGGAAAAACATGATTGGGTTAAGTCGCATGCAATAAGTCTAGGTCACAATAATTTCCATTGTGCAATGAGGAGAATTCCTAATCGCAAATCACATTCCTACAAGGTAGCCAATAAGGCACTAGGCACTAAATATGTGACTTGCAACTAGGGAGGTATTCATATAGCCTTGGTCACAAGTTATAGTTACAGAAGCGAAAGTAAAGGTCCTTAGGCACTAGTTTTGTGATTTGTGACATAGGCAATTAGCTCTATAGTCTAAATTGTAAATCCCAACATCAAAGGATATGAAGGATATAACTGCAACTTGCGATTGCAGCTTGTCACTAGAAGAAGAGATACAAGTATTTCAAGGCTTATAGCTAGTCCTGCAAGAATTCCATGCAAATATATTCAAGTCAAAAGAGAGGTAAAATTTTAGGGATTCATAGGAAAAGTTTGAGAGAGTGTTAAGTAAAGGGTTACTCCAAATTTTGAAAGTATTGAAAATTTGGGGTTGTTGTAACTGTTACAACCATTGGCAATTTATGGGTAGGGCCTCAAAATATCTTCTTATGCCTTACTTAAGATGGATTCTAATCTCCTAGAAGTATTTTCTCATAATTATGTACCCCACTAGTCTCGTTGTTCAACTCAAGTTAGGGTATAGTCTATTTGTCACTTTGGTTGGCTTGCTTCAAGCACGCTTTATAAGTTAGGATTTGAAACTAATGGCTTCATCACAGGATCAAGAAATGGAATATGTGAGCTAATGATGTTCGAATTTTAGTGTGAGTCTTCGGTATTGCTCCAATGCCAATGAGTGTCCATATCCTTGACATAGCCACTCAAGAAATCACAAGTATTTCTTTGCTAACAACGAGTGTCGATATCCCCAATAGAGTTGCTTGCATCACCTCTTTGTGCAGGAATACTTTCTCATGCCTTTACCCTTTTTATGTTAATTTTATTTTGATGCAATTTGCATATTTGGGTTTTCATTGTGCAAGGGTGTGTGAAAAATTGGAGACCCAAATTTCTACTACAACAACTGATTAAGTATCTTCTATTTGTTAAATTACTGAAAAACAAAATATTTACTGCACCCTACAACAAATGACAAAACTAATACACTGCAGCCTTCACCAATTAAATTAAATGCGGAAACAAGAAACTGAGCAATAAAGAAATACACAACACATGACACCATTATTTTTGGACAAATGTCCTCGGAAAAATTGGTGCAGTAGCTGAGGGTTTGTATTATTAAGCAATAGTTTTTTGAATACAATCTTTGGATGCCTTAGTGGCTATCCAATACAAATAATATGATTGGAAGAATATTAGTGAGAAATACCCTACACTATCACTGGCGATCCGACACTGATCCAAGACCTGGATGACTGGCCCCATGCTGGCTCTGTGTAGTCACTGTGTCAACCTACACATTTCTATGTTAACCTCTCTAGGGATCTGCATCACCTCTTCCCAGATCTCTTGCTATCTAGCGCTTCGTTCCACTGGCTCTTCAGTCCCACACCTTAGCTTCTGGCACTGGAACTCAACTTCCCAACTGAATTTTAGACTCCCTTTAAAGCTCTATGTTGCCTCTGTGTGAGCTTAAACTGCCGAGCATAGCCTCTATGATACCTCTTCTGGATCTCTCTCTGCCTCCTCTGTGATGTATTCCCAGATCAGGAAATCTCCCTCTGGAACTATACCTTCCCCTCACTACAAGAAATCGATTGATTCTCTAGCAACTGTTGTGCTGCCCTCTCTGTGAAATTCGATCTCTCGATATATCTTAGATCTATTTTCCAAATGCCGATGGAAGTCCTTCTTATAATCCTTCAGTTGAGTAATCAATGTCCCAGATTAGATTCTAATCAATGGCTCATATCATTTGGACTTGATCTCCATCTTCTTCTAGAACTTTCCCCCTTAGTTTGATTAATACGCTTTAATTATTTTAATTTCCTAAGTTTGTACTTAGGCACCCATTAAAAATAATTAATTATTTTAATAAAATTGTCTTCGGGTGGAATTTCCCAAAACGATTTTTGTGTATTCTGGAATACATGTGTCATAGCCTCCTTGTAGATTTTGAGGCTTAGAGCACATCCGATGCTACTAGAAATCAACACTCCCTCTTAGCGAGGAATGTGCTCTAGTAATGCAACCTACTGAAGCATCACCCTTCCCTGTAACATCTCCCTCCGCGTTGTTGATGTCTGACATTACTTTCCATCAACTACTGCGAAAATTTTGCATATGTATTGCTGATGACCCTGTCACTGTTGACATTTCATCTGTACTGCAACCCTCATAAGTTCTATATCTGTGCTGCTGCTGGCACTACAATTGCCAACCCTGCATTTGCAGTGCAACCTTCTCTAGTTGCTACTATTACTGCATTAGGAACGGAAAAGCATCCAAAATTACTTAACAAGTGTTCAACATGATGCATATGTTGCTAGAGTTCTGACTGCTGCTAGTCTCTGCACTGACCCTCTGAAGCCTCTGCACTATGCCAACTTCATTGTTTTCAATTCTGCTTTGCGCTGCTCAATATTTAGCACTCCTAGCCACTACAACTGTCACTCTAGCACTCCTCTGCACCAATTAACATTGGTCCATCCTGCTACTTCTGATATGGGCTCCCGTAGCAAGTTATTGATCCAAGAGGTGGACTCCTTAAAGATCCTGCCCATCTGTAGTTATTTCGAATTATAGTACTAGATAATCCCACCTCTGCTTTGGAGGTATCTGGGAAATCATGGAAAACTCCTCCTCGATCTTTACAGATACAACCTTTAGATCATGATTCTCATCCTTGTCCTTCTTCTTGAGAGGACACTGTGTAGCGTAGTGATCTGGATATAAATAGGAACACAACAAATTACAGATATAACCATAAATATAGAGATGTAGTAGAACAAATACTTCATTTCATTAATGTAAAATACTGAAATATGCCTAGTAACAAAAATGGAAATAAACTAGCTTGGGTGATGGTAGCGTATCCCTGAGAAGAGATGTGGCAGCTACATGCCTCTGAACTGCCTTACAATGAGGCTCAAGGGCCTTTTTATTATTGAACAATAAGAGAAAACCCTAAACAACCAAAACCCTAACACGAGGAGATGTAACACCAAGAGTTTATTGGCCTTGTTTGGGTTAGTTGGATAGCCAACTTCCCAGGGTCGTGACTTGGTCATATTATCTCCATTTGACACACATGATACCCCGTTGGAAAGATCTCTCCGAGGAATACAAGGGAAAAAAAAAATTATTAATAAATTGCTGGCAGTAGATTGCCAAAAAAATGTCGTTTAGGGCCTCAAAATGGCTCCGGAAGTTTAGGACCCGAAAAACTGCTAAAAATAGTAAACTATGCTACAATTAAGGAAACTGAAAAACTGAAAGAAACAATGGTGGGGGTCTAAGTGGAATTGGTGGGTGGAAACCAATATCCATTTGGATCATTCCTCCCCCCTTAGGAAGAAATGGTCCCCATTGAGTTGAGTTCCTCCATGAGATGAGGAAACTTCTGCTGAACTTGGTCCCTGGTGAGCCACTTGCCCTGGTGAAGGAGTTGGCCTGCTTTGACAAATCGATACAATTGAATCTTCTATTGGAGAGCGTGCTTGATCTGCGTGTCCATGATCCAATCAGTTGCATCTTGTTCCATGCAATCTGGATTTAACTCTATTGGTGTGAGCTGTTCTACAATGTCGGATGTGTCTAGTAATGGTGGAAAGTATGGCCGAAGGTGGTCCACATTGAACACTGGGTGCAAGCCAAGGAATGGGGGAATGTTGAGCTCAAATGAATTGTCTCTGATAGCCTTGGTAATGGTGTAAGGACCATATCAGAGTGGTCTAAGTTTTTGATAGGCTTTGATAAGGCATTCCTTTTGAAAATGCAACTAGACTTTGTCGCCCACCTGAAACTTTTGTGGCATCCGATGTTGATCATGTCGCTACTTGTACTTGGAATTTTATTTCTCCAGAATGTCATGGACCTGTAGGTGGATATGTTGGATGTGCTTAATGAAGTTGTTTGCCTTATCTATTTCGGACTGGACATGAGCCGTATCTACCTGAGTAGCTGCAAATGGCATGGCCACATCAATGGGACATAGTGGCTGGAATCCCAAGCCCACCTGAGAAGAACTGTGGCTAGTCGAGTCGTGGAGAGTGCAATTATAGCTATATTTAACATAGGGGAGCCTCACATCCCATGTGTGTGGATGCTTTGAGTTGTACATGCATAGAATGTGTATGATCATCCTGTTGACAACCTCTGTCTGGCCATTAGTTTGGGGATGGAAGGTTGTGGACTTAGTGAGTTTGGTGTCCAACATCAACCAGAGACTGGACCAAAATGTACTGAGGAACCTACTGTCCCGATCTGAGATGATAGACTGCGGGATCTAAAAGTGTACCTACACTCATTCAAAGAAGAGTTTAGCAGTGGCTTCTGTTGTGATATTCTTCTTGCAGGCCGCCATAATGGCCATCTTCGAGAACCTGTCAATGACCACAAAAACACAGTCATTTCCATGCTTAGTAGAAGGAAGGCTCGACATGCAATCCATGGAGATGGATTCCCAAGGTCGACTAGGGGTAAGCAACGAAGTATAGAGGCCTTGCTTCTTGATGGTCAGTTTTTCAATGGCGTAGGCAGTGCAGGATCTGATGTACTTCTCGACATCCTGTCGAAGACTTAGCCAATAGAAATACTTCTGCAGTACTGCCACTATTTTCTTGACCCCGAAATTTCCAGTAGCTCGACTGTAGTGTGCTTCCCAAATCATCTTGGCACACTCGATTGAAGGAACACAAAGGTGACGTAGGTGGCATAACAGGGCATCCTAGAGGTGAAAATCTGGAACATGCTGACCCTCCAAGAATGTCTGGTATGTGTGGCCAAATTCTGGGTTGCTTTTGTAGAGAAGTGGCCAATCAGAAGTATCATTCCCACAAGAGTTGAGCATTGTGGTTAATGCCATGATCGGTGGTCGAATGAGGCAATCTACAACATTATTGGTGTTGCCCTTCTTATACTTTATATTCAAATGGATCTGTTGCAGGTATGCGGACCACTTCTGATGGAGATCATTCTGCAACTTCCCTTGCGTCTGTATGAACTACAGGGGCCGGTCGTTTGTGTGGATGATCGTTTCCTTCCCCAAAATGTAATGCTTCCATTTTCAGCAAGCCTGCATAATGAAATACATCTCTTTGTCATAAGTGGGATACTTTCGGAATGTGTCTCACTGTGATATTCCACTAGATGCCCATGTGGAGTAAGGATTTCCCCAATAGCATAGTCAGAGGAATCTGTCTCGATCTAAAGTGATTGTTGCAAGTCTGGTAATGCGAGCACTGGTGCTGAGCAGAGGTGATGTTTCAACTCTGTGAATGCCTTCTTTTGAGATTCAAACCAAAAAAAAAATTCTTTCGCTCTCCCCTTGGTGAATTGAATCAAGGGCCAAGTGATATGAGAAAATCTCAACATGAACCTGCGATAGAAATTGGCAAGACCTAGAAAGATGCGAAGCTCTGTCAGAGTGGTTAGAGATGGCCAATCCTGAATGACTTGAATCTTGGTTGGATCCACATGCACCCCCCATTCATCAATAATGTATCCCAGATACTAAACTTGGGTCATGCCAAAAGTGCATTTCTCCAAATTGGCACATAGCTTGTGTTGCCGCAGTGTTTGGAGAACCTGTCGGATGTGGTAGAGGTGATCTTCCCAACTTTGGCTGAAGATCAGGATGTCATCCAAGTATACCACTAAAAATGAGTTGGTGAATGGCCGAAAGATGTCATCCATCAGCCTCATGAAGGTTGCAAGAGCATTCCTCAGCCCGAAAGCATTAACCAACCATTCGCAAAGGCCCTCCTTGGCTTTGAAGGCAGTCTTCCACAGATCGGAGGGTTTGATTGGTACCTGGTGATATCCTGACTTCAATCTTGCTGAAATATTTTTCCCCCTTTAGTTGGTCTAGAAGGTCACCAATCCGTGGGATCGGGTACCAATTCCGGACAATGATCTTGTTCAGTGCCCGATAGTAAATACAAAGTCTCCAAGTCCCATCCTTCTTCTGTACCAACATGATCGGGCTCCCACAGGGCAATGAAATCAGTCGGATGTGACCTTTCTGCAGCAACTCCTGAATTTGCCTCTTGATTTCGTCATTCTCCAAAATGGAGCACCGATAGATTGGTCCATTGGGAAACAATGCACTTGGGGTCATATCGATGGAGTGCTTGACCTGGTAGTGCAGAGGAACCCCTACGTGGGAGGTGAAGATGTCCTCGTACTCCTCCATGACCTTGTCCATCTATAGTTGTCGTGTGGAGGGGCCCTATCTGGAGGTCATGGCCACCATCTTCTTCTTTCCCTGAGGGTGTATCATCAGGAAAACAAATTTCCCGGTTTTGGAAATGAGCTTACTGCATTGTTTTGCAGTAACCAAAGAGATGGCGGTAGGTGGTGCTACCTCCGGTATCCTGTACAACTTATTTCCCAATGTAACAATAACAACATGAGGCCTTGATTCATACACAACATCTCACTTCCACAAGTATGGTTGGCCTAATAATACATCACAAACATTAATGGGAGCAACGTCACATAATACCTCATCCATGAAGGGCTTGTTGTTGTATGGAAGGTGGCACTGTTGGCTCACACGAAGATCCCGTCCTTAGTGAAGTCACCCGATGGTGTACAGTTGGGGATGTGTTATGGTTAGTAAGCCTAGCCGCTTGATGACCTATATCGAAATGAGGTTTTTTTGGCTCCTGCTGTCGACAATGAATTGTTGTGGGGAGCCCTTCACCCACATCTAGGAGTGGAAGAGGTGCTCCTCCTACTCTGGATCTTCGGGTTCCTCCTTCTGGATCTTTGTGGTAGCAACGATGGCGTTGGGCTCCACATCGATTCGGATTTTGACTCGGAGTCAGAACATGCACCTGATTCCAAAGCCTTTAGATTAGCCACAAGTGACTGCTTGGCCTGACTCTCACTTGTATTGTGAGTGGAGCTCTTATGGAACTCACACCACTTTCTCGTGTCCTTCTTCGGATTCGCAGTGTTGTTCTTTGCTTGCGTCTTTGGCAAGTTGTCTTGGGCCACCCCGCCTTGGATTTGTCATTTTTTCTGTGGTTTGGGGGCACCTTTCCCTTGCTTTGGATTCATAGATCCAAAGTTTCACTTCTTCTGTTTAAGCTTCTACTCGATCTTGACAGTGTATCGGTACGCCGTGCTGAGTGAGGAGATGTCCCGGAACTCCATCTCATCCTAGATGTACCTGTTTAGGTAATCATGGTATTTGAGTACCAAATGCTGCTCAATATCCTTGATACCCAACTTTGTGCAAAGGGTATGAAAAATATTTGTAAACTCTGGCATGTCTTGGTCCCTTCCTTGCTGCAATGTGGTCCACTTTATGTATTTATCCTCATAGCTTCCAACAGGGTTGTATTGCTCCTTGATAGCATCCCGAAATGAATTCAAAGTGGGTGCACTGGAAATAGTGAGGCCATACTTTCATCCTTCTGCTTGCAGTAGGTTTGCCACCAGTCCTTGACGTTGGGGGCGGCTTTGAGAAGAGCGAAAGTAATCTTTTCCCGTTCGGAAAAATCATGAACAAAAAAATACCCTTCTAGCAGATTTAACCATTTATCTACATTGTTTGCATCTATTTGACCCACAAATGTGGGAATGTCAAAGTTAACTTGTACCTTAAAGGGTGTGGCGCTTACAGAGTAGCTACTGGAAGTAGATGTGTTGCCCTTGGGTAGTCACTGAAGGATCTGGGAAAAGTTGTCCATCATCACGTTCCTTTGTCACTCAAGGGCCTCTTCGAGCAAGATTTTGATAGGATCTCCTCCCCCCTCGTCTTTCTTTTCATCCGCCATGGGAGGTCGTTGGGATTTGCGAGGCTGGTCTTGCAAAGGTTCAACCAGTTCAATCCCTAACTCCTTATATCCCGACCTCGTTGGGGACATGCAAAGAAAAACAGAGAAGGATCTGACCGCTCTAATACCACTAATCCGGATTTAAACAGGAATGAAACAAATTATAGATATAACCATAAATATAGAGATCCAACAGAAAAAATACTTCATTTCATTAATGAAAAATGCTGAAATATGCCTAGTAACAGAAATGGAAATAAACCAGCTTAGACGATGGTAGCTTATCCCTGAGAAGAGATGTGGTGGCTACATGCCTCTGAACTTCCTTACAATGAGGCTCAAGGGCCTTTTTATTATTGAACAAAAAGAGAAAACGCTAAACAACCAAAACCCTAACCTGAGGAGATGTAACACCAAGAGTTTATGGGCCCTGTTAGGGTTATTTGGACAACCAACTTCCCGTGGTCGTGATTTGGTCATATTATCTCTGTTTGATGCACACGATACCCTATTGGAAAGATCTCTCTGAGGACTACAAAAAAAAGAAGATTTTATCAAAAAAATATTTGGTGGTAGATTGCTAAAAAAACGTCATTTAGGGCCTCAAAACAGCTATGGAAGTTTAGGACCCGAAAAACTACTAAAAGTAGTAAACTGTGCTATAATTAAAGAAACTGAAAAACTGAAAGAAACAATGGTGGGGGTCCAAGTGGAATTGGCAGGTGGCCACCAATATCCATCTGGATCACGTAGTGACCAAATTCACCACACTGGAAACACATGATCTTCGAGACGTCCTTCTTCCACCTCCGCTGCTCCTGCTACCCGTTAGATGCAAGGGCTGCATTCTTTTCCTCCTCCTTGGGATTTGTCCCACTGCTACTGTTGTTATAATGTTATCACTTGACTAAGTCTCTCCTCATATCTTCCTGCTGAAGAGTGGCCCACATTCCTTCTCAATTTGACAATCTCTCTCTACCGAGGATACTCTGGACAAACACTTACCATTCTTCTGAGACTAAATTCAAGGCCAGCCTCACCATCTCGGTAGGCCAAGGTGTTGACCCACAACTGCCAATGAGTCTCAGATTTCCTGAAGCTTCGTTAGGAACAGATCAATGTGTTCCCCCCTCCTTATCTGTGTGGATATCATCTTCTACTCCAAGTACATTTTCCGCTACTCGAAAGATCCTTAATATAGCGTAGCCAATGCTTCCCACATCTGTCGGGGAGTATCCTTGCTAGAAATGTGACACACTATGTGATCTCTCACTCTGTCAAGGATTAATCGCTTGGATTTTTCCATCTCACCTTTGTACTTCTTGAGCAGATCTATATTCTCAGTTACAACTACCACACTATCGACATAGGTTTTGAGATTGTGCTCATCGAGAAGACATGAGATCCTTGCCTTCCAGATCACATAGTTGGATGCACCATCCAACCGATCCTGATCTCGCAACCCATTAGCTACCATCTCTGCCAACGAAATTTCAAAATACCTCCTCTCTCCTTTGCAAAACACTAGGCTAGCCTACACACTCCTTATTGGAGTTAGTGGATCTGCTCCTCTTTGTTGTTGCTCAACAATAGAGAAATCAAATTCCTTGACTAGGAATTCTTTGAGGAAGAAATTCCCTAAACAATGTCTCCTTCTTCCTTTTGATGCTCTTTTTCCCCAACAACTTTTGTAGAAAACTACATCTCACCAGAAAGCTACTCTACTTTGATGCTTCTACGCTGCTCCCTCTGACATTGGAAAGCTTTGATATGGAAATATTTCTCTCTGTCGACTCACTCAGAGAGAGATTTTCCCAAGGAAATTTTTCCCTCCTGGCCTAGACTATGCAATCCCTTTAGGGATTTGATTTGCTGCCTACGCAAAACTTCAACTTCCCTCCTTCTCTTCAGTGCTAGGCTCTTCCATCTCTGCGCTCTTGCTTCACCTGCACTCCGATACCATGTGAAAATTTGGAGACCTAAATTTCTACTACAACAACTGATTAAGTATCTTCTATTTGTTAAATCACTGAACAAATTATTTACTGCATCCTAATACTGAAACTAATACGCTGCAACCTTCACCAATTAAATTAAATGCGGAAACAAGAAACTGAGAAAGAAAGAAATACACAACACATGACACCGTTATTTTTGGACAAATGTCCCCTGAAAAACCTAATGTGGGAAAACTGGTGCAACAACTGAGGGTTTGTATTATTAAGCAGTAGTTTTCTGAATGCAATCTTTGGATGCCTTGCTAGCTATCCAATACAAAGAATCTGACTAGCAGAAGATTAGTGAGAAATACCTCACACTATCACTAGCAATCCGACATTAATCCATGCCCTGGATGGCTGGCCCCATGCTAGCTATGTGCATTCACTGTGTCAGCCTATGCAGTTCTGCATCAATCTCTCTAGGGACCTGCGTCACCTCTTCCTAGATCTCCTGCTATCTGGAGCTTTGTTCCACTAGCTCTCCGATCTCACACCCCAACTTCTGGAACTGGAACTCGACTTCCCAATTGAATTTTAGACTCCCTCTAATGCTCTGTGTTGCCTCTGCATGAACTTACACTGCCCAACATAGCTTCTACGCTGCCTCTGTTGGATTTCTCTATGCCTTCTTTGCGATGTATTCCCGGATCAGGAAATATCCCTCCAGAACTATCCCTACCCCTCACTACAAGAAATCGTCTCGATCAATTTTCTAGCAACTACTGTGTTGTCCTCTTTGAGAAATTAGATCTCTTGATATCTCTTCGATTTGTTTTCCAAATGCCCATCGAAGTCTTCCTTATAATCCTTTAGTTAAGTAACCAACGACCCAAATTAGATTCTAATCAATGGCTCAGATCATTTGGACCTGATCTCCATCTTCTTCTAGAAGTTTCACCCTCAATTTGATTAATATCATTTAATTATTTTAATTTCCTAAGTTTATACTTAGGCATCCATTAAAAATAATTAATTATTTTAATAAAATTGTCTCTGGATGGAATTTCCCAAAATGATTTCTGGGTATTTTGGAATACATGTGTCCTATCCTCCCTATATATTTTGAGGCTTAGATAACATCTGATGCTACCATAAATCAACAGGGTGAATGAGGGATCTCGATTTATTTTATGACTAGAGAGGTTGTTTCTTGTGTTTTAGAGACTTTAATATTTTTTAAAATAGTTTTCCTCACTATTTGTTTTCTTCCTTTCCCTCATTTAACTAATAGGTCAACACAATTGGAACAAAATTTGAGTTTAAAAGCCTTTTTTGGTAACAGAGAGACTAATAAGGATATGGGGTATTCCATCTAACTAGAGTTCTCTGCGTAGTCTAATTCGTATTTTCCTCTATATATTATTGACCTTATAATATATTTAGGACTAATTAGTGAAAATAGATATTAATTATAGCCAATGATTGAGCAGTTACTAAAGTCTCTTTATTCGACTTATTAAAAATGTGCCAATGCAAGTTATTTATACACAAATCCTTTATTTATGTACATAGGATTTTTGGTGAAATTGAAAAGAAAATGCATAAGGAAATGACAAGAAATAAAAGCATGATAAGAAATAAAAGGCATGAAATGAAAAATGATGGAAAAGTAATATGTACAAAGTGGAAAGCAGTTGCAAGAGTTGCTAATGGAAATAAAACTTCAAATCTTGTCCATTCATGTTAGGCCCCTATACTACTAGTGCAACCCAGTATTGTTATTAGTACAACCCACTTATTATATTGATGTACCCATGTAGTGCCCATATTGTTACTATTGTGCCCCATAGAAGCCCACTATTGTTATTATTGTGCCCTTACATTATTATTGTTATGTCATCTCTAATTATGTTATGACCCCTTAGACTCCTATATATAGAAAGGAGGTCTTTTCATTTGTATCATCCAAGAATTGTTCATTTGTGTAATGTAAAGGAGGTTGCCCCCTTGAAGAGGCTGAATTCTAAGGCGTTCAACTATCTTTTCTATGTTTTTGTGAGCTGGTTTCATAACATTTGGTATCAGAGCTTTGGATTCTAGGGTTTCGCTGCTCCAAACAGGTCATCGTGGCATTTTCGCTATAACTTTTTTTTTCTGTGACGTTTCAGAAGCTAAAAAAAACAAACCCATTTGAGAAGAAATCGCGCTGCATCTCGGGTCCAAATTTCAGAGCTTTTCGCACTATATTTGCGGAGATATGATCTGA
This sequence comes from Pinus tabuliformis, assembly GCA_031772625.1. Lineage (NCBI taxonomy): Eukaryota > Viridiplantae > Streptophyta > Pinopsida > Pinales > Pinaceae > Pinus > Pinus tabuliformis. Next base: position 1,380,409,282 of record CM062819.1, on the reverse strand, counting down.
GGAAGTTGGTCTTTTTAGAGACTCCTGAATTACATTCCAAACAGGTGACCTGGGGAAAATTGTCATAACTTTCTCTCTGAGTATTGGATTGAAATTTCGTAAGAAGGTACATAAAGAGGACGGACTATAGTTTCTTGTATATATTTTTCAGAGCCAAAGGTCGAAACAGTGACTCGTGGCACGTCGTACAAGTTCTCTCTACTGAACTAGTATATAATCAGGTCACTCTGGGAGATTGTGCATAACTCTTTCTTGGAAAATCCAATTTGGATCAGACTGGTGGCATTGGAAAGAGGACACAAAGGGCTACTACAATTCGCAATTTTAGAACTTAAAAATCTGAAAGTACAGAGTTACAGCCGTTTAAAGATCGAGCTCCTAAAATCAAGAAAAAGAAAGATGAAGAAGTTTGATGGCAAGGATCCTGTAAATTGGATACTTCAGATGGAGCAATATTTTGATCTACATGGTGTACCACTATTACAAAAGGTATGTATTGCATCTTCATATTTAGAATTGGATCAATTTTTATGGTATGAAGGGCTTTGTTCTCGTAAACAACTTGTTATGTGGTCAATTTTCACGGAGGAAATGATAGCACATTATGAGGATACAAAGAGAAACACCTTCTTTAGAGAAACACCACAACAATTGGAAAGAGTAAAAGGGCTTTGTGACATAGTGGAAAGCAAAATTATGGAAACCAAGAAGCATACCCCTCACAACTATAAAGATGGAAGTGTTGTTTCTCCTAGCCTTCTACAACCTACAAGGGTTACACCACAACAATTGGAAGAAAAAATAGAAAAAGGGCTTTGTTACAATTGTGATAGCAAATGCACTAAAGGTCATAAGTGTGCTGAGAAGAAATTATTTTACATAGAATATGAAGAGGAGGAAGAAAAGGATCAGGAAACATCAAAAGAAGAAGATATACGTCAGGACCCCACCCCAGAGAAAGAAGAAATGAATCAGACCATATCTTGTAAAGCATTGGCAAGAATTACCACTCCTCAAACTCTCAAGATAGAAGACATATCAAGAAGAAAAAGGTACAAGAAGTGAAAGATCACATCGAGAAAGAAGAAATGAATCCAACCATATCTTGTAATTCATTGGTCGAAATTACCACTCCTAAAACTATCAAGATAGAAGGACATATCAAGAAGAAAAATGTTCAAGAAGTGAAAGATCACATCGAGCATCAAGAAACGAATCCGACCATATCTTGTAAAGGATTGGAAGAAATTACCACTCCTCAAACTCTAGAGATAGAAGGACATATCAAGAAGAAAAAGTTTCAAGCAGTGAAAGATCACATCGAGCATCAACAACAAGTTCTCCAACTTTTAAAGGATAACGCCACTTCCGTGCAAAATCAAACTAAACAACAAGTAGATCAACATCGTAGTGAAAAGTGTTTTGATGTAGGTGATTGGGTATTTTTACTGCTCAATCTCAAGCAAGCTATTTATGAGAAAGAAATGTTGGAAATACTACATGCACTTAAAAAATGGCGACCTTACCGAATGGGAAGACTCTTCAAGGATGAGGATGTGGAAGCATTGTTTTGTGTTATTTCTATTATCCAACTAGATTGGATAAGCGAAGCAAGGGATGAATGGAAGAAGGACAAAGAAGTATGGCCACTTATTCAAAAGTTGCAAAAGATCCCAATTCAAACAATATTTCCAGAAATTGAAGAGGAAGGAAAAATCATATTGGAACCTGGAGCAGTCACAAAAACAAGGACCCGACAGCTACGAAATCGATCAATTTCATAGTATCTCATCAAGTGGAAGAACTTACCCTGAAGATTCCACATGGGAGGACAAGAATTTTATACAGAAGCATCAAGAACTACTCAAATGTTGAGGAGAACGCTTTTTGAAGGAGAGGGGCATGTTAGGCCCCTATACTACTAGTATAACCCCTTATTGTTATTAGTGCAACCCACTTATTATATTGATGTACCCATGTAGTGCCCATATTGTTACTATTGTGCCCCATAGAAGCCCACTATTGTTATTATCGTGCCCTTGCATTATTATTGTTATGTTGGCTCTAATTATGTTATGACCCCTTAGACTCCTATATATAGAAAGGAGGTCTTTTCATTTGTATCATCCAAGAATTGTTCATTTGTGTAATGTAAAGGAGGTTGCCCCCTCGAAGAGGCTGAATTCTAAGGCGTTCAACTATATTTTCTATGTTTTTGTGAGCTGGTTTCATAACAATTCACAGGAAGGGATTCTATCTTCCCGTCTAATGTTTGCAAATGGTAAGTGTGTAGGCTAAGTTTCTCTTGGATTTGATAGGGACCAATCCACATGGATTTAAACTTAGTGTGTTTCCCCTTATCTTCGTGGGATTTATCCCACTTCAAAACAAGGTATCCCACACTAAGCTCCCTGTCACTTGCAGATTTATTGTCAAACCATCTTTTGATCTAGTTTTTATGGGAGGCAAATTTTTCCCTGACCTTTTGCATCTCTTCCTCAAGTTTTAATAAGGATTCAATCCTCCTCTGCATAATTAGGCATGACTTACTGTGTGACTCTTGGGACAATTGTAAAGCAGGTAGGTACATATAGGGTGATGAGATTGCTTCCTTTCTATATACAAGAAGTAAGGAGAAGTAACAAATGAAGGCTTAGGAGTAACATGATCAACAAAAATAGAATTCGTTAAAGCATTATGCCGATTTCTCTGCTAAGTGAGCACAATTTTCTTAATGATGCAGATCAAGTTTTTATTGGTGGATTTGGAAAGTCCATTTCCTTGGGGATAGTAATTAACAGAATGTTTTAGTACAATCCCATTCTCCTCAGAAAAATCATATAATTTCAATGATGAGAAATATGTAGCAATTTCAAAGATAATAGAGTTTGGAACACTAGACCTAGTAATGGTGTTTTGATTGAGAAATTGAATTACCTCTTAGTCATTCACTTGTATGAGAGGATCGACTTCAACCCACCTTGTAAAATAATTCTTTGTTGTGAGAATGCACCTATGTTTCTTCAAGGAATGAGGAGTGATTTCTCCAATAACAAATAAGCCCCATTGTTGAAATGGTTATTTAGATGCAATGGGTTGTAGTGGGGTGGATGATCATTTTTCTTTACAAGCACACTTTTGATAAATGGAACATTTGTGTGCATATGCACGAGCATCCCTAAACAATGTAGGCCATGTGTGTTGTCATATCAGACAATCATGAAGTTCCTTTAAAACCTTCTCGGTATTAGATGACTTTGAACATCTGAACAAAACCCCATTATAGTGTTTTCGAAATATATCTCCATGGAATAGCTGATAAGAAGAAGCTTTTAATCTGATGGCCCTTTTTTGTCTTATAATAAATTAGAAGGCAAAGTCCCTTGTTCTAGATATTTCCTTATTTATACACACCCATATGATAACATAATGGGTGAGGGTGCAAAATCAATATTATACATTTCAATCTCTTGCTACCATTGTTGGGATAGGGTCCCTAGGGTCAATTTTGGTTAGTTTAATCATTTTTTGGTTAAAATTTTGTAAAGAATGTAAAGACTCCACAAAATGTGGAAGTGGAGTATGAATCTAAGTAAGAGTCAAAGGGGCTTAAGCCCCTTGTATTTTTAAGTGATAGGTCGTTTTTGAGACTCACCCATGGGTCGTGGGCCATGGTATTGTAATGAAAAATTTATATATATAGTTGAGTCATAGTGAGTAAAGGGATATAGAAGTTAGAAGAACAAGTGTAAGGGAAAAGTGCTAAGGCAGGAAACCTCTGTTTTCCTATACTTCAGCAGTAGGGGAAGGCTCCTGCAGCTGAGTGCATAAAGACCTTGGCAAGTCCACAACTGAGTGCGTGGGCCCCTGCAGCTGGGTGCGCAGGGTAGATTAGTCTGTGAATTGAATGTTGGATCTAATAAAGACTGCTTTGGATTGAATCTATTGCATATGTTCTTCATTCTTATTTCTATTTAAGTTTATGCATCATCTCTTAATGATCTGTTTTCTATAAAATAAGGTTTATGCATCATCTCTTAATGATATGTTTTCTATAAAATAAGGTGTATTCTCTGTGCGAATCTATTGAATTGTTAATAGCTATGCATGAAGTGAGTAATGAAATAATTTCAAAAAGATAGAGATCTGTTATGATAATTGTTCAGACGGGTAGATCTGTGTAAAGGCAGATCTAGAGTTGTCAATAATTAAGCGAAAGTAGTATATCCACCTATTTTCTATCTACTAAGCACGATCGTGTACCTTCGCGAATACTTGAGGGTAAATTGGATAGAGTTGCAAAATAGGACAGTAGGAAGGTATAGATCTGCATGAAGGCAAATCTCAGATATAAGGGCTTCAGTGTACACATCACATGGTCTTTGGATGTAGAAACCTAGTTCTAGCATCCCCCAAGACTACTTCGGGTGAGACTACAGCCTGCGCTACGCAGGTTATTGCCGAAAGGGCTAGTAGTTAGGGTTTTCTTGGTTGGCGCGAATAACTCTGAACTTGGGTTAGCCCCCCTTAAGCCAACAAATGGTTCTGTTTCCGAGACCAGGATTTGTCTAAGAGATGTGTGATGTCGAATAAGTGGTTCCTTATGAAGAAAGAGATTCAGAAGTGGATTGATCGAAAAGTGCACACATTTGTGGCTCAAGGGAACAAGAGTTTTGAGGTCTAAAATGGGCCTCCTAAGGAAATTATAAAATAATAGTGGAAATAATAAAATAAGATTACATTACATCATCAAATTTTAGAGTGGAAAAAGAAAAAACCATTTTTTCAACTCATATTTTCAACTTATCTCCCTATGTGTTTACTCAAATTTCGAGCGGAAATACTCGTCAGATGCATAATTTGATTCCTCATCCAAGGAGTACCCATGTGGCATACTTTCGATGGGCCTTGCTACACGAAAAATGATAAATACATGAAAAACGTTATTACAATCATGTTTTTTCATGTATTTCTCATTTTTCGTGTATCATGGTCCATTAAAAGTATGCAACATGGGTACTCATTGGATGAGAAATTAAATTTTACATCCAACGAGTAATCCCACTCGAAATTTGAGTAAAACCTTACAGAGATAAGTTTAAAATACGAGTTGAAAAAGTAGTTTTATTATTTTATTATTTTTTAATCCTTTTACTTTTTTCTCCAAAAATGGTGAATCATCTGGTTGACATCATCATCTTTAATCCTATTGGTTCTTATAAAGTTTATTTTTGTTGTACATTTTTCTTACGAGGCCCATTTTAGACGTCAAAATTCCCCTAGTGAAAGAAGCCCTAAATTATCCAAGGAGCAGTGATTGCAGAGATATTTGTACACAGACAACACTGAAGCATTCTTTTGTTTCTTCCATGATGAACTACATGAGTGGTTTTCTAGATTGGTTGATAGTCAAGGGACGTGGAGGCTTGACGGTCCTATAGTGTGGACTCCAGAACTAGTGCGACTGAGTTCACACTTGGAAGTTTTGTGACTGAGTTCACGATTGATAGAAATATAAGCTATAGTGAAGCGGAACATAGGCTCTTCAAGGGACCATGAGGTAAGTATCTAAAGTCATTGAAAAAGTGGATTAAAATGTTGTTATGTGAAAATAGGGTTATGAGATTACCTTGATGTTTGCTACGCGAAGTAGGAAATTCTTTAGAAGAAACGAAGGAAAGAGCTCAGAGTACAGTCCTCTGATCAAATCCCCATCTAGTGACAATGAAGGGACGGCGCTGACTACACCGCGAAGTGCAGTACAATTGATTAAGTAGGGTATCCTGAGGATACCTCATCCATACACTCTGCCTCCACCTCCACCTCCATCTCATACGCCAACACATTCACCTCCACCCACCTCCACTTCCACCATTCAACATGGTGAACGCAATGAAGATGCCCGTTTTTAAAGGGATGGGGAGCGAAGACCCTGAATAGTTCTGGTTTGTTGCAGGAGTTGTATGGATGACACACAGGTTACGGATGGTAACATCAAGAAAACGCAACTGGTCATGGCCTTACAAGATCGAGCATTGACATGCAACATCAAGTACTGCACTAATAACTCCAACACGATGTTGGCAGAGACCTAGTAAGCTATGAACAAGGAGTTTAGGAAGCCTAAGTCAGAGGCACAGTCGATGACCGAGTTTAAATAGATTCGACAAAAGATCGATGAGTCACCCCAAGATTTCGATCAAAGGTTGAAATTCCTGATTAGGCAAGCCAATATGGTGATTACAGATTCCCAGCAACGAGATTGGTATATCGCTTTGCTATTACCACACTTAAGATTTCCATTTTCATAAAAAAAAATAGAAATGCAAGCAGGATCCTTAGAAATCGGGATGAGGTTGGAGGCCTCACCCATCCAGGATACAAAGCTTGGAGTACAACAAATTCAATCACAACAGGAAAGCCTACACTTAGAGTTGTAGAGCCTGAAGAAAGGAAAGGAAGCTCAGCGGGAGGTGCACTTTGAAGTTTGGTGCTTGAAATGCAAGGGCCATGGGCATGATAAGGACCATTGCCTGTTTTATCAGAACTATCTTATTGGGGGAGGGTCTATTCCCCTGAAACTAGAGAATACCGTTGGGCCGAGCACAGGAGCTGCGACATGGTGCGCTATTGGCCAGGTTATAAGACAACATGTGACTGATAATTTCCATTTACTAGAGAATTTTGTACAGACACCCCAATAGTTGTTTTGCAATTTTTGTAAATCTCTAGGTCATGAAGAATGCCATTGTAGGAGTTATAAGCTAATGATGGATAGAACCCCTACCTATCGAATGTAGGCAGAAAATTGGCCTTAGGATCAGGGCGCAGGAGCAGCGCATGGAGGATTCAAAGCCCAAGGATGAGGAAGAGGGGTTGGAGCTAGCAGAGGACGTGGGCAGATAATTTGCTATAATTGTGGCAAGGTGGGACACTTCACGCGAGATTTACCAAAACCCACGCATCCATCATGTCAGTATTGTAGACAATTTTACCATGTGATAGAGGAATGTATGATCCTTATGGAAAATATGCAAGAAAAGAAGACGTAGCCCCAACAACCTACGTAGAACATCCAGATGATGAGAGCGGAGCCTCGCGAAGAAGATCATAACATAAATATAGTAACAAGAAGTGGTATGGACACTGGTGCAGATAAGGGCAAGTAGCCTGAGACTGATGGGTGGGTACGCAAGGCTATCAAGAAAGAAATAGACTTTGATCTTAATCGAGATAAAGAGACCTTCATGGAAGCAAAGAAGAACTTCGCTGAGGCCTCCACCTCAAGAATCCAGGAGAAAATACCAGAAACTAGTACGACACAAGAGGTAGATCCTTCGGTATTAGCTACTTTTCTAAAGACCTGTATGAAGTTGTTGCATGATAAGAAAGCATTAGAAGGGCTACAAGACCTAATCGACAAGTGAGTGAATAAAGAAAAGATCCCTGTTGAACAGTGCACCGCGAGAAAAATTGGTAAGCATAAGAAGCGAACGAGGCACAAAATGAGGCTAACTACACAAATAGGATAATATGAAATGGACCAGGTAATCTTAGATCTGGGATCTGATGAAAATGTCCTACCTAATAAGACATGAGGGAGAATGGGGAGGCTTTTGCTATAGTGGTCTCTTATCTAGCTATGCATGGTTAATTGACATAATATTATTCTGATGGGGCACTTATATGGTGTAATGGTAGACATTGAGGACGCAAGCACGCTAGCTGACTTTGAGGTAATTGAAATAGTGGATGACAGTAACTCGTACCTCGCACTATTGGGGATTGACTGGGATTTTGATATGGACGCTGTAATTAACTTGAAGAAGTGGAAAATGATGTTTGAAAGGAAGGCACTTAGGGTTGTAGTGCTACCAGACCCTGCTGAGGGAGCATGTTATACTGAACTTGTTCATGAATTTGTGGAAGATGATAATGATCTGGAATAGATATACAAGATGACACTACAAAATGAAGATTGGATCAATCCTACGGCTGATGGAAGAATTGTGTGGGACAGGGATAGTTCCTGCACCTCAGACTTAGATGAAGAGCTTGAACACTGACATAATTAATTGCATGAAGTATCTACGCTACGTTGCAATATAATGACCAAATCACTGTGGTGTGTCTCAACTGAGGTAAGGAAGCTTCCACATTATGATGGTTTGATTGATGTGGATCTATTTTTAGATGAATTTGAAAGGGAATTAGTACTTGAAGAACATAGCTTCCAAGTACTAGATTTGGCACTACACGCTATGCCTGCCCATTAGTGGGGTACGCACAAGGAGAGCTTCATTGGATGGAAGGAATATAGAAGAATAATGAGATTAAGGTTTGGGTATGCTAATACCCGGATGAAAGAAAAGTACAGTGGGAAGGATGATCCATGCGATTACTTGGTACGATGGACTATGGCTTGGGGGACGGAACCACAACCAGAATGGGTGCACATTTTCTGTCATACCTTAGATACAATTCCAATGAACTGGTATTTGGAAACAGAGCTTCGCCATAGGAAAGCAGAATGGGACATCTTAAAAGAGAGTTTCTTTATAAATTTCATCTTTGAGGATGGGTTTGAATGCATTAATGAAGTGCTCCAGGAGATCAAAGTAGCTATATTCAGAACTCCCAAGGAACGAGTAGAATGGACTCAACCAGATTGGAGTACACAGTTGTGCCATGCGCTGGAATGTTAGAATGTGACTACTAAAGAGGAAGAAGATGATCCACAAAATATTAACATTCTAGAGGCAGAAGAACAACGCGAAGTTGAAGGACCGAGCCTATCAGAGCCTTTGAAAACTAAACAAGTAAATATTGGATCTGAAGCAGAGCCTAAGTTCATGAAGATAGGAGACTATTGGGATGAAGATAAAATCGATAAGGTGGCCGAACTTTTGCGTGAATACCAAGACCTATTTCCAACAAATTTTGTGGATCTAAAGGGGATTGTTAGAGATTTGGGTGTTATGAAGATTATGTTGAAACTAGACGTGAAGCCCATCAAGTAGAGACCTTATCGGCTCAATCCGAAGTATAAAGAAAAGGTGTGCCAAGAGCTTGATAAGATGCTCGATGCTGGAATTATTGAACAAGTAGAGGAATCCGATTGGGTGAGCCCAAGGGTTGTCCAAGAGAAGAAGCAAAAAGAAAAAATCAGGATATGCGTAGATCTAAGAAAACTAAATGATGCATGTGTGCATGATCCGTTTCCAACACCATTTACAGATGAAGTGTTAAAAAATGTTGGAGGACAGGAGGCTTATTCATTTACGGATGGATTTTCAGGATAGCATCAAATAAATATCATGTTGAAGGATCGCAACAAGACAACGCTTTCAACAGAGTGGGGTTGCTTTCAATATACTGTAATGCCATTCGGATTGAATAACGTGCCTGCAATATTCTCCTGGGTAGTAATCACAACATTCAAGGAGTTTATTCATAATTTTTTGGAGGTTTATTTTGATGACTGGACTATGTTTGGGTTGGTGAAGTGCCATGTTGCAACTCTGCGCCTTATGCTCAATACATGTCGAAGGTATTAGATGGCACTGAACTTGAAGAAGTGCATATTCTATGTTCCCTTTGGAATTTTGCTTGGCCACGTAGTATGTAAACAGGGATTGATGGTGGACCCTACGAAGATCGATGTGATTGTGAATTTGGAAGCTCCCAGGAATGTAAAATAGTTGCGCACGACCTTAGGGCACACTGGGTATTATAGAAAATTTATCAAGGTGTATGCGCAGATAGCTGCGCCAATGGAAAAAATATTGAAGAAATATGCGATGTTTTGTTGGGATGAAGAATGCCAACGCAATATGGATGTGCTAAAGGAAAAGATGGTGACTGCACCTATCTTGGTGTTTCTAGATTGGAAAAAAAATTCCATGTGCATGTTGATGCCTCTTACATTGCGCTCGGTGCAGTATTAACATAGGTAGGAGAGGGAGAAATTGATCATCCGATAGCCTTCACGAGCAGAAAGTTATTAAAGGCTGAGAAGAATTATTCCACTACAGAGCACGAAGGACTGGCGATGGTCTACGCATTGCAAAAATTTTGACATTACTTGTTAGGCAGACATTTTAAAATGTATACAGATCACTCCGCACTGAAGTACTTGGTCAATAAGCCTGTGTTGGGGGGGGGGAATCTGTCGATGTTTATTTTTGTTTCAATAATATGAATTTGAAGTGATTGTGAAGCCTAGAAGGCTAAATGTAGGACCAGACCACCTATCAAGGATTGAAACAGGTGAAGAACCAAATAGTTTGGAGGAAGGACTGTTGAATGTGCAACTCTTTGAGGTGCGCATCACGGATGACCATTTTGCTAATATCATTCAATTTTTAACCACGGGAATAGCTTTAGAAGGATATTATAGTCAACAGAAGAAGGAATTAGTAGTCCGCTCTATACATTTTTCCGTAATTTCAGGTCATTTGTATAAAATGGGAACAAATGAAATACTGTGAAGGTATGTTCTAGAGTTTGAACACGCTAGTATCCTTGCCGAAGCACATGGAGGAGCAGCAGGAGGACAATATGAAGGAAAAGCGATTGTGCATAAAATTTTGCGCGTAGGGTTATGGTGGCCGACATTACATAAGGATTCCAAAGCATATGGCAAGGCGTGCGATGCTTGCCAAAGGACGAGAAAGCCTTCATGAAGAGATGAATTGCCTTTAAATCCTCAGGTTTCATTGTGGAATTTGATAAGTTGACTATTGATTTAATATGTCCAATACAACCACTAGGAAAGAAGACGAGTGCACAATATATTATTACCGCAACAAAGTATTTAACCAAATGGGCGGAAGCATAGCCAGTGAAGGATTGTACAGCTACCACCACTATGAATTTTTTGTTTGAATATGTCTTAACACAGTTTGGATGCCCTAAGGTGTTGATGAGTGATAGGGGTACACATTTCTTGAATGAAATGATCAATGTGATGCTTGAAGAATTCCAGGTATACCACCAAAAGAGCACACCCTATCACCCACAGGTGAATGGAACGGTGGAAGCATTTAACAAAATATTGGAGAATGCATTGAAAAAAGTCTATAACACGTAGAGGAATGACTAGGATGTGCACGTACCCACAGTTCTATGGGCATATAGGATCACTTGCAAGAAGCTGACAGGCCAAATCCATTTAGGTTGGTCTATGGGATTGAAGCGATGATGCCTATGGAATATATTGTGCCATGTCTATGTATTGCAGTTTTGACAGAGATAGCAGATCATGAGGGCTTGGCGGGATGGCTTGTGCAACTGCTGGAATTAGAAGAGGACCTCTTTCTTACTGGATTTCACCAACAAGTGAAAAAAGAACGAGAAAAAGCATGGCATGATAGGCATATCAAGCTACGCACTTTAAAGACAGATGATTTAGTGTTGCTATATGACAGCAAGTTCACAAAGTTTTAGGGAAATTTCAAATGCAATGGTTAGGGCCATATGTTGTTAAGGAGATCACAAATGGTGGCACAGTTCAGCTCGCAAAGCTGAATGGTGAACTATTCCCTGGAAGAGTGAATGGAAGTAGGTTGAATTTGTACATAGGGGATCCTGCCCTTGCGCAATGACTATAAGGAAGCATAACAACCTTAGTAATCCAAGCAACTGCAAGGGATTGCAAGAATATAAACTATTGTACTGCTTGCAAAAAAGAAAAACAAAGTAGGGAGACTGTGTGACAAAATCAAGGGGTGCGCTAGGAAGAGATGTGCCTAGAGGGCTACGCCATGGAAGACGGTGTTGTGCATTTGGGTCCCAAAGTAGCCATTGAAGTCACTATTCATGATTGGATAGCAAAAATCCCATTAGGAGGAGTGGGTATGCGACATTTGTGGCAAAAATATTTGGAGATCTAGTGCCAAAAATGTATTTATGATAAGTTAATGGAGGGAACAATCGGATTTGAATTCAAAACCACCTATAAATCGAGCATGTTGGTTTGTCGAAGAACACTTTGCATTTTGAGGATTGTGTATGAGCTCTCTTATTCTAGCTATATGAATCGAAAGGTTTAGGAGGACTTTGTTTCCAGTCTAACATTCACATAGTTACCTGAAATTAGCCAGTGGATTATTCTTGCACAAATGGCTGCTCCAGTCAGTTATGAAGCCGCTGTTTCTCAAGCGCAAGGCCCTGAAATTGTATCCATGGAAGATGCGCCCCCTGTGCCTATGAAGCCAAGGTCATCTAGGCCAAATAATTTGACTACTAAAGAGAATTAGAAGAAGCCTGTATCGGTTAGTCAGTCATCGAGGAAAAACCCAGAGGTTCGGTAGAAAGAGAAGAAGGATAAGGTGAAGTAGCCAGAGAAACCGGTGGACTTGGAGGTCGAAAAACTCCACGATGGCATGGAATACTTAGATGTTGAGGAGGGAGAGCCTCTCACTAGTCTCCCAACGTATATCGCTCTGTAGAAAGGGAAAGCCAAGGTAAAAAAGGACCCAAATTCGGGAAAATTTACGATCTCTACACCGTTGTTGCTCGAGGAGGTAGTTTTTGAAGGTGCGCTCTTAGCGCGCATCCCGTGTTGAAGATGGAGGATTGGGATCTCGCTAATCACGAGAAATTCCCTCACCTAGCTATCCATAAGTATATGACAAAGATTTATTATGAAGAAATTGAGGTCTCAAGGCTAGAACTAATGAAATGGGTCAAAGGTGTTGAGCATGTTGAATTACTGCATATGCTTTGCGTACCACACTTCCACCGGTCGATTATCAACACTGTCTGTGTGCACTAGCTACTCGCACTGGTGCATGATGGGTGCTTATGGCTCGGTGAACCCATCCCTATAACTGATATGCTAATTCATAGAATTATGAAGCTGCCCTATAAAGGGGCAGACCTCGCCAAGGAGTTTGCAAGAAAGAGAAAAGAAAAGAAGCTAGCAGATAAAATTAAGACTGAGTTTGGGTTGATCAAAAAGTCGCGCGGATATTCTATCCACTCAATTCAAGACAAAACAGTACAGTTTGCTGCCCAAATTTTAGCTGGGAAGATAATGCAGAAATGTTGCGCGGACGAAGTTCCAGCGCCAGTGGTTTTGCTGGCTACACAATGCTCGAAGGGGGTGCAGTACAACTAGGTGCAGTACTTACGTAAAGAATTTTTAGCGAACTTCCATGAAGCATAGGAGGAGAGAAAGGTATTTCACTACACCTGGATCCTGTTGCTAATTTTATTAGTAGCATGGCCATTGCCAGAGGATAGTTAGTTTCCTCCACAGGAAGAAGATTTAATAGAGACAGCGAAGTTCGCTTTGCTGTGGTCGATGAAGGATCCAGAGAGGATCATGGAGTCAAAGTTTTTTTGCATATTGGTTGAGATGGACCTACGTACAGTAATAAGTTAGTGGCCACGATTGTCTCCAACCTTGTTCAAGCAATTGAGGGCCTTCACAGAGTTTAAGGCCTACTTTCATAATGTCTATATTCGGGCAAGGCGAGACCCTAAGTAGATCTGGCACAAATTTCCATACTTAGTGACAAAAACTGATGTGCAGGAGATTATGGGACTATGGCCAGCAGAGTGGCGGTAGCCCACAGACCTTGGCGCAGGTAACCTTTGGGACGAAGAAAGCTTAGCTGCGCAGACGACAACTGCACATAAATGAAAAGAAGCAGCATAGGTAGCGATGCATGCATTGGTCGAGAAGAGAAAGAAAGAAGTTTCTGCTAAGGCAGCAGCTAAAAAAGAGCACGCTAAGAATGAGCATGCTAAGAAAGAGTGCACCAGAAGGCAGGCAAAAGTGGAAGTCAAAGCATCGGCCTCCCAACATACCGAGGAACAAGAACTATCCGAGCAGGGCGGAGACGACGTGGATGAGTAGAGTACTGCCTTCACATTGAAGAAGCAGAGTAAGGAGACAACTGTCAGGCCAAGGAACAAGCACAAATTAGAGAAGCAAGCACGCATTGACTCGATGGTTCTCAAAGAAGGGGACCTCGAAGAAATCAAAGATAAAGTCAGGGACACCACTATGGAGCTGTAGTAATAATTTGGGCATGAATACATGTAGACACTAGGGAGTGTTTAAAAGGATCTGCACAAGCTAAAGATCCAAACAGGAAGGATTCAAGTGACCGTAGGGAAAGTGAGCTTGGAACAAGGGATCGAGAACAAATTGGAGACAGAAAGGACTTTGGACCTCAAAGTCATCTCCTTACCAAAAGGACCAGTCCATGTGGAAAAAGATGAAGACTGCACTCTACTGGGCATGATCAAAGATATGGGGGTAAAATTAGCCATGCTACCACTTCAGACCCTCCATGTGCTTCATCAAGGGGTCTTGGACAAGCTTCATATCAGAGAGCAGTGCACTCTTGCAGTGATCAGTGAGGTTAAGTTAAATAATGAAAAAATATTTGCTGAGAAGGCTCAGGCCTTGAAAGAAAAGGAAGAGCTAGAAGCACGCCGTCAGAGCCTGGAAACAACAATTACAAAGGTGTGTAATTTCAACCCTGAGTTACATATTCCAAAAGATGCCCAACTACAAAGAGGATCAAGAAATTGGCTATTGCTGTCTGAGAATCAAAGGATGAGATAGGTAGAGTCACATTTGACTTCCAAATGAAGATATCAGAATTACAACTGAAGCTACAACCGACTACTCTGCCAAAGGTCAGGTAACAGCGTGATGCAGCCATCAAGGAGCATATGAATACTCTAGAGATTGCAGTTAAAGGCTCTCACTTTCTTTTTAACCATGCCATGGAATTATGGGACACTTTGCAGGAGAACCCAAACTTGTAGAGATTGAGTACATAAATCAGAGAGGCCCAGTATAAATATGATGAGATCAAAGTGACTATGCACACATTAGCGCCAGT